>JAIFGZ020000044.1:1225289-2450578 GCA_019925245.2 Oryza australiensis
CGGCAGTGATTGTAGCAACCGGCTTGGCTTCAATCCACTTGGAGAACTTGTCGATTGCGACGAAGAGGTGTGTGAAACCTCCTGGAGCTTTTTGAAAGGGCCAACCATGTCCAGCCCCATACCGCGAACGGCCGGGAAAGTGGGATTGTTTGAAGCTCTGGGCCGGGACATGGCTTTGACGGGCAAAAAGCGGTAGCCTTCGCAGGTTCTTACGACTTTATCCGCGTCGGAGACCGCGGTAAGCGAAGAATCCTTGCACGTAAGCTTTGCCGACTAGAGTGCGTGCCGCCGCGTGGCTTCCGCATATGCCCGAGTGGATATCTTGGAGTAGTTGTTTCCCTTCTTCGGGTGTGATGCACCTCATTAGAATTCCGGAGGGGCTTTTCTTGTATAGATCGGAGTCGACCATGACGTACGCTTGGCAACGACGCCGGACGCGTTCTGCTTCGTCCCGGTCATCCGGCAGCTCTTGCTGAGTTAAGAATTTGATGAGCGGCGTCCTCCAGTCGGTGTCGGTCATGGCGACTTCGTTGGTGGTTTGCTCGTTGGGGGCTGTCTTTGCCATAACGGTTGGCTCGTAAAGATGTTCAACAAAGACATCTGTTGGAGCAGCTTCGCGCTTAGATCCGAACTGTGCTAGCTCATCGGCAGCTTCGTTGTTATGTCTCAGGACATGTGAGAGTTCTAGCCCATCAAACTTGTCCTCAAGCTTGCGGACCTCTTGTCGGTAGGCCTCCATAGTGTCATTTAAGCAGGACCAGTCCTTCATCACTTGATTGACGACCAGCTGGGAGTCGCCTTTCACAATAAGCCGACGAATCCCGAGTGAGACGGCGAGGCGCAGTCCATGTAGAAGAGCCTCGTACTCGGCGACGTTGTGTGAGGCGGAGAAGTGGAGGTGAAGGGCATATCTTAGCCTTTCCCGGTCGGGAGATCAGACGACTCCTGCTCCCAAGCCGGTGATCCTCTTGGATCCGTCGAAGTGCATGGTCCAGTGTTGGAGGTCTTCTCGGGGCACGTGTTCTTCTGTTCATCCACTCGGCGGAAGTCCACTAAGGCTTGTGACTTAATGGATGTTCGGGCTTGAAAGTTAAGTCCAGCGGCATCGGTTCTAGGGCCCATTTGGCGATACGCCCGGTTGCCTCGCGGTTGTGGATGACGTCGCCGAGTGGGAAGGAGGTGATGACGGTGACCGAGTGACCCGAAAGTAGTGTGCCAACTTCTTCGCGGTTATTAGAACACCATAAAGCAATTTTTATACAGGGGTATCGGATTTTGGCTCCTGCCAATACTTGCCGACAAAGTAAATTGGCCTTTGAATCTTCCGGGCCCGTCCTTCTTCTTCTCGTTCAACCACGAGGACCGTACTAACCACTTGGTGAGTGGCTGAGACGTACAGCAACAAGGGTTCCTGGGGTTGAGGCGAAGCCAGGACGGGTGGCGTGGTAAGAAATTCTTTGAAATCATCAAAGGCCTTGTCGGCTTCCGCGGTCCACTGGAAGTCGTCTGTCTTCTTTAGCAGTTTGAAGAAGGGCATGCCTCGTTCGCCGAGTCGGGATATGAAACGGCTTAGTGCCGCCATGCGCGTGAGCTATTGGACGTCCTTCAGTTACTCGGGGCTTCATGTTCGGGATGGCGTTGATCTTCTCTGGATTTGCTTCAATGTCGCGATGTGACACCATGAAGCCGAGCGGCTTTGCCGATGGAACGCCGAAAGTGCACTTCTCCGGGTTCAACTTCATTCGAAGGCCCGGATGTTTGCGAAGGTTTCTTCTAAGTCGGCGATCAGGTCTTCTTTCTGCTGGTCTTGATGACGACATCGTCGACATAAGCTTCGACGTTTTTGCCGATCTGCGTGAAACATCTTTGGATCATGCGTTGGTATGTAGCTTCGGCGTTCTTTAGGCCGAAAGGCATGGTGATGTAGCGTAGTCCCCGAACGGCGTGATGAAAGATGTCTTCAAGCGGTCGGATTCTTTCAAGCTGATCGATGATAGCCCGAGTAACAATCCAAGAAGCTCGGGAGTTCGCGGCAGTTTGTTGAGTCGACAACTTGGTCGATACGAGGTAGCCCGAATGGATCTTTGGGGCAGGCTTTGTTGAGGTCGGTGTAATCGACGCACATGCGCCATTGCCCCGTCTTCTTGCGGACCGGACTGGGTTGGCTAACCGGTCGGGATGAAGGACTTCTTTAATGAAGCCGGCGCCAAGAGCTTTGCAAGTTCTTCTTTGATCGCGTCTTTTCGATCTGTGCGAACTGCGTAATCGTTGTTTTATTGGTTTGGCGTCATCTTTGACGTTCAAAGAGTGCTCGATCACCTCCCTAGGAATTCCGGGCATGTCAGATGGTTTCCAAGCAAAAACATCTTTATTATTTTGGAGGAAGGTGACGAGCGCGCTTTCCTATTTGGGATCTAGGTCAGCGCCGATTACGCAGTTTTTGAGGGATCCGACGGATCAAGGGAGATCTTCTTGGTCTTGGCGTCGCCGGATCCCGATTTGGCTATCTTCTTCGCGGGGACTTCGCCCTCTGCCGAAGTTGATGCAGCCAATCGGACTTCTTGTTGGCCACGTAATCTCTCGCGAGATTGGGCCATGTCGCGGCTCTCCTTATCGCGGTGAAGGCTTGCTTCACATCGCTGCGAAGAGTGATGACGCCGTTGGGACCCGACATCTTCATGCAAAGGTAGGTGTAGTGAGGGATCGCCATGAACTTGGCAAGCGCATGCCTTCCGATGATGGCGTCATACGCTGTTTCGAAGTCGGCCACCTCGAAGGTGACGTTCTCCGTTCGAAAGTTCTCTCGGGCTCCGAAGGTGACTGGGAGGGAGATGTGCCCGAGTGGTGTTGAAGACAGCCCTGGTATAACTCCGTGGAAGGGGGCTGAGCTTGCTTTCAGTTCGGCCCTCGGGATCTGCATTTCGTCCATGGTCTTGGCAAACAGGATGTTGAGGGCGTTGCCCCCATCGATGAGGACGCGCTTAAGCCTGATATTGCGGACCACGGGGTCTAGGACGAGTGGATAGCGCCCCGGATGAACCACTCGGTCAGGATGATCCGAGCGGTCAAAGGTGATGGCCACTTTCGACCATCGCAGATACTGAGGGACTTCGGGTTGAGCCGCGTTGACCTCCCGGTCGGTTAGCTTCTGTTTCCTCTTGGTCTCATAGGCTAGCGGACCCCCGAAGATATGGTTGAGCTCTCCCACTGGGTCTTGAAAAGGTTCGGCATTTTCAGCCGCGTTGTTCTTCTTGGCGCCGGACGGGCCAGCTTCGTCAGTCGGCTTTTTGTTGAGCTGCGCCGCGTACTGTTCAGCGAACTGCTTGTAGATAAAGCAGTCCTTCGCCGCGTGCTTGTGATTCGGATGGTGGGTGCACTGGGCGTTCATGATGGCGTCGTAGGCGGCGACTCGGGGACGGCGTTGAGTATTGGAGGTTGCGGCTACTAGGTCTTCAGATCGGCGCTTGCGCTCTTTCTGACCCTGGTTGCCGTTGTTGCCGCCATCCTTCTTAGGATTCCGGCTTCCTCCCGCTTGCTTGTCCTCTCTTCTGTCGGGCCGGTCTTGGCGGGCGGCTTTAATGGCGTCGTTTGATTTGGCGTATGAGTTCGTCGTCTCAAACATCTGCTTCACCATCTTCGGTGGCTTGCGTCCGAACTTGCCGATAAGCAGCTCATCACGGACTCCCTTCTGGAAGGCGGCGATGATGATGTCATCGGTGATGTTAGGGATCTTGTTGCGCTTCTCGGAGAAGCGACGAATGTAATCCTTCAGAGGCTCGTCTGGCTTCTGGATGACGTTGTAAAGGTCGAAGTGCGTGCCGGGCCTCTCGAAGGTGCCTTGGAAGTTGGCGATGAAGTGGTCCCTCGGCTCGCTCCACGAGCCGATTGAGCCTCTTGGCAGGCTCGTGAGCCAATTTCGGCCGAGTTTGCGAGGGCCACGGGCGAGTAATTGGCCATGGCTTTGTTGTCGCCACTGCGGCTCGGATGGCAAGAGTATATACGTTAACCAAGATTCGGGGTCGGTCTTGCCATCGTACCTTTCAATCCTGTAGGCTTGAAGCCACTCGGCCAATGCACTCGGCGGAGCTCCGAGTGAAGGCCGGTACTCCATCATCGCCGCTACGGGTGATCCTCCGATCTTCCCGAGTGCGTCGGTCGCGCTCTTGGTAGCGGCGGTCGAGGACTTCCGCAGATCACTCGGCGGGGTCTTTCGTTGGCTGGTTGGGTAGCTGGAACTGTTGCGGCGGACTCGGTGGTGGACGGGTGGACGTCCATGTCGTTTGTCGCAGGAGTCGGCCGTCTGCTCTTGGTGCCTCAGCGTGGACTCGCGAGGTGGACCTCTTGGCCTGGTTGTTGACCGAGCCGGCTCGGGCCTCCTGTAGTCTCCTGACTTTAGAGGTGGGAGCCGGCTCTTGTCTGGCGTTTCGGCCACGGATTCAGTCAGCCTTCGCGTCGAAGTGGTGGGAGGGCCGTTAGCCGTGGCAGCAACGATGGTCTTGATCTTATCAAGTATAGGAGTCACGTTGGCCGGTGCCGTCTCCATGACGGTGTCCAAAAGCGTGAGTGCGGCGACAGCGTTCTGCTGTGGCGTCTGGAAGACGTTGGTGTTGCGAACCCGTGTTTGGAGGATAGCCTCCTGGGCAGATCGTCCGGCTGCACGTAGGTCTTGCTTCCTTTTGTCAGCCTCGTCTTTGCGTTGTTTGTCCTCCTCGGCTGTCTTGCGCTCAAGCTCCACTCTAGCTCGCTCCTCTTCGGCAAGCCTTCTGGCCATGGCTGAGTCGGACTCATCCGGCTCGGCCATGAGGATGTCGAAGCACTTCGGCTCGCAGTCCATATGGCAGTCGGAGTTGTCGGCTTCGTCGGAAGGGATGCCGTAGAGATTGTCGAAGCCGGCGGAGCTGAGGTATCCGTTGAGCTCTGAAGATGAGCAGGAGCCGAAGGACGGGAGGATGACAGCGACCTCCCTTGATCCTGGGAAATCCGGATCTGAATCGCTCCAGTCCGAGTCGAAGCTTGGGGGATTAGGCTTCTCCGAGTGGATCGCTGCCAACTCGGGGGAGAGCAGTTGACTGTAGATCTTGGCGACGTTTGGTAACCCAAACGTCACCGAGTGGCCTTCAGTGAGTAGATTGCTTCCGTCGGGAGGCGAGAAGATTGGCGCGAGATCTCGGCGGCATCCGGTAATCCGAATGGCGCTGAGTGAAGTCCGTTGTCGGAGAGGGTGGATCGCATCTTGGTCTTCAAGATGTTGTCGAAGATCTTGGCGCTGTTGGGGAGCCCGAACGGCGCCGAGTAGGTTTTTCCCTTCGACTGGTTCGAATCCGAGTCGAAGGAGGAGTCGCCGACGAAGTTGGCGGCAAAGTTGCCGAGTCTTGAAGGAGATCCCATCACGCTTGTCGGCGAGGCTGTTGAAGAAGTCCCGACGCGCGTCCCCTACCTGGCGCGCCAACTGTCGAAACTTGGTTTCGGCAATATATTTTCGGGGTCGCAGTCGAGATCGCCAAGCACAATGGGTTAGGAGAAAAAGAAGATTTAGACAGGTTCAGCCCTCTCGTGAGGTAATACCCTACTCTGTTTCGTGGATTCGATCCGCCGAGTGTCTTTATTGATCTCGCGATCTAAAGCTCTTGCTTATGAAATCGTATCTCGAGTCTAGTGTTGGATATCCTCAAGGGCGCCCTTACCCCCTTATATAGTCTTGGGAGGAAGGGTTTACAAGTCGGAAACCCTATCTTATTCTAAGTTGGTTTCCTCAATCTTACCAAACCGTGACTATAGGCCGATTGCCTTATCCCTATCGGCAACCGTAACACCTAAGTCAAGTTCGGCTTACAGATATAGCAGGCGCAATCTATCCTTACCTCCAGTCGGATAAGCTTGCCAAGTATATACCCGATTGCCACAATCTCCACAATCATCATATAACTTTTTAAGATATTTTCAAATGATCATGTGTTCATTTACTAAATCTATTTGTTATTTGTGCATTGTAATAAATGGACATTGATGCATACATCCATGCACACAAGTATTTACAACCAATGTGCAATATTTTGATTTGTTATTGGCTAGAAAATAGTAGTGATGGTACAATGTTGAAGTAAATGTAGCATAAAGGAGTTATTATCTTTCCTGAATCTTGATGCATCCATATAATATGATGATCAATTAGGAACGAAGGAGTACTACCTTGCCTAATCGATCTAAGCTGAGCTCCTGTAACTACGATGCTATGAGTGCCTTGCATAAGTAATATGCAATAGCTAGGTTGGTTTGCTCCTGTACTTAACTGAACCGATGAACTATCTTTCGGCCAATCTAAGTTGCAATGTTAGTAATTAAATTGCTGGTATATTTCTTACTAATCGCTGGTCCATGTATTTACCCTCTCTATCTCTAGATAGCGCCAATTTTAATTAAAAGTCAGATGCAATGTGCTCTGAATTGAGTAGGCGGCTATGCAAACTACTTGAGATCTAGCAGTGTTATTCAGGTTGTTGATGTCGCTGGTTGTCACCATCGTCCACAGCGTTGTATCTTCTGTTGCAACACAGGTTTGTAGCACCACCGTTACTATATGCTGCCAGCATGCACAGTTTTTGAGCCCTGCAGTTGCTGACAAAAAAAAACGAGATTTGGAGGCAGAGACGTCCCTCCAAACATTTTATAAAAAGAAATTGTGAGCGTGAAGAATTGAACACGAGACCTCAGGGTTGAAACCACACACCCCTTGCCATTGCACTATCAAGTGCATCTCCTGCAGTTGCTAACACAACGATTCGGAATTTCTGTGTAGCAGTGTTTTATGTCGTTTTTCCTTTAATTTTTTTACCCATTTCAGGATGAATGTTTGTGTGCGAAGGGTCACGAATTCAGGATGGTAGTTGGTGATCTCATGCAGGTATGAATCCATTACAGATCATCTCTTTCTCAATCATAGCAAGCATTATTTTTAGTTAATGGTCTCATTTTTGATCTAGCAGTTCCATGAATATGGTTATTGAAATCCACTACAGTCACCAATGTGCTCATGAGCTATGTGAAAACACTATTGTGTTTCTTGGACTTTCATCTAAGAAAAATAGTTTAGCCCTTGCATATGAAGTATTACTGTCACATATTAGGGTGTGGAAAATTCTTCTAATTAATTCTAGGCAGATTGTCTTTGGATTTTGGGACCTGCAATTCATTTGCTTCC
Source organism: Oryza australiensis (assembly GCA_019925245.2). Taxonomy (NCBI): domain Eukaryota; kingdom Viridiplantae; phylum Streptophyta; class Magnoliopsida; order Poales; family Poaceae; genus Oryza; species Oryza australiensis. Next base: position 1,232,488 of record JAIFGZ020000044.1, read on the forward strand.
TAATCCTGATCATGCTCATATTCACAAATTTAGGAAATCATTGTTCTACATTTGATGGATTTTCTATACATAAATCCAATGTTCAAGAAGTCGCTAGTCGCTAGTCGGTCGGCTAGGTGCCGACTAGCGACTAGGCCAACTAGTCGGGGATTAGTCGGGATTAGTCGGTCGACTTGTCTAGATATATTTTTCCTCACAGATATTGATAGCAAACTAACAACAACAATTGCCAGAGTGGAAGATACATGAGTGAGACAAGTAGCCGAATTTTAACTAGTGTCGTTGTGTGGCAGCAATACAGTACATTAATTTCACCGACCATGGACAAAAAGAGAGGGAAGCTAGCATATGATCAGGAGAAGAAACATTGAAAGATGATTAATGTTGTACATCCAAACTCCATGTAAAATTGTATACGAACGGATCTCCAATTTATGCCACACGGAGGCGGCTCATGAACCAGGGGGCGCTGAGGAGAAGGGGAGAGATGACTACGAGAGACGAGAATACCTCCAAGCGAGATGGGAGAGGTGCTGCGCAGAGCCCCGACGATGGCAAGCGGCAGAGGGCGGCGGCGCGCGTGTCGGCCTGGTGGCGGTGCGCGCGGGGGGGCTGGCTGTGGCAGGCCGAGGGACGGGCAGGGAGAAGATAGATTTCGCCACGACAGCCGCCAGATCGAGAGGGAGAGGGTCCTGTGTGCACGATAGTGCGAGGGCCGGTTCAGTACGAAGCCAAAAAAAACCTAAATCGGGCCTAATCGCTGACTTAGTCGGAATAAAACGGCTGATTAACGGCCCGTGTTGATCGACTTGGACTGTCTAGTCGGCCCAGCCGACTAGTCCCGACTAGGATGACGATTTGGGCAAAATCCCCTCGGTGCCACGTCGTGGCCGATTAGTCCCGACTAGTCGGCCGATTTTTTCCGACTTTCAGAACATTGCATAAATCTTAGTCTTCACTCTACACCTCTATTGCTGGTTGTACAATTCTGGGAGATGATGCTTTAGAACCAATGCTTTTTAATTGTGATTGCCAAATTGCTCCCAATTATGTCCTGTAGAAAATTTGATCTCGATAAAGTTATAATTCATGCAGTAGATCTGAAGAAAATAACAGAACATCTGAATTCTGAAATTTCAAAGAAACTACCAGAGATTTAAATTTCAAAAATTTGCAAAAACATAATGGTACCCTGGTTTGGAGCCGGGAGTACATTTATCACCAATATCACTAATGTTGTATTATAGTTTGTTTTCGATATCTAAAAATTTTCGCCTAATTATCAGCACCATGTATCTGAAGCTTTTATTGCAGAAGGCTCAACGACTTATTCCATTTTATGTGCCATGGGATATTTTCTCTATATTTACCCTTGAAGCTAATTTTTTTGTCGGTTTTTATCAGGTACAGGATCAGATAGAAAGAGAATACAACATTAAGAAGCTTGCATGGAGCAATGCCACTGCCAGTCCATCACACTGTTTAATTTTTTTATTACTGAGTGTTAACTATCCCCGTCAATTCATCTCACAGTTCCTTATTTCTGAATGCTAATCCATTGATTTAATTTCAGTTGTTGAACTCCTTTCCAACAGCCTATCTGTTCACAAGGATTACTAGGTGCAAAGAAGAATACCTGGGCCATCTTTAGGATTCTATTGCCTTCTTAGTCCAACTCGGTAATATTCGTGGGGAATCATGTGTCTTTTTACAGCTTACACCAAGGTAATTAAACTAGATTGTCATTTCACTTGTGAAGTTTATTTCAATGCTTTCTTGGTTTTATTTCCTGCCATCACATTTTACATTTACAGTTAGGAATGAAGTGATGACTATCACTTTTTTGTTTGTTTCTATATTTATGCAACCGTGGCTATCAACTAACCAAGTTGTGGTATCCGTATCTGATATTACTTTTAGAGCTGTTGACCTACAACTGATAAGTACTTGAAGAATCATGAATTTGTGACTCAATTTTATTGAAGTCCCTAACCTTTTTCAGTGTTCTTGAATTGTTTCTCTAGGAATTTCATGAACCTGGTAACTAAAAGGCAATCCACCGCAGTTATTTAAAGGTCCTCAAACTTTATCATTTGGCTGTAGAATATTAATTTGTTTCACAGGAGGAAATGCATAGTATAATCTGAGAAGATCTGCACCGGTGTGGCGGAGGCTGAGAACTTAGTTTGGGACAAATTTTCAACTGCCGTCCGAGGCGAATGCGGATTTGGCTGACTGGTGGCTGGCTACGCGCCGTCTTTTTCGGACGGTGAACAGGAAGGTTTTTGACAGCGTTCTCCACCTTATTTGCTAGATGATTTGGAAGGAACGAAATGCTCGGATCTTTGAAAACAAAGCGAAGACGGCAACACAATTGGTGAATGACATTAATGAAGAAATTGGGGTGTGGGGAGCAGCGGGGTTTTTTAACCTAAATAGCGAGTAATCGCGTGATGATGTACAGTGTTTTGTTTCTCTGTTTTTTTCCCATCCCCTGCTGAATAAGTCAGACCTGGTTCCTTGGTCTGTTGCGGCACTGTAGTGTCGTTTGTTTGTAAAACTGAACTTTACTCCTCAATCTTAAAAATTCGGACGGTTTCCTTGGCCGTCCCGGCAAAACTTGCCAGTGTCACCGTGGCATAGTCACCTAATTATCTGTCATTTTATTTCGTATTGTGAGCAGTTAAAAGAATTGATCGAGCTAGCATTTGATATGCTTTTTTTCAATGCAAAAAATTTAACATTTGAGCAATCTAAAGGGCAGAAGCACACCCACATATTCCAAATATGAGAATGGATTATCCGTGGTTTTCAGTTCTTTTATTTTAAGGTTAGAGTCCACATATAACAGACCTTCAGGTTCTTTTATCGTAACAATTGTCTCTCACTCTGGTGCTCATGCATGTAGTATCAAGTTTTTGCTTTCGTGAAGTGTGACAGAAATATTCAAAGGCTGTGTTCAAGGGACATATTTGCTATTCTGTGTTAGTTTTTCATTGCTGTGGGCATGCACCTCTCCACTCAAGAAAGCATGATTCTTTGTATGACCGAGAGCAAATTTACTATAAAGGGCACTATACTGGTTATCAACAAAATGTATGCTTGTGGTTACAGCTCTATCTTAAACCATTGATTAAAAAAATAGATTAATGGTGATAAACATTTATGTTGAAAAATTCTCATTCAGTAAGAAGTCTGGGTTACATTTTATACTAATTGCACCCCTTATAATGGTACCTAAATAATATCAACAAGGGCTAGTCTTTTTATAACAAAATCATGTTTCAGTTTACATTCAAATTGGTGAATGCATTGATTGGATTTTGCATGTTCATTGTGGAGTTTATAATGAATATTGAAGAAATTTGTTGATCAAAAGATTTTATGTTTCTGTTGTAAAAATAGAAATATAACAATGTGCTCTATTTTTTTTACTATAATTTGAATGAAAATAAAAGTGAACAAGGTAGCTTTTTATCATATGATTACTAAGAATTATTGAAAAACGTGCTTTATATGTGCACGATTACTAGTAAAAAGATATAAAAAGAAGTCAACTTTTTCTTAGGTATATCCAGAAAAACGTACACAAAACTTTCCCATGTCTTTCTTTAGCCATCCGATCTGTTGATTCAACGGCTGGAGATGGATGTGGCCGGCTATGTCTTGGGATGCGACGGTGAAATCACCGATCGATCCCACACCCCACCGAGCGGACGCGCGAATAGCGAATCCCTCGCCAGAACCCAGAACACCACACCTCGCACGCTATCCCTGCCGCCGCACCAACACCTCTCAGCGTTGTTTCCTCCCCAAATCACGCCGCATTGTTTCCTCCCTCGCAGCCCACATCACCGTTCTCTCAGCCCGCGAGAGGAGTCGTCCGTTCCGATTGCCGCCGATCCACCATAGCCGTTCCATTCTCACGTCGCCGCCGCCGCCGCCGCCACCATATACTCATATATGGGAAGAGACTCCTCCGGTGGCATCGGTAGACAGTGGAGGGCGTGGACTCCGCCACCTCACGCCGCAACCGATGCCGTCGCCCGATCAAGCAGTCAAGCACCGCTACCGCCTTGGCCCCATCGAGCTCGCCCCACCAGCGACACCGCCTTCTCCATCCTTTCCTTGGCGGCCGCACACACTCAACGCCGTGGGTAGCTCATTGCACAATCCAAGGCCATCGGTCGCCGTCGCCAGTCTTCGTCGCCCCTTCCTCTCCCTCATCCAGTCTCGCCGTCCACAGGTCTTTTATGGTGCCGAACGTCCGGCTTGACGACCGGTCGACTGCATCTGGCTTGTTGGTCCTTCCTGATCTCTATCTCTTGATTCCAATCCCCGCCTCTCTAATTCTTTAAGTTCATCCTCGTGCATGACAACAAGAGCGAGAGGGTCACAATGGTAAAGAGCATCTCCCAAATTGGCCGTATGGTCAGCAGATGGATCGATGGTAATACCCTGTCCAATAATTGATACATTTTTGTTCACTGCAAAATGCACATTTTTTTTGCTTCCATAATGAAACCTTTGATTTGATGGCCTTAAAGGGAACATAAAAGTGCTTTCTTATCTTCTTACTGATTACATGAGAATCAAATTTTGATTTTCATACTATCTTGATTCAGCAAAAATGTCATAAAACCATTGTGAATTTGATTGTGTTTTTATTTTTATCTTTCGTTGTGCAGTACTTACTCTTCCAATTTCGCTTGGGTTTCATGTCTTGGCTGATTTCACCTTCCTGTGCTTCCATATGTTCAGAAACTTGACAAATTCAGGGCCTCATAATCTATCTATACTAATATGTGACATACCAGTTGGTTCTTTGCTTTTTCTAAGAGTCAACAAGCACAAGCAGACAGCAGTTTCAGGCATAGTGAAGCATGATTCTTCCCGGAAGTGCTTCAGAACAGGTTTGTCTGTCAATGGTTTGTTCACCATGTTGTTTTGAGATATTTGCTCACTGGCCACGACAAATTCCAGTAAGCTTGCATGGCCAGCCAACTGATTGCAGACATTCAGATGTCTTATATCCAGTTATGCCTTGGACTTCACCGTAGTTTGTGCATAGTGATGTCTTGTACTCCACCAGAGTTTGCGCATCCAAATGACAAGAGGCACCCTTCAGGAAAATTAGAGAAGAGCTTAGGCATGGCTATGCTTTGACCAAGGTCAGTTTGAATCCAATTGTGCCTCTCTTGTCTTGATTCTTGAACAATAGGAGATTTTGGTGATCCATAGTTAAGAATTTCCGACTTGCTTATATATATAACTAACAGATTCCAACTGTCCTATTCCATACTCCTGATCTGTTCGTGCATGCCAGTTTGCCAACGTGCTTACTTTCCGCATTTCTTTATCGAAGCACCAATGATGCTCCATGCTTTTGTACTCGCATGGCTTGCCATCCAGTCTGTGCTACCTTATTATCTTTTCAGTACTACTAGCAACCAAGCATAAGTGTGCCTAGGAGCACCAGTGCGGCGAGCATCTCCGCTGCTGACGTGAGGAGGTGCACTGGGATTATGTTAGTAGGCTGGGGGCTCCCGTTGCTGCCTATTGTTGAATGGGACAACAAGTCAGTTGGTGGTGGCAAGTACTATTTATATTCTTCAAAACCAAAATTTTGTAGAATTTTCCTTGAAAAAATCATTAGCCGATTGAAGCATCTGAAATTGCTACAAGTATATTCTAACTTTACAAAGATGCGGTACTGAATACTGTCCAGTGATTTGCTGCTATTTTATCAGAGTTTTGTGAGATAATCAGAGTTGCAAATACTTGATAGACAGACAACTCTGAATAATTGTTTTTTTAGGACTGCACTTGAAAGAATTCAGGATGTTGGGCAGCTACTTTTAATTAGGCTATTAACTCTTCTATAGGAATATATGAGTATATTTAGATTTAAGAGGAGCATTTGGATCTTGCCGTTTCGAAACTGTATCAGTGAATATGCAGGTTGCTTAATTACTGAGAGGCTGTTCAATAGAATCATGGTTGAGATTTTGGAATTAAAATTTCAAAAGAACCTGTCCTTCAAATCTATTTCTAGGTATTTTACCGGATTTGCTTGAATATGATTGTCTGCAACCCATTCTTGAGCGTTTGTCGCAGACTTCAGTCTATTTTTTTCTCTTAAACAAGCAGGTTAGTTTACACACGAATCTATATAACTCTGTTAAGAAGGTATTTCATGGTCTGATGAACTAACTCATTCTGCTGGATTTATAATTCAATCTAAGATGTTGGACTTGCAAGCTTTATTTCTGATGCAGAATTCTAGGTAAAGCGGTGGGCATTATCTGAAGGTGATTTTCTCACATTTACTTCATCAAGCGGTGGGCATCAGATATGAAAGTCTTTTGTTTGAAATTTTGTAGTTGTAACCTGTGTATAAATTATGATGGAAAAACCTAACAGTTTGACATTTTTGGTTATGGAGTATTCTCACTGCTCTTAAACATGAACGTTTGCGCACACGCACACACACAACACACACATACACACACATATAGAGACACACACATATATACACACACTGTCGACGGGATGGTCGCCAATCCTTCGAGTGGGTTATCCAAGGAGGTAAAAAAGAGTGGTCGGACCGTCTCACCGATGGATCCGATGGTCGACTCGGGTATCAAACGAGCCAAGAGATTGGTTCAGTCCTTTCGAAAGATAATAGGCTTATGTCCAGTGATCTTTGTTAAGATAGTGTATAAACAAGGATTATAATGGGGAGAGTTCTTGGACGAGACTAGAGTTAGGAGAGAGTTCTCAGGGGGTGATCCCAAAAACGATCCCTTGCCCGTTTGCCCTGCCCTTCCTTTTATAGCTCAAGAGGGACAGTTACAAGAGGACTTGGGGTCAAGAAAGTTAAGACTAAAGATTAAAAAACAAACACAAACAAATATTTGAAAAATACATAGAGATCCCCTGGGTCCTGCGCGCTGTGGGCATCTTGTGTTCTATCCTGCCTTGGGATTCGTCCTTCGCAGGTATCCCTGCGTAGTCTTGTCGAGTGATATCATTTTCTGTCGGGTTGTCCCATCCTTGTTTCCTCTGCGAACCTTGCAAGGCAAGCCTTTCTTCCCGAGAAGATCTGAGGTCGAGTCACTGAGTTGTGGTTGAGAAGGAACACCGAAGTCGGACCTAGAAGGAGGTCGTGGCGACCGACCCTAAGAAGGGGTCGGGTTGTCGACCCCGTCCCAAGGACCCCCGGTCCGACTTCAGCTGACCTTGACTCCGCTCTGTGAGCTATTCGGGGTGATACCCCCTACATATATATACACAAATACACACATACATATACATATATACATGTATATACATACACATATATATGCACACACGTGGCACATATTGTGGGAAAATATAACAATCTTTTAAGTTTGTTTTTAGATTTAATGTGGAAAAACGTGCATTGCACGTGCATACTAGTATATAACATATTGTTAATGACCAAATTTGGTAAGTAAAAATCCCTGAGTTTGAAGCAGCAATTGAGGCGGAGTTGAAGGAGCGTGCGGTTTATCGAAAACAGAGTGTGTGTCGACTGAGTCCGAATCGGCTGAGGAATCAGTCGGCTAAGTCCGAATCGGACAGGGCAACTGGTATAGCCGATTCCGATTGGAATAAACAGAAGAGATCAATTCCCATATAAAAGCGTGAAGATCATCATTGGATTCGGTTTCCAAGTGCTTCAAAATATTACCATCTACAGATAAATCCCTGAAAGACAATTATATCTATAAATTAGGATATTTTGTATAGTTTCCTTGTGTATCACGGTAGGGGACCTTGTCCCAGATATTGTCGTATTTTAAGTAAAAGTTAGGATAAGAATCGTGTCCTACAAGGACTTCATTGTAACCGGGTATAAATACGACTCGAGAGTGTGTATATAGAGAATATGAATCAATCAATACAATCTCGACACATCGTCACTTTTCTTCTTTAATTGCAATCTCGACAAGTTCTTGCTTTGTATTGGGCTGCATCGGGTTCCGATCTCCAACTTAAGGTAAATCCTTGTACAAGCGGCTTGCGCTCTCGGGATTAGTGCTTTCATCATTACGATACTCTAATCTTATTGTCGTAATCTGCTTAAGTTATCATATATGCTATATAATCTAGGTCGATGCCATGATCTAACCCCGATTGGCTAGCATCATTTGACGGGTGATAGCCGATAGGGTTAGATCTCAGTGTTAATTTAGATTATATAGTATATCTACCATCTTGAAAGATTTTCATTGGTTTATTTAGACCTCATGTTTCTTTTTGTACTTAATGCTGCATCGTTTAAGTTCGATCTATTAAGTCGCTCTTAGGTCCTTTTTGTTTCAGCTTTTGGCTGACTTTTCAGCCTGAGAAGCCAGAAACTGAAACAAACAACTAGCTTTTCAATCTGACTTTTGAAAAGTCAAAAGCCAGAATTGAACTAGAAAAACCCAGAAGCCAGAAGCTCACTTTGGGCAGCTTTTCTGGCTTTTGAGGGAAAAGTTAGAAATAATTATTTGTCTTTCATCATTACACAAAAAAGGTTCAATTCTAAATAAGTCAACTCAAAAGCTAGCTCCCAAACAGTTTTAGCTTCTGGCTTCTGGAGTTTTAGCTTTTCAAAAGCCAAAAGCCAAAAGTCAGCTTTTGGCTTTTGAAAAGCTGAACCAAACAGGGCCTTAGAATCATACAAATCTACTTGGCTCAATGACTACTATTAGAGATAGTATCAGGGTTTCAATCGATCTTACCTGTTTTAGCCATCTTACATGAATGTGTTAAAGCTGCCCTTTATATTAAGATCTTCAGTTAAATATATTAAGCTTGATATCAATCTATTAAGCTATCTTAACAGCTAATTGATTCTTGTTCAGTGTATTTAGCTCAGATTAATATCTTAGTATAAAGTTATATCGGAGTATTAGACGATTCACATTAGATCTATGACATCGGCTAGGCTATAAATATATATAATCTTTATCCTAATGTGTTTTAGACATAAGTGATTTATACTGTTTTGGTATGCTACCGATCTATCTCAGTCACTTAGTCTAAATACACTTTGGGATAGCGATTATATATTATGAATATCTATAACCGATCGAGTAGGATCTAATTATAACTTAATTGCCTATTTTTGTTTTTTGTTGGTTGCAGGATCAAACCAACTGGCACGCCCTGAACCCTAAAGGCAATCCAATTTGGACCTGCATTAGAGTAAAGCAAATCTCTCAAGCCAGTTCGTGAGAAATTTTCTCATCAACACATATATAACACATAGAAGTATTAATTGGTCAACATATCAAAGTGCCACATATGAAACACATGAAGGTAGAAAATGATAAAATGGTAAGAAATCTTACAATTTAGATATCAATTTTTTGATGCTTGATATTTTAAAAATGAGTGACGATGTCCCCATCCTTAACTTGCAAGAATATTTTCCTTTCAATGAATATAACTAAACAATCATTCAAATATTATCGTCCCATCTTGTTTCTCAGCTTGCTTCTGATATAGTTCATTGAAGAAATGACCCTCTCAACACCAACAGTTGTAACAGGGAGAACTAGACCCAATTTGAGAAGTCTATAAACAAGTTCATATCAAAGAACCTTCTCTGTTTTGACTAGCATCATAGATAGTTCTGCTAGACTTCTCAAATTTGTGAACTTCTCATCTTTGCTCACTGTGGGGGGTGTCACCCCGGGGTACCCCAGAGACTCGATTCGGACTTCAACCAAAATCAAACCGAGAGTCCTCGGGATGTGGTCGAGGTCTCAACCCTCCTCCACGGGGTCGACCCCTCCGACCTTACCCCGAGTCCGACCTTGGTTCTCCGATCGACTTCGACTCGACGTCCGACCTCAAGCCACCTCGGGAGATGGCGCGGCGGGCAAGGAGGAAGAAGGAGGAGACCATCTGGCAGAGTCTGGCACCACATGGCATCACAGAAGCAGGATCCCAAGGATAGCAAGATCACAAGATGCCCATAGTGTATAGGATCTAGCAGACCAACTTGTACTTTTTCAGATGTTCTCTTTACCCCCACCTTCTCTCTCTCTTAGGCTTAGCTTTCTTGGCCCCCAAGTTCTCTTGTTCCTGCCCCCTTGAGCTATAAAAGGGAGGGCAGGGCGACGAGGCCAAGGGGATCCAAACTCTGAGAACCTCCATTGTAACTATGGTTCATCATCCACCACAACGAAGAACACCACACATTGGACATAGGCCTATTATCCTTCAAGAGGGCTGAACCAGTATAACTCTCTTTGTGTCTTGTTTCTTGGCTCATCTCTAAGTTCGAGTCGACCATCCGATCCAGTAAAGAATAGCTTCCTTACCACTCTCTCCTTCACCTACTCGGGGACCCCCCTTAGAGGACTGCCGACCCATTCCATCAACACTCACATCACTAATATAGCGGTTGAGTTGAAAAGTAAGCAGGTTCATTTCTTCAAATTCAAAATCATGAGGATAAAACCCAACAAGCTTAACTAAGCTCTCAACATTAAAAGCAGCAAATTCTTTGGCTGGACTGAATGATGCCATACATCTAAGGAGTTCTATGTTTACCTCATCAAACCTGTTATTCAGCTCTTGAAGTTGTCTATCAATGACACCCAAAAACATATCAGGACTCACGAATTTATGATTTAGGTTTCATGAACAAAATGTATTTCTCTCCAGCTTCAAAATGAGCACAATTAGAAGCATCAGCATGCTTATGGAATCTACCTTTCATGTTCCAATTTCTAAACCCTCATTGTTAAAAGAATCTCCACCATGATTGTTTTCTTTGAACAAATAGCAAACAAAGCAATATGAAACATCTCTATGCACATTATACTCAAGCCACTTGAACTCATCAAACCATTTTGGTAGGAAGTGGCGCATACCTCCACAATTATGTTGCGAAAAATCATCTTTCTTCATCTTTGGTCAGCATGGCCCCAATGCAATGTACGCCCTTCTAGCTTAATCTTGGTCATTGACATCATATCTTGAGATAGGAGTCCTCATTCCACGATCATGCTCTATGTCATATATGCCACCATCATTGTCTTCATCACTAGATTTCAGACTCATCATTTAACCCTGAAATATCACCAATCTCTAGATCAACTGGTAATGTGCTTGCTCCATTGTCACTCTCATTCTCATGATGATGACCTTGATAAATCACCAATTGCATTTGACTTCCATTGCAAGAAGGGTTCAAATCAGACCCCCATTCAAACTGCCCTCAACTCATTCAAATTGCCCTTAACCGGAGTTAGTTTGAGTTGTCTTATTTGCAGCAACTCTCTCAAAAAAATGACTTCAAATCAACAGCAGCGCCCTCCTTCCTCTTCATGTTTTAGTTCTCACAGTTTAAGAAAATATGGTATTATGGTGCTAACTAATAACTTCATTGAGTTCCTATGAACAAATGTTACAAATCCTACCAACTAAGTAATCAGTACATAGTACATACTTCATAAGCAGTAGTGTAGAAAAAAATGAAATCACATATAAGTGAAGTAAGTACTAACCTCCTGTAGACCCCCGTTTTTGAGAACGAGAATCATTCGTGTTCATAGTACCATTTCCCCGGATCGAGTAGTTTGGTACCCACGAATACAGTACTGAATTATCAGGTGCAAAGTGCACGAATAGTCTTACATCGAAATTATTACAATAATAGGCCCGAAGGCAATATCCAACATATAGGACCTCATGGTCCAGATACAACCAAAAATAGAAATTAGGTAAGGCAGCGAAATGAAGGCAGCGGCTTGTCAATTGCCACAGGCAACGACCGGAGACTAAGACCTAGCAGGCGCCATCGGCTTCTTCGCCCTCCTGATAGTAGGCATATGGATCCTCCAAGTCTTCATTTCCACCATCTGAAGGTTTGTGCGTATAGCAAGGGTGAGTATCAACCGTACTCAGCAAGCCAACACGGAAGTGATGCACATGATAGGGTCATTCAAAGAATGGCTGGGGTTCTTTTGCATAAAGCCAATTTTCACAACTCTCTTCACAAGCCTAACAGCTAGCCAAGTCAAGTTTTAGTTCCAGAGTATATTAAATCGGCGACGGTTCTGTCTGCCATCCATCGTGATACCAAGGATGGTTTTCCGTCTCCGGTGCGTCATGTTTTCTGGGGAGTCTACCTCTTCTCGCAGGTCGAGAAGCCGAGTCCACCAGCATACAAAATCATTATGCATACCAACCCATCATTTTAAAATTTATGAGTCTAGCCAAGCGAAAGTCTTGTCACGATGCTCTATATCCACGAGCACGGCTATTCGAATAGATTGATTCATTCACATTGCAGTGGATGTACACTTTACCCATACTCCGCAACTACTCATTGAATGAGCTTACATCCCTCTATATGGGATGGTCACGGCAAAGCCTTTCGATAACCTCACTTTGGCAGTACCCGCTCTATGAACTTAAGTCCTCATGCACTCTAGCCGTCATTTCCTAGCAGTGAGAGGAGTTCTGGCGCTCCTCTCACTTAATCTTTAAGTCATTGTTAAGCTCAGTTTATTATTCACATAAAGGCCTTTTGTCTTATCATAATCATGGACACGCTACCATTGGTAGGTCCTCAACTCAACACCTACACCTGAACCACTATGCAGGGATACTGCCTCCGCTCGGCTATCTATTCCGCTAGGTCTATACCCATTCGAGAAGTACGGTTGTACTGGCTCGTTTCTCGGCTATCTCATGGCTCGGTTCTTAATTGACCAGGGTCGGCACTTGCCTTTTCCGGAATCCACCCAAATCATCCAGCCGCCCCAGTCTAAAATATTTGTTTGGTACTTACAGTTTTCATCAAAACTCATTTGATCATTCTCATGGTAATGTGGCGCTCATGTCTCCACATGTCGTATCTCAACTACCTCTCCCAAAGGTAGTTGCCCAAGCATATAGCTATTTGCAAAAGTATGAGTATGCATGAACCTAATAGTAGCATGGCTAAGCATTTTACCGAAGATATTCTCCAGTTGTATGTATCACATCGAGGGTTACAAGGAATAATTCCAAAGGTAATCAATAACAAGGTATGGCATAACAAGTATAGGTAATTATTTGTGTATAGCATGCATATTTAAAGTTTAAAACAACATCATTTCACAATTGGGATCAATATGTTCAAAGAGTGTGATGACTTGCCTTGCTCGTGACCTGTCACATCCTGAGTTTTTCCCTAAATTCATTTAAAATAATTTACCGGAAATAATCGGAATTTCAAATTAACCGGAGTCAACCTATAATTTTAAAATGCAATTAATAAATGGAAATGACATGATAGGATTTTTCTTGAATTCTTCATGTCAAAATACGCTAATGAATTTTTCTTGGAATTTTTAGAGCACTCTAAGTATTTTTAATCAATTAAATAAGCAAACAGAATTTAATTAAGTCCCTTTTTCCTTTTTCTTTTTCTTTTTCTTTTTCTTCCTTTTCCGTACGTCCGTCACGCTCTTTTCCCCGGTCGCCGTAGCGGGCCGTTGACCCATCCGCGCCGCGCCTTCCCCGGACGTGGGCCGAAGCCACGTCCCGCCGCGCCGCGCAAGTCCAGCACGCCTCCTCGCGCCAGCGCCACCAGTGGGCCCCACTGTCGAGCCGCCTCCCCGCGCCCGGCGCCAAGCCGCCGCCGTCGCCATAGCCGCGCCGCCCGCCTCTTACCGGGCCGTTTCCGCGCGCCTCTCGCCGCGTGGGCCCCACGCGGCTCCGCCGTGCCGCCGCACTCGTGCCCGCACTTCCCCGCGCGCCGCAACGCCGCCGCCGCCAAACGGTCGCCGTTTATCCCTCTCTCTCCGAGTCCGAAACCGACGGCGAGGGATTCACGCTCAACCCGTGCGCAATCCGGCCTCTTTCCGCCCTATAAAGTCCCTCGTGCGCCTCCGCGTTTCCCCTTTGTTTCCCGTTCAATCTAGCCCCAAAATCGTCACCGCGTCGTCTTCCCCATCTCGGTGAGTTCACCGCCGCGTTTCCCTTCGGTTTTCCCGAGCCGTTGTCCCGAGCCGCGCACCCTCCGCCGTCGTTTCCGTGCATCGCGCGCCGCCCGTCGTTGTTCCCGTGCCGACGAGGTCCGCCGGCGCGCCGCACGGCCATGGTCGGCGAGCGAGCTTGAGCCGCCGCCGCGTCCAAACCCTAACCCTAACCCTAGCGCCCCTGCGTGCGTCCGTCTTGCGGATCGGACGGATCTGCGCCGTTCGATCGCGATGGATCTGCGCCGTCCGATCGTCGCCATCCAGCCACCCCAGATCGCGCCGCGTCGCCAATCCGCCGCTCGGATTGCGCCACGTGGCGGCAATCCGCCGCCGCGCCGTCTCCCCGCTGCGGCCGTGCGGCGCGTCGGCCCTAGGGCGACGCCGGCCGGCCGACGTCATGCGCGCCTGACCCGTGCCGCGCAAGGGTGACGTCACCGGGGACTTAATTGCGCAATAAATAATTTAATCTTTTCTTTAGATTAAAAATCGCAATTAAACTTATAAAATTCATATCTTTTGAATCCGAGCTCCGTTTTAGTCCATTCAAATTTCATTAAATCCAGAAAAATGTCAAGAATCCATTAAAAATACTTTTTAGTGCTGTTTCAGTAGACTTTTAGGGTGTTTGTTGAGTGCTTTGTTTGTCGTGTAGATCCCGAGTTTTCCGGCGAGCCCGTTCTCTTGAAGTAGTCGCCGAGGTTCCCGGTCTCCGAGCAAGGCAAGTCATACCTTACATTGACCATATTGTACCTATTTTATGTAAATACCTCTTTTTCATTCAAATACCGCATATGTTTTAGAATGTCATTTCATGGGATGTTTTATACCTATTGTACTCAACCATAGGATTGTTTACCTTATACCATTGATAACTTGGGGTTCAATATGACTAGATGATAGCTTAAGGTTTGCTTAGTTATGCTTAGCACAACTAGCTCACTTAAGGGAATCACACTAATCAAGTGTCATTACTGGAAGTTAACTCCCAGATGATGTTAAGTTATGATCCTGTTTCTAATAATACTGAATTATGAAAAGGTGGGTCGTGAGCACATGGTTGGATTGTGGTTAGCGTGCTCATGACGATTAAGGACCGGTTCTCGGGAAACCCTGGAAGAAATGCCGTGCATACCACAAGCTAGCATGGGTAATGGCTGGGCCCGTAGCATAGCTGTCTCTAGTTAACGTATCCCAGAGAGGGTGAGCGTGATGGAGTTGGGTCGGCCCCGGTTTTAAGGGTTGATCAGCTTCCGGATTCACCGCGGCACTAGAGGGGGCTGCCCATTGCCCGATGGGGATGGGGCGAAACCTTGGTGTGGTACGATTGATTAGAGGGGTTGTGTGAAGGGTCTGTCACAATTCCTTTCCGGGCACCGTGGTGGTGCACCGCGCACGGTAATGTGTTGTGGGATTGTGTCTTGTGGGTACGATTGTACACCTCGATCGAGTAAAAACTATTCGAATAGCCGTGCCCACGGTTACGGGCGATCGACCGATTCACCTTGATTAGTCTCATTTACTTAATTTGAATGAAAGGTTGAAGTATGACTAGTGCGGGTGGATGGATGGGCATGTTGCAACGTGGTTTGAGCGTTGGACGGCGTTTATTTAATCTTGCTTAAATATTACTCTGTTTTCTTGTCTTCAAATATTATTATTGTATACTGCCAATGCTGTTTATGCAAATTGAGCCTCTTGACCATTCCTTGTTATTTATCTCGCATCATGTACCCCTTTCCCGGTGTGACTTGTTGAGTACGGTGGTTGTACTCAGTCTTGCTTCTTTTTCCCCCTTCAGTGCCAGAGGTTGAGAGCGAGGTCTCCGAGGAGGTGTAGGCTTGTTCTCGTCAAGGTTTAGCTGTGGAGTTGGTGTTCCGCTTCGCTCGTGTCGAAGTTTAGCTTAAGTCAGTTTTATTTTCTTTTCCGCTGCATTTATGTAACTCTTTTATATTGTTTCTAAGACGAGGATTATGTATTATCAATAACGTCGATTTGTGTACCTCGGCTGATTCCTGGACGAGGATGTAATGCACAAATTAGCTGCAGAAATTCTGGTGTGAATTTCTGGGCGTGACATGACCTTCTTGACTTGTGTCTTCAGTGTACTCAACGGCTCCCTCAGACTCTATGTATATATACACGTGCGAGAGTTCCAATTGAATTCGATCAGAATTCGAATAAAACCCATCAAAACCAAATAAATCACAATAACGATCTTTACGATGGTTATATGGTTGGATATGAATCTATGTTCGGGCTTGAGTGTTGGAGCTCACTAGTGTGTGTTTGAAAAGGATTGTCGTCACCTATACGTATGTATGTATATGCATATATACTCTTATATATATATGCACATATATATGTAGGAAGGGATTGACTAAAGTTTATAGGGATGGTTTCGAATTTCTCATATGGGTTCTAAAGAAATAGTAGACGGATGGATGGGCTTGCAAAAAGGTAGAGACTTTTGGAGAGGAGGTAGACCTAGGGGCTTGTGTAAAAGCTTTTATTTATGGTAGGCAAATGGGAATACAAAATGCACATTTATTTATAAGAAAGTTTCGGGAAAGGGTAAATAATATGCCTTTCAAAAGATAAGAAAATTCTTCTAAATTTAGGTTTAGAGTCCAACAAGAGAAAATATAAATTTTTGTGATTTTTACCAATCTCCTATTAATTTTTAACTCCTCAAAAGAAATGAAACTAAAATTTTTCCAAAAATTTTGCACCGGCTGGGAATCGAACCTGCACCCTTTCCCTCACTTCGCTCGGCTCAAGCCACTGGGCTAGCGAGCCCACCTCATCCATCTCCCCCTCTCTTCCTTTTTCTTTCTTCCCCCTCCTCCTTCTTCCCCGCGAAGCCGACGGCAGGAGAGGGTGAACGGCGGCGAGGTCGGCCGAAGCTCGAGATCTGTTGGCCTCTACACCATCTACATGACACGCGGTTCTCGTCCCAAGGCACGGCCGGGCCACAGAGGCGGCGGATTGAGCCGGCGGCGGTGAGGTGGTCACGGTGGCGGAGGCGCACGGTGCCGGCATGCTTCGGTGGAGTTTCGGTTGAACCAAGGGGTCCTAGGGCATCTACGGGACATGGGGGTGCTAGCTAGGGGGTTGGCTTGGCCGGAAAAGCACCGGGGTAACCTAGCAACGTGTGCATGGCGCCGGCCGAGGCAGGGGAGTTCGGCGGCGCTCGTCGCCGACGATTTCCGGAGGCGCATTCTTTTCATGTGCATATGTTTTGAAAGAAAAAGGGGTGTTTGAAAAGTGGAGTCAGTCTAGGGTTTAGGAATTGCGAAAATGGGACGTGGTCGTGGGTTTTGAGCATGTTTTGATTTTCCCACTCCTCTGTTTCTATAGATGGCAGGTTCCCCAGCGACGCACTGCGGAAAAGGGATGACAGGCTTCGTTGCGGAGGCGGCGCGTATGGCCCTTGCGGTTGGATATCCCGGAGCACCGGAGTATACGACGTTGCGCCTCTCGGTGGCGAGTTGCCCTACCGTGTTCGGTTGGAGGTTCACGGGTTTGTGGGAACGTGTCTTCCCAACATGGAGGTCACAGCTTCCGGAGGCACGTCAGATCACGCTTGTCAAGAAGCCGCCTACCCGATGTTGGCCGGGATGAGGAGCTGCATGATGCGACCTTCGCACCTCCTCCTACCGCTACCATCCCCGTCGAGGTAGTTCCTCGGAGGTCGGTGCATTCAAGTCTGCGGCGGAGGAGAATGACACTACCTTCGGTCACATGTGCACCGTGCTCAAAGGACTGGATCGGATGCACTCGACCTACACAAGGCGACCAAGGAGCCGAACGACAAGAAGATGCCGAGGATCGCGCGTTGCAGGACGAAGTGGTTCGTCCGAAGAAGGAGGTAGCGAGTTGAAGGGACTCCCGCCACCGGTTGGGGTTAGACTCGCACTACGCCTCGGAAGACCACCACCGCGCTGTCCGTATCCAGTGGCACCTCGGATTCCACCGCCTTCTCCGCTCCACCCGCTCCGGTTCCAGCGCCGGTTCCAGTTCCTCCTGCTGCAGTCCCGCCTCACCTTTGCTCCGGCTTCGGCAAATCCAGGCGGAGGTGGCGTAATGGTTGGATCTCCATCTCCAGTGACTCAAGCTCGAGAATTCGGTGAAGACATGGACTCCGAAGAGACTCAAGATTCCTCGGAGGGAAGAGGCGGGATCGGTTGGGCTACGGCAACCGACTCGAAGATTCCAAGTCGAGGTGACGCCGAGGACTCCAGGAGCCGTTCGGAAGAATGGGGATCTTCGAAGGAAGCAGTTTCGACTCCTCGTCTCGTGGATCGTTCTAGTTGCCCTCCTTAGTTTTACCGTTTAAATTAGTTTGTCTTCTTGGTAGTTCTTGTGTGTTAGGTGCTTTGTGTGTGGGATAGGCGGCGATCGATATCAAGTGTGATATGATGACCAATTAAGGATGTTTGGTGCTTTTCCTTGTTTTCGGTCAAGATCGAACAATGCATTTGAATTCAAATAATAAAGATTAGTGCTAAGTCTCTGCTTTTCTTCTTTTCTCTCTCCGGTCGGTCGTCTCCTTCGGATGGTGAACACCGGACCGGCGGCGAACGACAACAATGGGCGAAGTGCCAACAACAACGAGGCTCACGACGCCAATGGCAATGCTCCTCCACCGCCACCCGAGAATCCCACCATTGCTCAAGTGCTCGCTTCACGACACAGATGATGGCTGCAATGATGCAGCAAATGCAACAACAGACACCACCGGATGCAAGAGATTCTTGCAACAAATGCAAGAAAGCGAGAATAATCGCTTGCCGCCCCACCACCCCAGTCCAAGCCGCGAGTTCCTTCGTGTCCGACCGCCGACCTTCTCCAGCACCACTAATCCCATGGAGGCTAATGATTGGCTTCATGCCATAGAGAAGAAGTTGGATCTGGCTGCGGTGCACGGATCAAGAGAAAGTCTCTTTTGCCACTCATCGATTCTGGGTCCTGCTTCGACTTGGTGGGACAACTATTTGGTTACTCGCCATGGGAGCGTGGTTACCGGGAAGAGTTTCGTCTAGTTGGGACCGCACATATTCTGCGGGAATAGTTGCAGAAAAGCGTGAGTTCCGTTCTCTTGAGCAGGTAATGATCGATTCACGAGTATCCGCACGAGTTCAATCGTCTTGCCCGTTATGCCCCGAAGATGTGCGCACGATGCGAAAGGGGGAAAAGTTTTGGCTGGTTTGGATGATGAACTCACGGACAAGCTTATCTCCAGAGAGTATGCTAACTTTGAGAAGCTGGTCGACAAGGCTATTCGACAGGAAGATCAGCGCAGACACAATGCGGTGACGTGGCGACCGGCGACCAGGCGCGCGTGCACGTGTGGGCGTAAGTGGACGACGGCGTGCACTGGCACATGCTGTGCGTCTTGGGCGAGCGGCGGTATGGGCGCGCGGTGCGGCGTGGACTTCCAGCGACGGCGAGGCCGTTCCGGCGTACACTGTGCATGACCAAAGCCGGCGACCATGGGAACTCGCGTGCACACGTCCCTCGGTACGGCGCGGCAGGGTGGGCTGCATGTGGCGCGCAGGGACACAGCCGATTGACCGGTCGAACACTTGTTGAGGTAATGAATAGTGTACTTTCCCAATTATCCCGATTTAATTTCCTAATTTTCCTATTTCTATTTCCTTTCACCCCTAAAATTCAAAATAAAATATAACACATCCAAAAATAAGTTGTAAAATATATTTTCAACCTTTTCACCCACTTTTATTATTTCAAAAATATATTTTACATATTTAATTTAATTCTTTCCTCAATTCCAGAAAATGCGATTTTGATTCAAATTAATTTCTAGATTTCATATATATACCCTAAAATATTTTATTACTCATTTTGCTCGCTAATCAATATTACTCAATCACCTAAATAATGTTTTGCTCCCAATTATATATTTTATAAATCCATAACCCTTTTCCTATTTTATATTTAAAATTCCCAATTCTAAACTCCGAAAATTTTCTCCCCAGCGGAAATTCAAATTGTTTGGTTTTTCTCAAACATCGAGATGAATCACTCGCGTATAAATTTATGCAACCAAGCTGGCAAATAAGAAGCGAAAACTCGATCAAGAAGCAACAATCAAAAGGTTTTTGTAAGTTCTGATTTTTAATTCCCGGTTTTAAATTCTTCGATTTTCAGGGCGTTACACCTCCCAAGGAAGCAAAACCCACCAGGCAGTCGCTGCCTTGGTGCCTCCCTGCTGGCTGCGCCCTGTCGCCTACCCGCCTGGCTGTCTGGTACCTTCCTCGCCATGCCACGCCTCGCCTACACCAGACCAGCGCCGCCGCGCGCTTTGCGCGCGCCGCAGCCCGCCCGGCGCCGTTGGGGCTGGCCGCCTGCGGCTGTGCCGCCTCGCCGTTGCTCGGGCCTGCCACAACTAGGGTTAGGGGGATTGGGTGCGTGCTGGAGCCTAGAGAGCTCGTGCCTGAGGTTGAAGAGAGAGATCTGGAGAAGGGAAGGGGAGTGAAGAATTTGGGCCAATACATTTTGGCTTATGGGCCTATTGAGGAGGTAGCTCAAGAAGAGTGATACGTTTGCTTATTAGGCCATTTAAGGCTTTTTATTTTTTAATACATATAAGAAATACATAGTATATATATTCATTTTTTCTTCAAAATTGTTGCGTATACATATGAAAACTCTTGAATCTAAGGTGGGCCTGCCCCAGCTAGCAATCTATATATCACACCAACCACTTAGCCCTATACTATAATTAGTATTTTTGACCTCGTACCACAATTTTTGAACTCTTCGGAAGCTTTTTAAGCTTTTAAGTAGCTATATATTAAGATAGACGAAGTGCATACTATGTTTAGGATAATAATTTGTATTTAGTTCTATTGACTCACAATTTGACCCAATATGTGAAGACCTGAGAGATTTGTTTGACTGCAGTGCAAGTCCTTAATTTGGGTTCAGAGCGTATAAGTTACTTTGATTCTGCAACTAACAAGATGGATAAAATATTTTGTTATTAGATCAAAGGGATGATCGGGCAATGGGCCGATGTAACATAGTTTGGTCAGCCGATGCCGATAGGGTTTGGATCAACGACTATAGGTCCGATATAAGTTAAATAATGAAATGAACAATAAAAGTCATGCCATCATCGACTATATTGAGTAATGTATAGACATCAAAGAATATTTCTTTGTAAAAAAATAATCTTGATAGATCGGATTGAACCAAGACAATATAAGGATTGAAGTTGATAAGGAGAACTTTGATTAGTGAATATACAAGATAAAATATGAGCCGATATAGTTGAATTGTACTAAGAAAATTCATCGGCTAGAACTCCGATGAGACCTTGGATAGAACCTATCAATCTTAACAAAATTTACTTACTTAACCATAATCTAATAGATCAGACCGAACCGAGATAGTATGATATTTATAGCGATAAATAGATCTAATCAGGTCGATAGATTCTATACAAAGTGATTGATATATCAAATTAAGCTAATAGAGCGACGTGATCAAAGAAAAAATCGATATATCAGATATGCACGATTGCAGCAACTTAAATAGAATATTGAACTAAACCGAGAAAGTTCTAACTAAGTCAATAGAAACAAAGATGATGGAACTTACTTTTTAACCGGAGATCGAACCAATATAGCCCCGCTCAAAAACTAAGAACTCGCCGAAAAGATTGGTGATGCGTCGAAAATTGTATATTGATATGTTGATAATTTATAAGGCTCACGGCTACTTATATTTATACTCATGACCTAACCAAGTCTGATTCAAACACATCTCGATCGCTTGAAGACTTATCACCTAAAAAGAAAAGGAAAGTTTAAAAGCCCGTCTAAATACGACAGCTAACTCCAAAAACAAATCTAAGGCTATCTAAACAATCCGATACACTTGTTGGCACCTTTTTTGGCAAAGGCACAAACACGATCGACACACCTAAACGCCTTGTGGTGATATGGAGTCGCCAACCACCTTAATCTAGAAAAGAACTAAAGCAAGACGATCGTCACAAAATATTCACAACTATATATGATGACTGTATTTCGTCACAAGATAGCATCTAAACTAGTATCTCAGCGTACCATCTGTGACGATTTATGGTTTATGTGACGCGTTGACTAAACAAAGAATGACGGTTTATGTCGTCATAAAAGATAAGAATATGTGACGACGTAACATGTTCGTCATAAAAGGTACACACATTTTGTGACGGTTGTCCTCATAATCGTCACGAGGTACATTATGTGACGGTCGATATATGACGACCACCGTGACGCTAGGTTTTTGTCATAAAGTACTTTTTGTGACAAATTTTTAACTTACCGTGACAGTTGGCGTTTGTCATAGAAGCCCTGATTTTTTGTAGTGCGAGTTTTATAGATTAAACTGGCTAGCAAAGCCGATTTAGATAAAACGACATATAAACACACGTCTCGTGGGTGAATGGAA
The DNA here is from genome assembly GCA_019925245.2 of Oryza australiensis. Taxonomy (NCBI): domain Eukaryota; kingdom Viridiplantae; phylum Streptophyta; class Magnoliopsida; order Poales; family Poaceae; genus Oryza; species Oryza australiensis. The sequence goes on from JAIFGZ020000044.1 coordinate 1,254,951, forward strand.
AGTTTTCAAGACAAACTTACAAAGAGATGTCGCACTCTCACAGCGATGGCGGACGATTTACGACGCAAATCGACAAAGATGGACGAACTAATGTGAAAATAATATGAAAAAGTAGAAGAACGATACAATTGGCTAGATTAGATTGGTTGTGTATTGTGGTTTTGCCAATTAAACCGGCCTTGGCCCTTAAATAGGGGTTGGTCTTGCCTTTCACAGGCCCTCCTCCACGTCCAATTTGGGGTAGACACCTTTGAAAACCCAAGACAAACCGTATGGAGCAAGGAAACCCGAGTACTGTTGAATTCGACTTGGTTTCGGACTCTGCCGATCAAACTGGCCACATGCCACAGGTCTGACCGGCCCTAAGGCCCGGTCTGACCGGCCTATACATGGCGGTCAAACCGGCAGACTTTCCAAACATTGGCAATTTTTCTATCTCGATTCCCAGGTGCCAATTTTGGGTGTAAACACATGCCCCCTGCCTTTTATGATGAACATCGTGAATCTAAAGGCATAGAACATGTTTATCTTAGAGCGATAATCTAATTACCAGTCATAGAACTTCCTAAGCATCTTGTCAAACACTCGAGAAGTATTCTTCAAGTATCTTCTTGAAATGATCCTGCTTTCACCCTTTCGTTATAAGCCTTAGCCACCCTCTTCTTCTCTTTCTCTGTTTCTTCTAAAGCCTTCAAACGTTTGTCTTTCTCCTCATCAAGATTGTCTCTCATCAAGGTCTTGTGGTCTTCAACCGACAAATCATCTTGCTTTATATATCGAAGAGAGCCAAGATTCACCTCTACCGGCAAAACGACTTCTTGTGCATAGACCACCTCAAAAGGAGTAACCTTGGTAGCACCATGTGTAGATATCTTGTGAGCCCATAACACTTCATAAAACACCTCATGCCACCACTTCGGAGGTTCTTCGATCTTCTTCTTCTGTCTCCTGGGCACAAATGTTCGAATTTACAATTAATTTGGCCTTTGAATCAAGTGTATCGTGCCCCCCAACTTCCTGTTCAAACCCAGTCTGATCGGCCACGCAATGCCGGTCAACCCTCTACCTCTCACCGGTCGGACCGACCACACAAAGCCGGTCGGACCGCGGCACTGCGGTCGGGCGGGTGATGCACCGGTCGGACCGCCGCGACTGTGACTTCGCCAATTTTGCCCAAATAATTAAAATCAAGCATCGGCTTTCCAACATTAAGAATACTCCCTTTCTGATATTATAGCCAAATGCTTGATATATCAAATTATTGGAACCAAATTCCTTCTTTTTAGACATATGAAAATTATAACATGCAATTAATATGCCTAGATAAATACTAATTCAAGTGGCTTTTGAAACAATAATCATTAAGGCATCAAAAACACTTAGCCACTTGAAGTATGATCAATAATGAATCACCAAAGTCATATGTCTCACATGCATGAATTCCAATAAACTACAAGTGTAAGTAATCGGCTTAAACATGTATGCAAAATATTATCACAATGTCAATGTTCCTAAAAAAAACAACTCTAGAACAAATCATCACATTGACCATTGACATTAGCCGGATTACTAAGAAGCAAAATTTCATAATGCAACAATTATGAAATCTATATTTTCTACGGTGATTCACCAAAACATGCATGATTTGGCTTTTAATAAATATCAAAGACCAACGAGCCAAATCATACTTTAAATAAATTATATGCCAACTTGCCAATTCCACCACTTATAATTGGCATTTGCAACATGTATGCATAATATCAATTTGATAAGCAAAACACACATGTGCTAGATAGCAAGCAATGTTCTAACGTGGCATAGGCATACTATAATACGATAAACCCATACCTTGCCTTAGCATCCAACAAACGACAGCTCAAAGATATGATGTTGTATCCATCGCCGTTCATCTTCCTTGATTTCTTCATGATCATATTAATGTCTTGCCCCCCGAGCAAAATAGCTTTCTTGATTGCACGATTTCGAAGGCAAGATAAACATCGTAGTAGCATCCATAGAAATATTGGAGGAGACTTACTTCTAATGACTGATAATTCTTCTCTCATCGAATTTGATTTATCACTACTCTGGGAAATCACCGGTCTCTTAAGTTTTTCTTCCTTGGGTCTCCACACTTGCTTGTATGTTGTTCGAGGCTTCAAATTATCACATGTTTTGTTCTCCACATCTTCGGTCTTCTTTTCTTTTTGACCTATGGCTCGAAGACATCGTCGCCTCCTTTTTTGAGAGCGAGATAAGCCGGAAGGTATCCACTTTGGCTGTGGTTCTTTTTAGGAGCCAAGCAATGATTTTTGATATTTGTAGTCGAAGTGGAAGCTTCTGTGTTACCCTCAATTTTCTTACTCATCTCAGATGCCCCCCGGTTAGACCGGCCTCTGGCCCGGTCAGACCGGCTGTGAGTCGTTGGTCAGACCGGCCTGATGGCTCGGTCAGACTGGTCCTAGGCTGGCGGTTAAACTGTTCAACTGTCCCGGTCAGACCACCATTGTTAGCAGTCACGATGTTGGCTTCGGTCTTCTCTGCTTGTAGCCTCTTTGTTGCATCTCCAGTAGGCACTTGTACATCTTGAGACTCCTCCTTAATAGTATCAACCTCCGGAGCTTTGACTTCTTTTCTCACCCACACATTCTTCATCTTGTTCGCCTTTGATCTATCGGACCGATTCTTTCGTGAGAAATGGTCTTGTCTTGATTTAGACAAATGACTTGGTATTGACCTAGGTGATTCTTTCTATTCTTGATGAAACGACATAGGTGGTTGAGGCATCCATGGCATATAATATATAAAAGGATAACCGTATAGTGATATTGGACATAAATACCATGGCATCACAACCGCAGGTTTGTATGTAGTTGACATTGTTGATGGTTCCGATTGCTTTGGCGTTTGACCAAATCTCTTTCTAGCAAGCGATCTTAGTCTTTTTGCATCACTAGTATGATGATCAAGTCATTGACCAGCTAATCCCTTCTTGTATTTAGCCATAAGCACCTCAAAAGTGAGCTTCGACTTTTTAGTCTTTATAGAACTAGATGACTCATCTTTTGTAACCTTACGATCTTCGGCCTTAGCATTATTGATCCTAATTATCTCGGGCCGAGGATCTCTAATAATAATATTTTTACCTTTTGTAGATTTGGCTTGACTAGACCGAATCAACACTTTCTTGTCGTCAAAATCAATAGGAACTGTAGGAAGAGAATCATGAATAATTCCGGTCTTAGCAATAGGTGTAACCGAAATAGTATCATAATTGACCGATGAATTATCAAGCGGTCTTTGCCCCATCAAGCTCGCATCCTTAAAATAATCATGAAACTCATGCTCCATTTGTGACCATGTAGAAATTGAATTAGGAGCAAGTAAACTAAACCACGTAGATGCAAAGTTTGACAAAGAAAGAGGAAACAACTTTAACCTAAGCAAATCATCATTACCGGCCTTACCACATTGATCAATAAATTGGCCAATATGCTCCTTTGTTGTTCTAGCATCCTCACATGTGAATTTCGTGAAGTTGGGCACCTCAAATCCTTGCGGGTATGAGACCGAACCTACATGTTCAGGATACGGTCTTTCACATGTATGCAATGTTGCTTTAAGCTCTATTTTATCACTAGCCTGCAAGATATTGTCACTATCTTTTCCAACATTCACATGACCGATCTGTGACTCAGTCTTAGGTGACAATACTATTTCACTATTGCCTGTTATACAATTCGAACCATCATTTAGTTCGGCTATGTTTTCAATGATGCTATTGTCTAAGCTAGCAACACAATTCGCACCTATACTTGGTTCAGCTATGCATGCATCGTTGTCCAAGCTAGTAACACAATCCGAACCATCACTTGGTTCGACTACGCATGTTATTCCATCATCGTTCAAAGTAGCAACACAATCCGAACCAACGCTTGGTTCAGCTATATTGGTTATTACATTATCATCCACACCATTTAAGCTATTATCATCCACTCGGCTTTCCTGAGCCAGAGCTTCATGTAACACATGATCAATATCAAGAAATATCTGGCCATTCAATCTCTCTTTAATAAAATCAAGCAATCCATTATATGCAATGTTGGTCAAATCTTTTTGAGTTGTGTCCAAATTAAAACATAGTTTCTAGCATCTCTAAACCTTTTGATATAATCAATGACAGATTCATCATGTTTTTGTCTAACCGATGTTAAACTAGACAACTTAAGATTAGTTTCATCAGTAAAAAAACAATCATGAAATTGTTGTTCTAATTGAGCCTAAGTATGAATAGAATTTGTCAGTAAAGAAGTAAACCATGTAAAAGCAATACCAAACAAAGACAAAAAACAAACGCAATTTGAGAACATCATTAGTACTAGCTTCACCACATTGTGCAAGAAATTGGCCTATGTGTTCCCATATAGCCCTATTATCCTCACCACTAAATTTAGTGAACTCAGAAACTCTATAACCACAAGGATATGGGATATTATCAAAATATTTAGGATACGTCTTTTGGTAAACCTCAACACGATTCCTTGGCTCAATTCCGAATGATTCTCTAATGATGTTTCTAATTTGCTCTTTCATATTTTTAGGCCCAGGTTGTGGATTTGGCGGCCTAGGAATATGTGATTGTGGCGGCACAATATGATTTTACTGGCCATAATGTGTGTTTTGTGCCAATCCATCTACTTGACGATTTTGTACTGGCCCATAGCAACTATTGGCACAAATAGCATGAGTATGTAGAATAACATGACTAACAGTATTAACAGGTGATGAATAATAATTAAAATCAGTACTGCTAGTCGTGGTATGAAAACTTGTCGAAACTTCCAGGGAACCGGTCTGACCGGCTATAGATAGTTCGATTTCATCGGCTAAGCACCCTATCTGACCGGCCCATGGACCGGTCTGACCGATGGTCAGTGGTGCGGTCAGACCGACCGCAGGAGGTCCGATCTGGCCAAGATAGGGCACAGTCGACGCTATGGTAGGCATGGTCGACCAGGCCAAGCACCGTCCCCGGCCCATAGTCTAGTCGGACAGGTGATCGTGATGCGGTCGACCGGAGTCATGCACGGTCTGACTGTTGGCTAAGTTCTGCATATAGTCGATTCCTGTGCAATCGGCTGTATAAACACCCATAGATCTCTCAAAGCATTATAAGCATATTGTATAGAAGCAAAACTAGAAGTAGCAGATGCATTTACACAACAATCATTAACTTTTTGAATAGCAATAGATGGATCGGGCGGATTGGAGGTTACCTCGAATCTAGGAGGAGGTCCAGGCTTACGAATCACACCTTGATGGGTCTTGATGAGCGATCTTGCCAACATCCCCTCCAATGTAATCTCGTTGATCTCGTTCCCGCTCGCCATGGCTTTTTAACATGTGTACATAGTAGATTGGATTGGATTGAATCTCCGATTTTCTGACCATGTACAACAAGATGTTGTCGGTCGTTTGTTGTTATTCCCACGCACTAATATAAATCGATTCCGGCTATATAGCCGAAACACTCAATTAGATAGGAAATCGATCAAGCAATGGCAACAATTAATGTGATATGATTTTCGGCCGATTGAAAAGCCGAAACATTTTCAATCCCCAGCAGAGTTGCCAAAAATCGTGTTGGCACCTTTTTTGGCAAAGTCACAAACACGATCGACACACCTAAACGCCTTGCGGTGATATGAAGTCCCCAACCACCTTGATCTAGCAAAGAACTAAAGCAGGATGAGTTTTATAGATTAAACCGGCTAGCAAAGCCGATTTAGATAAAACGACAGATAAACACCCGTCTCATGGGCGAACGGAAAGTTTTAAGACAAACTTACAAAGAGATGTCGCACTCTCGCAGCGACGACGGACGATTTACGGCACAAATCGACAAAGATGGATGAACTAATGTGAAAATAATATTAAAAAGTAGAAGAACGATACAATTGGCTAGATTAAATTGGTTGTGTATTGCGTTGTTGCCAATTGAACCGGCCTTGGCCCTTAAATAGGGGTCGGTCTTGCCTTTCACAGGCTCTCCTCCACGTCCAATTCGGGGTAGACAGCTTTGAAAACCCGAGACATACCATATGAAGCAAGAAAACCCGAGTACCGATGAATTCGATTTGGTTTCGGACTCTGTCTGTTAGACTGGCCACATGCCACCGGTCTGACCGGCCCTAAGGCCCGGTCTGACTGGCCTATACATGACGGTCAGACCGGTCTTTTCAAAGGAAACCGATAGACTTTTTAAACATTGGCAATTTTTCTATCTCGATTCCCAGATACCGATTTTGCATTTAAACAACACTTTTCATCAGAACCAAACTCAATTGATGGCGTCAATTTCTCCTGTTGACCCACATTAACCAACGGCTGTACTAAATCTTGCCGTTAACAAGTTCATGTTAAAGTAGTAAATTCCAAACATTTCGGCCCGAATAGGGTTGGAATTGATAAGGACCCTAATACATCCTATACCAATACCTGGTCCGGGCCGATCAATCTAGAATAATAGCACAAAGGTTGTCATGCCAGATTGCCAGACCAAACTTTTTTTTTTGTCGATAGACCAAACTTTATAATGGAGGCCTGTACTAAGACTGGACTGTTGACAGTTGACACAGCCCTTACGATTTGCGAGAATAGTAAAAAAGAAAAGAAAAGAAAACTCCCAGGAAAAGGACAATAGTCTGAAGCTGTCCGAATGTCCGATCACCATCCATCTATGCCTTCATGTGTCAATCGCAATCTAATAGTGCTGTCAAACGTTGACGGAGCTCCGGCGAGCCATCAACTCGTCCATCAGAAGTCCAACATCATCGTACGACGACCCACCCTTCTCCAGCGCGCCCCTCGCCTTCACTCCTAGCTCCGTCGCCTTCTTCCGCATCGCCTCGCCCTCCTCGCCGTCACCCATCACTCTCCCTATGGCTCCCGCGACCACCTCGCCGCCGATGATCACCCGGCGGTTCTCCAGCTTCGACGCGAAGTCCATGGAGCCGACGCCGACACCCACCTTGAGCACCTCCGTGATGAGCTTCTCGTTGTAGAACTGGTCGGCGTACCGTGGCCACGTCACCATCGGCACGCCAGCGGTCACGGCCTCCAGCGTCGAGTTCCACCCGCAGTGCGTCACGAACCCGCCGACGGCGGGGTGGTTCAGGATGAGCATCTGCGGCGCCCAGCCCTGGATGGTGAGGCCGCGTTCGCCGCGCGGCGCGATCAGCTCGGCGAAGCCCTCGGGCATCCACTCGGACTCGTCGGCGTCCGCGCCGTTCATGACCCACACGAAGTTCTTGCCGGAGAGATCGAGTCCTCGGGCGAGCTCCCGCATCTCCGCCGGCGAGAAGCTGGATAGAGTGCCGAAGGAGACGTACACCACCGAGCCGTGTGGCTTCGCGTCGAGCCATCGCAGGTAGCCGTCCACGTCCGGCGAGAGCTCGCTGGTGCCGCGCACAGCCACGTCCTTGCTCGCAAGAGCCACCGGCCCGACGAGCCATGTGCGGCGGCCGACCGTCGTGCGGTAGTGCTCGACGTAGTCCGGCTCCAGCTCGTGGAAGCTGTTGAACACCTCGCCGAAGCTCCTCTGGTCGGCGGCGTTTATGCTCTGGAACATCTCCCAGTGTTTTTGGTCCATCATTTGGCTCCGCCTCAGCTCGACACGGTGAGGTAGCCCCGGCAGGGGCACGATGGCGTCGGGGTCGTCGGGGGCGGTCTCCAGCGGGTTGTTGCGCAGCATGCTGTTGGTGCAGGCCCTCGCGAACACGCTGGTGCCGAGGAACCCCAGCCGCGGGACGCCGTGCTCGGCAGCGGCGTCCGCGGCCCACCTGAAGAAGCTGTCGACCACGGCGGCGTCGACGTGGTGCTCCGACAGGTACCGATCGAATGGCTCGCGGAGCAGCTTAATTGCAAGGAAGAACTTTTCACGGTCGTCCTGGGACGTGAGCGCCGTGCCGCTCTCGAAGCCCGGCGGGAGCCCAACGTCCGGAAATGGCACGACGGTGAGTTCGATCGCCAGGCCGCCGTTGTTGCGACGGGATGAGTCGTTGGCACGGTCCACGGCCGAGCGGATCACGGCGGCATTTACAGGGGTGGTGAGGATGGTGCACCTGACCCCCCGAGAGGCGAAGAGCGCGGCCATGTCGGCGATCGGGATGAGATGACCGGGCGCGAGGAACGGGAAGAAGAGGACGTGCAGAGGCTGCTGCTCATCCTTGATAGCCATGCCTGCTTGCCCTGGAACAAAGTAGAAAGCAGAGTGTGTCCAGAACTTCAGATGCCTGAAAACTTTGTGCTCTACGGAAGAGCGAAGCCCCTGTTTTATAGGGTCTAATCGAAATGACTTCAGCTCTCATTTTCTGCCGGAACCATCGAGGAAAACTAGACTAGGTAGGAGTAAGTCGTATCTGACTTGTGATCATCTCCCCAATTGCTTGGGGTGACTTGTGATCCGAATGTATGAATAAGAATATTCAGCTTATGAATAGAATCAACCTAAATAACCGCGCGTTGGTGCCAAGAGAAAACTGACAAAGATGGGCGTAAGTGCTGACGAGACGACTGAACCGCTGTCTCCTGAGTTCTTCCGATACAGGTGGAGGAGAACAGCCCCGGAACATCGGACTTGTTTCGTCACCGCTTACGTAAACTTCACATGGAACGCTCGTGGTGAACGACGCAGTGACGCAATTACCACAAGCTGGATCACAGAAAACCAAAAAGAGAAGGCTCTCCTCATTTCTTCAGGGCTTGTTCGGATTACGATATTTCCATAGGATATTTTGGGGGGGGGAGTACAGTTCACTGGAATATTTTCCATTACTCCCATTCGTATCGCACTAACAAGGTCTTCCACGAGATCTATATGACTATCCAAATTCAAAATAGATCTTTAACATTATTATATCAATCTTTAATAGAGTAATTATATGAGAGAGCTATTTTAAGTATCGGAAGAGACACAATTCAAATTAAGTATTTGCAGAAAGGGTTATCTTTTAGGTTTTATTGTTGAAGAAGACAAAAAATAATATTGAATCCTTTTCATTTAGCGCTATTCAAACATAAAATAGGTTGATATTCTAACCGGATGGTTAATTGAAGGAAATTTCCCTCGTATCCGATTTCAAAGGAAAATCACATAAACAAACCATCCACTTAAATAAAAAAAAAGAAAACATAATTTTTTCTATAAATTTATATGAATATACTATTTTGATTTATATTGTCCAAATATGTCGTCGCCACGTTCGTACATAGCGAGGCCTACATGAAGAGAACTAAATTTTAATTCTATACCAACTAAAGAAAATAATAATTATTTCTGAAATAAACTTAGATTACAACTATTACGTTTAAACTAATAAAACCCCCACACATAATGACGTTGCCACAGATGTTTCACGAGGTCTCCATGGGAACCATCCCCTGTTCTCCCATCTCATCATAAGCTAAGTCAAAATCATCGTCTCGCTCATCCTCAACAATATAATTGTACAAGCTCTCATTATTTGCTATAAAGTCATCGGATTTTAAAAATGAGCTGGCTCATAAACAATAGCAACACGAGGTTGTAGAACTCCAAATGCTTGTTCCACAATCCTTCCTAATTGTTTCATGTGCTTTGACAAAATATTTTATCTTATTTCCTTATGGCATTTGAATGCTCTTCACAAGCATTGCCCATGAAGGATAATAATACCTCATAGAATAGTCATATCCATTGACGATATAATTAGCTTTAGGACCATGCCCTTTAGCTAGCTTTGCAAACAGCGGTGACCATATTGATATCATTATGAGACCCAGGAAATTCAAAGAAAGCATGCAGGTCCAATTGTGATATAGGCAACGGCTTCAAGAATTAAAGTAGGCTTCCACGTTTTCTCGCTATACTGACCTTGCCATGCAGTTGGGCAATCCTAACACTCCTGAATCGTAATCTAGCTATATCATTCTCGTTCGGTGTCCTCCGAAAACTTTATCCATAGCTATGACAAACCTTTTTAGACTCTGTACAGTAGTAATTTCTCCAATGTAACATACTCGTCTACCGCATCCGCTACTATTTTATATGTCAACATTTGGAGTATAGTAGTAATTCCTCCAATGTAAACATACTCGTCTATCGCATCAGTTACTATTTTATATGTCAACATTTGGAATCATACTGTAATATGTAAACATGATAGTCCAAGTGTATCGGTTGCATTATTTTTTTCATAAAATAATTATCATGTGCTTTTCACGGCATGCATTACACGTATAAAAACATGCTGCCCTATTCTAAACATGCAAATGTATTAATAGTAATAAATAATATGTGTATCACTATTTCAAATTAAAAACGGATTTAACTTGGTTCTTCTGAGAAATAGTCATTGTATAGTTTCCGATGACTGCGAACCTGTCCCGATATAGTACTTGTGACCAAATACAGACCCACCGCCACACTTTGGTTCATGGTCAGTCATGTACTGACCATGTACTATTTTAACTATCAAAACAATAATTGCATCGTTATTATCTGAGAAAGACTCATCATCTGATAGCTTTTTAACGAGTTTGCTTGGGCGACTCATCTCTTTCTCTCCTAGTATTTTTGAGGGAACCAAAGATGGTAAGAACATAACATTAATCGATCTGCAAAATTAATTATCACATTAAAAAGCATTGTAGTTTTTTTTACTTTTGTTTTGATATATGGAGAATATGTGAAAAATGAAGTTATTTTGAAAGAGACGAATATAAAACATGCATTAGCCTGCTACGCTGCACGTGTCGTTTAGCAGAGTCGGTGTTCACAGACCAGAGGGTGGAAAACACCCCTGTTACACTTTTATGTAGCCTTTCTACCATCGCATACTTGCATGTTGCATTAGAAGAGAGGATCTCGTTCGAGTTTACGAATACATGTGTGAGTGGCCAAATATTCGTGCGTTATAATAGATTAATAAAAATAACAAAATTCTTTTTTAAAAAAATACTTTTAAATTGGTTGAAACAAAGATCTTTCATATTAAAAAAACAAACAAAAATACCATGCTTAGAAAATTAAAATTAAAATGTTACAATATATATAGACTGATCCAAATTCCAGTATCCTGTTTTTTAATTTTTTAATAGTAATATAGATTGTAAGATTACGAATTGGCGAAAAGAATATTAGATAGAAGGGAGATGTATAGAATTTTAAAGAAGGTTTTGGCATATATTTTTGCTATACGTTGGAGTTTTAAATATGGCTTGTTGACGATGCATGTCAGTATGCATGCGTGGTGTTATCAATGACAAAACTGAAAAAAGAACTTTCAGTGCCACAACCACTTACTGAATTTTTGTGGTGCATCAAACAGAAGTTGTGGTGATGACTTGAAGCTTGTAAAATTTGCTTGATACAAAATGTCATGTCTTATTGTCTTGGATTGGGTTCAATCAACATGCATGGTAACTAGCCATTCCTTTGTTGCATGCTTTTGAAAACAAATGCGTTATATGCATGTGCATATGTTCTCTCAACCTAGCTAAGTGGTTTTTATTCAATGAAACCGACAACCTACAATTCCTTGATGAGTCGTCCTTATAACCTCGTGTCCAATTTTCCATTTTAAGCATTACTCTCAAAATCTTTGATGCACCCTTCTACATTTGGTGATGCATTTAGCAAAGGCAAAAGTCTGGATAGAAAAGCAAGGGGCGGTGTGCAGCGTTTGCCTAACAACTAAGTAGTGCTTCTTTGTGCACTTTCTTCTGTTGCAAGTGTAGGGATGATCATTGAGCTCTTGTTCTTCTACACTTTGTGGTTCTTTTTATGACATATGGTAATAGTCACCACTATAAATGTACTATATATAGATAGAGTACTACTCTCTTCATCTCAATTTAAACATCCCCTATGCAAGAAAAAAACATTCATTATTCTGAAATTAATTTTCATTGATCAAGGTGCTCTATCATTTTGTATTCTAAATTAAATCACATTTTTAAATGTTGCATGGGATGAATCAATAAAACATAATATTTGATTGATTATACGTATACAATTGCATATATGCAGAGCATTTACTATACACATTTACTATTTACATAAATAAATAAAGAAATATTTTGTTATATGATGTTTATTTTGAAAAAAATCAAAAAATTTAAGTGATGATCGAATTGGTATGGAAGGGTGCTATTCAATGGCAGCACGACCCGCGTCACAAGATCAACCATTGTACTGTACCTCTAATTACCGCTTTAACTTGGTCACCCTCATCATCTTCCCACCGCTCTCATCCTATCTCCACAGCTGCAGTAGTGTCTGCCACCACCACCCTAAACCAATTTGCTATGATCCTCTCGACCATAATATCAATGGCTTGCGAGGTTAGGCGTCTTTTCAGGTTTGCTATAGCATGTTATTTTTTTTTACATTCTTCTTGTTAAACATAGACATACTATAAATAAATGGGGCTTTGTGTATCCTACGTATATGGTGAACGCAGAGTTTTTTTAATTATTATCTCTAAAAAACATATTGCACCTGCAGAGGCAGATTCTTTTCTTGGATTACCTTGAAAACACAAAGTGCATGCTGCACAAACATTATTATACTGGATCTCTGCCCTTTGATCGCCCTTTTTCCTCTGCTTTTCTATCCAAATACGAAGTCATCATGTACATGTGCTACGGATGTTGACAGTTAGCATGAGATGAGAAATTAGACACGAGGGCATGGCGAGAAGGTCGCCAATTTGCCGGTCGCCCGGTCTCATATAGGACGTAATGAACGGCCGATCGAGCTTGTCCGCAATTAGAAGTGCACATGCATTCGCTAGCCACGTTGAGACTTGAGCCGTTCCCTCAGCAGAACAACATCCAGGAACGTATAAATATAACCAAATCTCAGTACAATTAGTAGCGGGCCACTGCACATGCAATGATGCATGCATATATAGCATATATAAGAACGTGTCACTACCAGAAGAATCCTGACGTTTACTTTGTGTTCATCACACTCGATGAAACAAAAATTACACTCGATAAAAAATATGCCGAAGGCAGCACTCGACAAATCTCTACCAGCAAACACAGAGTCGGTAAAAGACTATTTGCTAAGTGCTAAGCTACGGATACTCGGCAAACTCTTTGCCGATTGCCTAGCACTCGGCAAAGTAGTTAACGTTTGCCAAGCGCCCAACACTCGGCAAAGTCTCTCCTATTTGCCGAGTATCGGCACTCGACAAATGTTTTACTTTGCCGAGTGCCACGGCACTCAGCAAACAGGAGAGACTTTGCCGAGTGCCCGAGATTATGCACTCAGCTTCTGGACACTGGACAAACGTCCGGATTTCGGTAGTGTGTTGTCAAAAAGATGCGGAATTATAGATTCACTCGTGTACATGTACTATCATTCTTAGCTTGTATTCCTTTTGTTCTATATTATAAATCATTTGACCTTTTAGTTAAATTTCGTTCAATTTAATCAAATTTGTAGAAAATTTTTGTAACATCTGAATTATCAAATCTAACGAATATATTATGTTTGTTTTGTGTTGATAATACTACTATATATTTTTATAAATTTGATCAAACTTAAAAATTTAATTTAAAAAAGTCAATCAACTTGTAATATGCAAAGAGGAAGCACTGTATTGTGGTTGTTGTAGCTTCTGAAGTATCAGAACCTCACAGAATGCAGAGCTTGACCTCGCCAAAAAAGTTCGCTCGCGAACAAAAAGCGAGATCAAGTTTCTGAAACAACCGTCTACAAGTATAGAGACATTGTTAATCGATTTCTGTATCGCATATCTTCTCACTATAGGGTATAGTGCTATACTCGCTAGTAGTTGCTGCAGACGCGGTTTGGCTTGTGTCGCGTCACACCAACATGTCTGAAACCGGCATCGTCTCCCAGAAGTTGTCCACGAAGTTCCAGAAGCCGTCATTGAAACCGAACTCCGTCGGGACGAAGGGCGCGGCGGCGGCGACCTCGTCCATGCCGGCCTTTTCGATGTGGTCAGCGGCGAAGGAGACTACTAGCTCAGGGTGAGTGAAGCTGCTCGTCTGCATGTACTCATCCCAGACGGTGGAGCTCGCCTGGCTCTGGCTGCTCGATGCCGACGTCGACGCCGCCTCGCTGGTGGCCATGCCCATGCCTATGGCGTCCTCGCACGGCTCCTGCAGCTGGCTCCTGCCGCGCGGTTTCCTGTGTATCTTGGTCCTCCAGTAGTTCTTGATCTCGTTGTCGGTCCGGCCGGGGAGGTGCTTGGCGATCTTGGACCACCTGTTCCCCCACCTGGAGTGGAGCTCCCGGATGACCATGTCCTCCTCCGGCGTGATGCTGCCCCGCCGCACACCGGGCCTCAGGTAGTTGAGCCACCGCAGCCTGCAGCTCTTCCCGTTCCGGTTCAGCCCTGAATTGGGACATCACAGAGTCGAGACAGTTAAGCTTCGATCGATCGATCCGAACAATTTGCAGCAACAAGAAGGGACATCGAGCTTAGCTTACCGGCAGAGCGCGCGAGGTTGTCCCAGGATCCTTCGCCGTTTTGCGAGATGTAGCTGACGAGGATGAGGTCCTCCTCCAGCGTCCACGGGCCCTTGCGCACCGCCGGCTCGCCGGAGCGGCCGCACATCCGGGCGGCCATCGTATAGCGTCCCGAGGAACAGAGAGCAGAGCAGAGCAGAGACGAGTCAGGGCGATGGATTGCTGCTACACACTTGGATCCTGATTGATCGGACACCCGGCGCCGTCGTTGTTTTATAAAGACGCGACGAGGTCACGAGGCTTACGCGTTGCGCACATGTTTGTGTGTGGAGCCACATGCTCTCTGGCGTCGTGGCTAGCTTGCGAAATGCTGCAACCTTTCCGAGTTTGGCAAAAGAAAAGGCCTGCTTTCTTTTGAGGCGCTTCCATTTCGGGACGACGGGTACAAGTCCAAACCTGTCCGTATTGACGGATCAGCTTTTGAGGGAACGGCCTGATCCACAATGTGGATAAAAGTACAAAAATGATTGAACTGAAAAATTAGTCTTATTTTATTATTGAAAAAAAGGAGTTATCCGTTGGCCTTTCACTTGATATGTTAAAAGTTATGTTATAGCAAGCGCACTGCGCATATGCAACCTGCAAACTCAGCCATACACTCGCCAGTCGCCACCTCAAAATCTTAGTCTAGTTAACTTGTCACAAAGTCCTAGCCTAGCTTGCCAAACAAAATTAAAACAGTCCACTCTTATTCTATGCATGCTGTTCGATACTCTGAGGAGTAATTAACTAGCTTGCTTATTCTCATCAACCCGAGCAATAGCAGCGTCATTCTTTTTTCTCCTTCAACCTTTCTTCTGTTCTTTCGCCAGCGTACACCTGCCAGTGAGCAAGACCACAGCTGTAACCCACGTGCACGTTCGCTCACTCGCGCGTCTCGTCTCAACGTGTATCCTGCCATCGTGTCGGCTGTCGCTGTTCTCGCGCCCTAAATGGAAGTGGTTCCGCCTCGGCTCGCGCTCGGAACTGGTTAGGCGATCTGCCGGATCGGTACAAGGTGAGCTCTCGACGGCTCACGGTGAGCTAAATGCGACGAGCTGGGAACGTGGGCCTCATGCTACGCGGCTGTAGCCTGTAGGCCACGTTTTCCTAGTGGGAGAAAGAGATTCGCGTCAGTAGGGAGCGGAGAATCGTAGACGTGAATCTGGAGTTTGTAGAAGGAGGACGAACTGGCATTTTTAATTTTATTTTTTAAGATTTAAAAATAATTTTTTAATTTGAAAATTTGTAAAATTAGTTGTTTCCAGTCCACTGAAAGGGCGATATTTAAAAATCATCCCCCAGAGAGCGTTTTAGCTAACGTGACATATGATCGTTGGGTGTCGTCGGTCGCGTCATTAGTTTTTTTAAAAAGCCCTTCTTACCCTTAAAAAGGGCTTTTTAAATTGTAGCACCGGGGCCGCCTACAAAAGGCGGCCATCCATGTTTTTTTTAGGCGCCCGGTGTCACAGTAAAAACGCTCTCTGGAAGGGCGAGAAGGTGGCCGCCTGAAAAAAACCAGTGCTATAGTAAAAAAACGTCCTTTCAGATGGTGGAAAGGGCTTTTTGAAAAAAAAAACCAACGACGCGACAAACGACGCCCAACGGTTGTCTGTCACGTTAGCTAAAACGCTCTCGGGAGGATGATTTTAAATCTTGCCCTCCCAGATTGACGAGAGGGGACTGACTTTACAAATTTTCAAATTGAAAAATTATTTTGTAAATCTAAAAAATAAAAATAATAATGCTAAAAATCCCCGAACTGATCGGTGAAAAGGAGAGCAAAATGGCCAGATGGGCCAGAAATTTGCGTGCGTTTTCTAGCCCAAACAAATGAGGATTTTGGTGGGCTGCATTCCGCCAGTGCCAGGTGAAGAAGGGACGCGACCCAAATAGGCCGAAGTCACCAAGAGCTGCTTGCCGTCATCCGTAGGACCGTAGAGCGGGGGAACCGCCCAATCTCGCTGCTGCATGCGGGGGAAAAAATCGGCGCGTCCCCCACCACCATGGCCGCGCGCCTTCACCTCCGCCTCTGCCCCCGCCTCCGCGGGTTCGCGTCCCGCTCAGCTCCCCTCCTCACCGCGCACCCCAGAGCGCTGCCCCTCTCCCGCACGGGCTCGGTCGCGCCTCTCGCGGCGGCACGCGCCCGCCGCGGCTTCGGTTCCGCCGTCCCCACCGCGCCGCCGGCCGAGGACGAGAACTTCGCCACAGGTTAGCCGCCTTCACGGCGCGTTCCTCTGCTCAGGGGTGCCTTTGTAGTGCTTCTCACCCGGTTTGTTCTGCTGCTTTCTGGTGGTGTGTGTGCACGATGCAGCTGCTGACCTTCAGTTCGAGCCGCCGCTCAAGGTCGTGAAGTACCCCGACCCAGTCCTGCGGGTGCGCAACAAGCGCATCAACACCTTCGACGACAACCTCCGCAGCCTCACTGACGAGATGTTCGACGTTATGTACAAGTGAGTCCGGTGCTTGAGTCATGTGCCTTTCATTGCTGGGGTTTTCTGTTTGCGTGCGCCGACCTGTTTGATGAAATGCGCGTGAGGGTACTGTGCCGCTCTTTTGACGAAATATGCATGGCAAATTGGCAATGTTAAGTTGATCCTGCACTGGATGTTTTTTTCTCTAGCGCCTCAGATTCAATATGTGTTACTTTGTTAAATAAGCAAATCGAGGTACCACTTGTGAGTTGTGATTACGAGGCTCCCTGGGCTTTAGAGAGGTCTAGTGTTTAGCAGATCTCCAGGACTACTACGGCGTGTTTTGAAGTGGTCGTAACCGTGTGGCATACTAGTTATTTATGAGAGTATGTGAAATGCCTTGTTAAGTGGGGGGAATATCCAACCATACTAGCCACGTTGTCGTGCTTCACGCGACTTTTGATTCGGTTTAAGAAATTATGTATATGCAACCTCATTGTTTCGTTTATGCTTATGCTTATAAGCCAAAATTTAAATTTTAAAACTTAATTTTGAAGTTGATTTTATGGTTTTATTTCATCATAGTATTTTGACAACATTTGCTTTTGAATCGCTAAGGACATATATATAAAAGTTTTACCCACAAATTATTTTTTATTGCTAATAAGCCGTTCGGATAAGCATAAGAATAAGCACTATAGATTTAGCTTAGCTTTTAAGAAGGTTTTGACAACTTAATTTATTTACAAAGTATTAATTGGCCTAGCCAACTATAGATTTAACTAAGTTTTGTTTAAGAGAGGGATCACTAGAAGCCTCCTGTTCTTTTTTCTTCATTATCTTTGCTCCCTCTCTCTTTGTATCATGTGTCTAAGAGGAGGCACCAGAAACTTCCGGAAATTCACATATGTTTAGTCCATTTGTGGTTTCTTTTAAAGCATGTACACTTTTGATCCAATGGTCATTGTTTATCTAACTCTTTATCCATTGGCTAATATGTTTTTGATGATGTGGCACATCCTCGTGTAAGAAAGCTTGTTGCTTTCACTATATATATACTAGAAAGTGTGTGCGCCGTTGGCGCACCATCCATATAGCCTGCATAAACCATATTTGTACGGTGATTGAACCTACTATTTATTGTTATTTGTAAAAAAGTTATATTTTAAGAAAAAACTTTTAGCATTTTTTAAATTTTCTGTCAATAAGCCTGAGGAAAACATTATGTTTGTAAATATTTAAATTACATATCGATAAAGCAAAACAAAGGACGATCTCAAATTTATGTTGGTTGATGGTTGATTTGATTATTATTAATAAGATAAGGCTAAAAAGTGAAGTAAAAAAATTGCTTGGACTTTCATAAATTAGAGGTTTTATATAATAACCCTAACAATTGGCATGTTTTTTTAATTAGTCATACTTTATGGAAAAATGAAAATTATTTTATTCCTTTCCTCCTTCCTGTATTTTTTCTATTTCAGCCTATATAACCTTTTGAATTATATTTACTTCTTTTACTTTTAGAGTATTAAATCTATTATTTTGATGGTTGAAAATCTTATCATTTTTATATCTATCACTTTCTCTTTTTCTCTTCCAATATATGCTTATCTTCTTGTTACTTAGATAAATCGTCACAACCGCGAGAGGGCCACGCGGTACACGCTAAGAGCCATGGAGGAGACACCTCCATATGTATCCTATATATATATATATATATATATATATATATATATATATATATATATATATATATAGTTCATCCCCACTAACTCTAATTCTCTCATCCCACAATGTGTCACATCACCTCAAATTATATGGCCATTAGATCTACAATCGATGATTAAGATTCACTAATTCCCATCCGAACTACCGATGTGCAATGAAGAACACACTACACACAAGAGTCTCTTTGTATGCCAAGCCTTTCCATCTAGTTAAAATGATGCTAATCTTTTATGGTAAGTAATAGCCCATTTAGATGTACCACTTCAAGTTCATATGCATAAAATGAAAAACTACTACCATCTCTTTTAGGCCATTCACATTGCAAGACCCTTATATAAGGGGCCTCAAAAAAAGTGCCTCGTAGGATGAGTTAACATGTCTGAAATTTGTTTATCACACAATGCAAAGTGGCTATAGGGATGGTTTTGATTGTTCATGTCAGCCCCTCATGCTTCTTAATTTAATCTTAACATTTTTTTTCTCTAATTTATAGAGTAGTCCAACATTTATACTGAGCACACCAAAATCTCACCTCCCTATCCTTTCCCAATTTCATGCTTCCCTATTCTAGAAAATCGGTGCGTCAATTGGCGTACCAATTTATAGCTATGATATATTTACTTGTTTAACACAATTAATGTTGTTCATGTTTAGAGTTCCAAATGTAGTATTTTACAATGTTTTTTTTTGAAAAAAGTCTATAGACTTGTACATTTAGAATAACCTATTTAATGACTTTTGATAACGTTGAGGAACGATTAACCTGTAGTAACCGTATTTATGTAATGATTTTAAGCATTGTAAAAGAATTACTACAAAAAACAAAATCACAATATTTTAATCTCTTTTACTTTCAACCCTTTTTTCTCTTCCATTAGACAGAGTAATTGATGCCGATTAATAATTGGCATGATTAGATGGTTAGAGGACTGAAAACTAAGGGTTTTTTTTCAAGTCTCTCTATCAGAAATTTGTTGTGCTAATGTGAGAAATTTCTTGTGCTAATCTACCAGTGTCACCTATTCACCTCTCTGGTCTTATATATGATATTCCCTCATCTCAAAATATAGCGATCATCAGTTTGATTAGCTAATCATAGGTATAATTGTGAGAGCAGTACTGTCAAGAATTAGTGTAATATAATTATACTTCAGCTTCAAAAAATGATTTGTCAATGGGCAATTTACTTGTTTAAGGCTGTGTTCGGAGGTATGGGTTGGGAACCCATACCTCCCGGCACGCAAAATGAGGAGATGGATTAGTACATAACTAATTACGTATTAGCTAAAAAAACTTGAAAAATGGATTAATAGAGGTATTTACTATTGCTCAAGAAGGTATTCCTCCAATTGAACCATTGGTTTCTTGCTACAGGACTGATGGAATTGGTCTCTCTGCACCACAAGTTGGGGTGAATGTGCAGCTTATGGTATTTAATCCAGCTGGCGTGAAGGGAGAAGGAGAGGAGATTGTCCTTGTCAACCCGGTTGTATACAAAATGTCGAAGCGATTGTTAGTATATGAGGAAGGCTGCTTATCATTCCCTGGGATATATGCCAATGTGGTGGTGAGAATACTTTCTGTACTAGTCATATTGTTATTTGATGACTGTTGAAAGTCTACATGATATGTTGGAAAATAATTGATTAAGCTTGTGTGTTTGCACAGTGCTGCTGAATTCTTCATTCTGCGCACTGTTATATGCATTCAGTGATTATAACTAGTTCTGCAGTCCGCATTCCTCTTTTACCTATGTTTAGAAAAAGAAACAGGTTGATAACAATCAGTGAAGTTGCCTGCTGAGATTAACACTGCACGTTTTACTGAACTATATTTTTAACTATGCATTTGAATTAAAGCAGTGATAACATGGTTATAACAAATGGACCATCCTTCAAATTCTGACCTTGTAAAAATAGGAGAATTCAAGAGTTGGTTACTTGGTTTTAAGCCTACTACTAATATGCACATACTAACTAGATTTAACACAAAAAGCACTATATAATTTAGAGACTGAAATACTCAAAAGTTTAGCAACATATAGATGTGAAATAGACGAACAAAATTTCCATCACACTGCAGCTGTGTGTCCTTTGGGTGAATGACTTATGAATCATGATAACTTTATTCATGCAGAGACCAGAAAATGTCAAAATTGATGCTCAGGATGTTACAGGGGCAAAGATTAAAGTTAAATTGTCAGGTCTGTCTGCAAGAGTTTTCCAGCATGAATTTGATCATTTACAGGTACATGCTTAACCATGGTAGAAGTTAAATTGTCAGGACTGTCTGTAAAGGTTTGCCAGCAGCTACTCTTTCGCTTCAGTTTCCTTCTGTAGCCAACATATGCAAGGGTCCACCAAATCAAGTTCATGCTTTATAATTACCTGTCCAGGTTACTTTTGATAAAGGAGCCAAATTAGGGATAACTCAATTTTCAATGTGGGATGGGTGCACAAAAGGACATACTATTCAACACCATAATCTAGAGATCGATTTCTCCATTTATTTAAGACACATTGAAGCATATATACCCTTGCTGTTTTTCCCTCAAGCAACCTAACAACAGTACAACATATTATTTCTAACCATTTAATTGTGGATGTGCAGGGGATTCTTTTCTTTGACAGGATGTCTCTTGATGTTCTTGAGAGCGTGCGTGAGGGACTGAAGGTTTGTAAAAATGTCATTATAGTGCAAAATAATGAGATTGCATCGAAATTCCATTTGGTACCAGTTGTTAATACTAGAACTGTTCATAACATTTTATTCCTTTGTTTTGAATGTATTCTTCACTTTTTCCACTGGAGTTGCAAATATTGAGTTTTTAGAGTATCAAGAGTTTGCTATATCTTTTGCCTTTTAACTCGAATTTTCTATTTCAACATCCTCGCAGCAAAGGCACCTCTCACGTGGCTTCAACTAATAACTGTGCATAAGTATTTCTGTAGGCCGGCATGCCTGTATATATATATTTACAACACATTTTACGACAAACTTGTTTTGCTTACGTGAAGTCAAAACTCTCACTTTTACAATAGGACCTAGAGAAGAAATATGAGGAAAGTACAGGGCTAGTAAGCCCTGAAAGTATTGAGAATTACAAAGGAAGAAAGGATCTCATTAGTTTCTCAAGATGAGTAGCTTTCGGTAGGTTTGTTACTCTGTTTCATCCTAATACCTTTCAATTTGATTGACTTCCCATCTTGTAATTGGCAATGCTGAAAATTCTATCTCTGGTACTTCTTGAACAGGTTCTGGCAGTTTTTCAAAACATCATCCTGCTCAGCTTCACATTGAAGAGTGTGTAGTAGAACAGTTGCCAATACCACATATTTTTCTGTCATTCTACTTTTTGGCAGTCTTGCTGTATCTAGTTTTGTGCAACACCAATGATATTACAACCAGAATTATTCTAGTGATGAATGAACTGTTATTTCCTAGAAGGAATATGTGAACAATATTCTTGTTTGCATATATATGATTTTTTTAGAAGATACTGTATTTTATCATTTTTCACAAAATTGTTCATGTAATGGCCTTTTCTCTCAAACTATATTTAGTTTGGTAACAAAAACTCGCATATGCATTTTTCTCATTGTCCAGAACAGTTATTAATATTATATATGCATCATATGCTAGTATATCTTTGATAGGACATGACTGCATATATTTTCTCCATTCACTTCTATTGATGCATCATGATATTTACTTCTTCCTATCCCCAGATACAAGGGATCCAAGCATTCAAAATTTGTCCTCGGATATAAGGTATCCTGGAGTATTAATTTTCTCTCCAACCACCCTCATTCAAAATCTTCACCATCTTACCCCCAACTACCCTTTCCACTCCCTACATATACCCCTCAATTAATGAGGGGCATCATACTCTTTCTCGTCTATCCTTAATTTCTCCAAAACAACATAGAATCGATTATATTTGGGGATGGAGGGAATATTTGACAAATCACAATGAAGTTCTTGTGTGCAAACAAGTGCAAACTTCTCTCTGATCTGTTTAACCAATATCAGTAGGGAATATTTTTTGTTTGATAGTCAGTTGCTTGCAATGACAATGTTCCTTGAAATCTAAGATTGCTAGCATTTCAGGACAAGGATTGATGGGTGCGGTCCATTCTCATGTTGATCAAACGATTCAGAGTGTACTGCCTTCTATTAGCTTTTACAGTGTATGATGTAAATTGGATAATAAAATGGCTTCATATGACCATTTTACATATTCTAAACAGCAAAGATTAAAGTTAAAAAGATATGGTCAACAAGTGACTAATTGTGAACAACGGTACCGACAAGTAGGCTAAAATAGATGTTTCAGTGAGTTAATTTTAGTTTGCAAATACTTCTCTAGCTCTCTTCCATTTTCTGATCAACAGGTGACTGTAATTGTGAACAACGTAACTATTACCTCAGACAAACATGCCAAAATAGATGTTTTAGTGAATTAATTTTAGTTTACAAATAAACTTCCTTTTGTTTTTATTTTCTGATCTACATTGCCCAAATGCCCCTTATCAATTGCTTACCAGTAGATGTTAGAGATATTGTGTATAGAATTAATGTGGGACAAGTTATATGAAAAGCTAAGGCATTAGATCTTTCCTTGTTATATGTGCATGGGACTAAAATGGTATTGAGACTGGGCTGAAGGAAGTGATATTTACATCATGAGTAAAAATACATCCAATTCATATGTACCTTATAATGAACACATGCTCCTGAACTTGGTCTACAACCATGGGAAGAAACATATAGTTGGTCTTCAATGATTTTTCAATGCTCTCTTTCTTTTTATTATTATTATAGGCTTGTTTAATCTATAGGGTATCATGATAATGTTATAGATTTTCAAAGCAAAGGCAAGCGATGTAAATGCTATCTTTGCTCTATCACTTTGTCATGATGCTTACAAATTCTTTTATCTAACTTAAGGCCATCAGTGCCATTAGAACACATACCTATCAGAATATGATGAATAAATATTTTAGTGAACAAACTAGCAATCGCCGCCTTCCATCTAGCCACTGGTCGATGGCCCGGCCTGAGCGCGACTTGCGCGTTCTGCCTCGCGGCGCACGTCGCGGTTACGCCGGCGCCGGGCATAGCCTTGTCCCCACATGACAGCATAACACAGAAGATTTCTTTCCTTTTGTTTCGATGGGCTCTCTATGGCTTTGCAGAATATGCCAGCCGTATTATGCCCATTCAATTTTCTTATTATTTTCAAGTTTTCTTAAACAGCATTATTTGTTCTTTTAGTCCATAATTTTCCCCCTCGCATTGAACAGTGTAGTGTTTGCAGTTTCAAACCTTTTTAAAGTGTTAGCAATCCGCTTCTCATTTTCTTTAGCTATTTTCCAGTTCATTGAACAACAGTTCTGTTCCTATAAGTACTATTTTAACTAGCTATTATTGATCAATAGCCTACATGTAATCTAAACCTTTTCTATCTGTTACCAGTCTGTGTCCGAACATCAGTTCGTTATTTGTGATAGTTTTTTGAATTATCACCGATCAATAGTCTGTATGTAATCTAAACCTCTTCTATTTGTTACCAATCTATGTCTGAGCATCAGTTCAATCATTTTTTATTATATTTTGAACATTATCCTTTTCAATCATTTGGCCAGTTCATTTACATTTGCTAGATCAAGTGATCCGTGACCATTATGTTAACTTCATATGGTGTGTCGGTGTACAAACTTCTGTGCCATACTGCTTCTAACACTGAATCGAGGTATTGCGAAAAATTAGAATATGCTCAATACTTTTCAACTCAAATACATATTCGTACTCCATGACCATTTCATATGGAAGTATCTATCTTTTCTTTAATTGAAGGGTGACACGTGCTATAGTAACAATGGCATCAGAATAACTGTATATGCACACCGCCAAGCAATGGTGCAAAGGGGTCGGAAGTTTCACGACCACTCATGGATAAGCACCAATCAATGGATGAAGGTACTTTTGTGTATCAACATAAGTCGTGATATGACTGTAAGTTGTTCCCAGCAGGTTTTCCAATGTGCAAGCAAGCAATTGGAGGGACGGTTGGAGTGTAGAGCTCCCCAAAAGCTTGCCAGCAGAAAGGGTCATTTAGGCGGTAGTGGGGTATTTGGACAGGCCTGAGTTGTACTCCAGTAAGAGTTATCCCTGAACAAGGTGAGCTGTCACTGCATGCAAAATGAACAGGCTTGATAGTAAATGTTCCTCTGATGTTCTCATACTGAACGCCTGATACTGCCACTGCTGATGTTTGATTTGAGCATGTTCTTTTGTCACAGTAAAACTGGTCTATGATAATTGGTGTTTGGACTTCTGAGACTTGGATGTTCGAGAACCGTACATCTTGAACCAAGCCTAAGCCACCCTGCAAAGAGTTTAATTTGTTTAGCTCAGTAAGTATTATGTTTTCACTTAGGATCATCATTTTTTTCTCATACATATTTCTTAGCACATCTGATTGTCCAAGTTTATGAAGAGGATATATTTATCTTTTTCTTTTGTGACAATGTAATGACTGTCCTGTTGAAGTAGGATTTGTTTGTACCTATAAAGGGATGTGCTTACCTGCCAGGTCTTGATTCTGACACCAGTCATGGTTCTGAACATGTTGACATCTCTTACAGTAACATTGGAGACACATGCTTTTGTGTTGTCCCGGCCTAGGCCTCCAATGCTGATTCCATGGCCAGGTCCACAATTCACATTGTGTATATTTATATTGCTGCATCCTGTTTGAATAGAGACGCAGTCATCACCTGCATCATATACCACCAAAAATTCCATGTTAACTATATTCTGCTGCTTTTTTTGAGTAACTGCAAAAAGATAGCTTCATAGTTCAGTACTCTTGAAGTTTTTCCTGGTACCATCCTGTCCTATACACTGCACAATTTACGGGACAGGGAGATAGGATTTCAGTTGTTTCTAGGCCTTATTGAGCATACATATGTCTCTTTCCCTCAAATTCTTAAATATTTGTTTCATGTATGGGGGATTTGAGTAAAAAGAAAATCGCTAAGCATTTTGATGTACTTTAGATTCGTATAGGCTCTAATTTCTGCTTCAGTTTAGTTATAGAGGTGGTACCACAAGCCAGGTTGGTATGATGAATGCTGACATCTTTAGAGTTCTGCAGGTGTATTCCGTCAGTGTTGAGGCTGTTCTCTGGGGAGGATATTGTTACGTCATGGACCATCACTCCTTGACAGCTGTCAAACTTGAGATGGCACTGCGAGCTGTTGACAATAGTGATACCAGCTACTACAACGTTGAAACTACCATAGAATCTCAATGCCTGCATCAGAGTAAAGTTCTTATGACTTGGTTTTCGTATGCAACAAGACAATTACAAATGTTATTTGATATAGTGATCTTCTTACTGTAGGTTTAACTCTTGGCATCCTTTCAAACTCCACATCGTACTGCTGGAAGTATCCAAGATAAGTGACTAAATGAACCATCTTTTGAATTGTTTGTATATGATGATATACTAGATGGATGGTGAGATCTTACTGTGTCATCATCTTCGTCGTCATCTGTGTCTGAATAGGTCCACCATTGCTGTCCTCTACCATTTATGATGCCATTGCCTTGAATTGATATTCCATTTAGTTTGGTAAACTCAATCCATTGAAGCAAACCAGAACCCCAAGCTTTAGCACTGGTTGGGGCTACAATTGTTCCTTCCAGCTGCAAAATAAACACATCACTTAACACCATTATGTTTTGTGTTCCACTAATTAACTCTGTCAAGTTTGTGGATTGTTGAATTTGTCCACTGATAAAATTAGTTGGAAATTTCCTTCGTTTCTTTTATAAACAAAATGATAAATGCTCATCAAAACAAGATTCTGTTAAATATGAAAAACAATCGGAAGTTCTCAGGCCTATCCGCAAAATGTAAGTTGTGGAGTTTATTGTTCCTATCATGAATGTCTAGTTTATTCCCAAATACAAGTACTCAGGAGGGCATAGGTATAATGAAGTTGGCATTCAGAGTCTGTAAAAATCTAGTTTTGTCCTTTTTGAAGCAAGAGTTCTGTGGCGTTCAGGCTGATTTGGGGTTTGCATTTTTACTAAAAAGAAGCTATATAATAATCAGGGGAAAACATTTTTGGGTAGAATGAACTTTTCGGCCGGCGCATAGTTACCTGGAACAGAATATTTGGTTTGCAGTAAGGCCCAGAGAATGAGATTGGCCCAACAAGAAACTCAAGTTCCGATGGTACGAGAACTGTAGATGCTCCCTGCTTGCACGCTGCGGCCCATGCTGCTTCAAAAGCCTGCATGCGGATGTAAGACACATTTTGCTCAAACTTTTATATCTAGACTGTAGTATACTAAAAAAAATGAACCCAGAAGCAAAACACACCCATATATAGCTTAGATCCCTAACGAAAATTCTATGGTCTTTGTTGCCGTGCTGGCACGAGTAGTATACAGCCAAGCAAAAAATGGAAAGGAAAAGAAAGAACTGAAGTCTTTTGCTGAAAATAAACCAATGCACATTGTTTGAGGATTATTATGATGCAAATTTTAAGTATTGCTTATGCATAAAAAATCAATGCTATTGCCTTTTTCCAAAGAAACAGAGGAATTAGTTTTCCAAAACTTACATAAGAAAGTTTTCCTGGTTTATGGGAGAAGCACTTTGCTCTTCTACTGAAAAGGACGAGAATGACAAGATTACAGTAGTTTGCTTGATGTGCTTTTCTCGGCAGTCGGCACAAAAAAAATCCTTATAATTGGTTTTCCTTTAGAACCTTTGACTTATTTGGTGCCTGCTTTATTGTCTTCTATGACTCCTCAAATAATAATAAAAGAACAGCAGCAGTAACCAGCTAAACTTGCATGAGATGCAATTGATCATGTCAGAAGAAATGAACAATCCAAATTTGCTAACAAAACAAGTTGCTGGCAACACATGCAGAGAATAATCCAAAATAGCGAACAAATCAATTGCCAGAGATGCGGTCATGCATAAACTGACTTAAGAGAAAGTACGGCACTAGTGACAATTTCCCTGGGCTCTGCCCTGGAAATCATGTGATATGTGCACCGCCACATGCTGTGATGGTTCTGGTAGATCATTCCATCTATGCGCACAAGCCTGTGTCCAAATTTTTGAAGATAAAACTACACTGAACTGGCATCCCTTTTTATCCCAAATACCACATGAATGCTGAATTCTAATCTCAGAATGTCTTTACGACGAGTTTTATGGGAATGATCAGCATGCGGCCCTTGTTAACGTATTGAAGAAATGACAAACAATTCGAACAAAGAATTGCCATCGAGAAACTCCTGGCTTGGAGAAAATGCATGATGCTTGGCAATTTTAGATAGCATGGATAGTTTGAAAGTTGAAACAGAGCATTTTAGAGGGCAATGCTGACCTTAGTATCATCAGAGACGCCATCACCTTTGGCTCCAAAATCAACCACGTTAAACACTGCGCCCAGTGGTAGTGTTGGTGTTGGTGTTGGCCGTGACGGTGGCTGATTACCCTTTCCACAGCTTGGAGTTGGAGACTTGGGACTTGCATGTCCACTCCCATTGACAGGGCTTGGGCTTACAGGTGCATTCGGGCTTGGGCTTGGGCTTGGCTGGTATGGACTCTGGTATCCTTTGCCATTACCAGGACTCGGTGGCGGGCTGAGCGGCGGCTTTGGGCTCGGCCGGTTGCTTCCATGCTGCCGGTTGGAGCTGCCCTTCTTTCCTTTGCCCTTTTTCCTTAGCAGAGAAGAGCTTGGTGAGCTCCTAGGTCGCCAATGCTTGCCTCTTCTTGCATCGCAGACGTCAATGGTGGAGCAAAGA
Source organism: Oryza australiensis (assembly GCA_019925245.2). Lineage (NCBI taxonomy): Eukaryota > Viridiplantae > Streptophyta > Magnoliopsida > Poales > Poaceae > Oryza > Oryza australiensis. The sequence goes on from JAIFGZ020000044.1 coordinate 1,283,466, forward strand.
GCAAGCAAGACAAGGAGAAGGAGGCCGAGGCCTTTTACTCTGAGCCTCATCCTTCTGTTTGTATCTGCTTGCTGTATGGAGAGTAGTGCTTGTATGTGCTTAGGAAGTAGATAGAGAGCATAGAGTGTGTGGCTTGTGGGGAGGGAAAGAGAGGGGGTTTAAATAACAAGCATCAGAGCTGGCCATGTTTGCTCCTTGAGGGATTTAGGTAAAAATGAAATTAAAAAGATGAAGAAACGGGCCCCTCCTAAGTCACGTGCATGCAAGGGAAACATACCCTTGAGTCTTCTTGCTGCATTTGTTCATCTCCATGATCATTTGTACTCTGTTGTTTTCTTGATCATGTTCATCCACTGAAAAACTTGTCGGTGGAATAGACTTGAAATGCCCTCCCCAGTAATTGATACAAGCCATATTTATACTGTAGCATCAATCTTGCCATTGTCTAGGTACCTGTAAAACAGGAATGAGAATGAGGCTTAGGCACCATTCTCGCTTCGGGATGTACTAGGAATTTTGTTTTGGGAAAACTGATGTATTTTCAAAGGGGATGTATGTATTGCTTCACACATCGGATATAGAATTCCTGCCTCTTGGATTTATTAATTAAAACGACATAATTCAATTTATGTGGACCATCATTTATATTTCCCTTGCATAATCTAATAGAAATATATATTGATCTGAGTGGTCCAAAAGATTGCAAGGCAAACGGGATTTAGCCGCTAATTGTACGGATTTAACTAATACCGTAGCCACTCGCACATTGTGCATAAGTGGATTATCTGAAACCGAACATTCTGTGAATTTTACGTCACTAAGAAACAATATTAACTTAAGTACTTGTAATTAGTATACTACCTGTCTCCATTTCTTTTTAATAAAATCCGACCTCTACATCGAACGGGGATGTACACAGCCAAATCTGTCTCAATTATATACAGGCATCATCACTTCGGTATGTTACATGAGAGCATCTAATAATCTTCGTCTGTGCCCTTTAACTCAAGTCACAGGTAAGTACTGCTTTTTTACTGATTTCATTTCAAGGAAGCATTTTTGCCGCTCTGACGTCGCTGTACATGCAGTTATTGTGTGAGTGAGCTCACTTTCGGTTGCAAAAACCAAAGGCACGCATGTGAACGACCGGTCTGGGGTCCATGCAGCTAGCCGCATGGCTTGCTGCGCCGTTCCGGAAGCATCTCTAATATTTAGCCAACTGGGCGACACGTCAAAGAGAACTACTGTTCTATGCAAAGGTTTTTTGCTGACTCACCCACTAAACGGTTTTGAAATCTACCGATGTGTTGCAACCCTTGAAATATCGATCCCCACATTTGTAAGCTTTAAACCCATGCGCTGACTGGCATATGGCATAGTACATGTACGCGAAATCGTGGCACTAATCATGCTTAGCTGGTGCTATCGGCAGTTCGGCACCATTAGCGTGTCTTTGGAATTAGATTAGCTAAGAGGACACGCACGTGACGGGTCGGGGTAGAGAAGGGTGAACTTGTGGCTGGGAATGACCGACCCAGATTTTCGCCGGCACGCATGCGGCCCGAAATGACGGGGCTAGCAAACGGGAATTTAATGTACGTGTGGCCAGGAACGCCTGCCAGCGTGCACGCCCACATCTCTCTCCGCCCGTCACGGCGCGCTTCCGTTTTTGCCAGTACTTGCTCGAGCAACCACCGGCCTCTTCAGAAGTTCAGACTCACACACACACAGCATCCCAGTCTCCCAGAGTGAGTGTGTGTGTGTGTGTGTGTGTGAGCGGCAGCGGCGCCTAGCTAGGAGACGAGCGGGGCGGGCGGGGCGGGTGCGTGGCGTGACGCCGAGCAACCGGTGCATGCACGCACATGCGCTCGCCCTGGTCACATGGCGACGGTCACGGGCGGAAGCGTACGCCCTTTGCCCCTTGGCTTGTCCGCACCCGCGCCCCGCGGACGCAGAGGCGAACGTATAGCTAGCTCGCTAGCACGCCTCCCTCGCCTGATCCGTTCCGCCTCCGGTTCTCCCTCGCGTACTCCACTCCTCGATCGTCCAATCATGCAGCCATCGCCATTCGCCCCTTATCAGTCTCTACATCTCCATTTTCTGGCTAGCTAGAGATTTGTCCTCCCTCCTCCATGGCTAAGCGAGATGCTATAGCTCCATATCGATCGACACACCTAGCGAGTAGCTGTGCATTTGTTACACACAACGATGGTGAATTCATTACATTGCAGGAATTTATGCGTGCGCGTGCGTGCGTGCTACACTCGGTGGAGTATTAATTATTGGCAAGCTGCAGATGGTCCATGTGCTGTATATATAACTAGAAATTGCTACAAATATTAACTCGCATTCGTTCGACATGTGTATGCTTCATGGGCAGGTGTCCTAGCCTGGCCACAGCAGTCGATCGGCCGTGCTACCTGATATATGCTCGTATGATCCTATCTGTATCAGGCATAACGTACGTGCTAACCTATTCAACGCGATGTATGCGTGTAAGAAGGTAAATTGTACACGGTGCCACTCGGCAGTAGTACAGTAGCATTCACAAGCAAGATGCAGATTTGTCGTTGCGGCCTCTGCAAGGTCGTTCAATTTGGAGATCTTGACTCTCGGCAATATAAATGTACCAGCTGCTGCTGCTGCTGCTTGCTCACATATATTGGTGGATCCCCACTGACAGGCCTACCTGGTTATTTTACGAAGGCAACAATTTGTTGCATGCATACAGCTAAAGTAAACGACATATCTCACAAGTTGCAGGAGGAAACGTAGAAGAATACCATGACGACTCATCATTGTAAGTAACAAGTACATGTACACTTTGTCACGAGGCCTGACAGTCTTGAGATACGTACAACTAGGCGAGATAGTGTATTTGTACGCATGCAAAATGCAGGTGCATGCGGCCACGGCCGCTCATACGTGCGTGGGTACGTACGTACTGTCTGTCTGTCTGGTAGGTTGGGTAGATCGACATATACTGCTCGAGGGGCCAGAGATAGATAGCTAGGGTTGTAAATCATGATCAGTGAGTGCCTTGGGGGCCATGGAAAACTAGCTTTCTTTTCGAGTAAGAGAAACGCTAGCTTTGGCATGTGACTCTTAGTTACATGTGAACTAATGCAGAGATCATAAGATGACAACCTCGCTGCTTTGTCCATTTGCACAGGCGTGTGCCGTCGTATTCCTTGTGACAGCGATACAAGGCATGCAACATAATTGGATCTAGAGCTATAGCTTAGCTAGATAGGTGTGGCTAGCTCTTCCATTTGCAATCCTTTACACAAAGTTCAACATATATTGCTCCCTCTTATCCAAAGTATAAATTATTTGGATATGGGGTTTTAAAAAAAGTTAGTTTTCATATTGATATGGTCAATCCAAACATTTGACTAGTATTTTTAATATACAATTTATAAAACATGTAAAAGTTTGGAAGTAATTCCAAAGAAAGAAAAAAGTTACTCCATAAATAGAGTAATATACATGGTTGATCCTGTCATCTAGATTCATAAACTTTTGTAAAATGCACAATTGAATCTGTAATATTGATTAAATTGATTTTTAATGTATCATTTAAGATCCAAAGTACCGATGTCGTAACTCATTAGCTAATGTGACCATTCATGGTGAAGACAATTTGCATTTAGGCAACTCGTGCTATAGAGTGCTTCGAGTCGACGCCCACTCCTCTCAAACTTTTTTGGTACATGACTTAATGCATAAATTTTCTGGATGTTCTAGAAATGCATTTTTGTTTATTTGAGAGTGGTAGGAATTGATTTTGTGAACATACTTTAGTGAAATATATATAACTTTTTTATTCTTGCTAAAATCAAATTAAGTCCTTTTTATGGCAGAGGATGTAGACTCGAGTGGTAGTTAAGGGTTTATTCATAGACTCGAGCAAATAGTTCCAGCGGATAAAATAGACGCCACTCTAAACTTTTCGAAAATATATAACATATATACCGTTTCAACAGAATAGTTGAAAATATATAACATATATACCGTTTCAACAGAATAGTTGATAGAATAGTTGATGTTATGATGACTTCACATGATACTTAGGTACCACATATGAGATACCATATCTGTTATTGAAGATATCAGATCCAGTATATGGTACCAGATCTATAGTACCTACAGAGTATCATATATGATATCAAAGATATCAGACCTAACACATAAGATACTATGGTAACGTTATCATGATCAGGGTTTACCTTTTCGTGCGCGTGTGCCATACCGCCTTTCCACGATTGAGCGGTTTTCGGTGAAAATCGCGAAAACCGGTCGACGATGAACATCAACACATTTGAATTTGGACGATTTCGTGCGTACCGCAAAAACCGCGTAAACCGCGTGAAAACCGCGAAAACCGTTAAAACCGTAATTTAAATTTAAACCAAATCCAAATCCGTGTCGTGCCGTGATTTTCGTTCAAACCGCATGAAAACCGCGCCACATGTCGCGGTTTTCACGGCAAACCGAGCGAAATTTATTTTTTTTATAAAAAATATATATTTATGATAAAATGAATTTTTTAACCTTTTTGAATTCGCGCAAAATTATTGAAATGAAACCGCGGGGATGTCGTACCGCACCCCCACGGAACGCGCGAAACCGTGACGGTTTTCGCGGAATCGTGAACCTTGATCATGATATCTAAATACTAGATCCGATACCTACAAAATATCATAATTGGTACAAAAATATTATATTTGGTACATACGGTATCGTGCTAACGTCATGCTAAGGCCAGCACACACATTAGCTATTTTGTTGAAATAATATACTGTTGGTAGTCTCCCTTGTGGTACAAAGCTGTGAAGTGAAGGTTCATCAGCATGGAGGGATAAAAAAGAGGCTGCCCGGCTGCCGGCTGGGGCCAAAACAAGCGTCAGGCGGGGTATCCTCTTGTGCCATATCGCGCGCGCTTAGGGAAGCTCGTGAACCACCTCGCGCCGCTACGTCCGCCCGCGCCGTGAACTGCTGCTCTGCCTCTGCCGCGCCCGTCCGGTTCGCATCCGCCTCCTGCAACTCCAATCCCAGAATCCCACATATCCTCGCTCTCGCCGCCGCCGGCACATTGGTTTCCGCCGGCCGCAATCTGCATATATACCGCCATACCAGCCTCTCTCCGGTTTTGGTTAGCCTCGTTGTGCCTTCATGACTGCACATCAAGGACGATTCTCAGTTCCGTACATCCACATCTGTACTCTGGATTTGGTGTTGGACGCAAACTAACACAATGTGTCAGGGGAAAAAAAAGGAGAGGAGAAGATATACCAAGGGATGCATGGCTTTAGCCTTTAGCCTGAGATGAGTTGTAGCGGTTGATCGATTGCCCGGTACCTTATTAGATTATCTCAGACCTATACTGTACTGCAGTCCTGTGCGTATATTTTAGGTACAACTGATCTCTTTGCTGCAGCTATATAGCTGGACTGCTGGAGTACCTGCACCTCAATATATAAGGTTCCTCCTGCTTAAAGAAACGAAGCTTTTTTGTTTGGTTCTCCGTGGCGTTGGCTGTGGAGGAATGATGGGTAGGAACGGATGCGGGATGCCTGAAACATCGTGTCATCAAAGCGAAAAAGAATGTACAACTTGATTCTGAGACTGACGGCATGACAGACAGGCATGGCCGGCTGAGCTGATCGGACCAGAAGCCCAAAAATGAAGTCACGAAGAGTTCAGCCAGCGAGCCAACCATGGGCCGAATTCATAACATGGGCTGACAGCTGAAAGGCACCGGAACGGGCCAAGATGGCAGGTGAAGTAGCTTCAAAATCCTGCCTGTAACGCTAGCTCCATTTGTATTCTTGACCGGACAAGACTGCTGCTTTGTAATCTAATGCTCTGCAACGACAATGAATTTTTAGCATTCTTAATTTTATTTTTTAAAAGATTTATAAAAATAATTTTTGGTTTGAAAATATTGTAAAACTAGTCGCCTCTCGCCCTTCGGGAGGGCGAGATTTAAAAATCGCCCTCCCAGAGGGCATTTTTTCTGACGTGGCGGACGGCCGATGGCCGCCGTCTGCCACGCGCGTGTAATTTTGCATTTTACCCCCTTTTCGCCTTTACAAAGGGTGTTTTTTCACCGTGCAAGGAATGACAGTGTGTTGACACCTAAATTTGGTAATTGAATCCCTAAGTCCCGTCAAAGGTGAAACAGAATCGGATCTTGGTTTGACGGAGAAACAGAGGCTGAATCGGCTGAGAAGCGATCGGCTGTGAGGCCAATCGGCTGAGGTTGAATCGGACAAGAACGACCGGTAGCCGATTCTAGGTTTAGAGAAGATAAAAACCGTTTCTGGTGCAGATGTTTGAAGATAAATAGAAGATTCGGTTATTAGTTGGCGCGTTAAAAGATATTGCCATCTATAGATAGAGTCCTATAACGGCAATTGTATCTGTAAATTAGGAGTCTGTTTAAATTGTTTATTGTAATGTGGCGTGGGTCCTTATTGAGATAACGTCGTATTTTAAATGGTAGTTTAGATAGAGTCCAGGGTCTATGCAGATAATATTATCTTGGGTATAAATATGACTCGAGACCCCGTGTAATTAGACATTCACACACAATCAATCAAACAAACTTCGGCGCATCGCCAACCTTTTTCTTCAGACGAGCAATTGATTTGGCTACGGGCTGCATCGTTTCGATCCCCAAATCCAGGTAAATGCTTGCCATTAGTGGTGTGGTCTGCTGTTTCTAGTGTTTCCATCGTAATGATACATTAGATTCAGTGATTTATACTGCGCTATTTATCATATATCGCATATAAACTAGAGCAATATTTAGATCAATCTTGTCATTGGCCACTTCTGTCAAGAACCTGCAGCTAATAAGGCTAGATCTAAAGGTTGACTGGTTTATATGCGGTATCCACCGTCTCGAGAGGTATAAATCGGCTACAACAGATCAGGTTGTTCTTTTTATACTTAATGCTGCATCAACGTTGAACTATTAAGTCGTTTTTAGAACTCTCAATGATCTGTTTTGTTAGATTTATATGTTTGAGAGACAGTGTCGAGATTTCAGCCGGCTTTATCTGTCCTAATATATTTCTTTTAGTATATTTATTATTAGATTTATGTTATGACCGCCTCTTATGTTAAGATCCCGTTCTTGTCGGACGTCATAAGCCAAAATCGGTCTGCCATCAATAACCGACGGTCGATTTCCAGGCTAATCATCTGGTTTAAGAATGATATCTTCTTGTAAGATTCATCGGAGTACTAGCCTATTCCTTGTTAGCTTTCCAGTATCGGCAAGGTTATCAATACGTATATTTATTATCCTTTACTGTATTTGGGTTAAGCGGCTGAAGCTGTCTCGGTATAGCCGATCCATTCTAGTCGTTTGGCTTAAAAATATTTTAGGATAGCAAATATATGCTCATGGATTCCCTTAGCTAATCCAGTGGGAATCTAACCTAACACTTAATGCATATTTCTTGTTTTTCTTGTTGGTTAACAGATCAAACCATGGCACGTCCCTGCACAAAGACAAAATGAGAAGGACCTGCACTGGAGTTAAGCAGATCTCCCAGGTCAGCGCGTGAGAGAAATTTCTCATCAACACAGTGATGAACAGTGAATAGTAAAACAATGCAGTGAATAGTGATGAACAGTGTAGTGACCAATGATGAACAGTGAAAACGCCCTTTGTAAAGACGGGAAGGAGGTAAAATATAAAATTACATCCGCACGGCAGACGACGGCCAACGACTGTCCGCCACGTCAGAAAAAACGTCCTCTGAGAGAGCGATTTTTAAATCTCGCCCTCCCGAAGGGCGAGAGACGACTAGTTTTGCAATATTTTCAAACCAAAAAATATTTTTGCAAATCTTTTAAAAAATAAAATTAAAAATGCAAAAATTCCAACGACAATGGCTGCCTAAATCAATTCCTTCCTGTCTCGGTGACAAGCTGCAGGGAGGAAGAGAATTGAAGTCGTCTTCGATCGATCTGTCCCTGGCTACAAAATAATAATATGCGTATCCATGCAGTAGTGCACGCAACAGCAATCAAGCGCTTGCTGCTGGCCGGCCAAGTCCTGTGGTTGTTCATGTGTAGGTATTAGGTAAGAGCAGCTCATCTAACCCGACCACAAATGTCAGGTCCATTATATAATATACTAGCACTCCCCATACTCATGTGGATCGATCTGAAATTAATTAATAGCGGCCCAGATGTTGCTATCAGATGGAGAATTAAGGCTGTCCAACACCGTTATGCTAGCTGATCCGTGTGTCGCAATGTTTGCTAGTACTATTTGAGCATGCATTTTAGCCTTTTAGGTGTGTCGTTGATAGTACTAGCAAGATCCTTTCAAACGGTAGCAGCCCCCACAGAATTCGCGCGCACGAAGCTAATGACTTCATGCACGCATGATCGGGATAGCTAGGTTTGGTTGGTTCACCTGTCCATCGGTGAAGATCTACCCGGGAATGTTGCCGTGAATCTCACGACTACGACCTCGGACGATATATATTGTTTCTCTGTTTCCTTTCGCTTTCTGCACATTGTGCAAAGTTTTTAATTCGTATGGTATGACGGTACAATTGTACTACTACCTCTTTTTTTTCCTTTGGAAAATTGCTTACATAGTACTGCTTTGCATTCTGAGATGTTGATGTTGGTACCCAACTCCGAATCAGCAAATCCTTCGAGCATATTACAAAAGACCATCAACGCCGAGTGCCCGAGTGCTAGAGGGCTTTTTTTTTAAAAAAAATAATGGAAATGTTTACATCTCCTGCCTCTGCTAGCACACACATAGCCAGTGAGTTTAGTGTCGAGGAAAAAAACAAAATCGAGTGATGAGACAAGCCCTCAACTCCTTAAAAAAAGCACTTGAATTAAAAACTAAGACAAATCATATAGATTCTAGCCAAATCTATAGATACTACGTCATTCAAAACGGAACAAAGAACCCTTGGCTACCAATTCCGATCCTTGGCTATCAATTCCAAAAATATAGCACTACTATATATAGTATCCCACTTCTCCTGTATGATAGCATCAAAGATTAAGTATGAAGCCAACTGATAGACTGAGATAACAAGCATATGATTAGTCAATTTCTTATTATCGAAAACTTTACCATTTTGATAACACCAAATTAATCAAATAGTGCACTAGCCCTAAATAAAATTAATTTTTTGGAACTTGGGTATTTCCATAAGCCAATTTCCAAATAAATTCTAGACGCTGCGGGGAGAGAGATATTAGAAGAAAAAAACACATCACAAGCTAATCGTGCTACGTGACATTCAAACAAAAGTGTTGAATTGTCTTTACTTTATGTTGACAGCTAAATTTGGTAACCAAATCCCTAAGTCCTAGCTGAAGTTGAAGCAGAATTGGATCGACTGGTTTGTCGGAAAAACAGAGGCCGGGTCAGCTGAGATGCAATCAACTACGAAGCCAGTCGGCTAAGGTTGAATCGGACAAGAACAACCGATAGCCGATTCCAAGTTCAGAGAAGTTGAAGTCGTTTCTGATGCAGATATTTGGAGATAAAATAGAAGATTCGGTTTCCAAATTACGCATTAAGAGATATTACTATCTAGGGATAAAATCCCATAACAGCGAATGTATGTAAATTAGAGATTTGTTTAGGGATAACCCTATTGTAAAGGCGGCAAAGGATTGCTTCCTGCACTTTTGTCGTATAGATATAGTAGTTAGTTGTAACCATATATAGCGCAATCTTTGCTGTACTTGGGTATAAATAGGACCCGAGACCCCTGTAAATAAGACAATCACAATCAATACAACCAATACAACCTTCGGCCCATCGCCTCCCTTTTTCTTCAGATGAACAACTGATCCAGCTTCGGGCTGCATCGTTTCGATCCCCAAGTTCAGGTAAATGTTTGTCATTAGTGGTGTATCTCGTCGAATTTAGTGCTTCTATAGTTATGACACTCTAAATTCGATGATTTATGATGCGCTAGTTATCATATATCGCATATAATCTAGAACAATGTTTAGATCTATCTTGATATCGGCTTGTTTCTGTCAAGAATCGGCAGCCGATAGAGCTAGATCTAAAGGTTGGCCTAAATTATATGTGATATCCACCGTCTCGAGGTATTTACATCAGCTACAATAGATCCGACTGTTCTTTTTGTACTTAATGCTGCATCAGTGTTGAACTATTAAGTTATTTTTAGAGCTTTCATGATCTATTCGGTTAGATGTATATGCTTAGAGACAGTGTCGGGGTTTTAGCTGGCCTTATCTGTTTTAATGTTCTTTTGATATTTGCTATCAAGTTTATTAAAACCGTCTCTTATATTAATATTTTGCTCTAGTTAAATGCCCTAAGCCAGAATCAGTTTGTCAGCTTCAGCCGACAGCCGACTGATTTAGGTTTGGCGCATTTAGCTCAGATCAATATCTTTTCATAAAATCGGAGTATTAGCCGATTCACAGTTGGACTTATGACATCGGCTAAGATTGTTAAAGCATATATTTATTATTTCGTTGTATATTTGGATTAAGTGACTAATATTGTCTCGGTGTAGCCAATCTATTCTAGTCACTTGGTTTAAATACACTTCAGAATAACATATATATGTAGATTGACTCCTACAACCGAACCAGTAGGATCTAACTTAATACTTAACGCATATATCTCTATTTTTCTTGTTGGTTAACAGATCAAACCAACTGACACGCCTTGAACAGCATAAGTAGCCGAGAAGAAACTACACTGGAGTTAAACAGATCTCTCAGATCAACGCGTGAGAGAAATTTCTCGTCAACACTGAAGGGCACAATGAAGCTTCAGGTATAAGGGTACCAATCAAAGTAAAATGGATCAGAGGAAACTTAGTGCAAACGATGGAGTTGTAGGTATGATGCAGCCACTCAGGTTATATGTATTATCAGGAAGTTATATACTACGTCCGTTGGATTTTGCTCAACGGAGTCAGTAGCATACAAGAGAGCTCACTTCAGTAGAGCTATATTTTAGTATAATTGGATTTGGTATAGAACTATTTGATTATGTATCCATAGATATAATTATATTTTATATTGTTTTATAAGTAGAATTAGATTTGTTATACAACTCTCAGCTCTATTTTCATACATACAATTCTATTATATATCTAGAATTGCATACGTACAATTCTATTGTATATCTAAAACACGTAAAAATAGAATTGGATGTAACAAACAACTCTTACTTTTTATCTATAGAGGAGCAATTTTATTCTGTACAGAATTATATTATTGATCAATCTACACCATTAAATCATGAGGCCATGAGACCATCATAATTTACTGGTCAATATTTTTTATTTTGCTTCAATTGTGGTGAGAATTTCTGGACCGGTCAATATATTTTTTTAATTAATTTTAAATTTTTTAGACTTGAAGAGTGAATATGGTATGTCCTTTTCGAGCAATCTTGAAAGTAATAATCTCATGGATTTATTGTACTTTGTATAATAAAAAATACGATCGAAGTCGAGATATGGTTAAAAAAGTGAAATGTCACACATTTCTTATTGAAGTAGCAGCTCTAGGAGATGGTTTTTCATTACCTAGCATCATTTCTTGCATTATATCTAAATAGTCATAATTTTTTTAAAAAATTAACAAGATAAATTAAAAAATATATCACCTCATAGACATGCAAAGTCAAATTCGACTTCTACAGATTATAAAAAACAAATTAAACTAAAACTAATTAACATAAATTTACACTTATATTTGTTATTTTCGTTACAACCTGTAGAAGTCGAATTTGGACTTGCATGTTTGCATAGTGATATATCTCATATAAATCTTATAAATCTATCTTGTTATTTTTAAATTTTTTAACAATTATTTAGATAACATGTAATAAACGAGCGATGAAAACACTTTCCCGGTTAGGATCAATATATTCGTGCCACTTCAACCATACCCCCATGGCCCATACCCCTGCTCCCTGCATCCACTACTACACAAACCCTTATTGGTGCTGGTTGAAAACTGGCCATAGGTGCTGGTTCTTACTCCACAACCGACATCTATGGGGTGTACGGTTTGAAAAAGAAATAGCCCGCAAAGCCATCAAGATTAAATTGAAAAATTCAAACAAAAGAATTCAAGTTCACATTAGGGAGTCAACAAGTTCACATTAAAGAGTCAACAACTTCACTTCACAGATCACATAACCAAACATTCTATCAACAAGTTAACTATCACAAAATCAAACATTCAATAATAACGGGCTAGTCTAAAAACCATATCAAATGCACCAATCACAGTGAGAGGATGTGTTGTCCAAATGCACCAATCACAGTGAGAGGATGTGTTGTCGCTTGCCGGGGAAGGGTCGTCGCTTGCCGCCTTCGAGTTGAGGGCTGCCAGATCTCAATGCCTTTGAGCTGGTGGAGGCTAGATCTGGCCGCCCCTCAAGACACCTGCCTCCACCAGGGTCGCTCGGGACTGGCTGCCTCCCTCCTCTTTTCGCCAGAGGAGCACGTCGGAGAGGAAGAGGCACCGGAGAGGGCGCTGGAGACGGAGAGGGAGCGGAGATGGAGAGGGGGAGCGCACGAGAGAGATAATGATAAGGATATGAGGGGGAATTTAACTATATACCATTATAGCAGCTGCAACTATGCCGAGAGACACTTTAGCGGATGCAATACAGAGATTGCCACGAAGTGATAAAAGATACTACAAAATTACCATAAAATCGCCAGCGAGGCATGCCACGTAGGCACTTCACTACGAGCCCTCATTCCTTTAACCGATTTAGTTACCTGCTCCTGTTACCCCGTCTTCCCCACTCTTGCACGACACGCTGGTGGTCGATGTCGTGGCCGCAGCCGGCGGTGGCGGAGCGGTCTCGCTCCCGAACAAGGGCACAGTGGTGACCACTCGATGGGAAAGAACGGCGGGTGGACCGAGCAGCTCCCGCCAACACCGGTCGCCGCCTCCACCCAACCCCTCCCCTTCTCTCCCCATGGCCGAAGATGCCGCAGCGGCCACCATGGTCGCGACCTCTCTCTCCGATGACCTAGAGCCCGCTACCACCCGCACTCGCATCCGATCCATCCTGGCCGACGGCGCTGCACGCGCCAGCGAGTGCGTCGTTGTGGGCGGGTGGGTCAAGACCGGTCGGGAGCAAGGGAAGGGCTCCACCGCCGACCTCGTCCGCGCCTCCCGCAACACCGCCTTCCTTCGCGCCACGCACAACGCCGCCTTCCTCCGTTGCTTCCGCAGCCTCCACGGCCCGCTTCTCCGCCGCCACGCGCGCTCGCCGCCGCCACCGCCGACGACGCCAAGCACTGCATCAAGCGCGACTTCCTCCACCTCTCCGCACCCAAGCGCGGGGATCCACCGGGCGCGACTCTCATTCCCCGCCACCCCCGCCGTAGTCGTGGCCCTTCATCTCCCTCTCCCTCTCCTTCCCCGTCACCCCCGCCGTAGCCGTGGTCTCCACCGAGCTCGCCGGAGCCCTCTCCCAACCTCGTCGCCTCCGTGGATCTGAATCGCGCGGGGAGAAGGACCGGATGGGCGGGCAACACGATGGGCGTGCTTGTGCGCGACGCGAAGGCCGGCGCCGCTCCCCGCTCCTGCCTCTTCTGTCGCGTCGCCGGCGTGTTCTTCCTAGCCATGGGGAAGACGGGGTAACGTGAGGGGTCACAACCGCCGTTAAAGGCGTGAGGGCTCGGGGTGAAGTGCCTACGTGTCATGCCTCGCTGGCGATTTTATGGTAATTTCGTAGTATCTTTTGTCACTTCATGGCAATCTCTATATTGCATCCGCTACGGTGTCTCCCGACATAGTTGCAGCTGCTATAATGGTATATAGTTAAATCCCCCGGATATGAGTGGCCAAGTCCTCGCGCGAATAGATAAGGTTTCGTTTTTGCTCGGCTCCTCAGATCGGTGTTTTTTCATAGGTGCCAAATTTTTATAAAACCGACACTTAGAGCATCCCCAAAAACCACATCAAAGGGCGTAGGGAGCTATATTTGGATAGTTTAGAGTAAAATAGGTGGTCCAACGCATGCAATAAGGGCATCTCCAAGGAGCTCCTTAGAATTGGCTCCTTATAAATCTAATCTAAGGAGGTAGCTAAATAATTTGGCAAGAAGATAAATAGTTTCCCCAACAGATAACTAAAATTTAGCTCTCTATTATAAAACAAACCTGCCACGTCATATGTTCTCAACCGAATCTGGAACTAACCCGAATTCTTTCGTGCTTTTTATCCCGCGGCGGCTGAACACATGTGCGGCAGTTTTTTTTCGTGCGGCATTGTTCTGTCCCGGCGCAGCAATTTTTTTTGCCACAGCATCCGGCGGCATGCCATTGTTAGGCATCCGGTGGCAAAGCAAATCACAAAGCAAACCAAATCGGTACTGTTCCGGTGGCAAACCAAATCAGTACTATTCCGGCCTGAGAATGATTTGCTGCTAGGTGCTGTTTGCACGTCCCGGGAAGGATCAACAAAATCTAGAAGAGATTTATTCTTCAGACGGTATGTACAATAGAAGCTATTTTTCTTTGATGATCAGGATAAGTTCAATTAATCTTTGGTCGTCTTTTTTTTGTCAGGATCATGAACCGTCATAGCGCACTTGTGCAAGCCTTTTTCGATGAGTCATCATCATCCGATGATGAGGAGGAATTTATTGCAGCAGTACTACACGCAGCGGACAGTGTTGATGGACCGCGTCGTATTGGATCAGTTCCTGGGCATAGAGTTATTGAACGAAATAGACACGTAGGGCACATGAGATTATATCAAGATTACTTCGCGAACAATCCTACGTTCAGTCCAATAATGTTCCGACGCAGGTTGGAAAATTACTTTATGGTTATGAATGTTTAAGAAACAAACACCTCAACATATTTTTTTAACAGGTTTCGTATGGGTCGTAATCTTTTTCTCCGCATCATACACGTAGTAGAACAGCAAGACATGTACTTTGTGCGTAACGCGATGCTCGCAGTAAACTTGGACTCATTGTCTACGAAGGTAACTGCGGCTATACGTATACTAACTTATGGGGTAGCGGCTGATGCTACGGATGAGTATCTCCGAATTGGTGAGAGTACTGCCATTGAAAGTTTAAAGAGGTCCGTTGTTGCAGTTGTCCAAGTGTTTGGCGAAGAGTATCTGTGGTCACCAAATGCTAATGACACGACCAAGTTACTTACGATCGGTGAGAGTCGAGGATTTCCTGGAATGCTTGGATCGATAGATTGCATGCACTGGAGATGGAAAAATTGTCCAACATCATGGCACAGTGTCACACCCTGAGTTTTGCCCTAAATTGTTTAAATAATTTACCCTGAAATAATCGGAATTTCTGGAATTAATCTGGAGCCAACCAGTAATTTTAAAATGCAATTAATAAATGGAAACGACATGGTAGGATTTTTCTTGAATTCTGCATGTCAAAATGCACTAACAGGATTTTTACTGGAATTTTTAGAGCATTCTAAGTATTTTTAATCAATTAAATAAGAAATCACAAAATTAATTAAGCCCCAAAATCCTTTTCCTTCTTTTTCTTTTTTTCCTCCGTACGGCCCTACGGTTTTTCCCGCCTCTTCCCGGCTTGGGCCATCGGCCTGGTTGCTTTCCCCGGCCCGAGCCGCTCTCCCGCGCCGCCTCCCTTCGGTTGTGGGCCGAAGCCCACGACGCCAGTGTGCGCCGCGAAGTCCGCAAACCCTCCCTCGCTCCGCGGGTCACCGACAGGTGGGCCCCGCCTGTCGGGTCTCCGTCCCCGCGCCCGGTCGGCCCAGCCGCCGCCCCGCCATGCGCGCCGCTGCTCCGCTCCGTTTGAGCCAGTGCCACGTCGGACCCATGCCGGGCCCGATCCCGCGACGCCGCATCCATTCCCGCGCCCTTCGCGTTCGATGGAAACCCTATCTCGCGAGGAATTCGCCGCCGCCGTTTCTCTCTCTCTCCGAGTCCGTAACCAACGGCGACGAATCCGCGCCTATCTCGTGCCCTTTCCGATCTCTTGGCGCCCCTATAAAGTTCCCTAGCTGCCGCCGCACGTTTCCCTTTGTTGATCTCGTGTGTTAGCCCCAAAACCGCCGCCGCCATCGTCGTCTTCTCCAACGCCGGTGAGTGCGCCACCGCTTCCCTTCTCTCCGGTTTTCCGTGTTGTCTCTCGAGTCGTTTCCCGCGCATCGCATCGCTCTCCGCCGTCGTCTCTCGCGCCCGCAGCGCCCTCCGTCGCCGTTGCCGGTGCCGCCGGAGATCGGCCGGCCGCCGCGCGGCCATGGCCAGCGGGCGAGCTCGAGCCGCCGCCGCCCAAAACCCTAACCCTAGCGCCGCTCTTCCAGTGCCGTCCGATCGGTCGGATCAGGTGGATCCGAACCGTCCGATCCCGCCTAATCCGTCGCCGTTCGATCCGATCGCCAAGCGTTGGATGGTCGCCGCGTGTCCGCCCCTCGGCCGCCGCCCGAACCCTAACCCTACCCGTGATCCGCACCGTCCGATCCTTCGGATCAGGTGGATCTGGACCGTTCGCTCCCTCGCAAGCCATCGCCGTCCGATGGCCGCCGCTCCCCGCGGATGCGTGTCGCGTGTCCCCGCGCTCGCCACTGCCGCCGTGGACTCGGTCCACCGTGGACCGCTCCCGCACCGTTTGCGTCAGCCGCTTGTGCCAGCTGACGTCATCCCTACCCACTGCGCTATGCTTGCGTCACCCGGGGGCTTAATTGCGCAATAAATATTTTAATCTTTTCTGTTTTGTTTAAAAATCACAATTAAACTTCTAAAAACCATATCTTTTGAATCCGAGCTCCGTTTTAGCCCATTCAAATTTCATTAAATCCAGAAAAATGTCAAGAATCCATTAAAAATACTTTTCAGTGTTGTTTTAGTAGACTTTTTAGTGTGTTTTGTTGAGTGCTTTGTTTGTCGTGTAGATCCCGAGTTTTCCGGCGAGCCCGTTCTCTTCGAAGTAGTCGCCGAGGTTCCTCAGTCTTCAGAACAAGGCAAGTCATACCTTACATTGACCAAATTGTACCTATTTTATGTAAATATCTCTTTTCTCTCAAATACTGCATATGTTTTAGAATGTCATTTCATGGGATGATTATACCTATTGTACTCAACCATAGGATTGTTTACCTTATACCATTGATAACTTGGGGGTTCAATATGATTAGATGATAGCTTAAGTTTGCTTAGTTATGCTTAGCTCAACTAGCTCACTTAAGGGGACCACACTAATCAAGTATATTACTAGAAGTTAACTCTCAGATGAGGTTAAGATGTGACTCTATTTCTAATAATATTGAATTATGAAAAGGGTGGGTCGTGAGCACTTGGTTGGACTTTGGTTAGCGTGCTCATGACAATTAAGGACCGGTTCTCGGGAAACCCTAGAAGAAATGCCGTGCATACCACAAGCCAGCATGGGTAATGGCTGGGTCTGTAGCGTAGCTATCTTTAGCCAACGTATCCCAGAGAGGGTGGGCGTGATGGAGTTGGGTCGGCCCCGGTTTTAAGGGTTGATCAGCTTCCGGATTCACCGCGGCACTAGAGGAGGCTGCCCATTGCCCGATGGGAGTGGGGGCGAAACCTTGGTGTGGTACGATTGGTTAGAGGGGGTTATGTGAAGGGTCCTGTCACAGTTCCTTTCCGGGGTACCATGGTGGTGCACCGGCGCACGGTAACGTGTTGTGGGATTGTGTCTTGTGGGTACAGTTGTACGCCTCTGATCAGAGTAAAAACTATTCGAATAGCCGTTCCCACGGTTACGGGCGATCGACCAGATTCACCTTGATTAGTTTCACTTATTTACTTGAATGAAAGGTTGGAATGTGACTAGTGCGGGTGGATGGATGGGCTGTTGCAACGTGGTTTTAGCGTTGGACAATGTTTATTTAATACCGCTTAATTATTACTACTGTTTTACTGTCTTCAAATATTATTATTATATTCTGCAAATGCTGTTTATGCAAATTGAGCCTCTTATCCTTTTGCTTGTTATTTATCTTGCATCATGTCCCCTTTTCCGGTGTGACTTGTTGAGTACGGTGGTTGTACTCAGCCTTGCTTCTTTTTCCCCCTTCAGTGCCAGAGGCTGAGATCGAGGTCTCCGAGGAGGTGTAGGCTTGTTCGACGTCAGGGGTTAGCTGTGGTGTTGGCGTTTCGCTTCGCTCGTGTCAAGTTTAGGTTAAGTCAGTTTTATTTTCCTTTTCGCTGCATTTGTGTAACTCTTTTATATTGTTTCTAAGACGAGAATTCTGTATTATCAATAACGTCGATTTGTGTACCTCGGCTGATGCCTGGACGAGGGTGAAATGCACAAATTAGCTGCAGAAATTCTGGTGTGAATTTCTGGGCGTGACACACAGACAGTACAGTGGACGTTCACAGGACCCAACTATTATTCTAGAAGCTATTGCATCACATGACTTATGGATTTGGCATGCTTTTTTTGGGATGCCAGGTTCACATAATGATATTAATGTACTCGACCGGTCTCCTCTTTTTTCTAAGCTGGCAGAAGGGCATGGGCCGGAGGTGAAATATACAATCAATGGTCATGATTACACAATAGGCTATTATCTTGCAGATGGGATATATCCTAATTGGGCAACTTTTTGTTAAAATGATTCCTATGCCACAGGGGAACAAGAAGAAGTACTTTGCCAAAGCGCAAGAAGCTATAAGAAAAGATGTTGAACACGCTTTTGGTGTGTTATAGGCCCGATTTGCCATTGTTTGTAATCCTGTGAGGTTGTGGGATGAAAATGCTATACAACAGGTAATGAAAGCATGTGTTGTTATGCATAACATGATAATTGAGGATGAGCAAGAAGCAGTGTTGGAGACAAACACTTTTGATGGCCAAACTGAGCCAGTGGTTGCATCACACGAGCCTACTCCACAACTCCAAGATTTCATAGAGGCTCATAGAAGGATACGTGACAGTGAAGTGCACTCGTAGCTTCAAGCAGACTTGGTTGAGCATCTGTGGCAATTTCATGGAGACCAATATTGACCTAATTAGGAACCTCAACAATCAAAGACACAAGCAGTCTTTTGCTCAAGTAGTTATGTGCACCATAGTAGTTCTGTGTCATAGTAGCGGCCGTAGTTGTTCTGTGCGCAACAGTCAACCACACAAAACAGTAGTGTAGTTCATAAAACAGTAGTGTAAATCACTAAACAATAGTGTAAATCACAAAGACAAGACCACAAAGAGAAAATATAGGTCTTCAAATAATTCTGGTAAATGTATGTCTTGCAAAACAATTTTCACTAGTTGAATGTGACCAACCACAGACCATAAAACATTAATATAAAATGCTAGACGTTGCCAAAAAAAATAATTTGTTGTTCCAAAACCACAACGCCACCAAACTGTTCTAGCTTAAGCGGCTCCATCGGTTCCACCACCATCATCTGCAGCGACTGTCATCCCTGAAAAAAGGGAACAAACAGGAATATGTTTTAATTCATGATATTCTCCCTTAGACGCATATAGTATGGTTGTTGTGTCTTGACATTCCACTAATATCTAAAGTCATTATTCTTTCTTCATCTAACATAGTGTTTCTGCGGATTTCCTGGGCCTTGAGTTCATTTTTCTTCTCTCTCGCCTGTATCTCTCTCTCGCAAAGCCACCTCAGTTTTTATTCGCTCCTGTTCAAGATCATACATTTTAGAGAACCTTGCCTCTTTCTTCATTTCTTTCTGCTCATCTGACAATTTCTTTTTGTCCCACACACTATCCATAGCTACAATGTATCGATCATCTTTTTTCAGTTTGGCTCTCTTAATTCCCAATGGTCTAGGAGCTGTATTATACTCTGGAGTACAGCCATCAACATCATCAAGATTATCAAGAGTAGGGATGGATGGTGTAGATTCTAGTGCAGGCTTGGGGTGTTTCTTGGCGGTAGTTTTTTGACTTTCTGTTTCTCCCTCTCTATCCACTTTGGTTGAGTGCGTAACAGGTTCCAACAACGCATGAATGGAAACGCCTTGTTCTGCTTGTCTTCAGATTTGTAAAGAGTTTGTGCCTGCACAAGCTGTTCATAGAAGATAGTTCATAGAAGATAGAAAAAACAGCTTAGATGGATGGATGTATCATGTATGACCCAATGATGGTGTATGTATGTTCTGCAGCATATATGGATGTATCATGTATGACCCATTGGTGGTGTATGTATGTTCTGCAGCATGTATGAATGTATCATGTATGACCCATTGATGGTGTATGTATGTTCTGCAGCATGTATGGATGTATCATGTATGACCCATTGATGGTGTATGTATATATGTATGCAGATTAGATTGGTTTATGTGTATGCAGTCCCCTAATTGCCTACCCATTTTGGCTGCAAGCATATGTAAAGCTGCAATAATCAGTAAATGTAAATCATATGTAAAGCTGCAATTGCTTCCTCCTCTAATTAGTAATAATAATCTCTCTATATAAATACTACAGGACAACCACAAGAAGAGATTCCTAAGTTGCTTTTGTCAGAAATCAGATATGCATGTTTTGATTTGCATTTAATTAAATCATATATGCACAAATTAAAACATGCATTTCTGAATTATACAAATTAAATCATCTATGCGCAAACAGCTCGTGAATTATGTCATGAAACATTCTGAAATCCACACAAAGATGATGAAATCCAGCGATTTAATTTGCAACTTATTGCCATTAACATCTAAACTAAGCATATATACATCACATTCACATTTGTAGTTTAACTGAAGCAAGTAGTAGTAGTAGCAGCAGCTGTTTATGTACATGACAGGCCAATCACTAAGTCCAGACACACACTCAAAACCATCAAGAGGGCAATTATTATACATGCACAAGATGTTAATAGAAAATATAATTTTGTACCTGATCTTGAATATTGACCCCGCTTTGCTTTCTAGCCTCTATCCGACTAAGACAATCAGCAAATTTATTGACTGCCTTTTGCAAATCAGACCGTCGGTGTATTAGGGAGTTCACATTACGGTCCGAGTTAAAGGTCTTATGGGAATGGAAGAACTCGTGCACTCTACTCCAATATGTACCCTTCGACTGATTTGTACCCTGAACTGGGTCTACGCTTACGTTGATCCATACTGTCACCAACATCACATCTTCTTCTTTACTGAAATTTTTTGATTTTTTTTGATTTGGACGTGTTTGAGATGTTGGAACAACATTGGTTGGCTGTGAAGGTATCTCCAGAGATGGATGATGGTTGGAACCCAATGAATTCATGAACTCTGTGTCATTAGTACTCTCATTCATCAAGTCTGTGAAGCACATATTGTTATGCATATTTTCTGCAAATAAAGTGAAAAAAATCATAAGCAGTAATGCATACAATGGTAGTAAAGGCTCTATTGTTTTAAATTTTACATAGCTCATATTGCAAACAGCCATGTAGTTCATGAGTTTCTAAAGACACACCGAAATACAAAACCTATGAACGTGTTGGTTCTCAGATCACTAAAAAAACAAGACCAAACCTTACATTGCATAATTAAGTATGAAAAACTAAGTGAAAACCACTATTACAACAAAACTAAACTACGAGGCAACGAAAACAGAACAGCCAGGTTCTAAGGAAACTATTTAAATTTAAGGTGAAAGTATTTCAGGTTAGGATTTTCAGTAGACAGGGATTAAAGCCGATCCCTTGGTGGAACTTTTTAATTCATTTTTGCTGTTCACCCAAAAGGATTGTGCCTAATACACATCTAATCTAAGCTAACGCTTAGATATTTGGATAACCTGAGAACGGGAGAAACTTTCATTTGCACATCAATTAAGATTGAACCCAATGAACATGCAAGAAAGGTTGAATTTTGGGGCCCTTTTTTCCTACAGATTGTGTTCTTCAGGTTTGTTCATTTGTTTCTTTTGAAAGCATTATTACAGGAGGGATCCAGATGTGCAACGAAGTCCTAATTCACCAAGAGAATAGTTTGTTGCCCTGGTGGCAGAGGAGGCAAGTCAAAGATTAACCGTATAATGTTGATTTGCTCTGGTCTTTAAGGGCCTGTTCTTCATGGTGCCAACTTCAGAAAATGCATCTCAAACTCTAATGCTCCAGCCGAGAAGCTAGGAGCTGGATCCATAACAAATAGCCCTAACTTTCTCTTGGCTTATGCTACAGGATTAACATGATTTTTCAGTGTGTGTGTTTGCGGTACTTGGTTCTTGTTGGAAAAAGAGATGAACCACGTGAATGCCTAGTTCTTTCAAATGAGAAGTCTTACGGTGTTTGACAAAGACATTGCACAACAGATAGTACCTTCGTAGAGGCCATCACCATCGTTACGATTTCCATTCGTCAAAGCAGACATCTCGTGAGCTTGAGAAGGGAGAGGAGGTGGAGGAGGGCGTCGACGTTGGGGAGGGCTGGAGGAGGACCGCGTCGCCGGCTGGAGGAACACCAAGTATTGCCTTGGGGAAGGTCGGCGCTGGCTGGGGGAACAGACACTAGTACATATGCCTCATAGGTGCCGGTTAGGAAACCCCCTTAGGTGCCGGTTTTCCTAACCGGCACCTATTGGTCGGCACCAATGACTTTGGTCATTGGTGTCGGTTCTTCGACCGGCACCTATTCGAGCAAATAAGTGCCGGTTCGTGTGGAACCGACACCTATTTATCGGACACCTATACAATGAGGTGCTCCCAATCTTTTTTATGGGCCCACTCCTTTAGCCGGACCCACCATATTTATCGGACCCACCATATTTTTCCACGTGAGCGTGGGCCCGCGAGATAGAGCTACAGGCACGAGCGAGCGGTTCGACGAGCGGTTCTACACGATGAGCAAGCGAGGCACGAACCTATTTAAGCTGGTGTTGCTCTGGTTCGGCGAGCGGTATGGTACTAATCAAGAAAATAGTGTTTTTTGAGAATAGGTGCCGGGTGAACAGTAAAACCGCCACCTATAGTCTCAAATAGGTGTCGGGTGAACAGTAAAACCGCCACCTATACTATTGGTGGCGGTTCGTATAAGAACCGCCACATATTCGTGAAGAATAGGTGCCGGGTGAACAGTAAAACCGCCATCTATAGTCTCAAATAGGTGTCGGGTGAACGGTAAAACCGCCACCTATACTATAGGTGCCGGTTTTACTGTTCACCCGGCACCTATTTGAGACTATAGGTGGCGGTTCTTAACACGAACCGTCACCTATTCTTTTGCCGCCACCTATATATATTATAGGTGTCGGATTTGGTTTGACCGGCACCTTTTGGGGCGACACCAATGAGCCTTTTTGTAGTAGTGAGATTCAAGGGAGCACGGCCGGGGGAGCGGGAGGAGGAGGGCGGCGCTGTCCGGGGGAGCGGGTGTGGCGTGCAAGGGAGAGGAGGGAGGCGGCGTGCAAGAGAAGAGGAAGGGGGCGGCGTCGGCTGGTTTGTGCAAGAGAAGGGGACGGAGGTTTCAGCCCGCGCGCGCAAGGTGCCGATGGGGAGGCCAGGCGGCTCGCTTGGTCAAGGGAGCGTGGGAGGTGATTTGAGAGGGTCCTTATTATTAGAAAAGGTTTAAGGAGTTCCTTGGACCTTGATTTTTTACCTCGCTCCTTACAAATTACTTCAAGGAGCCATGTAGAGAGCTCCTTGGAGATGCTCTAACCGGTCATCCAAATTCAGCGCCTGGCCATCCCGGCAATATCGGTGTCCAGTTCTGGCGAGCGGCGCGGTGTCACCAAATGGGCACATGCATATGATCTCAACAGTAAACGTCCCGTTTTCAGTGGCAACAACAAATTCTGGCCGGACGGCAAACAACAAACACGTCCTGGCCGGACGACAACAGCAAACGCATTAGCAAACAACAATTGGCCGGTCTCAACGTCAACAGGGAAAGTCGTCGTCGGTGAAGAAGCAGTCACGACAGCGACAATGCCTACAGCTGGCGATGCGAAGGGATGACATTGTCTTTTTTTAAATGGACATATTCTATTACTGTGCTTCCACTAAAACACACACGAAATTTCTGGTTTCTATTTTTTATGAGGAACCAAAAGGTGTTTCATTTGGATGCTCGTAAATAATGAATTCGTTGGGATGCTCTTATAATATAAATATAGATACCGGTTTTTTTAAAACCCGTTATTTATAGTATAGATGTCGATTTTTATCCATATCTGATACCTATAATATAAATATAAGTGTCAATTTTATCTATATCTTTTTGGTTTATTATAAGTGGAAAACAGTAAATATATGTGGGTTTTAAATAAACCAACGTCTATGAATCGATTTCTACGAGGTATTCTGTAGTGTAGTAGTGATGCGGTATACTCTGCATAGTAGTGTAGTTACGACAATTTCATGCGCTGTCACGCTGCGTATTGCACACACAAAAAGAAGCCGGTGGTTGTCTTCTCCCCGTCATGGTGGAAGCTACAGAAACTTAACTACCCACAACTACCAACTGAAAACAATTGAATGCTTTTCAACAGAACAAAAAGAAAAGTATATCTTCCTCTTAGTAACAGTGTAACACACCATTCCCTGACGTCGCACCAATGAATCCAGCTGCACGCGGGTCCCTAGTCCCATTCCGTTATATAAGATGACCACGGAGAGATCCCAAGAGAAACACACACACACACACAAGGTTGCTACTAGTAGTACTCTGCATTGCACGTTGATCGATCGGTCAGCTTGCGAGCTATAGTAGCTATCACAAGGTTAAGGCGAGCAGACTAAGGCGGGATCCATGGTGAACTTGGTGGAAGCACCGAAGCCGCTGGTGTACTTCCTCCTGAGGAGGGCCGGGCTCCGGCAGCACACCGTCGACGTCGACGGCGCCGGCACGGTGATCAGCTTCTGGATGCCCGAGGGCAAGGTCCCCAAAGACAGGGGCACCGTGCGGGACGTCGCGCCAGAAGCCACAGCTGACAGCGGCAAGCAGCAGAAGGCGGCGGCGGCGAAGCCCGGCAAGGAGAGGCCCGCCGTCGTGCTCGTGCACGGCTTCGCCGCCGAGGGCGTCGTCACGTGGCAGTTCCAGGTTTTTACGCGCACATATCACGTCTTGGCATACATTCGATCGATGGTGATGATATTCTCACTCTCACGTACGTTTCGCGCGTGGCATTGCGTAGGCTGGTGCGCTGGCGAAGCACTACGACGTGTATGTGCCGGACCTGCTCTACTTCGGCGGGTCGACGTCGCCGTCGACGGACCGGTCGCCGGGGTTCCAGGCGGAGTGCCTTGCGGCGGCGCTGCAGAAGCTCGGGGTTGAGGGGTGCACGGTGGTTGGGTTCAGCTACGGCGGTATGGTGTCGTTCAAGATGGCGGAGTCGCACCCGGACTTGGTCACCTCCCTCGTCGTGTCCGGCTCCGTCATCGCCATGACCGACTCCATTAGCGAGGCCTCGCTGGAGAGGATCGGCGTCAAGTCGTCGGCCGAGCTGCTGCTGCCGGAGACTGTCAAGGGCCTCAAGGCGCTGCTCTCCATTGCCACCCACAGGAAGCTCTGGTTCCCTGACCGCATTCACAGAGACTACCTCGAGGTACTAATTATACATCAGTTTAGTCTCTTTAATCTGTTCGTGTTTATTGTGTATGCTCAATCATAACACTGCTGGTGCTGGTAGAGGTAGTGGCAATTCATTCAAATGCATGGTCTGAACTTTGTGCACGCAGGTGATGTTCACCAACCGAAAGGAAAGAGCCGAGCTGCTGGAAGGTTTGGTGGTCAGCAACAAAGACGCCACCGTGCCCGTCTTGCCGCAGGTACGTTTGGCCACCGCCACAGTTGACCTCTACCTGTTTGATTGCTGCGTACTGTACATTGTATATTAAGAAGATGGGGTCTTGCATGACAAATCAAAATGCAGATTGCCAAGCAACGTGCTTCTGCTGTGTGAACTGACACTTAAAGATGGAAGTACTGGATTTTAAGCACTCATCAAGGGTACTTGTTTGTTGCACATGCAAGCAAAATTATTACCCAGAAATTTAAGAACTTCAGATAATATATATTATCTTGTCACATTTTTTTGGTAAAAGTATGTCACATCTTATTTCAGCATTATTATGATGGGCAAGAATAAAGCAGGATCGTAGAACATAATTTCTTTTCTCCGTAGAACATACTAACTTCCTAACCGTAAATCTGAACTTTGCAAACAGTCAAAAAATGGCGTCGTGTTAAATGCTCAGCGTGCTGCCTTTACCTTAGATCCCCTGGACATGGCTTATATTTTGTTCTTTAGCCTAAAACGTGAAAGAAAATTAAAAGCGGTTTCTTGATTCGTCTTTAGCTTAGCAATGGAACAGAATGAGTCATATGCTTCTTGAATGATAGTAAGTCTGTAACACATTCAAGTCTGAATCTAGATATCAGTAGTATTCCACTTGAATTGCTGAAGACGACATGATAATCAATGGGCACGCTTCTTTTGGAAAAGTCAATTAGTACCATTACGAAAAACTGCATGAAGCCATGTGATTCCGACATGTCATCAGACTAATCCCTACCTCTGACAAGCGTTTTGCACTTGCATCTGCAGAAAATACTCCTGCTATGGGGGGAAAACGACAACATCTTCAACATAGAGCTCGCCATGACGATGAAAGAGTACGTCACTCTGAAAAAAATCAGATTTCAGCTCCACCGTGCACGAATTGAACCACATGAACGGAAGATATACTAACCTGATTGCACAATCTTTCCGGAGCATATGCAGGCAGCTCGGAAAGAAGGCGACGCTGCAGAGCATCAGCAAGGCCGGGCACCTGGTGCACATAGAGAGGCCCTGCGTCTACAACCAGCATCTCAAGGAGTTCCTAGCGTATGTCAACGCTGAATCCCCCAAGGAAACCGCTTGATTTGCCCTGAAGAATTGGAGTTCAACGCTCCTGAATTTGTATTGGTTTGTTTTAGTTTGAGAAGATAAATATGTTCACGAACCTTAACGTTCTACCTGGTTTGATAATTTGGGGTCTCTGAACTGAATAGGTTTCAGCTGTTTTGCTAAACTGTAATGTGATAATGAATCACCGCACCTGATGAATGAATCAATTTGTTTTGAACTGGTTTGTTCCGAAAGTTGAGTTACAATGCTAGAATACTGTGCTTGAGCTGACCTTT
The DNA here is from genome assembly GCA_019925245.2 of Oryza australiensis. Taxonomy (NCBI): domain Eukaryota; kingdom Viridiplantae; phylum Streptophyta; class Magnoliopsida; order Poales; family Poaceae; genus Oryza; species Oryza australiensis. The sequence goes on from JAIFGZ020000044.1 coordinate 1,310,561, forward strand.
GACTTTCTTTCAAAGCTAAGATTTTTTTTTTGGTTTACCCAATCTCCTGAAGACTTGAAGCACATCTTGTAAGCACGAAAATCATCCTTAGGATAAGAGGTTATACCTGCCAGAGTCCACCGATGTCGTCTTGCACATGTAAATGCAGATGCTCTGCTCAAATAATATTTCGGTGCTTATGGTCTTTTTGTCATCCAATTAGGCCCTTTCCTCGACATCACCGGCAACCTAGCTAGGAGTATCTTTCGAACGCTAACCACCAAAAGTTCATTAGTATTACCGGTTCAAGCATGGAGGATTAATAACTAATCTGTCGAACGACAAGTTCGTTTATTCTGCTCCAGGATATTCTGAATACTATATGCCACGTCATTTCTGCGGTTTCGCTCAAATTTGCACTCCAGCAGGCTAGCTGGAGAAAGTTGTCAAATCCCACACAACACAAGAACCAGCAATAAAAAGGGGAGTTCGAGTTCTGCTTTTCCAGAATTTTGAGGCAGCTTTGTACTGAACGACTGATGGTTGCTTTTTTCATGAAAAGATGTTTTTTTTAAACCTTCTATGGTTCAATAAAAGGTTAGCATCACCGAACGCAATATTTTGCTAAAGTCTCGATCATGCAAACCTGGATTATCATGGTATCTGCTGGATATTCTCCTCAATATCCACCGTTAAATTCGTTAGACCCAATGAGAAGAAACCAGTGCCTTTTGCCTCATACTGCCCAAGTCAATTTCATTGTTTCACCCCACATAATAAGTAAACCCAAGGAGAATGGAATATACAAGATAAATCCACCATCAGCCGCCACAACAGCTGCTATATAAACACCGAGTTAGTAGCATCCTCGTATCACGAGCAAAACGAGCATAAGCCAGCAGGCAGTAGAAGACACACAAGCCATGTGTCTTCTCCCTTAATCTTAAGTTTCGGACGGCTTCTTCCGCCGCCCCGGCAAACAAAGACACACAAGCCATGTGCACGGAGAACTACGACCCGTCTTACCCCGACCGGCCGGTGGTCGATCAGTACATCCCTATATGGGCCAAGCATCCCGGCCTAGGCTCCAAGCCCGCCTTCATCTGGGCCGACGACCAGGCCGGCGGCGCTGGCTTGTCGCCGTGCGAGACGTTGACGTACTCCGAGCTGGACTCCGCCGTGCAACGCATGTCAACCGGCCTAGGCGAGGTTCTCAGTAGAGGTGACACCGTCCTGGTGCTCGCGTCGCCAGGAATCCGGCTCGTCAAGCTAATGTTCGCATGCCAGCGAGCTGGGCTAGTCGCGGTGCCCGTCATTCCACCCGATCCGTCCGTGCTCGGCACGCCGGCCGAGGGCCCGGCTCACCGGCACCTCCTGCGCGCCGTGTCGCAGGCGAGGCCGCGCGCGGCCGTCGCGGACGCTGGGTATGTTGGTGTCGTGACGAGGTCGTCGGTCTCGGCGTTGACGAGCCTGAATTGGGTGTCGGTTGATCGCTTGGAGAGATGGCCGGCGGCGGCTTCGACTGTGGCGGCCGCCGGCGATGGGGTATACGAGGGCTGTGGGCCGAGGGAGACGTACTTGGTGCAGTACACGTCGGGCGCGACGGGTGACCCGAAGCCCGTCGTGGTCACCGCGGGCGCCGCGGCGCACAACGTGCGCGCGGCGAGGAAGGCCTACGACCTCCGCCGCGGCAGCGTCATCGTGTCGTGGCTGCCGCAGTACCACGACTGCGGCCTCATGTTCCTCCTCCTCACCGTTGTCTCCGGCGCCACGTGCGTGCTCACCTCCGCCTCGGCGTTCGTCCGGCGGCCCCGCCTCTGGCTCGAGCTCATCTCCGAGTTCAAGGCCACCTGCACGCCGGTCCCTTCGTTCGCGTTGCCTCTGGTGCTCAGGCGCGGCCGCTCGGAGCACGGGACGCGGCCACTCCAACTCCAGACCTTGAGGAACCTCATCCTCGTAAACGAGCCAATCTACAAGTCGTCCGTTGACGAATTCTTGGAAGAGTTCGGCCCTGCCGGCCTACGCGCGTCGTCCATCTCGCCATCGTATGGGCTGGCCGAGAACTGCACATTCGTGTCAACTGCGTGGCGCGGCACGGAGGCAAAATCTTGGGGTGGCCAGCCGGTGACACTCCCGTCGTACAAGAAACTTCTGCCGTCGGCCAGGCTGCCGCAGCCGTCACTTTTGACCAAGGCCGAGGCGCCGGATGTTGAGATTGTCGTCGTTGATGCGGAGACCGGCAAGTCAGTGGAGGACGGCGTCGAGGGGCAGATATGGGTGTCCTCGCCTAGCAACGGGTCGGGCTACCTCGGCGACTCGCCGGCGAGCCACGAGGTGTTCGGCGCGAGGCTGCAGGGGAGAGCCGGGCCGTGCTTCGTGCGCACCAGCGACCTCGGCGTAGTCCACGGAACGGAGCGGTATCTCTACGTTCTCGGCCGGACAACAGATGCCATTGTTGTAGCCGACAGCCAACGCCGCGTGCCCGCGCACTACATCGAGACGGCCGCCTTCGAAAGCTCGCCGAGCCGCCTGAGAGGCGGCTGCATCTCCTCGTTTACCACGCTACCTGCGTCACCTTCGCCGGTGGTGGTCGTCGCGGAGCTGCAAAACGGGAGAGGCGGTGGGGATATGTCTGGCATCTGCGACGGCATAAGGCAAGCCGTGTGGAGAGAAGTAGGCGTAACGGTCAGGCGTGTCGTGCTAGCCGACAGCGGCGGGGTGCCAAAGACTACGTCGGGGAAGCTGCAACGTGGGGCGGCGAGGGCGAAGCTGCTCGCCGGCAAGCTCCCTAAGGTTTTCGAGGCACGATATGCCGGATTGGAGCCCGCTGCTGGCGTTGTTATGGCCAAGGAGAGTGCAAGCCGTCGGGCTCGACTGCAATCTCCTCTTTGATGTCTGTTTGAATAGCTTGGAAACTTTTCAGTTAGCATAGCCGTGCTTTGCTACCAATAAAAGAAAATATATTAATATGTTATCCATCTTTTTTTAAATATTCATCTTGGTGTAATTTTTTATGTGACTATTCATTTAGATTTGATCATTTTTAATATTAAGAAGTTCAGGAATAACTTGTAAAATTTACAATGGCGATAGATGAGGTGACAGATTCATTGCCATCACCACTACATTTCTGAATTCACTAGTGCATATAACTAGTTCTTGTGGATACCTGTATATATACAATGCACACACACAAGATATGCTAGCGACAGAACTACATCCTGAAGTATAAATTTAGTTAATCCCTCAAAAAAGAATTAGAAGAAATTTATTTCACAAATATTATACCATAAAATTATTCTCCCTTAATCTTGTTCAAACCGAATAAGGGCTAACAGTGATGTAATCCAGGTCTATCTACTACTCCTATATTAGAGTAATTTCAAAAATTGTGATCAACAAGCATCCAGTTCTACGTTTGCCATCGACAAGCGAAAGTTCTAAGAATGCCATTAGAATTTTGAAAGGATTTTGAGGGCTGGTTAAGAAGGGAATAAGAGAGGGATTCAAAGGAGATATGAATAATTTTGGAGGTAGAATTCAAACTGCAAAACTCGAATTGAAGGATTTGGAATTCCAATAGGGATTTTTTGACTTGGGATTTTTGTGTTGCAAGGAGAGATTGAATCGAAATCTTTTGGCACTTAGGTCCTTCATAACATTCAAACAACCAAAATTTTCGAAAATAGGTTTGTACTAAAATAGTTTTTAATGGTTCAATAATCAGGGCGTTAGAGGCAAGCAAGTAAAGAGGCGACAAAGTAATATGAGGTGGGCTGGTGCGATTCTATAAAATCCTAAGACAACGAGATGACTATTTAACAAAAGTTAAAAGAATCACACGAAAAAAATTAGAATAATTCTGTATTGGTGCTAGCCGTGTAATTGTGAGGGCCACCTACCATGTTCGCTATGGAGACCAATAATTCTTATTTTAATCAAAGAAAAAAAGTTTAATTAGGAATACACATTAAAATTCAAGTAGAAATACAATTTAGAAATAACTGAATTTTGAAATAAAAATAAGAAATATTGAAAGAAAAGTCTATCTAGAGCACGACACGAGACTAACTAAAATTAAAAATTAAAAATAAAATAAATTTGGAAATTGGATTTTCTAATAAACTTCAAAATTATCATTAAAACCGGAAACAAAAATATCTATCTATCTATCTATACCATTCGAAAGGATAGCAATGGTGGTGTCCGTTTCGCCGGAATGCCAACACCACCATGGCTGACTTGTGGGCCCACATTGTCGGTGGAAATGTGCACCACGAACTCCCACTATCAAGAAAAAAATACAACGGACGTAAGGATGCTCGTAGGGTTGAAAACGGTCGGGAAAACATCTTAACCATTCCCGTTCCCGTATTTTTTTGCCGGGATCAGAAACGGTAACGGGAAAGGCGGACGGGAATACGAATTCGGTAATACGGGACAATGGGAAACGGTCGGGAACGGTCGGGAGCATGTCAATTACGATGGGGAATCGGTAATAAAAACGGGAACGTCAACACACATATAAGCACATTTAAGTCATTAATCAACTTGCAAAATTTGGAATCAAACATGGCAACACCACATTTATGTTACCAACAAGACCAACAATACCAAGCTTGACAATGAAATGGGAACTAAAAACACCACATTACACCTAAGGCTAAGTGAGGTACATACATCACAAGTACAAAATTAAAAACATTACAATTTGGTCGGTTGATGGCTTCATTTTGGCGTGAGGCGTCAGGGAGTTGGCCGGCGTCGTCGGGCGAAGTCGGCAACGCGAGGCGGAGCGAGCCACGTGGCCTCGGGGGAGGTGTGCCGTGCGGCGTTCGGTGGCCGCCGCCGGAGGTGCGCCGCAGAGCTGCGTGGCCTCGGGGAGGTGTGTCGTGCGGCGTTCGGTGGCCGCCGCCGGAGGTGCGCCGCAGAGCCGCGTGGCCTCGGGGGGAGTTGTGTCGTCCGGCGTTCGGTGGTCGTTGCCGGGAGGTGCGCCGCCGGGATGCCGTCGGGATGGCCGGTCGTGTTAGCGTCGCCGAGTGTCGTGCGGTTTACGGCCGTGCGGCGCCGATGCCCCGAGCCTACGATGGCTGGATGGGGGGGATGGTGGCGTGGTTGGCTGGCTGGATCATGGATGGGGTGGTGCGCAGGTGCGGCGCCGGTGCGGGCGGTCACCGGTCGGTGCGTGCAGGGTGCGGCGCCCTGCCCAGGGAGTGGCGCCGGCACTGGATTGATGGGAGTAGGGGTACTTAGGGTTTTGTTTGTTATGGGCCAAAATATGGGTTGGGCCAAAAATTGGTTTACATGGGTCGATAAAATGGAATTCCCACGGAATTTTCCCATATAAATACGGGATCCGCGAATACTGTCGGGAAAACACCCTAACCGTTCCCGTTCCCATTTCCCGTTTCCCGTATTTTTCCCGTTCCCGTTTTCTCGCGGATCCGGTATTCGGTCGGGATTTTCGGTATTTGGTGTCGGTCGGCACGGGATTTTCCCGTACCCGCTACACCCCTAGATGCTCGTCGTTGCCATCATGGCCTCAAATTCCCAAATCCCCAAATTTTGAGCCGTCGCCGACCGCGCCGCGTCCCAAGCTCCACTGCCGGATCCGCCGCTCGCGCCCCGAGCCACCACCCGTGCCCCGAGCCGTCGGATCCGCCACCCGCGCCCTGAGCTGTACCGCTCGTGCCCTGAGCCGTCGCCACGCCGCATCTCGAGCATCACCGTCGTCAGCTCCCCTTGCTGCCGCCACCGTCGTGCCACATCTCGAGCTTCACTACCGCTAGCTTCCCTTTCCGTTGTCGCCGCCATTGCGACTTCCCTTCAAATCAAGAGAGAGAGAGAGAGAGAGGAGAGGCTGGATCTAGGAGTGGTTGAGGGAGAGGTGGGAAAGCTGAGAAAAAAAAGTAAGGGCTAAGGAAAAGGACAAATTAGAAGCATCATTTATGCCTCCCACTTTTTTTGGCGTTGACCTTTAAGAGCGCCGCTTGTAATAATAGAATAGAAGTAATTTTACAAGCGGCACTCTTAAGACCCCACCTGTAAAAATCGATTTTTACCGGCGGGGCTAAGTTTTTAGGGTTTCCTGTGATTTTTACAAGCGATATTTTTAGGTCCACTCGTAAAAGTGAAACCCAAGTGCCATGAAAAATCGTTTTTAGTAGTGCTACCGCATCGAGATTCCTCGACCTTCCTCTCCCTCCCATGTGATGCCTCCTCCACCCCTCTCAGCTTGAGACTCCTGGGATTAGTATGGTTAGATCGATGATGCTAAGCATCGATATGGTTAAATTCGGTGGCGTTGAACGCAATACTCCTAGATCCGGTAGGGCCAAGGTCCACGCGACTAGATTTGGTTATCAGAAGAGCAAGAGCAGGGGACAGGAAGTGCTGGAGCCGAGAGGAGGGACTGCCTTCGACGACGCTGAAGAGAGGGAGGGAGTTGAAGGAAATGGCGTTGCTGCCTGCTAAGGTAGATGGAGGGGATCGAGGATGGCTGTGTGCGATGGTTGCTCTTCGCATCTTGGTGCATGGCACTACCATCAATGGAAGGCAAAGGGGACAGAATATGCAGCACAACAGCAAATCGATCGGTAGTCGGGAGAGAGGAAAGGGATAACCCAAGAAAAGAGATATGGATTAGGGTTGACACAGGAATGGGCCGGTTGAGCCATCATCATTTTTTCCTTTTGGCATCGTCTCTTTTATCCAAGGTTGGTGGAATAGGCCCATCCAAGAGGTTTCTGGCCCATTCAAATTTTTTTAGGCTTTTAAATACAATTGAATAATTCATCATGAGTGACTATCTTATGGTACTGTTGCATAAGTTTATATATCTATACATGCATCTATCAAAAGTTTCATAATATTTTATAACCAAATAGTCCATACAAATATATTTCTAGAGATGACTTTGCAAACATCAAATCTAGTTTATTTTGTTAGCGTGTCCCCCTATTAGTTATGAAGATAATTAAGAGTTATGGATATATTTAAGAAAAGAAAATGACATAGTCTCGATGATAGTTTATTTTTCTTTTATATCATGAGATGTGACTCCTCAGCAGTAACAATGTACGGGCATTCACATAGTAATTGAACTAGCAATAATAATTATTTTTAATTGAAACATGTAATAAAATTCACATATTAATTGAACTAGCAATAATAGTTATTTTTATAGAAACCTAGAATAAAATTCTATTGGTAACCCTGTAACCAAGTACTCACATTTTGCTAGTACTAATATAAAAGATGGTAGTGGTGGTGGTGATGAGTCTGCCACCACCACCACACCCAACTACCATGCAGGACCAACAAACTATGAGAAAAACTTTGCTTTTTTATTAGCCCCCACAAACCACAGACCCCATCTAAAGGAAAATATGACAATAGAATATTATGGATTTTTTATCTTTATGAAATGACAACAAAATTAGCATAATGATAATATATTAGACAATAGAAAAAACCCATTACAACGCATGGGCATTATACTAGTAATAAAAAATTAAATGAGTAAATACAACATACCATCAGGAAGGAGGCACCACGTTTCTATACTACTTTAAAAAGTAGTGGTGGTGGCAAATGAATATGTCACCCCACCTACTCTCATTGCAGTTTTACAAATTACCCTTAAACTTCTTAGTATTAAATATCAATCAAATCTAAATTGATAGAGACATATAAAATTAAATTGAGCTGAACATTCCCTCTAGAAAAATCATAGGTTACACATTTCATTAGAAAATATTTTTTATTTATTTTTGTAATATTATAATATGTTTTTTATCTGTGGCAAAGCACATACATTCAGCTAGAGTGTAAAAATTTCTACATTAATCGGAGAAAAAGAAGAATTATAATTCAAGTAGGAATGTAATTTACAAATAACTGAAATTTAGGATAAAAACAAGAAATATTGAAAGAAGAGTCCATCCATAAGACACATTTTTGCTCTGAGGCTTAGAAAATTGGAGATTAATAGGATAAACAGAGAAGATTCTAAACTGTTTGATAGTGGTGAGACTAGATTATAACAAAAGAAAACATCCACACATACTTGAGCATCTCCAAGTAATGAGGAAGAGGAGTAGCCTGAGGACAAGCCAAGGGGCTGCAAAAGAGTAAGGCAAGCGGCTGGCGAGATTCTAAAATCTAGAAAAAGAGAACTCGACAACGATAGGTTCAATTTTTAAATCCCATTAATAATAAAGAGAAGCAACAAGCGGTACATAAAGGTGTAGGGTGGCGGCGGTTGATGGGGCATCTTAAAAACTATTAAATAGAACCCCCAATAATGATTATGTTTGATTTTTAAAATCCCAACAACAATAAAAAGAGGAACGACGGGAAGGCTGTAAAGGAGTAGGGTGGCGATAGTTAACGGGACTTCTAGAAACTTAAAAAGGAACCCCAACGATGATCGGGTTTAATGTTTAAAATCTAAATTACAATAAAGAGATGAGGCAGCAAGTGGGCTGTAAAGGACTAGGGAGGCAACGTTTGACGGGACATTTAAAAACTACAAAAAAGGGAACCTAGAAAGACAATGAACTCTAAAAACTATAAGGTACAATTTTAGAAGGTCCCACAAATAATGAATAGAAGTCATGCCAAGCGAGCAAACAAGTAAAGGGTAGGGAAAAGGGGTGGAGGCTGGTGTTACTTTTAGAAACTATAAATTAGAAACCCGATGATGATAAAGTTTGAGTTTTTAAAATATTAAGACAATGAGATGATTATTTATTTTTTAAATGAAAGTCATGTTTAAACAATTATATAATTTTATATGGGTTCTAGCCGTGTAATTGTGTAGGTCACGCCGCTAGTTATATCATTAAGACATGCTTGAAAAGAGGCACAAAGTTCACTCCGGAGGCTAGAAATTCCTATATTAATCGGAGATAAATACGAACACAATTTAGAAATAATTTAAATTCAAAATTAAAAATAAGGAATATTATAAGAATCCATATAGAACACAACAAGGGATTAATTAAGATTCAGAATAAAAAGTAAAATAAACCCAAAAATTGGATTTCAATACAAATTCAAAATAAACTTACAAATAATTAAAATTAGAAATAAAAATATAATAAAACTCACCCTGAACACCATAAATTCCCAATATAATTGGAGAAATAGGAAGAGTTCAAGTTGGAATATAATTTAGAAATAACTGAAATGCGAAAAAGGGGACATTGAAAGAAGAGTCCATCTAGAACACAACATGATTTTAATAAAATTTTAAAATCATTAAAATTTGGCATAAAAATATATATTACATATCCAAAAGTAAAGTAGACATGCCAAGAAGAGTTCACGGAAAATACAATATTAAATTTCCAAAAGTAAGATGTATTGTTTTAAAAATAATATATAAAAATAAAATTGATGGAGAAAGAAAGGTGGCTCCATGAAGAATATTGAGAGAAGCACCCAACTCTAGATAATTCAAAATAAAAAACCCATCCATTTATTATATTATTAAAGTAAATTTGATAACCCCATGTTTTATGGTAAAAGTTGCGAGAAAATCATAGGTATTATGACATGTGTCACCTAACCCCATGTATTATGGTTCTAAAATTTCACAAACCCCACCCTTATGCATTTTGAGTGTGGATTTACTTAAAATTTTAAACCATAGAGTGTATATGAAATTTCCAATTATTAAGTTCTTGACTTAGATTGATAGTTTAAATCTTCACTACTTTGAAAATTTTGTTTAAGATATGCTGAAATTAATCAATATTTCAATAAAGATAGGGTTTTATGAAACATTTAGACCATAAAACCTGTGGGTATGTGTTAACGACCAAATTTGGTAACCAAATCCCTAAGTTCAAGGTCGGAATTGAAGCGGAATCGGATCGGGAAAATGATCAGCGGAGAAACAGAGGCCGCATCGGCCATGATCAAATCGGCTGGGAAACAAGTCGGCTAAGGCCGAATCGGATAGGGACAGCCGATAGCCGATTCCGAGTCAGAGAAGAAGATGGAACCGTTTCCAATAAAGAAGCTTGAAGATAAAAGAAAGATTCGGTTCCCAAGTGTTCGTTAAGATATTGCCATCTATGGATAGAGTCCTGTAACATCAATTGTATCTGAAAAATAGGGATTTATATAGATATTCCTTTTGTGATACGACATTGGGGTTGTATCCTAATGATATTGTCGTATTTTAAATAGTAGATTAGATATAAATCGTGTCTTACATGGATATTGTTATGCCTGGGTATAAATAAGACCCAAGGGCTCTTTGTAAAACATACACACATCAATACAAATTTGGCGCATCGCCAAACCTTTTTCTTTTAGACGAGTTCTTGATCTCGCTTCGGGCTGCATCGGTCTCGACCCTCAAATAAGGTAAACACTTGTCATTAGTAGTTTGTATCATCGAATCTAGTGCTTACAACGTCATGATACTCTAGATTTAATGTTATAAACTACGCAATTTATCATATACGACATATAACCTAGAGTAATATCTATATCTATCTTGCCATCGACTCGTTTCTCTCGAGAGACAGTAGCTGACAGAGCTAGATCTAGATGTTGAACTAGTTTATATGTTGTATCAACCGTCTCGAGGGGTTTACATCGGTTCATATAGATCTAGTACTTCTTTTTGTACTTAATGCGCATCATCGTGACCTATTAAGTCGCTCTTAGAATTATTAAGATCTATTCGGCTAGATGTTTGTCATTAGAGACAGTGCCAGGGTTTCAGCCGACCTTATCTGTTTTAGTTATCTTTTAGCATTATTTACTATTAGATATATTAAAACTGCCTCTTATATTAAGATCTCAATCTGGTTAAATGCTTTAAGCCGATATCAATCTGTTGGCGTCAGTCGACGGCCGATTGATCTAGGTTTAGCGCATTTAGGTCAGATTAATATCTTTTCATAAGATATACCGGAGTACTAGCCGATTCACATTAGATCTGCAACATCGGCTAGGTAATAAACACATATATTTATTATCTTGATGTATATTTAGATTAAGTGGTTTATATTGTCTCGACATAGCCGATCTATCACAATCACTTAGTTTAAATGTGCTTTGGGATAGCAATATATGTAAGTTGGTTCCCTGAGCCGATCCGATAGGATCTAACCTTAACCTTAACGCATGTATATGTTTATTTCTTGTTGGTTAGCAGATCAAATCAACTGGCACGCCTAGTTCATCAAAGGTAGCCAAGGACGGACCTGCACTAGAGTTAAGCGGATCTCCCAGGGCAGCGCGTGGGAAAGATTTCTTATCAACACGCTTCTTGGCACGCCGAGTGGGACCAATTGACTCGGCCAGAACGCAGTAACAAAGTTGACGTGATGACTAACATCAAGAGCCCCGGGATCAGCGAGGAAAACATGGTTCCTGTCAAGATGGAACAATTGTCGGCTGAGCAATTGGCCGACTACGAGAAGATGGTGGAGGAACTGCAGGCCAACTATCTACAATCTTTTGCCCAGACCAGGTCTGCGGCTGTCCACCAGAAGTACAAATTCAGCATGGACGACTTCAAGGCATCCTCCTCAGATGATACAAAAGGAAAACACAAGATGGAGGAGCCGAAGCAAGAACAAGACGATTCAGGACTGCACACTCTGCAAGATCGAATCAACTCGGCTGTGCACCACGCTCTTGTTAATCAGAGTGGCATCTTACTTAACACCCTCAACAACATGATTGCCACTGTGCTTGACTCAAAGATTGCCGATCAACTGCAGCGGGGGCCGACTTATTTCGCTGATGGCCAGTTCCCCAACTACAGGGCCTTGGCAACCCAGAATCGGCCGATGCCACCACCGATACAACCATGGCCGCCACGAGGGGTCCTCAGTCAGCCGAATACATCTGCATCGGCTTCAAAGCTGCCGCTTGTCGTTCTGAACCGGCAGCAACCTCCCTCCCAGGAACAACTAGTCGGCATGTTCGACTTCAATCGGCGGCAAGAACCGGTCGCCAACCTCATTCAAGGGGCACAGTACAATGCCGCGGTCGTCGGCTCTTCCCTGACCAATCACCACCCCCGGTGAATCTGCTGCCTCCCGCCGTCGACCCTGCTCAATATCAATACCAGGGAGGCCAGGATGACCAACATTACCGGCCGCAGACACCGCCGCCTCAGTATCGGCAAGCACCCGTGCAATACGATCAATATGAGCCGATACAACAAGCCCAAGATAACAGGACCTGGGCCGATTTGATTGCCGACGTCATGCGCGATCAATTCGGCTTTAAACCAAAATATTCTGGCAATATGTATCGGTATCCATACCTAGAACATTTTGAGAGGGTGCCACTGCCCAACCGATACAAAGTCCCAGATTTCTCCAAGTTCTCTGGGCAAGACAATACTTTTACATACGAACACGTCAGCCGATTCCTGGCGCAATGCGGGGAGGCATCGGCTATAGACGCCCTGAGGGTTCGCTTACTCCCGCTCTCGCTATCGCGATCGGCCTTTACGTGGTTTTTTTCACTGCCTACAATTCCATCCAGAGCTGGGCCGATCTCGAGAAACAATTCCACAACTACTTCTACACCGGCAACCATGAGATGAAACTGTCGAACCTGACAAGCATTAGGCAGAAGCATGAGGAGTCGGTTTAGGACTACATTCAAAGATTCAGAGAGATGAGGAACCACTGTTATAGCCTAGTGCTGTCTGATTCCCAGTTAGCCGATTTGGCTTTTCATGGACTGCTGCCGCCGATCCATGAAAGGTTTTTGGCTCAAGACTTCGACAGCTTGGCCCATCTGGCGCAGAGGGTGACGGCCCACGAACAAAGATTTCAGGAGTCAAGGAAGGCCGTCAAGAAGGTTGCCCACGTCATCGTCGAGACTGACTCAGAAACAAGTGACGATGACGCAGAGGTTGCTCCAGCAGAATGTACAAAAATAAAAAGGCCAATGGCTGCTGAAAATGGCTAGGGAGGAGTAGTACGAGTTCGACATTACCAAGGCCGATAGGATCTTTGATTTATTACTGAAGGAGAAGCAAATTCAGCTTCTTCCCAACCACACGATCCCATCGGCTGAAGAACTCAAAAAGAAAAAGTACTATAAGTGGCACAACTCTACCTCCCATAGCACTAACGACTGTAAGGTTTTCAGGCAGCAAATCCAGTCGGCTATTGAGGCCGGGAAGCTAAATTTTTCGTCGATTCACCTCACCGATAAAAGTTGATGGCAACCCCTTCCCGGTCAACATGGTCCAGCCGGCCCAGCGAGCGATCAGAACGAATAACGTATGCGCTTAGCCGAAACTCTCAAGGGGGCCAAGGCAGAGAAAAGGCCGATTGGAGATCAAGCTGCACCAGTCAACATGGTGCATCCAACCGGCCGATCGGCGATCGATTCGCATGGATAGCCAACGCCGCTTCCAGCAGCGGTTTTGGCAAGAAGAGGAGGCCCGACGCGGCAAACCGTACGTTAGGGAACCTGAGGTGAGGGGCCTCCGAGTTATCAGACACCACAACGACTGCGACCCGCACTGGCGCTGAAAGGTTTTTTGATTCTGCTAGGAATCAGGGATGAGGCTGCCAAAGATAGACAACTGCCCGGCCTGCAGTGAATATCGTGAAGACGAATACAGGGATCCATCGATGCAAAGTCCTACCCAATTCATCCCCAGGGCCATGCAGCTTAACCAGAGGCGACAATCGGTGCACGATCGGCTTAGGACAATCCACCAGGACTTCTTCGAAGATGAAGACAAAGACGAATACTACGAAGAAGAAGCCAAAGATGAGCAATCGGCTAACTCACAATGGTGCCCTTCTGACCTCTTCACTAAGACGCAGAAGAGAAGAATTCAGAGGCTGAAAAGCGAGGGGCGGGAAGAAGAGGTCCGACAAAAGATTCAGCATCAACAACGTCGGCAGGGTGGGAAACAGTGGCGCCCCAAGAAGGAGAACACCCCAGCCGACGAGAGCGTAGCCGACCAAGCTAGAAGGGCGGCTAAAGGAAAAGGGAAAGCCACTGCATCGGTCAACATGGTTTTCATATTGCCAGCCAAATTCGGCGCCACAGAGGCTGATGCAGACAGTGTCGAAGACGCCTCAGCGAAACTGGCATTCTCCCCGGAACAAGCCGTTTTTGAAAACTGAGGGGGACCGACAATCGGCACCTCAAACCGCCGTACGTGAAAGGATTTGTTAACGGGAAGCCGATGTCAAAGATGCTAGTCGACGGAGGGGCAGCAGTCAACCTCATGCCCTATGCCACTTTTTGGAAGTTGGGCAATGCAGCCAAAGATCTGATCAAGACGAACATGGTGCTCAAAGACTTTGGCGGCAACCCATCGGAGGCCAAGGGTGTGCTGAACGTCGAGCTGACCGTCGGCAGCAAAATCATGCCCACAACATTCTTTGTCATCGACGGGAACGGATCTTATAGCCTACTACTTGGGAGGGACTGGATCCATGCGAACTGTTGCGTCCCTTCCACAATACATCAAAGTATGATCCAATGGCAAGGCGACAAGATTGAAATCGTGCCAGCCGACAGGTCAATGAGTGTTGCTAACGCCGATTTGCCACTTTGGGAAATTGACGGTATTGATTGTCTGTCCGGCAAAATTTGGGAAGCCGATTTTCTAAAAGTGTCCGACTCTGCCATAAAACCTATTGGAGACGAAGAACCTCAATTATTACTTTGAGGGCATCGTGGAGGGCTCGAACATCTATGGCAAGGACACCACGGACGACGACGATGGCAAGCTTGGACAAGGTTTTATGTCGGCCGACGAGCTCAAAGAGATCAATATAGGTCTTGGAGATAGGCCTAGGCCGACACACATTAGTAAAAATTTGTCTTCTCGTTGTAGATCCCAGCTCATTGATTTATTAAAGGAATATAAAGATTTTTTTGCTTGAGAGTATTTCGAGATGTCTGGTCTTAGCCCGTCTATTGTTGTGCATCGGCTGCCTATCTAGCCAGGGTATCAGCCGTACAAACAGCTTCCTAGGAGGTTTAAGGCCGATATGTATGATGCGATCAAGGCCGAAATCACTCGACTATATGATGCCGGATTCATTCGGCCTTGCTGATATGCAGAGTGGATTTCAAATATTGTTCCAGTAATGAAGAAGAATGGTAAACTTAGGGTGTGTATTGATTTCAGAGACCTCAACAAAGCTACCCCTAAAGATGAATACCCAATGCCCGTAGCCAATTTGCTCGTAAATGCAGCTTCTGACCACAAGATCATAAGTTTTATGGATGGTAATGCAGGTTATAATCAGATCTTTATGGCCGAAGAGGATATCCACAAGACTGCCTTCAGATGCCCAGGAGCAATCGGCTTGTATGAATGGGTCGTCATGATGTTTGGCTTGAAGAATGCTGGAGCAACTTATCAAAGGGCCATGAATTATATTTTTCATGATATGATCGGCTCTCTGGTCGAGATTTACATCGATGATGTTGTCAAATCCAGGGAAATGGAAAACCATATAGCCGATCTTAGACAGGTTTTGGAGCGGACAAGGAAATATAGCCTGAAGATGAATCCACTGAAATGCGCGTTCGGCATGTCAATCGGGCAATTTTTAGGGTTTCTTGTTCATGAGAGAGGGGTTGAGGTTACACCAAGGAGCATTAATGTCATCAAGACGATACAGCCTCCGAAGGACAAGAAGCAACTACAATCTTTGATCGGCAAAATCAACTTCATCAGGCGATTCATAGCCAATCTTTCAGAAAAGATAGAGCCGTTCACACCATTGCTTCGGCTGAAGGCCGATCAAGCATTCACTTGGGGGGCAGAGCAGCAGAAAGCATTGGACAATATCAAGGATTACTTAAGCTCACCCCTAGTCTTGATTTCTCCGGGAAAAGGGGTACCATTCAAACTGTACCTATCAGCCGACGACAAGTCCATCAGCTCAGTCCTAATTCAAGAGATCGAAGCCAAAGAGAGCCATCTTTTATCTCAGCCGACGGCTGCTGGACGCAGAGACAAGGTATTCACCAGTGGAGAAATTATGTCTTTGCCTGTATTTTTCATGTACAAAGTTAAGGCATTATTTATTATCCAACGAGTGCACAGTGATAAGCAAAGCCGATGTAGTCAAATATATGCTATCGGCTCTAGTACTCAAAGGACGAGTTGGGAAGTGGAATTTTGCTTTAACAGAATTCGACTTAAGATATCAGGCATATAGGGCAGTTAAAGGACAAGCCATAGCCGATCTCATCGTAGAACATGGAGATGGTTCAATCAGCTCGGTGGAGATCATGCCTTGGACTTTCACATTCGATGGCTCGGTTTGCACGAATGGATGCAATATCGGCTTGGTCATCATATCACCAAGGGGGGCAAGCTTTGAATTTGCCTTCTCAATCAACCCCCATTCCACAAACAATCAAGCCGAATACGAGGCAGTGCTTAAGGGATTACATCTTCTCAAGGAAGTTGAGACCGACGCCATCGAAATAATGGGAGATTCACTGCTGGTCATCAGCCAGCTGTCAGGAGAATACAAGTGCAAAAATGATGCGTTGATATCCTATTATCAACGATGCCGAGAATTGATGGACAACTTTCGGCTAGTAACATTAAAACACATCCCCAGAGAGCAGATGCAGAAGCCAATGATTTAGCTCAAGGTGCATCAGGCTACAGACCGATGACAAAAGATGTTGAGATAGAGATCGCCACCATGGCAGCCGACGAATGGAGATTTGAGGTCTACAACTATATGCAAAACCCCTCCCAGTCGGCTTCAAGGAAATTGCGCTACAAGGCTTTGAGATATGTCTTTCTCGATGAAGATTTATACTATCGGGCAATTGATGGAGTGCTGCTCAAATGCCTCAGTGCCGATCAAGCCAAGGTAGCTATCGGAGAGGTGCATGAAGGAATCTGCGGCACACATCAATCGGCTTACAAGATGAAATGGCTACTTCGAAGAGCAGGGTATTTTTGGCCGATGATGCTGGAGGATTGTTTCAAGTACTACAAGGGCTGCCAGGATTGTCAGAAGTTTGGAGCTATACAAAGGGCACCAGCATCGGCTATGAACCCAATTATCAAGCCTTGGTCGTTCAGAGGTTGAGAATCGACATGATCGGCCAGATCAATCCTCCCTCGAGCAAAGGACATAAATTCATATTGGTGGCAACAGATTATTTCACAAAGTGGGTGGAAGCAATTCCTTTAAAGAAGGTAGATTCAAAGGACGCAATCGAGTTTGTTATGGAACACATTATATACCGATTCGGTGTCCCTCAGACAATAACAACAGATCAGGGATCTATCTTCGTATCGGACGACTTTGTTCAGTTTGCCGACGGCATGGGTATCAAGTTGCTCAATTCTTTGCCGTATTATGCTCAGGCTAACGGACAGGCAGAGGCCTCAAACAAGAGTCTAATCAAGCTGATAAAGAGGAAGATCACCGAATATCCTAAGCAATGGCACAGCCGATTAGCCGAATCACTTTAGGCCTATCGGATGGCTTGCCACGGATCAATCCAAGTGTCTCCATATAAACTGGTCTATGGACATGATGCAGTCCTGCCATGGGAAAACATCATCGGCTCAAGAAGAATTCAGTTACAAGATCAGCTTACAGCCGATGATTACTACAACCTGATGGTAGATGAATCAGAAGATTCGGTGTTGTCACGGATGAGGGCCTTGGAAAAGGTAACAAGAGATAAGGAATGAGTAGCTCGTCATTATAACAAAAAGGTTGTGCCTAAGTCTTTTGAAGAGGGTGAACTCGTTTGGAAATTGATATTGTCGATTGGATCAAGGGATAATAAATTTGGCAAGTGGTCACCAAATTGGGAGGGGCCTTTCAAGATCCACAAATGTGTCTCCAAAGGAGCCTATATGTTAGAAGGGTTGGATGGAGAGGTATTCGGAAGGGCTCTGAACGACAAATATCTAAAGAAGTATTACCCAAGTGTGTGGATCAATTCGTGATTCGGTTATGTGTGTGCCGAGTCAGGTTAGCCGATGCGTTGTGACGCACGCATCGCCTTTAGAACGATATTACGCCATGTTTCGCCTAATTTTTCTACATTGGCTCAGCCTAGCCGATAGTGACAAGATATTTGATTTGATAATTTTGTTAATGTTGGGAACACCATCAATAAAATTAGGGGGCATCTACAATACAATATGATATCAAGAAGGCAGAGCAAATTTTTGAAAATTTTAAGCGAATTTAAAGTAAGCGGCAAGCATACATATGAATAACATTAAACAAGGATTAAGTTGCAACTAGCCGATTACAGAAGAAGTTTAAGCCGATTACAAAACACATAGGGAGTTCAAGTAAAGGATACCTAGTCAACTATTATAAGTAGCTCAGCGCGAGAGGAAGTTGGCGATGGCTGATATCGCCTTACGACGGATCCCGTCTATCTCTTCAATGGCCTTGGCATCGGCTGCATCGCTCCCTGGGATCGGCTTCATCGCCCTGGCCATGTCGGACAAATTTGACACGGCCGCCTTGATCTTCGCCCGTTGGTCCTTGATCTCCTTCGGTAGGCCGGCCACGCGTTGTTCTTTGGCCACTATATCGGCTTCGACGTTAGCGAGTTCGGTTATCAGTTTCTCCTGACGCTTGCGAAGCCGATCAAGTTCAACAATCGGCTTGGTCTTCAAAGCATCAAACTTGGCCTTCTCGACGGTGATTTCTTGCTGACTAGCTTTGATGGTGGCTTCCAGCGCTTGGTTTTCTCAACGATCGGCTATTCTTTGTTTAGCCCGTTCGAACTTGTGCCAATGCGCCTCCATAAAGGTGACCGGTGCAATGATGTCAGCCAGCTAGTCCGGTAGCCGATCCTGGATGTCTTCAAACCGACTACGGATCGAGCCGCTGTCAGTGACCAGGAAGTCGAGGGAGCACTCTAGCCGTTTGGCTATGTCTAACAAGGTAGCCCGTAGTTCCTCATCCGACACCACCATGGCCTTATCGGTGCCCTCCTCAGGATCAAGAAACTCTGAGAGGTCGAAGTCTAGAAGATCGGCCACGATCGCAAGTTAGCGACGGTTAGGAGAGCCGACAAAGTTGATGAGCCAATTTATAAAGCTGAACGGAACTTACTCGGATAGTTGGGACCGAGGTAGCCACGTCCTCGGCGTCACCATCACCTGCAGCCATTGGCGTGTGCTCGCTTGATACGTGGGGGGCAGGTGTTGGAGCGCGGGGAGGTTGAAAAAAGATACAAGTTGGAAATCGGCTGTGCTAATAAGAGGGAAATGAAGGATAATAGGACTTACCGAGGGAGGAGGAGCCGTTTTCTTTTTGGCAGCCAGTTTCTTTGCTTACAGACATAGAAAGCCGATGAATCATAATGGAAAAGGTGATGAGATTAAACAATGAAAGATGCTTACCGGCTGGGAACGAGGGACGTGTTTCGGAGGGCTTGGAGTTTTTTCGATGGTCTGCTCAGCCAATGGAGTCTGAGTATATCTATCTGAAGAGCTCGTTTCGGCTGCGGCAACGTTGACGGCTTGCTCCATTTCCTCGTCCCTAATTTCTTCTTCAAGAACCGCATCCACATCCGGATCGACTGGAGGCAAGTCATCGGCTGGAGTTGGTTTCAACTTCTTTGAAGCCCGTTTCTTTTTCTCCGCAACCGGAGTAGCAGCAGCCGACGGCTTCGCCTTTTTCAGCCGATGCAACGACTCACGGGTTTGGCCATGAAGTATTGTAGCCACCTTCGGCGCATGGAAGCCGATGGTTGATGGGGCCAGCCCGCAGTCGCCGGACAGCACGCCGGGGACATAAAGGATTGCTACCCTAGTGTTACTTGTGTGAGGAGGGGAAGCATCGGTTGTCTGCAAAGGAATAAGACATGGTTAGTCGATAATACAAGAAATGGCTGAAGGGAGCTAAGAAGAGAAGACACTTACCGATGGGGTCATTTTCGGATCGACGATGGTCAGGTACATGGAAGCCGATTGATGGAACAAATGTCTCTTCCACTCATTCCACCATCGGCTGAAGATAGTTGTCCTTGCCACCGCCAGGTCGATATTGTCAATACTGCCCAAAGGGGGGCCAGGGATGTTGAGCAGCCGATTCATCATAATGTCTCCTTCAATTTTGCCCCTGGATTGGATCTTGTCTGAGTAATAGAGGCCGATCGGCAGCTGACCCATGCCAAGTTGTCTTGCGGCCACCATCGGATGATAGAATTTGTAAGATTTCTGAATATTGCGCCCTTGGTGGATGCCGACGGGGAGGATGCAAGGCATTATGGCCGATGTGTAAATTTCCCTCAGTTTTTCATATTCTTCGGAGTTAAGCTCATCTAGTCGAAGATCGTCTGGGAGCTCGAACTTGTCGAAATCTTCATAAGCAAACCATATCCTCGAGCTGCTTGGGAAGCCACTGTACAGATTGCCGAACCAGTTTTTAAAATGATCGGCTGTTAGTTTGGATCCAGGATAGGTTGCCGCTGCTTCCCCATATGACAGGCATCGGCGGGTGGTCACTTTCTCATCATCTTCGAACCGTGGCTCGATTAAAGGAAAATCGGCTTCTAGTGGAGTCGGCCTTTCTGCAACTTGATAAGTGTGGAGATTTAGCCACAACTGCAGCAGCCACCAGGGCCCTCCTGTGTTAACGGCCTGTTTGGAAGCTAGCCGAGCCGATGCATTACTTAGAATTTGGTACAAGTAGCCGAGCAAGTATTTTCCCAGGGGGACTTGTTTTTTGCTCACCAGGGCTTCGGCTATGTGCTGTCAGTTGCTAGTCGACCCACTGCTCGATCCACAGAAGATAAATTTTTCTAGCCACATTAAGAGGAAAGTTGTGTGTTCTCTCTCAGAGATTGGGTCGTCTTTCATGTTCATCGATATGAAGCCGCTCCAGCCCCTATGGTTTTGGTCTTAAAACTATGGGAGCATTTGATGTTGAGGCCGGCTGGGTCTACTGTGGATGTTATATCCAATCCCATGATCATTACCACATCCAAGAGGGTTGGTGTCACCGGCCCTTGTCTAAACAAAAACGCATTTAGCGTGTCTGACCAGAAGTAAGTGGCAGCCGATAGGAGGGGCTCTTCCTTTGATATGTCGGCTATTGTCAGAGCTAGGCATTGGCTTATACCTAGTTTAGTCCAATGGGTTTGTTGCCTAGCCAACATCCTCGAATACCAAGCTGGCCAAGATTTGTATGTTGAGGGCCAAGACTTGAAAGCACCAGACCAGTGGGCTAGGTCAGGGGTGAAAAATCTGAAGGGAATCCGGTTTGTTTCGGCATTGATGAACTCGCTAGGGTCTAAATTGCCGATGGGCCCTAAAAAAAACTGATTGGGGCTAGCAAGGTCTGGGATGGAGATTTGGTGGGCGAGGTGCTGCGAATTAAAGAATGGAAGAAAAAGATTAGAGAAGATGAAAACCAAGTTGCAAGGAATAAGGGGCTGTAGCGATGAAACTTACCTCTGGGTATTCTGCCTGGGTTGTGTCGGAGCGAGTGCTTGAGGACACCATTGATGAGTGGGGTCGTCGCCGTGGAAGGGTTTGCTGGTGAGTTTGCGCTTCGGGTTCCGACGGGGTCGCCAAGGAGATGGAAAGTTTTTGGCTAGGGCTTGGGGAGGCAAAAGTGACAGCGTGGCTTGTTTCGGCACAAGGTGGGTGCTATTTAAAGAGATTTCCTAACAACTGAAAAGGAATAGGACGGGAGTCACACGGGAATTCAAAAAAGCGGCAAATCCGCGATATTATATTATCACGGACTTGGGGGACATGTGTTAACGACCAAATTTGGTAACTAAATCCCTAAGTTCAAGGTCGGAATTGAAGCGAAATCGGATCGGAAAAGTGATCTACGGATAAACAGAGGTCGCATCGGCCACAATCAAATCGGCTGGGAAACCAGTCGACTAAGGCCGAATCGGATAGGGACAACCAATAGCCAATTCCGAGTCAGAGAAGAAGATGGAACCGTTTCCGATAAAGAAGCTTGAAGATAAAAGGAAGATTCGATTCCGAAGTGTTCGTTAAGATATTGCCATCTATGGATAGAGTCCTGTAACGGTAATTGTATCTGAAAAATAGGGATTTGTATAGATATTCCTTTTGTGATACGACATTGGGGTTGTATCCTAATGATATTGTCGTATTTTAAATAGTAGATTAGATAGAAACTGTCGAAACTTGGTTTCGGCAATAGAATTTTGGGGGTGCAGTCAAGATCGCCAAGCACAATGGGTTAGATGGAAAACAAGGTTTAGACAGGTTCAGGCCCTCTCGTGAGGTAATATCCTACTCCTGTTTCGGGGATTCGATCCACCGAGTCTCTTTATTGATCTCGTGATCTTGTGTATCTAAAGCTCTTGCTTAGGAAGTCTGATATCGCATCTGATATCTGATATCCCTCAAGGGACGCCCCTTACCCCCCTTATATAGTCTTGGGAGGCGGGCTTACAGATCGGAAACTCTATCTTACTCTAAGTCGGTTTCCTCAATCTTACCAAACCGTGACTATAGGCCGTTGCCTTATCTCAATCGGCAACGTAACACCCAAGTCATGTTTGGTTTACAGATATGGCAGGCGCAATCTATCCCTACCTCCAGTCGGATAAGCTTGCCATGTAGATACCCGATTGCCATAATCTCCACAGTAGCCCCCGAGTCCTTTTCAGTCGACGAGACAACTCAGCTTCAAACCAAAACAGTACGCAGCCAAAAATCTCTTTGGCCGAGTGCTTCTGGCGCCGAGTGATTCCATCATCTCTGCCTGAATCTTCCCGAGTGGCTCCAAAGACTGTGAAGGGCTGGAAAATATCTAAAAAATTCTCAGAAATAAATATCTAGGTGCATCTCCTGATGCACCTAATTAGGTGTAGCCCCCGACTATATGGTTAGTCAAAATTAGACTAAACGTATAGTCAAGAACTATAAAAAATCATCCTCATGTAATGCTTAGCTCATGCTAAAGCAATCATAAAAAATTTCATCACTCGGTAAGCTCATGCTCATCCGAGTAAATTTGCCCGAGTCACCTCAGAACAAATAACTCAACCAATCCTTATGGATGAAAAGCACTCTGTAAGTTCATACTTATCCGAGTGGATCTGCCCAAGTCATCTCGGAACAAATATTTTAATCATCCCTCATGGGTAAATAAGTTTTTCAATCGCATGAAAAACATGACCAAGTTATTAAATAGCCCTTGCCATAATACCGGTCTCAATTTATAAGGATCTTCACCAAGGTGGAAAAATAGCATTGATTTAATCACTTAATCAAATGCTAAAAAACCAAACAGTCCTTGTCATCAAGGCAGCTATAAAAAGCTTAGCTGTTGGTCACCTCCCAAATTGCATCGTGCCAGCTTCTCATGAAGTCAGGCAAACCGTGGTATGAAAGGATTTCCAAAGGTATAGGGCATTCGGACACGTGCATATTGCCAAGGCAAATCTGCTTAAGCTCATCCGCTTAAGTCCCGAAGGACACGCGTCGAGCCACACCTTAATTGGGCCGCAGGTCTCTCATGGGCTCGGCCCAATCACAAGAAAACCTAGCGCAACCCTCAAATCTTTCTACAAAGCCTCGAGGTCATCCCCGCCACTTCGTCTTCCCAAAAATTTTCTCTTTTTGCGCGCTGTTCACCAACTCCCTGCGGTAAACCCTAGACTCGCGCACTCCCGAATCCATCCACCCAGGAGCTCGCTTCTTGCCACAAACCAGCTTCCGCAGCCAACTCCCAAGATCCCTTGCTCAAATCCCCATCCTTTCCGACCAGATCCACTTCCCATCCAAACCACACTCATGGCGGATGAAAAGAAAATCCCCTTTGACCAATGGGCCACATCGGATGTGAGGGAATCCACCCTCAAGGAGATGGTGAAGCACGGCGTGCTTCCCCCCAAGGAGATCGTGGGTTGGCGCCCGACGGCGGGTGAAGATTTCCCAACCCCAAACACCGGTGAGCTTGTTGTGTTCACCTCTTTCTTTTATTGCAGGTTCAGCCTCCCTACTTCCGAGTTCTTTAGGGGGCTTTTGAATTATTACGGTCTTCAACTTTATCATGTGAAGCCTTCCTTGGCATCCTCCCCCACTTCCAACTCTTCCGCCGCATGTTTTACCTCAAACCGCATCCGAATAAGGACCACCCATGCGTCGTTGGTGGGGCAGGTTTTCAACTCCGTGGATCTCTCCGCAAGGAGTACTTCTCTCTTCCCTTGAAATCTTCCAACAAGGGATGGCATGCGGGCTGGTTCTATATCAGCAATCTCGAACCCAGCCTGCCAGCCTTTGTTGGCCTTTCTCCTATACCCAGGCAAACTTGGAGCACTTTTCCAGTGGCTCACGATTGGGATGAGGCCAACAAATTGCTAGCGAAGATCCTGGCGATGAAGCAGAAAGGTCTTCGTGGCGAGCAGATCACTCGACACTTCATCAGGTGCCGACTGGCTCCAATCAAAAAGCGGTCGAAGCCAGCCTTCGAATACGAAGGCGGGAAGGACCCCAATCGGGAAGATCAAGATCCCCTAAGCTACGAGGTCCTGAAGATCCGAATGTATAAGATCTTCTCGACTGGAATTGAAGTCGAGCGCGCCCTCGTGTTGCCAGTTCTTCCCTTCAGAATCCATCGGCCTCCTCCTCCGGTAAGCCGACTGACTTCTTTGTATTGTCTTGCAACCTTGATGTCATGCCTCTTAGTATTGTGAGAATTTCTCTTGCAGGAAAATGCTTCTGTTATTTCAAAACCGTACAAGGTCCCTCATGATGACGTGCCGCTTCGCCCTGCCAAGAAGCCGACTGGCGAGGTAAAGATTCAAAGCGATCCAGTCGGGAAACAGGCGGCCCCGAGTGAGGACACCAACAAGCGGGCGAGCAAGAGGAGGCTCGTCATCGACGACTCGGACGATGATGTCCCGGCTCCTCCAGCAGAAACGACCCCTCCAAGGCCGTCGCCGAAAGCGGCGCCGAAGATCCGCCGGTCGTCCAGGCATACTTCATGACTGAAGTCCAAACCTTTTTGTTGAAAATTTTCTTTGTCTTCATTCTTACTAAGTGCATCATTGGTTTGTTGTTGCAGGAGGCCCCAGGACATAGATCCTGCCGGGAAGGGTGAGGGGTCTATTCCAGCTGCTGCGCCCGAGGCACCTAGGCCTGCGGAACAAAGGCCCCGGAGCCCTCTCCCAAGCGAAAGTGCTCCGGGCAAAAGGCCCTCTCCTCCAAAGAAGGACATCCCGAGGAAGGAGCCCCCGACCGCCAACCGGAGCGTCCCGACCGGGAACCGGTCGGCTGCGGAGAAACCCAGGGCTACGGCTCAGGGAGCCCCGACCGCACCAATCGGGAAAAGCCGAGAGGAGAGGACCAGCGGGCTGCTCCGGTCCGAGCTCAGCCGACGAAGATGGTAAGTCCAGATCTTCTCTTTGTAAGCCCAGATCTTCTCTTTGTCTTGTATCTTCACTTCTCTTCAGTCGGTCAACCTTGGATCTTGCGTGCAAAGGAGTATTGCCGATCCATGGCGAAGTCCGAGGTGCTGGAGAAGTTGGTTCCTCATCTGAACTCCTTGGAGGACGTCCAGTGGAAGCTGAAGACCACTCAGGAGGAGGCTGCGTCGAGGGAGGCAGCCCTGAGGAAAGAAATAGCCGAACTCCGGGAGGAGAACCTTGACCTCCGCGGTTCAGTCGGGAGTAAGTCCACTTCTCCCAATTTCTTTATGGGTTTTGTGCTGATCTTGGTCGCTAATAGCCTTCTGTGTTTGTAGAAAATTCGTCGGAGGTCCACTCGCTCCAGGTCCAGCTAGAGGTAGTCAGCCTCGGCAAGACCGAGTTGGAGGCCGAGTTCGAAGGTGAGCTCCTTTGAAGTAATATCCTTTGTGCTGCTTTGTCTCCGAGTACTTTTCATGATCATATTCTTTTGGCAGCTTACAAAGTCAAGACCCGAGCTCAATACGACATGCTTCTTGAGAGGGTCAAACGAGCCGGAGAGGTCCGGGAAGAGGTTGCTAACGCGGCAACGCCGATCTTGCAGTCTTTGTTTCACCAGGGGGTCGGGGCTAGCTCGCTGGAGCCACTGGAAATCTTTGACAAGCTGCGGAGGGCCCCTGACCAATATTTGGCGAACATCACCGAGGCCGCCAACATGGGGGCTGGTCTGGCTCTTGCACAGACCAAGTCTCTCTACCCCTGACTGGATGTCAACTCGGTCGGAGAGGGCTTCGCTGACGGGACCTCGGATGAGCAGGCCCTGGACATGCTGAGTGAAGCGCAGGAGTCAGCGAAGAAGATTTCTCTCGATGTAGTGAATAACTTCCGGCTTTAATCTGCCTCATGGACATTGTCTTGTAAACATTGTATAATTATGGCACTCTGATGTAGGCTTATGAATATTCAGTCTATTTATGTTAATGCCCTGATCCGAGTTTTTATGTAAAATTTCTTAAGTAATTTTCATCCGACTGTCACCGAGCCTAGACTCGATTAGGCCATCAGAAAACTCTCAGTCTTTGAACACTGGACTTGAATCGAGGAACATTAAACAATGATAAACCAAATCATGCACAAAAGTTGATGAGGAAAACTATGCTTTATTGACATATGTACAGCCCCGATGCCGACTCAAGAAGTCATCTTGCTTGAGGTTGGCGATCAAGAAAAACATGAAACTTTAGTCAATTTAAGCATAAAATCGTCGAAGATGCTCGATGTTCCAGGAGTTTTCCACCATAGATCCATCTTCACGTTTTAGTCGGTATGCACCTGGCCGAGTCACCTCAGCGATTATGTATGGTCCTTGCCATAAGGGGGATAACTTGTGACGGTCTTTAGTGGTTTGAATCTTGCGTAGAACCAAGTCACCAACGATGAAAGCTCGTGCTCGGACGTTGCAACTGTGGTATCGTCTGAGCCCTTGCAGATATTTGGCCGACTGGATTAGGGCTGCCTCTCGGGCCTCTTCCAGTCGGGTGAGGTCGTCCACTCACTCGGGGTCATAGCGTTCATCGTTGAAGCTGCGGACTCGGAGGGGTTCATACTCCATCTCGTTTGGCAACATGGCTTCTGCGTCGTAGACCAGAAAGAAGGGAGTTTGGCCGGTAGCCTGACTGGGTGTGGTCCGCAGATACCATAGAATCGAGGGAAGCTCTTGAACCCACTTGCCTGCATAAGGGCTTAGACGATCGAACACGCGGGCCTTGATGCCTTGAAGGACCATGCTGTTGGCCCGTTCGACTTGTCCGTTGCTTTTGAGATGTGCGACTGATGCGTAACAGATCTTGATTCCGAAGTCTTCGCAGAATTCCTTGAAGATGCCTCCCGTGAATTGAGTTTCGTTGTCGGTTATGATCCTGTTTGGGATGCCAAAGCGGTGCACGATGTTGAGGAAGAAATCCCGTGCCTTGTCAGCAGTAATTGTAGCAACCGGCTTGGCTTCAATCCACTTGGAGAACTTGTCGATTGCGACGAAGAGGTGTGTAAATCCTCCTGGAGCTTTCTTGAAGGGGCCGACCATGTCCAAGCCCCATACCACGAACAGCCAGGATAGTGGGATTATTTGTAGCTCCAGGGCTAGGACATGGCTCTGTCGGGCGAAAAATTGGCAGCCTTCACAGGTTCGTACCACTTTGTCTGCGTCGGAGACCGCGGTAAGCCAGAAAAAACCTTGTCTGTAGGCTTTGCCTACCAAGGTGCGTGCTGCCGCGTGGCTTCCGCAGATGCCCGAGTGGATGTCTTGGAGCAGCTGTCTCCCTTCCTCGGGTGTAATGCATCTCATTAAGATTTCGGAGGGGCTTCTCTTGTATAGTTCGGAGTCAACCATGACATAAGCTTGGCAACGACGTCGGACACGTTCTGCCTCATCCCGGTCTTCCGGTAGCTCTTGCTGTGTTAAAAATTTGATGAGAGGTGTCCTCCAGTTGGCGTTAGACATGGCGACTACGTTCGTAGCTTGTTCGTTGGAAGTTGTCTTCGCCGTGATGGTTGGCTCATAAAGGTGCTCGACAAAGACGTCTGTTGGGGCGGCTTCACGCTTGGACCCGAACTGCGCCAACTCGTCAGCTGCTTCGTTGTTGTGTCTCAAGACATGTGATAGTTCGAGTCCGTCAAACTTGTCTTCAAGTTTGCGGACTTCTTGTCGGTAGGCCTCCATGGTGTCGTTTAGACAGGACCAGTCCTTCATTACTTGGTTGACGACCAGCTAGGAGTCCCCTTTCACGATGAGCCGACGTATCCCGAGTGAAACTGCGAGCCGTAGTCCATGTAGCAGGGCTTCGTACTCGGCGACGTGATGTGAGGCGAAGAAGTGGAGGTGGAGGACGTATCTTAGCCTTTCCCCAGTCGGGGATATCAGCACAACTCCTGCTCCCAAGCCAGTGATCCTCTTGGATACGTCGAAGTGCATGGTCCAGTGTTGGAGGTCTTCCCGAGGTACGTTTTCTTGTTGCTCAGTCCACTCGGCCAGAAAATCTGCCAGGACTTGTGACTTTATGGACGTCCTCGCCTTAAAAGTCAAGTCCAGTGGCATCAGCTCCAGAGCCCACTTAGCAATGCGTCCAGTTGCCTCCCGGTTATGGACGACGTCGCCGAGTGGAAAGGAGGTGACGACGGTGACCGAGTGACCCTGAAAATAGTGCGCCAATTTCCTTGCGGTTATCAGGACACCATAGAGCAGTTTTTGTACCTGAGGGTAGCGAATTTTGGCTCCTACCAATACTTCGCTAACAAAGTAGATCGGCCTCTGAATCTTCTGAGCCCGTCCTTCTTCTTCGCGCTCGACCACGAGGACCGTACTAACCACTTGGTGAGTGGCTGAAACGTACAGCAGTAGGGGCTCCTGGGGCTGAGGCGAGGCTAGGACAGGCGGCGTTGTGAGGAATTCCTTGAAATCTTCAAAGGCCTTGTGGGCTTCCGCGGTCCACTGGAAGTCGTCCATTTTCTTTAGCAACCTAAAGAAGGGCATGCCTCGTTCGCCGAGTCGAGAGATGAAACGGCTTAGCGCCGCTATGCAGCCAGTGAGCTTCTGGACATCCTTCTGGTTACTCGGGGACTTCATGCTTAAGATAGCGTTGATCTTCTCTGGATTGGCTTCAATGCCGCGATGTGACACCATGAAGCCGAGCAGTTTGCCTGACGGGACGCCGAAAGTGCACTTTTTCGGGTTCAACTTCATTCTGAAGGCCCGGATGTTTGCGAAGGTTTCTTCTAAGTCAGCGATCAGATCTTCTTTCTGCTTGGTCTTGTTGACGACATCGTCGACATCAGCTTCTACGTTCTTGCCGATCTGCGTCTGAAAACACCTCTGGATCATGCGTTGATATGTGTCTCCGGCGTTCTTTAGGCCGAAAGGCATGGTGATGTAGCAGTAGGCCCCAAATGGCGTGATGAACGATATCTTCAGGCAGTCGGATTCTTTCAAGCTGATCTGGTGATAGCCCGAGTAACAATCCAAGAAGCTCGGAGTTGGCAGCCGCTGTTGAGTCTACGACTTGGTCGATGCGAGGCAGCCGAATGGATCTTTGGGACATGCTTTGTTGAGGTCGGTATAGTCAACGCACATGCGCCATTGCCCGTCTTCTTGCGGACCAGACTCGGGTTGGCTAACCGGTCGGGATGTAGGACTTCTTTGATGAAGCCGGCAGCCAAGAGCTTTGTGAGCTCTTCCTTGATAGTGTCTTTTTGATCCTGCGCGAATCTGCTTAATCGTTATTTTATCGGTTTGGCGTCATCTTTGACGTGCAAAGAGTGCTCGATCACCTCCCTAGGAATTCTAGGCATATCAGATGGTTTCCAAGCAAAAACATCTTTATTATTTTGGAGGAAGGTGACGAGCGCGTTTTCCTATTTGGGATCTAGTTCAGCGCCGATTACAGCAGTTTTCGAGGGATCCGATGGATCAAGGGAGATTTTCTTGATCTTGGCGTCGTCGGATCCTGATTTGGCTATCTTCTTCGCGGGGACTTCGCCCTCCGCCGAAGTCGATGCAGCCAATCGGATTTCTTGGCCACGTAATCTCTCACGAGATTGGGCCATGTCGCAGCTCTCCTTGTCGCAGGTGAAGGCTTGCTTCACATCGCTGCGAAGAGTGATAACGCCGTTGGGACCCGGCATCTTCATACAGAGGTAAGTGTAATGTGGGATCGCCATGAACTTGGCAAGCGCAGGCCTCCCGATGATGGCGTGGTAGGCCGTTTCAAAGTCGGCCACCTCGAAAGTGACGTTTTCCGTTCGGAAGTTCTCTCGAGTCCCGAAGGTGACCGGGAGGGCGATGTGCCCGAGTGGTGTAGAAGATAGTCTCGGGATGACTCCATGGAAGGGGGCTGAGCTTGCCTTCAATTCGGCCCTCGGGATCTACATCTCGTCCATGGTCTTGGCGAACAGGATATTGAGGGCGCTGCCCCCATCGATGAGGACGCGCTTGAGCCTGATGTTGCGGACCACGGGGTCCAGGACGAGTGGGTAGCGCCCCGGGTGAACCTCTCGGTCGAGGTGATCCAAGCGGTCAAAAGTGATGGCCACTTCCGACCATCGCAGGTACTGAGGGACTTCGGGTTGAGCCGCGTTGACCTCTCGGTCGGTTAGCTTCTGTTTTCTCTTGGATTCATAGGCTAGCGGCCCCCCGAAGATGTGATTGAGCTCTACCACGGGGTCTTGGAAAGGTTCGGCATTCTCAGCCGCGTTGTTTTTCTTGGCGCCCGATGGACCAGCCTCATCAGTCAGCTTCTTGTTGAGTTGCACCGCGTACTGCTCAGCGAACTGCTTGTAAATGAAGCAGTCCTTAGCCGCGTGCTTGTGATTGGGATGATGAGTGCATTGAGCGTTCATGATGGCGTTGTAGGCGGCGACTCGGGAGCGGCGTTGAGAGTTGGAGGTTGCGGCCACTAGATCTTCGGATCGGTGCTTGCGGTCCTTTTGGCCCTGGTTGTTGTTGTTGCCGTTGTCCTTCTTAGGATTCCAGCTTCCTCCCGCCTGCTTGTCTTCCCTACTGTCGGGCCGGTCTTGACGAGCCGCCTTGATGGCATCGTTGGATTTGGCGTAGGAGTTCGCCGTCTCGAACATCTGCTTCACCGTCTTCGGTGGCTTGCGTCCGAACTTCCCGATTAACAGCTCATCACGAACTCCCTTCTGGAAGGCGGCGATGATGATGTCATCGGTGATGTTGGGGATCTTGTTGCGCTTCTCGGAGAAGCGCCGGATGTAATCCTTCAGAGGCTCGTCCGGCTTCTGGATGATGTTGTATAAATCGAAGTGTGTGCCGGGCCTCTCGAAGGTGCCCTGGAAGTTGGTGATGAAGTGGTCCCTCAGCTCGCTCCACGAGCCGATTGAGCCTCTTGGCAGGCTCGTGAGCCAGTTCCTGGCTGAGTTGGCGAGGGCCACTGGCAGATAGTTGGCCATAGCCTTGTTGTCACCGCCTGCTGCGCGGATGGCGAGAGTATACACGGTAAGCCACGACTCGGGGTTGGTCTTGCCGTCATATTTCTCTATTCCTGTTGGCTTAAAACCATTCGGCCAGTGCACTCGGCGAAGCTCCCGAGTGAAAGCTGGCACTCCGTCGTCGTCGCTATCGGGTGATCCCCTCCGATCTTCCCGAGTGCGTCGGTCTCGCTCCCGGTAGCGGCGATCGAGGACTTCCCGCGAGATCACTCGGTGGGGTCTTCGGTTGACTGGTTGGGTAGCCGGAGTGTTGTTGCGGCGGACGCGGTGGTGGACGGGTGGACGTCCATGTCGTTTGTCGCAGAGTCGGCCGTTTGCTCCCGGTACTTCGTGTGGACTCGCGGCGTGGGCCTCTTGGCCTTGTCGTCGACCGGTCTGGCTCGGGCCTCTTGTAGTCTCCTGACCTTAGAGGCGGGAGTCGGCTTTTGTCGGGCGTTTCGGCCACGGACTCAGTCGGCCTTCGTGCCGAGGTGGTGGGATGGCCGTTGGTTGCTGCGATGATGGTCTTGATTTTATCTAATATTGGAGTCACGTCGGGGGGTGCCGTCTCCATGACGGTGTCCAAGAGTGTGAGGGCAGCAACAGCGTTCTGCTGTGGCGTCTGGAAGACGTTGGTGTTGCGGACCCGCGTTTGAAGAATAGCCTCCTGAGCGGACCGTCCGGCTGCCCGTAGATCTTGCTTTCTCTTGTCGGCCTCTTCCCTGCGTTTCTTCTCCTCTTCAGCCAGCTTGCGCTCTTTCTCGATCTTGGCTCGCTCTTCCTCTGCAAGCCTGCGGGCCATGGCTGAGTCCGACTCGTCCGGCTCGGCCATGAGGACATCGAAGCACTTCGGCTCGTAGTCCTTGTGGCAGTCGGAGTCGTCGACTTCGTCTGAGGGGATGCCATAGAGGTCATCAAAGCCGGCGGAGCCGAGATATTCGTTGAGCTCCGAAGATGAGCATGAGCCGAACGGCTCGAGGATGACGGTGACCTCCCTCGACCCTGGGAAGCTCGAATCTGGATCGTTCCAGTTCGAGTCGGAGCTTGAGGACGTGGACTCCGCCGAGTGGGTCAAACCCGACTCGGGGGAGAGGAGATTGCCATAGATCTCAGCGGCGTTTGGTAACCCAAACGGCGCCGAGAGGTCTTCGTCCGAGTAGATCATCTCTGTTGGGGAGACGAAGAGATCGGTGCAGATTTTGGCGGCGTTCGGTAATCCGAACGGTGCCGAGTGAATTCCTTCGTCGGAGTTGGCGGAGTGCATCTTGGTCTTCAAGATGTCGTCGTAGATCTTGGCGCTGTTCGAGAGCCCGAACGGCACCGAGTGGGTCTTTCCTTCGACTGGTTCGAATCCGAGTCGAAGGAGAAGTCGTCGAAGTTGTTGGCGGCAAAGTCGCCGAGTCCTGAAGGAGATCCCATCACGCTTGTCGGCGAGATTGTTGACGAAGTCTTGACGCGCGGGCCCCTACCTGGCGCGCCAACTGTCAAAACTTGGTTTCGGCAATAGAATTTTGGGGGTGCAGTCAAGATCGCCAAGCACAATGGGTTAGATGGAAAACAAGGTTTAGACAGGTTCAGGCCCTCTCGTGAGGTAATACCCTACTCCTGTTTCGGGGATTCGATCCGCCGAGTCTCTTTATTGATCTCGTGATCTTGTGTATCTAAAGCTCTTGCTTAGGAAGTCTGATATCGCATCTGATATCTGATATCCCTCAAGGGACGCCCCTTACCCCCCTTATATAGTCTTGGGAGGCAGGCTTACAGATCGGAAACTCTATCTTACTCTAAGTCGGTTTCCTCAATCTTACCAAACCGTGACTATAGGCCGTTGTCTTATCTCAATCGGCAATGTAACACCCAAGTCATGTTTGGTTTACAGATATGGCAGGCGCAATCTATCCCTACCGCCAGTCGGATAAGCTTGCCACGTAGATACCCGATTGCCATAATCTCCACAGAAACCGTGTCTTACACGGATATTGTTATGCCTGGGTATAAATAAGACCCAAGGGCTCTTTGTAAAACATACACACATCAATACAAATTCGGTGCATCGGCAAACCTTTTTCTTTTAGACGAGTTCTTGATCTCGCTTCGGGCTGCATCGGTCTCGACCCCCAAATAAGGTAAACACTTGTCATTAGTAGTTTGTATTGTCTAATTTAGTGCTTACATCGTCATGATACTCTAGATTTAATGTTATAAACTGCGCAATTTATCATATACGATATATAACCTAGAGTAATATCTAGATCTATCTTGCCATCGGCTCATTTCTCTCGAGAGACAGTAGTTGATAGAGCTAGATCTAGATGTTGAACTAGTTTATATGTTGTATCCACTGTCTTGAGGGGTTTACATCGGTTCATATAGATCTAGTACTTCTTTTTGTACTTAATGTTGCATCATCGTGACCTATTAAGTCGCTCTTAGAATTATTAAGATCTATTCGGCTAGATGTTTGTCATTAGAGACAGTGTTGGGGTTTCAGCCGGCCTTATCTGTTTTAGTTATCTTTTAGCATTATTTACTATTAGATATATTAAAATTGTCTCTTATATTAAGATCTCAATCTGGTTAAATGCTTTAAGCCGATATCAATCTGTTGGCGTCAGCCGACAGCCGATTGATCTAGGTTTAGCGCATTTAGGTCAGATTGATATCTTTTCATAAGATATACCGGAGTACTAGCCGATTCACGTTAGATCTACAACATCGGCTAGGTTATAAACACCTATATTTATTATCTTGATGTATATTTAGATTAAGTGGTTTATACTGTCTCGGCATAGCCGATCGATCCCAATCACTTAGTTTAAATGTGCTTTGGGATAGCAATTATATGTAAGTTGGTTCCCTGAGCCGATCTGGTAGGATCTAACCTTAACCTTAATGCATGTATCTGTTTATTTCTTGTTGGTTAGCAGATCAAATCAACTGGCACGCCTAGTTCATCAAAGGTAGCCAAGGACGGACCTACACTGGAGTTAAGCGGATCTCATAGGCCAGCGCGTGGGAAAGATTTCTCATCAACAATATGTGCCACATGTCATAATACCTATGGTTTTTTTGCAACTTAGGCCATAAAATGTGGGGTTTTATGAAATGTACTCATATTATTAAGACAACCTTGAAAGGAGGCACCATTCTTACTTTGGAGGCTATTAATTTGTAAAAATATACAAAATATACACCGTTAGATGAGGTGGACCGATATCATAACGGTTGATATTTAATTGAATAAATGAGCAAATTTAACTAGGTGTCTTCTTTTCATTTTAAATTGGACATAGATGTACGAGGGCGGTACTAGAATATCTACGTATGCCATCATTTTACCCATAATATTTTTATGCATTGGTGGTATGTGGGGGTAAAATTTTTACCCATGCATATGTGATATATCATATAGCATTTTGCATATAACATATCACCATATGAAGAAATTAAAGTTGATAACATGGTTATAACTCAACCTAGCCGAGAAAATAGTTTGAGGTGACCAAGGCGCAAATACAAACCATACAATTTACCAAGTGTCCAAACAAAATATCCAATCCATACATAAGCATCTCCAAGTAACGAGGAATAGGAGAGGCCAAACGGTGAGCCTAGGGGCGGCAAAGAAGTAGGGCAATGGCTAGCGAGACTTCTGAAAATTATAAAAATGGAACCTTAGCGATGATAAGAATCGATTTTTAAATCCCCAATAATAGCAAAGAGTGGGGGTTGCTGGTGGGTGAATGAGCAAAGGGACGACAGACAAGTAAACAGTATGGGTTGACAAGACTTTAAAAATATAAAAGGGACCTCAACAAGATAAGGTTATATTTTTTAAGGTCCCAAGGAAAAAAAGAAGGGGCAGTGAGCCGTGTGAGCAAGTGGAGGGGTAGCAAAGCATTTGGCTAATGGAGGCTGATGTGACTTTTAAAATATTTGTCTAATACCCCAAAACAATGAGTCGACTATTTAATAAATTTTAAAGATAATTAACCATGTGTATAAAAAATATAGATACTTTTATGTCCTAATACAAATTTTTTATGGTGCTAACCGCACAATTACGACGACCACCCTGCTTGTTCATATAATATTAGCTCTATGTTGGTTATATCATACATATTCAGAAGGGCATGTCATACAACTTCTGTTTTAGTTTTCTGATGCATATAATCAACTTGTTTAAATAAAACTATAGCATTATTTCTTTTCATAATGTTTTGTTTGTTGCTTTCCAAAAAAACAATGTTTTGTTTGGTCAAAAGCCTAGACTATTGTCTATGACAGGGTCGAGTCACAAAAGAACAAAGGAACTTGAACAAGAAGGCGGGCATGTACTATAACACCTCCATAACACATTATCGACGGGTTGTACTTGGCTAAGGTATTTGTAAAGTATTGAGGATGTTGGTACCAGGGCATACACGAGATTGCGATAAAGAAGACGAGAGACAGATTTTTATACACGTTTAGCCCCCAATTGATGAGTAATAGCCCTACTCTTATTGGCCAAAGCCGGTGTTACCATTATATAATCAAATCTCTCACATGTACAATGGAGAGGAGAACCTAATCTAGTCTCTGTCAGTCTAGCTACGTAAAGCTCGACTAGGTGGTCGATGGCTAGCAGTCATCGGCTTCCTCGAATAGGAACTCGGCGAGATTGAGTGGCGGCTATCCCTCTTGGCTTTTGTGGCGCTTGTGGATTGTATAGGCCTTGTCTGGTCCTGGTGTCTCTTGTTGGCTTTTGTGGATCTTGTGTTGGTTTGTCCTCTCCCCTCCTAAAGGTCTTGTATTTATACCTTCCGGTGTCTCCTTGTCCAAATAGAACTAGGAAAGCAAGTATGGATACGATCCGAGTAGACCTTGTAATGTCCAAGTAGGACTCTATTTCTCCTTTCTTGTCCAAAATACCTTCCGTATATGGGGCTTGATTTTGTATAGGACTTGGTATATGATGGGCTCTGCCGAGATTAATACACAAGTATTGGGTATTCCATATCTAGGACACTGACACACGTGTAGTTAAAAAGAACGTGATGTTTTTCGGTTGCTCCCGTCCCTTCAAAATTTTATGGGTTAACACTAAATATGGCTATCCTAAAAGTAATTGTACAATCTTGTGTCCCTACAATTGAAATTCTCTACTCCACTCGAAAAAAGACATGCATGATGGTATCCTAATATTGTCCTCAAGACTAGTTCTAGTTGATCCGGGCAATGTTCTTGTCCACACAACAATCCAAGACTCTCATTTTGGCCATAGAAAACCAAACATAGGAGGGAATTTCATCCTATAAAAATACATGCACCCATGCATGTCCATTCGGTCGTACACCCATCTACAAGGAAAGGAAAGAGGCAATTGAGAGAGGGAGAAGCTCACCAATGGCGAACTTCTATAGCTGTGTTCTAATCTTCTCTGTGTTGCTCATCTCGCTATGGACGGTGACTCCGGTGTTGTCCCATAGTGAGTTGGACTACGGACGCCGGTACGAAAACAATATTCTCCTAAATCTAAAGTCGCATGCATATCATGTGGGCTTATTACGATACATATTTTAAATGTCAATCCTATACATGCATGTATAAAAAAGTGATTGTATTTTTCTTATGCCTATAATTTTCACACATTTATATCTTTTGTACTTAGGGCAAAGAATGAGAAAATACCATATCAAGGCAAAGATATGAGCAAGGAAATTGGAAAAGGGGAAGAGCATCATGTAAACCAGGAAGCAGCTGACGCTGCTGTTGTCCTAAAGGCCAAAGAAGAAATTGCTAAACGTACAGCAGAACACATACAAAGTACCATGGGAAGTTCTCAAGTTGCAATACATGAAAAGGAGGAGATACTAGAGAAAACAGCTGAGGTGATGAGCCATATGGCAGGAGAGGTCTCAGTGCAACTCTCTAAAGTAGCAAAGGAACACACGAAGATTGCCTTGGGTAGCATTGCAAATGCACTCAAGTTTAAGCAAGAAGTCCTAAAGAAGGCTGCACAACGTGTGAAGGATGTTTCAGAAGATGTTCATATGGCAACTAAGGCAAAGCAGGAAATCTTGCAAAATGTGGCCCATGATATGGGCAAAGTTGCAGGAGACATGGCAACCAGCATGGCTAAGATGGCTGAGGTTGCAGCAGGTACTATCTAATATCAATAATGTCATGCATCAATATTTAAGGTATAAAGAAAAGGAATATTAAAAATAGTCCATTAAACAATAATTAACTAGTTAGGATTTACTTAAAATATAGCATGACATTTTTCATCTTTTATAGGAGTGGCTGGTGGGGCAGCAGCAGGAGTAGCTACTGGAATTGCTGGGGGTTTTGCGGGTGGTGCTCGGGTTCATGTATCTGGAGGTATACATGCAAATATTCATATTGGTGCTAGCGCTAGTGCCCATGCTAAAGCTAGCGTTGCTGCAAATGCTGGGATAGGAGCTAAAGCAAGTAAGAGTGTCAGTGGTAATGTAGATCACAATGTAGAAGAATATGCAGGTGGCACTGGAGGGCATGCAGGTGCCAGTGGTAATGTCCATGGAAAAGCAAAAGCCAGTATCGGTGCTGGTGTTGGTATCTCCGCAGGTGCTAAAGTTGGTGGTGGCATTGGAGCAAATGCGGGAGTTGGTAGTGATGCAAATGCAAAGGCAAAAGCCGGTCTCGGTGTAGGTGTTGGTATCTCTGGAGGCGCTAAAGTAGGAGGTGGCATCGGAGCGAATACAGGAGTTGGTGGTGATACGAATGCAAATGCAAAAGCCGGCATAGGTGCTGGTGTTGGTATCTCCGCAGGTGCTAAAGTTGGAGGTGGCATCGGAGCGAATGCGGGAGTTGGTGGTGATGCAAAGGCAAATGCAAAAGCTGGTCTAGGTGCTGGCGTTGGTATCTCTGGAGGCGCTAAAGTTGGCGGTGGCATCGGAGCGAATGCGGGAGTTGGTGGTGATGCGAACGCAAAAGCAAAAGCCGGTATAGGTGCTGGTGTTGGTATCTCCGGAGGCGCTAAAGTTGGCGGGGGCATCGGGGCGAATACGGGAGTTGGTGGTGATGCATATACGAATGCAAAAGCTGGTGTCGGTGCTGGTGTCGGTATCTCTGGAGGAGCTAAAGTTAGTGGTGGCATCGGAGCGAAGGCGGGAGTTGGTAGTGATGCGAAGGCAAATGCAAAAGCGGATGTTGGTGCTGGTGTTGGTATCTCTGGAGGTGCTAAAGTTGGTGGTGGCATCGGAGCAAATGTGGGAGTTGGTAAAGACGCGAATGCAAATGCAAAAGCTGGTATAGGAGCTGGTGTTGGAATCTCTGGAGGCGCTAAAGTTGGTGGTGGCATCGGAGCAAATGCAGGAGTTGGTGGTGATGCGAATGCAAATGCAAAAGCCGGCATAGGTGCTGGTGTTGGTATCTCTGCAGGCGCTAAAGTTGGCGGTGGCATCGGAGCGAATGCGGGAGTTGGTGGTGATGCGAAGGCAAATACAAAAGCCGGTCTAGGTGTTGGCGTTGGTATCTCTGGAGGCGCGAAAGTTGGCGGTGGTATCGGAGCTAATGCGGGAGTTGGTGGTGATGCGAATGCAAATGCAAAAGCCGGTATAGGTGCTGGTGTTGGTATCTCTGGAGGTGCTAAAGTCGGAGGTGGCATTGGAACAAATGCAGGAGTTGGTGGTGATGCGTATACAAATACAAAAGCTGGTCTTGGTGCTGGTATTGGTATCTCTGGAGGCGCTAAAGTTGGTGGTGGCATCGGAGCGAATGCTGGAGTTGGTAGTGATGCGAAAGCTAATGTAGGAGGAAATGCAGGTGCAAATGCTAATGCTGGTGTTGGTGCCGGGGTTGGTCTCGGCATTGGTGCCGGTATCTCAGGAGGTGCTAAAGTTGGTGGTGGTATTGGAGCAAATGCGGGTGTTGGTGGTGATGCAAAAGCTAATGTTGCTGCTGGTCTCAATGCTGGTGTTGGTATCTCTAAAGACGCTAAAATTGGTGCTAGTATCTCTAAAGAGGATAAAATCAATGCTGGTATTGGAGGAAATGCAGGCGCTAACGCTAATGCCGGTGTTGGTCTCGGTATTGGTGCCGGTATCTCAGGAGGTGCTAAAGTTGGTGGTGGTATTGGAGCAAATGCAGGTGTTGGTGCTGATGCGAAAACTAATGTTGATGCTGGTCTCAATGCTGGTGCCGGTATCTCTAAAGATGCTAAAATTGGTGCTGGTATCCCTAAAGAGGATAAAATCAACGCTGGTATTGGAGGAAATGCAGGTGCTAACGCTAATGCCGGTGTTGGTGTCGGTATTGGTGCCGGTATCTCAGGAGGTGCTAAAGTTGGTGGTGGTATTGGAGCAAATGCGGGTGTTGGTGCTGATGCGAAAGCTAACGTTGATGCTGGTCTCAATGCTAGTGCCGATATCTCTAAAGACGCTAAAATTGGTGCTAGTATCTCTAAAGAGGATAAAATCAATGCTGGTATTGGAGGAAATGCAGGTGCTAACGCTAATGCCGGTGTTGGTGCCGGTGTTGGTCTCGGTATCTCAGGAGGTGCTAAAGTTGGTGGTGGTATTGGAGCAAATGCGGGTGTTGGTGGTGATGCGAAAGCTAATGCTGATGCTGGTCTCAATGCTGGTGTCGGTATCTCTAAAGACGCTAAAATTGGTGTTGGTATCTCTAAAGAGGATAAAATCAGCGCTGGTATTGGAGGAAATGCAGGTGCTAACGCTAATGCCGGTGTTGGTCTCGGTATTGGTGCTGGTATCTCAGGAGGTGCTAAAGTTGGTGGTGGTGTTGGAGCCAATGCGGGTGTTGGTGCTGATGCGAAAGCTAATGTTGATGCTGGTCTTAATGCTGGTGCCGGTATCTCTAAAGATGCTAAAATTGGTGCTGGTATCTCTAAAGAGGATAAAATCAACGTTGGTATTGGAGGAAATGCAGGTGCTAACGCTAATGCCGGTGTTGGTGCCGGTGTTGGTGTCGGTATTGGTGCCGGTATCTCAGGAGGTGCTAAAGTTGGTGGTGGTATTGGAGCAAATGCGGGTGTTGGTGCTGATGCGAAAGCTAACGTTGATGCTGGTCTCAATGCTGGTGCCGGTATCTCTAAAGACGCTAAAATCGGTGCTAATATCTCTAAAGAGGATAAAATCAATGCTGGTATTGGAGGAAATGCAGGTGCTAACGCTAATGCCGGTGTTGGTGCCGGTGTTGGTCTCGGTATAGGTGTCGGTGTCTCAGGAGGTGCTAAAGTTGGTGGTGGTATTGGAGCAAATGCGGGTGTTGGTGGTGATGCGAAAGCTAGTGCTGATGCTGGTCTCAATGCTGGTGCCGGTATCTCTAAAGACGCTAAAATTGATGCTGGTATCTCTAAAGAGGATAAAATCAGCGCTGGGATTGGAGGAAATGCAGGTGCTAACGCTAATGCCGGTGTTGGTGCCGGTGTTGGTCTCGGTATTGGTGCCGGTATCTCAGGAGGTGCTAAAGTTGGTGGTGGTATTGGAGCAAATGCGGGTGTTGGTGCTGATGCGAAAGCTAATGTTGATGCTGGTCTCAATGCTGGTGCTGGTATCTCTAAAGACGCTAAAATTGGTGCTAGTATCTCTAAAGAGGATAAAATCAATGCTAGTATTGGAGCAAATGCAGGTGCTAACGCTAATGCCGGTGTTGGTGTCGGTGTTGGTCTCGGTATCTCAGGAGGTGCTAAAGTTGGTGGTGGTATTGGAGCAAATGCGGGTGTTGGTGGTGATGCGAAAGCTAATGCTGATGCTGGTCTCAATGCTGGTGTCGGTATCTCTAAAGACGCTAAAATTGGTGCTGGTATCTCTAAAGAGGATAAAATCAGCGCTGGTATTGGAGGAAATGCAGGTGCAAATGCTAATGCCGGTGTTGGTGCCGGTGTTGGTCTCGGTATAGGTGTCGGTGTCTCAGGAGATGCTAAAGTTGGTGGTGGTATTGGAGCAAATGCGGGTGTTGGTGGTGATGCGAAAGCTAATGCTGATGCTGGTCTCAATGCTGGTGCCGGTCTTTCTAAAGACGTTAAAATTGGTGCTGGTATCTCTAAAGAGGATAAAATTAGTGCTGGTATTGGAGGAAACACAGGAGTTGGTGCTAATGTTGGTATTTCAGGCGGAGCTAAAGTTGGTGCTGGCGTTGGTGGAAATATTGATGGAAAGGGTAATTCTAATGCTGGTGTTGGATCTGGTGATGATGTTTATGAAAATGGCAAAGCTGGAGCCAATACTAATGCTAATGCTAATGCTAATGCTAATGCTAATGCTAATGCTGGTGCTAACGTTGGAATTGGTGCTAGCAAGCATATTGGTTTTGGTTTTGGAGCAAATGCCGGTATTGGTGGTGGTTTCCATGTTGGTGCATCGGGCAAGGCAAACGCGGGTGCTAACACTGCTGTTAGTGGATCTGAAGGTTCTAACATAGGTGCTGGAGCTAGCGCGTCCAAGAGTGTTGGTGCTGGTGTAGGCGCCGGTGTAGGAGTACACACTGGCTTGAACGTTGGATTTCACGGAGGAATCAGGGGCAATGCAAATGTTGGCAGTAATGCTGGCATAGGTGCTTCTAAGGATAACAATGGTGCTGAGGAAGGAAAAGGCAAATCAGCTGAAGCTAGCACAAATAATGGATATGGTTCGGCAAATTAAAAAGGAATTCTAAAGAAGAAGCCCATTATAACAAGATTGATATGCTCATTACAAACGTTGTGAGATATATTTTTGACGCCTTCAGTAACTATATGTATTCTTTTTCTATATTTTTAGTCTGGAGATCTTATGGCAAGATAAGGCTCTCCTTGACACAAGCCGATGAATAAATGTTGGCTATGCATGTAACCTAACATGTTGATTTTGATGATAAACATCACCATTTCATATTTGATGATTTTGTAGTTTTGTTTACTTTTGCCAACAAGATACAAGGTCGTGCCTTAACTCCTAGTGTTTCGCACTATGTAGTAACGTGTCATACTAACAACGCTGACAAAGTTCAATAAGTAGGCTAGATATACTTCAGAAAAACTAAAGCTTATTATTTATTATCAAATTAATTTTTAGGGTTTTTTCCCTTTTATTGGACAACTTGTTCTTCATGAGCTAAAAAGACAAATAAAAATTATACTTAAAATTATTCTTGAAATAAAAATATCAAACTCAAAATTAGCTGTCATACACGTGTATTGTACTCATACAGAACGAATGTATCTTTTTGACACGCACTACTATAAACAGACGATAACCATAGATGGTCTCACTAAAATTCTATTAGAATTTGGAACGCCTCATTACAATTTTATTGAAAACCCATCTTTTCTGATCATAAGGATTTAATCTTTGACATATGGAGTCAGGTATGCATGAGTTCACCGTCGTACAACCGGTGCTAACGAAAGGCTAAGCCAAGCACACACATGCTTTACAATGTTTGAACTCCAACGTTATAGATCGGTGAATAACCGAATGGAACTGGAAGTAGTCTAGAGCAATCGCTACATACTCACAGGGAGGTGCTCGATCAACATGAAGCAGTGAGAAGCGTTCTCAGCCGTTTACTGAGTAACCAAACCACGGCTCAGCAAAGATCGAGTGCGCGCGAAGTCTGCCGCTGTCGGTGGTCAACACCGGCCGCGGGAAACAGCATACACGCCGAGGCGGCCGGTCGCCGTTGCAAACCTGACCCCGGCATCGCCTTAACATGCCCGCACCCAAAAATATCCCCGACTGCCGACATGATCACACGTATTACACGCTATTCCCCCACCGAGAAAAACAGGAGCCCGCCGCGGCAAGCAACGCTTTGCACTGCACGTACGTGGCATGGAGCTCAGCGAGCACGAGGAGGACGTCGGCGACGTAGGCGGTGGCTGCTCCCCGCCCATGCCGCCTCACCGCGTGCTGACGGCCGCCGCCGAGACGAGGTGCCGGTACCACGAGTGCCTCCGGAACCACGCGGCGGCCTCGGGCGGCCACGTCGTGGATGGCTGCGGCGAGTTCATGCCGGCGTCCACCGAGGACCCGCTCGCCTGCGCGGCCTGTGGCTGCCACCGCAGCTTCCACCGCCGGAACCCTTCCCCGGGCCGTGCGGCCGCAGCCCGGCTGCTGCAGCTGCACCTACCGGCCTCCATCAACTCGCGCGCACCTGCGCTGCTTCTGCCGCCTGCAGCCGCCGCCAGCAAGCAAGGTTTTCCGTTCCCTGGCTACGGCACGCCCAGCGGTGGCACCGGCACCACGACCGCGTCCTCCAGCGAGGAGCGGCTGCGACCCTCGCCCGTGCAGCCACGGAGGCGGTCACGCACGACGTTCACGCGGGAGCAGAAGGAGCAGATGCTGGCGTTCGCGGAGCGCGTGGGGTGGAGGATCCAACGGCAGGAGGAGGCGACGGTGGAGCACTTCTGCGCGCAGGTCGGCGTCCGGAGGCAGGCGCTCAAGGTGTGGATGCACAACAACAAGCATAGCTTCAAGCAGAAACAGCAGCAGGAGAACAGACAGGAACAGCAGCAGTAGGCAGGAAGCCATGGGAGGAGACAAGGTTCGATCGAAATGAACGGGGAAGGTAGAGCCCCCCCTCCATCCTGCCATTTATTGTTCTTTTCCTATTCTTGTACTGATCAAATTATTTCTTCTTCTGACTTTTTAATTACTGATTAATCGGTAAGGTAGATTCTTAAAATGGAGTCCATTTTAAGACCAATAGGTGGGTTAGATTTCGGCATGCCGTATTTGCGTTGCTCTAAGCTCTGATTCGTTACTGTGTTACAGTGTCAGTATATCCCTGTTTTTTTTTAAACAGTTAGTATATCCTTGCAAGGCAAACAGATCAAATAAAAAGACCATTCATAGCATGAATTACAGATCATAATGCCATTAAAATCGAAAGGAATCTCATGCCAGTCAACTGAAAACAATTGTATACATACATACGGCCTTTTTTTCTCTGATTGGTAACTTGCGCCAGTGAGAAAAGGAGGCAAAAACGCTGGTCAGAAGTCGGAACTATGGCCGTGATCAGCCTCTAAGGCTCTAAGCTGTATATCTGTGTGATGATCGTTCGAAAGATAAGGCGGTTTTTTATTAGATTTAAATCCACGTTTTCCTTGTTTCTGGAAGGTGTTGGTACATAGCAAGAAAATTAAGCATCCAGCATCGATGGCACATAGGCCAGTCACCATTCATTTCCGGTTGATTTTTTCCGCCCGTAATTAGGTGGGTCAGGGAGGAAGAGATATGAAAGAAATGGCCTGATAGTAACCGGAGGTGTTGAACAATCTATCCATAGTTGGCATTTGCAATTTGTGCACTGGTGGGCGGCTGGGATTTACGTGCATGGCCGGACATCACATGGTATGTGTCCACATCTATCATCTG
This sequence comes from Oryza australiensis, assembly GCA_019925245.2. Classification (NCBI taxonomy): domain Eukaryota; kingdom Viridiplantae; phylum Streptophyta; class Magnoliopsida; order Poales; family Poaceae; genus Oryza; species Oryza australiensis. The sequence goes on from JAIFGZ020000044.1 coordinate 1,355,248, forward strand.
TAAGCTTGATTGCAAGGATTTTGTTTGAACAAATTGTGAGGTTCGTGTTGCGAAGGAGGAAAAGGTTGACAAGGACGTAATAAAATGCGCTCAAAGAAGATAGAGAACAAACAAGCTGAAAGAAACAAAAAAAAATGGGGAAACCTCAACGTCTAATAAAGATCTTAGGTAGTATTCATTAACGCTTCAATAGTGTAAGAAAAAACTATGTGCATTCTAAAATAGATGAGAACAAACAAACATTAATACTACATAGTACTATATGAATGTTTGGGCATTGACACTCAAAATTTATACGCTTTTTTTACCAAATACCCGCATTCGAATGCAATACTCTGAAATTTCATTCTGAAATCATACAGCACCACGAATTCGTTAGTAAGCTTAATAGTCGATTTTAAAGCATGTTATTCAAGGTAGTTATTTCTTAAGACAACCTAAGAACACATTTTAGTCACAGCTGCTCAAATGTTTAAGTTGTAATCAGTAAAACTACTGATCATCTTTCTGGCACGGTTTATCATGGGAATAATACATCAAATTTACCAACAGAACTGCCACATTTAAATAAACACTTCCTAGTCAATGCAATTTCTAGTAAAATGTAACCTGTGGCTTAGCAAGCAAAAACATATGTGCGCATCATCCCAGGTGCTAATGATTGGGGGAGTCGTACAGTTTTACTAATGGTGACAGTACGAAGTGGTCGGCTATTTATATAGCCTGAGTGCCTGGACAAGGACAGAGAACAGAATGACCACTGATGGTTAAAGTAACATTCTGCTTTCTCCATCCCAAAATATAATAAGTCCTAAAATATAATAACTTAGATACAGATTAGACATATCTTAGTGCTACAATCCGGATCCGGATAAACCTCCTCTGCAGCATTGTCTTTGCGTGTGATGATGTTTAATTCTGTTGTATGACTGTATTAGGTTTGTACTTGGCAGACCTGGGAGAATAAAGTTGGATCCAATACCAGGATTGATCTGAACGCAATCGGTGTAAAGATTGCATACAACTACCATTTTCCAATATAGCAATTCACAACAATTACGACCAGAAAAGTATGTGTTTACAAGTTACAGTCTCATGGACGAAGAGATGGCATAAAGAGCCCAGAAGGTGGATACTCATGCAGGTAATTAGCATCAGCGAGAGGATGTTATGATTATAAGAACCAATCCTCAACTTCTTGTTGTCAGGTCTACTTCTTATTAACACGGGGCTTTCCTTTGACCTCAGATTCCTACACACGAAAATAATGACAAAAAAAGAACCTATTAGAGAAGAATAACCAGACCAAACATGTCCTCATCCAAGAAAAAACAACAAAGAGGATGGTGGTCCCTAAAATTGAATTAGCACATCGAAACTCGAGCAATTTTAGGGAGTCTGTTTAAAAGCAAAGTGTAACTTGTCAGATACAAATACAATGAGTTAATGCCCCAGGTCTTTTTTATGTCTATGTAACCACTTCAAATTGATCAAACAAACTAAATATGTTATACAGCACATCATTATACTATAAGAGAACCAACCTGGACACTATGTAGAAAGATATTTGTTTTTGCAGTAGAAGGATTGTGCTTCTCGGCACCCTTGCTCCAATCATAGCATACCTAACACGGGTCAGCAAGACAAGTTACGTAAGCAATTCAATTAAATTTCAGAACAATCTGAAGAATAAAAAATCATTTATGGTTGATATTAGTCCCAAATAGGGACTTATCTCCAAACATCCTTTCTAACATCAAAAGTGCCATAGTTACAAGAAGTCAAACTTAGCATTTCTGCTGTTCATTTATCAACGAATATTCCAAGAAACATTAAGACACATTAAATTGCAGTCTGCAATATGACGTATCCCCCTGATCTGAAATACTCCCTATGTCTCAAATTATAAGGCACAGTTTGACTTGGAACGGTCTTCAACATCAAACTTTGATTGTCAATTTTTCTAGAAGTATATTATTATCCATAGTGAAAGCAAAATCATATGAAAGTACATCTGAATATGAATCTAACAACACCATATTATATCACTAAACCTATATATTGTAAGACCAATTGTTAGTCAATATTTATGAAGTGTGAATTTTGAAATGCGTGCACGCCTTATAATTTGGGATGGAGCGAGTACTATCACATTAAGGTCTATCGTATTATACGCATCCCTCGCTCTTGGCTACTGCTGGTTGTAATGTTAGTTATTGAGGTGAATGACAATCCAGGAGAAATAAATCTAGCAAAAGTATCAAAACGAACAATGCATATCTAACAATTTATTATGGTGCAAAAGGCAAGAGAGAGCCTACTGCATAAGCAAATATTGAGCCATCCTGATTGAATGTACTGCATGTGATGGGTGACGGACACTTATTGAAAGCCTGCAAAACATTAGAGGTAGGTATATCATGAAACATTAATATGGGAATTGAGAAAGAAAGACTTGGCAAAGGAAATTTTAATATAATGATTTTCTTCATCATAGTTCAACAATTGTATGGACCACACTAAAGAACAATCTGTTAACCATGAGCTTTAGCGCTTGCTGGCAATTCTTTTGCACTAAACAACCACAAAATAGGAAAGCTGGATATGTTGCACCAGTGATATTGGCATGGCCAGTGAGGAAGGGGACCATAAATCAAACCTGATTCTGATGCCCATCAGCTACCTTATATTTATAGCAGTTAGTTAAATTGAGTATGATTTATTCCTGTTAATTATCTCATCTCTTGAGTGTTAACTCTTAGCTGAATTGCTTAGCTCTATTTAAGAAGAGACCATTACATTAAAATTTCATCATTCCAAGAAGGGTAAAAACCAGAAACTTGCACCAGGATTGGTCTGTCTCTCAGACACATACATGCTCAGTGAGGAAGGAGCCCAGCCATGGGACAAATAGCAAAAATATGTGTTATCCCATCTATTCCCACAAGTAAGCGAAATCATATTTCTTCCAATTTCCCCTTGCCTTCAACCATGCCAATAACATGACTGATTAGAACTAGAAGTTTCAGTGAAGGGGTTACTTAGTTTGTTTCTCAAAAGAAAATTAGCAGTTTGTGTTTGCTAACAGATAATGTGAGTGTGTAAATCATTAAAATATTTTGCAGTTCTCAGAACAAAGACCTCATTTTGTGATCAATCTGACCTTATCTCTGCTACTTAAAATATCTAAGTAGACAAGTATGGCATTTGTATGATTTTTTACATAATTACGCTGTGCAGACAAGTCCATACATAGATGGCCGATTAAATATTATTTTATTTAGTTTTAGATCCGAATATACTTATTTTTCTCATTTGTAAGATTATAGTATATGGTATACATTATATTATATTTATTTGAAAACCTCCAAAGCACACAGGCATTATTATGCCTACAGAATTGGCAGTACAACTACATCACTCCCGTGTTAGTTAAAAATAAATAGACATATGATACCTTAAGCCTTTGCTTACTGTCCTTATCCCAAAAGTTGAAACCTCCATCAGAGCCCGAAGTGGCAAATGTATGGTGCACCTAGATGAAATGTGCAGCATAACAAACAAATCAACAAAAATAGTTATTTCAAAAGAGCTGCTGATAATTTAATCCTGAGGCAACAGGCAAGTAATCAAATATTATATCCCGCATAAAAAGTAATCAATTATTATTATAATTCAAATGAACATCCACAATGAGCATATGTAATTTATTACGTCTCCAGATTTGAAAATTTATGCATATTCAAATTCTTCCATCCAATTGTCTCAGAAAAAATCCATCAAGCTCAAGAAGCAAGTAATCAACAATTCAAGATATTAAAATGAAATTTCATTGAGCAAGGGATCTTACAGGGTGAAAGTTCAATGCGTTAACAGAGTATATGTCATTGCCATCACGGTGACATTTAAACGTAAAGTTTTTCCCTTGTTGACCATCATCAACATGATGAACACCAACTCGTCCTTCTATTGATCCAACCTTCAAATAAACCATAGGTCAATTAAGCATTTAAGCGCACAAATGATCAGAAACAGTTGACCTTTTATCAGGTACACCAAACACAATTATGCAGTAAAGTCAAACAAAAATGGGGAAGACAAAATAAGAGTTGCTGACAATGGATATAAAATGACCAAGATTGAGAAACAAAATGTATATAATGGACTAAAGACAACAAAGAGGACTGCTAATGACTAAAATTGGAAGAAATCATTTCACTAAGAAAGATAGAACGGACCTGCTACACATGGCATGATCAGTTGTCATAAACAATTGTAAAATGGTCGATTTAGCAAGTATTTATTTCATTGTGCCTGAGAAAAACTGACTGCTGATATAGAAACTGTCAATTTGATTGCTAAAAATTGAATGACGACAAAATCAAAACAGATTTACAGTACTTCTAACTTCTAAGTACTTGGGCAAAAACTTACTGCATTTACTTTTCTTATGCATAACGAGCAACTTATTGTTTCAACCTTCAAATATAGGCTATCTACATTGTAGTTGCATTTTACACCACCTTTCAAATTAAAAGGTTAATTCTTTTACACATATGCTAGACTAGAGGTCAGAAATGGCCACAGTTGAAGTTGGGTGCAAACTACCTAGTTTGACATTTTTTACATGGGAGCTAAAAATTATAGGAAGGAACATTGAATGGAACCACACACAGGGGCGGAGGGGGCTTGGAGGGGCCTGGCACCCCCCAACCTCCTCATAGTCCACTTACATTAGTGCTTATTAATTAACTATCTTTTATTAACTATATTTAAATTAGTACTTCATTAACTAATTAATTTAATTACCGATTGTTAATTGTTAAGATTAGAATTAATTCCTCCAGTATCAACTGCAATCATCGAAAGATGCTTTTCAGCTATGAAATTTGTGAAGACACATCTTAGACGTACAATGGGAAATAGATTTTTGCAAGATTGTTTGGTAATTTATATTGAAAAGAAATTGGATACATCAATTAGTACTGATAAAATTATTAAAGCATATAATCTTGTTGTTAATCGTAGAGCTAAATTTAAATTGATAGAAATGTAATTTTTTTGATTAAGACTTATGAAGCATGATACTATTATATATGACGAAAACTTCTACTTTGTTGTGTTCATTGTCCCCCTGTTCTCAAATTCTGGCTCCGCCCCCTGACCACACATTAAACCAAAGAGAAAACAAGGCATTACCAGAAACCCTTGCTGATCAGGAAATGCTGCAAGACACCTCGTTTGGAGTTTTAAAGGTGACACAATCCTCTTGAATTCAGTCTGTTGAAGCATCGGAAGTGTCAGTTGCAAATGACATTTAGAGTGCCCAGCGTTACAGCGATAAACACATAAATTTCAACTGGTTGCAGAGAGGGGCACAGCTGTTACTTGCTTATTTACTCTTGTTAAAAAAATCTAGAAATATCATTTCACCTCATAAGCTTTTCACCTCCACTTCACACAATTCAAATATTGATCACATGAGGACAAAAGACCTAAAGCCTACATGATTGGAAAGCTATATATGATGATAGGGTATATAATATATTGCAACATTTAATTCTCCCATCCTTTAACAACTGAGCAAAGGCAGAATAATTGCTCTAACTGATTTACATACCACGAAAAGTACTTGACTCACTGAAAGTAACTTTGTAAAACTACTTACCATTTTCATGTAATAAAATATGCAGCAAAACTAAATAAAAAAGAGAAATAGATCTCAGTAGGTAATAAAGTGTTCCAAACATTAAACTATAATATAGAGCTAGTAATTGAGTTAGAAGAAAGATGTGTGTAAACAATATACAAGAATTATGCATAAAGCTCACATTGAATATAAACTATGATAACTATTAAGTTGAGTAGGAAAACAGAACATGCTAACATATATAAGAATTATGGATAAAAAAATTGAGCATATATATCTCCTAAATCCTTACATATAACTAGGATAAAAGTATAGAACTCAAACCACCACGAGAATTTAATATAAGTTACCTGTGGATTCTGCATATTGAAGACTATTACATTGCGATCAGCAGTGCCAACAACCATGAGAGGATAACTAAGTGAGAGAGCATAACAACGCTCAGGTAGTTGCTGAACATGTGCTGGCTGAGGTTGTCGAACATCCCAGTACCTTAATGAATAGAAGGTTATAAATTTTTTGTTAGACATTAGTTAAAAAAATGATTATTCTCTTCATTGAGTTCACATGTATGTATGCGTTGGTGCAGAGGCTAGAAGTTATACTTCTATTGTCCAAAAAAACATGCATTTATACATTAGGAGAACAAAATTTGTGGTGCTTGAACATAATGATGCATTGTTCCCTGAACATTACAGAGGGAATGATCTATATCACAAACAGGAAAACATTGGCATATACATTAAGCGAGTTCAAATAAGTGTAATTTGCGCAAATTTCCTCACCTCAAAGTCTTATCCCAGCTCCCACTAACAAGAAGGTTCATCTGTGGTATCCAGGCGAGCTCTTTGACAGGTGCTTCGTGCCCTGATAATACCGTTGGCTGCCCACCGGAGAGCAGCGGCCACATCTTAATCTGTTTATCACAACCTCCCGAAAAAACAGTTGTCCCATCATCCTTCCACGCCGAGCACAGCACCTACATGAAACCAACCAACCTACAGGTCACACGGTCACACAATGCAGGGAAATACATAGCGATCTAGCAGTCCATAAGGGCAGAATCAAAGATTTCCACATCTATAGCGACCTAATGGGAGCAAACTGTAAGGAAGGGCCGCAGTACCGGCTGATCGTGCGAGATCGAGGCCTTCGCTTGGCATTGGCCTCCAGGCTGGATCTCCCAGCAACGAACCTGCAAAATTCCAACCGCAATCTCAGGATTCCACTCGCGGATTCGCCGAAAACAAAAAAAAAAGAAAAAAAAGCGTCTAGGGCTCGTGCGACGGTGGGCGGGCGGGCGGGGTTCACCTGGTTGTCCCATGATGTGGCGACGAGGTGGTTCGCCTTGGGGCTGAAGCTGAGGCTGGAAACCGAGTCCCCGGTCGCTGGATTCACCTGTAGGGAATGCGAACAAATCCGTCAGAATCGAATCGACTCAGCCAGGGAAAAAAGTTGAGCCGTGCAGGCGAAGGGTCGTGGCGGCCGCGCGCGAGGACGCACCTCGAGGGACTTGTTGGGGTTGTGGTTGGCGGCGCCGGCGCCGGCGGTAAAGGTCGCCATTGGGTTGGGGGCGCCGCGTTTGGGAAATTTTGGGGAGGGGAGGAGAGGGAAGCCGAGGAGGAGGCGGGGGTTTTGGGGAGGGTTTTGGTTTTAAGGGAAAGGTTAATCGCGTGGGATGGACGCGACAAGCCCGGACGAGGCGGCCAGATCGCGGGTTCGCTCGGCGCAGGGTTGTGCGAGACGGTGCGGACTCCTAATGGGCGCGCGCGCGCGCGGTCTACCTCGCGCAGCCGCCCGCGCCCCTTCTCCTCCTGATTAGCACTAATGACGCTAATTAGTGCAATTTTTTTGAAATATTATTATTTTAATAAAAATCGTCAGAATAGTGACAGCTCGGATTTATTCGCCAAATTAGAGGATTCTCATAATGGTGAGGATTCAACAGGAGAAAAGTCGTCTGAGGGTTAACGATGGTTTAGATGCCCACTGACGATATGATTGTAAGCAGGTGCAAGTCGGATATATGTTTCATGACAAAGGGCACCTACAAGATACGGTGAAGATATGGACTTTTCTGTTGAGGCAAGAGTATAGGGTGAAGATTCAAATAGGACAACGTATGACGTGAAGTGCACAAAGCCTGAATGTCTTTGGAGAATGCATGGCTACAAGCCACAACATGAGAGCTTATGGGTAGCTTCAAGGGTTGAGCAATGTATCTCAATATCCCTTTGGTATACAGGAATATGATGGCTGCATTCGCGACACAAATGGTGTATTCAAAGGTTGTTAAAAAAACATCTTTATTGCTGTTCACAATAATGCATGACGTAAAGAAAGAGTACAACTATGAGATATCGTATGACAAGGCTTGGAGGCTAAAGCAGAAAACACTGGAGATGAGGTTTGAAAGTTACGAGGATTCTTATCACAATCTTCCCCTACTGGTAGAGGTGATGCAGGCAAGAAACCCGGGCACATACATGACTATCCTCGATGAGGTGAATGAAACTGGGGAAAATGTACTTCATCGTGCTTTTTGTCATTTGGGTGCATGATAGAGGTCTTCAGAAATTGCATTCCTGTTGCTATGTGTTGATGGTACTTTCATGACATGCAAGTATAGAAGAACTATTTTAATCGCAATCGGAGTCAACTCGGAGAGTCATGTCGTCCCAGTTGCTTCTGCTTTTGTTGAAAGCGAGAACACATCAAGTTGGCTTGTTCTTGCGGCACATTAAAAGGTGTGTAGTTCAAAATAGACCAAATGTGTGCATTCTGCATGACCGACATGTCGGTTTGCTATCTGCGGTACAAAAGCTAAAGGAAGATGTCATAGAGGATTTGTCATGACCATATTTGCATATCAGATAGTGTATGCGACATCTTGGTGAAAAATTTTACAGGCAATTTAGGAGTAAGAGATTGATGGACCAGTTCAAGAAGTTGTGAAAGCAGAATCAACAAAGAATGTTCAACGCTATATGGGAACAACTGGATCGGCTGACCACTACTCACATGGAAGAGGTTTGAAAAAAGCCCGTTGTTGCCTAACAAGAGGAGCCGGAGAGCCTGGAACCCGTTCCAAATGAATCACCAAGTGTTACTCGATGTAGGAAGCGTGGGAGCGCTAAGAAGTGCTTCACAGAGTGGATAGAACATGAGCCAAGGGAGAAATGGTCATTGTTGTACGATGCGAATGGTTCAAGGTATGGTGTGATGACAACTAATCTTGCTGAAGTGTACAACTAGGTGATGAAAAATGCACGTCCTCTACCGCTCGTTGCTATCCTAGAGGGCATCACAAGAGGTACACAGAAGTATCTTTGTAAAAGGTATGCCATGGCTAGTCTTAACCTTAGCAAAACTAATATTAGGTATAGCTCGGCTATTACACAGTACATGGATGAGAAAAGCAAGAAGGGAGGAATGCCAGAGCCTGGCCTGCTGGGAATAGAGACTTGTTATTTGATATACGACTCTGTGACAAGAGTGGAGTTGGCATTGGGAGTATCGACATCACATTGGAATGTACGTTGTGGCCAGAGTATCGTGCTTACAAATGTAATTGCAACAAGCCTTTTCTTCAACAACTGCCTTGTTTTCATGTCCTTGCCACTTCCAAAAAGGAGGTGTTGACGCAAACATATTTGTTTCTCCGTACTTTACTAAGGAAGCATGAGAGGCAACTTGGCGTGATGAATTGCGTGGTTGGCATGCCGTATGCGATTTCACTTGTCCGCCTCCAAGGTAAGCCAACTGGGTGCCTGACTCAAATTTACTAATTGATACTAAGGGTCGTCGCAAGACGCGTAGAATCAAGAACCACATGGATGAAGTTGAAGCAAACGACTGTTCTTGTCGGCAGAAAGCATGCATTCTATGCGGCGAGGACCATTCCCGTAAAGATTGCAGCACGTACAATGTAGGCAAAGGCGTCGAATGTGCTTATATTCGTCGTGTTCCAATGCGAAGTCGAAGAAGAAAAACAATACTTAGTTTGAATTTATCGTTCCGGACTTGTAATATTCGAATTTATCATGGACTTATAATTTTTAATTTTATCTATACTTGTAATATTTCAATTTATCTGTATTGGGCTTGTAATATTTGAATTTATTTGTACTCGGCTTCTAATATTTGTATTCACATATACTGCAATTTTAGTATTTGATTTTATTAGTCTTGTACTTGTCATATTATACTTTTGCGTTGTAATATTTCTACAATGTCAATTTATCATGAATGCAATATTTTTTTTGTTGTCATGGATGCAATTTATCATGATTTTTTGGCAATATGTTCATTATACTAATACGTCTATCAATTTGTAGGTATGGTTGAGGATGGTGACGTACTGTTGATCGATGAGGTGATCGATAAGCACCATCGATCACGAGGACTTAGTCGAGGGACTTTCTGCAATGTCTTGAAAAAGCGAGGACTAGATCAATATTGGCGTTTAGATCCATGATGGGTTTCAAGGTACATGAAAATACATTCTTATTTCTTTACTGTCGTTTACAATTTTTTCTTTACTAATAGTTTTAATTTGATATGTTGTAGGTTGAGAGCCGCTGGGTTGTTGACCTTTGCACGATTGGTAGAGCCTTCACGTGGAAGGTCACCACATTTCAACATTGCGGCCCTTCTGAGTGCTTTGGTGGATAGATGGAGGCCCGAGACACACACTTTCCACTTGACAGTTGGAGAGATGGTGCCATTATACATGATGTTTATCTTTTGTTGGGTCTGCCTATAGCTGGCATAGCAGTTGGCCCGACACTAGTTCATGCTGGATGGGCGGACGATCTTTTGGTCATTTTTGGTGGGGTGTTGGCTATTCCGATTGAGGATCTCACAGATGGGTGCGGTCCTACGAAGACTTGGTTGCAGTAGTTTCATCAGGATGTTTTCCCTCATGATCAGGAGGACTGGATCGTGCGTCGACACTTAGTCGCGTACCTACTGTGGTCGTTTGGATGGGTGATGTTCATGGGGACTCACGCTGACTCTGTGGACAAGCACTTCATCCACTTCGCGAAGCAGATCGCTGAGTTACCTGTTGAGGAGATTCCACAGTATAGTTGGGGGTATGTGTTACTTGTTGTGACGTATGTCAAACTTTGTGATGCTTGCACAAGAAATAGTAAGCAAAGTTCTCTTACGGGATGCCCTTTGCTTCTAATGTTATGGGCACATAAGCACTTCGACATTGGGAGGCCATAGTGCGTTGTACGCAAGCTATGGTGTCGAAGAGATGTACAAGTCTGGTGTTGAAGACAACGACAATCGTCCCACCATGGGATCCTTGTGGACACATCGTGAGATAAATTGTTTTTAATTCATTTGTCATAGTATTATCTCATTCTGCAGATACTAATCATAAATTTGTTGGTATTGTAGTCGAAGTGGGTAAGCGGCACGACACGGCGTGTGTACACACAGTTTGTAGCAGACTTCGATCAACTTACGCTGGACCATGCATGTTCAGTGGACCCTATACATGCATCACGATGTCGTTCAGCGTGCACCGCACGGTCTCGCCCAGCTCTGCACACGAGATACGCAACTCTGGAGGACTACTTGTCACCTCATGCTTGACGTGCACGTCGAGCCATACAACGTCAAGAGGGTACTTAAACAGCTCGACATGTACCAAGACTTTCCTCTTAGAGATGGTCACCCTTTGTCTATTAGCCTCCACAAGTAAGTATACATGAGAATTTTATTCAATTATTATGTTTTGTCTCATTCTATGTTTTCTTATGTGCCCATTTCATCGTGTGTAGGTACTCCCGAAAGAGCTGGGACTTTCGTATGAGGCGACCATTGTTCAGACGATTCAGTCGATGGTTGTCAAGTGGGAACATGCGGCTGAAAACTTGCTACTTCAAACACCTCGAGACGATGGCGCTTCATACAGGCCATAGTTTCGTTGGTACCGTAGTGTTGTACGCTGGAGGTATTTCCCACCATAAGGGGATACATCCGTCCCCCACCAGGCGACAATCACGAACACGTTTGCCCCACACTCTCGATCTACATACAAATCAATGGTACGTTGTTGGTTTTGTTGATTGTCATTAAATGTGCAACTAATTTAATCGTTCTAACCACCTTCCCTATTTTTTGAACAGTCCGAGTTCGTTGAGCACGTTCAACTCGAGTCGGACACATTTTTGCGGAGACTAGAGACGAGACCTCAAGTTGTCAGGCCAGACAAGGTGACGAGTGTCCATCGCACTTTCTGTTTTCAGGCTGTGGCACTACTTCGTCGTGTCTTCTGTTGGAGCGCGACTGATGTTGTGCAGCCTTCCAGACGGACGAGATCACCACCACTACCACAACGTTCAAGTGTTGATCATGTGGGTCCCTCCACGTTGTGTCGCAGTTACGCCACCGCTGGTCCATCGCACGTTCGTCCTTTGCTTCAGGAGACCCCTCCACCTGTCCACCATGGGAGGTCATCTGTATTTGGGGTATCGACATCAAGCATGCCGTCACCACGTGCACAGGTGCAGCAGGTATACCATACTCAACCTCCAGTTTACTATACCCTGGGACCGTTTGCGGGTGGCAAACTTCCCTGACCTGCCGATAGGGAAAAACCTGGCGTGCACACCGGGATGGGAACTTTATGTGACTCCATGCGCGCCGGAGTCAGGGCACACACAACACATACATGAGTAGTGTCAAAAATTTACTAACTACCTTAGTTTGGGCTTCGCTCTTTTTTACAATAGATGGTGACTACGGTTTTGTCAGGCGCATTCTGCAGTACCTGTTGTCTCCCCTCGGACACAATTTGTGGATGATTACTTCGCGACAGAACCACCTGATGCACAAGCTGGGATAGACTACTGGTATGCTGCTCCTCCGGTCACGCAGCCAACACATGAGAGGGAGTCGGACGATTTTGGGATGCTTCTAATAACCAACGAATGGCAAGTGCTCTTCCTTGTTTAGATCCTATTTCAATCGGAACTTTCCGCATCGACTCCACAACAGTCGGCACAACATAAGCACCCACTAGATAATTTGACTTATCTCACTGAACAGATCAGGCAACGAAAGAGGGGGCGAGCAAGCGTGCGAGGAAAAATCGGCCTTGACATTTTTACGTGAACTGTATTGTGAACTATTATCTTTTTCACCTAATAGTTATTTCACATTATATTATGAACTGACTCATGAGGTACATTCATTCGATCAGCTGCATTTCTATGGTTTTTTATATTTATAATTTTTTAAAAAATATTTACAAAAAATAGTTGTTATCAACTTAATAGTGGTCGCGCACTGTTACAATATGCTCTCAACGCTTATGTCATTTTGTTGTCCTAACATCTGACACAATGCAATACAATGCTTATTTGTCTTAATCACCGTTATCATGGGACGAGTGCTGACACGGACACTATGCGAGCTCGACTAGTCATGAGATTTAAAAACTTTCAATTTAGATTTGAAAACTTGCAACTCAAGATTTGAAACTATCAACTCAAATTAAAAACTTTCATCTTAAATTTTAAAACTTTTTAACTCAAAATTTGAAACTTTTAATTTAATCTTTTTAAAACTTTTGACTCAAAATTCGAGTTGAATCATGTTCGTGTGTGTGCACGTAATTAAAAAAATTCAAAAAATCATGAAAAAAATGAAAAAATAGTAAAAGAAAACCATGCGCATTATTAGGAAACTCGTGAAAAAATCCATAAAAAACAGTGAAAATAGCGTGTGGGGGCAACGCGTGTGAGTTTGTTAACGCGAATTAGTTTTTTCCACGAGGCAGTGTCGCCGCTGGCGTCCTTTCGGTCTTTCGGATCCAACCACGCCGCATGCGGCTTGGCAACATAGGAGACAAAATCGGACCAGTCATCTGCCTTATGTCAGCCGGGATGGCTTATTACGGGTCAGTCGGTCTAACAGCTAGAGTTCAATTGTAGGACTGGGGATAACATGATAGAGAAAAAGACGTGTCAAGTGTTATTACGAACTAAATGGATGGTTACCTCGATCAAACTTATCTAACATGATGTATATGAGGTAAACTATGATGGCCAATCAAATAAAGAAAATATTCGATGAAAATCATCAATTAACTAAAAATCATATCAAAGTTTCGTAAATATACAAACAAATCACTAGAGATATACATTTTACTCTGAGAAGTAATCTTTGATCGATTTATCAAAATTTATAATAGTCCCGGTTCCATTAGAAACATACTAAAAATATTTTTTATCCTGGTTCTAAAGCGCAATGAAATCTTATAATTTTTAGTCCCGGTTCAAAAAAATATATATGTTGTTGTGAGGTCCCATTAATCCCGGTTTGTGTAAAAAAACCAGGACAAAAAAAATATCAGCCTTTCCTCGTCCCCCACGCCCGTCCATCTTATTTTCTCCTCCTCTTCTTCTCTCCTTATCTCCTCTCAGATCTCATCCTCTTCTTTCCTCCTTATCCTCTCCCTCTCTCAAATCTCATCCGGCCTCTCCCTTTCCATCTCCATCCGGCGCCCTCTCCCTCTCTCTCTCTCCATCTCTCTCCGCGGCGGCACGCGCGGCGGCTCCGCGCGGGCGTGCGGTGGCCCCACACGAGCATGCGGCGGAGGCCCCGCGTGGGCGTGTGGCAGAGGCCCCGCGCGGGCGGCTAGCGGGCGGGCCAGGGCGACCGGAGGCGGGCGGTGTCGAGCAGGCCGGGGCTACCGGTGGCGGCCGCGGGCAGGGTCTGGCGGGCCGGGTTCCAGATCTATTTTTTTATGTTTTTTATGTTTGATAATGTGTGATTTTGATCTGTGATGTGAAGATGTATTTGATCCGTCATTTTGTGATTTCGTAGTTGTATTGGATCTGTGATTTGAATATGTATTTGCTCTGGAGAAAAATAAATGAAAAAGCATCTGTGACATGTTTTGTGATGTTTGATTTCATCTTGTGTGATGATTTTGGTTTTTTGGCCAGAAAAAACAAAAAAAATAAATATGAGGAATATGGGGAAGTGGGATGTCAAGAGGGTACTATATCTTTTGTCCCAGTTGGTAACTCTAACCGGGACTAAAAATTTATTTTTAGTCCTGTTTATTTCACCCGGGACTAAAGAAAGTGATTTCTAGTCTCACTTTCATAGTCTCGGTTTGACATCCGGGACTAAAGGGGTTATCAACCAGGATAAATATGAGTTTTTCTAGCAGTGTTTATACCAAATCTTAAGTCTGAACTCAAGTAAAGAAAGACAAATTATTTGTTTAAAATTTGTTTTTTTTATTTTTGAGTTTAAATTTAAGATTTGGTATGAATATATTTCATGACTACATTTATTTTTAGTAATTTTTTATAAATTTATAAAATTTTTAAGTTCAGTTTTTATGGTTGTTCATTTATTTGATGATTTTCCTTCCTTAACCAAATATCCCCTATATTTTTACGTTCTTCTGTAGCATAGCTAAGTGATAACCCACTGCTTACCTGCACTACTGGAGAAACGGTTTTTCTATACGGGCCGAAAGACATCTTCCTATGCGTAAGGCCTGCCCACATGCGCGAAAAGGTCTGGGAAAAGATTATTTTCGCGTGCAGGCGGCCCAACCGCACGGGAAGATCGATTATCCCGTGCGGTCGGCTTAAGCGGCCCACACGAGAAGATCGATTATCCCGTGCGAGCCGCTTAGCAGACCGCACGGGAAGATCGATCTTCCCATGCGGTCGGCTAAGCGGCCCGCACGGGAAGATAGAATATTCCGTGCAAGCCGCTTAGACGACCGCACGGGAAGATGGTCGTGCCCATTATTTTATGTATACGTTCTGTTAGCTAGCTATTGTCCTCTGTCTCTTCTCTCCTCTCCTCTCTCTCTTCTCTTCTCTTCTCTCCTCTCCTCTCCTCTCTGTCCTCTCCCTCTCCTCTCCTCTCCTCTCTCTCAATAATGTTAAATGAGTCAATATATATATTTTTCACGCACGAGAAAAAAAAGACATTTAATATTATTTCCTCACAAAAGATATATATATATATATAACATGGATCGATCATGCGTAATGTTTATATACATATCAAGCTAGTTTCGTCTCGCAAATTAACATAAGTCTAGCTAGCAACAAATTTACAAATTATTTAATGGCGGTGCTCTTTTTCCTACTCCCTAAGTCGTTTGAATTTATCGTCCGTTGCCAGCCCGCTCTCCGGATCGTAGAAATCGCCCAAATGGTTGTAGACATCGCAACGGATGAAGCGGCAAAGATCTGCAACCAAGTTAAGCATGGTTCTATCGTCGAACCGGTTCGCTACAACTGGAACTTCCGTGATCTGTTTAAGAAAAAATAGTACACATATACATACGATTAGAAAAATTATACAAGATCGATAACATGTAGAAAGATATATTTCTCTGGTGAACTTACTTCTTCGAACTTAGTAGTGTATCTCCCGTAGATTCTGAGCATCTCACACACGTAGTAGCCGCAAAGGTTAGTGCCTGGTGGTTGCTTATAACAACTTGTGAATTTTGTCAACGAATGGACTAGACAGTTATAATATGGTGTATATAAGAGGTGTACATGTGAGCACAATGTTTACCGTAAAAGAAAGATGATCGGAAAGCGAGAATCAGTTGTGATTCTGAATCATCTTTCACATCAGAAGGAAATCATAAGTCTATAGCTAGCCTATGCATGCATGTGATAAACTGACAGTCAGCTTATTCTGTGATGGCTCCCCTGTGCCTACTGAGGTGTGCTTTCTCTGTTTTCAGCAGCATTAATGTTCAAGTTCTCGTTGCTAATGTCTTCGGCCGAATTCTCGTGAATTGCCACATATTGATCGACGCCTTCTTCCTACCTTCTTCACCGATCTTGGTCTCTTCAATATGTCATGATCCATCGTAGTAGCCTTCTTCACCGATCTTGGTCGTTACGTGACTTCAACCCATCCTTTGTTTTACTAGGGATGTCAAGTAAAGTCCTGATGGTGTTGTCGAACACGTTTTTCTCGAGGTGCATGACATCGATGGCATGACGAATCTCCAGGTCTTTCCAGTACGTCAGGTACTTAAAAAAGATTGAATGTTTCTCGAAGGGCAGCATGTTTTCTACCACTTCTTTCTTCCTCTTGCCTGAAGCTCTCTTTCCCTTGCCGAACACGACCTTTATGTTCTTTGTCAGCTTGAACACCGTGGAACCATCCTTTGCTTCGGGGGCAGTACCTACCTCGACAGTGTTGTCAAAAAAGATAGCCATCGCACGATACCTATGCTTCTGTGGTAAGAAACGACGATGACGCATGTAAACTAACTTTTTTGACGAGGTCAGGTATATGTACGATGTGTTGTCCAGACATATTAGACATCCGGACTTTCCTTTAATCTATCCGGATAGGAAAAAATTGGCTGGTAGATCGTTAATAGTAACGAATATGATAACACGCAAAGTAAAATACTCCTGGCGGTATGCATCAAATAATCGTAGACCCTCTTCCCACATTTCTTGCATATCCTCCATCAAAGGTTCAAGAAACACATCTAGGTTGATGCCAGGCTGTTTTGGCCCTTATATAAGGATAGTCAACAAAATGTACTTTTGCTTCTGACATAACCATGTCGGAAGGTTATACATAGTGAGCAGGACTGGCCAAGTGTTGTGCGAGCTGCTTAGGTCACCGAACGAATTCATTCCATCCGTGCTCAATGCAAACCTGACATTTCTCGGATCATTTGCAAATTCTGGGTGCTTCGAATCAAAGTTTTTCTACTGTCGAGCATCGGCGGGATGTTGAATTATACCATCCGTCTTTCGACCCTCTTGATGCCATCTCATCAACTCGGCGTCGGTGGGGTTCGAGAACAATCACTTCATTCGATCTTTGACTGGCAAGTACCACATCACCATGGCCGGAACCTTTTTCCCTGGCTCGACCAATGAATTTGGTTCGACAATGTCACTATCGACGTTATCCTTTTTGTACCTACTCGCCCCACAAGTTAGACACTTGTCCAAGTCAGCGTATTCCTTGCGATAAAGTACACAGTGATTAATACATGCATGGATCTTTTCCACACCAAGTGATAATGGATATATCAGTTCCTTGGCTTGATAGGTGTTAGCTGGCAACAAGTCATTGAATCTAGTATCAGACCATCCGTGCCTGGCCTTCAATCTAAGAAGTTCTAGCATCGACCGCAACACTGTATAATCCATATCACATCCCTTTGCTTTATCGTATAAAAGATCTTTTGCTGCTTTCTGCAACGCCTCCCAATTGTTTAAATATCTTGCTTTCTCTGTTAAGACCTCTCGTTCAGTGTGCCGCAACAAATCCTCAAGATCAAGATCAATATCAACCTCTGCCTCGTCAAAACCAGAGCCGCCAAAATCACCCGTCGTTTCACGAGACATGTCCTCAATTATAAAATTCTCTGCCTCATCGAAACAAATATCAGGATTCTCTTCCATAGGGGCGACTTCCCCGTGATAAGTCCAAACTGTGTATTTCTCCATAAATCCACGCTGAATTATGTGTTCGAGAATTACATTCGGATCTTTCAACATCTTCTGATTCTTGCAATCCACGCAAGGACAAAAAATATCCTTCCTATTCTCCCTGAAAGCGTGTGCCTTAGCCTTATCAATAAATGTTGATGCTTCTCTCATGTACACCGGATGAGTTCTCCGTGTCTCATACATCCATATCCGATCCATTTAAAAACAAGTGACAACATAAATTAATATTATATTGCCGTTGTTTCTAAATAAACAAATTAAACTTAAATTCTACAAAAAATAAAAACAAAGTAAAATATTTGACAAATAATAAAAACAGTGACAACATAAATTAATATTGCACAAAAAATAATAATAATGAGACAAAAGTAGTTACCAAAAAAATGGTTTAATAAAAAATAAAATATTTGACCTATAAATTACAAAAATAGCTCAACTTATACAATTCAAACAAGTTTAAATATCTTCGCATTCAACCAATGAAATTTTACAAAAACAGAAGCAAATGAAGTAGATGATCAAGCACGTTACCTTTTATATTGATTTCAGTTGAAGATTTAAAGTCTAAAGCCTTTCACAAAATAAAATGCCTATTATTTGAAGAGAGAAAAATCGAGTTAAAAAAGTTCAAATATTTTCGCATTCAACCATAAAAATTTTTAAAAATGGAAGCAAATAGAAGAGGAGATCAAGTATGATACCTTTTGTGTTGACTCCAATTGAAAAATTCAAGTTTAAAACCTTTCCCCCTATAATTGCCTTTTTTGAGAGAGAAAACACTAGGGTAAATACGTCACTGTCGGGTTGAGCGGGAAATTTATTGCGCCACTGTTGGACATCATCGCATGCGGTTCTCTTAACGGCCTGCACGAGAAAATGCATTATTCCGTGCGGGTCCTTAAGCGACCGCATGGGATAATAGCCCGTGCGGTCGCTTAAGTGGACCGCATTATCCCATGCGGGCCAATTGCCGCCCCCGGGAACGGTTTTTTTAGGCGCGGGCTCTTATGGCCCGTCTGAAACCTATTGGGGGCCTCGTGCAGAAAAATCGTTTCTCCAGTAGTGCTGGTCACTGAGGCATGATTTATTTTTTCACTCTTTTTTGTGTTGTGTTATGTTACGTGTTTGAAACAAATGAAATGTATCTTAAAAAAGAATAAAACTAGTATGCTTTCTAACTAATTAAGTTTTGAGGTATTTACTTAAAAAATAAGTTTTAAGGCACACAAGAATATAAAGACAACAACGGAACTAGCCGCCACCCATTTTTTATGGTGTAATTTTTTATATAACTATCCTTAGTGTACACTAATAACAAGCGTAGATAAAAGGTCGACCTAACTAAGACCTGACTCCACCATTGTATTCAACTAAGAAAAAGGATCAAGGATTTCTCTTTTGGCTAGGCCTTGGGTTTGGAGGGCTTTAGATAAATTGTCCAAAAATATCGACCCTCTTATTTTCCTGCTAAATTAAACGTTGATAGCTTTACAAAATAAGAATTATGTCACAATATCTCAATACAAATGTCCTTTCTAACATTATAACGGGTAAGCTTCCAATGTTTACACACTTTTTCCCCTCAAAATGAAAAGGGAGAACCTCTTTCATAAACAAAAGAAAAACGATCGAAGAAGAGGGTAAAAGCACATTGTGTCTATAATATGCACGATGTGCAGACGAGAATAGCGTATATATGTGTTATCACACTGAAAACATAAATTCACACAAAAATATTTTCTAACTAAAGAAAATTTAATAAAACAATTGGACGATCAATTTTTGATCGGAAACATTACAAATTAGATTCAATATTTACCCTTCAAACTAATAGATGTAGAAAATGCCATTCATGACCCCAAACTATGCTACTACATATTACATATGTACGCGTGCATAAATTTACAAATGAGATACAGAGAGCACACTCGAAAGATCGATTGATCAACGTACAAAGTGCAAATTACTATAACTATTAATTATTTACAAGCATGCATTCTAGTATTCTACGATGTCCCTGGCCGCAGGCACCACATTATATTGCGGATTTCATTCATGCATGCCGCCTAGCTAGATCTTCAGGTGCTTCAACCTGCACATTGTACATGGTTGATCAGCGACATGGATAAGAGATTCCCAATCTACAAGTTGATCCACGCATGCAAGCCTAGCTAGTTAGCTACTTCAATTTACGATCTGTATGTAGCCATGTGGCTAATCAAGTCCCGGAGTGCCGCATCCGTGTGCCACACAAGGGTCCGGTATTAATTACCTGCCTTTTGATTTGCCAATGAGAAACAATTTTTCTAGGTGAGGTCCCAAATAAATTTCAGACGGACCATGAAAGGTAACGCCTGAAAAAATCGGTCCCGGGAGGCCTGTCTATTGGTCCGCACGGGATAATGACATCTCCAGTGCGGTCACTTAAGCGACCGCACGGGATATTATCCCATGCGGTCGCTTAAAAGGACCGTACGGAATAATGCGATTATCCCGTGCGGCCCACTTAACCAACCGCACGGGATAGAAACGCATTATCCCGTGCGGTCCACTTAAGGACCCGCACAGTATAATGTATTTTCCTGTGCGGGCCTTTAAGTGGACCATATGCGATGAAATTTTTTGTCAACTCTCACATTTGAACTACAAGTGATTAAAAAAATAGAATAAAATTAGTGAAAAAATTATATTCATGTTGTTTAGACATGCTTGAGTCATTATCCTGTAAATGAGAATAAATTTTGAAATTTTCTTCATAAAACATGATTATGAACCTATTGACCAAATGATTTTTAAAATTGTATAAATAGCAAACGAAGTCGGAAAATCATGAAAATTGTCTGGATTCATGATATTATACGTAGAGGCTGTGGTAAAAAATTGATCCGGCTTCCAATATTTTATGAGATACGTTATCGCGTGCGCTCGGCTTAAGGGCCCTCGCACTCGGCAAAATTTTGAAAAAAAAATTTTCTCCACCCTCCAAACTTTCTCTACTATGTAAATACAACATTTAACTCCTAATTATAAAATTTGGTAATTTTTTGATTGGTTTTGCTATATTTCTTTGATTTATTTTATTTTCCTGAATTTTTTTTGCCAAGTCTCACATTTGAACTCCAAGTGATTAAAAATAGAATAAAATTAGTGGAAAAATTATATTCATGTTGTTTAGATATGCTTGAGTCATTATCCTGTAAATGAGAATAAATTTTAATTTTTTTTTCATGAAATAAGATTAGGAACCTATTGACCAAATGATTTTAAAATTGTATAAATAACAAACGAAGTCGGAAAATCATGAAAATTGTTTGGATGTCATGATATTATACGTAGAGGTTGTGGTAAAAATTAGAAGGTTTCGACTATTTTATCACATACGACGCTCACAAAACCAAAGATTCTCGAGAGAAGATTAGAAGTGTTGAGAAGGATTGTTTAGATTTGGAGAGAAAGTGATGGCCAGATTGTCTTTTGATTTTAAAATTTTTTCCATCGGCAATAATTAGCATATATTGATGTATAGAAAAATTTGGTAATTTTTTGAATCAGTTTGATAATTTTTTCATCAATATCCATTTTGATGCAATAAAAAAGAGAGAGGGGGTCGATTATCACGTGCGGGCCGTTTAAACTGTCTGCACGGGAAGATCGTTTTTCCATGCGGGCCACTTAAACCGCCTGCACGGGAAGATCGTTTTTCTATGCGATGTCTGCAACTATTTGGGCGATTTCTACGATCCGGAGAGCGAGCTGGCGACGGACGATAAATTCAAACGACTTAGGGAGTGGGAAAAAGAGCACCGTCATTAAATTTGTAAATTTGTTGCTATAGTTAGACTAGCTTATGTTAATTTGCGAGACGAAACTAGCTTGATATATATATATATATAAACATTACGCATGATCGATCTGTGTTATATACATATCTTTTATGATGAAATAATATTAAATGTCTTTTTTTCTCGTTTGCGAAATATATATATATATATTGATCCATTTAACATTACTGAGAGGGACAATAGGGGGCTAACAGAACGTATACATAAAATAATGGGCACGACCATCTTTCCGTACGGTCGGCTAAGCGGCCCGCACGGAATATTCTATTATCCCGTGCGGGCCGCTTAAGCCGACCACACGGATAATCAATCTTCCCGTGCGGGCCGCTTAAGCCGACCGCACGGGATATTCGATCTTCCCGTGCGGTTGAGCCGCCCGCACGCGAAAATGATCTTTTCCCAGACCATTTCGCGCATGCGGGCAGGCCTTCCGCACGGGAAGATGTCTTTCGGCCTGCATGGAAAAACCGTTTCTCCAGTAGTGAACAGAGTACCTAATGGTGGTTATTAGTCTGAAGTGTGTGTGACAGTTGAGACCTTTGCTAGCTAACTTAGGCCCTTTTTCTTTTAGCTTCTACTTCTGTAAAAGCCAGCTTATGGCTTCTGGCTATTACTACCTCTAGAAACTGAAACTATAAAAGCTGAGCCTGTTTCATAACTTTCAGGATTAGCTTTTGGACCAAACGGAGTTCGAAATATCCAAAAACGGAGTTCAAAATATCCGACGGGGAAAGCCAAACAAGCTGGTGCATTACAGTGGCAGGTGGATAATTTTTCTCCTTAGAAGCTAGAAAAGCTCATCCTGGTGAGCTTTTAGCTTCTAGCTTTTATAGTTCAGAAAAGCCAAATGATTTTTAAGAAGCTAAATATAGAAAGTTAGTTGTTTCTTTTACTTGTTGTCTAATGTAGGTTTTGAAAAGACAGAAGTTAATGTTAAGAAAGAGGACCTTGGGCACAAGTCATGTATAGCATGCCAAGAGTCATCAAAGCTGAAGTCAACTTATTTATTAGCTTGCTGAGAAAATTAACCCCTGTCCAGTAGCCAGCTAGCTTTGTGGCAGATAAAATTAGGTCCTCTCTCTATCCACGTCCACAAATATAAAGATTTTTCATATTCTTGGCATATTTTAAGAAAGAAGATAGTAAAAGGCTACGATACGGTCAGGGTGGAACTTGCGAGGGAGTTTAGCGGTAAAATATGTAAAAAAACAAATAAAGAGTGATTGGGTGGAGATATGGATGGTAAAGGGTCTAACTTTTTATTAAAAAATTTAAGAGTTGGGTCTAAAATAGTGCGAGCTAAATTAGGCTGTATTCTTTGCATGACTACAGAAAAGAAAGTTCATTAGCTCATAATTAATTAAATAATTAATTAAATATTAACTTTATAAACATAAAAAAATTTATTTGATTTTTAAACAACTTTTATATAGATTTTTTAAAAATATATATCATTTAACGGTTTGAAAAAAGTGTCAAGAAAGATGAAAAAGTTAAATTTTGGAGTTGAAAAGAAAAGAACTAGCCCTTAATATATATATATATATATATATATATATATATCTTTAACATATAAATATATACAGACTCGGTAGTGTTATAAAAGAACAAAGGCTTTGACCCACTAACACCCTAGCTACAGAAAATACTACTCTAACTAGAAGTCATAAATTTTATGGAGAAATTTCAAACATCAGAAGTCCTTATTTGTAGGCAAAGGAGTTTAACTTTAGCAAGGTGAATCTATAAATCGGTGACATGTTTCGCCTAACTTTAATTAGAAGGTTGTTCCCTAAAGCTAAATTAAAACCTTGGCCAAACAACTAAAGTCGTTACTCGTAGGTGCTCACCGAGGCTGGCCAATTGGCAACTGTTGCAAACATCCAAACATAGCAAAACAACGACTTGATCAGTAACTCCGGTGAGCGCCACGATCGAAAGCGGCCGCGGGTGCCTCCGATATGATGCACTGACCTGCAGTCGCGGGCGGGGGGCACCTGTACGCGGGGAAGGGCACCTTCCCGGTCTCGATGTGCTTGACGTCCTCCACGAGCAGGTCGTAGTAGCACTTCACCTCGTCGGCGGACTTATTTCCCCCGACGGCGCGCGCGATGTTGTGCCACCGCTCCGGCGTGTCCCTGTCGTACACCGCCAGCGCCTGCTCGAACTGCATGTTCTGCCTCGCCGTCCACTGCGGCGCCCTCGACGAGCTCATCGACCTCGACGCCATCCAACCACACAATCTCTTTGTGCACTGGTTATCGATGTGTTTGCAGCGGTGATCAGCTCATTAGCAGCAGCGCTACTTATAGCCTGCCGGGCTTGGAAGCCTGGAAGACGATGAGCTGCTAGCAAGATGCAGATTCTCTTGTGGGGGCAAGGGGAGAAAAGCTAAGCATCGGAGAATAAAGGCATAGTCTAACCGATCGAGGCACTGGATAGGTGGCCATATGGCACGGGCACGGTGGGCCAGCCCGGGCACGGTCCGAAAAAGCATGGCCCAGGAATGGCCCGGCCTGGTTAGAATAGTGCCCGTGCTTGGCACGGCCCGACCCCTGTGCCGTGCTTGGGCCTCCATGGCGGCCCGTGGTGCTGGCCCGGGCACGTCACGACTTTTTGGGCCGGCACGGGGACGGCACGTCTCCCAGCCGTTGGATGTCACCTCCGGCTCCATCCTACCGTTGAATCCGACCGGGGATAACGCGGCCGTCGCCGCCCCCATCGGCACACGAAAAACCCTAGCCTCATTCTGGATGGATCTGGAACCCTAGCCTTAAATCTAGATCTGGCTCTCTCTCGTTGTAGCAGTCTTGGTCTCGTCGGCGCCGCACTCTCGCTCCGGTGGCTTTGCTCCGCTGGCGCCGCCGGCGCCCCCATCGGCACCCAAAAACCCCAGCCTCATTTTCTCATTTTTGTAACCCTTTCTCTTGCTCTCGCAGTCTCGGTGATCGAGACTCGGTCTCGCCGGCGATGCACTCTCCCTCTGGATCCCTCACCTCCTCTCTTCTTCCCCCTCTCCGGTGGCTTCTTGAGCCGCCGGTGGCCGGCACGGGCACACGGCACGGTACAGAACTTCTTTCCTCCTATTGATCCCGCAACGTCGATGTAGCCTTGTCCTCTCCTTGTCCGCTTCGTCTCCGTCTCCGTCCATCTCACTTGGATCTGGTGCTCCGGATGAGAATCCGTTGAGGAATCAGGCCTCTTGGGCTCGCTGGCGATACTGGTGCTCCGGCTGCGAAGGTGGGTGACATAACCCAAACTCTAGATCTATTCTTTTCCGTGATTGCTTGTCCTGTCTCGAGTCGATCCCTAACCCCTAGATCTATTCTTGTTTGCTCTGTTTGTGTAGCCGTTGAGGAACCAGGACGCCGACGAGGGACCATGGCCGCCTCTGTCTCCGATGACGAGACTGTCTCGATGTCCATGGACGCTAATGATAAGAGGCGGCTGTGTGGGATGGCCAGAGATGATGATGAAGAGGACCTGACAGAGGACGCGCAGGCTCTGTTCGGTCTTAGCCTTCCGGCTACGACTCCGATCGAGATCGACCTCGACGATGGCAGTGATCGTGGAGGGCCTAGAGGCGATCCAGATGATGCTCCTGGAGAGCTTGAGAAGGAGGCCAAGTGTGCTCATCCCTCGACCTCTGCGGTGTGGCAAGATTTTCAAAAGCTATTCAAAATGGTGAATGGTAAGAAAGTCAGGTATGCTGCTAAGTGCAATCATTGTTTTAGGTAGTACTCTGCTCTCTCTAGTGGTGGCACTGGTCACCTCACTCGTCATAGGGACAGATGCCCCAGGCGCCATGAGAAAACACGCATGGCTCAGTCTCAGATCTCTTTTAATTCTGATGGTAGTATCTGCAATTGGGAGTACTGTCCTATGCGTGCTCATACTGAGCTTGTCCGTCTGCTTGCTAGGCTAGATCTTGTTGTTGGTCTTGGTGAAACT
This sequence comes from Oryza australiensis, assembly GCA_019925245.2. Lineage (NCBI taxonomy): Eukaryota > Viridiplantae > Streptophyta > Magnoliopsida > Poales > Poaceae > Oryza > Oryza australiensis. The sequence continues at coordinate 1,381,188 of JAIFGZ020000044.1, forward strand.
GCTGCATTTGAGGAATACATTAGATCTGCTCATAACCCTGCATTTGTTGCTATCTCTAGACAAACCACCACTAGAGACATGGTTAAATTTTTCACTGTGTGCAAGTCTAAGCTAGTTGAGACCCTGAGTTCTTCTGTTGTGCACTATGTGTGTTTGACTGCTGATATTTGGTCTGGTAATACCAAAGAAGACTACCTTAGTGTTGTTTCTCATTACATAAACTTTGATTGGCATCTTGAGAAGAGGGTGCTAGGTCTTGTACTTATTGATGTGTCCCACACTGGACAGAATATTGCTGATCGTGTTTCATCTGTGCTTTCTGATTATGGCTTGACTGATAAGGTTTTTGCTGTTATTTTAGACAATGCATCATCTAATGTTGCTGCCATGAAAAAACTTAGACCTGTGCTCCCTAAGTATCTTGGCATTGATGTCATAGATGATCCAAATAAAAATGATGTATGTCCTAATCCTGTTAGTTCTTTGTTCTTGCATCAGCGTTGTGCATGTCATATCATTAATCTGATTGTTAAGGAGGCTTTTGAGGCTCTTAAGCCTTTGATTGAAAGATTTAGAACTGCAATCTCATTTATTAACTCATCCAACCAAAGAATTGCTGCATATAAAAGTTACTGTTTGATTTCTGGTGTTAAGCCTAGAAAGTTTCAGCTAGACATGGAGGTAAGGTGGAACTCTACATACCTTATGCTTAAAAATTTGTTTTCTCATAGTAACATATTGACTACTTTCATCCATGCTCATTATCATAGAGTAGAAGGTGGTCAATTGCTTTTAACTAAAGAACATTGGGAAGTTGCAAGTAAAGTGCTTAAATTTCTTGAACTGTTTTATGAAGCTACTGTTGCATTGTCTGGTGTTTACTATCCTATATCTCCTCTAATGCTACATTATCTTGTTAAGATTACTATACACCTGAAGAGCTATGCTAATGACTGTTACATAAGAGCTGTGGTTCAACCTATGATAGACAAATATAATAAGTACTGGAGGAACATTCCTTTGCTTTATTCTTTTGCATTTATCGTTGACCCTAGAGCTAAACTGAAATGTTTCCATAGAGTGCTCAGGAGGTTGGGTACCCTTATTAGTACAGATTACACTTCTTACCAGCTTATAACTAGAGCTAGACTTACAGATGTTTATAACAAGTATGAGGAGAAATATGGAGCTATAAGGTCGAGGAGGACTGACACTCCTAATCTGTCTGGTAAGAAAAGGTCTGCTTGGGATGAAATTTATGATGATGATGGTGATCTTGATTCTGGTATGAATAATCTAGCTAGTACTGCACACTTAATCATGTCTAGAGATACCTCTGCTACTTCCCTGCTGCATGCTGCATCTTATGCTTCTAATGCATGTGAACTCATATCTTACTTGGATTGTGACACTGTGAACCAGTTAAATGATGACTTTAACCTATTGGAATGGTGGCATCAGCACAAACTTACATACCCAGTGTTGTCCATCATGGCTAAAGATGTTTTAACTGTTCCTGTCTCTACCATATCTTCTGAATCTACCTTTAGCATGACTGAGAGGATCATCGAGGAGCGGAGGAGAAAGCTGAAGCCACAGATGGTGGAGATGCTGACCTGCCTAAAGGATTGGGAGGCTGCTGAATCATGGCTACAGCAAACTGTGGAGGACGGAGCTTCAAGAAGCATTTGAGGAAGAGGATGAATCCATTGAGTAGTTTACTCTTTTAGTTATCATTTGTGCAATGTTGACTGTAATGTGGACTGTAATGTGGACTTTGTGGACTCTGGACTGTAATATGAACTTTATAAATTATAATGAAGCTTGGCTGTACTCTTTTTTCATGTCTAGGGTTTCTCACAAAGGCGATTTTTACCTAGACAGGTTTTTAATGAGGCAGCCATTGCACATGCTCCTAATAAAATGATCTTTTGATATATGTGTCTTGTATTTCTACTTCCTTTGATTCATGAACTCATTTATACTTGTAGTTGTTAAGTTGTTACATGGAATGAAAAATTGACCTTCAATGGACTGAAATTTGGATTTTGTTTAGTGCCAGTGCCGACACGGGCATTGCAGTGCTACCGTACCCAACAGCACGGCACAGCACGCTCCAGGGCTCTTAGTGCCGTGTTTGGGCCTAAGTCCCAACATGGCGACACTAAAAGGCACGGCACGGCTATTCAGCCGTGCCCAATAGTGCCGTGCCAAACCGTGTTCGTGCCCATACCATGTCGTGTCATGCGGCCTATTTGGTCATCTATAACTGGAGACGGCCACTACATGAACGACATGAGCTTTGTTAAGAGTAAGGCATAACTTAACCGATATATCGAGCCAGTGACGAGCTTTGCAACAGAAAATTATTGGAAAAAAGATTTGCGTCGAACGCGGTGGATATATATCATATGCCTTTTTATCCCTTCGATCTATCTCCTCGCGCAAGATCTATCTATCGATCGATCGATCGACAGTCATGGCACGTAGCTTACGGATAGAAGGTTATTCCGCCGTGTGCGTTTGTCAACTGTGACATGCACGTAATCCGGCCTGCATCCGCATCGGATTGGGCGGGGGCTGCGTCTGGTCTCTGGATGATACACCTCGCTGCTGCTCATGTGTGCAAACGGAGACCACACGCGCACTTGTCCAGGGTCATTATGGGTGATCTCTGCCACTGTTCATAGGTATCCTATTCCCACGGACTTCTTTCTGTCGTGGCTTTACGTGGGGCACATCGGCTTGTAACAGGGTTTTGGTGCTTTCTTCTTTAATTAGAAGTATAGTTTTCTTCAAAAACTTAATTTCTTCACTAGAATTGGTTGATAACTTCTTTCCAATCTATTTATTAACTTTATAATATTTAATGCTTAATTGATCCCTATTGTTCACTTTTTAATAATCTAGTTCAAACTGATCAACTGACACCACTAATCAAGATATGTCCTTCTTTCAATTATACCCACAAAGTAGTAAAATATATAATCACCTATATCGTTCATGGTATTCCCTTTTTGTCGCAAATGCTTACCGTTTTGGACATCCAACAAAACTTTTTAACTTTGAGTATTGAAAATAAAAAAATATTGTGTGTACAATTTTTTTTAAAAGTCACTTTCATAATCTCGTAAAACTATTATATTTTATATATCTATTCCGTAATGGAGAGAATTGCTTTATAACTAATTAAGTACATTACAATAATAATTAACTTAATAACAACATTGTTTGTCAATTCCATAAACATTAGTTGGAATAATCTTTGAACAGCAAGTTGCGGAACATTAGATTCCATCACCAAAAAAAAGTGATATCTTCACATATCAGAATAAATATCTTTTCTTTGATTTTTCAAACAGAACAATATCATGATTCTCCCTTGGGTTTTTGAGTATTTAATTTCCACTTTTCCAGCCATTCAACTCGATCAGCATTCTGAATACGCTGCTCTGAAAATAAGTTTACTTATTTACACCTTTTTAAACTATTAAAAATTTCAAAGCTGCAATGTATAGTGTAGCAAGTAGCAATTGTTTTATTTTTGGCACTATCAGTAAAATTTAATTCAAAATATTTTGCTGAACGCGATCATTTCAGTTATATTAACAACGGAATAAAAAAATAGAACCACTCCTACCGCTTAAATTTGTTGCTGCATTGGGGAGGGGTTGTTAGGGTTAATTGGGTTCGTGTCTTTAAAAAATACCATTATTATTCGCATAATTAAAACCATGCCATTACGAAATGTCCAAAATCCGATATATGCCTACTTTGTACGTTTGAAACAGATTTTGAAACGTTTTCTAGCTAATGTATTTAAGTATGGGCCAAAATACCCCTATCTCTTACAGCTCAAGAAATAATGCAACATCATTCCCTGTCAACTCCACATTTTGATGTTTTCATAAACAATCAAAATTTTAAATATAAAGTTTGAAACTGTTGCAACAACTTGCTGCCGTCGGCCATTAATCTGGTGTACAAAAAATTACACAGGAAAAAAAGGGACAAAGGATAAGGGAAAAAATGGGTGGTAGGCAAGCCGGGTCGCCATCCCACGCGACGGACAGTGGCGTCCTTGGCATTGCTCGTCGACGCTGCCCTCCTAATCTGCTCCCTCCGCAGCAACTTGTCGTCGCCACTGGATCTGCCATTGCAGAGGGAAATCTAATGAAAAGCCACGGCTATGGATGGCACTCCTTGAGATGCCACTCTTAAAATTTTCCTTACAAAATTGCCAGTGCCGAACGCGAAAAGTTCAGTTTTCGCCATTTTTGCCTATCTGGCATGCCAAGTGAGCAGGCCAGCGTGGATTCGCGACGCAAAATTACTCCCTTGCCCCCCTTATCCATTAGCACATGGGACTTAGTACATAGCGCTCCTTTTCCCTATTCAGACCAGCTACAGCTTTCCTTGGACGAACCCTAGAACTCGACAGCGCCGGGGTCGATGTCGCAAGCCTCTTCGTCGACCAGCATGAGGAAGGTGGGCGAAGTCGTCGGCAAAGAAACCGGCCTTCCCCTGATCCGCTGCCCGGCCTGTGGGAAGGCACGGGTACATGAGTGGCGCTCGAGGAAGGAGAACATCAACATTGGGCGCGTTTACTTCAAATGCCCAAGGGGCGATGGCTGGGTGAGTTAATTTGGCACTGTTTCATTCTGCATTTTTGCTTCTGTGTTGGGGATTCCTATTTGTTGCTGACTTGATGCATGGGTGGGTGATGGATTTCAGATGGCTGATAGGTGCAAGTATTATAAATGGCAGAGGGAATATTTCTGTGATTTGGTTAAGGGAAATGTGATTCAGGTTGTTGATCTGGAGCATGAGGAAGAAATTGAGGAGGAGGACGATACTATGGGGATGAAGCCGGGGTGCATGGAGGAAAACCGTGGTGGTGTCAAAATGCAGAAGGAAGAAGTGCAAGAGAAGTTGGACCTAGTGATGAAGCTTCTGTCTGTTCTGTTTGTGATTTCTGTAGGCATAATTGGCATGTTTTTTGGGTATGTCATGCAGAAGTGAAACTAGTAGCTAGATAGCAATATGTGTAGGCAAAATGTAACTGGAAAATTTTGGAGGAAATGTAACTAAGAAAAAAATGCTTCTATGAATGAATGGCAGATTTTGAGCATTGTGCAATTTGTGAAATGTAACTGAGATTTGTTTTGCTTTTGGAGACTGACATAATTGTAGCAAAATGACAGAATTCTAGACTGAAGCCACAGAACTTAGTAATTCCAGTAAAATGACAGAATTTAGCAAAATGACATTAGTAAGTTTGGCACATCAGTTTGACATCAGTTTGACAGAACTTAGTAATTCCAGACTGACATTAGTTTGCCATACACATAAGTTTACTACAGAACTTAGTAAGTTTGGCACATTAGTTTTGCATATAGATATCTTTGCCACAAAATTTAGTAATTCCAGCAAAATAACAGAACTTAGCAAAATGACAGAACTTAGCAAAATGACATCAGATTGCAGCAGCTCAAGAGCTCTTCTTCCTCACTGAAGCTTTCTTTGGTTTGGTGGCAAGTTTCTTTTTGGGTGTCATCTTCTTGACTAGATAGATAACCTGCAAAGGCTGAGCTTCAACAGTAGTTGTTAAGTCCAACACAAGCCTCCTGTTGACAGGTGTTGCACATGATTCTTCTTTAGATTCAGCTGCTGCTCTTGCTTGTTCAGCTGCTGCTCTTGCTTGTTCAGTTGCTGCTCTTGCTTTTTGAGCTGCTGCTCTTGCTTCTTGAGCACTTCTTAGAGCAGAAGCAAATTCAGCTGCTGCTCTAGCTCTTGTTCTTGGTGTTCTAGCTGGTACTGAAGCAGTAGCTCTTTTTCTTGGTCTTGGTGTTGTTGGTGTTCTTGGTGGTCGAAGCGGTACCATGTGCACTAGCTTCTGGTGCACTAGCTTCTGCTGCACTAGGTTCTGCTGCACTAGCTTCTGGCGCACTAGCTTCTGGCGCACTAGCTTCTGGCGCACTAGCTTCTGGTGCACTAGCTTCATGTGCACTAGATTCTAGTTGACTTGGTTCTTGTGCTCCAGCTTCTTGTGCACTTGCTCCTGATGATTCATAATGAAATTATAAGAAATGAACTAAACAAAAGAAATCAGTATGTACTGCCATACCTGCTGGCTCACTTGTTTCACCTGCATCAGATTTTTTTGACTTCTTGCACCCCACTGGTTTCTTTGTTTTCTTGGTTCTCTTCCTGCAATGAAGTGCAAGGTCAAAGCAAAGAAATTGAGAGTATAAGGTGAAAACACAACTTATGAAAGCATTTGTCACCTTTTCTTTGTGCCTGTCAATTCACACCTCCAACTCTCCTTTTTATGCCCTAGCTGACCACAATTAGGGCATATGGACTGTCTTGTAGCCTTTCCTGATCTCTCCAGGCAAGAAGGTATCCTGTTCTTTCTCTGCCTTCCTAGTCCTCTTTTCTTGCCTAGTGGTGCATATAACTTGAAGTCTTTTTCAACCTCTGGCCACTGGTTCCTATCAGTGATGTTAGGCCATCCATATGCATAAGCTTGTTTGAACCTTTCAACAGAATAGGCCATGTCCACATAATTCTCCCACACTGGCTGTCTATCTGTAGTGATGACAGCCAAAGCATGAGGACACGGCTTGCCAGTGACTTGCCACAGTCTACATGTGCGCATGTTGTCACTTAGGTTGACAACATGCCTCCTCACCTCCTCATCCTTGTAAATTTCACTCACTTCAGCTTGATCAGGCCTACCCTTTGTTACCTTAAGATGCCCTAATCCCTTTGAAGATGCATTCAACAACTAAATCACAGGTGGAAGAATGACCCCTTGCATACCAGTTGAGATTCTTCTCCTCCTCTCAAAGTACAACACACCCTTTTATCTTATTGCATCCACCATGCAATGCAATGGAAAGTCTTTGAATTCCTTTATCCATGCATTCCAAGACTCTGTCAAGTTATTGGTAATGTAGTCACACTTAATGTCAGGTGACAACTTAGACCTAGCCCATATGAGATTGTGATGTTCTCTAAACCATTTACCTATATCAGGACTAGCTGCAAGAACTTTATAAAAAAATGCTTGTGCTTTGCAGGTTCATATGCCCTAGCTGCAGGCCACATGTTGGATGCATAAAGGTCTCCTGTGAACTTCTTCTTCATGTTCTCCATTAAATATCTGAAGCACTCTCTTTGTTCAGCCCAGGGAAACACATGCTTCACTGCTGCTTCTAGTCCTTTGCAAGCATCAGTGCAGATTGCTAAACGTGGTAATTCACCTATTGCCTTGCGAAGCTGTTCCATGAACCACATCCAATTTTCTTTTGTTTCTGAATCAAAGAAACCAAATACTAATGGGAACATCCAATTCATCCCATCTAGTGCTAATGCTGCAGGCATGTGACCATTCCACATGCCATTGAGGGCAGTAGAATCAATGCCAATGTATGGCCTGCAGCCACCTAAGAAACCAACTATGCTACCCCTGAAAGCACAAAAAAATTTGCTAAAGTGCTTCTTATCACCTTCCTGTACATAGTCAATTTCAACAATACTCCCAGGACATCTCATCTCAATTTCAGCCTTAAACCTATACAACCAATCAAATGAATCACCCCATTTCCCAAAAAGTTTTTCACATGCTCTCTGTCTACCATACCAAACAGTCTGATACTGAATCTTAATTTTATATTTCTCCTCAAGTTCCTCTTGCAGTTGTTTAGCAGACATACCAGGTTTTCTCTTTAGCAGTGGTAGTGCCCTCTCAGCCACCCATGCCTGAGTTGCCATTCTTCCCAGCACTCTACTTGTTGAGGCACAATTGTGAGGATACTTGTTTATTTGAATCTGCAACAAATGAACACAAGTTAGTGACTGAACTATAAGTGATTATTTCTTAAGTGTAAAATAGAAAAATACCCTGACAGAACCATCAACTTGTGTCCTAGCCCTAATAATCCAGGGGCATCCTGGAGCCTTGCAATACCCTTTGAATCTATCCCTGTCAGACTTCTCAGTGCCTAGCTCAAACTCAGTCATTATGGAATGTTGCCTCACTGCTAATCTGAAGTCTACCATGGAAGGGTACATTGTGCCAACTGTCATTTCTGGATTATCCCTATCCCAATCCATAACAGGCTCTGATGGATCTTTATCATCAACAGGGCAAGATGCTTCTTCCATATCTGGAATGGGATTGTTTTCTCTTACGGGAGTGGCATCTCTTATGGGACTGTTTTCTCTTGCACTACCATCTGCATTTTTGAATCCCATTGCTTCAAAGACTCTTTCCTCATCAGCAACTGCAGTGGCTTCACCATCTTGATTTGCCTTAGGGATAACAAGCAGAGATTCCCAATCAACCATCTCAGGTACAAATGTTTCTTGCTCTTTTTCAGCTGCCCCTGCATTACAACTGAATGTTTCTCCTAAGTCTTCACTGAATTTGTGCATTGGTTATGCCTGGCTAGTCACACCAGAATTGCCCTTAGATGCACCACTATCCACAAAGCCATCTGAAACCTTGTCAAAAACTTGGACTACCACATTTGCCAACCTCTCAACATACCTGGCCTTAATCATACCCTCAAATTGTCCATTGTTCCTAATCTTCCATTTTGCCTCACTGTGTCTATCTACTGACCACACATCAATGGTTTGTGAAGGACCCCAAATGGTCTTACTCTTCATGTCAGTGATAAAACAATCTAGATTATACCCACTGCTAATATCAATCCAGAAATCAAATGTTTGCTCATCCATTTCTAAATCCTCACTCCAGTACTCCAGAACGGCCTTAAACTTTTCACATTTCACGACTAATCTAAAAGCGTTGCCAGGATCGATCCTGACATAATCATACATAATGAAAAGGATGTAGATGTTAGAACTTACCATCTGGCATGCTAACCTAATGCATATACACAACTGAGGGTGAAATGCACTTACCAAGGAGGGCAGTCCGTAGGGTCCATGGTTCAGACCCGGCGTCCGCCACCGCACCTCGCCGCCGCCTCTCCTCCCTCACTGGTGCCCGGAAGCTGGGAGCTAGGGTTCGGCGTTCCCTCTGAATGGTGGCGCTTCAATCGGCCGCCCTCCCCCCTCCCGTGTTATTCGATATGAAAGAGGGCAAGGGAGTAATTTCGCGTCGCGAATCCACGCTGGCCTGCTCACTTGGCATGCCAGATAGGCAAAAATGGCGAAAACTAAACTTTTCGCGTTCGGCGTTCGCAATTTTGTAAGAAAAATTTTAAGAGTGGCATCTCAGGGAGTACCATCCATAGCCGTGGCTTTTCATTAGATTTCCCCATTGCCGACCGCGCCGAGCACATCCATGACAGCGGATGAAGCTGGCGTTGAGGGAGGGGTCACCATCCATGACAACCGAATCGGCCAGCTGCCGCCCATGCCCTTCGTCATCAGCACCGCCAACTTCCACCGGCACGGGCATCATGGATCTCGTCATCGTCGCCAGACCGTGCGTCGCAGCCATCGAACACGATGTCCTCGACCACGCTGTCACCGTCGCCGCTGGATCTGCTCGTGTTGAGCTTGTCATCGCCACCGCCACTGGAGCCTCGTCGCCACCGCCGCCGGACCCGACCTCTCACCTGCAAACCCACCTGCAACTTCCGCCCGCCGCCACTTTCTTCACCGTCGGCGCTGCTCAGCTGCCATCGCCGCTGCTGTTGGGTGATTGCATCAGGCAAGATTGGGGAGATTGATTTGGGGCTAGGTTAAACGAAGGTAGGCTGGGAGTATTTTGGTCCATACAGTAGACAAAAACTGATTCAAAATGCATATCAAGTGTATAGCATGACATTATCCAATTTTTGCAGTATTGTAGTGGTATCATTTCAATTAGATGAATAATGGTGTTTTTCAAAACTGACAAATTTACAATGGCATGGATCCAATTAACAGAGGTAATGAGCGTGAATAGTTATTATTACCATGTCAAATTAAATTGTACAAGAGCAACGCCCAATCCCATCGTTTTGCCTATAACTGGTTATAAGCTGTAAAACTTATAAGCGACAAAAATAATTTTTGAGTAGAACTTTACATATTTGTTTTTAGGCAAAATTTGCTATAGGGCATTAAAAGTTTGTAGCATTTGCTGTGAGACATCCAAAGAACACACATTTGTTTGTGGACATCATAAAAACATGGTAATTAGTTGTTGGACACCCATCATATTATTTTATTATATTCAGTCAAGATGGAGAGAGAAAGTGCATTGAAAGTACCATTTTGCCTCTTGGATCAATCGGCTTGTAAAAGGTTGTTGTCACTGGTTCGAACCAGACCCAACCCAGTTCACTCACACGCACTCGTTCCCCTCTCCTCGAACCCTAGGTTTGGGGGGGCGACGGTGCAGCGACGAGCTGTGTCGACGACGGAAAGCTCTGGTGAGGGCGGTGGAAGATTGAAGCGGCACGATGTTGGCATTGATGGAGCTATGAGCTCGAGGTTGCAACTGACGGTGGCTGGAATATGGTCCATGGGGGGATTCGCTGCTTTATTCTTCCCTCACCGCTTGATTCCGCCGCCGCTGCCGCTGCTCGAATACGTCACCGCCACCATTGGCCGAGCTTGTTGTCGCGTCATCCTCGCCACCCACAAACCTAAGGTTGGAGGAGAGGGGATCGAGAGACTGATAGTGGAACGGGTCTAGTTCAAACCAGTCCTGGTCGGGTTAAACAAGATGGCCCCAAGGGCAAACTTGCCTTTTATTTAAGTTTCTCTCTCCATCTTGACCGGGTATAATAAAATAATATAACGGGTGTCCAGCAACTAATTACCACATTTTTATGGTGTCCACAAAAAGATACACAGTTCTTTGGGTGTAGTAAAAGCAACAAACTTTCAGTGTCCAGTAGCAAATTTTACCTTGTTTTGACCGAGTTAAAAGCTAATACTGAAAAATCAACTACGATAAAAGAATCGAAATCAATTACTCTAAAATTAAGTTTCAAAATTTAATTTGTGGCTACCACTCTGACAAGCTGGAGAGCAAATGATGAGAAACCTACAGTGCTATATATCTCTACTTTTTATTGTTCATCTTCTACTTCAAAGAAGCAACTTCCCCCCTCCCATAAATCTACCATCTGAATTTACCATCTATGTTTCCTATATGCTCCCACTGTCTCATCTTCGGTGGGCAACCTCCATATCCATGTAGCTTGATCCTTGCCTGACACTTGGCGTCATATTCCGATCAACAATTATAGCATATCCATCCCCAACATGCATGGGACACCACATCCCAAATAGTTAATATGTTGGTGTGAATTTTTTACACGCGCTGGCCTGGGAGATATGCTTAACTCCAGTGCAGGTCCAAATCGGTCACCTCTGGTGATTGAATGGGCGTGCTAGTTGGTTTGATCCTGTAACCAACAAGAAAACAAAGAATAGACATTTGGTTAAGGTTAGATCTTACTCCATCGGCTATAGATTAATAAATATACAATTGTTATCCCGAAGCACATTTAGATTAAGTGATTGGGATAGATTGGTAGCATACCGAGACAGTATAAATCACTTAGATCCAAAGGTACGTTAGGAACACAATTATATATATTCATAACCTAGCCAATATCATAGATCTAATGTAAATCAGCTAGTACTCTGATATATTTTATAAAAAGATATTAATCTAAATTAAATGCATTAAACCACAATCAATTGACTGGTAATGTAAACTAGCAGATTGATACCGAGCTTAATACATTTAAGTAGATTGAGATCTTAATATAAAAGGCAATTCTAATACATCTAACAGTAACAACATAAAGATGATCATAATAGATAAGACCGGCTGAAACCCCGGTTCTATCTCTAATAGCAGACATTGAACCAGATAAATCTATATAGTTCTAAAGGCGACTTAATAGGTCGATTAGATGCAACATTAAGTACCAAAAGAATTATGTGATCTATGTAGGCTAATGAGAACTCTCCGAAATGGTAGATATGCCATATAACTTAAACCAACCTCTGGATCTAGCTCTGTCGGCTGCTATCTTCAAAGAGATATTAGCCGATCGCGAGATAGATCTAGACATTGATCTAGATTATATGCCGCATATGATAAATTAAGCAGTTTGCAACATCAGAATCAGAGTATCATACTGATGAAAGCACTGACCCCGATACTACAAGCCGTTTGTAACAAGAAATTACCTTTCCTGGAGATCGAAGTCGATGCAGCCCAAGAGCAGAGCAAGAACTCGTCGAGAAAAGTAAAAACAAAAGGGTTGGCGATGCACCGAGATTGTATTGATGTATGTTGATATGTTTTACAAGGTCTCGGGTCATATTTATACCCGAATATACAATGAGTCCGTGATGGACACGATTCCTATTACAGATTAAATCTCTAAACAAATCGACATTATCACAAAAAGAAACTATACAAGATATCCTAACTTAAAAGATACAATTGCCATCGTAGGACCTTATCCATAGATGGCAATATCTTTAACGCACTTTGGAAACCGAATCCAATAATTATCTCTTAAGCTTTCCTTCCGGGATTGGCTTCACCTCTATCTTCAATCAGAATAGGCTATCGGCTGTCCTGGTCCAATTCGAACTTAGCCGACTGGCTTCGTAGCCGATTCGGACTCAGTCGATGCGGCCTTTGTTTTATCGCAGATCGCGTGCTACCTCAATTCTGCTTCAATTTCGGCCTCAAACCTAGGGATTTGGTTACCAAATTTGATCGTTAACATAATATAAGAAATTGGAGTGGATGCAAAACCTATAAGAGACGATGAGGTTCATTGGAGAAGAATGAACCTTGGTAGAGAAGACATGCATCACCCTCTCCTGAAGCATGAATGTTAACAAAAAAATGAATTCATTTGGGTAGATAATCCAGATGATATTTAGCAAAATGCATAGCTCATAATAGCATGACCATCAAAATGGGTTGAGTTCTTTTCGGCCATTGGTTGTGCAACTCCGTGGCATGCAAAACAAGGTAAGCTATTAGCACATAATTAATTAAATATTAATTATTACAAACTTAAAAATACTCTTTCCATTTTATATTATAAGTCACTTTGACTTTTTAGTGAAATTTCAAAAGTTTGACTAAGTTTATAGAAAAATATAGCAACACTTATAGCACTAAATTAGTCTCATTACATGTTAGATTGAACATATCTTGATAATTGTTTATGTTAAAAATATTGCTATATTTTTCTATAAATTTGGTCAAACCTAAAGAAGTTTGACTTAAAAAAGTCAAAATAACTTATAATATGAAAACAGAGAAACAGAGGTAGTATGTTTATTTAGTTTTTTAAAATAATTTTTATATAAAATGTTTTTACCAAAAATTCACCGTTTAGCAATTTAGGAAATGAGAAAGTTCCAACTGCGAGAAAGTCTGCAGATCTTTCTTCCACAACTTGTTGGTTTGTCAGTAAAAAAAGTGACCCCTTTTCTTCGGAGTGCGCGACCAGCCTATCGATCCTATTCTCTTTCCGGACAAGTTGTTGATGTGGTGATGAGGAGGAATGTCTCTCTCAACAACATATTCAAATCTACCATTTCTGGCTAAGCTACGGGCAGATGGATCCCATGAAAGCTCAAAATTTTAAGCATTACTAACTTAGATTCATATACAAATTTTCATTACAAGTACTATTCCCATACCAAAATATGTATCAGCAATATGCCTGCACCTGCTACAACAAAAAATAATTTCATGGTAGCAGAGCACAAAACAAACACTCCCTCTAATCATAAAAGTACATATTTCTAACATCCACATAGAGTCAAACTTTTAAATGCGTGAGCGTTGCATGTACGTTTATCTTGAAAAGTACTTTCATAATATTATATTTGCTTTGCTAATACACATGTATGTATTCTTGTGACCTTTTTAGATAATGATAATGGTTTGCATCTCTGGTCTCTGCTGACAGGCACACAACTAATAAGTCTTAGTAAGTCTTAGTGCTAATAAAGAATAAAACAATATTGAGTGTTGGCCATCACTATGTTATTTTTAGCTCGATTATCAATGACGACTAGTGACAACTTCAGAATTGGCCACACTCGCTTGTTTGTGATGAGAAAAATACTTTTTGTGTCCAAAATAATCACCACAAAGAACCAATTTCCCTTATAGTGTTAAAAGGTAAAACAAATCACACAGATTGTGTGTTCTTGTAACTAATGAGAGTACTAAGTAATCTAAGAAATAAGATTTTGATTTGTACCTATTGCGAGGGAAGATGCATGGGCCAGGAGAGGAGGATTGAGGACATTGCATATCGTCCATGTTCCAAACAGGATGCACCATGCATACCATAAAAAATGAAGTAGAAAAAGGATTTGATATCTTTAATTGATTACAAGATTGGTGACATTCGTTGTATCAAATCATTTGCTAAAATTAAATCGTGATTCATATATGTCGCATGGATTAGAGGCTATGGGAGTTACTATTAACTCGGTTCGTGTTATGAGTGTAATTCAGATTTATAAATTTCTTTTGAAAATCTTATTTAAAAATAAACTTAGGTTGGATGATGAATGATGATGGATGTAGAATATAATGTATATAGAATATAGATTATTAGATTATTGATTGTGCATTTTGTTATTAATAACTTGTTGAATATTAGTTTGCACATCCTTGCTATAACCACTACTCATGCTCCATACTTTCCAAGAATAAGACATTGTAAAATGCCCTAAGACTTACGAGAACAAAGTAAGATAATTAAATGTAGTTTTTCGCTATTTCTATGTTATATGTTATCAAAACAGTACGAATTGAGCATAGCTCAACTGGTTAGGTTTCTGATAGTGAAACCTGGCACCTAAGTTCAAGTCCTATACTTAGCACGAGTACTCACATTTATGGCTAGTTTATTTTTCAGTGGTAGACAATCTACCCATCGATAGTGATGCACCTGTGATGACTTCGTGAATCTTGGTCTATTCTTTGAAGGTGCTTATCCATTAGGGTAGTCCCAATGTTGAAACCATAAACGATTTCCGTAGCTGCCACGTCACCAAGAAACTATTCATAGAAACTAAGCCTTCCAATGCAGGTGTCTTCAGGTAATAAATGTTGTCTTTTTTCTTCTTTCTCTCTCCCAACTTATCTTCCTACTCCGGTGAACATGGCATGGGTGTACAACATGGATGAACAGCAGTGCGACGAGTGTAGCCCGCATACGACAACGCGGTGAGCGTGCCCTGGGAGAACAATGGCACAGCGAGAGCGGCCTGGACTGATGGCGGCATAGCGAGTGTGGCTTGCACGGTGCGCTGAGGCCGGCGAGCTTCCACGACCAGCCGGCCAGCACACAGCGCCCTAGCAGGCTATCGTCCTTAGGCAGCAGACACAACAAGCAACTAGGCAGCAAGTAACTTGCCTCTTGCTGTACTTGCTAACTTCTAGGGAAAAAGTTCAAGTTGTATTAGTTCTTACATAGATGAGAATCATGAAATGAATCAAATCCCAAGCTAAAGCGGTGGACACAAGAAAATAAGGAGATAAACTGAAGGTTCCTTTGTCGTTGTAAAGTAAAAAAACAGCAAGCAAATTTCAATCACAATGGTAATAGATCAGCCCCTTCAGAAAGGTTGGGATGGCATGGATATGATCAAGAATCCCCAAAGTCATTCTTGTAGCATATACCATTTGACTAAAAAGTTCAGATTTGAGGCGAAAACAACTACTCTGCACACATCAACAGCCACCCAAATGAAATGGCCTACAAAAGAAATATTCACATTTCCACTAACTTTATGAGACATCAACCTGATCCCCCCTTTTCTCTCCGACTTTCCTTCCAAAAATTGAGCAATCTCCATGGCCGCACAAAGCCACAGAGCAGGACGTATGGGGAAGAGCAAGGCGAAAGAAGGCGACGCTCGGTGGTGTCGCATGGACGGCAACAAGAGTAGGAGAGGAGAGGAGTGGGCAGGGAGCGAGCCGTGCGGGAGGAGGAGACACACCGTGGGCGAGCGCACCGGCACCGACAGGCGGCGAGCACAGCAGCGAGCACGTGAGCACGTGGCATCAGCGCAGTGTCGTGGACGAGCGTGCGTGGCGCCAGCAGGCGAGCGTGGCGGCACCGACAGGCAGCGCGGCGCGGGACGGTGCGGGAAGCACTCGGGGCGCTTACGAGAACGATGGCGCGGGACAATGCGCTGGGGCCGGTGAGCTTCCACGATGGCATGGGTGAGCGTTGGGCGGCCAGCGAGCGCACATGGCGACGGCAGGCGAGCGCTCGTGGAGGCCCGCAAGCACGGCGGCACAGGCGAGCACTCGAGGCAGCCGGCGAGCTTCTGCGGCGGCCGACGAGCACGCTACACACGGCCAGTGGAGAGTGAGTAGAGGTCATTTCTTCCGAACACTGAAAATCGTCGTTTCTTCTGCCTTGGTTCAAGAGTAGAGGTCGTTTCCCTCAGTAGAAACAGTTTCATCTATTTTTTCTTTCTTTCCTCATTGATTACTCTGCCATGTCATCATTTTGCTTACATGGCATCTCATTTAATAGAGATAGAAACCACAATTAATTTTCCATTGGGAGTGCCCTTAAGGACGTGTGTTGGTATTTGTTACGGTCACAAATAAATCCACAAGTGCACAAATACCGTTATAGCATTTCACTCGAGAGGATTCCAAGGGTATCGTTATTTGCTTTCCCGCATGCAAGGTGAGCCATTATATTCATAAGAGTGAAGTGCATGGCCGGTCCCTAAACTCTCTAAATACATTTTTGGGTCTCCAAACTTGTCATGAGTTTCATATAGATCCAAATAGGCTTCAACCCGCTCTGTGAGCTGACGTGGCATGCCACGATGGCACTTACATGTCAGCGGGATCCACATGTGAGTCACATAGAAAAATTAAAAAGAGAGAGAAAAGATGTTCTTAATTTTGAAAAATAAATGAAAAAAGAGAGGAAAATATGTTCTTAACTTTTTCTATATGTAACTGACATATGGGTTCCACTAACGCATAGGTGCCACCATGACATGTCACGTCAGCACACGAAGCAGGTTAGAACCCGTTTAGACCTATATGATATCCAGGATAAGTCAGGGGACCCAAAAAATACACTTTGAGAGTTCAAGGACCTAAATGATACACCCGCACAAGTTTGGAACCACCCATGCACTTTATTTATAATCATAGTATGAGTAATATACCATAGTCTAGTAGGGGTAAATGATAATAATAATGAGGTAGTATTACACACATAAGAATCATCTCTATAAATAATAAATTAGACCGTGAAGAAGGTCAAAAGAGAGCTATGGTTTACTATATGTACTTCTATACTTTTACAAAGCTTAGATTATACTCAAACAAACACATGCTTATGCAATGTTAGAACTTAGTTCTAGGCACCCAAACACTATCGAGAGACCGCTTCATACTAGTCTGTTAGCATGGTTATGGTATTTTACGAACTCTTACGTCATTTCCGAATATGGAGGATTACAAAGGACGGATAGGGCTGTCACCACCTCTGCCTACCTCTATAACCCGTGAGGCACACCCACATCCAATGGCATTTGATCAACCTAAACACCATCCTTACATTGCTAAATAAGAAAACTAATTCCCCTAGGACTCTCACCCTTCAGATGAACAACTAAGAACCAGTGCATCCCGTTAAGATCGTTGGACTGATGCCATGGCATAGATGAACTAGCCTAAACAAGTGAAGCATATGAAAGAAGTATAAACTACTTATAGCAGATATAACTATCAAAGTAATATATGAATTATGAACAATACTAAATAAAGAAGATAATTTCATTGGAAGTTCATAGTCTTAGAAAGAGAGTAAAGTACTAAAGATGTACCCAATTCTCCGAGAAAACTAGGATAACGAAGAACTACTCTTATAGCCTAAAGTCCACTAATATAGAGAGTAATACAAATGAGGAAGCTAGAGATTGCTTCTTAAGTGTGTGTTTTGAGAGTGAGAGCTTCTCCTATTTTTATAGCTACTAATGACAGTTGTTGATGGTGGTTTCACCCATAACCGTCATTGGGAGCAAATGAGGAAGCGCCACGTGAAAGGGGGGATGAGGGCGGCCGAGCCTGGTTTGGCAGAACCAGAGCCACTGCTTCTGTCCACCAACCTTCTCCCAGAGGCTGACATATGGGCCCCTAGGATGTGCACGGTGGATTGGCCTCTTAACATGTTGGTTTGGTCTGACTTGTGGACCCTTCGATCTATGTGCTCTCTCGTGATTGGCCAGAGGTGTGTTTCTATGTTTATCAGCTTATTTTTCTCCTTCATTTTGTAGCAAATCCCTACATTCATAGTATTCTCCAAGGACAAGTGAAACTACATTATTTGAAACTAATATGTCTGTAAAAATTGCTAGCTCTCTTTTATTTGTTGAGATAATTGATGGTTGAAATCGATGCTTAATGACCGTCAACAGTGTGTGTGGGCGTTCATAGAAATGAGTATGTATGTGATTATATGAGTGCATGTGTGTGTTTCGCTAAAAAAAGCAAAACGATAGTTTGTTAAATAACAATCTGTATTCTTGTACTTTTATCTGTAGTAGTAAAAATGTGAGATGTCACAGTATGCAAGATTATATAATCTATAGCAGATAGGAGATCTAGAGAGACTGGTCGATTAGTACTGTCAATTCTGTATATCGATTATCAGGTGAGCATTCAATAGATGGACACATGGAGACTGGATACTTAATTGTTGAGTTGTGATCCAAATTCATAATAAAGACCGACTTTGGACGGAGCGAAGTGGAGGCCCGTCGCCGAAGGCTTGGGCCGAAGCGAAGCAGATCTTTGCTCTTTAGGGTTTCACCGCTATATATACTTCTTGTAAGCCGCCGTTCAGGATATGAGATCGAGATCATTGTAAATCCCTGACATTTGTAACCTCATTCAATATAGTGAAGATTTGTTGGTTGGTGCCCGTGGTTTTTTCCTCCTGCCTTAGGAGGGTTTTTCACGTTAAATCTCATATCCCCTGTGATTGATTTGTTATTCTTCATCATTATCTATTGATCGTTTCATAACACTTAATAAGATAATCCTAATTTATCAATATAATTAATTGGGTGAATAGCCAATTTAGTCATTCAATGAAGTTTCAATTTAGTTCTTGAAGTTGCATTATGTCCATATAGGTCTTTTATGTATTTGTTTTGGCTCAAAATAATCTTTGAGACTCACTTGATGTGCCACATGACTAATCCTATTCAACTCAACATTTCTATCCTAAAATGTCCCTTGCACCCTTAGTTTGCATACACGGGTAAAATAAATAATAAATAATAAATAAATGATATTGCACATGTACTTCTCATTATTGCAGGCTGTGCACATAAAGATAGAGCTTCAATGGCTATGGGCTACTCGCAAAAGTAATTACCATTTATTCCCTAAGAGAAAAAATGCATTGTACACAAATTTTGACAAAAAGAAGCTACATGTAATCATTGGATGTACATGCGATGGGAAGTTTCATGGTATAGTCAGGTTTTGTCCAACAGGTAAATATTATAGCATATTTTTCTTTTAAATTATTTTTATGTATGTGAATGAGGGGTATAAGGGTCATTTATCATAAGAGATTATGATTAGCTTTAGCCATGTGGCTTCTCAGATGGGTCAAAAACATGTAACGAAAAACTGAAGAACTAATATGGACAGATTACGACATCGGAAACTAAATTGGGCCTTTTGTAAAACTTAAAGGATCAATTTGGCTATTCACCCTAATTAATTAAACGCGGACTGGAGATCGATAGTACAAAGATTCATGTGCAATGCAAACTCCCCGATATATTACACCATTCTTTCAGAATAAAGGAATTAATAATGACACTTACGCATGAGAATATGCATGAGTACGTACTATCTCGAGGAGCATGCAGGATCGACAACAAACTATGCGAAAAGACGACCAGCACTTATATTTGAACGTTGATTGTCAAAAGCTTGACACGTACAATGGTTATCGTACCAATCAACCATCGGAATTATCACCCTGGATGCCGTACATGGTACATACAAGCAAATTAATTAAGACCTACACTATTACACCCCCACGCCATATCATGATTAATTTCTCCAGTATAGTCCTAAAAAGCACCTACACTTCACTTCTCGAGTATCACTGTCGATAACTATAAAACAGACAGGGATAAAAGTATATACATGGTCACGTACGTGTCTCAAATCACGTGTTATTTTAAGTAAAATACGAATACTGCGCTTGATTAATTAATTGGCTTCAAACTGACAACCTCTCCCTCGGTGCACAAGCCTTTTCTCGCCATCTTATCTTATTCATTTAAAAAGTAATGCTAATAGCATTTAAATTTTAAGATTATGTCTGAAACATTTTAAAAAAACATTTAGATATCTAAACAATTTCAAATAAAAAGTCGTTGTCAACTATATATAAGTTATCTTGTGTACTTTTGTATATAACTTTTTTCTTCGCCAAAATTTGTGTTTAAGTTATAACGGCTCCTTTTGAACAAAAATAATTTAAGAAATTTCACATATATTAGTTTAATTCATGTAAAATTCCTAGAATACAAAGGAGGCCTAAATTTACAAAGAATAGTTGCGTTGCACTAGTACTTGTTCTTATCAGGCAGTCATAACAATAATCAACAGTGATAAGGTATGTCATTGCCAGTTCAATCCAATTTCCCAGTTTTTGGGCCATTAGATGTTTTCGATCGATGACAATGATAAAT
This sequence comes from Oryza australiensis, assembly GCA_019925245.2. Taxonomy (NCBI): domain Eukaryota; kingdom Viridiplantae; phylum Streptophyta; class Magnoliopsida; order Poales; family Poaceae; genus Oryza; species Oryza australiensis. The sequence goes on from JAIFGZ020000044.1 coordinate 1,401,930, forward strand.
ATTAATTATCGTCGATTTTAGAGGAACCAGCAACAAGGGATTATTTGGGTTCGCATTTTTTAAGTAGTGCAACAATTTTTTGGGAGTATATATATATATATATGTGTGTGTGTGTGTGTGTGAATATATGTAGACATATGTGAGCATTATATATTTGCAAAATCTTTCATTGAAGTATTGTGATACCTATGGAGTAGATCACAAGATGGTCAATTCCCTTTTTAATCCATATACATATAGTACATATGTGGGGAACATAGTCCCTCTGTTCAAAGATAATCGTTGTCTTTGACTTTCAGTTGCCAAGATTCAACCAGCTGAACGTTTAAAATAATATAATTATTTAATATTAAAATTGCATTATATTTAGTGTAAATCTCACAAAACCTTATATATTTTCACGTGTTACATAAACCACACTGTTAAATAAATTTTATTTGATCTATTATATACACATGATTCTAAACTTATGTACTAAGTTGATGAGTTCATTTAATCCATCATTTATATGATGTTGATATTTAATTTAATTGTTTTATGCTAAATTAGTTAATATTATGGTTTTGTGAAGACCATGATACGAGGTTCAACTCGAACCATAATACCTAGGGTTTTATACATTTGCTCCATTCAATATAAATCTCACAAAACCCATATATATATTATAAAAATACGCCATATAGTATTCGTTTTGATGATTCTTAACACAACATTATTTCATTATTTTTTATTGGGTGGGTTCATAAATTTAGAGCAAGGGAGTAGCAACCTTGAAAGTGCATGCACCTACGTACGATGACAAGGTACGGAATGCGCCTTTGATTAATCACCTTTCTACGACGTCGACGCCTAGCTAGCTAGCGCCGGGCGGCGCCTCCGCGGCCGGCCGGTGGCGTGGCGCCGTAGCCCAAGGAGAACGGCACGCCGCCGGCCTCAATCTGCTCGACATCCACCTTGAGCCGCTCGTAGTGGCGGCGCACCTCCTCGGCGGACTTTGTGCCGCCCATGTAGCGGGCAATGTTGTGCCACCGGTCCGGGGCGTCGGTGTCGTAAACCGCCAGGGCGCGCTCGAACTGCTTGTTCTGCTGCTTCGTCCACTCCGTCGACGCCGACGACGACGAGACCTTGGAGTTGGATGCCATGTCGCGTCTTGAAACACGGACGAACGGGGTCCGGATCTCCTGGGGGGGCGAGAGAGAGAGAGAGAGAGCGCGTTAATTGCTGCTTGTGCGTAGAATGAAACGGATGGAGAGATTACTGAGGTATGAATCGCTCATGAGAGCTGAGTATATATAGGAGCAGCAAGGTTGCTTTCAGACTCCTTTAGGAAACACCAACGGAAATTAAAAAATCATCACAGAAATCATGGGTGTGACGCTAGTTAATTACTATAAATCAGCCTGGTTTTGAACCTTCCAATTGCATCGAATTAATCAGGGGTGGAGCTAAAATTTAGCAAATACCAAATTTAATTTCTCAAGCCTACCTATAGGGCTGAATTAGTGTACTTTTCATAGTTTTGCTTTTTTTCCTTCAAAATTTTTATATTTCAAAGTCTTATTTTAATGGGTATTTAGTCTTTGACGCTATCACAAAAGAGCAAGATGAAGATAATATTGGTGTCTACAGAATTAGTTGTTAGTCTTTGTGATTTTTAGTAGCCGTTAATTCGGCTGGTTACTTTAGTTTAGGAGTTGAGGGTTTATCCCATTACTTTATGTTTTTTTCTTGTGTCAGTTGGCAGAGTGGGGGATATAAATTATTTTCATTACCTTGAAAATGAGGAATATTAGCATATATTAATGGGAATACATTCATGTGTGCATGCGCTTTTTTCAATGTAATAAAAAAGACTAGCGTACCATGAAGTAAACAAACTCGGACAAATCACTAGAGATGTTGCAGCCAGGGTTTACATTTTTGTTGGAAACCCGGTTGGTTTTCATGAAAAATCGAGAAACCAGTTTAGGCTGAGAATAGAAGACACCAAAAATTTCGATGGGTTCCAAGCGAACTCAAATTTGAATAAACATGTTATAAAATATTAAAAGACCTCTAAATACTATGATATTCATAATACTTATAGGCACGGAATTTAAAAAATATTGAATTTTAATGTAGTTTTTTTAATTGGGCACTTGGAAAGAATGAGAACATGTTTTTTAAAAGGAAAAATGTCTTCGTGGGCTAAAAGTCCATCACTTGGGCAGTTGGACCAATGTTACTCACTATTTTTTTTTCTAAAGAGAAGATCCTTTGATGGAGGATTCCTCCCTAGATCACTACCCAATCCCAATCCCAATCGCATTTGTTACAGTTCCATGTCGTTGACATCCTACAACTTAAAAATGTTGTCAACCTTGCAACTTTATTTATGTAATGGACTTTAAACCATATATTTGATTGTGGATGGAATTTATATTATGTATGTAGATGTTAAGAACTTCAAAGTTCAAACTATGTTGTTGAAATGTTAATGGGATCATTGGGTATTTGGCCTTTAAATTGTTGCACACATGAATATATATATTTCATTTTCTTATTCTAAATGTGAGGTTGTCAAAATTATGGGAAAGGTCATGCCAAATTTGTTTATAAATTTTTCATAATTTTCCACATTTGGCTACATATTTCCACATTTTTCCCAATTTGATATGCTTTATTTTGCATTTCCCCACCATCCTACAATTTCCATATAACTTTCTCCATCTCTCCATTAATTTCTTACCATTGGTTTTCACACCAATTTTCGGTCGAATTTGGTAACACCAGTTAAATTTTTGAGATTTTTACTTCTTTTTTTATGAATGCATAATGGAACTTGAGAATTCAAACTTTAGTTTCTGAATTTTGTCCAAACCATCATTATCAACGGGCTATACCCGAAAACAGTATTTGGAGGGTATGGAGATCGTTGGTACCAGGGTATACGCGAAATCGTAACAAGAAAGCATGGAACAAGGATTTATATTGGTTCAGGCCTTGTAATAAGAGTAATAGCCCTAATCCAGTTTATATGAATAAGCGGAGAAAATACCACATGGATTACAATGGGAAGTAAGATGGCGAAACTAACCCGTCAACTAGGATCTGTCGAGAACGCCCCGACGAGATTTACGTGACGAATATGGCTCTGGCTTCCTCCGAATTGTCTCTTGATGTGGCTATGGCTATGGCTTATAACTCAATGTAACTTTGGCTATACCTTGTAACTCGATGCCCATCTCTTTACAAGAAGGCCTTGTATTTATAGCTATGATTGTCTTCTTCTCCAAGTAGAACTTGGAGAACTAGAACAAGATATGGGCTAAAGAGACCTTGTTTTTTTCTGAATAGATCTCTGACATCTTTTATTCCAAGAAAACAATTTCCTTCTATATCCATCATATTTGTAATCAAATGATACATTCTCGTATATCATTAGGTATATGGTATTTTTGTATACCACAAACTCAGATATAGGAGGTATGTTTTATCCTTGACTCAGACAGTCATGTTGCCAGGAAGCATGGCGGTAATTGAAACCATGATTGCCAGTATATATCTAACAAATTGTTTCCTTCATCATAATCAGCCATTCTGAATCATGCATCCCAAATCAAGAAACATATTTTTTAACATTGAGTTGAATGGTATGTATTTACTATTCTAGTATGTATTCAATTTTTTTAAAACAAATGAAATAAGATTTGAGATGGAGTATCATCTTTGATTCCCTTATTTCAATTACCAAGATAGGAGACAATAAAAAAGGTGGAATACATCTTTATCCAATTAATTGATATGGCAGATTAGAGTTCCCACAAAAATTTGGATGCTCCAAATTCTATGGACAACTTGATCAGAAAAGATTTGATCTAGAGCAGCACAAAATACCTATTTTTTAAATCTTCCTAAGACAAGGGAGAAAGGCAAAAATATAATCAATCTTGTGTATGCTAAGGATCTCAATCTTCGTAGCGCAAGATGATGGTGAAAGGTACATGACTTAAGAGTAGATAGTTTATCTGAAGTGGGTGTGGAGTAGTTGGCCTGATTATCCATCTTAATAACACAAATTACACAAGAATCGAGAAAAATCATGATTATTAATTGACTATGATCATCTAAATGGTCAATTATGTTTAGAATCATCAACATGACAAATCTTTAGTAAAATAAAAAAAGACACTCACACACACACATGCCACACCAACGTAGAAATGTTTTAGCACACGTCGAACATGGTTGAAGGACCACCAAGTCTAGAATTCTGGATTTTCATTTATATATGAATTTTTCTTGAAGTACTTTTCTAAAGAATATTTTCAACTTTAGTTAATTCATCCATTTACACCCTCAAATAGCTATAACAAAAACCATATAATCCATCAATTTTAGCCATCTCAAATGGTACCTCAAACCATGAGCAGGTTTCACCACAAGAACCATAAAATATATAGCTAAGTTAGTTCACATAATCATAGTTAATGTAATTAACTAATAAGAATAGAGTTCAGCATTATCTTTCATGCACCAAGGCATATCACAAATACATATTGCGATGTGTTGATAATATCAGTGCCTAATATACTCTCGAGAGTTCTTAGCACAAAATGAAGATAGACATTGCTATAGACATTGTCCATTGGCAATACCCTTATCAAGTGCTGATGTAGGTAAAAAAATGTATCACTAAAACACACCAATGCATGGACAACAAGCCAACAACACTAAATCAATGCAATGAAAACCATACGGGATATTTGCTTGTACTGAGAGCTTATATAATTGTATTGGGACCCTATATGTGATTGGAATCTAATGTTAACAATTATAGTTAAATTTAGGTTAGGCATGTTTGAATAAATCAAAATCTTAATTTTGTTCACTTCAGCAAGAAATTACATATCATACGGGTAGTGAGTCGTTGTGTTCTAAACAGACCAACAAACACTAGCTTGATCAAGGAAAACCCTCAACCAGTTGAACCTGATTGCAACTTACCATCAAAGAATATCCCAATTCAACATGAATATGTGCACTAGTCCACTTGAAAATGCGTGATGACAATGTTGGAATGGAATTCTATTTTCATGTAAAGACAACTTATTTGTTTAGCTATCGATCTATAGAAATACGCAAGTACCTATAGTGACAAAGCCAAAATCCTAAGATTTTTCTACTTGGAGAGGGTCAACAATGCTAATTTGTCTTAACTTTACTGATGCTACCACACGAGAAGCGGGATATGATACGAAATGATCTACGATTTTTGCTATGCACAAGAGATGATCCAACATCCTTTTTTTGTCATGTTGCTCGCTTTGTTTGAAGATGTGTGTTTTTTATATCCCCATCTTGTAATACTAAAAAAATTTTGGTCATTCGTTTCCATCAAAAGGATTATTTTAATTGGAGCTAATGCTTTATATTGATTAATTTGGTGTAATGACAAAGTTTTAATGGTAAATAATTGTGTAACCCTAGGTTATTTTCATGTCTTCCTACTAACTCCATTTTTAATGTATGATGTTGTCACAAAAGTGACAGGATACGATATATAATGATGCTACACTCTTAAAATTGGTAGCCATGGGTCTTTTATTCCACTATGGGTGGCGTAGTTTATAAGAATTGCCGGATAATCCATGTGGTTTGACACTAATGAATAATAAGAGAGAGTTGGGGGTTTATCCCATCACAGCATGTTTGTTTTCTCTTTGTTGAACAAACTTATAGTTATGTGTTTTATGATAGAAACCATAGATTTAATCATTTCTATTATTAAAAAATCCACCCCTATTTGTGCAAAGGGTTTTTAATTTCATTGAGGAAAAAGATAGGGCAGATTTGACGTACAATACACGCTACCCATGCAATGGAGTGAATTTGTCATATACTAAAATCTCCATCGAAACAGGAGGCTATTTATAAAAAATATTTGCAAAAGAAAAAACCTGGCCATCAGTCGTAACCCTTAATTTGGCAGATCCAATGAGATTGGGGTGTGGATAAAAATTCTTTGAAAATATGATAGAAATTCTAAAATATATAAAGTGAACTGTTCTATATTTTGACAATTAATTTGTCATAACCTTCAACACTGTGGTTGATATATGGTGAAATCCTGTACTGTTTTAAGCTTACATATCCACTATAACAGAATTGACAACGAGATACAGCTAAAAGCTAAACATGTCTTTGTTTCTGGTTTTTTTAAAAAACAGCTTTTTTCTAGACAATGAAAATATGAATACATCTCCGGCCTGCAAGAGCATATGACCCAAAAAAAACAACTAAACCTGTGTGTTTCTAATCAAACGAATTTGTGCAGTTGTGGTCTGATATATAGTAGGGCAATCCAGACAAATTAATCATAGTAAATGAATGCAAGAAGAATATATGCATTCCGACAAGAGCAAGCAGGCTGCCGTCATTTATCTTCTTTTCACTTTTTCGTCACGAAAGAATATCAAGTTACCCGCTCTATGATTATTGTTGTTCGATCGTGTTCATTCGTGTGTCGGCCATGACCGTACCTGCTTTTGCGGACAGCACCCCCTTGTGGTGACCTTGTTCTACCGTCAGCCGGAAATGCTTCACGACCTTATGCATATCGCACGCACACAAGATTCAATCTTGGTGGGATGAGAACAATTGCTGCAAAAAAATTAATTCCAGGACGACACAGATTCTTGGTGGGATTTACTTTGTCATCGCGGTAATTTAGCAATCGACCATATTATAAATCTGTTGGGGGAGTTTTCGATGGCCACGGCTTTTTTAAATCGAAAAATCTAAAAGTAGTTTAGCTTTTTATCTAAATTATAAAAAAGTTACAAAAGAAAAAATAAAATAAAATAGAAGCCACAATACCAGCTTTTCTAAATTCTCACAAGCTAAATTTTCATCGGTTGCTTGGGATCTAAAGATCCCTCAAAAACGCCTTATGTTACTTTGTAAGGTTGTAACCAAAGTTACCATAATGGGTGTGCTAACAGAGACTTTGGTTTGATCGCGACATGGTTTTGAATCCCTGTCGGTAAGTAAAGTATGACCTTCACTCTTCAGAGTTCAGAGAACACGAATACCGTACCGCATTTTCAACTGCTAGCTTTCTTTTTCGCGAACACAATTACTAGCTTTCATGCGGAAGAATCTCTGTTCATGCAAGCCAGGAGCTGAGACAACAAGATTCTCCACTCTAGATTCGATAGGAAGAAGAAGAAGAAGAATCATCCATGGCAGAAAAGCAGCACTACTTTCCAGGGCAGCAGCAATTAAACTGCGCTCGAGTGCTTATCTACAATTCTACATAACCGGCAGGTGAAGAACAGATTCTCAGTTGCCGGCCGGCGTTCGCTTTCTGCCTGGAATTGGAATCACTCGCTGGGAAGCAAAATCGCACGACAAGGTGAGGTAGCACGCGTTTTGACGTTTCTTCCTGAAGGTTTTTTTTTCTTCTTTTTTTGCCTTTTTCGTGGAGAGATCAGAGATCCCTGAGGCTGTTTCGGCAAGTTGGGCCAAGGCCGGCCCGGTTCTGTCCCCTAGGGCCCACAGACCAAGACCACCTCTTTCCTCTTCCCTCGGGTGGCGGGCGACGGGGACCTGACGCGCCGACGGTCGGCCTGGAGATTCGGAATCTGGCCTCCGGCTAACCGGCGACGAGAGCCTCGGCGCCCACCGATGGTTTGTTACAACCTGCCCTAATTTTTGTGCTAATCATGGACATCGCGCACGATAATGCTCAGTTAATCCAATGTTTTGCTTGCCCTCGCTTAATTTGATGCTTAATAGTTAATTCGTATGAACAAGCGCACATGGGAGGAAGACATGTATACATCTTAGTTAAAGACCATGGATAATTGCATACAGTTTATGTTCTTCATCGAAGGTATACATGCTAATAGTAATCTCCTCTAATGTATTTCTTCAATTGTTTTACTTCTTGGTGCTGCTGGTCCACGATTGTCTTGACAACGTCACCGATGGTAATCATGCCGACTACCTTCTCATCAAAAACAGGAACATGGCGAATATGCCTGTCTGGTAATGCAGATAGAAATAAACAAGTTAGCTCCAGAATTACGATCATTTTGTGTGGAGACTGGAGAGTCATTGAAGTGAAACTGTTTATGAAATAATCTTCCATTACCTGTCATCAGCTCCATTGCTCGCAGAATATTGGTATTGCTCGACACTGTAATTAGCTTGTCCTGCAACACAACAATGAAAACCGTCAGCTCTTGTCTGTTAAATTTGCTTCCCATCTTCAAATTCATTCACCTCTTCAGTCATAATGTCTCCAACTCTTGTTTCTTCTGAAGGCCGTCCTGGTAAAAGGATCTTCCTTGCGAAATCTGTATCAGATGAGGATTTATTTTAGCAAAGTTGTGTTTATGCATTTTTGCACTTCAAACCATTTTGTAGAACAGAGTGTTTTGTGACTTTTACTGGATTTCTCAGCAGTGTTTATCTTTTCATGTATTTAAAGCTACGAAAATCACATCATGTATGTGATAAACTCATAATTGATGCACCTTTTATGCAGAGCATCTTATAATGGGCATAGATCATTTCTTTATATTACTACCTTTCTCTGTTATTATTTTATTTTACATTCAGAAAAGGGGATACAGCAGAAAGCTTACTTGTTAAAAGAAAGGTAGAAAGTAATTATCACAAACAAATTTTCATACATTCAAATTCAATTCTGTACTACAAGAAGGAAGGTCAGATTATTTTAATGCCAATTTTTTTTAAGGATTTTAATGCTAGCTGACTAACACCCCAGTTTGAATTTAGAAGCTTAGCTCTCCCGATTACAAATTCAAGGTTCAACTGCTGGTTTCATCTTACCTCTCTCAGTTACAATTCCTACCAACTGCTTCTCATCCCCAGACTTGAGCACCACTAGAGCTCCGACATTGTGGGTTGTCATCTACAAATTTCAACATGATCTTTAGTCACTTAATATAGTTTTTTTTTCGATGAAAGATTCACCATTTGCCCAACAATTCAACTGCAGGATATAAACTCCTTACATGCTTGATGGCTTCATGTACCAAATGACTGGTGCAGCACCAGTAGAGGGCTCCAGCTTCAGCTTCCCCTTTCGCATTCAGAATCTCTCTGACTGTGATGTTCTCTAGTCCAATGTGAGGAATAATTACACTCGGAGATTCAGTTTGTATCCGCGAAATCAGGGTCGCCCATGAGAAGATCCCCTTGTTCATATGTTGTAAAACCGTGAGCTTAAGTTGCTTCCCATGGAAGCGTAGTGCCTTTGTAATTCCTTGCATCTTTAATCTGCTGGAATGACACGATGGATGACTAACAGAGCTAGTTTGGGTTGATGACCTGACATCAGTTGATCATTGGCTCAAATCTTATAGATATTGTTTCTTTGAGGTGGCATCTGTACTGAAATACTAAGATTGAACATTCCCCTGTTCAATTTATGTAACAAACTGTTTTCTGTAGCAAAGCTGAGATTCTCCCAAGGTATTGTCTAATTAGGTTGGCATCTTTTCTTCAAGCATGATAAACTATTTGAGCATGTTTTACATAGCAACAATAAAATGGGTTCAAAACATCATCATCATACCTTAACAATTGCTGGAGCAAATGCTGCAGTCCTGCACTCGTGCTTCTGCCAATTCCAGGCTCGAGAGGATCGGTGAAGACGACGAGCTCTCCCTGTGGGAGTTTAAGAACGGGATTCAGGGCTGCATTGCCTCTTATCCCATGCAAATCCATCACCAAGCCGGCGCACAAGGATCTGTACTTAACTTTCTTGTTTCGAGCAACGCAAGGAATCGCAGCTGGCTTCCGTAACCGGCAGGAGGAAGGTTTCCTCAAATTCCTTTTAGCATGGTGCCTTCTTTTTATGCATTGTTTCCTCTTCAGTTCCATGTTCAAACTTCAGAGCCACCGATTCCAGATAATGGCACAAATACAACAGTTAGGAATATGATAAATATTTCTTTTTTTCCAGATTTTAGTAGGATGAAAAATTCGCAAAATACTAATGATATATTAGTACTAAAAGCTGGTAAAAGCAGGCAATCTAGCAGTTTAGTTTTTATTCATGGACCTAATGTAACTAGGAAAATACAATCATATTGCCCATTCTCAGAGGAGGTGGAATTCGAAGTAGCAATTGAGATGCTGAAGCAATGCAGGAAGGCTTGGCTTGTGGAGCACACGGCGTGCATGCAACGAAATTTTTTTATTTTTTTATTTTATTTATTAAAATATTTATAAAAATAATTTTAATTTGAAAAATTTAAAAACTAGTCGCCCATCGCTCTCTGAAAGGATGATTTTTAAAAATTGCTCTCCTAGAGAGCGATTTATCTGACATGTCAGACGACCGTTGGTCATTGCCTAACGACCGGACACCGAAGAAGAGACATTTTGCAGGTGGCCCCCTTGCCGTCTTTTGGAAGGACATTTTTTCACTATGCGGGGTTGCTTGAAAAAAGTCATCCAGCAGAGTAGAAAATAGCCCTTTGTAAGGACGGCAAAGGGGCATATGAAAAAAGCCACCTCTTCCAGCCTTTTTTTAGGCGGCACCCTACAGCCAAAAATCGTCCTACCTCATATAGCCAAAAATCGTCCTCTTAGAAAATGATTTTTGGATGTAGAGAACTGCCGCCCTCAGTGGCTGACCGTTAAGAGAGGGCTAACGACCATCTGCCACGTCGGACAAATCGTTTTCTGATAGGCCGATTTTTAAAATCACTCTTCTAGAAAGCGATAGTTTTATAAAATTTTCAAATCAAAAATTATTTTTGTAACATTTTAATAAATAAAAAAAATAAAAAATCTGCCGGCAACACTGCAACAAATTTTGCCCTCCAATTAGACAATAGTGACATGAGACTCGGGAGCTAATCGGCCGAGCCAGCACAACACCGTGCATTGGGACAGATGGGCCCGTACTTCCAGGCCCATTTAGCATCTCTTCTGTTCAGCTGCCCGCCTTACCATGCGACCCGGTGACGGTGATCTGGTCTTGGACATGAAAAATTAAGGGGAACGTGATTCGTGAAGATGGCTTTTATGGCAACAGAACAAAGCAAGGCTCTCTTGACTTTGATGGAGTTCCTGTAGTACTATCTAAAGTGCACTCCACCGCACATAGACCGGACGTGAGCTCCACGCTGGCGGCTGCCATTTTTGTACAATTAACTGCAACACTGTTTCATCTATCGCCGTAGCAGAAAGCCAGTAGCTAATCAAGCAATCCGTTGAACTGAACATGCAAACATTTGGCAAGACCTGCACGTCGCAGCAATTACTTAAGAATGCATTTTTTTCCTGAAAACAAGAAACAGAAAGGGCAAATATGCACATGAATAGTACGTTACAGCCTTACAATGTCTCCGGCATCACAAGCAATCAGTTCTCTCTCCCTACCTAGGAAATTTCCCCCTTTTGCAGCAGTTGCGCGTATCCTGCACCCATACTTCAGGGCGGAATGTACCTTCACCTGCCTGCCTATCGGTGTGTCGTCGTCCAGACGCGACACGTATCATGAACCCCAAAGCGTACAGTGAGTTAGCCACGCTAGCTACTTCCCGCAGTTTGTGTATGCGGTGCTACTACGCTTTGCACGATGCCAAGTTAGGCAACCAGCTCACGTAACGGGATACTGCACGCGCGCATGAAAGTTTGCAGCTAGCGCGGTTGACAAAAACCATCATAAAGTCAGTCTTATTCAGTGCACACATATATAAACTGCACCGAATGGCGCGAAAGCGAACGACTTTGCCTTGAACTCGAATCATCTGGTCTGGACTCTGGACATGCCGATGCCGTTATATGGGGTGGTCAACTCGCCGTGCCGCGGCCACAGGACCGCGGCAACGTTGTTGGTCTCGGTGTCCCTGCTTTGCTCCTGCTTCGCCATGCCGAGCGCCGTCGTCACGGTCGACCAGTCCGGCAAGGGCGACCACCGGAGGATCCAGGACGCGATAGATGCCGCCCCGGCGAACGCATCCGCCGGCACCGTCATCCGGATCAAGCCCGGCGTTTACAGGCGAGTAGGCACTGTGAGAGCGAGAGCTGTTGATCCGTCAATGGCGTTGTTGACAGGGGCGTTGGGTTTCGGTTGCAGGGAGAAGGTCGTGGTGGACAAGCCGTACGTGACGCTGACCGGCACGAGCGCCAGTTCGACGGTGATCACCTGGAACGAGTCGTGGGTCTCCGACGAGTCCCCCACCGTGTCCGTGCTGGCCTCCGACTTCGTCGCCAAGCGCCTGACGTTTCAGGTGCTTTTAATTTCCCCGAGCTGAGTAAATGTACTGCATTTAAGTACTATGCAGGGGATGCGTTTCGCGTGGCATGCATCTGCGAGTTAATTGCTTTTAACCTGTTGTGCGGCTGTTAAATTTGGTGCGCGCGTACGTGCAGAACACGTTCGGGGACACCGCGCCGGCGGTGGCGGTGAGGGTCGCCGGAGACAGGGCGGCGTTCTACGGGTGCAGGTTCGTGTCGTTCCAGGACACGCTCCTCGACGAGACGGGGCGCCACTACTACCGTGGCTGCTACATCCAGGGCGCCACCGACTTCGTCTTCGGGAACGGCCGAGCTCTGTTTGATGTATGCTTGTCCCTCCTTTACCGTTGCACTAGCACCCTACACGTAATTAATTAGGAACTAGAGACGTTCTCCGCTCTGTCTGACAGGCAGGCCCCAGGATGGCCTCATCACATCGGGCCCAACTGCATAGATATGTTGACTGCATCACATTAGCCATCCTCACGCATTAACAAACAGTAGAGTAAATTACGCTCATGGCACGTTCACGATGGGTGTACATAGATATAACAACTTGTTTATGTTGATATATTAACTTGGCTAGTTCGTGTGAATCAGATCAAATCCACACAAGGAAAATTATTCTAACTTAGCACATGCTGATGAATATCAGTTTATACGTATGACTATGATTTGGAGATCTTATTTGGAATTCAAATAAAAAGAGAAATTAGCAGTGCAAAAGTTCACTTTTTATGTTCAGGACATATAATTTACTTCATTTATTAGGATATTTTGATCCTATGTATAACTTGTCTAATGTTTATTTATATGTTCAGGGTCAAGACACAATTATCAGTTTATATACATGACTAATGTATAATTAACTCCTGAAAAAATATTTTAATTTTCATGTTCAGGCACTCCATTTCATTGAAAGTTTATTTTCATGGTTAGAATTTTTTTGTTTATTTATAATTCTAAATATTGAAAATGTCATGCAAATAATAACAACATATTTTGATGTGTAATAATAATTACACATAATTATGCATCATGTTAGATCAAATTTGTTTGTGCGGATCGTTTTGACCAACGTTCACACGGACTAGCAAATTATTGTATCGGAATAAGCAATTTACAATACATCCGCATCCACCACTCAAGTTCATGTATCGTAAACACAATTTACTCAATGTAGTATTATGCATCTGGCGACAGAAATGCCATCTGCACTCCACGTCGCCCGACGGCGCCGGCGGTGCGTTCACGGCGCAGCAACGGTCGTCGGAGTCGGAGGAGACGGGGTACAGCTTCGTGGGGTGCAAGCTGACCGGCCTCGGCGCCGGCACCTCCATCCTGGGGCGGCCGTGGGGGCCCTACTCCCGCGTCGTCTTCGCGCTCACCTACATGTCCTCCACCGTGAGGCCCCAAGGCTGGGACGACTGGGGCGACCCCTCCAAGCAGAGGTAATTCTCATGCGACAACTCTGCGTCTCTGCCCCTGCTCTACTCTGCCTTAATTCTCATGCGATGCTATTACTGAATTACTGCTGATCGATCGCGAGGTTTTGGTCTGCGCAGGACGGCGTTCTACGGGCAGTACCAGTGTTACGGCGACGGGTCGAAGACCGATGGCAGGGTTGCCTGGTCTCACGACCTGACGCAGGCCGAGGCGGCGCCGTTCATCACCAAGACTTGGGTTGATGGGCAGCAATGGCTTCGGTAGACTGTGAATTTAACATATATGGAAGTGCTCCTAAGTACTGAGGAGATTATATGTTTCAGAAAATTCTATACTTTCCCAACAGTTTAGGTTGATTTATATACACAAACACATGTAGAAAAGTAAAAATATGAATCATTATCGATGTATGCAGGAAAGTGATCGTCATCAATTTGCAGTTGTGTCCACGGAATTGGCAAGCGAGGAATGTTCGGTTTCGGCGTTCCGACTTTCGATGTCAGTGAGTACGGAACCCACTCAGCGCCACGACTGATAAACTTGTGTTGTTTCGGTTCGACTCTTTCGCTTTGAAGTCAACCTACTAGCAGTAATTAATTAATGTGCGCTCACTGTTTGTATGCTGCTCTCTCATTAGCCAAAGCAGCTCATTGCATCTGTCATCTGTATCTGTATCCATGGTGATGCTTCACCAACTGTAACCGCGGCTACCTAGTCCGATCCTCTTCTGTCTCTTCGGAACACCGCGTCTCCTCTTTTAAGTGACTCAAAGTTGTATGCTTCTGTAAGCACTAGCTAGCTAGTACTAGTAAACAATTAACTCTGCCCTCTTCTCTTCACCTCCAAGACAAGGCCTGCATTTGGCTACACATCGCTTGCGTTGCCGTTCTTCAGAGGAAGCGCATTCCGTGGTACGCATGCCATGCCAAAAATGAACACCCACACCATGTTTACTTCAGTGTAAATTACTCCATCCGTCCTAAAATAAATGCAGTCCTCTTTCAAATTTAAACTAGAACACTGCACTTATTTTAAGACAAATGAAGTATCGAGACGACCATTGTTCACAACTCATTGTCGTTATCTGCATAACTAGATTGTCTGCGCGCACACATTGCACCATTTCGTTTGGAGGAGGAGCAAAGTGTTGGATAAGATTTTCAGATGCCAGCGAAAGTAACCGGTCAGTGTCACCTATGGCCGGTACCAAGAAGCATGCCCTGATCAAGTCGGACAAGCATTTCCCCCCCAAAAAAAACTACAGCTAAACAAACTACAAATATACACCCATGGTCCTTTCCTTTATCTTTAAGCCAAAGACCACCCAGGTGTACATTCCGGGATCGATTAGGCTGAACCGATCGAGCATACTCGATTAAAAATGCAAAATTCCCGAACCATATGAGAATTCGTTAGCTTCGACGCCGCCGTCGAGCACAAGCTCCATCGCCAGCTGCCGGCAGCCGGCGCGGCCTCGTCTCTTTCCTCCATTGATGTCGCCGTCACAGCTCCCTTCAAGCATCACCTCAACCCTGCGTTACTCTCCCGGTCATTCCAACCTCGAGCACCGAGCCTCCCTATCGATCGATCACCACCAAAATATGCGCCTTACCAACCGCCAGTCTCTAACTGCCTTGACAAAGCAATTTCCCAGTTCTTCCAAATCATGTAGTCTCTGAACATTTAAAGCATTGATGCCGAACACCGACGAGCAAACACAGACACAGCTGGGTTCTTCAGTATGGCCTCTGCTGTGTCCAGCCTCCCCCTGGTGGTTTCGTCTCTTCTGCTTGCACTCTTCGCCCTCGGTGCACATGCCGATGTCAAGAGATACCAATTTGATGTGAGTTCCATATACTAAATCAATCATGTACAGCCGTTACATCATGCTTTTTCCGTGCTCATTTTCCATTTTTGCATGTGTAAAATATGCACGTAGATTGTGATGAGCAACGTGAGCAGACTGTGCCACGAGAAAGCCATGGTGACGGTGAACGGGAGCTACCCGGGGCCGACCATCTACGCGCGCGAAGGAGACCGGGTCATCGTCAACGTGACCAACCACGTGAGGTACAACATGACGATCCACTGGCACGGGCTGAAGCAGCGGCGGAACGGGTGGGCGGACGGGCCGGCGTACGTGACGCAGTGCCCGATCGGCAGCGGACGGAGCTACGTGTACGACTTCCACGTCACCGGGCAGCGCGGCACGCTGTGGTGGCACGCACACATCGCGTGGATGCGCGCCACCGTGCACGGCGCCATCGTCATCCTCCCCGCGGCCGGCGTCCCCTACCCGTTCCCCAAGCCCGACGATGAGGCCGAGATCGTCCTCGGCGAG
The DNA here is from genome assembly GCA_019925245.2 of Oryza australiensis. Taxonomy (NCBI): domain Eukaryota; kingdom Viridiplantae; phylum Streptophyta; class Magnoliopsida; order Poales; family Poaceae; genus Oryza; species Oryza australiensis. Next base: position 1,417,984 of record JAIFGZ020000044.1, read on the forward strand.
TGGTGGCACGCCGACGTGGAGACCGTGGAGAGGCAGGGCAGCATGCTCGGGATGGCGCCCAACACGTCGGACGCGCACACCATCAACGGCAAGCCCGGCCCGCTCTTCCCGTACTGCTCCCAGAAACGTGAGTGAACTTCGCGCGTGCTAGATTACTCTCCGCTTTGCATGCGTACGTCGGCAATGGCTAAACGTGAGAGTGTTTTGTGCTGCAGATACCTACGCGTTGCAGGTGCAGAGAGGCAAGACGTACCTCCTCCGGATCATCAACGCTGCAGTCAACGATGAGCTCTTCTTCTCGATCGCCGGCCACACCATGACGGTGGTCGAGATCGATGCGACCTACACCAAGCCGTTCGCTGCGTCCACCGTCCAGCTCTCCCCGGGGCAGACTATGAACGTGCTCGTCCGGGCGGACCGGAGTCCCGGCCGGTACTTCATGCTCGCCAAGCCGTTCAACGACGTGCCCATCCCCGCCGACAACAAGACGGCCACCGCCATCCTCCAGTACGCCGGCGTCCCGACCTCCGTCGTCCCGGCGCTGCCCCAGCTGATGCCGGCCACGAACAGCACCGGCTCCGTGGCCGCGTTCCACGACAAGCTGCGGAGCCTCAACTCGCCGCGGTACCCGGCGGAGGTGCCGCTCGCCGTCGACCGGCACCTGCTCTACACCATCGGGCTCAACATCGACCCGTGCGAAACGTGCCTGAACCGGTCGCGCCTCGCGGCGTCGCTGAACAACATGACCTTCGTGATGCCGCGGACGGCGCTGCTGCAGGCGCACTACTACGGCCAGAGGGGCGTGTTCGCCGCCGACTTCCCGGACCGGCCGCCGGCGCAGTTCAACTACACGGGCGTGCCGCTCACCGCCGGCCTCGGCACGTCACTCGGCACGAGGCTGAGCAGGATCGCGTACAACGCCACCGTGGAGCTAGTGCTGCAGGACACCAACCTCCTGTCCGTCGAGTCGCACCCGTTCCACCTCCACGGCTACAACTTCTTCGTCGTCGGGAGAGGCGTCGGCAACTTCGACCCGGCCAAGGACCCCGCCAGGTACAACCTCGTCGACCCGCCGGAGAGGAACACCGTCGGCGTGCCCGCCGGAGGCTGGACCGCGATCAGGTTCAGAGCAGACAACCCAGGTGAGATCCAGTTAACATTTTCTTTAAACGAAAACGCATTTCGAAAGTACAATGCGGGCAGATTCTAAATCGAGGGAATAGTTTATGTCATCCAAATAATTATTAAATAATTTAAAAAATTTAATAGAATATATTAATATATGATAAATCACTTCACAAACATATAAATTAAAACTCACAATTTCTATAAGTTAAAAACAATTAAATTTTGGCTAGTCAAATATATTTTTTCGTTGCTTAAAAGTTAAATTTAACTTTTGTAAAGTGATTTATCACGTATTAATTTATTTTGTTATTTTTTATATTTTTTTATAATTATATAGATGACATGTATATAATAAAGAAATACCCAGAATATATATTTTTTAAAAAAAGTGAATTTTAAAATCTTGAGAGGACGTCCTCTCTGTTTTCATGAATAGTTTCCCCTTTCTTAGGTAGAATTGTGCATTCAAGTTCATTGCTCTGTTTTTTAGGTGTTTGGTTCCTGCATTGCCACCTTGAGGTGCACACGAGCTGGGGCTTAAAAATGGCGTTTTTAGTGGAGGACGGGAGCGGTCTTGATGAGTCGGTTTTGCCACCGCCAAAGGATCTGCCCAAGTGCTGAGATATTAGTGATTACACTGCACAAATCGCACTGCAAATACCCGTTTGTTATTTCTGTGCTGAGTCTGACTCAGAAAGGAGCGAGGAATCCCTTTGCATAAAGTGTGCAGGAAGGGTGATCTGTTCAATACAGCCATAATTTGTGTACTCCATGTTTGGGTGCAAGAGCCTGATTACTAATGTGACTTGTTTGGCGATAAACTTGCTGATTACTAAGTACTCCTCCTGGCCAGAAATATAATCCCAAGATTAAACAAGCTCGACGAGTAATGACCTAAGGTACCTGCCCCAAGATAATTGAGGAGACAGAATTATGAGCAAACTAGGTCATGACTCAATTTTTAACCCTATTAAAAATTATCGGTGCCAAAATTTGGTTAAGCTACGAACTAAACATACTTTAGCCAATGTTACCTATCAAAAATTGCTAATTTCAGGAGCTTTCACTCTTAAAAACACTATCAAAACTCTTCAACAACCTTGTCAATTATATAACTAAACCATCCGGCTGGCCAAAGTGTACCACTCACTCACCGGCCAAACTTGGAGGGTCATTTTGCCTTGCCAACCGTGAAGCCCACCACTCTACCCATCTCTCTCTTTCCCTCTCACCAAAATCACAGAAGACCATGGTGGTGGTAGCGTTGCTATAGGCTACGACCCGTTCAGCATCGTCGCCCACTATCTGAAGCTTTGGCTGCCGACTCTTCCCATGTCGTTCTCCATCACCGGTAGAAGCTCCATGGCTGCCCCCATCAGCTGTCGACTCCCGTCTCCCTTTAGGTTCGTCCCTGCATGATGCCATCGACACCGACCCAGTGGGACGATGAGCCTTTCTCGATCGCCTCGTTGTCGTCGCCTGTGCCACCATGCTCGACATGGGCTTTGTCTCTGAGTTGCAGCAGGTCTCCCACAGGATGGACATAGCCCATCGTCTAACACGTGAAGGGAGAGAGGAAGAAGAAGTACATAGATTGACATGTGTACCTATTTTTACCTTGCAGAGGATAATGGAGAGGTCGTTGAAGTGAAAGATAAATTTGATACATTTGTTTACAAGCTGGCCAGCCATTTGGAGGGTTAGTTTTGAAAAAATTGTTGCAAATGCTCTAACACTACCAACATTTAGAATTTTGGTGGGGTTTGTTTAGGCAACAAGCTAGACAAGCACATATCCTCTTTGATTTCAAGTATAAGTCGGTTTAGTTTCTTCATTTTTTGAGTTAATTGCATAAAATCCTACGTATTGAGTTAGTATGTGTCACATAACATCGGTCTAGTGTTTCACAAAACCATACCATCAACAAAGTTATACTTATGTTTGACATGTCAAATGAAAAAAATTATATGATCTGATATGTGGGATGAAACTTTTATATGCTCACATAAGTATGGTGAATGAAATAACTTGTGGACCCTGCATCCTGCATGTTAGATTTTGGTTAATTGGTCAATTGTCTGGCTATGTAGAACTCACATGATTTTGTATAACTTAACCATAATATCGGTGGTTTATGCAATTTACTTAGACTTTTCCTGATCGGTACTGTACTTTCGTTATAAATACGTCATCTTAAGCTTAAGATGCACTCACACACACTCCTATTTTACGGAGAGGATTGATTGGGGATCGATCTGGGAAGAAGGTTGAACAAGAAAAGAGGAAAGCAAACTAGGGGGTTACCTATAAATTTAGGTGGAGGATGCGGGCGGCTTTCTGCAAAAATGCTTCGTCTTGACTTGTATCTGTCGGATTCAAATCGGAGGATCTAAAATGACCGGGTGCATGAGTGCATCAGAGGTAATGTTTGTATGAGAAACGTTGCCTAAATTTAGCCCATATTTTCTAAGCGCGATGCTGTCAAGCCCACTTGGGCATGGGGCAATCATATTTGATGAAAGCCCACCGGAGGCGGAGAGGGAAGGAGTCATTCGCTCTTGCATTTGAGAGAACGAACTGTTGTGGCTTTGCATGCTCACTGGGCTAGTAGGCTGAATGGCTTTGCTATTCTGTTAAGACTCGCGTTCAGTGGCAGGACAAAGTGACAAACGAAACGTACTATACAGTTTGGAGTTTTCAAGAGATCACCGACATTACAACTTTGGAGCAGTACTGGTTTGTAGTCATACGAGGCACTCCATGACAAGCAGTCGTGGGGTGTCTTCCTCTTGGGATATTAAATTTCTCCAATGCTAATCTTTACAGCCAAACCAAACTATCTATATATAATAATCTCAACTTCCATATCCGTCCAATACACTACATAGAACTTGGTTGGAGGTTATTTTTTGGATTACGGTTTATAAGCCACGTGGCCAAATCAACGGAAGATAGTTTAAGGTAAACCTTTTTTCTATATATTTATTGTCAAATATAAATACATGATAATTGTAACTATGATATAATTTTTATATAATTAATTTTAAACGGTTAGATTTACTTCAAAATTCATACAATTGAAAGAAAAAAATCATAGCACGTGCACCGGTGAGGAGATTCAGTCTCATAACCTCCAGTTTGCAAAAATAACGTAGGATTTTAAAAGTTACATACAAATTATATTATAGTTATATATAAATTACAATATAATTATACTATGATTATACTATATTTAAATTTGACAAATTGTTTGGAGAAAGTTTGTCACAAACGTAAAGCTAGTCCCTTGGGCTCTGTTTGGCACAGATTATAGGGTTTTAAAATTTTTTATTTCGTCTAAAATGAGAACAAAGTAATCCATTCGAATGTTATCAACGAAATCGTAAATCTAAATCTATGGATTTGTAAACAAAATCTTAGATTCAGAATTATGTCAAACAAGGCCTTATATCTCTGTTCCTATATGTCCAAAACCCAATATTAAATAAAAAGATAAAAACATCTAAATTAATTTTAAAATTAAGTTCTACAATTTAAAATTAAAGCAATACCTTTGTAATAGAACAACGTTTATGTTCATCTTGTGAAGATCGAAGTTCAGTTTCAGTACTAAATATGTTTGGGAAAGTCATGAGTAAATTTTTATAAATCCGTTGATCGATGGTGGCTACATCTCAACGCTTAAGGTACTACACTTTATGCTTTTATCTCAAGTTTTCAACTAGACACAACAACTCGATCCGTGCACGTACTAAAACAAAAGGCATAACGCTAGCTAACTTGAGGACGTGTCAGCGTCATCCAGTCATGCCGGTTTGGTGTTTATGGGGGGCATATCGCATCTCTGGTGATCCAGTGCTACACTTTGGGGATTGAGACTGTTTAGAAGTGGTTGGACTTGGATTGACACCAACTATACTATAGTTAATTAATTTCGGAAGAGAAAATGTACGAGTTGTTAGATACAATAGGATCACTAGACACCGATGCAATTAGGGTTTGTTCGGATAGATCATTAGAGGCGCAAACGGATGAGAGAGAGAGGGAGAAATAGGGTTACCGGTGGAGTGAGAACCCGATGCTTGTCCGTCGGCCATGGAGGTCGTGGGGCGCGGTGGTGGCGTTTCCCGTCGCTACTGCGCCCCCGCTGTGGATCGGCTAGGGTTTTGTGGGTGAGGTTTGGCGGCGGCAGCGATCCTAGTGTCGTGTGCCGCCCCGGCCCTCACCCCTTTATATGACGCAGGCGACAGGGGCCCACCAACCATAGGAGGCCGGGCGCCCGATCAGCGCGGTCAAGGATCCCCGTTGGGCCGTTGGGCCCAACGGGAGATCAATTCTAACATTCTCCCCTTGATCTCTTTACTATTACTTTTAACCTTTTTCTCGTTTCATCACAAATTAACGCATAGAGCATATCTCATCATCACGGGCAATCGCCAATAGATTCAATAGCCACTATACACATCTCGTTCGAAATGTATACTTTATACTTTAACTTTTGGGCCCCGAGTCCGAATCATAAGGCTTCCTTAAACCCATGCCTAGCTATATGTTCCTTGAACAAATTGGGTGGTAGGCCTTTCGTTAGCGGATCCGCGAGCATCTTTTCGATCTTTATATGCTCGAGACTTATTGTTTGATCCCTGACTTTATCTTTCACAACATAGTACTTTATGTCAATGTGTTTGGCAAGCACCACTTGACTCGATTGTTGTGAGAATACGATCGCAGTTCATTGTCGCAAGATAACTTTAGTGGTTTCTCAATACGTCAACCACTCTCAAACCGGGTATGAACTTCTTTAGCCGTTCACTCGCCCGTGGCCTCATAACATGCTATAAATTCGGCATACATTGTAGACCCGCGGTGATGGTCCTGTTTAGAGCTTTTCCATGAAATAGCTCCCTGCAAGAGTGAACACGTATCCGGATGTTGACTTTGTTTTATCTCGTGGCAAAATCGTAGTCCGAATAACCCACTATTTGGAGTGAGTCGATCTTTCGTATGTCAACATAAGGCCTTTCGTTCCTTGCGCATATCGCAGACTTTCTTTACCAATTTCCGTGCTCGGGCCTGGATTGTTTTGAAATCGCAAGTAACCCGGTGACAAAAGATAAGTCGGGCGTGTGCACACTTGTGCATACCGTAGGCTTCCTACTGTACGAAGTATATGGCTTTGACTTCATTTCATCGAGCTCGAATTTATTTCGGGGCATTGCCATTCCCCATATCTTTCGCCCTTCACTATGGGAGCGGGTGTAGCACCGCATTTCGACATGTTGAATTTCTTCAATACTTTTTCTATATATCCCTTTTGAGACAATCCCAAGGCATACTTTCTTCTATCTCGGTGAATTTCTATACCCAAAACATATGATGCTTCACCAAGGTCTTTCATATCAAAGTTTGAGGACAAGAACTCTTTTGTTCCCTCGAGAAGACTAACATCACTACTTGCCGCATAGAATGTCATCCACATACGTAATCAAGAATATGAATTTCCCATTCTTGAACTTTGTATAAATGCGCTTGTCCTCAACGTTTTCTTGGAAACCAAATTTCTTTATGGTTCCATCAAACTTCAAGTACCACTGTCTCGAAGCTTGCTTTAATCCATAAATGGATCTCTTTAATCGACATCCCATATTCTCTTTTCCTTTAATGACAAAACCTTTTGGTTGTGCCATATAGACTCTTTCTTCTAAATCTCCATTTAGAAATGCCGTTTTTACATCCATTTGATGTAATTCCAAATCGTAATGTGCCACTAGTGCCATTATTATTCTGAAAGAATCTTTACAAGAGACTGGAGAAAACGTCTCATTGTTTCCTTCTCTTTGTGTGAATCCTTTTGCCACAAGTCGCGCCTTAAACTTTTCTATATTCCCTCTGGAGTCACATTTTGTTTTGTAGACCCATTTACAGCCTACTGTTTTGGCTCCTTTAGGAATTTCCTTCAAATCCCAAACGTCATTTAATTTCATGGATTTCATTTCATCTTCCATGGCTTCCAGCCATTTGGATGAGCGGGCGCTTCTCATGGCCTCTTCATATGAGGCGGGATCATCCTCTATATGAGACTCTTCTGTGTTGTACACCTGATAATCATCAGGTATAGCTTTTCTTCTTACTCTTTCAGACCTTCTAGGGGCCTCAACATTCGGCACATTTTCTGTTTGAGACTCTTGTGAAGTCTCCTGATTCGGCACATCTTCTATTTGAGGCTGTTGTTGCTCCTCCTCATGTGTGGTGGTGTTTTCTGATGGATCCTGAAGGACAGGTTCCTCATTTCTATTCTTTTCCACCACGGGAGCGAACAACGGTGTTGGAGCCGCAACGTCGGGCATTGCGGCGCAACATCAACAGTAGTGAGAAGAAAGGTTCCCGAATCGTCGAAGTGGGTATAGATTCCCGCTTCTCCTCAAGATCAATCACTCGAGCTACCGTGCTCCCCTTATCATTTCGTCTTCCAAGAAGACAAGCATGTCTCGTTTCCACAAACTTTGTATAACTGTTTGGACAAGAGAAACGATAACCTTTCGATCTGTCAGATAGCCAATGAAATGACAACCGATCTGTTTTGGGATCTAATTTCCCAATGTTTGGGTTAAATACTTTAGCCTCCGCAGGACTCCCCCACACACGGAGGTGAGCTAGCGAGGGTACTCTTCCGGTCCATAGCTCGTACGGTGTTTTGGGCACCGATTTGCTAGGTACTCGTTGAGAATATGAATGGCGGTTTTTAACGCCTCCATCCATAAACCCAATGGTAGGGTGGAGTAGCTCATCATGCCGCGCACCATATCCATTAAGGTACGGTTACGCCGCTCAGCCACCCCATTCGTTGAGGCTCGCCCGGTGTAGAATATTGGGCGACTATGCCATTTTCCATTAGAAACTTTGCAAAAGGTCCTGGGACTTGTCCATAAGGAGTATGCCGACCGTAGTACTCCCCCCCACGATCGGATCTTACTATTTTAATCCTTTTATCGTGTTGATTTTCAACTTCAGCTTTGAATACTTTGAATTTATCCAAAGCTTCCGATCTTTCTTTAATTGGGTAAATATAACCATATCGGGAGTAATCATCTGTGAATGTTATGAAAGAGTCATAACCATCCACACTTTTAACAGGAAATGGACCACAAATATCTGTGTGAATGATCTCCAATGTTCCTGCGCTTCTATTTGCACCTTTTTTAATGTGCTTTGTATATTTTCCTTTGATGCATTCTATGCATTGTTCTAAATCTGAGAACTCCAGTGGAGGTAGAATTTCATTCTTAACTAGTCTCTCTATTCTCCCCCTCGAAATGTGGCCTAAACGACAGTGCCACAATTTCGATGAGACATTAGGAGTTCTCTTTCTTTTCTTATTTTCTTTGTCAACGAGGACCCATCATTCACATCATTTGTATCATTGCATAGAACATTCACACTTTCATGCATAGGCAAGATATAAAGTTTGTCTCGTCGGAAGGCGAGACCCACACATTCATTATTATGAATTATGCGACATTGTACTTTGTCAAAATAACAATAATAGTCATCTTCGCCAAACATGGCACACTAATCAAGTTTCTATGCAAAGATGGGACATAAAAAACATCTCGGAGTGGAAGGATAAAGCCGTTATCAAGTTTGAGATTGAGATTTCCGACGGCTTCAACTTTCACTTCAACTCCATTTGCGACTTTAACGTTGCTTTCGCTTCTTTGCGTAGTCCTCGTCAAATGGAATCCCGTAAGGAGTTGGAGGCATGAATAGTTGCTCCGAATCGATCCACCATGTGGATTTCGAATAACTAGCATACAAGGATTCATTTACAAAAGTGATAAAATTCTCACCTTTCTTTGCCATTATCATCTTTAAAAAATCAGACAATCTTTCTTGAAATGTCCTTCCTTCTTACAAGATGCACCGGTTTGTCCCCACCGTGAATTGTTTTTGTTGGGGTTGGTGCCGACCTTGGGGCTTTTGAGGCCGTTTGTCCTTTGATTGGGACGGTCTATAGTTCCTTTTCTTTGGACTACCAACGTAGTTGATAACACCACCATTTTTGGGCCTAATCCTCTCCTCCTCTTGTACACATTGTGCAAGAAGAGTATCAAAGGTCCAGTTTGGTGCACATTGTAGTTGAGAATGAAAGGATCAAACTCCTTTGGCAATCGAGACATGATCGGTGAACCAAAAAGTCCTCCTTTAGATCCAAGTCCCATTGCTTTAGTCCGGCATTTTGTGCACTCTTCGTAGGATAAAATCCCTAATGCCACCTCCAAAGTGTACCGTCCGTGACAAGGTCCTTGATGAGTTCTCGTGGCATGTGTCTTTGAAGAGCCAGTGAACCGGGTCTTTATTCTTTCAAGATACTCGAGACATTGTCAGTCTCGGAATTGAGCCTACAATAGCCTCGCTCAATTGTGTTCTTTACCACTGACCATACATTTCTTGTTGGTGAGGCCCACTTTGCCTTTTCAACTATATATAGTTGTCTAAGGTCAGCATTTTCTTTTTCTCTTTTTCAAAGTCGGCGTTTGACTCGTGTTGCCTCGACTAATGCAAGAGCTCTATAGGACAGGTGTGGTTAGCACCCACCACCTCTCCCAAGATGAAAGCAGGTCAAGCTTCCTTTTCCATTCATTGTAGTTATCTCCTTGTAGGGTTGGGATATCTTTTATGCATCCCATCGGGAATAACCTCCCGAAAATTGATCATGAAAAGTGAGAAACATGATATCACATAACCTTCCTATGCATTAAGCCTATATCACCGTTGGGCGTAAATTAGGCATAATACATAGCATGATATTGCAATTAACAACGTTGGTCGAAAATAGCAACATCATATACCATAAATGAAATTCCTAAAATTAAAATTCTCCCGTTGGTTCGAAATTCAATTTTAGAAACGTCGTTTCAACAATATTTGTCAATTTGCAAATGAAACTTTAAACTAAATAAAAATATTTAACTATAAAAACAATAAAACAATAAACTTTTTCCTTTCCCCCTTTTTTTTTCTTCTTTTTTTCTTTTCTCCCTTTTTTTTCTTGCCGGCCGAAGGCTGTGCCTACATGGCCGTACGCGAGCATGGGCTCGGGGCCCAAGAACCGACGGCGGGCCGCCGATTCGGCCCAAAACGCGCCGCACGCCCGCGCCAATCTCGGCCGTCGGATGGATCCGACGGCCGAGCGCCTGCGGCCGGATAAGAGGGAGCACAGGCGCCGCCGAAACCCTAATTAGGGTTAGGGTTTCCCGCCCCCGGCCGGCCGCACCTCGGTCTCAACCTCTCTACTTTCTCCCTTTCGCCGCGGTGCATGGCCGGCGAGCCATGGCCGGCGGCCATCTCTCTCTCTCGTTTCCCTCTTTCTCCGGCGCAAAACGCTCGGCACCAGTGGCGGAGGAAACGGGCGATGGAGGGAAAACAATGGCGCCGTTGCGGGCCCCGTCGGCGACGCGCGCGTGCACCCTCGGTGCGCGCGCCGCCCGACCGGCTCCGTCGCGGCGCCCTTTGCCCCGCTAGCCGAAGACCGGCGAGGCGAGCATCTTTTTCTTTGATCCGGTTCCCTTTTTTCTTTTATTTTCTTTTCCGATCCGATTGGATCGGTTTTCACTGCCGGATTTTGCAACCCTAAAGGAAACGATGCACTAGGTAGCTCTGATACCAATGTTAGATACAATAGGATCACTAGGCACCGATGCAATTAGGGTTTGTTCGGTAGATCATTAGAGGCGCAAACGGATGAGAGAGAGAGAGAAATAGGGTTACGGTGGAGTGAGAACCCGATGCTTGTCCGTCGGCCATGGAGGTCGTGGGGCGTGGTGGTGGCGTTTCCCGTCGCTACTGCGCCCCCGCTGTGGATCGGCTAGGGTTTTGTGGGTGAGGTTTGGCGGCGGCAGCGATCCTAGTGTCGTGTGCCGCCCCGGCCCTCACCCCTTTATATGGCGCAGGCAACAGGGGCCCACCAACCATAGGAGGCTGGGCGCCCCGATCAGGCGCGGTCAAGGATCCCCGTTGGGCCGTTGGGCCCAACGGGAGGAGATCAATTCTAGCACGAGTATTGAGAGAGAGGGTGAGAGAGAAGGATGGAACCGCTTCCTCCCCAGGCCCTCCGATGTGGCCAACTTGTCGAAATTAGGGCGTTGACACAAGAGGATGTGAATCTAGAGCGAGCTTGAACCAGTAGTTTGGGATGTTTCAGCAAGGGGTTGCCTAGGCAACGTCTCCAAGGAGAGAAGCGACGAAGCACCGCCGTTGCCATCCTCGAGGTCTCCAAGAGAACTAGGACTGGGCTTTCACCTAATCGCCGACTAGAGATGATGAGACGACACACAACACCCTCAGGAGGGGGAGTGATGCTCTAACGACACCATTGTCGCCCTGGCAAGGGCCGGGCTGGGTTTTCACCCGCCGTCTGTCACCTGCCTATCCACCACTGCCACCTTGGTGCTCCACCACCATCTAAACGTCTGCCAGCGCGTAGGCACCACTGCATCGGCGCCCCCCGCCGGCCAGCCTTCGTGTGTCGCCACCGAACGCGCCTCGTCGTGTCGCACCGGCCTCCGTCTTCGTCGGCCGCACTTCCTCGCGTCGTGTCGGTCACCGGCCTCCACCACCGATGATTGAGCCTCTACACGCCTCCTTGCGCCGCTACCACGAGCCGACCACGCCTCTCCTCGTCACGCGCTGGCCTCCACATCAGCCATGCCTCGTCGGTCTGCTCCGCTGCCTGTCGCGCCTCCGCACGGGCGTCTATCGCCGCCGGCCATGCTTCCTCGTGCGGCAACAGCCTCCATTGCCGGCTGTGCCACCTCACATGATGTCAGCCTTCACCGCAGCCGACCACTAGTCCTCGCGTCGGTTACGGCCTTCCTCGCTACCGGCAGCGCCTCCTCGCGTCGGTGCCGACCTCCCCCGCTGCCGACCGTGCCTCCACTTGTCGGCTCCGGACTCCGCCTCCTACGGCCACGCCTCCTCATGCAGCTTCGTCCTCACGCCGCCTTCGCCCCCTGGACGGGCAGGTCCTGATCCTGCCGTCGTAGCCACGCCCCAGCCAGATCTGGCCTAGGGCGGCCCGTGGATGGTCGGATCCGGTGACGTCGGTGCCGGATCTGCCGTCCTCCTCGTCGGGAGGGCACACCACCGTCCTGCCCATCGTCGGTCGCCACGTCTCCTCTCTCACACCCTAGATGAAGCGTCGCCGTGAAGAGGCCCTGGCTTTCACCCCTTGCACGTTTCTGGTAGCGTCGCCGGGAAGGGGGCGGCAACGCTAGGGGATTTCACCCCTCCGCCCCCGTGTCGCTTGTGTGTGGGCGATGCGGGAGCTTCCCACTACCCAAACTTGACAAATATCTCACTCTTCATCCAGCCAACTGCATATCCACTATCTATACACTATTAATTTAAATAAGTCAAATTATAGCCGGAGGAATAGAGAGGATGGTATATAGAGAGTTGGTTAGAATGTGCAAAAATATAGAGAGGAAATATTATGGGAAGGTTCTCCGTATGAAAATATGAAAAGCCAATTTTAGATGCTATAAAAACTAATTTCAAACGCGGTTGTCAAGTATCATAGCAAAATACCTTTCACTGTTTCAGCACCCGTTTTCATTTGAATTACCGTTGATGCCACCTCAAATAACTTGAAACAGTTTAAATAATTATGTCAACATTTACAGACGGTCACTCAAGATGGTTGAAACCATCACTGCACCAAAAACTCGAGCTTCAGGTCATCATTAGACCTACAAATTATATATAACCCATTATTGCCCCGGACAACACCTATATAAGAATACAGTTCTTCAAAAAAGAAAATATTATGTATTGCTTATACCACTTGCTCTAAGATATATTTGTTAATTTTATTTCTTAAAATATTTAATTTATCTATATAATAAAGTAGATAATCTATGGATAATCTATCAAAAACGTGTTTTTACCAAAATTTTGACAATGATCAAATTTTCTTGTAGAAATACAATTTGGCAAATCTAACAATGGAAAAGAGTCAAACATGTCGTTAATTACTTTATGCATATACTAGGGTAGCTGTTTAGAGCATCCCTAAAAATAACCTATTTTAAAACCAAAAGGTCAAATAAGGATTCCCTGACCTTATTTCCTACGTCCTAAATAATGACCGAAACTTTAGTAGTAGCCCTCATTTTTTAAGTCCCTATTTCGTTTTCTCTTCTATTTTTAAGAGACGACCGGAGCTCGAGAGGCGCAGCTGGAGATCCAGAGATGAAAGACCTCTCAACAAGGTGCGGTCGAAGCTAGTTTGGGAGACGAAGGACCTCGGCTGCGCGCGACTAGAGCTTGAGGTGGAGGAGCTTGGGAAGGACATTCGGAGCCGGTGCACGACATCTTGGAGAAGCATGGGAGGGGCGTAGGAGCTCAGGTAAGTTATTGACGTGGATTTAGAAGCTCAAAAAGCTAGCGGTGCGACTGCACGCACATTCACATGAGCTTCTAGGGTACATCAAGCGGCACCGGGGCTGATCAAGCTTGGGAGCCAAGCTAGAGGTGTGGGCTTAGAGAGAATGATAACTGGTGTAGAAGCCAAAGAAGAGTTGGCAGCGCGGTGGCGCCTATTCGAGCAGGGTTGTCGACAAGCATGTGCGAGTTGGGCGACAGAACATGCCCTAAATTAGGGTCCCAAAATTTTTATATTCTAATCCATGCTATTATGTTTCAACATATTTAAAGATATCATGTTCTATTTCTAAAAGTCTCGGCCTTCCTCCTTTACTGATTTGGCTAGAACTGGTTTCTTTTCTTCATTTTCAGTAAGTGTTCGACTGTAATCATGGCTGCCATAAAGAACTATGGTGCATGACGATGATGTGAAAATGTTCGCTCGATGTATTACTCCGCTTAATAAAAAATTAAATTGCTACATCAGGACATAATTCTTCTTGGCGTTAATTGAAAAGGTGAGTCTAGCCTAGTCTATTCTATTGTACAACTTTGGTAAATATATATAGCAGCCCAAACTAAAAGTTATTATTTTTTTCTTGGCATTCTCTAATTACTACTGGGCCACATTTTATATTTTGCACTGAGCCCATAAAATTTTAAATACAGCATGGCATCGAGGAGACGAAACATGCACCGGTGAAAATTTCCTCCCGCCACAGAAACGATGGGGTTGTGGTTTAGAGTCACAAGATCTAAGGGTTGTAGAGTGGATTTGGGGGACTTCATATTTTAAACCTCTTGTAGTCCTCTGCTGGACTCTTTTTCCCTAAAAAAACTGTTTGAGGCTTTAATTAGGGGCCTATTGAAGATGCTTCCCGTGGGGACATATTGTAGTGGGTAATATAGCAATAGGAGGTATTTCATGGAGATAAATAGTTTTTAATAATAAACATTTCTATGCATGGAACAAAATTATTGTTAACACATCAGCATATTCGACCATGTTACATTACTAGATGGATGGTCAGCGTCCACGTACATGGCATGCACGCACGTACGCGTACGGATCATGATGCGCCTTCTGTCTTCTCTGCAACGTCTACAGGAAACAGTCCAAATCGCACAGGTACAACGTAGGTACAGACAAACTGCTATTATTCACATGACAAGGTTTCTGTTTAGGTCACGCAGCGGGCACCAACAAATGCTTCGTTTTTAAGCACCGAGCACTCATGTCAGGTAGATCGCTTTTAAGTTTTACTGTACTCTTCATTCCTCAATTTGCATCAGGTTGTGTAGGGTTGTTCGTGGTGGAACAATATGAACTGCAATACGCTTTTAGGCTTTTGGAATGAAAAGCTCATACATCGTTATCGTACTATGACTATGAATTATGACAATGCTTAAGCTAGTCATCGCAGATAGATTGGAATTGAAGGTGGAAATTTCCTCGGCATTCAGGTTGAAATGATTGGAGTAACTTTTACATTTAGACTATCTTTGTTAGTCACATATGCTTATCACCAGTCGCTGCACTTTGAACCAGGTTAGAGAACTTTGAGCTGGCTTTGGTCCAAAAATGACGTGGATTGTACCGCAAAGTTTGCATTTTTGCTGGCATATGTCGCAGGGATTAATCCGAGGGGTTCCACCACGACCAAAGCCCTTGTCACTGAATACCAAAATACCAAATTATATTCTCTCTTTTTTTTGACTCACACTTTTGTGTAGCACCCAATCGCAAGAACAAATCATTGTACTTTTGCTGCCCTACCGATGTTTTTACTCGCATGATGCTAAAAACTTGCACGATGCTCGACTGAAGCAGGGATGAAGCCAACATTATGAACCCTAGTCCAAAATGCAAGTAATGGTAGGTGATATTAAGTGAAAAGTTAGGTTTATTCTCAACCTATTATAAAACTTTGGTTAATAAAGATGACCTAAAGTGAAATATATTTAAATGATTATTACAGTCCTGTAAATCCGTTGAGTTATTTTTTCAATCCAAACACGGTTATTAATTGTTTAAGTTGTGTAACATTGGATTTTACAAAATGATCAGCGTGGAAGACTTCAAATTTATGATCTCAATCATCACAGCCTTATTGTGATCCACGGGAAGATGTACTCCTGTAGTAGAAAGACTATTAAAATAAAAGTAAACATGGTTGTGCTTTTTTTAAGGAAAAAAGGTGAGAAAAACAAGAAGAGCCCATTTGAAACACAGGAATCTACTCTCCGATACAAAAATATAGCAATTTATAAACATCAGTACTACACATGATAATCATTTAATTTTAACATATATTTATTATTGACATGTAGATACTTTAACTTTACAATATCTTTTTTTCTTATAAAATAGAAAGTTGATGGTACGGGTGGTTGATATGGTGACGACAGATTCATTACTTATCATCATCACTTTATATATATTTTTTATAAGATAAGCATTCAAAAGATATTGATGGTTAAAATTTTCCATTGGATGTCTTGTTCTTATTCTACACGGTCAATATTTATAATTGATAGAGTATTTGGCTAAGTCAACTAATTGCGACAACCTCTAGCAGGGTGTGTTTGGTTTATAGCTATACTCCATCATTTACCAACAAAACATTGTCACATTTGTCTAAGTTGAAGCGATCAAATTGTTGGTCACACCTTAACAAGTCTAAGAAAATATTGTCATATTTTGTTAGTCATTGATGTATGAGACACAATTTATTAGAAGATAATCTTATCACAACTATGATCAGAACTAAACAACTAACAAACTGATCAAACTTAACTAACATTAGACATGACAAATTGTAGTAAAGTGTGGCTGACAACCAAACACCTTGTAAGTATTGAGAGTATTGAGAAAGATTAGTATACTCAGATACCGATAACACCCGTGAACCAAATTTTCTTCGCCTTTATAACAACATACTTTTTTTTTTAAAATACAAAAAATTTGATTGGATGTGATATATTTTAAGAATATGAATCTGAATAGATTCTGGGATAAAGGGAGTGATAAAGGGAGTAAAGAAAGTTAGAACTAGAAATTTATGAAAGCAAAAAAGTGTCTGAAAATGCCAAGTATGCAAATGTTCGAGCAGAGTAACCCAGAGCAACGGTCTCCGGTCAGCCGCTCCAAGTGGGCCCTGCCTGACGTACAGCAAGGCCGCACCCGGACAAAAGCCACCTCCACCACGGGCCCACACGAGGACGCTGGTGACTGGTCACCCGGCCCCACTTTGTCCACCAAAAATAATACGGCCACACCGGCTCCACCTACCACTCACGTAATCACGTTCCCGGCCAAAACCCCCCAAACTCCAAAGTCCCCGAGGAGGCCTCGACCCCGAAAAACTCCTAAAGCCGGCGGCGCGTGCCACTGTGCAGCCGCTGCTCCTCCCCTCTCCGCGCGCTCTCCGATTCGCCGCGAGGAAGGAGGAGGGATGGAGGAGCTCGCCGCAGCGGCGGCGCCCCCGCGGCACCGGGAGCGGAGGAGGCACCGGAGGAAGGCGTCGTCGACGGACGCGGCGGCGCGGGCGGCGTACGGCGACGTGTTCGGCGGGCCGCCGCAGTTCGCCGCGGCGTTCGACGGGGTGCCGGCGGACTACGGGGAGGTGTTCGGCGGCGTCGCGGCCTCCTGCTCCATCCCCTACCTCGACCTGCCCCCGGCAGCCGTCCGCGACGACGGCGCCGGCGCCGGGGGATACGGCGAGATCTTCGGCAGGTTCGACTTCGGTGACTTCGCGGAGCCGTACGAGGACCTGTTGGCGGAGGCGGTGGCGTTGGCGGCGGAGATCGCGTCGTCGAGCGAGAGCTCGAGGTAAGAATTCCCCTCCTGGTTTTTAAGTGTTTTTTTTCGTTGCTCTATTTGTAAAGCTCACTGTTCCCGGGTAAGGGTGGTGGCCTAAGGCCTTCCACTACAAATTAGACGGATTAAGCTGATCAGAAGATCTCTGGGTGAACTGTGGAAGGATTCCTGATGCTTCCCTAGTAAGTTCCCTTGGTAAATTCAGACGAGACGTGTCAATGTGCTTATTTGGGGTTCAAATTCTGCCTACATAACCGCTTTCTATTTAGCAATTAGCATAACCTCAAGTCCCTAGTCCCTACTTCAGTGTTTGCTTGACTTTCAGTAAATGGGGATGGTGGCGCGTCAGTTCTGTGCTACGTGTATCACAATTTTCTGATCTATAAAGCTGACTCAGTTTGGTCGAGTGCTAACTTGTCATCCTTTTGAGTGGATGCTTTCGAGTAATTAATGTGATTGGAGAGTCCAGATATTGTATATATCTCCGTGTTCCATAGACAGTTCGTTTTCACAAAGGTGGTTTCTTTCGGACGAAGTGATGTCTTTTCTCCGCAAATTTCAAGTTATTGTGAACTGAAAGAATCTAGGAGGTTGCTCAGTAATTAGGTATTTTCATTTCTATCATAGGATCGTCTTGTTGAAATGTTCTGTCCAGGGGTTTCAACCACCTTTTTGTTGCAAAACGAGAAAGGAGTAACGATTTCAATCTCTAGATTCTAGTCTTTATTGGAGTTCATAACTCTTAATTATATGTACTTCATGGTAGGTAAATCCAGCTATGAACTTGCACAGAAAAAGACAAGTGAACCAAAATGGATAACTTCTCAAGGAAACATTTACTATCAGATCTACCACTGTCCCTTAGACCTATAGTTTCGTCTACATCCAATTACTGCTTTACTGCCCTATCATGTTCTCCCTTTACTATTCTTACCTAGTCTAGCAGCGGACCCCATTGTCTATCAATGTTTATTTTGGTGTGGACTTCACATTTGTAGTACTACTCTCTTTCTTTTCACAAGGTGTATTGTGGTCATCATGACAGTTAAGGAGGCTATAAAACCAAGTGAACGGTGGTGGGAAATTACCATGATTTTATGGTGTTAATGTTTTTAAGATTAAGAATGGTAATAGTTGGCATGACTGTTTATTCGTATACGCTGAAGAAAAGAGGTGAGATAAATGAGGATACAAGAGAAAAAAACAATTGCTTCAAGCTCATCTTAAAATTTGAAACAATATTACGAAAAACAGGACTTGTATTTATTAAAGCATATGGATAGCTTGCTTTGTTGTGCTAATTCTATTGCTATTTTTATTCACATTTGCTTGACTGAAGTTCTGTTTTCATTATAATACGTAAAAGCACATGTTACTTTTAAACTTATGGCCAATAATTTCATATATACAGATCATCAGTTAGGAAAGAATCTGGCCAACTAGATGCTGAGCCATCTATACTCCATCAACACTATCCAACTGTAGGTTATGACCAACACTTCGATGAGGACGAATTTTCTCCAATCTCCTCTCCTCCGGATAGTGGGAAACAGTTTAGTATGTCATATAACAAGGCTACCAGGGGAAGACCAGATGATATAGTTAAAATGACTACTTGTATGGTGGAGCCTTCGATAAGTTATATAGTTGACTCTTGCAATATGTCAAACAAGTCAGCAATGGATCATGCTGTAGTAGTGGACAGTGATACATTTGCAAATGATGAAAAAGGAAGCATGGGCCTGACTTTTCCATCAAGTTCAAGTGTGAAGAGTGCTAGTAGTGATTCTGTGGCTGATCAGAACCTGCACACACCACCAATATGTCATCCCATTTCTAAGAATGATTGTGAAGATGAAGATTACCACAAGAGGTTAAGCGCCCATTCAGCATCAAGTGAGGAAGTACCTTCCCCTGACTACCCATTCTTAAGGGTCTCAAATAACAGCCTTCACACACAACCCATCAAAGTACAACCACCATCAATGCCACCATCTAAATTGCTTAATAAAAAGGAAAGCAAAGAAAATGGTGAAAAAGGAAGCACGGGCCTGACTTTCCCATCAAGTTCAAGCGTGAATAGTGCTAGTAGTGATCCTGTGGCTGATCAGAATCTGCACACACCAACATGTCATCCCATTTCTAAAAATGATTGTGAAGATGAAGATTACCACAAGAGGTTAAGCACCCATTCAGCATCAAGTGAGGACGTCCCTTCCCCTGACTACCCATTCTTAAGGGTCCCAAATAACAGCCTTCACACACAACCCATCAAAGTACAGCCACCATCAATGCCACCATCCAAATTGCTTAATAAGAAGGAGAGTAAAGCAAATGGAGATTCTAAAGTCAGTACTAACTCAGCTGCTGCTGCTGCTGCTGCTATCAAAGAAGCAATGGAGTTTGCTGAAGCTCGGTTAAAAGCTGCCAAAGAATTGATGGAGAGAAAAGGTGACAGTTTTAAACTTCGAAAGAAGCCAGGTCATCATAGAGGCACAAAATCGATGGAACTTAAGGAAAGTATGGCACCTGAAGAGGTGCGTGTTTATGATGAAAAGCTGACCATGAGAAGGATAGTGAAAGAGGAAAATACCTATGAGGAGACAGCTTTGGTGAATAAGAATGGAGACAGCAGTGCAGTTAACTTAACTCACTGTGATCACAATGAAAAAGGGGTTCTACCAGCAAGGAAGCCTCAGCATACAGCGCAAAGTGGCTCTAAACTAGAACAACTAGGAAAGTGGACATCAGGTGCTGAATTTTATGAACTGATTAGCCCTGACGAGAAATGCAAAACTGACTCAGTTACATGTGAAGGAGATAATGTTCAAACAACAAATCCCTCCAGCAAGCTCGGCCAGTTTGAGAAAGGAAAAGGAGAAACCACTTCAGGGGAATTTGTAGAGTGTGGAAAATCATTGGATGGTGGTGACATAGCAGAGTTGAGAACGGAACATGTAAATCTGAGAGAATATGCTATAGGTTCTATGGAGGATGGATGCAAGGCTCCTACAGCTCCAGAAATTTCTTTTGGCAATGAAAAACCCACATACCAAGAGTCAACCGAGACCCATTTTAAAGAATGTGTGGGGGCACAAAATTATCAAGAAGGATATGGTGATGTGAATAGTTCAAAGCTACATGCTCCAGAAATACCTGGTGCATCTTTGGAGTCTTGTATATCTGGAGGCCACTGCAATGGTAATAAAAGTCCTTCTGATGCTAGTACTGAGGAAACAACACCATTAGGAAAATCTAACAAAGAAAACAACAATATAGAGGCACTTGAGGTTCCATGTGCTGATGAGATGTTGAGCCAAATATTACAGGAATATCATGAAGTTCGTAATGAAAATATTGATGAAAACAAGGCAAGTCAAGTGAAAGTATCAAAATTAGAAGAGTCTGTGGAATGTTATGAAACCCCAAATTTCCAGAAAAGTTTGAGTACAGCTCATGGAGAGACCGAAACTATTGAGAAAGAAAAGATGTTTAGTTTTTCTGATGAATTATGCTCACAGAATGAAAACAAAGGAATAACTAAAGCACCTCCAGAATCACTCATCCACGAAGAAGTTAAGAAATTTGTAACTGAGGAGAAAGCTTATATTACTTTGGAAGGAGATGTGGTTCAAAAATCTGGACCTCTGGAAAGGGAATCTAACATTACTTTGGAAAGTGCTAGTGCTAATGAGAATGAAGAAGCAGAAGTAGCGAATGCATTTGTGGAGGGCATCAATGTGATGGAAACCCATGTTAGTGCATGTGGTACTTCTGTTGAATATTCAGATCAGATACAAGACTCTGAAAACAGAATGGACGGAATGGGGGATCTTGTATCTGATGGTAATGAAGAAGCAGCAAAAGATCCCTTGTTAGATAATAGCGAGAAGTCACAGGTGGAAGAAATTTTCAGCCATGAAAAGGGCCAGCCATCTGTGGAAGGTAGTACCAACGAAGGACCAAATGATGCATATGCAGGAGTTAATGCAATAAATGATGGAAATGGTAATGATTCTGAAACTAAAGCTATTATTGATGATGGCAGTGATTGTAACATGAAGATGAGCACATGCTCAAAAGAGCTGAATGCTTCATTTTTAGAGTCATCTGCTAGCATGCAACACTTGTCTCAGATTGACGAGTCTATTTCTGCTCAGACATCTGATGAGAGCACCCCTCTTGAAAACCTTGGAGAGGATTGCAGAGAAAGAGAATTTCCAGAAGAAAATAGTACAGCACTGGAACAAGGACAGGCTATTGGAAGCAAAATGGAAGGAGATGGCAAAGATAAACTGTCAAAATTAAATCTAGAGGATCAGAAATATTTTCATTTGGACAGCTACATTGTACCTAAATTCGCAGAGAACACTACATTGAATTTTGTCCAGAATTTGAGAGATGAGACCCCTGATGGTCAGAGAATTGAAGGGAGGGAAAATGTGAAAAAGACACTGAGAGAAACTGAGGTCTTGCATAGACTAGATGAAGACAAAGAAAGATACAAAGTGGAAAGAGAAAAGGAACAAGCTAAAGAGAGGTCAAGAAGAGAATTAGAAGAAGAGAAGGAACGGGAGAGAGAGCGAGCAAAAGATAGACTTGCTGTTCAGAGAGCTACGAAAGAAGCACATGAGAGAGCATTTGCTGAGGCCCGTGCAAAGGCTGAAAGAATAGCATTGGAAAGGATTACCTTAGCACGTCAACGAGCATCTGCAGAAGCTCGAGAGAAAGAGGAGAAGGCAACTGCGGAAGCAGCTACTGAGAAGGCTTCTAGAGAAGCTAGACTAAAAGCAGAACGTGCAGCAGTCGAGAGAGCAACTGCTGAAGCTCGGGAGAGAGCAATTGAAAAAGCAAAAGCTGCTGCAGATGCAAAGGAGCGAATGGAAAGATTTAGATCGTCCTTCAAGGACAGTTTTAAGGCTACTAATCAGGTAGTTGATGTCATTATATTTTTTACACTATAGTTCCAAACTAAATACTTAATTATTATTCTAAGCATCTAGTAATAATACCTTTAAGTAGTATCTCATCCATGTTCTTGATGCAGGATAATCAACTGGACAAACAGTTTCAAAAGACAGCTTCTAATAACTATGAAAGAAGCACGGATTCTAGTAATCAAGGTATTGATAATAACATCCTGAAGCATTTCTATTATAAGAAGGAGAGGAGTTTGTGCTTTGTCAGTTTTATCTTTGCTGTAACAGTTCTTCATAGACTAGTTATACTTGTGGGAACTTATTATAACGTATTTATTTACAGTAGTTGAGTTTGAGTCAGCTCTGAGACATAAAGCAAGATCTGAGAGGGAACAGCGCACAGCTGAGCGAGCGGTATGCTGAAATGTTTTGCATACCTTTTGCTTACTGACATCGTCTCTTTATTTGTTGTTTTCAATTTTTTAACATTACCAATTTTCAGGCCAAAGCTCTAGCTGAAAAGAATATGCGGGACATGCTGGCTCAGAGAGAGCAAGCTGAGAGACATGTAATACATCTAGTAGTTAGAAAAAAAAAGTGTTTTTGTTGTTTTGCAAAATCCTTCTCTTCTAAAATCCTGTCTCTTTTTGTACAGAGATTAGCTGAATACCTTGATCCCGAAGTCAAGAGATGGTCAAATGGAAAGGAAGGAAATCTGCGAGCATTGCTATCTACATTGCAATATGTAAATACTTTTATTTGCGGGACTTCTATTTAGAGTTTTAGATCACTCTTAACTTCCACTCAAGTTTATCAGTTCTGTTAATTTCTATTCCTAGATCATTTAATATGCTTACTTTTGGCCTCAAGTAAATTCTGTTCACCTCTAAAATTCATCCCAGGATGTTTAATGAAGAAATGACTCAGAACAACAACAGCCTTCTAAGGACAGCATATTTAATTCTACTTAACAATATAAACTAGACCTAATCATTGTATAAATGACACAATTGTTTGCATATGTTTATGCTGTTAAAATATAGCCAGAAAGGACAAAGTAACACACAAGCATATTTAAAAAGAAAAGCAAGTGAATCAGGTCCTTGCACATTTTTTGCAGTTTTGTTGATGCTAAAAATCTTCCCATGGAAATTATCAGTTGAACTGACTTACGCTTTACTTGCTTAGACCAATTCTGCACTGCATCATTATACAGTCATGTTGAATTTGAATTTTCACAGATGAACTAAACTGGATATTAGTCAACTCATGTAAACCTTTTTCCTGGCAGATCCTTGGTTCAGATAGTGGTTGGCAATCTGTTCCCCTCACAGATCTCATTACAGCAACTGCTGTCAAGAAAGCATATAGAAGGGCAACCCTTTGTGTCCATCCCGATAAACTACAACAAAGGGGTGCTACAATCAGACAGAAATATATTTGTGAGAAGGTGTTTGATCTTCTTAAGGTACATTATTTGTTCACATCTTATGCATATTCTTGAGGTTTTCATCTTTAAATTTCCACCCCCAGTTACTTATCAGCAATTGCTAATATTCAGAGAAGTTCGTTCATAGCTATTGCCTGATGGTTATCATTTAGTCTTCTTAAAGTGCATCACATTTGCATTATGGACCATAATTTTGTTTACCTTTCGCCATGTCTCTTCATCAAGAGTAATACATTTTTTGTCTTGGTAAAAACCGGATTTTACCAGGGTTGGTTATTCCAAAAAAAAAGGGTTTTGTAACCCTGCTTTTAGGACCCTTCAACTCTTATCACTACTTTTTCCCTATCAGAATGGTTCAGATAGGTCTTGAACTCAGAACACCTAGTTTGACATCATGCTGACTTTCATGCATTTACCTACTCCCCAACTGTTGTCATTTTATGATAGGTAATATCCAAGCAACTCCTAACATGGTCTTGAAAGCCATGATCATTGAGATTTATGCAGCAGCACTGTCTTACAAATTTGATTGTAACCCAAGACTTTAGATGCTTGTTACTTTTCATCTGGAGCACTATGTTTTGACTTCAGCAGTTTGTGCCCAGTTATCCACCTGCTTCCCTGTTTTTGGTCAACAACGGGGGCCTGCTTAGATAAGCTTATCTGGACTTGGGTCTGGTTAGCAATCCATTGTCTAACTAGCTTTCATGCTTTGGTGTCATCTGAGAATCTTTCAGTGACTTGTGTTGAAGGGATACCTATATGTGCTGATCGATTGCATAGGACCTGTGGTAGGACGGGGAAATTAGACTGCCAATTTATGGCTATGGGAAGTAAATCATCACCCCTATGATCCAGCCCATTAAGAGAGCTTGGATTCGTTATGTTCGTCAGCTCTGATAAGTTCTACCTTGTCTTCCATCATCCATTCTTAGCATCCAGCTGGTTCCTGGTTTGAGTGAGCTGTTTTCAGTCCCTTGTGTTTCACACGTTACAAACCTTTGCGGTTACTTAGCTGGAAACTGGCGCTCATCGGTTTACCAGCAGTAGGTATAATGGTTTTTTTTTTTCAGAAGCTTGTTCATGCCAGAATGTCTCTATGGAACATAACTGCAATACTAAGCGTTTTTGTCATATCTTAAAACACCCATTAAACTTGGAGTTTTTGTTTTGACTAGGTAATGTATTTATTTACTTAATGCAATAAATGGTGGCTGATTGGTATATGCTACTTTGTGCAGGAAGCATGGAACAAATTCAATTCCGAAGAGCGATAGCTGCGGATGCAGGGGGACAATAAATGGGATTTTTGAATCTCTAGTTTTACCAAAATTATATTTTATTAAACAAATTTCAAAGCCTAATAATAAAAAATGATCGATAACAAAGATGTGAATAGCGTTGTGGAGAGCGGTTTTGATATGTGATCTGAACAAAATTACAAGTTGTTAGGCTCCAAAATTTGTTTAATGAAATCTAATTTTGGCAAAACGAGAGATCCAAACAATTATATAGCCTTGACGTTGATTTTGGTACCTATGTAAATATGCAGTCGTAAAAAGCATTTTCTGTCCATTCTTGACTGAAAAAGAATATCAATTCAATAGTAAAGCATCAGTGATTCTTTTGAAGACAGTAGCACAGATTTAGCTGGAGAATTCTAGGGTTCTGCAAACCTGTACAGAATTTTGCAATCCAAATAGCACTGAACAGCAAGAGTTCGTTTTATATCCAATCTACACTCCCAAAGCCCAACGAATATGCTATCTAAATATTGTTGCCACTTGCCACGTTAAGGTTTTATAAGAGCAACTTTGGTAGTAGAGCTACCATAAGGCCATTTGGATTTTATTTTGTGATTTTTAAGAGTGCCAATCTGATGAATGAAACAAATGCCTTCGATGTATTATTGAACGGTGTTATAAAATTATTTGGTCACAGTGAGGTTTCATTTTCGTTTTTAAGGCATAGGATCAATGATTCACTTCAAGTGAGGTTTCATTCTATTTCTAAGGCATAGGTAAATATGTAAACCAAGTTTCATCCAAATAAAATTTATTTCTTTTTATATGTTATTAGTTTATCTTATGTGGTATCTTAGTTAGTGAGGTTGAAACTCTTAGGCCATATACAACAAAAACTCTGATGTGTTATCCGTGATCTCAAGTTGTCATAAAGAAAGACCATAATTCAACGGAGGCTACTGATAGGTGGTTTTTTTATTTTAGCTTCTACAATTTTACATCTCAGCCCTTGCTACATTTTTTATTATCATTCAATAGAAACTTTTACACTTTAGACCCTATGACAACAAAAAGAACACATATATACTCTAGCCTCCTAAAGGTCCCAATGTTAGTCTCTCACACTAATTTTCCACCCCACCCTAGAGATAGCAATGACTAAATACCCATTGGGTATGGACTCTTTAGACCCATACCCACGACAACAACATGAGACCCATGGGTATATCCATACCCGGCTGCGGGTGAGAGAAATTTCTCATACCCATACCCAGCCGGGTAAATCATACCCATCGGGTCACCCATACCCACAAAAATTCTTTCGCAGACACATAAACAGTTAATAATTCAACAACCAACACTCCCAAAAATACAAAAAATTTAGACAAATAATAGCATAATAATTTCTACTGCAACCACCACTCCACCAGTCACATAGCCCAATAATAATTCATGATGCATACCATAACACATTAGCTAGTAGATAGTACTTCGCTAGTAATAGTAGGCACTAGCACTTAATACATCATAGTTTGCAAGTGACTCAGAGGCAGGGCGAGTGAGCAACAGGAAGGGGTGGTCGGTGGCTGGCCGGTTGGGGTGAGGGGGTTAAGTACCTAGGGTTTTCACTAATGGGTTGATGATGGGCTGTGTGGTTTGGTAGGATTCTTTGAGTTTAGGCCGGGTTTTTTTTACCCATGGGTTAACGGGTTGAGGACTGCTAAAATATAACCATACCCATGTACCCAATGGGTAAAGGATTTTTCCCGTTTAAGTACCCATAAGTAATAATTTTTCTCCACATTGGTACTCTAATAGGATAAATACCTATCGGGTTTCGAATCACGGGAACCCATTGCCATCTTTACCCCACCCCCTCCCTACCACCGAACACGCACATAGCACCGACAGTCCGACGTCGCTCTTCTTCGCCTCTCTCCCTCTTCCCCTTCGTCGTTGGCGGCGCTCCTCTTTCCCTTTGCAGCCGGTGGAGCTCCCTCTCTTCCCTCCTTGGCGGCGTCGGGCCATGACAAGGCGTGGGCCGCCTAGCTCGTCGTGGCGACAAGATCTCCGGTGTCGAGCTCTGTGTGGCAGAGGGTGATGGGATCGACGGTGTCGAGCTCCGTGTGGCGGCGCTCGAGCTTGAGCTCTTCGGTGATGAGCTTGATCTCTTTCCTATCTCCACTAATGAGATCAGCTTCCTCCTCGGCCGCTGCGAGGAACTCCCTCTCCTCCCTCCCTAGCGGTACAGGCCACAAGGCGGATTGAAGCGACTCCCTCCTGGCTGCCGCCGTTGGCGCAGATCGAGGTGGCTCCCTCCCCAGCCGTCATGACCGTCGTTCGCGTTCGCCGCCCATGTCATCGGCGACGTCTTCCCGACAGTGGCCTCCAGGTTCCTCTTTTCTCCTCTCTCCAAATTTCCATCCTTTCTTGCAACTTCCTGGACCACACTAATCGACTTCTCTCTCCTAAAACCACTGTTTAACCACCATTTTCTCTGCAGGCTTTTCTGGTACACTGTGAAACCACTCCTTCCCTCCATGATAGCATCCGAGCCTACGTGGAGGCTGGGATCATTGGTTTGAGATCACATGTTGTGTATGACCTTATAAAACCTATACTGGTAATGGCCTAAGGCTATTTCTTTCTTAAAACGACTCGCTTGAATCTCTCTTGGTTTGCTTCTTCAAAATCTCTATGGGAACTCTCTAGGAGCAAGTGTAAAGCTAAGATATTTTAAGGTGGTAAACAGGTAACCATGGAATCAATAAAAAATCAAATGGGTGCATTACATATGAACTTACAGGATAGCCGCTCTAATTTATTCCAAATCTCGTATCGTGAAATAGAAGAAGCCAAGGAGGCAAGGAGCAGCGAAAGCAATACACGATCAATTTCAATACCGTTATCTAGACGACGGGCCGACTCACTAGTCAACATCTCATTTGACCAGCGCTTCTGTTTCAGCACCAATCGCCGTCCCCCTCCCCAGTATCGCTTCCTTCTCGCCGGCCACACCTGCCGAGCCGTCTCCTCCGGCCACGGCCGCCGCTGGCGGCGGCGGCGGCGGCGGCAGGAGAAGCCCCTTCTCCCTGCACGTCCGGACGGCTGCCTCGAACATGTCCTCCAGCGTGTACCTGAACCTGAACCCGTGGGCGAGGAGCTTCCACGACGAGAAGTGCACCTGCTCGAGGTCGTCGTCGATCCCGGGAAAACTCCGCGGTACGTTGTACTCCGGGAACATCTCCGCGAGCATCGTCGCGAGGCCGTGGATGGTGGCGTCGTGGGAGGAGCAGATGTAGCGGCCGCGGGCCTCGGGGCTCTCGAAGAGGAAGATCTCGGCGTTGCAGAGGTCATCGAGGTGGACGAACTGCACCTGCTTCAGGATCGAGTAATGGGCCTCGTTCCCAGTGAGCAGCGCCAGCGCGGTGACGTGGCTCGGCGGCATCCCGTTGCTGATGAAGGGCCCGACGACGAGGGTCGGGATGACGCTGATGAGGTCCAGTCCGTGCTCCCTGGCGTAATCCATGGCGGCCTTCTCCGCTAGCGACTTGGACACGAAGTACATCTGCCATCACAGTTCACGTGCTAGCTAGTTTCAGTTATTTTTAGATTGTTTACTAGATAGTTGAAACGAAAGAGATATTTTTTCAAAAGTTTTTATTATATTACTTAGACCATCTCTTTTAAATTACTCCTTTGTTTATTATAAGTCAATTTAATTTTTTAATTAAATCTTTTAATTTAACCAAATCCATAAAAATATAACAATGTTTTTTATAAATATATTGTTATTTTTTATAAACTTAGTCAAACTAAAAATTAAAAAAATCAAAACAACTTATAATATAAAATAAATATAGTATTTGTTAAGTTTGTTTATTAAAATATTTAATTATTCTCTATAATTAAATAGATAATCCGTGACAATAATTTTACTGGATAATCTATTTTAAACTGAGCCAACCCAACGGATTGTCATGTCACGCTTCGTAAGCTCTTTTGGTACAATTTGTTTTTTAAAAAAAAGCTGTATTCATCATATTTCTTGGAGAACATTTTAAAATCAATTTTTTTTACTTAATTTTATTTATTTACTTAGTGCTCTGGATAATCGTCATAACCTCTATTCCATCCATCGTTGATACGTACCCATCCGGTCATCTTGACGCGGCGGCAGAAGTCGACGTCGCTCCAGTCGTCGTGGTCGTAGGACGGGCGCTGCCGCTCCTCGATGTTGACGGTCCCGGCGGAGGAGGTGAAGACGATGCGCTTGACGGTGCCGGCGTCCCTGCAGGCCCGCATGATGCTCAGCATCCCATCCACGGTGGGCTTGATCACCTCGTTCTCCGGGTCCTCGGACTCGAAGTCCATCGGCGTCGCGACGTGGAAGATGCCCGTGCAACCCCTGATCGCCGCGTCGAAGCTGCCTTCCTCGCCCAGGTCGGCCTTCCACAGCGTCAGCCGCTCCTTCGACCCTGGCAGCTCCAGCAACGGCTTCGTCTTCCTAACGTTAGCTGAAAACAACAATAACAACAACAAACAATTGTCAGAGTCAAGCAAGAGCGGCATAATTGGAGTAAGCGATCGACGAGGAGAGTAATATCGAGTGAGTGAGCTCACATGGGTCACGCACTGTGGCGCGGACGGTGTAGCCGGCCTGGAGGAGCTTCATGACGAGCCATGAGCCGACGAAGCCCGACGCACCCGTCACCACCACTGGCCCCTTCACCGCCTCGCCCATGGCCTCTGCTTGTGTTGGATTCGCGGAATGATAGCTATACTTACAGTTGGTGATGGCTCTCGCTCGTTGGCTCGCCTATATATGGGCGTGCATGAGCTAGCAGCTGGTACAGTACAGGGCGCGTAGCTACACCCACCAGTACTACCTAACAAGTTAGTAGACAGAAAACCAGCGTTTTGATAGGTAGGTGTGAGCTACGTGCACGTGCACCGGCACCGGCCGGTTCTCGTTCGAAAGGCCGCCTGCAGCGTGATGACAGCGTCGTTCGTGAAGTGTGGAGGAGAGGCAGAGAAGACATAATGAACCGGTATGTTTGGACTGTTCAAAATTGTTCAGATTCAGCGAAATTGTGTAATTTTCAAAAAACATTTTTGCAGAACTCGATGCACCGGAATTTTTGTCTATTCTGAAATAGAGTGAAACCCTCTGGTCTGGGCGAACCGAAGGGCCGGTAACCCTGAGGCGACTATATTCCACATTTATAAAGTCGTAAGTTCTTTTAGAACGCAGTATATGTGTATATAAACTTCAAGATTTGTTTTTACTGTTGATCTTCCAAAAATTTACAAATAAACCCGCGTTCTTTTTTAAATATCCGTCTTGGAAGATACTACTCTTCAAGCTTGGCAATTTAACCCTTTATCTAGTACACTTTGGAATTCAACCTGTTGTGTCAAGTCTCGTTGTTAGTATACATCAATTGTTTCACTGATTGTGACACATCTGTAACTGAATGACGAAATGTGAGATTGAAATAAACGGTGAAAGGGAATGTAATTACGAATAAATGGTATATTTCAAAATGATCTTGAGGGGATCAATGTGATAGATAGGGTACTCTAAAGAAAAATAAAATGCCATCACTGCAATTTAACATGTAACTACAATGTATCACTACTTACCCTCCCTTTCAATGTAATTTTTAATTTTTTTGACCAAACTGTCCTGTCTTCTTCAGCTTTAGGACATGTACAACGGGTCTCTTGACCCGTATGTATGATGCCAATTTTGCAAAAAGACGCCGATGTCAGGTGATGCGGCCTTCGTTGCCTCGTGAGGCAACGGGTAGAGCTCGTGGACCGAGGTCAAGTCGACATCTCCAACAACGTTGTACAGTCGTCATCGATGACCAGAGGGCGCGTGGATCCCGTACTTGCGTATGCGGTTCAATTTGGGCGTGCGGGACACAACAACATCATCCATTGCCACTACTGACGGCAAGTGCTCGGCGACGGCGGCCTCCTGTGTGGATGGATCTGGAGGACGTGGCTTTCCTGGCCATGCTCAGATGCAAGAGGAGTCGGAGGGAAAGGTCACTGTAACAGTTGAAACGAAAGGACAAGGATTCCATGGCTAGGGGTGGGCAGAAAAAACCGAGACTGAAGATGGAACCCGAACAAACCGAACCTGGACCCGAAGTACCCGAAATTTCGGTCATCGGTCGCTAGTTCGGTCAGGAACTCTAGAAAACCGAAGTTTTTTTGGGTAGTTTGGTTATTATTCGCGGGTACTCGATGTAACCGATCTATATAAAATCAGAGTACAACATATTGGGCTCAATGGCTCATGGGCTGGCAAGCCCATTAGTCTAGTATCTCAAGAGGCAACCCTAGCCAACCTGGCTCTGTCTCAGGCATTCAGGCCGCCGCAGCCACACCCACTCGACCCGTACCACAGGCGTCGTGCGCCGCCGCTCGCCCCGCATGCACTGCCCCGTCGCCGTGTGCGCCGGCATTACCGCGCGGCCGCATCTCCGTCTGCGCCCTTTGTCGCTGCCGCGCCATGCGCCTCCGCCTACCGCATGCGCTGCACGTTGTGCCGCCACCGACGCCGTGCACCCGTCTCTCCCGAAGCGCCACCACCTGCTGCCGTGCCTCCCCCATTGCATGCTACGCGCCGCTGTCTAACTGAGAAGCCGGAGCCGGAGCCCAACCAACCGCCGAGCCGGAGCCCAACCAACCGCACTGTGCTGTTCGGCCCGTATGGTCTACCCGAAGACCGAGACCAAAATTTCGGTTAACCGAACTGTCGGTCTTCAACTATGTGAGGGTAACTTCAGGTATCAATTTTAAATAACCGAACTTTTCAAAGACCAAAATAACCGGACCGAAATTTCGGTTATAACCGAACGCTCACCCTTATCGATGGCTTCATCCATCTATGGCTTTGGACTGGCTTCACGACTCTGCCATGGTAAGCTTCAGATCAGAGAACTTGGTAATCGATTAGTTCTATTTGGTACTAATTTGTTTACTCATTGTCGTAGGCGTATTTGCTCTGATAATGTTTTTTTCCTGAAGATATCATTTTGTTCTGAAAAGAGCTTCTATGTTGATGACGACATTTTTCTGGAGTTATCTACTTGATGACCTATCTGCTGTCATTCTTTCAGTATAATGTGTTATATGAGAATGCTTCTATGTTCTGAAAGTTTTTGTTTGTTACCTGATGAGTTATCTGAAAGTTTTTGTGTGAACATGCGAAAACGAATAGACTGTCCAGCGACATCTGATGAGTTACCTCTTCTAGAACTAGTTTTCACGCTCTATTCTTACAGAGTTGTGTGGGTTGAAAAACTTGAGTAAACTTGATCTATCAATCAGTTCTCTTTAACAGACTAGTCATGTAGCGTGTTCAATTTCATTGCATATTATAGACTGAATTAGAAATTTGGAGCAAAATAGGGAGGTGATGTTGTGCCGAGCGTAGCTTTGCCTTATTTATCCTGATATATTTTTTATAAAAAAATAACCACGTAATGCTACATAAAAGAATTATTTATAATTGATCCTATTTACATACAAAACATTAAAAAAGAAAGGTTAAAAAGGTTGACATGTTTGTGGGTTGTATGATATGTATAGGTGTGTGTGATAGATTTCATGTGATTAGAGACAGAACCCCGGCTGTGGTGGTTTTACATGCCCTTAATCCGTCCTCTCCTTCGTTCCCCTTTCTCTCTCCTTTCACCTCTGGCATGCATCATCAGTTGCCGCGACGAGGTCGGGCCAGGGATGGTCGTCGACGGCGATAAGCTCAGCGGAGGGAGCGGATCCGGAGCTCTCTGCAGCTGCTGCTTGCTCCGCTCGAGCTCCAGCGCAGTCGTGGCGGGGTGCGAAGCGCCAGCCGTCAGGACGCTCGACGGCGGTCCTTGGCCGCGAAGCACGCACACCGCAGGTACAGCCGCGGCGCGTTGTGGAGCCTGGCCAGCTTCAGATTGCCCACGGCGCGTTGTCGTCGTGAATGCCTACGCCGTGCGCTTCAGCCACCCCACCCTATACGCGTGCAACAGCGCTAGCAGCTGCGGCCCATACACGCTCACCACCTTCTCAATGTGCCAGCAGCAAGCAGCAGCTCCGGATCAGCTCCCTCAGCGCCAAGCTTGTCACCGTCCATGACCATCTCCGGCCTGACCTCACCGTGACAGCTGCTGATGCATGCCAGATGAGAGGAGAGAGAGAAAGGGAAATAAAGAAGAGGATTAAGTAGGAAGACGAGGACAATTTGATCAGAAAATTTTAGAATTTGTATTGAAAGGGTAAATAGTGACGTGTCTTAAACACATGTTAAATTGTAATAATATAGTTTCGATTTTATAAATTATAATGGCATATTTCAACAATACAAATTTATAATAGCATAGATTAATTAACCTAAAAATAAACGGTGAAGCATATTCGTAGCGACGAGAGTTTTTTTTTTTTTGAAGACTAAGGACAAAACCTATGATAACATGCCCTTGTCGGTTCTCTTAAAAAACGTCCTCGTCAACTGCAGGATTATCAGCATCCTATCACCGCTGTTGAAAATTTTATGTACTCAATCCATTTTATATTATAAAATATTTTAACTTTTTTAAATCAATTTATATAAATTTTATGAAATTTATAAAAATAACAACTCTTACAACACCAAATCAGTTTCATTACATTTAACATTGAATATTAAATTTTTAACATTGAATATTAAATATTTTGAATGTTTGGTGTTAGAAATATTGTTATTTTTTTATAAACTTAGTCCGTCAAACTTAAATAAGTGATTAAAAAAAATCAAACATCGAATATGAAACGGCGGGAGTAGCTTTCAACATAAATACCCACCAATTGCAAGGTCCAATCTCTGCAGGCAAGGAACAAAACTGTAAACATTGTTTTAGATAATGAGGTAGAAACTATGAGTTCTGAATCATCAGCCCATGCTCAACGTGGCAGCCAGTCTGCTCAAGCGCAGCGGAGAAGAAGGTGCCGCCATCGATCCTCGAGTCCATGCATGGCGGGGAGAAGACGGAGATGATGTCCCTTGCCGTGACTACTCCTTCAACTCGCCCGTGCTCGTCGACGATGAAGCTGCAGCTGTTTCTTGAAGCTGTCAGCTTCTCCATTGCCTGCTTCAGGGAGTCAGACTTGCGGTTGGTAACCGGCAAGTCTGCTGTTTTCCTCTGCCCTGTTCTGAGGCTGAGGACATTTTGACCATCAGAAGTTGATGAATTTTCTCTGCTGATATCCTCATCCTTGCTCTTCAGTTTGATGAATTCTTCAGCACTTAGTGTCCTGAAAGGAATGAATTTGGTCAGCAAAGTATTCTCAAGGAGGGACAAGAATTAGAAGACTGAAAGAAAAACAATGCTTACTTTCTGTTCCTAAATAGGGAGCTATCGTCCAGAAGCAGATAAAGATCGCTGCACTGTATTGATCCAATCAGACAACTGGTTTTCCTGTCAACAACTGCAACCTCTATTTTCTCCTTTGAAAGAATATGCAGCGCATTAGCGAGAGTCTGATCCGAGTAGACTGAAACAGGCTTAGTCGCATTTGCGAACCTGCAACATGCAAATGCAATCTGTTTACACTAGCAGATTTTTTTCTTTTTTTGACAGGAACACTGCCAGCAATTTTAACTAGCGAGGTGCGACGCAAATTCAGGTCTGCAACTTATGAGTCATATTGCAATATTAAGATCAAGCATGCACAGCTAACTCATGCATGTGAGAAGTTGAGATTGAATGATTGATTCATTTTTTTATGATTCGGCAAATATTTTGACCAGAGAAAAAAGAACATCAATATAATCAAATTACTGCTGGGTCCAAATTTCTGTCGTTATACAATTCATATAACAGAGTACTACAATTTAATAAAATTTATACGTTTTCATTCATACGTATTAGAATTTTTAACAAGAACAAATTAGTTTTTGAAAGCTAAAATGAATTAGCATACAGCTGTGCAAATTCAAGAGCTGGTACGCTAGTTTATTTTATTTAGATAATTGATCTACTTCCTCTAGCCTCACACTCAGCCACACTAGTATATATTTAAGTCCAAAAATGAATAACCATATTCATCACTTAATCCAATTACTTGGTCTATTGCTTGCACCCTATGATTGGATACAAAACAAAATCTGCAATCTGGTACTTCATTTATTATCAAGGCTTACCTAAATTCAGAAAGTTGTTTATCTGCAATTTTATCGAGCCACTCGAGACCAGTTGAACTGAGAAGCAATTCCATTACTGCATTCTAGTGTGATCTATGAACCATTAGCTTTATGATTGAATTCTTACTATAGAAACATCAAGCTTCAAGAAATGCACAAATAAGTACCTGTGTTACAAATCCAATAACACTGGAGTTCATCAACTCAACGACAGGTACCACATTGATCCTGCGGTGCTTTGAGAAGAGAAGCATTGCATGGAAGAGTGTATCATGGGATCGAACAGGGAAGAATGGTTCCCATAGGAACGACTTTGCTAACCAGGCGATCTGTTCCGTTTGTCAGAGCAGCAACCGGAATGTAAATTTGTATAACTTTCATGTTATCGTTGAATCACAAGCTAATTGGGTTATCAACAACTTCCCCATTTCAGTGAACTAGTACTGAACTAACAGTACGCTAATACGTGTTTATTTTTTAAAAGCAGAGAAACATGTACCTTTGTTTCTGCAATCTGAGGGTGCTGTTTGAGGCTTGTCAGGAAGTCAGAGTTTTTGTCTCCTGGTCCACTTTCCAGTTTGTCAAATTCCTATAAACAACACAATTAGAGAACTTCAAGCATAAATACTTACAGAAATAGCATAGTCAGCCTTAAGTAAGAACATACAAGCGTATAACTGATATGATAGATAGCACAATCAAAATAGAGAAGCTGAAGGAACAAATCGATCGATCATTACCTCAATCGCCCACAAGACGAGGCTTGGGAACTCGACGAATCCTATGTCGCGATCGACGAATTTGCCGAAACTAGTCCGCACGTCGTCGACGATCACCGCGCCGGCGACATCCCTGAGGTACATGGAGTCGATGGCGTCCGGCACGGAGCCATCGAGCCTGATCTCCAGCGCTGCAGCACGGACACGAGACCAAAACGTATGAGCGTCCCTCGGTCGCCGGCCGGCGCGTGTAGGAATCAAGAAACCGGTCCTTGCCTGGGGAGGGAGAGGGCTGGAGCGCGCCGGAGACGGAGGAGACGGGGATGTGGTCCAGGAACGACTTGAGCGCCTCGCTCCAGTACTCCCCCGCCGCCGCCGCCGATCTTCCGCCGCCGGCCTGTCCCGCCGCTCCCGTCTCCATGTCCAACTCCGTTGAGAGACTCTGCCCTGTAGTACTACCGTTCGGTTGGATGTGTTCCTTACTGCGGGGAGTATTTCTCCGGTGTCCTTTCGCGAGCAGTTGCCCGGCCACGTCCGCGGATGCGCGGGGACACGCGGCGCCGCGCGGATCGCCGCCGGCGGGAGGCAATGGTTGCCGAACTAGCCTACGTGTTGCAATTTTCTGGTGGTCTGGGATATACCCGTTTTAAATGAAATAAAAAACTAAATGTAAGTCATAAATGTAATTTTGATGTACTTTAATTAAATGTAAGTGGACTATAATAAAATGTAAATAGTGTATTTTGTAAATTAGTATAACTATAAACTGGATATCTATCTATAATCTATAATCTATATCTATAATCTATATCTATAACTTCTATAACTATTTATAAAGGCAAGTAGTGTTTTCATCCAAATTTTGTTTTGTCTGCCTATTTTGTAGAAAACCTCTTGAGTTTTTCTGAAATTAATCCACAGTCTGCCTGGCTATTTAAAAACCAGTTAAAAAAGAAAAATAGATTATTTTATAGAAAACCCTTGAGTGTTTATAAAATTAACCCGCAATCCCAATGCGAAAAGGAGGACTTGAATGAAAAAAGACTTCCTGCGTCCCTCTCTTCCGTCTTTATCCGCGTCGCACTCGCGCCCCTCTCTCCCGTCGCCGCCGGAGCTCCTGTACCGTCGCCTGGACCTTCGTCTTCCGCCTGCTTCCCTCCCTGCGTCGTCGTCCCACGTACGAGTATTTTGCTAGTAAAAAATAAAAGATAGGAGTACCTATAATATGTCGCAAGTGAAAAAGCAGATTCTGAAGTACGCTGCCTTTATCCTGATGAATAGGCTTATAGTGAGCCACGATGGGCCAAGCCATGCTATTTCCAGGGCTCAAAATTAGAGTGGATGAAGCTTTACATTAATTCATGCAAGGCCCCTTTTGACATCAGTTCTACCAATTTGCATTTGTTGTTAATAAAGATCCAGCGATCAGGCAACTAATTTTGCATAAATCAAGCAATGCTCCATACGAATGCACGACCCGCTGAATACAATTTTACATACGACGGCTGATGCCGTGATGCGTCTCAAGAATGATGAACAAGTTCATGTGTACAGTACAACTATCAACGCAACACAAGCTGTTCGGTCCAGCCAAAGAAAGAAATTAAGAAAGACCCATGATCCATCGGCTTCTCGCCGTCGCTGGCCTTGTGCTCCGGCACCATCTCAATGATGCTGATGCGCGTCTCCACCGCTGCCATGGCTGCCGGCCGCTAGCTTCTGCTATCTCTCCTCTTACTTCTTGGGCGATGGAGATGGAAGGGAGCAGCTAGGGTTCGGCAAGAGAGATCGCTCTAAGGAAGATGGAGAGGTGACGGAGGCGATCGTGATGGAGTTCAGTCTCCGTGTCTATTTATGCACTGATGTTCTTCTCCGACTCCGAATCTGGAGTTGACGGCCCTTCTCCGAATGGGAGTTGATGGTCCATGCGCGGATCACACCAATGGCAGGTAATCAAATCTACGTAGACGAGGCAGTTAAACTATTGACGCATACGCGTGGGGTAATATGGATCTCTATTGAAATTATCGTGATTTTAAAATCACAATCTAGCGCCAAGTGATTAGTGATTTCACGTGATTATCTTCAATAATAACGAAAATTAGTTATTCCGTGTGATTTATCTTCATGGTGACGCTAATACACGTACGTGCGCGTGCTTTGTTTCTTAATTCGAGCGCCTAATGTAACATCTTCACCATGTTTTCTTCTTTTTTTTCTTTTTTTTCCGTTTCACCTCGCCCCCACCTCCGGTTCTCACTCCTCCCCCCGAGCCTAACCCTTTCAATTTTTCTGCAGCCTTATCAGGAGTAAAACAATTATTATATGATACCCTTTTAAAAATAGTAGATTTTATTATTAGTAAAAAATACTTTAAATTCTCGCTAGAATCCATTTAGTAATTTACTAGCAAAATGCCCGTGCGTTGCAACGGGACGACGACGCAGTGAGGGAGCAGGCGGAGGGCGAAGGTCCAGGCGGCGGCGTGGGAGCTTCGAGTGGCGACGGGAGGGAGGGGCGCAGGCGCGGCGCGGATGGAGACGAAAGAGAGAGACGCATGAGATCTTTTTAGCATTGGGACTTTGGGTTAATTTTATAAACACTCAAAAAGTTTTTTTGCAAAATAGCTCCTTTTTCTTCTTTAACAGGTTTTTTTAAATAGCCGGACGGAATGCGGGTTAATTTTGGAAAAACTCAAGGGGTTTCGCAAAATAGCCGACAAAACAAAATTTGAGTGAAAACACTACTTGCTTTATAAATAGTTATAGATTATAGATTATAGATTATAGATTATAGATTATAGATTATAGATATAGATTTATCTCAAATCCTTCTCCAAAATCCATTCAATAATTGATTTACCATCAGTTGTGTTTAGTAATTATTTTACTTATTTTCTTATTGGTAGGGCATGCTGTATGTTCTCTCGTCATGGGCTCCATAAAACTAATTCTTCACAAGTAATAAAGCTTTTACAACGAAAATAAATATGGACAATAATCTTTTTAATATGCAGATTGATACATCAAAATATCATCATCAAATCATCCCTAGTGCAATGAATCACATCACGGATATTAAAAAAAGTAAAAACTTAACCAAACTGTTAACGCCAAAATTTGGTAAGCCTCGAAATCGTCATCGGCCTATAGTCAGTATCGACCTCAGAGTCCTAGAGTTAGCCGATGGATATTATCAGTCACTAGCAGTCGGATTCTTAGTAGATTCGGTTAAGAAGACTAATAAATATTAAAGAAAGTTGATGCAAAAGAGACCGAGTTTAAGAAGGATACGACATGATAATTTATCTATTAATTAAGCAGAGTAAGTTAGTTTCCTTGTATCTTTACTTTATCTTTCCTTGTGTCATGTTCAATAATGACGAGTATCTATCCATCGGTATAAATATATATACCCAAGGGTCTTTGTAAATCATCTCCATATATTAATATACATCTACTTTTGGTGCATTCTTATGAGGTTTTTTTTCAACGAGTTCTTGTTTTTACGCATGGGCTGCATCAATTGAGTTCGACCTTCGGCAAGAAGTGAGTTCTGGTATCTTTGCTTGCGCTAGCATGGCTAGGACTTCCTTGGTTGAGTCCGATATTCTAATCGAGCCGACGCAAGTGTTGTCTCTCTGGTATATCATCTCTATGTTTAGTTCCTTTACTGTTACTGTTTATAGTCATATTGACTTCGGTAGGACTTCCTCGATTAGGTCTGATATTCTGATCAAGTTGATATTTCTTTAAACATAATATTGTTTTAGATAGATTTGTTATATCCATCATATTGGACTGTTTATCGGCTCATTGAGTATTAGACTATCATATACAATTCCATGTTGCATCGGTTAGGTTCGACCTACTAGATTGTTATTGATAATTCAAGTCTTGTTAAGCCGATAGGTTTGTGCTAATGTTTCATTGGAGGGTTAGTCGATCTTATTTGATGTGTTAAATTTCTCTTTGATGATTTTACTGTTTTGATTAAATTTAATACATGATCACTTTGATTAGT
Organism: Oryza australiensis; assembly: GCA_019925245.2. Classification (NCBI taxonomy): domain Eukaryota; kingdom Viridiplantae; phylum Streptophyta; class Magnoliopsida; order Poales; family Poaceae; genus Oryza; species Oryza australiensis. The sequence continues at coordinate 1,457,896 of JAIFGZ020000044.1, forward strand.
GTCATATTGGTTGGTTTAAATTTATCAGGCAATTATCAATCTTATGCTGTATCGGTTAGGTCCGACCTATGAGGTTTTGATTGTTTTAGATTTATTTAAGTCAGTAGGCATCAATCATTGTTTCGTCGGGATTTCAACCAATGAGTTATCTAGATATTACTTAAGTGTTGCGTCGACTTATAAGGATCATATACAAGTTGATTTTAGCCGATTGTAGCGAAGGTTTCATTAATTACTTAATCATTTGGATTTAATAACATCGGACTTTCAACCGATGTATGTTTTAACCATCGAGCCTACATATAATATTTTGTATCGGTCGATTGGTTTGTTGAATATTTGCTTCATTATATCTATATTGAATGATTGGTTCATTGAATATCTACTTTGTCACATTTATATCGATCGATTGGTTTATTATCTTACTACATTATTATTAGCCAATTGACTTCATATCATTATTCATCTAAGCATCGAAATCTACCTTGGACCTATAGACGAACGTTCAAAACCATATTGACATCGGCTGGTATCGCTACATCGGCTATCGACTGCCATCAACAACTATTGGATATAGACTTTCACGCTATCGGCCGATTATACATCAAGCTATCGGCTATCGGTTGACGCATACTTTTTGGATCTCTCAGCAGGACCCAGACTTCGTTTCATCGACGCCAACCTATTGGGCGATCAGCCTTACATCTTATTAGTTGCAGGATAAAACTGACTAGCACACCTGTATCTTATCAACATTTCAAGGCCTGCACTAGAGTTAAGCAGATCTCTCAGGCCATTGTGCTTGTCGACATAGTTCGCGTCAACACAGATTTGGCACCATCGGTTGGGCGCGATTTTTTCGTCAACACAAACACTATACAATAACATAACAAGAAGCATTTGTGTTTTTTCGCTCGGGTCCAATAGGTCCGAGTTGCCGGTGAACATAGGATTCTCGATCAATGTGCGACTAATAGAATAACACCATTGGTGGCGCCTCCTGGCCGATGTCCTCATCCTTGGATGAGTTGGATCCAAGAGGAAGCAAGGACGTATAACAGGGTCAATGGAGATGGAGTTGTTGGAGCGGCGGCGTCGGTGTCGTCGTGGAGGGGGACGGGGTCAATGCAGCGGCGACAACTCGTGCTCGATTTGGCGCCACCATCCTTAGCTCCGGACCATGGTCTTCCTGGAAAGGGACGTCCTCCTCGACCACCACTTCCAACTGTACTCACTATCGTTGATTTGGTGTCGATCACCTTGTCCCCAACCTCAGCCATCGGCCTTACTCGTTGCCACACTACTGCAACCTCATCTTCCCGACCTTCACCACCAGCATGAACAGTACCACAAGCACGTCACTGCAAGCAGGCAAGAAGCTCTAGCATGGATTTAACAATCATGATTGCTCAGCAAAGTAGAAAATAGAAAGGAGAAGTAACGTAGAAGGAGAATAGTAGAGTGAGATGCTAGTCCAACTCATGCCGGCACCAACAGACCTCATCATTGATGATAAACCCTGAGCTCCACTGGATACACTCACGGCTCTGGTTGGCCCGATATTTTGGTCAGTTGATGATAAGTACGATTTAAGACAATTGTTGACGACCCAACTACAACCTATAAGACGTTGTTGTGTTGCACCTTAGCGATCGATATACCTCTTCGTGGGTTGTTGATTATGCCGGTGCGAGATCAACCTTATTCCTGCAAGCAAATCAAAGAAACAAAGAAAATAATTTTAATAATTAAAATACGATTATCGAGAATTAAATAAATTCAAAAATTCATTTTCCTTTTCTTTCTCTCTCCTTCGTTTTGGGCCGTCCTGGCCCATCTCCTCGCGTCGGCCCGCTCATGCTCACGCCCACACCCTCCCCTCCCCACCATTAGGCCGACCGAAGGCCACGACCCAGCGAGGCCGCCCATGCCGCTCCTCCTCAGGGACGCTGACAGGAGGGGCCCAACTGTTAGCTTTGTCCCTAACCTCCGGCGGAGAAGGCGGGGCGACGTCGCCACGGCGCGCCGCCCTCCCCGTGCCCCTCCCGCCCGCTCCGTGCCCCTCGGGATGCCAAGGCCCCTCTTCCCCACTCCTCCTGTGCACGTCGTGCCCGAATCGACGGGGATTCGGTTTTCGAATCCGCTGCTTCTCTCTCTCCCTCTTCCTCATGTCGCCAGCAGATTCAGCGCCCACCCGACCACATCCGAGCACCTCGCGCCCATAAAAAGGATCCCCGTCCTTCCCTCCTCTATTTCCCCTACTCGTCGATCTTTCTCGCGCTCTCTCTCGCTCCTGCACCGTGCAACCCTAATCTCGCTGCGTTCCACCGCCTTCGGCCACCGCTAGCCACTGTTCGAGTCTCCGCCTAGCCACACCACCACCACCGCACTCGCGGGTTCGTCTGTCCCTCGGCCGCCACTTCGCGCCGCCGGTTTTTCGCTGGAGCGCCGCCCTCCTCGCTCGCCGGTCAAATCAAAGCCCATTCGCTGCCTTCGTCACCTTCCCCATTGCTGGTTCGTCGTTGTTGACATCTTCTTGAAGCCGTCGCTCCCTCCTCTCGTCGTCTCCGTCCTTGCGTCGCTCCCACCAGCACAAAACCCTCGGTGAGCTGCCCCTCTCTCCCTCCGCACTCCACTGCCATGTCCCGTACTCGCCACTGCGTCGGATGGTTGCCGCCGGTGACCATCGGGCCGCTCGCACCGCCGTTTCCCAGTCAGGATGGCCGGCCAGTCGTCGTCGCCTCCCTACCGTTCGGTGTGCCCAGGGCAGATTGTGACCTCCCGTCTGCCCGCCCGCATGGCCGCCGCATCGGCGCCACGTGTGTGCCGCGTGGTGCACCCGTCCCCTCAGCCGGTGGACTTGGTTTACCGTGCGCCACCCCCTTGCGTCACTGCCAGGTGGGGCCCGCTTGCCGGCATCGACTCCTCTCGCTGATGTCAGCCCTCGGGCTTTAATGCGCAATAAATAATTAAGGACTTTTTTGTTTATAGTAAAAACACAGTGAACCTTCTAAAATTCATAGAAAATTCATTCGAGCTCCATTTAAGTCCGTTAATAGAATCCATTAAAATGGTTTTTTTCTTGTTTCAGTAGACTTGTAGCATGTTTTTGCTTGTGTGATTTATTTGTCGTGTAGATTTTGACAGTTCTAATGCTCCGGTTTACTTTGAAGTTGTTGCAGAGGTCCTAGCAGCACCAGAGAAGGGCAAGTCATGTATTTATCGTTGAACATATTGTACCTACGTGCAAATATTTCGCTTTCTATTAAATTTGCATTATTTTTATAATGTCATGTGGGAAGGTTCCTATTGTACTAAGCCTAGTTTGTTTACCCTATATCATTGATAGTTTGGGGATTAATATGACTAGATGTTGGTTTAGAAAATGTTTAGTCATGCTTAGATCAACTAGCTCACTGTGGGGAATATCACTACTACCCTATATCTTTGATTAATGAGGATAATTATGGACATGTACCACCGGGTATTAATTTAACTAAAATATGTCTAATGGTGGGCTGTGGGTGCATGGTTTGATAGGCATGCCCATAGCATTTAAGGAATGGTTCGTGGGAAACCCAAGAAAAATTAAAGTGCGTACCACAAGTCATTGTGGGCAACGGCTGGGCTTGTTGTGTAGTTTTTCTCTGTCCGACTTACTCAGACAAGGATGAGCGTGATGGAGTTTGGATGGACCCTACGATGGTTTATGCGGCTTTCGGATTTACCTAGGCAAAAGGGAGCTGCCTACCTTGGTTTTAAAGGTTGGGGTGAAACCTAAAGTATGGTGCGCTTGGTTAGGGAGAGTTATGCGTAGGATCCTGTCATAGTTCCTTTCCGGTATGTCGTGGTGGCATGTCGATGCACGAAAATGTGTCGTGGGGTTGTGTCTTGTGGGTACAGTTGTACACCTCTGATCAGAGTAAAACTATTCGAATAGTTGTGCCCACGGTTATGGACGATCAACCATATTCACTATGATTAGTCTCATCATTAATAACTGGACTTAAGGGAACTGGCCTAGTTCAGGTGGATGGTTAGGCCTATCACAACGTGGTGTAACATTGGACAGTAAGGTTTAATATTGTTTAATTAAATTCAACTATTTTACTGCTTTCAACTATTGTTCTTGAATTTCTGCTTTATGCAAAAGAACCCCTAGCCTTCCTTGAAATTACTTGCATCATACCTCCTCTTAGTATAAATCGTTGAGTGTAGTGGGTAGTACTAAGTCTTGCTCTATCTTTCTCATCCCAAAGTTGGAGTACTACTCGGATGAAGGTTACTCGAAGGAGTAGGCTTCGTTGCTACCATCGAGGATGTCTGTGGAGTGGAGTCGCCACGTTGCGAGCGTCAAGTTATTTAGACTAGCTCGTTTTTACTTTCCATTGCATTTATAAGACTTTTATTATATTGTGTAAGACGTGGATCTGCATGCCAATTTGTCGTCCGTGTAACCTGGCCGGTCCTGGGCACGTGTTTAATGCACATTCAGCTTGGAATTTTTGGTTCGTGAATTCCTAGGCGTGACATCTAACCGACACATGTAACTACAAGGTAAAGTAGCGATGACTAAAACATTAATTTAACAAAACCCTAAAAACCATAAAGGGGTACCTAGCTATTTAAGGAGGTGGGAGGACAAATTAAGGGTCCCTAGGGTCATGCTCCACTAGGATGGGATGAACCTCACTTGGGCCCTATTTGGGCCAGGGTCCCAGATGAAGTTACAAACCTATAGACCTAGTATAGATGACCCAACACCTTATTTCTGTGATTGTGACCGACTAAGATAGAATTTGAAAATAAGGCTAGATCTGTTGGAAAGAGGACTTCGAGGGCTTTCCACCAAGTACTCATGAGCCCAAAATAGAGCTCGTATGCACATTTGGCGGCCGTTTGAAGTTAATAATGTAGCAGGTGGCTGAATCAGATTCCAACACTTGGATGGCTTAATATTTATGTCTTCTTGTTGATCCATGATGTGAACAACAGTTGTATCCATTGTACGCATGATCACACCAGTTGATTCTACATCTGAACACCTACTACCGCCAGCTCCGTCCATCTTCACACGTTTCCTCGTCGCTAGCTAGTGGGAAGCAGCAGAAGGGGAGGGGTAGCTCTGTGTCGTCATCGCTGTTGTTGCTCCTCCCACGAAACACACCGCTTGTCACCGCAAAGGTGAGCCAAGATGTCGATGACGATGGTGACGGAGCAACAAGTTAACGACCGATGGAGAGGTTATGGTGGAGGGCAGCCTGATGTGAATCCACGGTCGTGACGTTGACCATTGTGTCACTGGAGATTGCCTCTGACTAGGGGAGGGCTGTAACTGCCTGGGTCCCATTGGTGGTGGGTTGGGGTCACGCAGATCAGCCGATGTCTGAGCGACGGAGGCCCATGGTTGCACAGATAAAGGTCGCCGGCGATGATGACCAACAGGGCAGTTGGCATGGTTGGAGCCGAAGTTGCCTCTACAATCGGCCATCGGCTACACTCACCAAATCCAGCGGTGACAACGGCCTCAACCTGCCCTCCACCGCCGGTCACTCTCCTTCCCAGCCCTAGCTCCGTCCACAACGCCATCGGAGGAAGGCTGTGTCGGCCGAGCAAGGAAGACGTGATGAGGTTCGCTTCATCCATCTGGGCGACGCCGACACGGACGGTGGTGGTGGTTTTGCCCCCATTTGCCGCTTGACAATGGTTTCACCAGATCCATAAAAGTAGGAATTCAACCCCTTAGAAAAAATAGGAAGATATATAAAATAAGAGATGAAATTGGCTAGTAAAACAATTACTAGGCGTAGGAATCGGGTGGTGAGAGCCTAGGAGGTCGGCCAGGATCAGGAAGGTGTACGATTGGCTAATCAACATGCTACGCTCTGCCCGGTAGTTCTATTATCTTCAATAACAATGAAAATCGTTCCGGTAATCTTTCTTAAGTAATACGATAATCCTTTAAAAAGAGTTACGGTAATCCCTACAATTTTTTCTACTAAAACTTTAAAACTTTCAAAACAAATTTAGAACACTTTCTACTAAAAACACTACAAAATTTGAAACTTTTAAGTCAAATTTAATTTTCAATTCAAATTAAAAAAATTTCACAGTGTTGTAGTGAGCCAGAGCGCTAAAGGGTGCTAAGCATATCCAATTGCTGTCGAGAGACCTCACCTCTACTCTTCATCCCCTCCGCCCAATGAAACAAGAAATATAAATTTTAAAAACTTTTTACTGGAAATTTTAAAAACTTTATTCAAAATTTAAAACTTTCAACTGAAATTTAAAATTTTCTACTAGAATTTTATAAACTTTACCCTAATTTTAAAACTTTTAACTTCAAATTTGAAAAACTTGACTTTTTTGAACCTTTCAACTCCAATGATGAAACTTTCAACTTTAGATTTAGAACTCTAAACTCAGCTATTTATTAATTATTTTAATATAGAAATTAACACTAAGATTAGCAGCTAACCGTAAGGTTTAGCGGAGGGGGAGGCGTTGCCTGCGCAAGGACCCGAGTGCTGCTTGCGTTTCCGCACGCAGGTGCGCGTAGTAGCACTCCCCCTCCGATGCAGTGTTAAAAGGAAGAATATGTGTTCAGTTGCGAGGCAACAACCACTAATCCACTAAAGATTGGTTAGTTCTCGAAATAATCGAGTTGAATACCAAGCTGCCTAAACCACTTGAAGTCAAGCACCAACCAGGCACTGGCAGATTTCAATCAGAAAAGCACTTCATACAGTCCCTCTACTTTCTCATACAGACTTCAATCAGAAAAGCACTTCGTACAGTCATACTACCTGGAATTTTTTACATCTTTCTAAAATTTGTTTTACAAATAAATCTTTAAAAAACTTATTAAAAATGAGTCTATTTTTATGACGCCAAAGTCATTAGCATCATGATTTAATATGACAGCATTAATGATATTATGTCATCCCTTACCTCTCTACGGAAGCAGACTCACTGGATATGAAGAGAATCAACGCTAATGATACGACGTATAAAAAATAAAAAGACATTTATAACAAATTGACGCCAACGACACTGACGTCAAAAACCTATTTATAAAATAAATAAAAACATTTATAATAAAAAATATTTACAAGTTAACGTCGACCATGTCACAGAGAGGCTAAGGCTAGGAAACGGCACCAACCATGTTGAACCAAGACACCAATAACACTAGCGCCACAAAAAAGATACATTCCCAAAATAAGTTTTTACCGAAGTCTATAGTAAAATAAATTTTAGAAAATGACAAAAAAAGTAAAAAATCCAGGTCATCCTACATATTCCGTTGCGTCTGCATACCAAGGAGATAAAATAAGTTACCTCGGTTTATGGCTGTACATAGCATAACTAAAACAGGGACTGAAAACAGATCTACTTGTACAGGTGGACCATAGGTGGCCACCAATGCAAATATACTGCAACAGTATCCAAATTATTGTGTCCAACAAGGAATGAAACAGCCATGGTCTAATACATAGTTACTACAGATTTCGAATGCACTAGTGCTTAAGTAGCATGATGCCCAGATCAGGTGGAACGCAAACAGCAGCGCTAGATGCAATGGCATCGAACAGGTGGGCTTAGCGCTTCCTCCTGTTCGCTCGCCACTGTCTCAGGACGAACTGGACAGTTTCCTTCAGAGTGGCCTTCCGTTTATCCTTGAAGTTCCACAGCTCTCCTACTGGGAATCTGCCGCTAGGGTTGTACTCATTAATTTCACACAGCGCGTCCCTCACCAATCTGTATATATCTTCACCATGCTCTTCTTTTAATTCTTGAAGTTTGGCATCATCCTCGATAATTTCCTATAACACACAGATGTCAAATAAGACAGCACAGGTAATGAGACTTAATATATAGTGTCACATCTTGCCAGCTATTGTTGCGAGTAGAATGGTACGTTGGTTTTTTGTACAGGAGTTTGAATTTTAGCAATAGGCAAGATGAGAAAGTCGTGTGTGTGTGTGTGTGTAAATAACAATCAAGGCATTTCAATATCAAAACACCACTATAAAACACAAAATCATGAATATGTGACTAAAATAACAAAACCTATATATATGTGGGAGAGAGATCAGATTATTTAGTTAAAAACAATGTACCATACTAGCGATTCTTAAAAATTATAAACTATGTAAACCACAGAAATGTGCACAAGCAGTATTCTTACAAATAAAGATTCATACCTTCTCCTGCCCATCAACCAAGACAAACTTAAAAGGGTGCCAATCAGGATTTTTAATTTCAGCTTGCCACTTTGAACAAAGAATGGCAGCAGTAATCTCTGCATCCTCTTCCGATGACATCTTTCTGCATGCTTTTGAAAATGCTTCCAGATCAAGCTCACCCATTCTCTTGATTCCTATATGTGATTGACCATCTGATAGATAAAGCAAGCCCTGTGGAACATGCAATAGATAAATGATTAAATGACCATCAAATTTGAAATACAACACTAAACATATCGATCTCATCACTGAAACAGCCTAAAACAGAAAACGCTGACCAGTTTGTTCAACTTAAAAGGTAACATACATTTTCAAGCTCCTTCCGAGCATCTTGCATTTCAGTATTGCTTTTTCTTTCTTTGATAACCAAAGTTTGGTTAAGTGACTCCATAGCCTCTAGTTCATCCATCTTTTCTTGCAGCTCCTCACTCAATTCATCAATTTTATTTTTCAATGCTGAATCTTCATCCCCTGGCATATGCTTCATCACTTCCAATTTGCCCTAACTGCTGTATATCTAATTCAAGCTTTTGTTTTGCATCCACCTGTTGTTCTAACTTCAAATTTTTCTTTACAGCAGCTTCTTTCTCCCTCTGCAATTTCCATAAAGTAAGACTTCCATGTGAAGCATATTGAATGGGAACTAAAGTATCAAACAATACAATGGACAAAGGAGATTGCTACACACCTTATGTTCTCTTACAAGCTTCAGCACATTTTCATCAGCTCTCTCTTGTTCCAACGTTGCCAACTTAAGATGGCTTGATTTGATAGCATTCTGAGTTCAAACGATAAAAACTTTGCATAAGTTGCATGCATAATTATGGAAGACAAGGCCTAGCCATCTGCAGCATAGTACGTGAAATGCAAAAACCAAAGCATATACGGAAAGATCACTAATAGTACACAGATGGCAACAGAAAATAAATAATATACATGATTTTGCCATCAAAATAGGGCAACCAGAAATGAAATATCCCCCCTCTCTTAAGAGAGAAAAGGCAAATGCAACAATACACACCTTCTGCTTCTCTTGCTCAATGATCCTTCGGTCATAATCACTTTTTGCAGCAATCTCATCAAGCTCTTTGGATCTCGTATTAAGTTCACTCATCTTGGACTCCAGTTCAGAACGCAGCTTTTGATTCTCATCGATTATCTTCTGAGAATGTCTCTGAGCTAGCTGCTGCATCTTGCGAATTTCTGGTAGCAGTTAAGTTTAATCGATCAATCAATACATGAAACCTCCCTCTCCCTCCCTCCCTCTCTCTCTCTCTAAAAAAAAGAGGGTGACAGAAATACATGCATCCTGACAAATAGACCTTAATGAAAACACAAACCTTCATTATATTTCTGGAGAAGCTGTTCCCTTTGCCCCATCATCTTCTCAAGTGCTGCAGTTCTTTCATTGTATGTAACTTCAAGTTCCTGCAAATGCCTGTTCTTTACCTCAATTTGGTTAGCTAAATTAGCTACAAGTTTGTCAGTTTTACGTGCTCCTTCATTCTCAAGATCATTGATAGTCTTCAAGTCACTATTTTTTCTTAAATGGTCACCTATTAGCCCTGGAGAACTGTGATCTTCAGCTCTTGCAACCCATCCAAAAAGGTTTGACCCTTGATTCTGTTTTTCCTTCCAGTCCCTCTTACCATATCCTTCTGCCTCAAAGTAATTTTCAAAGGCAAGTGCATTTCTGAAGCCATGCCAATCTTTTCCAAACTCAACAATAGCATTCCCTGTATGACCTCTAAAATTCCATAATGGAATGATCTTAAGTGGGCAAAAGCGTGATAGTTGCTCCTTCAAATGATTTCCACTTCGTCCAATTTGGCGCCCATCCTTCCATTCAGTAGGCACATTAACTAGAACAACCATCCAGGGCCACACGAACTTCTCATCTCTGTTTGGAAGCGGTTGTGGCTCCACAACAACTGTCTGTGACTGTTGTCCTGACGACTTAGTGAGGCTATTCTTCAAGTGCTTGGCAAGGGCACGATGGGTTGCCTTATCTTTAGCCTGCCGATTAGGCGCCACGCCTACTCCTGAGGCATGCTGAATGAGATTGTTTACGTTGAAATCTTTCTTCTTCTTGCCACTGCAAAATGGGCAGCTGTAACTCTCTCCATCCTTAACTTTGAATTCCCCTGCCATCAGTCGTGCATAGAACTTGTCTTCATACTCGTCAATCTCAGAATCACTAATTTCCGAATCTTCATCTGAACTATGACTCATCTTCAGAGGGGAAAGGAAATCCTGACAACCTGGACAGGAAATAAGGTCTGAGATCAGAATAATCAACTGTACATATAAACTCAGTCAACATTATCGAATGCCTATAAGCATAGGGGCGGATCAAACGTGGGCATGGGGGTTTAGCTGAACCCCCAAATTTGTTCCAAACAAAACTGTTATTACTACTGCACCACGAATCAAAGAAATTAGAAGGAAACTGTATGGAAGGGATCAACCCAGGTCGGGCTGGATCTCCAATCTACCCCGCGCCACTGCTCATGCATGGCGCGGAGGATTCAGTGCTACGAGAGGAGAATTTACATACCTTAGGCCGGCCGCGTCGCCCCCTCTCCAAACCTGACAGCCCGCGGCGTGCGAGCGGCGCAGGGGCGGCGGGGTCGGGTAGGGAGAGGAGGAGGCCGTGCACGCCGTGCCTTCGGACCCTTCGACCGCCGCCATCGCGCGCGCGTGGAGCGGCGTGGAAGATTGAGATAAACTAGCTTCCGGGCCGGAACATCAAGGGCGCATGATTTCTGGGTTAGGGTTTCACACCAACCGTACCTCGGTCCACAGCGACGGCGAGGGGCGCGGCTGTGCTTACTGCTCGACCCGGTGACGGTTTCGGCGCTGATGGTACTGACGACGAGGAGACCAAGCGAGGGGCGCGAGAGCGAGCACGCGAGGGGGGAAAACGGCCGGCGTGGCCGCGGTAGTGCGAGGGCGGGCACTGGAAGGGGGAAGAATCACGCGTGCCACGGCGAGGGCGATTTTGGGATTGGCCGCGAAATCGCGTTGGAAGGAACTAGGCAGCGCGTCGCGGACCTCTCTCTCCCCACACCACCAAGCCTCGATTGAGCCGAAGAACGGGTGCCCAACTTTGGTCACGCGGTCTTCATTTTGGTGGGCCCAATAGCAAAAGTGATGCTGGATCGCACACAGGGTTCATCTTTACGTCGGTACGTCGGGGTACGCCCTGCCGCCACTCGCCGGCACCAAGAATTTCGTGGAAAAACCATAAAATCCGTGAAAACCGTCGGCGATAAACAGTAACAAATTTGGATTTAAACGATTTCGTATGTATCACGAAAACCATGTCAAAAACCACGAAAACCACGAAAAACACGCGAAAACCGAAAACCACGAAAAACCGCGAAAAACACGCAAAAACCATGAAAACCATGAAAACCGTAATTTAAATTTGAACCAAACCTAACCGCGTCGTACTCGCGGTTTTCTCTCAAAGCTGCAAAACCGCGGTTTTCGCCGCAAACATCATGAACTTTATATTTTTTTTATAATATATATATATATATTATGTTAAAATGAATTTTTTTCAAATTTTTTGAATTTTTACGAAATTATTTAAACGAAACCACGAGGATGCCGTGTCGTATCTCACGAAACGAGTGAAAATCACGAATTTTGGATCGGCTTTCGCGGAAAGAAAAAACCTGATCGCACCTTTTCATAGACGTGGCGGGCTCAGGCCAGATGACAAATCACCGTGAACGCCCCAACTCCATAGCCACCTCAGACGAGCACGGTGAGATTTGTGGCCTTTTTTTAAAGGGGATTACCTCATTAAATATGGAATTAAGAGGAGTATCTTTAATTTTCTTCCAATAACTTGTTTTAAGGAAAAATGAAAAAATTTATCTCCAATAGTACTCCTTAATCTCTTCTAAAATTTTGACATCGCTAAAACAAATATTTTGGTCGTGCAAATTTTAGCGTTGCAACGTCTTCTCTAATTCTCCTTCCCGTGGGCCATCGTCCCTTCCCGCGCGCGCTCGTCCGTCATCTGTTAATTTTGCCGATGTTTGGATCCATCAACCAAAGTTGCTACTTCTTTTGCTTAGTGCTATAGCAAAGTTGCTAATAATTCCTTGACACATACAAGTAGAAGCAATATCTCTATCACCTATGGCTCCAAGTGCTTGTCTCTTGTAGGGCCTCATGGTATATTATCTTCTCAGGAAAAAAGATTTTTTTCTGGTTGAGTTAATTAGCAAGTAGTGACCCTTTCTCAATTTCTGCTCAGACAAACTAAAATCAAATCTGGTTGGGTGATTTGATGAGTGTGTAGCTGAGCTTTGATCTAACTCTGACAAATTAAAAATTATGCCGCTGGTGCTGTCGCTGCTCCACGTGCAAGTTGCCTGCTGCCGTTGTTGTGTGTTAGCTGTTTCCGCTATTGCCTGTGTTGCTGCGCTGCTGCCGCTGCTAGCTCAGAAAACTGCGGCGGCAATGTCTATCGCCGTGGAGAGATGACATTGGAGCAGGCGACGTTTAACCTAATAATCGTAAAGATAGATGAATGTGTTAAAAAGGACAGCCCAAATATAAAATAGATTACATGATATGTTTTAAAATATTAAAAATAGTTTTTTAATATTCTGCTGCGGGCTCATATATTTTTATAAAAGAAATTTTTGAGATATCCTCAATACAACGTTTTAGGAAAAGAAAATTTAGGGACCTATTAGAGTTGCTCTAATAGGTGTAAAATTACCTCCTTTAATTCCTCTTTTTATTAACTGAACGTGACCTAATTGGAAAAAAGATTTAAAAATAAACTTTTTTCACAGAAATATACTAGCTTCAAAACATTTGATAACATTCCGTCATTGCGTACGCGAGATTCGAAATCGCTACATGGCGGCGGAACCCTCGAGGCACCCGAGTTCGCGGAAAAAAATTCAAAAAAAATCGCCTAATTGGTCTCATATCTTATAATTTGCCGAGTAACTGAGCAAGAGGCAAACCAATTGCACAGGCTCTTTGTTTCCTTACAACTGTTTGTTTCCCATATATGCTCTTTTCTCTCTCATACGTTGCAACTTCAACTTGCAAGGAGGTGACAAATGAAAAAAAAAACTGAGACATCAAACAAGGAATTACAGGGCAGGTTGCGGTCTTGCTGCTAAGAGAAAGGTACCACGCGCGGTAAAAAAAATTAAGAGTAGGAATAATAGAGTTTCCATTCAAAACAAACCAATACTTAAACCTGAAGTCACACAAAACGTTGCTGCGACTCCCTCTGGCAGCTTATTGCATATAACTAAACCAAAAACACCACTTCGCCATGAAGACTATCCTATCCTTCTTGAATCCAACTGATGCATTTCTCATGCCATCCCTTCCCACCATAAAGGCTTGACTACGCTTTTATATGACGGTTCCGTCCTTGATGGTTGCATTCTTTAGGATCACTACAATTCCAGACCTAATGTAGTATCCTTCTTCAGGGTGATCAGCCTCTTGGACACCCTATCATACGCAGTGAACTCGTATGGTTACCAAGTGTTTGAAAGATGAGTTCATCGACTTCTGTAGTTAAATATGTATGCTTGCTCACCTGAGTGTTTGCAATGACCACATTCCTGCCAATTCTAGCATTCATGTCGATGATACAGTTTCTAAAAGCCATGAAATGAAGGTATCATGCATTTGGAAACACGATATTGTTAGGTAGGGACAGTAATATGTAAGCATTAGTTCAGATGTGGCTCACCTTATCTTTGTGTTCTCGCCTATACCAATTGGGACCTTGCCTTCAAACAAAAGCTTTGAAGTTTCTTCTTCGGTTTCATATAGATCTGCACCCATCATCATGGTATCCTGTGAATTTTAAAATTGCAAAACTATATGAGAATCATTGGGTTCCAAACAGTAACTATGAATCAATCTAGTCTTAATAAGGCATTAAATTTTGATACATTGAATGTCCAAACTATGAGCTTATGTCTTGACAAAGTACCTTGAGTTCACACCCAATACTAACGCGTGAACAGATTCCAATGACAGAATGGTCAATGGTGCATTCACTAAAGGAACAACCATCGGAGATTATTGCATCTTTGATCTTCAGAGAAAAAAACAAAATTAAAATTGCATTTGTTGTGATCTGAAGCAACTGTGGTTTACATGACTAATACCTTGCACTTCTCCAATCTTGCTGGAGGTAAGTATCGAGGTGAGGTGAAGAAAGGAGTTTTTGGATCGTAAAATTTGAACTTTGGAGGCTGGAATGGAGAAACATGTCAGGCAAATTTTGTTTACAAATTGTTGTTAGCAATAAGTTAACTGAAGAACAATGGGTAAATCATTAGACTCTGTAAGACATTTTTGGGTATACTGTATAAGGTGTCACGCAATATGGCAAGAGTGCAGTGGTACACGAATATGTGGCAATACCTGCTCAGTGAGGGCCAAGTTTGCGTCAAAAAATGATTTGATTGTTCCAATGTCCTCCCAATATTCTGTGAAGATACATGCCTAAAACAATAGAGTGCTAGTTCAACTTATATAGAGTAGGCAAAATGTAAAAAAAATCATTGATCTGTATATTGCTCTGGGTGCTGTCCTGTTAGTTACTCCCAGCACTCCAGCAACCACAAAACACTAAGGGGGTTTTAGAATATATGCAGTCAAACTTCTTAAACTCTGGCTATAAATATTTATGAATATTTTATTGGACATATAAGAATGATGTGCAGACTGTGTAAAAATTATAAATTTATCATACTCTATAAGTATATCACAACGGAAACTACTGTCAAACTTGTGTTTTCAGCTGTGTTGAACATCATTCTTCTGAGGATGGAGGTGGCATTAATTAAACCAGTGAAAATGCAAAAGCAATAGACGGAAATTATGTAGGAAATCCAGATCACAGTTGTTCAGAACTTACCTTCACATTATGCTCTAATACAGCTCTTGGGAGAATTTCAGATCCAAAGTCTTGCAGCTGTGCATATTTTGACCTAAGAATACGAATTATCAGAAGACAGAGTAGGAAATGAACTGAACTATCACAAAAGGGTGGCACTTACTTCAGAATGTCTAAAAGAACATCCTTTTTTAAGACATAAATTCCCATTGATGCAATGTAGGGATACTTTTGTGCGTCGTCAATTGCATAGCTGAGGAAGCTGGTATCAACTTTCTGCAGTGATCAGTGGATTTAGTGCAACGCTATGCAGAAAATAGATAATTATTTCTGGACAGGCCAACCGTGCACATGAACTAAAGAAAAGATTTCTCAAGAGAACAGTAAATATGACAATTACTAACCATCGACTCCAAATCAGCACCCTTTGGTTTCTCAAAGAATTGGATCATACGGCCTGAATTATCAAACTTCACCAGTCCATAGTCAGAAGCTCGGCTTCCCAATAAAAAAGAAGAAAATTAGAACGCATGCATATTATGTTGGATAAGGCAGAAAGGCACGCTCGTAGAATCAGGATGCACAGGAACTAATTCACCTCCCGTCGACGGGAGCACATGATATGGTAATATCAGCATTGTCATCAACATGTTTCTGCAAGTATTACATGTCAACATATTGCTCAATCGAAAATCAAGAATGCATGAAGTAAAAAAGAATGACAACATAATGCACCTGCACAAGCTCCATGTAATTCATCCGGTAAAGCTGATCTCCACACAAGATTATAATGTGCTCAATGTCGTTTTGATTGTAATAATCCTGAACAAGAATGCAGTAGAAGGGGTATTTTATGATCCATGATAGAAGTAACACGCTGCAAGAACTATTACCCATAATATCTGGGAAGAAACAAGCTAATTACCTCAAGTATCCACATAAATTTTCTGATAGCATCTGCTGTACCCTGAAACCATCCAGCCGGTTCTTCAGGCATTTGTGTAGCAGCCAATACCTATATATTGCCAACAGTAGCTCAATTTTAATGTTGCTACCTGCTACTGCTAGTAACTGGTTTCTACTAAGGCATATCAAGAATATGGAGGTAAATTACCTGCACAGACCCATCAGTAAAGTTGATCCCCCCACCAAGGTATGTATGATGGATATGGCGATTAAGAGAAGCAGAATTGAACTGAGTCATCACAAATATTTTATTTATGCCACTATTGAAGCAATTGCTCATAGGGATGTCAATAAGCCTGTAACATCCTCCAACAGGAACCTAAGTTATACAAGAATGAAAATAGAATTAGATTGTTCATTCACAGTTAACGTTTGATTATCCTTGATTAGATGAGAGTTAAAGTTAGAAGGCTTAAGGTTAAGAGAGAGTTAAATTGGAAGCTTTTAGGCATCATGCTAAAAAAACATACTATGCTTTTTGGGTGAAGTTCTAAAAGAAGTAGATAACTTGTTGATTAGCATCCTTGTATCTAATGGTTGTGTTGATGTGATACTCTGATATCGGTTAGTGTATCTCGTTAGTCCAGGCCCCTAGAAAGAATAGCTCCAAATGGATAGTAATGGAGTAACTGAGTGACATGGTAAGCAAGTAGAAATAACCAAATGATATCAGATGTTGTAACTTGATTTGCACAGCCACTCAATCAAGTTAAGTGACAGACATTAAGAACAGTAAGTTAAAATTAGCACTTGTTTAAAGTTTAAACTAACAAGAGATTCCGAACTTTTTCTTAAGTTCTAAGTATGTTATCCACATTTAAAAATCTTTTATCTGCACCAGGATAGTAGTCAACATTAGATATAAATAGTGCGTCACTTTCTTACAGCGGGGGTAGCCCTTGTGCTTGTCAGAGGAAAGAGTTGAACTCCAGTGCCTCCACCCAAAATGACAGCAGAAACGTGGCTTGCATCAGCATAATTCTTTCGGGAGGATTGTGTCCGAAGATGCTATAAATTTTAAGCTCAGTTAGATTACTTGAAATGGATGATATATAAGCACTTTCTGTGCAGTTATACACATATTGAACAACAATTCATGCATATACCGACAAACTAAGAGAGAAAGTCGACTGAAGGATGGAATAATTTAATTGTATATTGCATGGAACTACACCACATCAATTTTAAGATCTTCTAGATAGGATCTAGGATATGATATGGCTGGTTAACTATCTTCTAGAATTTGTCTTATAAGTTCTTACTGTATTATTAGTAAATGGAAAAAAAATCCATTTTACTCCCCCAAACTTTTTTGCCGAAGCACTTAACCCCCTAAACAATTTCTGGGTTCATTTTACACACCGAACTATTGAAAATGGTTCACCTTACTCCCTAACGACATTTGTCTTTTTTGTTTCTCTATATTGGTCATATTTTGCAATGAAATTTGGTTGAATTGTTATATGCATTATAACTTTATCTCTCAACATTTTTTGAAATTTTTTAATAACTGCTCACATATGTTGGAAGCACTTAGGCTAATTTAAACTTAGAGGTTTTAAATTTCAAACAAATAGTAATGAAACATTTTGAAACTATTTTAGAACTTTGATAATGGTGTCATTTATGGCTACAAAATATAAGCTTAAAATGCGACTCATATAAAGAGAAACAAAGAAGAGAACTATAAATAACCAGTAAATTGAACCATTTTCAAGAGTTTAGGGGTTAAAATGAGCCGAAAAATAGTTTAGGGGGTTAAGTGATCCAATGCAATAGTTCAAGGGAGTAAATTGGACTTTTTTCTTAGTAAATTAAGATGTCCATAGGTTGAATGCAGTGATGAAAGCTACAATTCTCCATAATTTCGAATTAAGTGCATTGTGCGTGAGGAACACAATTGTGAAATAACAAATTCAATAAAGAAAAACAAAACGACAAAATTACAAGGGAGTTAAATGCTTACAAGAGTGTCTCCTTCAGCATCTGATGTGAACACACATCGCGCAGTTCCAGCAACTCCATCACCAAAGCACCTCTTCCTCAATGCTTTCTCCTGTGTCATGCCCCCTATATTCAATCTTTCCATCAACCTCTCAGTCTCAGCACCCTCACCAGCCCTTCTCATTGGTTGTGCACAAGCATTCGTGTCCAATGGCATCATAAATTGCATGGCTACTCAAAGTGCCAAACGAATCTGCAACTAAAAAAATGACTAGGTAATTATTTTCTTCAAGAATATGCAGAAGTACTGTGCCATACCATCATTTCAGAAAGAGATAAAAAAATACAAAATTCCTGAAATTCAAAAGCCTCCATCCTGAACAATAAGAAGAAAATAGCACAGCAGTAAATGAAATTAACAAGAATGACATCCAGTTGCCAGGGTAAAATTAAAAGCTGGTGGATGGGTAGATCCAGCCCTTGTATGAATATACAGATAGAGCTGAACTACTGCTCCTGCTTGAGCCCACTGTTAACCTTCAGATCGGAGATCTGATGTTTCCTGTGCTTAAGTTATTAAATATGTAATTCTTGTAAAGAAGGAAAACATTTGTGGTGGGCTCAACATTCAGTCTATAAAATTATTTCTAAATTCTACTAGTTTCCTATGATTATTGGCATAGAGATAGCGTCAAAAACCAAAATAAGTCAACTAACTAATTATTGGCATTGAACTCATCTGAGTTTCAACATGAAGCAACAAAGGCACAAAATTAATTAAAACAGGGATATAGTAATCAAGGGAAAAAACAGAATACAATTATACATTTTTTCCTGCACTAAATCATGATGATACCTTAGGACCAAACTGAGATATACTACTTCCCAAAAATTGGACTATGAAAGATTATGCAAAAGAACAAAAGGCCACGAAAAAGAACCTGAACAATCAAAATAGCCATTCCCACAACTTTAGGATAGAACTTTCAGGGTTGGTGCAATGAGGCATACGCCTTTCTATCCTTTATATTGGAGAAAAAAAGGACATTTGAAAGAAATCTCAAAATGATGGGTTCCAACTAAAGAAAACAAGAGACCATCTCAATGCATAAAAATGCCGGAAAAAATAACTAAACTTCCACACAAGACATAAAATAAAACAGCATATCATTCATTTATCTCACAGGAAATGATTATTCAAATTCGCTTGGAAAGTACACGGTTGATAGTAGTTCACCATATTTGCATCAACACTTCAAAGATATGAAACAAATGAAGAATATAGCTAGAAACCATATGCTCAGAAATAGAACACAACAATGACTGAAAGATCAAAGATGTGCTTGCCTGCCCAAGTGTTCTTGTAGATCTAATGCCAGTACTTGTGCAATTGTGGTGATGCTGGGGTCCTTATAAAGAGCCACGAGGTAGAGATGAATTGTGTGAAGACATCAACAACTGTGTGAAAAGCTGGACACCTCTGGCGTTACGTTCATGCAGGGGAAGGAAACAGGATTCACGTTTCTCTGAAGTCCCCAGTCCCCACTGTAATGTTCCCGTTCTTAGTTTTTCCCTTTCAGTCCTTGCAATTTGGCATAAACACAAGAAAGTACATTTCTTTTAAAAATCATTTTTTCTCATTTCATGAAAATGCATGAAGTGCCTGAATATAAGCTCCCCTGGGGTAGGACATGTTAACCTAAAAAGATGATAATCCACTAACTGTGATCATGATGCCTATATTTGCATATTTGCCTTCCTTTAATAAAGATGGCAAAAGTTTTTGCCGTTTCCAATTTTATGTGTAAAATGGGCAAGAGAAAGTCCATAGGCGCATGATGAAGGTGATGTTAGGTGGAAATGCCGTAACGCAAATAAATCATCTGATGCATACGAAACATTTTACACAAGAGGATGTTTCCAAGCCTGGTAACTTTGTCATGCAGCTTTCCCCTCTATAGACAGCTGTAGAAATGCTAGCTCATGGATGCCTTTTGTTTTCCCAAATTTTGTTTTGTTTTAGACTTCTTTTTGCGGGAGGGAATTATAAGACAAGCTAATTTCATGCAAACAGCAGGGACAAAGGTGCTCCAGCTGGGAATTTGTCATTACCTAACAACTGTCACGACACGCATGAAACCTTTAAGGAAAAAAAAGGAAAACTGAGCTG
This sequence comes from Oryza australiensis, assembly GCA_019925245.2. Taxonomy (NCBI): domain Eukaryota; kingdom Viridiplantae; phylum Streptophyta; class Magnoliopsida; order Poales; family Poaceae; genus Oryza; species Oryza australiensis. Next base: position 1,478,129 of record JAIFGZ020000044.1, read on the forward strand.
GAACTAACGGTGGTAAGCTAGTTTCATAGAGTCACGCAAGGTCCATTCACAAAGCTCAATAAAGCTGTCAGATAAATACCAAAATAACTTTCCATACATTCCCACTTCTATCTTCCTCTCCAGTCTCCACTCATTTGAGTTTTATTTTTAAGTAAAATTGATTTGCATTTGTGAAATATGAGCTCAGTTTTATCCAATCTCTTATGATACGAGAAAATTAGAGATGAACCATGCTTCACAGAACAAATGATGGGCCGAGAAAACTTGACTAAACTCTTGATATAGTATGAAAAATATTCATTATTACAAAAGTATAGTATTAACATTTTAATTTATTTTACTGTGCAATATAACACGGGTAGTTCCATGTCTAGTAAAAATATATTTAGGATTTTCACAAGGCAATTCTGAATCTTAACAGATTGCAAATGTTGTTCTCGTAAACAGAAGAACTTAGAATGGTGTACCTTTGAAGCCATCTCTCCAAGGCAGTCCAGTTTTCCTGCCTATAAAAAATGAATTTGAATTGTACACCAATACATGGCTATGGCTATATATTCATTAAGCAACACACCCTGCAATAATGAAAGAGAGACCGTTCTTATGACTTTTGAAAGTAACTAGTCATGATCCAAGCATTTGCACAGGAAAGTTAAATGCTAGCCAATTCTGTGAGAGGGTTCAGTTCTGAAGGAAAAGACCATTTAAATAAAAAAGATATTGTAACTTTCCCATTTTCAAAGGAAATATAACTGACAAATTGAAGAAACCTAACTTTTACAAATTTGAGATGGCACTTCACTTGAAGGAAAAAAAGTACAGGTCAAACTATCATAATCTAAAAATACAGACACTTGTCCTTTTTATTCTGTCAGGGTTTGCTTCCCTGCCAAGCTGAAGGGATTGGGCATAACCCCCTTCCCCTTTTGTCCAAACAAACTATTATAAGGTGTCAAATTCCATGCTTGCTGCCTTGCTCCTCCATTAAGCCTTTAGTTATGCTGTTCAGGTTTTGATCCTCAATTAACACCACAGAACATACCAAAGAAAAAAAAGTGAAATAATTGGGTATCTCGAAGGAGGCTATGTATGTGGAATATATGAGCCACTGTGTTTGTTCAATCAATGCATCGGAACCCATTTGAATATAATTGTTTCTTACATGGCTGCATGCTACAATCCAGTTCAAACATGCCTACTTGTTTGACACGAACTCTTTGTATTTTAAAAAAAATGGAAACGATGTGCTACCTACAAAATCATCAATGCTACATTTATGTTAACACTGGATACATAAGGATGAACGCAACGCAAACCTATCCACATCATATGCAAACTCAAATGAACCACCACCACTGTACTGGGGAAATGAATGAGAATATGTCCAAAACATAGCTTACCATTTTGTTGCAGAAGGGACATAAATGATGAGAATGATATGAGTAATTGAGTACTTAGGGAAACAGGGAGTTAGTGGCACCTGAGCGTGTCGCCGAGACGCTGAAGCGGAGGACGAGATGGTAGAGGGCATCCCCTGCGGGATTGGCCTCCGGACCGAGGAGCCAATCCGGAAGTTACGCCACCGGGGGACCGGACCCCAGGAGCGGTGCCGCGGGGTGAGGAAATCCGGGCGACCGAGGAAGCCACGACGGGCCCATCAGGCTCCGCGTCGCGTCGATGACCTCTCGCGGGGCGCTGGAGACTGGACGGAGGAGCGCTAGGTTTTTCACGGTGGGGACGGCTCCCGCCGGCGCCGCCGCACCGGCGATGTCCGTCGCTGTCCCGGAGAGAAGAGGAGAGGCGGTCACCGGCGGAGCATTTCCTGTGGAAGCTGTAATGGGCCTACTGGGGCCCGTCAGGGATTGGGCCTGTCTGGTGCGATCGATTTTGGGCCTTTACCACGCTCTCGGCTCGCGAATTTTTGGCATTTTTAATTTGTTTTTAAAGATTTACAAAAATAACTTTCGATTTTGGAAAATTACAAAACTAATCTCCTCCCGTCCTCGGGAGGACGTGAATGGAAAAACGCCCTTCCAGAGGACGAATAATCCGACGTGGCGACGGCCGTGGGGGCCGTCTGCCGCGCGTGGCATTTTTGCGGCGGCCTCTTCCCGCCTCGATAAGGGCGTTTTCACTGTGCACGGGGGCCGCCGCAAAAAGGCCGGCCGCCCTGGCATTTTGTAGGCGGTCCCCTTCCCGCCCTTACCAAGGGCGTTTTTCACGTGCACGGGGCCGCTGCAAAAATGTCGGCCGCCCGGCATTTTGCGGTGGCCCTTTCCGCCCTTACCAAGGGCGTTTTTCACCGTGCTTACGGGGCCGCTGCAAATTGCCACGGCAGCCGTGGCAATTTTGCGAGCGGCCCCCTTCCCGCCTCCGGAAAGGCGTTTTTTACCCCCAGTATATAAGCGAGCTCTCGATCATTTCGACCTCATTTACACCTTCCCAAATCCGGAAAAAGAACAGAGAGAGGTGAGGAAGAGGAGGAGCGCGGCGAAGCCCCTTGGATTGCGTACTTCATTGGAGGTAAATGCAATATCCCGTCGTTATTTTGTTTGTTAGTTAGTATGTAAATGAAATATTAGAAAAATATAAATTTGTAATATTTGAATAGGTATTGAATAATTTTTTATAGATTTGTAAAACAGATGGTTTAATTTAGATCAATTTAGATAATTTAATCGACAGTAACATAGGTAGAATAGATAGATCAACAAGGATAATTTAATGGACATTAACATAGGTAGAATAGATAGATGAACTTAGGTAGAATGTGTTTGGATCTAAGTGTAAATTATGTGAGTAGATGGTAAGCACTATAGAAAATCGTACGTATAATTTTGTTGATGATCAAAATATGTTTAGATATAAACTACGATTTAATTGAATTTAGTTTATAAATTTTGGCAAATTGAAATGAACGAGTTACTATTGGCGGTAGATGGAACGAACAAATCGATTTGGGAAAATTTAAGATGTAGACCGAGAGAACATATTGTTAAAGAAATTAAGTTAGGCACGGAATCATCTAGGCAATATATTCGTAGTATGGAATAAACTCGGTTTCAATTTGTTTGTCGAGACACTATGGCAAGTAAGATCATATTTCGGATAGTTCACGGTGAAGGCAACGTTAGATACGGTCCGAAGGTGTAGATTTGTCGAATTTAGGATGAAATCAAAGGGCATCGATAGGCCGGGCGAGAAAACATTTGAGTCGGTGTATAGTTGGTTGCTACGTAGATTTAAAGTGGATACAAGAGTGAACACAATGTCTCTATCCGTTGTAGTAAGTCGTGCAAAGAAGGATATTATTGGGAACTTATGCCTATTGATAACACCGAGTCGTGGAGACGTTATGTGGACATGGCACTTGAAAGGTTCGGCCCCTTGTTATTTTTGTGGCACTGCACGAAATCGATAGCATTAATACAATGCAAACAGAGTATGGCGAAGGTCCAAGCAATGAAGCAAGCTTAGAGGAGGCGATTGGCGTGGCGGACGAGGGGAGAGAATCGAAGCAATTGTTGAAGAAATGGAGAGGGAGGATTCGAAAATGAGCAGGCGGAGGGCGATGAATCATCGGACGAGGAAGAAGATGGCATGCCCGTCGATTGGGAACAAGTTGATTTCTCTCAGCTTGTTATCTCGAAAGAGCAGCATGTTTCATTTGAATACAAAGATAACGAGGTCATCCAGGGTGCTAGGTATGCTCATAAGGAAGACATGAAAGAGGCAGTGAAGCATTGGGCGGTGTCTTTGCATAGAGAGTTTAGGGTGGTGAAGTCTACAAACTATGCGTATGATGTGAAGTGTATGAAGGATGATTGTCCGTGGCGCGTTCATGCATACAAGGGAAAATGGAGTGACTATTGGAAAGTGAGCATTGTTGGTGAGCACACATGTCATTGCCGGGGTAGATAAGTACCACCGCAACATCACCTCGGCGTTTGTTGCCGGTGAGATGTCTGACCATGTTGTTAAAAACACGGATTTTGAACCGGGCTCCATTATTAAGCACATTGAGAACAAATTCAAGTATACTATTAGCTATGCGAAGGCTTGGAGGGCGAAACAAAAGATATTGGAGATGAGGTATGGCACATTTGAAGTCTCGTATGACAATTTACCTCGTCTATTAGCCACCATTGCTCAGAGAAACCCCAATACCTACTACGACATTCAGACATTTCCATCATCTACTGATTCGAGCAAGAGCGTGCTGCAAAGAGCCTTTTTCTCGATTGGTGCTTGCATCAACGCATTTGTGCACTGTCGCCCTGTGTTGTGCATAGATGGAACCTTTCGACAGGCAAATACGGAGGTCGGATGCGCGGCGATTGGAGCGAGATGGGAACAACCGAGGTGTTACCTATGGCGTTTGCATTTGTCGAGAGTGAGAACACCGAAAGCTGGTATTGGTTCTTGGAGAGAGTTCGATGCCAAGTCGTTCGTATGAGGCCCAATGTTTGTCTCATACATGATCGTCATGCCGGCATGCTGAGGGCAATCGACTATCTTCAGAATGGTTGGGCGGAGAGGGGACTTCCAGCTAGGTGGCATGATGTTCGGAGTAGGTGGTGCATGCGTCATATGGGAGCCAATTTCTACAAACAATTCAAGAACAAGCACGATGGATCTATTCAAGAGGCTATGTGGTCAAAATCAAGAGAAAAATTCAATGAGATGTGGAGAAGGTTGGATGAGGCGACAACGAAGCAAACCGACGAGCAATCTCGTTTGCCATAGGTTGACGAGCTGCGGTACCTCTTGGTCCATTGCATAATGACCCGCCAACAATGAGAAGGAGGTCGCACCATCAATACGTAATTTATCCCACTTGGATAGAGAATGAACCGAAAGAAAAGTGGTCTGTTGTATGACACGACGGAGCTCGATATGGTATAATGACAACGAACGGCCGAGGTGTACAACTGGGTGATGCGAGGAGTTAGGGGGCTTCCATTGGTGGGTATCGTGAAATTTATCCTTCATGGCACTCAGGCATATTTTAGGGATAGATTTAAGAAAATATCCCCTTTAATGGTTGATAACAAGATTGTATTTGGCAACGTGGTAACGAAATATATGCAAGACAAAATTCTAAAGGCTATGAAGCACGAGTAATCCCCAAGGAACCCAAGTTCTTTGATGCGAGATCATGTGTGTCGACGGGAGAAGGCGCGGCATCAACCGTGTTCAAGCGTGCGGGAATGTGTGCTTCATGCGGATGGTGGTTGTAGCTGCACTTGTATGAAGCCGAAGCTTAGACATCTGCCTTGCTCACACGTCCTTGCCGCAGCTGGGGACTGCGGCATAGTTCCAGATATTTATGTGTCACCGTACTAAAGGAAAGAATCAATTTTTCATACGTGGAAGGAGGAGATATATGGTTTTGGGATATCTGGATCGTACACAACACTGCGGCCACAAGTGTTCTACATTCCAGATCCATCGAAGTTAAGGATGAAAAAGGGACGTCGTCAGTCGAGACGCATCAGAAACGACATGGACGAGTCCGAGACCGGGGGAAGGACCCTATGTTGCAGCAAATGCGATGAGCGCGGACATACATACAAAAATGTCCAAAGAATTCGAAACTTCAACCGTCGAAGGTTCGGGACCTTCCGGAGACCCTCCGATGGTAGCCGTCCATCCGGAGAAGGAACAACAACGAGGCGACCACGTCCTAGACGTGCTCGTGCGGCGACTACGTCGTCCGCTGGCGATGCAATGGCTTGATTATTTTGTTTGCTCCTTTCAATCTAGTGGTGATCCGATATTTGTAATATTTGTCATGTTGTTGCCATCCGTCGTGCGTGTAATATTTATCATTGTGAGACGTAAACTGTTTTATTGTTGTTGTGATACTTATATGTTGTGTTTATTAGTTTGAATTAAGACGTGCACTTTTTTTATGTTGAGATATAATGGACCATTTATGTCATGTATTCATGTTGTTTTGATTTTTCTTATAAATTGCTTATTGTGTGCTTCATGTATTCATGCAGGTATGGCGGACGATACACCGCGCTTTTTAGCGAGACAGGTGGACGGGGTGCACAGTCGTACTTGTCGGCGGTGCGGGGTGCTCCGACCACCTTTCGTCCACGGCCGTCGCGCGATTGTTGCGTGTCGATCCGCGACACGTCCAAATGTACGATCAAACTCTTATCACTTATTGCAAGAATACTATGCTTGATACTAATATTACACTATGTGTATGATATGCGAGTTACGTGAGTCGGCCGATCGCTCTCTCGCAGACTTGTTGAGGCGCGTGCCCACGAGCACGACCGGAGCCGAGACGGTGGGATGCGGACCGGTCCACGATAGCTGCTTTGGTGGATCGGTGGCATCTGAGACGCACACCTTCCATCTTCCTTGTGGGGAGATGGCTCCGACGCTCGGGACGTCTCGTACCGCTAGGGCTACCACTAGCCAGGAGAGGCGTCGGGCTGTGGATGGTGTTGGTGGATGGAGGAGGACATCACCGCACGATTTGCTCAGGTGATGAGGCTACGGGGCTCCCAGTGTTCGGTCGATCTACCCTTACGCGACCACCGGCCTACGAAGACTTGGATTATGCGGTTCACGTAAGTTAACTTGAAGACTTCGGTATTTTTCATTACATCGATGTTTGTTAACATGGTTTTCTCCTTTGTAGGCCGACAGCTCCACCCCGACGCCGACGAGTACTCCGTGCGACGCTCGTTGGAGGCGTACCTTCTTTGGTTGTTCGGTGGGTGATGTTCACCAACACGTCGGGAACACTGCAGAGAGGGCACGATCCACTACGCCCGGTCGATAGCGGACGTGGAGAAAGGCTTCGTGCCTCAGTGGAGTTGGGGTTCAGCGGTCCTCGCAGCCACCTACCGTGGGCTGTGCGACGCGTGCACGAAGACAGATCCGGGAGCGATCTTCACAGGTTGTCCCCTTCTCTTACAGCTGTGGGCTGCGGAGCAGTTCTAGATCGGCCGACCGGTCGTCGACACCTCTCCGTACGACGCGGCGCCGCTTTCGAGAACCCGGCCGATGGGCCTACGATGGGTTCGTCTTGGTTTCGACGCAACGTAAGTACAAAGTCATATTTCTTTCAAATATTTAAATTGTGTTGAACAAAACTTGTAACCACTTGATTATTTTATTTTCGCGCGTCGTTACGCCCACGCTCGGGTGAGACGGAGCTACCGGACTTCGTGTTCGAGTTGGACCGTCTCCGGCCGTACGACGTTGTCAGGAGCCGTACACGCAGCGGGCGGTCGCAGCTCGGGCGCCTCTAGGCCTCTCGACGTTGTGCACGCGCGACTCGGCCTCTGGATGACGTTGATCTCGATGGTGTACGACATCACCGTCGAGCCTCACCGCCCAGCCGAGTGATGAGGCGGTTCGGATCGCGCGGGATTCCGTAGACGACGGTTGCCGTTCCCCACCAGACCACCGGTGAGTATTTCTATTTCAAATGTACTACTATTGTGTCAAATTAAATGGAACTATAGTCCACCTTTCTGTGTACGCGAGTTGTCTCGACGGGGACGCGGGGAGGCTCCCTCGGGAACCATGTATGCAGCAATACGTGGCGGGATCGGGTGATAGCCACCGAGGAGGTGATCGGCGAGATCTACGCCCACTCCGAGGAGAACTACACCGCCTACCTTCGGTGGTACCTACCGCGGACGCGTCCGCGAGTTACCTTCACACCGGCCACGCAGCAGCAACACCAGGCAGCAGTCACGGACACCTACCCCAGGCACCGAGACCAGGACTACTTCGTTGGGGTACGTCATGATTTCTCGGCATTAAAGCCTTTGTACGTCATTATGTTTTTTATTGGAGCGAAAAACCTAACTTGTTTTGATTTTTGTAGGCCGACGCCGCACGGGCATTGAATGCCGAAATCGACTCGGTGATGCCGAGGCCGGACGCAGCATTCACCGAACGAGGTGGAACAGAGGATGACCTTCCAGCGGATGCAGACGACGGCACGTTCGATCTTGCGGATCTTCTCTTGTCGTTCTGCCGTCGACGCGGTTCCTCCACAGGGTGTTACAGGTCCTCGTCCACGCGGTCCGGTACCCGGATGGTCACCACACGGCGGGGTGCTTCCACGAGTTAGTTCCACTCATTTTCATTGTGTCAACCCTACAACGTGATCTAACAAACCGAATGTCGCCTAGGTCCGACGCTACCGAGCGGGGATACGGCGGACGCGAGTGGATCGTCGATCCTCGGCCTTTCGCTACTCGGCCCGGCCTGCGAGCTTTGCTGGAGCGAGCGGATCCTCCGTTCCTCGTCCCCTCACTCAGCCGGGAGGTGAGCAAGCGTCGTCCGATGATTAGTTCACACGTGTTAGTTTAAGTCACCGATGCTTGACATTGCTTACATACGGGAGGATTCTACTCGGCGGGGATTTTCCGCTCGGGGGCTTCGTCGACGGGCGGGCGGGTCCGGGGAGGCGACGAGGGGGTCGAGGTACGGGCGACGACCCGGCGACCTGGAGGACCCGGATCGGGACGTTCTCGCCTCCTCTCGGCTCGGTGGAGCACCTCTACCACGAGCCGGGACCCGCCACGAGAGACGCCGCGCCGGATGTTCGTGCTAGTCGTGGCGTGCCCCAGACAGGCTGACGTACTCTTAGGAGCATGTCAGAGCACAACCTAGGAGGGATAGGGGTAAGAGGCCTCGTCAGTAGCTGCTGTGTGCAACAGTTTGTACAAATTGTAAATATTTATTTTGTGTTTGATGTTTGTATATATCTATGTCATTCATCGCACTCACATGTCACGAGATCCTTCCGTATCGTTATGCATGATACTCTTACTAACGATAAAAAACTTTCGGCCCAGATTAGACCGCACGAGACATCACTATCGCTTTTGCCCGTGATAGTCCCGCACGATACGTCGCTATCAACTTTTGCCCGTGATAGTCCCGCACGATACGTCGCTATCAACTTTGCCCCGTGACAATCCTACACGATACGTCTCGATCATTGTTGCCCCATGACAGACATAAACGATACATAGATGTGAACCTTCACCTCCCCGCACTATATATTGCCTAGATCCGAATACGAGCTCTTCAAATCTGCATTCTCTTTTCTACATTTACTCCCGCAATGAGATCTTCATATCATCCATTCCTTGAGCGTCTCCACGGCGACTCCATCCTTTGAGCGGTTTTATTCCACCATGGTGTGACCGTCCGTTATGCCATTGTGGAGATGGCTGCATACTTACGTCGTCCCTCCTCGCGAAACCGGGGAGACGATTTTTCCAATGCGCCAACATTGATCGGTATGGCTTAAGCGCAATGCTTTCATCTACAAAATCTTCACGCGAAAACGCTAACTTGATTGTACATCGTGTTAACACCTCATGCGGGCATATCGTCGGGTGTGCAACTTCGTTGAGTGGATAGATACGGAGAACCCACGAACCGACGGAACACGTTACTACCCACTTAGCGAAACAAGGTCGGACTACCTTCAACGGAAGGTTGAGTACCAACGTCGAGTTCGCGCGAAGCTTTGGGACCGGCCTATGGATCAGTGGCACTACCCACATGGCGGGAACGTCCGGAATGCCACTGTGGTCTACGTTGCGAGGTGGTAAGATCCATAAGACAAGCAACTAGAGGACAAAGATGCTTCGTGTGTCCCGAGATTGCGGATGACGATTTTGTCGTGAGTATAATTTTTCTTTCTTTAACCTTTTCACTTGTTCCATTTTTTAACTCCGACCATAAAAAATGTGCAACCAGGAGGATGTACGTCAGTGTCCATACAAAGATTGGATCGATACGGTTAAACCTGCTTCGATCGGCGGACGGTAACACAACCGAGTCTCACGAACAATTCATTCAGGCTTGGATGGAGTATGAACGTCGCGTCGAAATCGCAAGCTTAGCTTGGAGGAACAATCCACTGGGTTTCCCTAAATGGTCGGAGCGTCCTATGTGCGGTTGTAGGGATCGTTGCAAGATGGCTACCTCATTTGAACCACGAACATATGGTCGGAGATATTTCATTTGCCCCAACTTAGACAACGACTTCGTTGTACGTCTTTCATTTTATCAATTATGCACACGTCTTCGCTCTAGTGGCTCTCTAACTTATTACATGTGTTTCTTTACCAGGGCATTCAAAGAAGGTGTGGATTCACTAGGTGGATCGACAATGTCATTCCCCAATATAACGGCCTAAAAGTAACTGAATGTGAAACTCAAAAGGAGTACAACGCCGAGAAGGAAAGAGAAAAATTGATGACAAGCTTATCGCCCTTGAACGGTTCCGTAGGTAGCCGAGCCTTGACTCGTCGGGGATGAGTTAGTTGTATTGTATCATCCGTACCTAATGGGTTATGTAACACTGTGACAAACAACTGCTTAACCATTGCAACTAAGTTAATTTGGTTAAAACAATATGTTCACAGGTAATGCAAACAACATATGTACGATACCTCGAACATTTACACTTGCAACAATATTTACATTTGCATCCTTACGACGATAACATTTACATTTCAAACAATACGACAAATCACGAAGACGGTTACATTTGCAACAATACCACAAATCAAATGGATTTGTTATATTAGCACAAAATACAACGATAACATTTTACATCTCAAACAACACGAGAGAGTGGGTCGATGTCGATTAGGGCAATTAGGGTTTAGGCAAAAACGCCCTCTAGAAGGGCGGGAATGGGGCCGCCGCAAAAGAGCGATAAAACGCCCTTGGTAAGGGCGGGAAGGGCCGCTGCAAAAATGCCGGGCGGCGGTATTTTGCGGCGGCCCCGTGCACGTGAAAAACGCCCTTGGTAAGGGCGGGAAGGGGCCGCTGCAAAAATGCCGGGCGGCCGGCCTTTTGCGGCGGCCCCGTGCACGGTGAAAACGCCCTTACCAAGGGCGGGAAGGGGGCCGCCTGCAGAAATGCCACCGCGCGGCAGACAGCCTCCCGCGGCCGTCTGCCACGTCGGATTATTCGCCCTGCGGGAGGCGTTTTTCCATTCACGCCCTCCCGGAGGGCGGGAGGAGATTAGTTTTGTAATTTTCCAAAATCGGAAGTTATTTTTGTAAATCTTTAAAAAAATTAAAAATGCCGAAAATCCCTCGGCTCGCCATCTTTTAACCGGACAAAAAAGTCGCTTGTGCTGAATTGTGCATGGAATTTTTACTATGAAATAAGTTTACTTTAGGTCTCTCAATTCGTCTACCATATCAACTTTGGTCTCTTGAACAGTGTAGTGACTGATTTTGGCTGATGTAACAAATGAAACCTACGTGGGCTCCATATGTCAGCGACAAACTGTTCTTCCTTCTCTCCCTCTTCTCCTCTCTCTCTTCCCTATCTCTTCAGGGTAGTGCGTGGAGACCAATGGAGGCAACGACGGACCTCAACCTCGATCCCTACATCCAGCGTATCATAGACGGCGACACCTCCACTATACTCACCGCCAAGCCTGTCAACATCGTCTCCCAAAGGTTGGTTGGTTAATTGGTGGTAGAAGCAAAGCACATGGCCGCCGGCGATCAGCTTGCTCAAGCTCATGCTCATGGTGTGCCTCCGTGTGTAGCATCGACATGACGTAGGGGAGCGCTAGTATCTGCTGTTAAACGATGATCTCCTCCAATCATTGATACGGTTTTACCAAACCTGCTTCGCGTTCACGAACAGATGGGTACCGCATGTCTCGTCGCCCGGCCGGCCGGCCAGGCGACCATCGTCGATGATTGCTTGCTCGTGGACGGCTAGTCATCTCGTGTCTCTCATGTCACTGGGTGTTCCTCATGGAGGGTGCAAGGTGTTGCAGTTCATGTACAACAGCCAGCCGGTGATGACTGTTGGAGTATGAAACTCCTTTAGCACGGAAGTGAGTATTTCCCTTTTAAGATTTGGGTAGAGAGGGAATGCACGAAAATAGGCGACCCTTCGCATGATAAAACATGAGGAGATGTAAGCAAGCTATTTTTAGATAGGTTCCGACCGCTCAAAGGCATAAAACCCTACTCATGTGTTTTTAGTGGATGATGATGGTGAAGATTACAGTGAGGTTTTCGATAATGTTTTTTCAAGAGGAAGATTAATGTAGCTAACTTAGCCTATTCTGGGGAGCTCAATCCGATCGGGGATCCCCAAAGGATCCCAAACCGATCCAGCCTCCCTCTTGTTTGTGGCCTTGGTCTTGCTTTTATCGTTGTGAGAGGATATCATAGTGCCTGGCATTTTATAAACAGGCCCTGGTACAAAGGTTTGGCATGCTAGGTCTTGTCGGACAACGGTTTGCGGGGCCCACTATCGGCCCTGAACTTAAGCGCCAGTCGTGTTGACGGGACGTGGAGCGACTTCTTTCAATCCCATCGCTTCTTCCTTCGATGCGTGGCTTGGAGTAGGAGACGTGGCCATGACGTCTGACAAGCCATGCTTTGTCTTGTCGCGTGTTGTCTCGGTTGGTCGTCGGGTTGTTATGTGTCACATTGCATTGAATGTGAGGCTTGATGAAGTCACCGTGTCGTTGTTTTCCCGAGCTAGCATAGCCCGTGGGAGCCCGAGCTAGGGGGCGGAGGCACCCTGAGCACAGTCCGTGGAGGGACGAGCTTGGGAGCTAGCAATAAATGCGCCTCGAGCACATTCCACAAGGGGGCGCGCCCAGGGGCAGACTATAAATGTGCCCTAGGCATAGCCTGCAGGGGGCATGCGCCAGCTAAGCTGTAAATGTGCGTCGGGCACAACCCGTGGGGGTCGTGCCGGGTAAGCGTAAAGGTATCCTGGGCACGGCCAGGGAGACCATGCCACAGGGTAAGCGTAGATGTGCCTCGAGCACGGCTTGCGGGAGTCACGCTTGGAGCTCTTGAGCAGCCGGTGATAGGGACCCTAGTTCCCATTTCTCCGACAACGACCAAGGGTGGGCTCATGGCCATGGCGAAGTTGACCAACCTGCTCCGCAGTGAGGAGTTCATTGCGACGGTTCGTGACAGCTCACAAATGCAGAGGCAGGGGTGAAAATGGAGCGGATATGAACAAATAATGCTCATACCATATTTGTTTTTATTTTTTGCCATATATAAAAATGAATACGAATAGCTTGGATATGAAAACAAATACAAATTATCTCAAATACATATAAAAATTGAATATGGTCAGACACAAATACGAAAACAAATATATTTCAAAACACAAAAAACACCTAAACTTTTAATAGAAGCAAACGTCACACATAATTATTTTGTTTTATATAAAAAGATTAATCATAGACTAAACAATGATAATTATGTTCAACATGTTGGTATAAATACATGTATAATTGATATTATAACATATAACATATAGTATAATCTAAAAATATTTAAAATTTAAATAATATTAATAGTATGGACTAGTGTTATAAGATCAACTACTATTAAAATCTAAAAAGGTAGTTTGAAGGTCTAAAGTTAGAAAAAATAGGACATGTTTAGATATCCAGATAGTACTGTTCACCGGATATTCGTATCCGGTAAAAACTCTCATACCGTATTCATATCCGAAAAAATATTCGTATTCGTGTTCATATCTAAACTATCTAAGAATTATCTGTTTTAAACAATATTCGTATTTTTTTGGAAGCGAACGAAAACTATCTACTCTGTGTTTCATCCTTGTGCACAGCTGCAACCTCCACGAGATGGTCCTCTCCACCAACTTCGAGGAGTCACTCTACTGCCACCTGCTTAATGGCTTCCTCTTCGCCGACAAGGTCAAGCTTGTGTCCTCCTGGTATGCGCACACTGTCGTGGTAGCACTGTAGATGCTTGAGTTGGTGTGGCGGGAGCTATGCACGGACATCCACTATGGCGTCGTTTCACTGGCGTGAGGCTCCACGTCGGCCCACTAGTACAGAACCTTCCAATCGTAACAGCCTGTAACATGCTAGAATTAGTGGGACGTCACGGATGAGTCATCTGTGACGGGCCAAAAAATCGTCCGATTGAGATATGATCGCACAGACATGTTAGATGGGCATAAAACTCAGGCCCGTCACGGATGACACCTATCAGTGACGGGCCGTTGTTTAGGTCCGATTGAGATAACATTACATATCTCAATCGGGCACCAAGTTAGCGCCCGTCACAGATGACTCTCATCTCTGACGGGCCTAGATTATAGCCCATCACAGATGACTCTCATCTCATCTCTGATGGACCTAGATTATAGCCCGCCATGGGGCCTAGATTATAGCCCGTCACAGATGACTCTCATCTCGTCTCTGACGGGTCTAGATTATAGCCCGTCACGGATGACTGTCATCTCTGACGGGCTTAGATTATAGCCCGTCACGGATGACTTTTTTAAATATGACAACTTCAAACAATATTTTTAAATACTAAATGATTTCAAATGGAAAAATTATCAACAACAAAGTTATATAACTTACGAAGATTTACAACTTTTATTTTGGTCATTTTTTCTATATAACGTATTTTTTGAACAATTTGAATTTAAATTTAAAAATATGACAACTTCAAAACAACATTTTCAAATACTAAATAATTTCAACTGAAAAAGTCATCAACAACAAAGTTTTATAACTTATCAAGATCTATAACTTTTATTTTGGTCATTTTCTATACAACTTTTAAAAAGCAGTTTGAATTTGAATTTGAAAATATGACAACTTCAAACAATATTTTGAAATAGTAAATGATTTCAACTAAAAAGTCATCAATAGTTGTATAACTCATCAAGATCTATAACTTTTATGTTTGTCGTTTCTTCATCCGACAAAGTGTTAGTAACATTGTTTAAAAATTTACATATCTGTATTATAGTTTATAAAACCAGATGAGAGATATGTGAATTTTATGAACAATGTTACTATCACTTTGCCGGATGAAGAATGACCAAAATAAAAGTTATAGATCTTGATGAGTTATACATCTTTGTTGTTGATGACTTTTTCGGTTAAAATCATTTTGTATTTTAAAATGTTGTTTGAAGTTATCATATTTTTAAATTCAAATTCAAATTGCTCAAAAAAATGTTGTATAGAAAAATGAACAAGTCATAGATATTGATGAGTTATACAACTTTGTTGTTGATAACTTTTTCAGTTGAAATCATTTAGTATTTGAAAATATTATTTGAAGTTGTCATATTTTTAAATTCAAATTCAAATTGTTCAAAAAAGTGTTATATAGCAAAAAGACCAAAGTAAAAGTTATAGATTTTGATTAGTTATACAACTTTGTTGTTAATAATTTTTCAATTAAAAATAATTTACTACCAAAAAAATATTTGAATTTCTTATATTTTAAAATTTAAATTTTATATTGTTCAATATGTGATCAAAAGGGATGTTATATGAATGTGGTTGTGTTAAATATACTGATGGTTGTGTATGTGAATGAATGTATATGAATTGGGGATGCTAGGGTGTGACATCGTGGTCCATGGGTTAATAGGATTAATAGAATACTTATACCAACAAACTACAATTTTTTTCTTGGAAGCCAATCTCCAAAGAACTATGAGGTTAATTGTGCTGGCCCTTGTGTAATTTTAGGATGGGTGGCCTATGGGGAAGGCACACGAGTGAGGACAAAGGCTAGAGGCTAACCAAAAAAAACAAAATTTATTTTTTTAATCACACTCATCCGTGACGGGCTGTAATCTAGGTCCGTCAGAGATGAGAGTCATCCGTGACGGGCTGTAATCTAGGCCCGTCAGAGATGAGAGTCATCCGTGACAGGCTGTAATCTAGACCCGTCAGAGATGAGAGTCATCCGTGACGGGCGGATGCCCGATTGAGATATTTTCTCACATCACTGACCTTTGATCAGTGACGGGGGCCCTGCCCGATAGAGATGGTGCTTTAAGCACGTTAGAGATAACCGAACTTGTTCTAGGGGCCGGTCGTCAAGTCATGGGCTCCCTCCTTACCGCACCAAACCTCACGCTCGCCGACGCATTGGAGCGCAGGATGACTCTGCTGCCGCAGCCTTCGTCAGCCGCAGCGTTGCTCCTCTCCCGCGCAGCCGCTGTGCGCCACGTGCACCACCCATCTCCTAACCGCGTGTTGCCTTTGGAGAGACGGAAGAGAGGGAAGAGGAGAGAGAGGGGAGGGAGAAGAGTTGGCGGCTCATACGTGGATCTCACTCGCCATGTTAATTAAAACCGGACCAAATTAATATGATATTATGTGAGTTGAAAAATAAGTTATACTGATAATATCATAAATAAATTTTAAACTATAAATTAAAAAACTCTAAATAAACTTGTTCCGATTACTATTGGCACGTATGCGTCTCCGATGCACACCTTTTTTATACAAAAGTTTCGTTCGAAAACTTGTGTCCATAAAATTTTATAAAATTTTCATCTAAAAGAGAGGGAAAAGAGAGAATGAGCACGGGTCTTATGGTCAACTAAACTAGCTATGGTCAATGTGCACCTCGGCACAGCTGCGCAAATTGGCACAACCGTTTAGGCGTACACGGCGTGGGCCCTCATGCCACTGACAGTAGGCCCATCTAAGTTATCAAAGAGACCACTTTCACCTCAAAAAATGGATACTTTTACCACGTAAATAAATGAAAAAAAAACTCTTGCATCTTTGTTTTTTTTCTGGGCCGGTAAGTAACCAACGTGTATCAGCCCAAACCAAACAACAGCACAGAACCAGAGAATCAGAAAGATCCATAGAGCCCAGCCAAATCGAGGGCAGGCAAACGGCCACCCGGACGGCACCCAAGCCTCACAACATTCCGAGAACCATCAGAGCCGAGAGGATAACACCCGAAACCGATAAGAGACACCACGAATCAGGGGAATCCGGAGCAAGTGCGACGCGAGCGCGCAAGAAAGCAGCCATGGCGCTCTCCCTCTCCACCTCCTTCCTCCCGACCCCGGGCGCCGCGGCCACGAGGACCACCCTCCGCTCCCTCGTCCCCTCCCAGGTACGCCCATTCGTCCGATTCCTTACATGCCCCCCTCCAACCGCTTAGCCGCCAAATCGGAGTAGGTGATTAAATTGGGGGGCATTTGTTTTTCTGTGTAGAGGATGCGGTGCTCGATGCGGAAGAAGGGGCTGCACCCGGAGATCTACGAGGATGCGAAGGTGTACTGCAACGGGGAGCTGGTGCTGGTGACGGGGGGAACCAAGCCGGAGTACACGGTGGACGTGTGGTCGGGGAACCACCCTTATTACGTCGGCGACACGTCGGCGATGGTCGTCATGGACAGCCAGATCGAGAAGTTCCGCAAGAAGTGGGGCCACATCAAGGAGTACTGGCCCGAGGACCAGTGGAGGGAGATGCACCCCGACGGCGACCCGGAGTTCGACCCCGAAGAATCCGCCGGCGCCAACTGAGCCCCACTTCGCCTCTCACCTCCGCGCCTGGTTGCCTCGCCGGTGCGGTTTTCTCTTGGTTGATTTTGGGAATTACGTAAATTGGATTAGCAACTCTGCTTGAGCCTCCCGTTACACATGCATTCGCATTGCTCTCTAGGTGTTCGATCAGTGTTCTCAGTGGATACGCGTGATGATATTTACGATATCGAACTGTTTATTCTCTGCATGTACTCTTTGACATCGATATAAAATGGAGGTATTGCAATTTGCACACTCTGTATTTGAACATTTCCAACTCGTTGAATTGATGCATGCTAGTGTTGGTCTGGATTCCGGAGTAGAATCGTTGCATACATTAGAGTTTGTTCCTATAACATGTTACGTGTACTCAATACTTGTATAGCCTTGCATCTCCGTAGAAAAAGATGCGCTACTCTTTTTTATTGGGATCTTCCATACTTCCTTTTTGGTTTAGGTACTTCACCAACACTAATGAGGATACGAGATCCGTCGGAACTATACTGAAATACTATCTCAAACTCAGTCTTGTTTGAGAGAGCTTTGCCGCCACAGCTGCTTAAAAAAATCTTTAATCAATAACTCTCCAAACAGTTTAGATTCTCATTTCAAATGTTAAAGACTCGTTAGCCATAGAACCTAGAAATATAATAGTAGCAGAAGAAATTATCTTCTTGATATTCTTACCACGTTGTCACGTTGATGTTCTCCATTTGCAACTCCCCAAGCAAGGCCTCAATTTTGGTTCTGGCTATCCCATTAAATCCAGCTGCCTTTTTTCTACGAAAATCCAGCCCACCTAAGATCCATAGGCAAACAGAAAGAAGCAAGGGACTGACCCATCTTAGATCTAGATTTTTTTATTTTTATATTTATTTTTTAAGATTTTAAAAAATAAATTACCGTTTCAAAGTTTTGAAAAATAAATTTACATATACGGGATATAAAGTGAACGCGCCAGTTAGCACACTAAATTTAAAGTCAATAAATTTCAAATCTTGTTATGTTCCAATAAGGCGCCTGTAGCTCAGTGGATAGAGCGTCTGTTTCCTAAGCAGAAGGCCGTAGGTTCGACCCCTACCTGGCGCGTTACCATTTTCCTTTACGCACCCTCTTTTTTTTTTTTGGTTAACCTTTCCTCTTATGTTTTGCCTGTCCCACCTGCTGCCATTTATTCTTTTTTACCTTTCCTCTTGTTTTTTTTAAACTTTTTTTCTTTACCGGCCCCTACTTTTTTTAACCTTTCCTTTTTTTTTGCCTGTCCCCTGCTGCCATTTATTCTTTTTTTTACCTTACCTCTTATTCTTTTTGCCTGTTCCCATGGTGCCACTATTTGCTACATTTTTCTGCTCTTCCTAAACAGTTAAGTGGTAGAACAAATCTTCATGCATCCTTTGGTTTGAATGGTCTTTGGAGGAAAGACACAGGAATTGAAATCCTATAAGAAAATCTACTTGATCCCTTTGGAATAAAAGATCGAATTGAATATATGTATATATCTAAAAATACCTATACTAATTGAAACACTTGATTAGATGGATCGAATTATCATTATCGCACATCATATTTTATATTAAATAAAACAAGTCATCGATAATATTATAAATTTATTTTCTATAAATAATTATTTTTAGTTCGACTTGGAGTTATCTTAAAGCACGTTACATCTCTATGTATTTGCATATTGATGTATCCAGTAGAAAAGTGTCCACCATTGAGCCATATGGTTACTGCATAATTGATACAAACGGTCACGTCAAGTAAATCAATATTTCACATTTGTATATGTGATGTACCGAAGAAATCCTTCGGACAAATTCATGCCGGATTCAGATAGATAAAAAACACATCATCACTTTAATTTAACAGCAATATATAATGACCAAAAACATTCTTTTACTTTTACGACCACATTGACCTATACAGGCAGAATGAGTATGCATGCATGTATAAGGGCATCCGTGGGTCCTATAATTTTATATCATTTTGTTTATACAATTAATACTATAATGTATATGGTCTATTTTTGACTTTAAGATGAGACCCACTAAAAAATAATCATACTCACTATCTCATATGCAGGTGAACAAGCCATGTTGCAAAAATTAAAAATATTATTTTATTGCTTATGGCTAGTCTTAAGCATAAGGTTGCTCATAGCACTATTCTCTTACTTTCTCTCATTTCAATGCAAAATAGTACAGCACAAATAATACTATATTAGGCTAGTTTCATATGCACGTACAACACAAATAATACTATATTAGGCTAGTTTTATATGCACATTGTGGTTGCCCTAATTGCATCGTCTAGACAAATCCTTATGCAATTAGTGTTCACAAATTTTTGGTCCATGCATGTCCTTCAAAATAAAATTAAAGTGAAGGAACATCCATGCAACTATGCAAGAATATGTATATTTGTATCAAAATTTAGTCAACTCACAAGTCAATGCTTTTGCAAACATATTCAACAAATGATTTTTTTAATCAACATTTATCGTTAACACTAGAAAATCAGCTCGCCAATAGACGTGCTAGTTTGTTTATAGCCCGTGCATTTTTTGGGCTCCGGTATAACATAGAGAAAACGATAACTTTTACACTTTCAAAGCAACCATTTATTGATTCTATTATTGATTTGTTTTTGTTTGGTTGTTGAAATATTGAAATGAATCCAGATAGAATAGTAATTTACACTTGTCCATAATTTTGTTGGTTTGTGGATGTGTTGTTTAGCTTTGACAAATGATTACAAATGCTATTAGGGAAAGAAAAGAAATGTATGTTTTCTCAAAATTTCTGGGATTTCACAAAACCTGAGTTTCGCAAACAATTCATTAGAATTAGTATTGAAGGTGGAAAATACATATCATGACAAACATTTATTGAGATTACAAAGTTTGATCCAATCATTTGTGTTATTTATATTATTTAATTTTTCTATTTTTTGTTCTTTATTTTATAGAAATATAGGATACATGTTGTTAGGCTACTTCCATAAATTTCCATAAATTTGCAATTTAACATATAGTACACCGTATTTATCTATATATTTTTTAAAAAAATATGCTTACTTTGTTTCTACTTTCCTCTCCTCTTGTTTTTTTTTGCATGCGATCAGCCAAGGCGATGTGCAACGCTACGCCGCTAGCATGAACTATGCAGGGAGCACCATGTGGCAAGGCCCACGTGTTGTCGTAGAATCGCGTCGTCACATCTTGAGCACATTATGTGCAACCCACGATGACACGGAGACACACCGTCGTAGAAAGTGGGTAGACGCCGCCGAATAAACACCCGGGAGGGACCCTGTCGAGGATAATAGACTTTGGGATAGGTAACTAAGAGGAAGATGAAAAATATAGAAGGCTTGGATAAATAAATTGATTTTGACAGGTGGTTGTTTCAATCGGTCTTGGCCTTCTTATATTTATAGGATGGATGGACTTGCTTTCCAGAGTATTTTCCACGTTCAATTAGTCTTAGAAATAAACTAGGACTCAAGAAATCCTGGTCTAAAACAAGGAAACACGAGAAATACCTAAATTGGACTCGGACTCTGTGCTGAAGGTGTGACCATTCGAACACCTGCGGTCTGATCGTAGTGTATTGTTCGGTCTGACTGGCCACACAATGGCGGTCTGATCAGCCTTCGCGGGAAAGCTCTGGTATTTTTCAAATTTGGCTTGAACTTGCTATAACTTGACCTAGTGCTAAATTTGGCTATCAACACCACGCACGGATGACTGGGCTCTATGGCCCAGCTAGGCGCCAGCCATAAATGAGCTCGGAACTATTCTCTTTTTTTTGGTGGTGATTGCATGACTTGAGAACCGATGCCCAGCACTTGTGTGTTCCCCTATATCGCCAGAAATTTACGACGCCACATGGACCAATGAAATGCTGCCAAAAGTGTCGACTTTAGATTAGTAGAGATATAGTGTATTGTTGGAGAAATGGGAACTGTGGTCCCCCTTTCTCTGAGATTCTGAAGTATCATGGGCCACATTATTACTTTCTGCCATATTTAGAATTCATTGTCAGGTCAGAACCTGCCTACGTGGGGACTGACAGCTGGCACAGAACAAAAACCGAGGCCCTCGCTTCCTAGGGCCCCGGGACCCGGTTTTCATCAAGATTCACATCTTCAAGGTACTTCAAGATACAACTATGTTGGAATGAAACTTATAAAGTTCCGTTCATTATGAACTCCTTCATCAACGACATCTTTTAGAAGCTTGCCAAACATAACAAGAACATATGTTATGAAGCGCGAGAGCATGCTCGGGGTCCGGGCTTGGCCATGGGACCCGGGTACCATATGTACCTAGGGCCTGGGCATGTTCGAGGCCCGAACATCGTGTATACCTTATAATAAGAACAACCTGGGGAGTTGGTTTACTCCCAAGGTGAAAACAAACCACACAACATTGTTAGTAGGAAGCCCGATGACATCTCTTGCCTCGAGTTCTTTATGGTGGTATTTGCCCGGGGCTCACCACCTCGAGGCATAATCGATGGGTGCCGCTGACAGTCTGTGCAGAATGATCGGCCCAACAACCTATTCGAGGATGATATCATCATGTCACTAACGATATGGTGCCCAAGATATTACGACTCGAGATTACAGCTCGGTCGCATGCAACCAGGTGGTGGCGAGGTTTGAAGCCACCAGCGACACTGTGTCACCCAAAGTAATAGGGGCATAGCGACATGTCGCACGTTGGCAGGCGATCTACAACTTTATCGGCAAGTAAAGGAAATTAGCAACGACTCTATCGTGACTTGGATTGGGCCTATTGTTAATGACCAAATTTGGTAACTAAATCCCCGAGTTTGAAGCGAAGATTGAAGCGGAATCGGAGGAAACACGCGGTCTACGGGAAACAGAGGCCATATCGGCTACGTCCGATCTGGTGCGAGCCGATCGGCCTGAGTCCGAGTCGGACCAGGATAGCCAATAGCCGATTCGGATTAGAGACAGAGGTGGAGCCAGTCCCGAAAGGAAAGCTTAAGAGATAATTATTGGATTTGTTTTCCAAAGCGTGTTAATGATATTGCCATCTACGGATAAGGTCCTATAACGGCAATTGTATCTTCAAGTTAGGATATTTTGTATAGTTTCCTTTATAGACAATGTCGGTTTAGAGGTATTTGAGATTCAATCTGTAATAGGAATCATGTCCGTTACAGATTCGTTATATATCCGGGTATAAATATGACCCGAGATCTTGTAAAAGCATAACAACACACATCAATACAATTTTGGCGCATCGCCAACCTTTTCGTTTTACGTTTTCTCGACGAGTTCTTGCTTTGTTCTCGGGCTGCATCGGTCTCAATCTCCGAACAAGGTAATTTTTTGTTACAAGTGGCTTGTATTGTCGGGGTTAGTGCTTCCATCATCATGATACTCTAATTCTGACGTTATAAACTGCTTAATTTATCATATACGACATATAATCTAGATCAATGTCTAGATCTATCTCGCGATCGGCTAATATCTCTTTTTTAAGATAGCAGCCGACAAAGCTAGATCTAGAGGTTGATTTAGGTTATATGGCGTATCTACCATCTCGAGGAGTTCTCATTAGCCTAAATAGATCTCGTATATCTTTTTGTACTTAATGTTGCATTAAGTTGATCTATTAAGTCGCTCTTACAGCTACACAGATCTGTTCAATTTAATGTTTACTATTGAAGATAGAACCGGGGTTTTAGCCGGTCTTACCTGTTCTAATCATTTTTATGTATTATCACTGATAGATGTATTAGAACTGTCTTTTATATTGAGATCTTAATCTATTTAAATATATTAAGCTTGGAATCAATCTGTTAGGTTACACTAACAGCTGATTGATCTTAGTTTAGCACATTTGATCTAGATTAATATCTTTTTATAAAACATATCGGAGTACTAGCCGATTTACATTATATCTGCGACATCTACTAGGTTATGAATATATATAATTGTGGTCCTAATGTACTTTTGGATCTAAGTGATTTATACTGTCTCGGTATGCTACCGATCTATCCCAATCACTTAATCTAAATGTGCTTTGGGATAACAATTGTATATTTATTAATATCCATAGCCGATCGAGTAAGATCTAACCCTAACCAAACGCCTATATTTTTGTTTCTTATTGGTTGCAGGATCAAACCAACTGACACGTCCGTTCAGTCACCAAAGGCGACCAATTGTGGACTTGCACTGGAGTTAAGCAGATCTCACAGGGCAGTGCGTGTAAAAAATTCACACCAACACCCATCAAGCCGAGTTTCAAACAGGTGGCGAGAGGAGCAAGACATAGCTGTCCCGGGGACTTCTAGCAGAGTGCCTAGGGCATGGTAAAATCAAACCCACCACGGTAATTCTTTCATTAAGTTGAGGATGTCAAAGGGGACAAGACGTAACATAGGCTTCCCTAGATGATAATGGCACTATAAACTCCTCCTTGAACTATAAAAGGTAGGGGTCATGCCACTTAGAGGGGTGAGCGAATTGGATCTTTAAAAACCCTAGAAAAAAACCCTAGGATAAACTCATCTTGTAAGCTTGCAGTATACGCTCTTGCATCGTCATAGTCCCAAGCACAGTAGTTGGGTATTACACTTCCGAACGGTCTAAACCTGTATACATGTTGTGTTCATCATTTTTAACATACTTTCACATACTATACACGCCACGAGCTCGATCCCTACTCGTCCCCTGACCGAATATTCAAAGGAGATCTTCTCTTTCTTATTGTGGTCTTTTTCCTGTTGTGGGAGTATCGCACTACGATACACATTATTTTTTTCTAAATAAAACATCCATGTTGAAAATATTTTTCTAAATTTAATATTATATGTCGATGCGTGTGCTCGACACGCGAGGACCCGGGGGACCCCCTTTTTGGTTCGGCACAGGGGAGCGGTGAATCAGAGCTCGAACTCGAGGCGAAGTGGAGGAAAAGTAGGAAGATGGAGCAAAGTCGCAATCGCAAAAGACACAGAAGGGTTATACAGGTTCGGGCCGTCAGGGAGACGTAATACCCTACTCCTGTTTTTGCACTATGTGGGTCTCCGCCTTGAGAGAGGGTCGACGACACCCCAGCGCCGTATTCTCTCTCCCACGCGGCGCCCGGCGCATTTAATGCGGCGGACGGGCGTGGAGGCGTGCGTGGGCGGCCGTGCGGCTATACTGCAGTCGCCGTCAAAGACTTTCTCCCCTCTCTTCCTCGTGACGAGCAAAAAGGATGATGATGAGCGGCTGACAGACGTGCCTCACATCACAATAAATGCGACGGCGCAAGCGTCTGGCCTCTCTCTAGGCATTAAATGCAGTGGTTGGCAGTTGGCAGTTGATCTCGTTCCTCTCTCGGAGAGGTGCGGGCTGGTGGACGGGGGTCCGGGTGATCCCGAACCCTGCCATCTGGGGAAGCGGCGGCCTCCGGGCAGCCCCCGAGCCAAGTCCCCTTTGAGATGGCCACGTGGCCGCCCGTGGCCCGGACCCGCATGAGCCGTTCAGGACATATCTTTGGGGCGCCCTGGCAAGCGAAGGCGTCTTCCTTCTTCAGATATCGTATTCTCGTTATACCCCCGGGCCCATATCATCGACAGTAGCCCTAGGTGTTGACCAGGACCAAAGTCGGGTTCGGGCGCGGTTAACGCCATATTCCTGAGTGGATGGGCCCGGGTACTGGATGTGCCGCGCCGCAGCAGAGATAGGCGTGCGGTAACTGACATCGTGCTTGATTAAGCCTTTTCAGACGGGGGGCGTGTTATTTGGGCCGCG
This sequence comes from Oryza australiensis, assembly GCA_019925245.2. NCBI lineage: Eukaryota > Viridiplantae > Streptophyta > Magnoliopsida > Poales > Poaceae > Oryza > Oryza australiensis. Next base: position 1,503,258 of record JAIFGZ020000044.1, read on the forward strand.
CACACGGGGGGCCCATCTAACCGCCTAGCTCCCTCCGTTCCGTGTAGTGCGCCTGGCGGACGCGAAATCCCAGGTGGCGCGAAACCCAAGCGGCGCGAGAACCGAAGAGACGTGAAAAACGAAGGGGCGCAAAGCCGAAGAGGCGCGTCGCGCGGGAGTGGAGCGAAATTAATGCCGTAGAATGCGAGGGGGCTGTGGTTGCTTATAAAAACAGATCCGCGAGAGGGGGGATCAGTTTCTACGCATTCCTCAGCCATCGCCTCTTATCCTCCCGGTGCTTTTGTCCTTTTGACTCCTTCCTCTCCGCCACCAGCTTCTCTCCGCATTCCGACGCCTTCCTCGAAGATGACCCGCGACGCGCCCCTGGAGCCCGGGAGCGTGCTTCCCAAGTCGCTGGTTCGCTCCGCGGAGGCTCGAAGCCTGTTCAACAAGTATCTGTCGTGCGGCACTCGTAGCAGCGGCGATATTCTGGAGGAGCGGCCCCCCACGAAGATGGTGTTCTTCGCCTCCTTTGCCATGGTCGGGTTGGTGCCGCCCTTCTCCCAGTTCTTCTTCGACGTGCTGGAGTTCTACAACCTTCAGCTACATCATCTCACCCCCAACGCAGTCTTCTACCTCGCCATCTTCGCCTACACCTGCGAGATGTTCGTGGGGGTGATGCCCTCACTACATCTCTTCCAGCAGTTCTTCCGCGTATGCCGGGCGGGATCCCTCGGTGCGGTCGGATTTGTTGCGATCCAGCCGCGCAACGACAGGGCCGTCGACACCGCCTTCATCGACATCCACCCTCGCTCCAAATGGGAGAACTGGAGGGCCTACTGGTTCTACACCAACTTGGGTGACCACCCCCGTCTTTCCCTTCCGACGGGGATTCCGGTGAATCAGAGGAACTGGGGGGCGCGGCCGCGCGCTGGGAGAGAGCTGGATGGAGTGCTGGAGCGGATCAGCTATCTTCGGAAGGGCGACCTGTCCAGCCACGCCGTCTTCCGAGATTTCCAGACACGGCACATCTCGCCGTTGCAGGAGAGGCCGCGCCCAGCCTACATATACACGAACTTCAACGACGACATGCGCATCCATGTTGGCGCTCCCTTCGACTGGGATGGGAAAGATCCCGCGATCATGGTCCGCGCACCCTCGGCGTCACTGCGATGGATTTGACGCAGCTCCCTCCGGGGCTGGTCCCGCTGTGCCAGGATCCGGCGCGCTCGGGGATCCTGCATGCTCTGCAGGTGGTGGGCGACAGCACGGGCTCATCGTCAGCAGCACCAAGCGCCGCCCCGGAGGGTGGCAATGACGACTACGACGATGCTGACGACCAGGTGCCGATTGGGCGACTGGGCCATCAGGGCCCGGGCAGGAGCGGACCGGGGGCCCCGGACCCGAAGGGGGAGAGGAAGAGGCCGGAGTATGACTCCGTGCCTCCCCTATCGCCACCACACGGCGGCAGCGCGGAGCGCACCGCTCCCCACCGCAGGTCCGGAGGCCCGCAGGCGGCGGGCCCTGCCCTAGGGGCCACCCCGACGAGGGACAGTACGGCCACAACGACGACGGCTCCGACGGCGGCCGGGGGCGCACCCACGGCGAGCGCACCGTCGACGGAGGCCGGCCGCGGCACCCCTGCGACGACGGAGTCCACGGGCCGCAGCCCAGTGAGCCCCTCCGGTGGCCCCGGGAAGAAGAAACGGGCCATCTCTCGGGTCTCATGGAGCTTCAACGCCGCCAGCAGGTAATACCTTGCAGATGCATATATTTCTTATGAGCCCTGTGTCTTATTTCGAGCTATTTGTGTTTTGATCTCTCGTTGCGTTTACTTTTGTTCCCAGCCGCGAGCATCAGCATTTTCACCCCAAGGTTATACCTAGGGGCGGTTCTGCTTCCAGCTCAGCGCGGGGGAAGCGCAGGAGAGGCCCGGGGTGGTGGAGCCCACCGGGTCCGGGTCGCCCCCTACTGGTTTGGCTCGGGTTCGGCGCGGCCTGAGGAGGGGGCCCACCCTGATGCCGGGGCGTCGATCGCCCACCAGGAACAAGCTGGGGGCCCTCCGCCGGCAACGGATTCGGGGCGAGCTGGCCCCGACGCGGAGGTGGAGGTGGCGGCGGGCAGCGGGGAGCAACCCCTGGGGTCCCCACCACGGCAACAATCGCCGCCACTGCACCAGCCATCGCCCGCACCACACCACTCGACACCGTCGCCCCGCCGGTCGACACCAACACCGTCGGCGCCGGTCCATCGCGATCCGCCAACGCCGTGAGCAACCTCACCGGTGGGCGAGGCAACGCCGGCGGGTGAAGCGGCGACAGATGGCTCTGACCGTGGGGCACCTTCGTCTCCCTGTCCTGTGCAGGTGGTAAACCTTGGCTCGAGCTCCAACTCCGAATTCAGGGATGCTCGGTCAGGGTTTATGGTTGCCTTGGACATTGAGCCCCTCGTGCGATCGCAGGAGCGAGCGAGGATGATAGTGTCCCGGGCGCTGGAGGAGGCCAATGCGGTCTCCCTGGAAGGGCTTCAGGCTCAGGTTCAGGCCTTGGCCGCCAGGGAGGTCACGGTGGCGCGGCGAGAGTCTGAGGTCGCCAAAGGCCGCCGCGAGTTGGCGACTATGGCAAGGGTGGAGGGCCTCATCCAGAAGCGGGAGCTCGCGGACATCGAGCGTCGTCGGGGTGAACTCAATCAGGTGTTCGAGGACACCATCATTGAGCGGCACATCGCTGACTTCCGCGAGCAGGCAGCCGCTACCTTAGAGGAGAGGGTTTGCACCACTGCCGGGGAGTTTATCCGCGATCTCAACGAGCGCGCCCAGGAACTCAACTGGCGCGAGTGCGTCCTGCGTGATGCCGAGGCCGCTGCCGCCAGCACCGACATCGAGCTCCAGGCCCACGAGGATGGCCTGGCAGAGCGCGAGAAGGCCTTGGAGGCGGCGCGACAGGCGGTCGGGGACCGGGAGGCCGCCGTGGCCAAGGCCGAGGAGGACTCCGGCGCGCGGGAAGAGAACATGGTGGCTCAGGAGAAGGCCATCGCCGAGCGCGAGGCCGCCATGGAGGGGCGCGAGGTGGCTGTACTACAGGCCCAGGAGGAGGTCTCCAGGTGCCTGAAGGCCATTTGGGAGCGCGAGCAGCAGCTCGCAGCTGCCTCGTGCCACCGGCAGGAGGAGCTGGAGCGGTGGGAGCGGGACCTCGCCGCCCGAGAGCAGGCGGTTGGTGACGTGGAGGCGCGGGTGCGGGAGTCGGAGCAGCGGGAGCGGGTTCTGCCACCCCAGCCGGCCACTCGCTCCAGCGAAGCGGCGCCAGACTTGGAGGAGGCGCGCCGACGGATCGTAGAGCTGGAACACGCCCTTGGTTTAGGGCTCCGGACCATGGCCTCGTCCGTCGCCCGTCTTCACGAGGCGGCCCATGAGGTGGGGGTTGTGCGCCCCCATGCCGCCAGCTCTACCTTGGGGGATTGGCCACCAAAATAGACGAGCTAACCGCGGGGATTAAAAGGGTGCCAGAGGAGGTCGACGAAGTGGCGAAGGAGTCGTCGTACGACCTGTCTCGCCAGGTTGCAACGTTGATCCTGGCGAGTTATTAGGCCCGCGACCCCGGCTTTGACCCGTACATCCCCACCGAGGACTTCCCCGAGGGCACAGAGGAGGCTGCTCGGCGTCGCATCAAGGATGTCGTCGACTCCATCATGATTGGCTTCAACGGAACTCCGGCGGCATTCCAGCTTGCCTACCGCGAGGACCCGCCGGACGAGGATGGCACGGAGAACGCCCCCAGCGACCCGCCGGCCGCCTAGGACTCCCCTGCTTTTTGCTTCTATCTTATCAATGCACTTATCTTTCTCATGCTGGATTTGCATTGTAGCAGTCCATCATGGCCGACTCTGCAGACGATGATTCACACACACACACACACACACACACACACACATATATATATATATATATATATATATATATATATATTGGGAGCCCCCGGCCAACTTGGCACACACACGGTGGCGGTTAGTTGGCCCAAGCTCTTGCCTGTTCGTTTTCCTGCAACGGCAGTCCGCTCTTTAGTTAGTTTAGCCATTGTAGGAATATGGATAGTATGGTTTCCTGCCATGATTCATCCCATGCAATTGGGAGCTGATCCGGGCTCAGGCAGCGTGTATCACCGGCGGTGGTGCCTTTCACGGGGCTCCGGGTAAAAGCGAGGGCATGAAGGGCCAGTGGGGGCAGCAGCAACGGGGGGATCGGGACAGGCGTGACATGACGCACCCGAGCCCCCAGGCGTTGACTACCCCGGGGCACTTGCATGCAGCGTCGCTCTACCGTCGACACCCTTAGGGTCTCTCAGCCTAGGGCGGGCAGGGCCAGAAGATCACCGGAAACCATTTTCCGCAATACATGTTCCGGAACATGGAGGAGAAAAACATACTGCAATGCAAATATTTTGTAAGGGAAAAGCATAAAGAGTATAAACGGGCGAACTCATTGTTCATGCCAACTGGAGGCAGTGAACGTGCTTTCATATATGTTGGGGGTTCAGCACACCATGCGGCTTATGGGTAGAACTTGCGAAGGTGGGAAATATTCCACGGGTTTGACAGCGGAGTGTCGTCCTCTGTGGCTAGGCGAACTGCTCCTGGACGCGGGGTGCCGATAACTTTGTATGGCCCTTCTCACATCGGAGATAACTTGCTCAGCCCCGCACGCGTTTGCACACGCTGCAGAACGAGATCGTTGATTTGCAGCGCTCGAGGGCTGACTTTGTGTTGGTGATAGTGATGGAGGCTTTGCTGATAACAGGCCGCGCGAAGCGCTGCACGACGCCGTCTTTCTTCTAGGTAGTCCAGATCGTCAAGACGTAGCTGTTCTTGATCTGCTTCGGTGTATAGTGTGGATCCCAGGGTGAGCTCGGAAGGCAAGACCGCCTCAGCTCCATACACCAAGAAGAATGGTGTTTCCCCGGTGGCACGACTTGGTGTTGTCCGGTTGGCCCAAAGGACCGCTGGCAGCTCGTCAATCCATGAGTCCCCATGCTTCTTGAGGACGTTGTAGGTCTTTGTCTTGAGGCCTTTCAATATTTTCATGTTTGCACGCTCGGCTTGGCCGTTGCTTTGGGGGTGGGCGGGCGAGGCGAAGCAGAGTTTGATGCCCATGTCGTCGCAATACTCGCCAAACAGCTCACTCGTGAACTGGGTGCCGTTGTCGGTGATGAGCCTATTGGGGACCCCGAACCTTGTCGTGATGCCTCTCATGAACCGCACAACCGAATGTTTGTCGATGACGCTGACTGGATAGGCCTTGGGCCACTTGGTGAATTTGTCGATGGCGACAGATAGAAATTTGCAGCCGCCACACGCCTGCTTGAACGGGCCCAAGATGTCCAGCCCCCAGACTGCGAACGGCCACGAGAGCAGGATAGTTTGAAGGGCCTGGGCTGGCAGGTGCGTCTGCTTGGCGTGGAATTGGCATGCCCGGCACCGCCGCACGAGGTCCGCTACATCCTCCAGCGTGGTGGGCCAGTAAAAACCCTTGCGGAATGCCTTTCCTACCAAGGTTCGGGAGGCTGAGTGCGCCCCGCATTCTTCCTCGTGGATCTCGGCCAGGAGCTCGAGACCCTGTTCCCGAGCGATGCATTTCATGAGCACTCCGTCAGCACCGCGTCGGTAGAGTGTCCCTTCCACCAACACATACCTTTCGGAGGTGCGGGTGATGTGCTCGCTTTCCTCACGTTGCTCGGGCAATGACGTGTCTTGCAGATACGCCTGGATTTCCGAAATCCAGGCCACCTGGCGCGTGATGTCGGTCCCGGCAGGACCAGGCTGTGGCTGGCCCGTCAGGTCTGGGGCGTCGGGACCGGCCGACTCCTGCCCTTGGGGCGGTTCGGGGTGCGCCGACGGCTCTGTGAGTCTTTCTTCAAATGCGTCTGACGGGGCTGGGGCTCGCGCGGACGCGATCCTAGATAACTCGTCCGCCAGGGTATTGTCTCTTGTGGGAATATGGCGCAGCTCGAGGCTATCGAAATGGCGCTCCATACGTCGTACTTCCTTGACATATGCTTCCATCTTGGGGTCGGTGCATTGGTACTCCTTGGAAACTTGGTACGACTAGTTGAGAGTCGCCGAGGACTAGCAGACGGCGGATGCCCTTGCCTGCCGCCGCTCGCAACCCCGCTAAGAGCCCTTCATACTCGGCCATGTTATTGGTTGCTCGGAAGTCAAGTCGAATGATGTACCGGAGTACGTCGCCTGTCAGGGAAGTTAACGCAACGCCTGCCCCGGCCCCCTGTAAGGTGAGTGAACCGTCAAAGTTCATCACCCAATGCATGGTCCATTGGCCGCGATCCTCTACACTCTCGGGTTCACCCGGGAGTTTATCATCGACGGCCACTGGCGTCCATTCTGCCATGAAATCGGCCAAGGCCTGGCTCTTGATCGCGTGGCGAGCTTCGAAATGCAGGTCGAACTCTGACAATTCGATAGCCCACTTGACTACCCGTCCCGTGCCCTCTCGGTTATGCAAGATCTGCCCGAGAGGATAAGACGTGACTACTGTTACCCGATGTGCCTGGAAGTAGTGGCGCAGCTTCCTGGAAGCCACGAGCACGGTGTAGAGCATTTTTTGGGGCTTGTGGGTAACGTGTCTTTGTGTCTCGTAGCGCCTCACTGATAAAGTAGATTGGCCGCTACACCTTTGTGCGGGCCTTAGCTACTTTACCAGGGGCAATAGGCTCGGGTGCACCGGGGCGGGTTACCTCAGTGTCCAGGGCTGCCGAGCCATCTCCTTCCCCGGGACCCTTAGGGCCGCTGCGGGTGGAAGGGGCCTCGGGAGTCCCCGGGCTAGGGGCTAGGTGGCTCCCCGGGGCTCGGGGGCTAATGGCCGCCTCCGGGTCCGGGTGCTTCCTCGGCCAACACCGTTCCAAGGTCTCATGCCTCCTGGTGTGATGAGGCTGGGGTCGTCCGGGAGACTGGCTCGTCGTCGCGCTCCACAACCAACGCTGTACTGATCACTTGGGGAGTTGCCGCCAAATATAAAAGGAGGGGTTCTCCTTCTTGAGGTGTCACCAAGGTGGGCGACGAGAAGAGATAACGCTTGAGCTCGCTCAAGGCTTTCTCCGCCTCGTCCGTCCAAGTGAAGGGGCCAGTTCGCTTTAGCAACTTGAATAGCGGGAGCGCCCGCTCTCCCAGCTTTGATAAGAAACGGCTCAGGGCAGCTACGCAACCAGTGATTTTCTGCACGTTCCTGAGCTTCCTGGGGGGCGCATCTCCTCTATCGCTTTTATTTTTGCAGGGTTGGCCTCGATACCTCGGGCAGAGACCAAAAACCCCAAAAGCTTGCCTGCCGGTACCCCGAACACGCATTTTTCTGGGTTCAGTTTCATGCGGGAGGACCGGAGGTTATCAAATGTCTCGGCCAGTCGGGAGCAAGGTCCTTTGGTCCCGGGACTTGACCACGAGATCATCGACGTACGCCTTGACATTGCGCCCTATTTGGTCTTTCAACGTGATGCGGACACTGGGTTGGAAAGTGGACATGACATTCTTGTCACGCCCAGAAATTCACATCAGAATTTCCGGAGCTGAATGTGTATTTAAAAATACCCTATCCAGGACCAGCCAGCGATACACAAACGACAAATTGTATTTACAGAACCATGTCTTAAAAACATTAAAAAGTCTTACATATGCAGCGGAAAGATAAAATAAACTTATGAACTAGGCTTTGATTCTGGTGGGGCAGCGACTCCACTCCATAGGCAACCCTTGACGGCAGTGACGAGCCTACTCAGCAGCAAACTCATCGGCAGCTTCATCCTCTAACTCTGAGGTGGGGGAAAAGGGAAGCAAGACTGAGTACAACCACGTACTCAGCAAGTCATACCGAAAGAAGGTATGAATGCAGGGTTAAATTCCAAGGATAGGCTAGGTTTAACTTTTGCATAAAGCAGGCATTTCACAGAATTAAGTTGAAAGCAGTAAAACAGTAATATAAGGTAATTAAACAATATTTTAATACACTGCTCAACGCTACACCACGTTGAGTCAGGCCCAATCCTTCCAAATATTCTACCTCATTTCCACTTAATCAAGTTATTATTTTAGTGAGACTAATCACGGTGAATCTGGATGATCGTCCATAACCGCGGGCACGACTATTCGAATATTTTTTTCACTCTGGCCAGAGGTGTACGTCTGTACCCACAAGACACAGCCCCACAACATGTGTTCGTGCGTCGACATACCACCATGGCATATCGAAAAGGGGTCTGTGACAGGACCATTCGCATAACCCTCCCTGACCAAGCGACATCACACCTCAGGTTTCGCCCCTACCCAGAATCCAGGGTAGGCAGCCCCCTCTCGTGCCAAGGTGAATCCGGCAGCCGCATAGACCTTTCCCGGTCCATCCGCACTCAATCACGCTCACCCTCGCCTGGATGCGTCGACCAGGAAAAGCTACACTACAAGCCCAGCCGTTGCCCATGCTGGCTTGTGGTACGCACTAATAATTCTTCCAGGGTTTCCCGCGAACCGGTCCTTAACTGCCATGGGTGCGACTTGCAAAACCGGGCACCCATAGCCCACCATAATAGTCAAGTTTTAATTTACCGATTAATAGTACCAACGGTACGTCCGGTCGGAGACCAACATTTCATGTGAAATAATTCTAATAAATTAATTTTCCCTTTTATGATCTAGTTGTACTAAGCATAATAAGCATGTCCTAGCCCTGATTCTAGTCAAATTAATTCCCAGGTGATCAAATAAACAGGGTAAACAACCTAGGCTTTAAACTATAGGTCCCATCCCGATTGCATTATAAAATAAAGTAATGCAACAGATAAAACAATAGGAATTTGCAAATTAGGTACAATATGTTCAATGGAAAATGACTTGCCTTGATCTTGATCCAACGGAACCTCCGGGACAACCTCAAAGTAAACCGGAGCGTCCTCGGAACCAGATTCTACCGAAAAACAAAGCACACCAAAAACAGGATATAAGACAGCTAAAACAGACAATTAAACTATTTTTAATATATTCTCGACATTTTTACGAATCTGCTGCAACTTGAACGGACCCAAACGGAGTTCGGATGAATTTTCTGCGAATTTTATAAGTTTTAGCCTTTTTACTAGTTAAGAAAAAGAAAAACGATTTATGACGCAAGCGTCTTAGGGCTGACATCACTGTGGTACCCACTGAACATTGACGCAAGAGAGAGAAACCACGGGTGCACGGTGGACCGAGTCCACCGGCTTGGGCGCGCCACATGGCGACACCGGATTGGCCGGTATGGACCGGCCACACGGGAGAGCACCCGGTTTGGCCGGGGCTCGGCCGGGCGGTGGCGGTGGCTTGCGCCGGTGGCGGCGGCGACGCTGGGCGGGCGCACGAGCGGCGGAGGTGAGGCCGGCTCGGCAAAGGGGGAGAAAAGAGAGAAAGAAATGGTGTTTTCTCACCGTCGGCCGAACTCGGGAGGAAGGCGGCAATGATGCGGTTCGACAATTGAAAATTGGGGAAAAAGCAACGGGAGTGTGTTCCCGGTGATTGCAAAGGTGGAGGTGGTGGTGGCTCGGCTAAAGGAGTGGCGGTTGGGTGGGAACGGCGGAAACCGTGAGCACGGCAACGAAAAAAGGACGGCGCACGATGCGGGAGCACGGGAGTGAGCGAACGCGAACGAGTGCGAGTGTGGGACGTGTTCCGGAGTGCGGGGAAACTTATAGGCCGGCAAGGGAGCTCGGGCATGGCCGGGAGAAGCGGGGAACGGACGAAAACCGTCGGAGCTCAGCATTAATGGCGGCTGCGAGTGATGGAGTTTAACTCGGCCGTTCCGACGCATATGATGAATGGAGGAATGGGGAAAGTAGGGGAAACGGTGGAGTAAAATCGGGAACACATAATGACACGGTTAACTGAGTTGGGACGTGGCCGAGATGCGCGGGAACGTGGCCGAAGATGCGCCGGCTCGCACGGCATGCGCAGCTGCGGCTTGGGGAGGCTCAACCTTGGGGATGACAAGCGGGCCGCGCTTGTCACCGCCCCATGCCAGAAGGGGTAAAAGCAGACTTGCGCTTGCGTGAGGAATAGTGCTGGGCCGGCTCGAAAGGAAAAGGAAGGAGAGAGAAGAAAGAAGGGGTTGGGGTAGGTCGGCGGGCCAATGGCCAGTGGGCGGCGGGGAGGAGGGAAAGAGAGAGAGAAGTGGGCCGGAGGCCCACGGAGGGGAAAAAAAAGGAAAAACGGAGGAAAAAGAAAAAACCCCTTTTTCTTAAGGAAATTAATTCCAGTTAGCCTAATTTAATTTTTAAAATTGCTTCCGATGCTCTGAAAATTCCGATAAAAATCCTGTTAGTGTATTTTGACACGAGGAATGTTAGCGTATTTTGACACGAGGAATTTAAGAAAAATTCCACCAAGCCATTTACAATTATTAAATGGATTTTTAATTTAGTATTTTGATTTTCTTTAGTTTTTCCGGCAATTTCTTCTTTACGATTTTTTTCACCGGTAATTTTTAACTTAGAGAGAAGCGGAGCGTGACAATTATTTAAACCAAAAGCCATAGATATGTAGCAAAAGGTACCCATAGGGGTGATAAATGCGTTTCTCCTCATCCTCTACAGTCATGCGAAACTGATGATAACTAGAATATGCATCTAGGAAACATAAAAGGTCGCACCCCGCAGTGGAGTCGACTATCTGGTCTATTCGGGGCAGAGGATAAGGGTCTTTAGGACATGCCTTGTTGAGGTCGGTGTAGTCGATGCACATGCGTAGCTTGTGGTTGGCCTTCGGGACAACCACCGGGTTAGCCAACCACTCCGGATGCGCACCTCCCGAATGAAGCCAGACTCCTGGAGCCGTGCCACCTCTTCACGGATGAACGTCTGTCGCTCCGGGGCCTGTCGCCTCACCTTTTGCCGGACCGGTCGTGCATCCGGCCGTACTGTGAGTCGGTGCTCAATCACCTCCCTGGGGACTCCGGCCATATCCGACGGCTTCCAAGCAAACACGTCAGCATTTGCCCGCAGGAAGAAGACGAGCGCATCTTCCTATTTGGGGTCCAAGTTGGCGCCAATTCTGGCGGTCTTGGACGGGTCATCGCCCAGCTGAATGGACTTGATCACCACCTCGTCGGCAGAGGTGATGCGCTTCTTGGGGGCTCGGGAACCCGAGTCTCCCCTTGAGGATCCTCGGGTTCGACGCGGTCGGCCACCGCAATATCATCCACGCGTGCCTCTGCGCGATCCAGCGCGGTCTTGACGTCGGCATGGATGGTGATGGGGTCTCGGGGGCCCAGCATCTTGAGTTGGCGGTAGGCGTAATGGGTAGCCACCATGAACTTCACCAACGCTAGCCTCCCGAGCACGGCGTTGTAGGGCAGGTTAAGGTCTGCCACATCAAAGTCAATCCGCTCGGTGCGGAAATTGGTGGGGCTCCCAAACGTGACCAGTAGCGCGATCTGCCCGAGGGGCCACACCTTCCCGGGCGTCACCCCAATGATGGGGTAGGATGGCCCGAGCACCATCCCTGGGGCCTTGATCGCATCGAAGGCCTTCGGAGATATTATGTTGAGAGCCGCACCCCCCGTCAATTAAGACTCGGGCAACCTTGACGTTGCAGATGGTGGGGGAGGACACGAGGGCCAAGTGGCCACTTCGTGCGATGCTCCCTGGGTGATCTGCCTGATCGAAGGTGATTGGCACCCCCGCCCAACGCGATTTTAGGGCCGCCTCATGGGACGGGACAGCAGCGAGGAGCTCATGCCTCATGGTTTTGAGGCTCCGACGGGACACCTTGGCGCATGCCCCGCCGTCGATGGTGGCGACGACGTGCTTGGGGTCCTGGTAGCCCAGATCGTCATCTTCGCCCCCGACGGGGGCCGCACTCTTGGCCTCCTCTCGTCGATTGTCCGTGCGTTCCGTCGGGGCTTTACCCTTGCGGCGGGCTTCTTTCTCCCTCTCCCTCCTCTCATGCTCGTACTTTTGTACCCGCTCAGCCAAGTTCTTGACCGAGTGGCACTCAGAGAGGTCGTGGCGGGAGATTTGGTGTACCATGCACCACTTGTCCCCGTCCTGGCCCTGGAGGCGAGGGTCCGGGGTGCTCCCGTGGTTGCCTGCGGGCTTGCCCTTTCGCGAGGGCTTCTCGGCACCGTCGGCAGCGAGGACGTGGCCTTCCTCTCCACCGCGCGATGGCTTGCGCTTTCGCCGCCGCTCACGCCGTTCCTCTTGGGACGCGGAGGACGCAGCGTTGGTGGAGGCTGGAGCGGGATTCATAGGGTTCCAGATCCGAGCCTATTCTTTGCGGGCCACCCAGTAAGCAAGCTCAAAGAGCTCGATGGTGGTCTGGGGGACCTTGGATTCGATCTTCTCCAGCATGACGTCGTGGCATACGCCGCTCCTGAAGGCGAAGATCACTACATGGTCAGCGATGGACGGTATGGTGTTGCGTACCTGGCAAAAACGCTGGATGTATTTGCGCAGGGACTCGTCCTCTCCTCGCCGGACCATGTGGAGGTCAGCCTTCACTCCCGGGCGTGGGTATGTGCCCTGGAAGTTAGAGGCGAACTGCCGGCACAAGTCGTCCCATGAGGTGAACGATGGGCCGGCAGGTTCATTAGCCAGGAACGGGCATGGCCCTTGAGCGCCATGGGGAAGAAGTTGGCCTTGACGAGCTCGTCATCTCCGACGGCCTCGATGGCCGTGGTATAAATCTGGAGGAACTCGGTGGGATTCACCGTGCCGTCATACTTCTCCATGAGGGCCGGCCTAAACTTGTTAGGCCAGCGCACATTGCGGAGGCTGGAGACAAATGCCTGACAGCCGTTGCCGACTGGAAGGGGCGACGAGGGCTGGGGGGCCCTTTGGGTGCCGCAGAATGTCCTTCTCGCGGCTGGGCCACCAAAGCCGCTCACCGTTTGCGCCTCCTGATGAGGAAGCACAGTCCTGAGCCCGCCCCATGCGACGCTCGTCGCGGCGCTGCTCAATACGAACGCGGGCATCCCGCTCTGCGTATAGCAGATCCCGAGGCGCCTCTGGTTGGGCTGCAGCCGGGGGGCTCTCGTCTGCCCTCGCGGCGGCTGCTGCCCTTCGAGCTCGTCGTCGAGAGGACGAGCTGACCGCGGTGTGTGAACCACGCGGTTGGTGACTTGAGGAAGCGAGGTCGGCGGCCAGCTGACGCTGGGCCGTGTTGACTAGCTTCGCCATGTCGTCAAACCAACGCTTGGCGTTGGACCCCTCATCCGGTGTTACTGGGGATGGCGCAAGAGCGCCTCCGCCGCCTGGAGGGCGCCTTCAGGCGTGCCAAACTCCAGTCGGTGGTGGACGTCGCTCCGGCGTGGCTCGCCGGCACGTCCGCTCGGACGTAGCCCGGATCCTGCAGGTACGTTGGCGACCCTGGGGGACGCTTGGCCTCCTCCGCCCACAGCCGCTGCCTCAGTGGGGGGCAGGGGAGGTGGCACAGCTCCGGCCGCCGCCGCAGCCATCGGAGGGGGTGAGGAGGATAAAAGTCCTCCCTCCTCCGAGCGGAGATGTGGGAAGTTGGGGCTGCGCTCGCCCGTATCGATCTCCTTGACCACCTTGTTGGCCAAGTCACACTCGTGGGTAGCGAGTGAGCCAGACGCGGTCCGTAGGACGTGGCCGTGGACCATGGCAAGGACGGAGGCGGGCGGTTTCGCCGGGAGACGGAAGGAATACGCGAGTTTAAACCCTAATGCAGCGCGCTCCCCCTACCTGGCGCGCCAGCTGTCGATGCGTGTGCTCGACACGCGGGGACCGAGGGACCCCCTTTTTGGTTCGGCACAGGGGAGCGGTGAATCAGGGCTCGAACTCGAGGCGAAGTGGAGGAAAAGTAGGAAGATGGAGCAAAGTCGCAATCGCAAAAGACACAGAAGGGATATACAGGTTCGGGCCGTCGGGGAGACGTAATACCCTACTCCTATTTTTGCACTATGTGGAGAATGGATTACAAGGATTGGTGTGGTTGTTCTTCCTTGGGGAAGCTGGAGCTGATGACTGAGGTGAAATACTTAAAGCCCAAGGTTGAAGAGGCTGAACAAAAGGTCAACCTCCAGAACCCCTTTTATGATGGACTTGGGCCTCCTTTTATATTGCAAGGTGACACCACAGTAGTCCTAGCTTTCTCTATTCCGCTCCACGTGATGGAGCGGCTCTTGTCCTGTCTTGTCGGGGACCTACCCTCATTCCTGCTCCTGTTGCCACGTTGCGGGAGTTGGAGGAGAAAAACGGGCGTCGTGGCTGCCATGCTGCTGGCGTTAGGAGGGGTCAACTTACCTACTCCAGTGGGGCCTACCGATCAGTGGTTCTCCGCCTTGAGAGGGGTTGACGTGACACCCCCAGCGCCCGTATTCTCTCTCCCACGCGGCCACCCAAGGCATTTAATGCGACTGTACGGGGCGTGGAGGGAGGCGTGCGCGGACTGACCGTGCGGCCATACGGCGGTCGCCGTCAAAGACTTTTTCCCCTCTCTTCCTCGTGACGAGCAAAAAGGATAATGATGAGCGGCTGACAGACGTGCCTCACATCGCAATAAATGCGACGATGCAAGCGTCTGGCCTCTCTCTAGGCATTAAATGCGGTGGTTGGCAGTTGACAGTTGATCTCGTTCCTCTCTCGGAGAGGTGCGTGCTGGTGGACGGGGGTCCGGGTGATCCCGAACCCTGCCATCTGGGGAAGCGGCGGCCTCCGGGCAGCCCCCAAGCCAAGTTCCCTTTGGGATGGCCACGTGGCCGCCCGTGGCCCGGACCCGCATGAGCCGTTCAGGACATATCTTTGGGGCGTCCTGGCAAGCGAAGGCGTCTTTCTTCTTCAGATATCGTATTCTTGTTATACCCTCGGGCCCCTATTACCGACATTATATAAAACTCAAAACTAATGCATATGAAATATTATTACCACTTTGGCATGTTATTAATAGTCAGCAAGTTGTAACAAAGTGAAATCTTCTTTTAATCCAAATTGTTATAATAAAAATATACACGTCATATTTAGCATATGATTAAATTTAAATAATTATAGCCCGTGCTTTGTATGGATTGGCAGCTAGTAACAAAAGTAAAGGAGTGATCGATTTTTTATAACAGTTCCGTAGGGATTTAAGCATCCAATTAGACCAATTTTGTTTTTATTTCCTTTGCTAAGTCCAAGAAAATCAAGTCATTTAGATCATCAAATGAACATAGTTTGACGCTTTGAGCACATTTTGAGGAATAACTTAATGATTTAAACTTGATTAGCAAGATTCCTATATTTTGCCAATTCATATGTTCCAAACGACGTGTCTTCAGTTTTTCCTACATTTTGAAGTCCTTTGTTCTGTATGTGTTCATATCCTGATCCTATATTAGCTTTCAAGCATATGAAAATTTGTGAGTTCACAAACTTAAAATTACACATTACTAAGCCCATGACTGCAATGCTATGCAAAAACTTTGCACATTACACATTAGTTTTTTCAATTGTAATTTTGTCATCATATATACTTTTATTTTAGTTGTACCTAAGTGGGGGTTATTAGAACCATTGAATTACTGTCCATTGGAAAAAAGGCACAAACTTTTTAAAATCTAGATAATTTACTTTATTTCACTACTGGAGAATGCGTGCGGGCCGAAAGGCATCTTCCCGTGCGGAAGGCCGGCCCGCACGCACGAGAAGATCGGGAAAAATTAAATTTTCGCGTGTGGGCGCCCAACCGCACGGGAAGATCTATTATCCCGTGCGGGTGGCTTAAGAAGCCCACACAAGAAGATCTATTATCTCGTGCGGGCCACTTAATCCCTCCGCACGAGATAATAGATCTTCCCGTGCGGACATATTAAGTGGCCCGCACGAGAAGATAGATCCGTCCTATATGAATTATCAAATTATTTAATAATTTAATGATATTAAATCGACAACTAATATCACATCACAAATAACACAAAATTAATTTCACATCATCACAATTTCACATATATACTTTCTAACTATTTTTTTGTATAATTAAATTTATAAATAATTTCACATATATAATTAAATTGACAACTAAATTCACATCACAAATTAAAAAAATAATTTCACGGCCGGCGCCGCGGAATTGTGGTGTCATCGTCATCGGTGGCGTGGCGGCGGTGGAGCGACGGTGGCGGTGGAGGTGGAGGCGGCGGCGGTGGAGGTGGCAGGCGGTGGAGGCGGCGATGCGTCGGCACACCCGAGAAGCCTCCGCAGTCGTTGTCATGGGCGACGGCGACGGTGGAGGCCGGTGGCAGGGAGGCAGAGGCGTAGGCCGCCGGCGGAGGAGAGAGCCCTCGACGATGGAGGCGGGATCTGGATTTCGTCGGGTGTTAGAAAATTTCAGAGTTCGCGCGCACCTATATAGCGGTGGTGATCATCGTGTGCGGCGGCTTAACTGCCCGCACGAAAAGATAATCTTTCTCTGCGGGCAGCTTAAAAGGCCCGCACGAAAAACTATCTTTCCATGCGAGCTCTTAAGCCGTCCGGACACGATAATCTATAAACCTTACATCTTTAAATTGGACTACAAAAATTGTAATAATATCTTAATTTGGTCAGAAAATTTTATAAATTGACATGACAACTTATTTTTGTTCCATAACACTATCATAAAAAATTCAATCAATTTTCATCAAGTGAGACTATATATTGTTTATAAATGATTACACCTCTGTTTCATCTAAACATTACTCTAAGGTTCAAAGTGTATATACCTTATAAGAAGTTATAATTAACATGATAACTCATATATAACTACATTACAATCCTAGACTATGTGCTCCTCTAGTTCCTCTTTTGTCCCTCTCTATTTTCCCTTTTGATCTACTATTGATCAAGACAAGAAAAATTTAACTTTTTATTTTTATTCTTTTATATTTTTGACTTAGGAGCACATGAGAGGTAACCACAGAAAATTTGAGCCTAAACAAGCGAAAGACGTGGCTGTGAAAATTCGGAAGACACGCTCGAATCGAGAAAAGCTTGGGCTTGAGAAGGCAACCTTCGAAGCGTTTTTGGGGAAAATAAAATCGCCAAAACGCGACGAAGTACGGACGAACGCATTCAAAAAAATTTTCTGATCGATTTTCATATATGAAACGTCTTGATCGGAGTCCGTATGTGAAAATTATGGTCGTTTTAAAACCGACTTCGAATTAGAGGACGAAATAGAAACAATGTGCGCAAAACTTGTTACACGCACACCAACTGGACACAACGGTCAGGGTTTGAATGTTCTTTTCAATATTGTAGATCTCTTCGATTTGTATATTATCACCAAAACAATTTCATAAAAAAATTGTATATTGAGAATCATTAGTTAATAACAATATGACGATTTGTAATTACAATGTAATGATTAAATTAAACTTGTTACATGCGCATAAACTTTATTATATGTGCAGTGGGAGCCACTCCGTTATAGTTTCATCTAAATGAACTCTAAGTTTCAAGTTTATATATCTTATATGAAGCTATGAACTTGTATGCATCTCAAATTTGTACATAATATTAACTCATTATCACAACATATGAAGTTATATTACCACTTGTGTTGTGAGAAAATGTTTTTTCTATTTGATTTTATCCAATATCCAAGAATTAGATGGAGAATTCAATATATTTATAGATAATTAAAACCTTACATTTCTAAATTTGTTTAGAAAAATACATGGGTGTCATCCCATGCGGCCCACTTAAGCGACCACACGAAAAATCGATTATCCCGTGCGGGCGACTTAAACGGCCGCACGGAAAAATGGATTATCCTGTGCGGTCACTTAAGTGGACCGCACGGGATAATGCATCTTCGATTTTTCCAGGCGCGGTCATTTATGACCCGTCTGGAACCTATTAGGGGCCTCGTCCAGGAAAACCGTTTCTCCAGTAGTGTTCTCTAGGTTTTCCAATATGACTGCCTATAGGCAATATGTTACAGAAAATCTCACCACACGTCATGTTTTTTATAACCGTTGGATCTACTTTGAGATTGGTGCAACCCCTCAACCCCAACTTTCCTACTCCCTCGATCCCCCAGCACGCCAACGCTGCCTATTCTGATCCCTATCATCATTGTCCCACCCTATCACCATCGTCCCACTGCATGTCGCATGGCCTCACCGATGCCAAAAGGTGCCATCAGTGTCAATGAGGTCCGTCGATCAGCCTCCTATTTTCCCTTCTCCCTCATTCGCCCTTTCCTTCACCCTAAGACAATATAGCGAGTGTCCTCATCCCACCGTCTTCCTCGTCCCCGACGAGTCCCTAACCGCTGGAGAAGTCATTCCTCATAACTGCACAACATCTCGCGCTCCCACTTTCTACACTTCTCGTCGCCGACTCCCATCCTCTTGGCTTCCGCGTAGTTGCCACCGTCTCGTCGTCCACCTGTTCCCCCGCCTACTATAGGGCCACCACCTCCCATAGCCATGTCTTCAAGACAAGCGAACTTCCCCCTTCTTCTCTCCCCTACCCTGATGCCAACCCTGAACCTTAACTGGTTGACGAGCTATCATCTCGTCGGAGCCAGGGGAGAATAAGGACATCACGAATTGTGATGCGGATCTAACTATAAAGTACTCTCTTATGTTTAGATTTATAGTGTTATAATATGTTTAGTGTAATATCCTCTTTGGTCTAAAATATAATAGATTTTAGCTGGACGTGGTAGTATTATGAATCTGGATAAGTTTTTTTATATTTTAGGACAAAGAGGATAGATTGTTATATTTTGAAATGGAAGTTAGTGAAAACATTCAACAGCAATCCATCCAAAATTTTGTGTCAAACGAAGGTTAGCAATACCGTTTTCCAATACCGTGTTGCAAAAGAAATCTCAAAGTTCAAACAAAGCAACGTGCGGCTCGCGTGCTCGTACAGTCGTACGCCTTCACCGCGGCCGGCCCAAACCCACGCCCCCTCCCTCCCCGGGTCCCCGTGATGATCGATCGAGTCACGCTCGAATGTCGACGCGAAATAACACCAGCAGAGGCAGTGGCAGAGACGACGCAGAGCTGGCACCTGATAATCCGTGCGCGTTGCATAAAACCGTCTAGTCCCTGCCCCCGTGTGCCATGCGCAGTCGCTCGGCACGGTCCACGTGACCTCGCAGTCTGAGACACGGAGACCACGGCCTCTGTATCCCTCTCTGTCCCTAGCTCCTGCGTTCGAGCGTGTAGAGACTGCAAGCATGGACGTGGAACAGGAGAAAGGCCACCTTCTACCAGTAGTTTTATGGAAGGAGGACTGAGGACGTGCGTGCGTGCTGCGGTGGTGGTGTTCAGGGGCGGGGGGTCTCCGGTCTCCGGTCCGGCCGTGCACGGCGATGTACACTGTCAACGCTGATGCCCCAGCTCACAGTGCGCTACCTCTGTTGGTGTGTCATGTGTGCATGCGGCCACCACAGCCGAGCTTTCGACCTGCTTTATCGGGTTTCTCGCCTGGAGCCGAGGTATTGCGAAAAGGTCCCACAAAATTCAGTTTGTGCACACAGGTCATGTTCCGTTTGTTCGTATCAGTCGGACTTATCAACCATTCAAACAGTATTTTTTTCACAGCAAACCAGCTGGTGACTGGTTTGTCTTATCAGCTGGCTTATAGACCAGCCGAACACGTCCATAGACAGAGAGGGATTTTAGTGCGCAAATCTATTGCTCCGATCCTTACTTCCGTTCAAAAATACAAGAGCTAATAAGTTAAAAATTATGCTAACTATCAGCTCTAAATATTAACGCATCATCTACCACAATCTAAATACTGACACATCATCTACATCCAATTTAATATTAATATTTTCATTAATATTTATATTTATATATAAATAATATATATTGTATCATTAATGTCTTTGAGTCCATAAATTATGGTTAGCTACAAATATAAAACCCGCTCTTTCTCCTCTCTCTTTTTAAGTCTCTTATCCGCCTAAGCACAAATATAATGTGGCAATTTTCAGAGCCCGCTTTCATCACTTACTAGACTTGCTTCAATACTCTCTCCGTTCCGTTTTAAAGTGTAAGTTTTCTGGATTTGGTCACGAGTATTAAGAAAATAGATAAAAATGATTAGAGAATTATTAAGATTGTTTGAGAAGAGAAAATATATAAAAGTTTAAATAGAAAACAGTTATGATTGGATAAGAGGATTGGTGGAGAAATAACTTTATTTTAGCATAAAGATTAAATAGTAGAAATATTTTAATTTTGCGACGGAGGAAGTACCGAGAAGTTTTAGCAGGAACTAAAATTAAGATGAGAAAGCAGCTAGGATGAAGAACAGCTTCATCATTTCACCTTCAGTTGATTATAGAATCTAAATTAAATTTTATTACTGACAAAAAAATCACTTGTGAGAAAAAATCACTTATGATTAAAGGTCAATGCTAAAAATAATCTACAATTAAAAAATGAAATCAACTTTATAATTGAGTTTTAAAATTCAAAGTTTAATTACGATGGATAAACTTAAGAGCAAATTATTGAGGTTGAAAATGGTGGAGAAATTAAATTAGAGATGATTTATCACTATTGAAGAAACGGTTTTTCTGAACAACGTCTTCGATAGTTTTCAGACGGGGCATAAGTGGTCGCACTTGAAAAAACCGAATCCCGTGCGGCCCACTTAAGCGATCGCACGGAAAAATGGATTATCCCGTGCTGTCGCTTAAGTGAACCCCACAGGATAATGCCGCACTATCCCGTGCGACCCACTTAAGCAACCGCACGGGATAATTTATTTTTCCGTACGATCGTTTAAGTGGGCCACACGGAATGATGCCAATGTATTTCTGTAAACCAATTTAGAGATGTAAGGTTTTAATTATCTATAAACCTATCGAATTCTCCATCTAATTCTTGGATATGGGATAGAATCAAATAGAAAATATTTTTTCCACAACACAAATGGTAATATAACTTTATATGTTGTGATAATGAGTTAATGTTAAAGTTATATACATATTTCAGATGCATATAAGTTCATGGCTTCTTATAAGATATATAAACTTGAAACTTAGAGTTCACTTAGATGAAACTATAACAGAGTGGCTCCCACTGCATATATAACGTAGTTGCACATTGTTCCTCTTTTGTCCTCTAACTCGGAGTCGGTTTTTAAATCGGCCATAACTTTCACATACGGACTTCGATCGAGACGTTTCATATATGAAAATCAATCAGAAAAATTTTTTGGATACGTTCGTCCGTACTTCGCCACGTTCGGCGATTTTATTTTCCCAAAAAAGGCTCAACAGGTTGTCCTTTCGAGCCCCGAAGCTTTTTCTAATTCGAGTACGTCTTCTAAATTTTTCACAGCCACGTCTTTTGCTTGTTTAGGCTCAAATTTTATGTGGTTACCTCTCGTTTGCTCCTAAGTCAAAAAATATTAAAAAATAAAAAGAAAAGGTCATTTTTTTCCAAAAAGGGTTACTACTTAAAAAATAGAAAAATTGTTTTTCCATAACGCAAGTGGCAATATAACTTCATGTGTTGTGATAATGAGTTAATGTTAAGGTTATGTATAAGTTTGAGTAATATACAAACTAATAGCTTCTTATAAGGTATATATACTTTGAAACTTAGAGCACATAAACTATTAGAGAGGTGCAGCCATTTATGAACAACATATAGTATTACTTGATAAAACTGATTGAATTTTTTATGACAATGTTATGGATCAAAATTAAATTGTCATGTCGATTTATAGAATTTTCTGACCAAATTTAGATATTATTACAATTTTTGTAGTCTATCTCTAAAGGTTTATATATTATCGTATGCGGACGGTTTAAGAGCTCGCACAGAAAGATAGTTTTTCTGTGCGGACCGCTTAGGCCGCCCGCACGGAATGATAATCTTGCCGTGCGGGCTATTAAGCCGCCCGCATGGAAAGATAATCTTTCTGTGCGGGCACTTAAGCCGCCCGCATGCGATGATCACCACCGCCTATATAGGTGCGCGTGGGATCCAAAATTTTCTAACTCCCGACGAAATTTTCTAGCGCCTCGGCTTCCTCACTGACCCGCTGCCTTCACTGCCACCATCTCCTCCTCCGCCAGCCTCCTCCACTGCCGCCTCTTCTCCGCGGACCTCCTCCACCACTGCCTCCTTCTCCCTCCTTCATCGACCACGGCCGCCTCCTCCACCAACCATGGCCGCCTCCTCACCGCCGCCTCCACCGACCGCGGCCGCCTCATCCACCGCCGGCCTTCACCGCCGGCCTCCACCATCGCCTCCTCCGACCGCGGCCGCCTCGTCCACCGCCGGCCTCCATCGCCGGCCTCCTCCGACCACAGCCGCCTCGTCCACCACAGCCACCTTCTCCACTGCGTACCACCGCTGGCAACACCGACCATCGCCGTCGCATCCATGCCTTGTAAAATTTGTTGTAAATGTTGTAAAATTATACATGTGAAATTTTGGTAAAATTGTGATAATGTAAAATTATTTTTTTACAATTTGTGATGTGATATTAATTGTCAATTTAATTCAATAATTCAACATGTACTATAGGACAACAGATGTATCTTCCCGTACAGGCCACTTAATTTATCGCTCGGAAAGATCTATTATCTCGTGCGGACGGCTTAAGTGGCTTGCACAGGATAATAGATTTTTCCGTGCAGGCCTCTTAAGCTGCTCGCACGGGATAATAGATTTTCCCGTGCGGTTAGGCCGTTCGCACGTAAAAATTTAATTTTTGCAGACCATTTCGTACGTGTGGGCATACCTTTCGCATAAAAAATGTCTTTTGGTCCGTAGAGAAAACGATTCTCCATTAGTGTATTGAGATTAGGAAGGTGGAGGAATACTTGTATCCGTATATAAATTTTAAACTGTAAGAAATCTTAGGCCAAGACACAAGTCATTAGTGTACTGCAACACCAGCATTTGTCTCTAACCCTTGCGAAGACAATTATGCCACGCACCTCGTTCTTGGACCAAGGATTATTTGTCTTGGTTACATTTAAATTCTCGTATTATCACCACTATTTATTTATTATCGTTGTTTTGAAACCTGGTACTTGTTTAATAGGTGAAGCTGCATATATATGTACAACCAGATTAAGTCTGATACATTATTACTACACTAAAAAGTCCACTATTTATTTACCTAAGTGGTCATGTCTGGCTTATTTCAAAATCCATATGTTAATATTATAAAAATACCATTTTTATTGGTTAATGGTATACACCATTAAAATTAAACATGAATACCCCTCTAACTGATGAATCTGACCGTAACCGTCAAGCTTTTCTTTCTCTACTACCTTGAAATATGGGTCTCATATCCGGGTGACTCAAGCTCAACGTGAAGCACAATTTTAATGCTCAGTTTACTACATACATCCTCGGATTGCATCGATAAGTGGAAAGCTCAACTCAGCTATATGCTCTTGCTAATACTTATGGTAGTGTAGCATAATTTATTATCTATGCTTGATGCTATCCAAGGAATGACAAAGAGAAAATAGAGGTAATGAAAATTGTTTTTTCCACAAAAATATTTGTTTAAGTTTTGAGTAGATTTGTGGTATAGAGTAGACATGATTTGTTTATACTGTTAATCGATGATATTTAATTATTTTATAGATATAATATTCTCTTTCAATCATGCTTAAAATTATAGCTAAAGAGACAAACCACCATCATAATCTCCAAACCATGATAATCTCCCCAGCATCATATCATTATTATTTTATTTTAACCCAGATCTATTTTTAGGTCTAATTTATTTTTTCAACACCTATTGTACATCCTTTCTAATTCCAAGAATATATTTATTTACCCAGACTTACTTACAATAATTAATTTGTTGAAGTGCTATAATCAAGTCAGTGGTGCATATGAAATACATCTAGCAATTATGCCCGACATAATAGAATTCCTCAATTATACTAAAATACATCATGAGTAGTTTAATACGTATGTTATTGGATATTGTTCATTTGTAGCTAAAACTGTATGGCACAAACATACGTATACGATCATGATTCTCATTATGGGTTAAAGTGTTGTATTATAGAGAAGACATTGGCTCGAAATATTTTTTATTTTTGCACATCTATTTACCACATGCTACTCAGTTCTCAAATATTCTAAAAAATTCCAAAAGTGAACCTTGAGAATCTTAATCTTACACAAATTAAAATTAAAATCAGATCTACTTGAATGTTTTTTATTTTATACGTAGATTTGAACTAATGTTGTATATTTGTTAATTGATATTTGACATAAAATTTGGGTGCATAAAAGAGTAAGCAAAACTCGAGAGCATAGAAAGATTGGGTAAAATTTCAGGGAGGCACGGTCAATTTTCCCTAAAATATGATGTGAAATTATTTAAAAAATTATCATAACATTACTTATTTTATGTTGGTCCTATGTGTCATGATAAATTTAGCATTATAATATTATTATTATAAGTCACTGGTAGTTCATTTAATTAAATGAATACAACACGATCATAAATTGAATATATGATTTAAAAGTAAATTAAAAGATTAGTCTTTATAAATTGAATATTTTATTTAAAAATAAATTAAAAGATGAGAGTTTAAAGACAGTTGATTTGATATTTTGTAGGTAGATCTAGCTCAACTTTACATGTTCGTGAAGTATTTTTTTATTATAAAAATCCTATTTTAAAGGCCATCCATTTTTTCTGATGCTACTAACGTATGGCTTTATCTTAATTTTATCGTACGTACGTACTTATGGGTTTTTTTTTGGCCGTGGCAGGCGAACAGAACGTAAGCTTTATCTCTTTTTTTTTCGATCATACGTAAATATGTAGTCAGGTGTTTTTTCGACTTTTTCTAGATATGTAGTTACGTATTACGTATTTTCTCTGTACATACTGTTGATAGGAGAAGGGATTAATTTTTCTAAATAAATCTAATCTAATGATGTATAATAACAAATCATTAATTTAAATGAAAATCGATGATAAAATGTTTTTCTATTCTCTAATTTATTAAAAAGTGTCATGTGACAGTAGCCTCTGTAGATTCATCATCAGATGACGTTTTAGGAGTGTTTGTAAGATGTTTAATGGATTTTTATGTATATAATAGATAAATAAAGATAGATATATGATTTTATTAACTTTTAGACAAACGTTTCGCCATTTTCCGTATTAAAAAATATCTAAGTATAATATATTTTGATGGTATCTTATTGCATCGTAAGTGATTCCTCTAACATAACGTCAACTGACTTTGTGTCGATGTGTTCATCAATGATACAGATTTATGTCACAGGATCTCGTTTGGATCTCGTTTGTATTGTATTTGTATGACTTCAAAAGTAGAGTTACTCTCCTCCTCCACCACCATCGGACTTTCTTGTAAAAACCGTCACTCTGAAAAATCACTATTTTTAGACGAAAATCAACCAAAAGATCTGATAGGAAAAGCTAGACCCCATACCACATGATCCTAATTCCATTGCAACGCGCATGAATGGCGCTAGTTTATATAAAACTTTTAAATGAGGAGACGGTTAATTTTATATGCAAAAGTCAATAGAATTATATACAAAATATTGTGTGAACTAATATCATGTGAATTAGGCTTTGTTCGAATGTGCTGCAGGATGAAGGTGATAACAGGATGAAGATTATCACCGACACGTAAAACAAGATAAGTAAGTGGTGTATAATTAATTAAGCAGTATTAACTATTATAAACTTAGCATTGAAAAAACCTTTCATATAGTAATTTTTTTAAAAAAATTTGGAAAAACATGCTAACGATTTTTTTAAAAACAATTTAGAAAAACATGCTAACGAAAAGCAATGATAGAGCCTCAAGCAACGGCACGTTCAAAGCAACCTTACTTTTCTATTTTTATTTTTAAATTGTTTCTCATGATATTATTCTTTCCCGTCTCTTGCCCATTCTATTTTTCTTTCAATTTCCGTCTGACTTCTAATTTTTTTCATGTTCTTCCAATCCTTTAATTGGCCAAACGGACGAGGGATCATGATATTCAGTTAAGGGATCGTGATATTCAGTAAGCTCGTATTATATCTAATAAGTTGTTTTTCCATGAGTTTTATTTGTCAATGTGGTATGTATGTCGTATTATTAGTATCATGAACAGTACAAATACCTACATACCACATATTTACATTTTCGGACACGAACAACTAAACCTAGCCTAGCCCTCCATTTTTTCCACGCTCCCTCTGTCCTAAAACCGCCCAGGCGCCCATGCCTCCACCTCTCCATTGTACCGATCTCGTCATCAAATCCATTCCAAACAGCCATTGGGAAATAATGCCAGAAATTCTAGAAGATCTGCTGTACCCAACCCATGCAGTTGTAAATCTCAAAAAAAAAAAAAAATGCAGTTGTAAAGGGCTGAACTGGTAACGCACGCACGCCCGCCTCGCCTCACACTATCCCCACTCTCTCGTCACTCATCACCCGCACGACGGCACGAGTAAAACCATTTGGCCTCGCCTCTCACGCGCACCAGCGTCCCACACTTTGTCCCGCTCCCTCCAATCTCAAGCCGGAATAGAAACCAACGGCAGGCAACCGCCGGCCATTACCACCGCGCTCCCCATGACGGTCGCCGCCGCCGCCGCAGCCGATGCGGGAAGACCGGTCGCCGCCGCGGCGAGGCTCCGCATGATGTGGCGCGTGGTGCGCGCGGCGGAGGCGCTGGCCCTGGCCGTCCTCCTCTCCCGCTCACTCCCCCTCCTCCCCGTCGCGGCGGGCGCGGCGTCCTCCGTGCTCCGCCTCGGCGCGTCCTTCCTCCTCCACCCCTGCTCCGTCTTCCTCCTCGCCAACGGCATCGTGGTGCTCCTCGTCGCGCTCTCCCGCCGCGACCGCTCCTCCGCCTCCTCCTCCTGCTCCGACGACCACGACGACGTCCATGACCAGTTCCTCTCCATCGCGGGCGCGCATCTGCCGCCGCTCCCCGCGATCACCGAGGCGGCGACGGCGCCCGCGGCGGGTCAGAAGGAGGGCGCGGTGTTCGAGGACAAGCAGGCGGTGCACGTGACGCCGGCCCGCGCCGCCCCGCGACGGAGCAGGTCCGAGAAGGTCGGCCGAGGGAGAAGGCCGACGAGGGCGGCGTCGCCGGAGCTGCGCCGGTCGGAGTCGGAGCGGTGCCGCCGCCGCCGTTCCCTGTCGTCGTCCGCGTCGCCGGTGGACTGGGGTGTGGAGGAGGAGGACGGCGGGGAGGAGGAGGAGTTCCGGAGGGCGGTGGAGGCGTTCATCGCGAAGCAGCAGACGCGGTTCCACCGGGAGGAGTCGTTCGTCCTGGTCGCCGGCGCCGGGGACGAGATGAGTAGTACTGCCGCTGTTGAAGTGAAGTGAAGTGAGGAGGGCCTCGCCTCTCCGGCTCGAAGAGCGTGATGATGAGTGTGAAAGGATCGATCGGTGGGGAAGCGTGTAAAGAATGTCTTGGTGCCTTGTTTAGTGTACAAGTTTTGCCTTTTGTCTCTTGTCCTTCCAGCATCTGGAAATGTTTCTTTTGTTCGCTTGCTTTTTGGCGTGTCTGTGTCCACTGCTACCTCCAAAGTTTCTTCCGCTGCCAATGTACTGCTGGTAGAAATCACGCCAATTCGAATTTCTCCTTAGCGCCAAAGGAGTATAGCACCGGGGAGTATTTGAAACGTAATAGTAAATTTTGATAGGAATACAAATACAAAATAGACTATTATAAAACAATAAAAAACACATAAATGGTTGTTTGATTAGACTATAAATTGAATGAGAGAGAGAAACTCGAAGTAAATCTTTTTAAAAGGTTAGAGTTATTGCTAACTTTTCTCCAAAATATAAATAGGATTATGTATTTCATAGGAATTTTTGTTTCAATCATTTGTTTCAAATATCTTCATAGGAAATCTTCCTATAGGATCGAAATCCTCTAAATTTTCTATGTTTTTAATACAAATTAAAAAGGTTCTTAAAACATAGAATTTCATAAAACTTAATTTAATTCTTATGATATTCACGCAAAATTCATCTATTATGAGAAAATACTATGATGGCATATTCGATTCATGAGATTTCTAAATCATAGGAATAAAAATAAACGTTTAGGATATTGCATGCACTTCAATCATTAGGATTTTTTTAAGAGGTCACATCTCATCTTTAAGAATCATATGGAATAAAGTTGTAGGACTATACTCCTTAGGAATTTAGTGCTAGTATCTACTTCTATGAAAGGATATTGCATCTTTTTACTTCTTTTAAAAGAAGACAATAATGATGTCAGTGAATCTATCATCCCATCAACTCTATACTATTGTATAGAGTTCTATTTTACCAACTACTTCATACTTTTACCTACCCTTCTTTCTTCTTTCATATGTTTTAATATTATAAAATAGTTCTGCATATGACTCTATCTTATTTCATATCTGAACGTAAGTTTATTACATAGGTGGACAAAAATAACCGACAACCGAACCAATCGACCGAGATCGAAACTAAAAAAACCAAATTATATTTTGGTCATAAGAGTGTAATAACCAAAATAACCAAATAAACTTTAATCGTATGTCTGGATTATCCGAACTAACCGAAGTGACCGAAGTCAACAAGTCCAACCCAATTGTTTTCACTCTTCGTCACGTAAACAACCCACACAGCCAAGCACACAGTCCAACCCATTTAGAACTTTTAATTGTTGGTACTTGTAAGTTGTATATTTGTTTAAACTTGTTTAATTATTGTTTGTAGTCATTTTTATGTTGAAAAATGACACATGTTGTTTAGTAAACTAGACCTAACCTATTCTGAAAATTTCGGTCCTGATCGAAAACCGAACTCAAACTAACCGAAGGTCAAAGTGCTCAGTCCTTATTTTTTAAAGACCTAATTCGGTCCTAACTTTTAAAAACCGAAGTTTCAAAAAATCGAAGAACCAAACCAATTGGTTCGGTCGGACCGAACGCTCACCCTGATTTATTATGCAGACACATATGAGGACGAAATTGTCAAAAAAAACATGAACTATCTTGTTCCAAGCAATATTAGCACACATATAATTTATTTTGATCCCTAGCAAAGCGTGCATATTTAGATAGTATAGAAAAAATCTCGATTCCTATAAAAATCCTTTGAAAAATCTTTAACCGAATGAGCCCTGATTTCTGTAGGACGGACCAAACTCCTGATCTTTGTGCCTCACTCCTGATCTATGTGCTTCAGGTGCTTCAGTGATATGACGTGTAAAATTAATGCTTACTCATTTCACTGAAATATAACACTGATTAAAGAGGACGGTGCTTTAATTATTTATGGTAAGATAGCGGAATGGCTAGCTAACTAGGGGAGATCATTGCTTTTATGGGAAACAAAAAACTAGAACTAAGGAAGCTAGGTTCTGATGAAATTGTATTACGAGTACATTTCAGGAGCCCCGAGATCAACTAGCCTCCAGACACCGGATCATCTCGGACTCGGAGTGTGGTGAAGACTTGCAAATTTAGTTGGGTTAAGGGACATGGATATGAAAGCAGGAGCGGTGAGGTGAAACATCTCGGTACCCATTACATCGCAAGCAGCATGCCTTTTTCTCCGTATGAACAGTTGCAACCAGTAACGGATCCGGATCAAAATCCACCAACGATGAACTTTTGGACTAAAAATTTTGTACGATAGAGTGTAACATATAGAAATAACATGCTTTAATTAAGCAATATATTAAACGACCAAAACTAAAGACAATGTCAAACATCAATGATAGAACGTACCAATTTGATATTAAGATCGTCGTAGAGGATGAAGTAAATTCATTCTCCGCCGTTTAATGGCTTAAAACCGATTCATAATCCTTTCATTATTAACTCCCTTGAATATTTCACGCTCAGTATAGCATATCATCAAATTATTAAGCCAATCATCAACTATTTTATTTCACAGATCAGTCATGATAATTTTCATAGCCAAAAAGGCTCTTTCCACAGTTGTCGTTGTCAAAAAAAACAATGCTAGCTCAATAAGGCGATAAACTAATGAAAAGACCAAATGTTTTTCAGTTTTCACCATCTTCACCGCTAAACTTTCAAGATCAAGACAACTTCTGAAATCATCCACTCTCCTAGCATGATAAATGAATGTTTCAAGTTGATCCTTTATACATGTGTTGTGTGTGTCGATCTGACTTTCTGGCAGCCGCATAGGCCTCATGGACTATGTTACATTCTCTGCGTGGCAACGTGGGCCCTTTTTTATTGAGCCTACTTTATTCGTGCCACACACGGCAAGACTCGCTCGTGCCGTGCACCACTAGGAAGCAACCGCCACACTGCACGCGTTGCCGCACATTGGCCTCGGCTCCTATACGCGGGGTGGGGGAGAGGAGGCGGGTGACGGAGCTATGACGGCTGCCATGGCTCGCCATACTATGACGGGCTCGTCATAATAATGCGTCCGCCACTGGTTGCAACGTACTTCATATGCCATGTCGGCCATGCCCCAAATACTATTCATGCAGCGGTGCGTGATTGCCAACACGAGTCTATCTATCCATGTAAAAAAACATGAGTTTAGCTAGTCCATGCAAGTGAACGGGATATATATAATGATTGAAATATTGGTATGACATTTTCTCGCACTGATCTGATCGCCTGATCTGAGAGATTGCGAGATGGACATATCAGTTTAACTGTACCCATGCAAGTCGAATGAGGTATAAGACGATTCATACACATAAATAATACGTTCTTCGTTAAAAAAAATTAAACATAACAAATTTGAATAGCTCTTGTGATACGTTGTATTAAAATAGGTCATATCCATTCTTTTAAACATTGAGAGTAGGCCACTAGCGTAGCAGTCGTATCATGTTAACTAGTGTGCCGGCCGGATGCTTCTTGCATGCATGGTTTAGCTCTTAATTTGCTACTACTACTAGAATCTAGCTACTCCTGGTCCAGAGCAGGGCCCCGGATTAACCAATACACATGGGTTTCGATGTAATAATGTTACTACTACATAGTTAGGCTACTCCCAATACGTAATATCAAACTCCAGAGTTCAAGACAATCATGTAGGATAAATGATATAATGTGTTGGATATTAAGCTCAAGTAGTATCATATAGATGATACTGCTTCTTTCTCTTTCCTCTTAAATCCCTTGCCACCTCATCATAAAATCTGATGTGTCACTCGTTTAATTCCTTTGATACCATGCACTGAGACTAGCCTTAGAGTGCAGCATGGAGAGCAGGATGGTTCGACACAACTTCAATTTCAGTTTCAGCTCGCTTCATCTTCATAAAAAAGCGAAGTTGGCTGAAATGCTTTTGTAAAATAAACTAGAGATGTGTAGCTGAATTTAAGCTGTTTCATAACTTCACTCTAAACCCAACTTCTAAAGTTAAATCTAAAAGTGAAAACCCTAACAAACGAACCGTAAACCGAGGTCTTCTTTAGAACAAAGGAAAAGTAGTAGATTTTTATAGGATTGAAATCCTATGGAATTTTTTCCTATGTGCTCCTTTGAAACAAAGAAATGGATACTTGAGATTCCTACAAAATTTCTATGAAATGACTTGATTTATAGGAATTTCATAGGAAACTTTCTTTGGGTCTATCTCTCCAAAAATCCTACATTTTTGGAGCATTCAAACAACAAGTTCAATGCTCTTTTGGATTAAAGAAATTTGAAATTTAGAGAATCTCATTCCTTAGGAAATAATTTCTATGAGGTCTTTTGGAACAAAGGAATAAAGTTTGCAAATTCCTATGGATTGGTCTCCTATGCCCCTAATTTCATAGGAAAATAAACATGATGTCATAGCTCATGTTTTCCTTTGAGAAGTCCAATGCACTTTCCCTCTATCTCTCTCTAGTTCATACAATTCCTTTGGAAATCTTGTGTTTAGTTCTTGTGAAGCATCCAAAGACACCAACTTTAGCAATCCTGTGTTCTATAATCCAATAGGATTCTATAAAGCATATCAGTTTATTTTTGCGTTGTTTCTATTTCTATGTTTCTAAAATTCCGTGTTTTAAAAGAGCCTTTAAATAATTCCTATATTTTAAATTCCTAAAGGATCAACTAGATATGCCACCTCGATTTTTAATTTTTTAGTAAAGTGCATGGATGGTCATTTCGGTTCTCAAACTCTCAGAATATACTTTTAGGTACCTAAATTCTCGGAGCATCATCAATAGTCCAAACAGGTCTTAACCCGCTCTATGCATTAGTGTGGCATGTTACGGTGGATTATTTATGGTCTCATTTAAAGACCGACCATTTTAAAAGTTTAAGTATCTGGATGACACTCAAAACCGATCATTTACTTTATTTTTTTATTTCTGTGTTTTTAATTTTCAAAGGAGCCTGAGGGGGCCGGACCGCCGGAGCCCGGTTACATTAGAAAATTACAAAATGACATAGGCTAATTAGCTAGAGTAGATTTTACGGGTCACTGACATGACAATTCTTGCATTATTTATACTATATTTCTTCTACAGTAAGAAGAGACTTGCTTGGCACAGGCCAATTATTCAGCCTGAGCATATAAAAAACCAAGGCTATATATATAGCATGTTGCCTTTTCAGTTTTTACAGCAAGAGATTTACATGGCTGTGAGGCTGTGACAATGCACATAAGTATATTCAGGGTTTGTTAGCTGATGGCTAATTGTGTAGTAGTTCTGAACGACATAAAAATGAATGGAGGTAGTAAAACACTAAGATTGAACAACCTTAATTCAAAGGTTTTCAAATACATACGGCCTCAACTATTGTCAGATGTTATTCGAGATATGGAGATGGCAGAGATACAGAGTACTGTAACATGTATGAATGGACACATTTTACACCATTGAAGTAGTGTTGCACTACTGCAGCAGTGAAAAATGTGAAATGCTTGTCTTTCACGCTGAATCTGCAAATCCAACCCTCATATTGCCATAGTCAAAGATGGTGTGATAAGCCCCCATAAACACATCGCCTAATATCCTGCATAAATGAGAAGATCGGACAGAGGAACGGCCGTATAAGATTGAGGGGTCACATGTATCTGATAAAAGCGAACTGAAGAAGCAACCGCTTATCATTTAATTACCTCCAGCGAAGTATGTATGTCTAGTTAGCTTATCGCCATCTTTGCAAAAATAAAAACTATGCATTTAAGTTGAAAATAAGTCAAATTAAATATTTTCCAGTCAAATTCTGACAAATTTGCATACATAGTATTTATACTACCACTTCTCCTAAATAGTTAACGTTTTGAAAAAGATTTCATCAAACTTTAAAAATTCAATCAATTATTTGAGTAAGCTAGAGTAGACAAAATACTACTTATCATAAAATTAATTAACAATATTAGCTCATGGTGCCGTACCCGTATTTGGCAGAGCAGGGAAACAAACTCGTAACTCGTGAAGGCTTCCTCATTCAATGAGGAACTCATCCTGAGCAATCACTTCTTTTCGTACTTTATTAAACGTTAAAATTACAAGTAATAGTAACCATTGTTTCATAAGTATGATCATCTACATCATAGGTCTCCATACATGTTCTGTCATCTAGTTTTATTTTCCATGTTGTATTAAGATCGAATAACTCTATAAATTAGTAGACATCCCTACATATTAATTATCACAAACACGTAACATATTAATCCATCTGCCTACTCGCTCAATCAGCATAGCCGGCATGCTCACAAAAGGCATCCTCAGCAACACTATACCACTACAACTAGAGAATCCCATTACGCTTTTCACTCGGAAGAACGATGTGCTAACCAAGCTTGACAAGCATTTTCCATCCATATTTGACAATCACTTTTATATTAATTTTTTTATAAAATATGTCTATACTATTATGATAGCATATTTATATATACTACCATTTATTTTGTTTATAAACTAAGTATATGAGACACTACTTATGCTCGAAATTTTAAAGTTTAATAAAATTTTATTTAAATATCAAATATTTATGACCAAGGGAGTACAGAGGGAGTACTATGTTGTACTAAGATCTGGTAACTTTTATAAAGAAAAAGGTGCATGGGAGCAAGGTTGAAACAAAAGATACACATATATTACGGTCTTACCAGAGAGGACCTATTGGAGGAGGAATGTCTAAAGCCGTGAATCCACTCATACAATGAGCCAGGAATCCCTCTCCAAATTTGAGAATGTACTGCTTAACAGGAAAAATGGTATTAAACAGGAGTATTTGGGTGAAATTTTGAAGGTTTTTCATATCATAGAAAGAACTTCTCCGTACGAGGATGGCAGTTAATCATTATTTTGTAAACAACAAAAATAAGAAACCAAACAGTATGAAATGTTAATCCATAAAGCTGAGCCGAACAAATGGACACAGAGAAAAGCATCATACTAGAAAATACAGAAAAATAGACGACGACTAATTGGAAGACGATTGGACCAGAAAAGGGATAATCTCGGACTACTCTTGTGCAGAATGGGCCGGGATTTGAATTAAAATCTTGGCTCATAGATATTGATGGGCAGAAATTAATACCCATCCAAACGAGGCCTCATGAGGATGGACCAAGGATTTGGACTTCCCAAATCAAGCAAATAATGCATATGATGCAAATTAAATATTTTTTCTACTTTATTATTTTATAATCCAAGTATTCTATGAGAGTTGGAACTCCGGGGAAGATTCAGAGAAGTAGCAAAACAAGGAAAAAACATAAAAGATGTAGTACTAATACTCCAATAGAGTGCAATACCTGCTCCGGTGTCAGCTCGAATGCTCTTCCACCTATGCTGAATCCGACGTTCGGCAAGGAACCGATGTGTCTGCAGTCCACATATGATCCTACTGGGCTAGGCATGTTGTCACAGAGCTGTCATTCAACACGGCTACTGGTTTAGAACCGTTCGATGAATAAAAACAGAAATAGTTAG
This sequence comes from Oryza australiensis, assembly GCA_019925245.2. Taxonomy (NCBI): domain Eukaryota; kingdom Viridiplantae; phylum Streptophyta; class Magnoliopsida; order Poales; family Poaceae; genus Oryza; species Oryza australiensis. The sequence continues at coordinate 1,538,113 of JAIFGZ020000044.1, forward strand.
TGACCCGACATACAGCCATACCTGATTAGCGTACTCCAACTTGCCCTCCTTTGTATGGTTATGAACAAATTCGCTCTGCATCCATGTAACTGCCATCTCACATGCATTACATGTAGTGTCAAAAACGTCATCTGCAGATCTCTGTGTCTCACCCAGCACACTCTCAATACCATCACTGCAAATTACGAGGGAAATCCGAAATAAACATTGTGTACAGAAGAATTTGTTCGATAATTAAGCAACATCAAGAATACACCAAGCTTTGCCACAGCACCTAATTCCATGCGTTTCATCGGATTTACAGAGCCCAATTTTAGAACAAACTTGTGATGGTGGTGTCTGTAATCAACATTCAACCATGCAAATGCGTTGAGATTCTAAAGTGAAAGAAAGAGAAATGGAGGCATTGCATCTTTCTGACGAAGTAGCTTGTAAATACAGTGAACTCTGAAGAAGAGGGCTCAAACCTTAACTTGTAGCAACTCTAGCATTTCGTGCCCATGTCCAGCAACAACCTGTTTGCACTCTTCGTCAGCCACCCCGGTGGCTCCAATTTGTGCATGGATCTGCGCAATAGCAGCCTACACAAACAGCAAGTAATCCAATGTAAACCTCTCGCCCTCTCAAAAACATAAAATTAAAAAGAAAAGTAAACCTCTCACTGAGAGGAATGAACGGTGGATTCTGTGAGTACTTTGATTTGCTATGCAACAAACATAAAAGAAAATTATCGAAGTTGAGATGAAACATGTGGAAGGATATGGATTGCTTACTATAGGACCAGCAATCAATGAAGTTCCTGAGTCTGCTATGACAGCACAACCATCCACACAAATTCCTGTCATGACATACATCATAAATCAGACAAGAGGAACGATGCAATTATTTGTAGACCTGGAGACTGAAACAAGCATAGAGCATTACCAGTGCTCCTGCCTCCAATAAGAAAATCTCCCATTTCAAACTGCAGGTTACCGATAATGGAAACAAAATTAGATTTTCAACAAAGTTTTGTAGAGAGGATAAATTATACAAGATTCAGGTCAGGCATCTGTACTATGTAACTTATAAAGACTGAAACTTATATGCCAACCTGCCAATAAGCTTTCCGAGTAACTCGGGTGTATGTATGATCGCCTTTGTAATGGCTCATGTCAGCACCTCCAAACACAATTTCACCCCCATTTATATCGTTTGCATTTCGATTTAACCAAAAGGAAAATACCTTGTCAGTCACAAGGTTTTGTTGAATCATATTGTACCTGGTAGACTACTGAAAATGTTAAGTGCCACAAAGAAACAGCAGAGTCAAGTGATAAGTCACAAAAATATTTATGGCATACTCTGTATCAGGTTCCCATTTAATGAACAACAAGAGGTTCACAAAGAAAACCAAACACTAGGTGATATTGCACGTGTTACCGTTGTAAATGATAGCAATATATATCAGCAAGATTTGTGTTGTCGTTGTTGTTAGGATTTGTGTCATAAAATTGGCTTGATCATTAAAAAAACAGTCACTGAAGTGTGCAATGGAAAAAAGGGTTACTTCCAGCAAGATGGATCCCGACGTCTAAATCAAGATGTTTTTAGATAAAGAAAACTTTTATTGAGATCAAGATAATTACATCAAGATGATACAACCATCTTGAGATCACCCCTGATTGAATCAAGATGTGGTGATTGATTCATGTCAAATAAGGGTCATCGGAAAAAACAAACACCGAACAATGGCACCAACTAAATTCACTATTCAAACATCCTAAAAAGTACAGTAATATCAACAGTTAAAATTATCATACCAGACTGGGTCTGCGCCTTCAACTGAAATTTCCTTGAATCCAAGTCCAAGGATGCCATCAAATTTTGCTGCTAGAAACGTAAGACCAGGCTCATGAGTAGCTTCAATGAATTCCTGGAACATAATTCAGTTCAGTAACATGAGCACTGACAGTTCATAATGTCATGTCACATTAAGCATATAATTTCGAAAATGATAAAAGAACCTGATTTTTGACAACTAGATCACCAATGGTAACTTGATCTTGACTGTAATAACCATGAATAGATCCTGTTCCATAGTGAATGGAAGCAGGTGTTCCTGCATAACACAAGGAAATGGAGAGGTAAGACCATCACGAAGTATTAGTCCTATTAGAAGCAATATGTATATTAAAAAAACCGTTATGTCTTCTTTTGGCAAGTACTATCAGGAAAAAAACTATAGCATGGATAGAAAGAAACTGAGGCTGAAATGATGTCAACTCAAATGAAATATATCTTCTATTATATACTAAAAGTTCATTAAACTTCCTACGGACGCTCCTAAGCCACCATGTGGCGTTCCTACAGTCACTTCTAAACCGTCACGTGACATTGTCTAATCTCATCGTCGGTTTTTTAAATTGATGGACCCATTAGATTTATATGTATCATCGATTTTCATTTAAATTGATGAACCCATTTTTACATCATTAGATTATTATGTATATATATAATACCTTTCTTGAAAATATGTAACCATTGGTAAGGAAAAAAACATAAGTACGTACAGTACATATGATTGAAAAAAAAGCAATAAAGCTTACTTACGGTTCACCGGAAAGAAAAAAACCCACATAAGTACGATTAAAAAAGATAAAGCCATGGGTAAAAAATAAAGTCAAAAAATACATATGTAGTATTCTAAAAAAATCAAAAATAGAATTTTATATAATATACGATAAGTGAAAACATATGTATACTTAGTACCATCGGAAAAAATCGACGTTAGTTTTCTACCACATAAAATATATTATTCCACAAATAAATGTTGATATTTGTTCTACATATTAATATCTCCTTATAGACTAAATTTTATATTTTTTAAAAATTTTTACTATTTTATCGGATAGGTCAAAGATACATCCGTCGTTGCTCGAAGCTCCCGCGCTGTGCCTGCGCCCCTCTCGTCTGACTATTTTACCGAAAACCCCTTGATTTTTTTGTGAAATTAACCCGCAGTCCTACTGCTGAAAAGAAAGAGAGGGCTTGGATGGAAAAAAACACCTCCTACGTCCCTCCCTCCCGTCCCCATCTGCACCACGCCCCGCGCCGCGCCTGCGTTCCTCCCTCCCGTCCTCATCCGCGCGACGGCCCGACTTCACCCGTTGCAACGCACGGGCATAGTTGCTAGTAGATCTATAATACAAATATAAAAGATCAAACCAAATATCAAACCAACGTTCTACAAACGTTCACATTCTGAAATATTTTTAAATTATATATTTAATTTGTGATCCCATTGTTTAATAAATAAACTATTGATGTATTATAAAAATTATATTGTGGTCCTAAATACATCACGACTTATGGAGCCAACAAATAATAATTAATGTTATGATAATTTTTAAAATAACTTCACATCATATTTTAGGGTGTCAAAAATCACTTGACAAATATGCAACACTAATTTAAATTTACATCCGTAAAAAATAAAAACAACAAAATTTAGTTATTTATTTTTCAATTAGATCTTATTTAATTTTAATATGTTTGAGATTAAGAGTCTCAAAGTTTTTTTTTTGAATTTTTCAGAATTGATTGGTATTTAAGAAGTGAGCGGCATACATGATACATAGACGTGAAAAAAATCATCAAAAATAGTTTCCAATCATCTTGCTATAATACAACCTCTTAAACTATCATGAGATTTATGGTCTTATATGTATATTTTGTTTCTTTTGCCAAATAATTTTGATAACAAATGAACAATCAAGTAACATGTACAATAAACTACTCATGTTATATTTTCTTATAGTACAGGAATTTCAATATGTCAGGCATAATTGATGTATAATTGATGGATATATGTCATGCACCCCATCGACATGACTATAAGTATACTCCACATATTAGTTATTGTAAATTAGTTTGAAAAAAACAAATACATTTTCAAATTTGTAAATGTGTCTCATGTGATTATCAACAAAATCTGTTGAAAACAAACCAAACACTAAATTGTAGATATTTGTCAAAATATAAACAATAATATGGTGTACTTGCGATTATCCTCGTGGTATTTCTCTTTAGCTATAATTTTTTATTACCATCGAATGATTAACTTCATCCATTTTCAAAAGAGAGTATTCTATCTATACCATAAATATAATATTTGACTAGTAATGATTAACACCGTATAAAATGGTGTCTACTCTATACCATAAATCTACTCAAAACTTAAAGTATTTTCATCACCTCCATCTTCTCTTTGTCCTTTCATGAAGGACGTCAAGCATAAAAAACATAGTTTGCCACGCTGTCGTAAGTATAGCAGCGACATATGGTTAAGTTGAGGTTGCCCTCACCAATAGTGCTCACTATTGGTGATTACTGATGCAAAACTCCATGGGGATGAGATAGTGAATTAGGCATCAAAATTATGTTTCAGGTTGGTCTGAAGAGGCATGTGTACATCAATACAGGACCCATGTTTAAGGCAACAGAGAAACAAAGTCTTGCTACTACAGTCGGCTTTATCCATCAGAGAGGCATTTATGTTTAACTTTAACAATGTTATCTCATTAATTGATACAAGTGATATTTTTAGAATATTTATAAGTGGATTTGGAAATAATTAAGGCATGAACACTTTCGGCTAGTGGATATTTTAGTGTATTAATTGATGTATTAGGATTATTTTATTGGTATATATGTAGTTCTATCTATTAATAGTTATTCTGCTTTTAAACAATGATAATAAGTTTAAGTGACAATAAGGAAAATGAAAATTATATGTAACCAGGACAAAGTGTTTTTTTCTAGAAGATATCCTTATCACTTATCATGTTCATAGTATATAAATGATGAGATATGATTTATTTTAGCATTATTTTTATAAAACAATAAATAAGATGCCCACGCATCTGGGCGGGCTTCCTTCCTAGTTCAACTAAGAAACCAATACATATATCTTATTTTTAGGGCTTTTTCACCTAAAGTATATTGGGTGAGTAGTTAACCCCCTGAAGTTCATTCAGCTGAGAATATATAATAATTGGAAGCTGAATTATGAGATAAATGAATTGACAATAGATAGTAACACAAAACTGAGTTAAAGTTGATTTGAGTCACGGAGCACACCCACACTTTCCCCTTCTAAGTTTTCCTATCACAGATTTTTATTTTTCAAATTTGAGAACTAGTACAGATTCTGTGAGCAAAAAACAATCCACCATGTGCTAGATTGGTAGATATCTGGTAGAGAAAGTATACCATTCTCCATGTAAGTACTGGAACTTCTTGATTCATACTTGCGATGGAAGTAGCAGGCAAGCTGTTCCCACAACAGCAAAAAACAAGTCAGTTCTCAACCTAACATAACATGAATCCCAAAATGCAAAAGAAAGGAAGAAAAAAACATGTGTTGCTATAGCTTCTTTACCGAAAAAATGCACTTGGCAGAAGGGACCCAGAGGTTGGAGCTCCCGGTGTCAAAGACCACCGTAAAATTCTGCGGCGGGCAGCCAACTCCGATCTCCCCAAAATATTGGGCGTTCAGGAAGTTCTTCAGCGCAAGAGGATGAGACTGATCAGTGCCATTTTTCAGACTGCCCATTTCTCTGAACCCTCTGTAACTCCAGAAATGCTTCAGCCTCCCTTCCATGGCTGCAGCCTCTATGTCTTTGAGCATTCTTTGTTGATGCATACGAACATGGTTGATGGCTTCTGTAATCGGATCATAAAACCCTTCTTCTGCCGAATTCATCCTGACGCCAGAATACCCAAGTGCGACCTCGTGCTCCACTGTACCACTCTTGGGAACTAGGTCACCGTAGATGCTCTCCATGATCGGTCTCTTCTTCAGAGAGATGCGGATCAGTCCACCATTGGCAGCAGATGCAGCAAGCATACTAGAAACGAAGAGGATCGAGAGAAGGGTACATATCCGGCAAGTTGTGCTGTGCCCCATTCTGATAAGCAGAATATACAGATGAGGAGCAGCAATAATAGTTCAGCAAATCTTCAAGCATGACAAATATGTAAAATCTTGTTCATATGTGTGATAAAATGTCAGAATCTATGAAACGGCATGAAAATAATTCTAGCAATATAATCTTGACCCCTGCTTAATTAACTTTTTTTCCTTACACCCAAAAAGGAAAATAAAACGGCGCCAATCTGCAATTTGGAAGAGCATTTCTCGAATTGGCAAAAAGAGCTTGCTAATTCATCGCAGAGCTGTAACTGCTCACCTGGAAGAGGTAGAAAGTTAGTAAACTGGAGCTCAACGGAGGGCGTCTGAGAAATTATTGGCGTGCTTAAGCGCCTCTTATAAAGGCAGAACACGTACGAACTGAGCTACACCAGCCGGGACACAAAGTACGTGCAAATCTGATCTACTACATGGAGTACATCCTTAAACGACACTGGAAAACATCTAAACAAGCAGTGCAACGTCATGGTAGTATGCTTCACCGGAGACGGTATAGGTTTGCGTACGTCACGTAACACTGTCAACTGGACCCGGTGCAGTGCCTTGGAAGGCTAATCAAGGATTCTCACTGAACCCGAAGTGGCAGTAGGAGCAACGGCCATGTCGCCGGCCGGCCGACGGCCGCGATGCTCGGCCATCCGATCCACCGGTGAGATGGCCCGCAACGCAACGCAGCCTTTGGGGGCACGAGACGCGACCAGATGTTGCATGCGCCGCACTCCACGTCCCGGCTAGCTAGACGGCTAGTAGCAGTAGCGAACTTCTTTTTTTTTTTTTTTGAGAACTAGCAGCAGCGAACTAGGACATCATTTTTTACAAGAAGCAGTACCAATCGTTCTGGCGGTTTGTTTGGAAGAGTTTAGGGTAACTGCGCTTCTTCTTCTAGTATCGAGACACTGAATCACAGATAAATTGGAGATAGATGAAAAAGTTATGTTTTACCGTCTATCATGAGAAGAGCTCCAGATGTAAAGTCTAATCTGGTATTTTGATATGAATAATGTTACGTCTTCTTACAGGATTAGAATCGACTTATATATTTCTTATAGGATTATGATTGACTTTCCTCGGAGATACACGTAAAGTTACAATCTTACCCATGAGATACGAAAAGTTACTACAATACTTCTATTAAGCTAAAAACCTTAAGGGTATGGTTGTATATTTGTGTTCATGTGTCAGCTTGCAAGAGTGTTTGAAGCAGTCTCCGCAATATCTTCTCAAGGAATATTTCTCGCTCGATGGCGTAACTTTCAAGCTTCATCTGTTTTGTTTGGAAGGGTTTATGGCAACTGCGGCTTCTCCTAGTGTCAAGAGTCACGGACAAATCGGGGATAAGCGAGAAAATACTATTTTCCCCACCTATCATGAGAATAAGATGAGCTTGCAATATAAAGTCCAATACGTAGTGTGTTATTTTGATATTAATAATGTTGTTTCTTGCTATAGGATTAGCACCGGCTTATATAGTCCTCGGAAAGTACACGTGAAATTATAATTTTACCCCTAAGAGTACACAGGAAGTTACTACAATACCTTTATAAAGCTAAGGTATGCTTGTACATTTGTGTGGTCCTCGAAGCTTCAGGTATCAGCTTGTAAGAGTGGTTGGAGCGGTCCCCATGATATCTTCTCAAGAAATATTCCTTACTTGATGGCATAATTTTAAGCTTCATCCGCCCTGATTGAATAGTACTTTTCTCTTAGCAGTAGGCTCGAGTGCTTCTTTCTTGACACCGTTCATTTAGTATTTATATGTAACATTAAGTCGAAAAGTCTTTGCCACGAGTAAAAACCTCTTGATTGGTGAGTACATGTCGAAAAGTATTTGTCATAAGTAAAAACCTTTTTATTGATGAATACAAGTCAAAAAGTATTTATCATATGTAAAAGCCTTTTTGATCGATGAATACATGTCAGAAAAGTGTTTTGGTCAAATAGAGAAACGGTGTTTGTCTCCTGCTACAACACCTATAATCTTCAACTGCTAGAAACTCCCAAATAATCTAGATTTTCACTTATATTCTAAAAATCTGTAGTAATAAATTTTTTGACTTCTTTAGATTCTCAGAAGATGGTTACTAACCAGCTACATCTCGAACTCTTAAACTCCATAAAACAGGGCCTAGGAGGCATTAGCCATCGTGGCGAATACTCCGTGTTTAGGCAGTCGAGCAGTTCCAATTGCATTGAGGACTTTGAGGTGTGGTACCGGTACGTACCTGCCCGGCTTGTGGACTCGTAATTTGTCAGTTTTAGGCGCTTCGTGTACTATAAAATAGAGGATTCTGGCCGATTGATCCTACATTTGCGTGAATTGCAGAGTAAGTACTGCTCTGCTCTCTAGTTTGGGTAGTGGTTCTGTAACTTCTGTTGCGTCTTGCGGCCCCAAATGTTCAGGAAATATGAGAAATGCAGCCACATGGTTAGGAACAGTTAGACATTTTCCAAATGTTCAGGAAATATGAGAAATGCAGCCACAGGGTTAGGAACAGTTAGACATTTCTACTCCGGGTCCCCCAGCTAGCAAGATCAAGTTGATATACCGTTTTCTGATGCAGATTCGTTGCATTCATGATCTGTCGTCAAAATATGAAGCGAATGCCAGAAATATTCACAGATATTCTCATTCATGTCTCAACAATTTACGAGCAGAGATCAGATGGAACATTTACATTTACACAGGAGGCTAAAACAAAGACAATTCCTCGTATAGACAGACAGCAGGCTACTTACAGTTTCTCTGATAATAAAGCCACATAAAAAGTGGCAAAACAAATTGGCGCGAAAATAAAAAAAGAATCAACGGACACTTAAAAAAAAAATCTCCCAATTTGTTGTTCTCCCCCCGCTTCTCCTTCCCATCTCGAGCCCCGGGCTTACAATCTCGACAAATTTCGAACGAATTTCGCGAAATTTGAACATCTCGAACGGTTTTGCTCGAAATTTGTCGAGCCCGAGAGAGAGAGAGAGAGAGAGAGAGAGAGAGAGAGAGAGAGAGAGAGAGAGAGAGAGAGAGAGAGAGAGCGAGCGAGCGAGCTCAAAGCTGCTTGAGGCCGAAGCGCATGACGAAGAAGCAGAGCCTAGCGACGACGACGACGGACTCCACCAGCCACAGCAGGTGGTACACCACCTTCTCGTACAGCACCGCCAGCACGCGACCCCGCGGCCGCCACCGCAGCGCCGCCGGCAACGCCCGCGCCCGTAGCTTCCGCTTCGGCGGCACCGGCAACGGCAAGGCCTCGCCGCCGTCGCCCTCGCTCCGGCTCCGGCCGGCCGCCTTGCTCTTGCTCCTCCGCGGCATCATCCGCCTCCGTATCCACTCCCCCACCTTGCCCACGCCAGCAGCCATCCAATCCAAAGTCGTCGAACGATCTCACAGCTGGTTCTTGAGATGTGTGCGTACGTACGAGTATGACCTCCTCCTTCTCTGCTCGCCGGAGCCTTTTATTGTGGCGCGACGCCCACGCGGTTGGCGAGTTGACGCTGCCTGCCGCTAGAATTTGAAATTTCGAACGAGTCCAATGTTCCAGTGCTTCTCTGTAGATTAGTGTTTTACTAGTCCATGGATCGATGGAGATGGAGAGGGCGACGAGTCTAGAAGATGATTCAGAGTCAGAGCTAGTTCTGGTCAACAGGAGGCAAGAAGCTTTGTGATTTTTGGCGGAAGATTCCGATGCTGCTTGGAGAAGGTGGTTTGACAAGTAGTGGTGTTAATATTTTTTTGGTTAAGCTCATTGTTAGTGCGTGAATCATGATAAAGAAAGATGATTTTTGCGTGTGATGGCGGCGTGGTGGTGGAGTCGTTGGAGGATTGGAGTCAAATTTAGCCGCTCGGGTTGATCGGTTAGTCCTGTCTCGATGTACTCGAAAACCTTCTGTATGACTCAGGTGACAGCAAGGCTCACGTTACTAATATAGGAGTGTCACGATCACCGTTTCATATTATAATAGTTTTTAATTTTTTTTCATAATTAATTTTTTTAAATTTGATCATATTTATATAAAAATTTAGCAACATCTATAACACTAAATTAGTTTTAATAAAACCAACATTTAATATATTTTTGATATTATGTTTATTTTATATTGCAAAATTATTACTATATTTTTTACAAACTTGATCAAACTTAATTTTTTAAAATGAAATAATTATTTGGGATTGTGGCCACTTGCTTTTGCTCAGCTGGCCGTTTCTTTCTAGAAAGTCAAAGCTCGTAATGGAAATTTCTTCTGGAGATTCAGGACTGATGGTGTGCTGTAATGCGGCCATGCTCTGTGATATATCAGTACGAGTATATGGATGAAGGGGTCAAAGTCATTTGCCTTATTTTCTTATTTTAGCCGTACATTTTAAAGATGTTTTTATAGTACTACTATCTGAGATCAAAATGAGTAATACTACTATCTGGTCAGGTAGAGCCAGACTTTCTATTGGACGAACCAAACGTAAAATGGTTGTTTCGTGCTTTTGTGACGATTCACTAGTAGACATCTAGATAAGAGGCAACATCAACATACTGAAATGGCCTGATTGTTTCAGGCTCTCTTCACCTAAACTACTAGTAGAGCAGCATCAGGAGAAACCTCATACATATTCAAAAAAGAAAAATAAAAATAGAAAAACCTCGTGACATTCAGTGTAATCATATGGCTTCAAGTTATGTAACTCTCGACCTAAGTCAGTCAAACTAACATGGCCTGGTCAAATGAACCGTGTGGTTGATTCTACCAACACAAAGGGGAGAGAAACTGATGATAACACCATTCCCACATGCACAACACTCTGCAAACACATAGATCAAGTGAAAACGGAAAGCTTAACGGCACATAAAACCCAATGAAGGATCTGTGTCATACACCCAACGAGCTTCGTGGATCACGAGAATGGTCATCCAAAGAACCAACATATACCTATACAGCACAAAAAACTTTGAACAACAAAAGAACCATGAAATCCTTCCCTCCAAGAATGCTACTACTCGACCTAATGGCTAGGTTTTACCTACCAACCGTCTCCCTATCAGAACGGTAACCACATTGGTGATTAACAACATCATATCCCAGGCTGATCAGTTATGATGATGAGTGCTCAAGATGGATCATAGGTTTATGAACTCAGGACTGAGACCTGTCCGAGGTCGAGCTTCCAGTTCTTTCTACCTTGTTTGCAAATTCAGTTGAATTTGACCCCTCTGCAATGGACTCGATATCCATGCTTCCTGTGCGACTCCTCCGGTTCCTCCGATCCTTTTGCGCATGACGATATGTTAAGCAAGAATTTTTTTTTTACTTACAGTATACGACAAGGTTGGTTTTTTGAATCATTACCTCCCGGTATGGAACTTCTTCAGACTCAAGCATCCTAACAACCTGGCCCATCTTAGGTCTCTTTTCAGAGTCAGGATCAACACACCTTAACGCGACCAAAAGAGCACGCTTAATAGCCCTAACAGTTGGTCTAACCTCTAGGATTGGATCAACCACTTCTTCTGCTTTCCGGTTGGCCACCATTATTTTGAGCCACTCGACAAGATTGACCTAAAGAGAGAAATTGGTTTTCATCTGAATAAAAAATATCTTTTTTGGCAAACATAAATACCTGTTAGACTAACGGCAATGCAGAAGCATAATGTTCATAAGATGTTGCTAACACAAAGGACAATATATTAAACTACCATGTTTAAATGACAAACAGCAGAAACAGTATTACAAAAATAGTGACATATGACAGGAACCAAATGATGCAAAACATGGAACAAAGTTGGAACAAAGTTATGTTATTATATACCTCATTGCCAGAGCGGCTATAATCAACAGGCTCCCTTCCTGTCACAGTTTCCAACAAAAGAACACCAAAACTATAAACATCGCTCTTTTCATTCAACATGCCCGTGTTAGCATACTCAGGTGCAACATATCTAAAGCAAGAAGAATGGATGAGAATTATTGAACTCCTTGAAGCATGGTGAACAAAGGACACAAATGAGTACAAATAATGGGTAATGAGCAGAGGAAAATACCCAAATGTTCCCATCACTCTAGTAGTAATGTGGCTTTTATCAGACCCCAAAAGCTTGGCCAATCCAAAGTCAGAGACCTTGCCATTAAATTCCTCATCAATCAAGATATTGCTTGATTTTATATCTCGGTGCACCACTTTTGGTTCTATAGCTTCATGAAGGTAAGCTAGTCTGCAATCATGATTAACCCGCCAAAATATCATCAAACAAATTCCAAATTATCTTATAGACTGAAAAGCTGGTGAAACTTACGCTTTTGCAGTGCCGATAACAACCTTCATACGATTTTCCCAGCTAAAAATACCATGCTGGCGCATAGCTCCATGAAGCCACTGCTCCAAGTTACCGTTATTCACAAACTCATACACCAACATCCTATTAAAAAATCATTGTTATATTGTTGCTGTGATATACAGCATATCCTAAGAGCCTAAGGCTGCGTTCGTTCACCTAGGATTGTAGGGAGATTTTCAGCGCACGCAAAACGAGAAAGCTCATTAGCACATGATTAATTAAGTATTTAATTATTATAAACTTGAAAAATATATTTATTTGATTTTTAAACAACTTCTATATAGATTTTTTTTGCAAAAAACACGCATCATTTAACAGTTTGAAAAACGTGCTAACAAAAAACGAGGAAGTTGAAGTTTGGAGTTGAAAAAAAGAACAGGGCTTACAACCACAAATTTCTAAACAGGTGGTGCAAATTTGTCTGGCTCTTTCTTAACAGATTTCATAATAGAAGAATCAACTCCTCACTAAACTGTCGAGGTGTATATATTTGTCATACCAAAATGGTACCCAAATATACTATTCTGTCCCAACACAAAGAATTCATATGCTCCAATGTTATTCAGAGTTATGAATATAATGATCTTTCTTCTAAGAAAATGTCATTCATAGTTCATCAGTTTCTGCTGACATCATAATCACTGTAAATATATGTTTCTTTTACATAAGGCATAGAGTAGAAGAATTCTCTAGATTAATCAATGACTAACTCAACCCTCTCTATTACCTCCACATTTTTTCCTTTTCTTTTCTGCAGCACCAGAGCTGGCAGGCTAATAATATCATATACGTTTTGTGTGCCATAGATAACTGCATGCTTGGAAGCATGTGTCCAGCACAAATCGTGGTGATTTTGTGAGGATGAAAGAGTCCTGTAGGTAATTGTGATGTGTATAGGATAGGAAAATTAGTTGGGCCACATTCAGGAGCAGTCTAAGGAAGGTTGAAGAAGATAGTAAGATACTAGAACTGAAAAGCTTAGGAGATACATCAGGACTCAGGAGAACTCTCACTTCATGTCTTCAGGAAAACTATTTAGACATAGTAGAATGTAGTCTGTACAATCTGAAAACTGTACTCTGTACAATCTGAATGTAGTTCGTTCAGTTGATCTAATAAGGATCATTCAGATAGTCCATACAAACTTAAAAATAAAATCGTATAGCCTAGCATGAAAAGTCATATATAAATCAGATAAACAAGACCATTTGTTACTAACTGACATGTTTCTGAAAAGAAACAACAGAGCAAGTGATTCATGTCTGGAACTTTACATACCTATTCACTCCCTCAACACAGTAGCCCAACAGCCGAACCAAATTCTTATGCCGGACATGGCCAATAGCCTCAACCTCAACTCTGAATTCCTTCTCTGCCTGCCCCCTGCAAACCCATCATGCAATGTAATTAAGTAATCAGTTAGATTGGAAGAAGCATCGAAAGATCAGATCAGAACCTAGCTGCCAATTGTGAGCTTACATGTTGTTAAAGATCTTTTTGATAGCAACTTCAGTTCCATTCACTAGACGGCCGCGATACACAACTCCATACCCACCCTCTCCAAGCACATTCTCCCTAGAGAAACGGTTGGTAGCAAGCTCAAGGTCACGCAAAGTAAACCAATGGCCCCAGCCGAGATGGGAGAACTCAGGGAGGCCAACCAGCGGCGACGCTGACACGAATGCTGCTGGAGAAAACGGTTTCCTACCATGCCCTGTGCTACCATCTTCGCCGGAATGCACACTACCAGCACGGTCAACATTGCAAACTGAGCTCCCCTGGCTCATGTTGTCAGGTTCCGAGGACTTGCTCAGTGCCATATGCCCCAGCGTCTTCCCCGGCTCCCGGTTTGTGTGCTTGTCTTGCGGTGGGAAGCTAGGCTGCTCACGCTCATGCATTGTCTGGGCAAGGCTGCGGCCGCCAACCCTGTCGACCGGGATCTCTTTGGAGAAGATGGGGATCTGTGTCTGCCTCAGATTGTCCATTGTTCTCTTCGTCTTGCGACGGGATGCCATCCAAATGCATATCATCAGCAGAATGGCAACTAGAAGAGCGACCACACCAATTGCAATCCAGACCCACAATGTTAGGCCAAGAACCGTCCTCCTCATCTCTGAACTCAAATCACTGGAACCCATAATGGCGCCGTGCTCAATTCTTGTCTAGATTGGGAAAATCAGTTGGACTGCATCAATGGGGATCCCCTAATTGGCCTCAGCAACTAGCGTGGATGCACTCTTCTCCCTGCAGAATGAGAATGAGGCACTTAAAACACATATCACTTGGTTGTTCTTGCATTGAAACAATTAAGCAAGTCCAGTTTATAAAGAAAAAAATTGTCACTTGGACTACGCCCTGCAAAGGAAACCCAAGAACGCACAATTACTGCTCCATACAAGAATTGCGCCCCAAGAGAAACATAAAGTATTTTTTGTGACGGTGAGATGCATCGATGTAAGCAGAAAAAGAAATACAATTTGACAGCCCAAAGGAAAAAAGAGACGAGGACTCCCAAAATTCTCTTTTGATCCCCAGTCTCATCAGTCATCACATGAGAAGAAAGTTAAAGCTTACCTCTTTCGGCAACTGGACCTCCATCCGCTCATCCCTCAAGCAAAGAACCTGGAGCATCAAAAAGGGAAAAAGAGAAAGAAAACCAAGAACCAGTGAGAAATCAGGACCAAGTCCCACCCTTCGTCCTGCCAAGAACTTGATATCGCAGAATGCAGGCAGGAACAGCAACGTCGCCAAGCAAAACAAGAACGGAAATCCAACCTGTGCCAGCAATGGCGATGGAGGTAACGCCCAAGAAGGAGAGAGAGGGAGTAAAAGGGTAGGTGGTGGATGTTGCAGGTCTAGCATTAAAGGCTGGATCAGGGAGGAGTGAGGGAGAAATGGGTGGGCTGGCAACTAAAGAAAGAAATGGTCCGGTAGATGTTGGATGAAACGGTGAAAATGGCTGTGCTGCTGCAGCGCTGCAGCAGGGGAAGAGAGGAAGAAAGGGAAAACAATTTCGATGGTCTGCAGGATAAGGTCAACTGACAGAATAGAATAATTGAATGCATAAGCATGACACAAACAAGCATGGATTGAGGCTGGCTGATCTGAGCCCGGGAGAGTGCGGCCACCCCTCCCCCTCAATCCTCACCGAATCCTCTGTTTGTTTCGCGTTTGGTTTAAATCCACGAGCTCTGCCGTTTTGCTACGCTTCTTGGCGTATCCCTCGTCACAGCTGTACGTCGCTGCCCATAAAATTCTCCTCCTCAGCCTTCCCCGGATCCTCTACGGCTGCCCCTTGCTGACACGAAAATCTGCTTTTATTTTTGAGATAATGGGATTCGTTCCGGTAAATAAGAAAACTACTTGGAATACCAGCATAAAAAATAACATATTACTAAACCTCTATTTATATTTGACGAGAATATGCATAACCTTTGTTTTCCCAACGACTTGTAAGTTGTACTTTACGTGGTCTTCGTTTTTCTTATATTAACATAATCTCTGAAATTAACAATAAATCATTGAGCCGATCAAATTTTGCCCATATCATCCATGGTGGCAAACATCAAATTACAGGGAAACAACGTCAGGGAGTAATTGAGTTGTAAATTGATTGATCACTCAGATCTTACGATCGCCATAACCATCGAAGTTGATCCAGCGAGAACACCGTCACCAAGAACACCTCACTAACATGGATGTCCAATGTGAGACCTCTAATAAGTTAAGTTCACGTCATCTAGAATGTTGTCGTTATTACTCCAGACATCCAAAACTAATTTTTCACTCGGAGATTCCACCCCTAGACACGAAAGTGAAGTAGGGTGTAACGACATCGCCTTCACGAATATGTGTATGTGTGGCGCTAATTGACGTCGTCAATGTCGGTCAGACATTGTCGTTGTCCATATATCTAATCATACCAATCTATGTCGTCACCATATTGACAACCACACCACGATTAAACAGAGAGGGACGAAGGAGGCCCTAAAGCCGACAAGGGCCGTTAGCTTCTCTTACCCCATTTATCGGCTAACAAGCTAGATCTATCATTGATTAGTGAGAGACAGAGGTGACAAGAGCCGCCGGCACTGCCGTCATCAACCGGCCTTGCCCCTGACCTCTTACCCGCATCAAGCATCTCTCCACCACCACCAAGACTTCAAGCCACCTTGTCACAGATCTAGGTATGCCTCCTACTGTAGTCTTCCACAATCAACTAGAGCAAGTCAAGCCGAGTGGTAGACTGCATAGGCACAGGACTATGGAGCTCCTTCAGCTGCATTTGCACAGTATCCGGTCTCTGCAACAATATGCATCCAACTCGTCAGGATTTATTATAAGGCCATTGCCATGCCCCATGGCATTCAAGCTCATGATTCCAGAGACAGCCGCGGCCACGTCGAACCTAGGCCATCGCCATAAACATGTCGAACTCGAGCTGCCCATGAGAAGTGAGGCCGAAGCTTTGCCGCCGCCTACCTTGTGCCTCATAGCATGAGCAGTGGTGAGACGAGTCGACGGCTGGGATTTTTCACTTGTGCTTGCCGATATCGCTACGATAAGATTGTGTTTGATAGTAGAGGTTTAGAACTTATCTCTTCTGCACGTAAAATGAAATGATGGATTAGCGTACAACTAATTAAGTATTAGCTAAAAACTTTAAAAGAATTAATATAATTTTAAGCAACTTTTTAACAGAACTTTTTTGAAAAATATATTAGTTTGGAAAAAACAAGAGAATAGGTGTTGAGAAAAGGTAGTATAGAACACACCCAAAAGCTACCAAAATGTGCTTGTACTATGTCAAAACTTTGACCAGGGTCATGTAACTGCAATCTCTTTCTAAGCCTGTGAGTGACACCAACAAACACGGAGTTTTTGCTACCGCCGCCTGCACGGCGAAACTAGCGAAATCCGGAAAGGGCTCGTGATTGGGAACGTAAACAACAACTGTCAACAGCACGGCATGATGGCATACGGCACTGCTGCAGCATCATGAGACAGGTTGATGCAGACGATGACGTACCGCCCCGACCCGAAAGCAGGGTCCCGGGACCAGACAAGACCATACCCCCCCCGCGCGCGCGTAATAATGCAATGAAAACTGGAAAGGCGCGGCGAGGGGAAGGGCGAGGGGGGACACCGGGACGACAGGGCCAGGCTTGCATGCCACAGCCAAGCCCACCGGTGAGTGAGTGACAGCCGCAGCCGCAGCCGCGGGCGCCGCGGAAGCTGGCGGGCGGCGCGCCCCCCAAACCAAACCGTCGCGCCGTGCGCGAGGACGACAACGCATCGCCAACGCCAATGCCACCCACGGGCCACGGCCACCATGGCGGAACCCGAACGGATCGATCGTAACAGCAGCAACCGCGCCCGCGCGCGCCGCGGTGATCATATCGAATCATTGGCGCATTGGCGTGGGCGTGGTGGTCCACCGCGTGGGCGTGGTTGCCAGGGGTGTAGGGGAACTCTGGTGGGGCGACGACGACGCGGTTCGCTTGCATGTTTAGATGACGACGCGCCGCGCCGCTCGTGCCCGGCTTGGTGGTAGTTGGCTTGGGGGGCGGCGGTTTGTGTTTGGGACTTCTTTCGCCACGAGCCGTGTGAAGCGAGGAGAACAGTTCCATCGGGAAAATATATCTCTAATCAGGCTTAAAAAATTTTCTCGGAATGATGAACGAATCTTAAACGTTTACTTTTAATCTACGATGGTTTATAGGTTTACGTTACATATTTTCTTTCAGATTGACGTATGTTTTAAGGTTTGCGTTACATATTTTCTCTCGGATTGACGTGTGTTTTGTGTCCGGTGCTAAGGGTGAATAAAAAGTTCGAAACTCATGTTTCGGAATGGCTCATAGCAATCTTCACTCTGATCGATTCGAACTCATAGTCTTCGTGAGTCAAGCCAAGCTTGTGAGTTTAACGAGCGCAAGCTACTCGTTTAGCTTGTTAGTACAAGAGATCACGATATGTACTTAGTATTTTTAACCACTGATTACTACTTTAATTACATCCAAACTATTTTTAAATTCTTCATTAGCTTGTTTATTTTTTAACTTTATATATGATAAAATAGTAAAATAAAAATTATAAAACTGATATACATATGTTAACGAGCCTAACAAGTTTAACGGGCTAGTGTGTGAGTCTAATCGAAGGTGTGTCAGGTGCTCCTCTAGTGCCAGCTGCTCTACTACTAAAGAAATGGTCTTTGATCCATATGCCAAAATTCATAATAGTTTTGGTTTTAATTGGAACCGAGACTAACAAATATCTTTAGTCCGGTCAAAAGCTCAACGGTACTTTTTGATCTTTAGTCCTGATTGGTAACACCGAGACTAAAGATTATTTTTAGTCCCGGTTCAAAAAAGTGTCACGTCCCCACGCGCTCGTATATAATCCACTCGCACTTAGACGCGGCACACTTTCCTCTCCCATATCAATCTCTCCTAGTACTTCTCCCCTCTCCCTCTCACTCCCTCTCTCAGCTCTCTCTCTTGCTCCCTCTTCCTCCACCGCACCACTTGACAGTGGTGGGAGGGGAGGAGATGGCGGCGCCCGATGGCTCGGAGGTGGCGACGACGCCCTCCCGTCCGTAAGATCTGGCGGGAGGGGAGGTGGTAGCGGCTCGGAGAGAGCAGCAACCCGGCGGCTCGGAGGTGGTGTCGGCGCCTCCTTCCTTTCCTCCTTTTCTTCCTCCGTCTGTCCTCGACCTCTCCAGGAGCGCGGGCGGCAGTAGAGCCCTCCTCTTCGTCGGATCTGATGTTCCCTCCGCTGGATCTAGTGGGAGGCAATCGCTGTGATGTTCATTCTTTTTTTAGAATTTTGTGATGTTTATTCGAGTATGAATTTGATCTGTGATGTTCTTTCGATCTGTGAATTTGTGATGTCAAACATAGTATGTTCATTCGATTTATGATGTCAATTTGATGTGGGGATCATAAGGATGTCGAGAGCAACTCAATTTGAGGATGTCAATATGCAAGCAAAAAAACAAAATAAAGACTTTCTGTTGGCGCCTATATCTTTAGTTTCGGTTGGTGTTTAAATCTCTAGTCTCGGTTATTTCACCCGAGACAAAAGACCCGGTTTGGAATTCAAAGACTGCAAATGATTTCCTCATCAGTGCTGGGTCCCAGTAGTGCTTGGTCCATCGAGTGTGGACCTCCTGTTTCCGAATACACCTTTGCCAGTGTTGAGTATTGGAGTACCTTGTTAACAGTAGTTTTAACTAACGGTTTTGTTGGTTAGGTTATTATGAAAAAAGTTACTCCTTCGTTTTATACTAATATACAAGGATTTTAGCTTAAATTTTAGAATTTTGAATTGCTTAGATATCTTTTCCAAGGATCTGATTGCTTTGAAATAATTGAAATGATGGGAATCATCGAAATTAGTGGAAAATACTTATATCGTAATACAAAATTTAATTCTAGATTCTTATAATTTATATTTTGAGAAAAAAAATATATGTTGTATTTATGATGCTACGCACTTCAATAATATATATTATTTCTAAATAATTATAAATTAATTGCTATAAATATGAGTGACCAAAGTTTCAAGTACGAGAAATGGCCAACATCAATGGTGTGCTGGTGAAGTCGTGGGTGCATAACTTCACTCATCAATGTTCGAATACTAATGTTTACAGATATTACATATATGTAGATGGATAGAGTTTTTAATAACATCAAAGATATGTCGATGGTTTTTGTCTCCTAGAACATGTGTTAGAAGGAGCATTCGTAAAAATGTTAACGTCCTAAAGCATGTGTTAGAAGGCGTATTCGTGAAAATGTTACCGTGGTATTGTATTTGTAATGACGTGTGTGCGTATGCAGTGTAACGTAAAAGAAAAACTAGAAGGGGCTAGATACGTCTTCCATGCACAGACCAGATTAGTGCATGTTTGGATGACTTCCATACATTGTCACACTTCTTTGCCAAAACCTTGTCGTAAGTATGTCTGATAGTTTGCTCGCTAAATTTGTGACAATATCTGGGTAAAAAATAGCTCTATGACAGAGGGAGCTAAACTGTGGCAATCCCATGCTCGTGCTAGTGAACTAGTAGTAAATACATAAATAAAAAATTAAGTAAATTTCACTATTTCATAGATATTATGATTCAAGTTACATAAAATGATAATGATTTTGGGTATATGACATATAATCATAGATATCATGGTTAAAAAGTTTTCCAAAATCACCATGTCATCTAATTTGACTTGTTATTTTAGCAAAGTAAAATACTTAATCTTGATAGCTACAATATATCATGGGAGAAAGAAGTTATAAATTTGATTGGAGCAAAGAATAATTAATAATTGGTCAGATACATATTTTTTAAACATAGTATAAATACATATGCTCACAACACACATACACTCATCCCCTAACCCATGAGCATCTTTAAAAGAATGGGCCGACATATGTTGAGATTGACGAAATCATCATAGACATCTCGTTGTCGATGGATACATCACTTACCACTGAAAGAATAATTACCCGTAAATGCCCTACCACTATGAGCATCTCCAGAAAGCCGGCCGGCATATGTTGAGATTGATGAAGTCACCATGGATGCCTCGCTGTCGATGGGTACGTTGTCTACTATTGAAGAAATATTAGCCGTAAATACAAGCACCCATTATCTAGTCTAAGACTTGAACCCGGATGGGTTGGTTCCACCACAAGGAACCTAACCAGTTGAGCTATGCTTACTTCGTATAGATATATGGTTTCATGAAAACATATGACCATAATACCTAGGATTATTTGTCACATGTAAAAACATCATAGTTTTATACAACTTGAATCATAATATTTATGATTTTGTGAAATTTAGTCTTAAAAATGTGTTATGTAATGTAACACCCTGAGGTGTTTTCCCCTTTTAAAAATCCAAAAGAAAATCATAAAAGAAAATCGTTGGAATTAACTGGAGGGAATTAATAATTTTAAAATTCAAACGATAAATGGAAATGGCATGGTATGATTTTTCCTAAATTCTACATGTCAAAATACGCTAACAGATTTTTAGTGGAATTTTCGAGCACCATAAATAATTTTTAACCAATTAAAATCAAGTTTGGAATTAATAAATCCCGGGAAAAATCAATTTCTCTCTCCTCCGTCCTTTCCCGCTCTTTTCGGTGTGGGCCGCCGGCCGAGTCGACGGCCCATCCTCTCGCGCCGCGCCATGGCCAGGGCCGTTTCCCCACGCGCGCCGTCTCTCTTCTCTCGCGGCCGATCAAGGCTACGGCCCGCCAAAACCCTCGCGCCGCAGCTAAGTCCGGTTCGTCTCCCTTCTTCTTGCCGGGACACTAGCAGGTGGGGCCCACCTGTCGGCCCGTCCCCTACCTCCGTGCCCGCCGCCATTGACGTCGCCTCGCCCGCGCGGATCTCGCCGCCGTCCCTCCCGCGTGCCCTAAAGGCACCGCCTTAACTTCCCGTCTCTCCGCCGCCATCAATCGCCCGCCGCCGCTCCGCACTCCTTAATGGTCGGATTTAATCACCGGTCATTATTTTCCCCAAATCACGCCGGCGAGAAATTCCGCCCTTATCCGGTCGCCACCGACCTTCCCATCCCCTATATAAGCACCCCCTCGCCCTCCCGAGCTCCCCACACCTCCACTCAAGCCGCTCTCTCTCTCCGTCGTTCCCGCACCGTGCGCCCTACTTCGGACTTCGTCGCCGAGGTTCGGCCGTGTGTTCCCGCCGCTCGAGACGCTCCGAGCTCCGCCGACTCCTCCTCTTCGTCACCGGTGCGGCGCCGTTCCGCCACCCTTCCCGAGTGGTTCCGTCGCCTCCTCACCGTCCGCGCCGTCGTCCCCTTCGACTCCGGCGCACCGCGTGAGCACCCGTTCCTATTTCCTCTCGGCCGAGTGCGCGCGCCATCCCCGAGTGCGCACGGCTCCGCCCACACGTGAGCCGCGGTATTCCACCGCCCGCACCGCGCCGCCGAGTGGCGTCGGTCGGTCTCCGCCGCCGTGCACCATTGCCGGCCGATCGCGCCACCCGAACCCCTTCCCGACCGTCCGATCACGCCGCCGAACCCTTCCGGCCGTCCTCTGCCTCGGCGGATCGGGCTGTCATCCGTCCCCGCGGCCGCGTGGCACACCGCGTGGCCGCCGAGTCGGCGCCCGTGTGCGCCACGTGGTGCGCCGCTCTCCCTCTCGGCCGTGGACTCGGTCCACCTTGGACCGGTGCTCCCGCGACCGATGACGCCATCGCTAACGTCAGCCCTAGCGCGACGCAATTCCGGATTTATTGCGCAATAAATTATTAAGGATTTTTCGTTTTAGTAAAAACACGGATAATCTTCTAAAATTCATATCTTTTCAACCCGACCTCCGTTTTAGCCCATTCAAATTTCATTAAATTCATAAAAATACCAAGAATCCATTAAAAATGGTTTTGTTTCCTGTTTTAGTAGCTTTTTAGCCTGTTTTGTTGAAGTGCTTGTTTGCCGTGTAGATCCCGTAGTCCTCCGTCCAGGTTTACTTGAAGTCGTCGCGAAGTCCCCCAAAGCGAAGAGCAAGGCAAGTCATGCTATATCATTGATCATATTGCTCCCGTTTTGCTAAAACACCTGTTTTACTCTATGAAATTGCATGTATTTTATGTTGTCATTTCATGGGAAATAATACACCCTATGCTTAGTCTATGCCTTAGGTTTGACACCCCAAACCCTTTGATAAAACTTGGGATAATAATGTGACTAGATTTCGGGACTAGGTTATGCTTAGCACGGCTTAGTTTCACTAGCTCACTAAATGGGTCATTTTCTCACTTAATACATACCTCCGGACTTATGTTCGGAGGATTAATGAGTAAAGATTCGAGTGAACCGGACTAATAACTAAAATATGACAAATGGTGGGTGTGGGCGCTATGGTTTTGGCTAGCGGCGCCCATAGCGATTAAGGACCGGTTCACGGGACCCCTCGGGAGAATGACCGTGTAAACCACAAGCCGAAATGGGTAAGATAGGTCCCGTAGTGTAGCCTCTCCTAGCCGACGAACCCATCGGCAAGGGTGAGCGGGATGGAGTTTCGTCGGCCCGGTATAAGGGTTGCTTGGGTGCGGATTCACCGAGGCACTCGGGGCCGCCCACTCCGGGTCCGGAGTGGGGGCGAAACCTTGGTGGGGTTCGCTTGGTTAGAGGGGGTTATACGAAAGGTCCTATCACGGTTCCTTTTCGGGTACCGTGGTGGTATTCCGCGCACGGAAACCGTGTTGTGGGGCTGTGTCTTGTGGGTACGATTGTACACCTCGATCGAGTAAATCTATTCGAATAGCCGTGTCCGCGGTGATGGGGCGATCGACCGAGCTCTCCGTGATTAGTCTCACACTTTTACACCCTAAGTTTTGGAACATGACTAGTATAGGTGGATGGTTTGGGCCTATCTCAACGTGGGGATAACGTTGGACGGTGTTGGAGTAAAAATGCTCTACTTACTCAATTTTGTTGTTTTGGTTTTGTTCAAATTCGTATTGTTTGGAAAAACTCCTGCCGTTTGCGCAAAAGCAAACCTTAGCCAGACCTCTGTCTCCCCCGCATTCATTCTTCTCCTCTTCCGGCGTGACTTGCTGAGTACGTGGAAGTACTCATCCTTGCTTCTTCACCAGAACCTGAGCCAAAGGTTGAAGACGAAGATGAGGTGGAGTAGGCTTTGTCCTGCACTCTGAAAGCTGCCTGTGGAATGGTCGAAGCCACGTGGCCAGCGTCAAGCTTAAGCTTAGACCCTTTTTCTTTTTCCGCTGTTCTTTTGTAATCCTTTTTGTATTGTTTCTAAGACGTGGAACTGTAATATCAACAATTGTCGTATGTGTACCCTGGCTGGTCCTGGACAGGGAGTTTAATACACATATGGCCTTGGAAATTCGGGTCTGAATTTCTGGGCGTGACATGTAAGGTGTCGGGATTGGCTCTCCGACAACGGGAAACTAGGGACCCCATTTGAAGATTCGATCGGAGGACGCCCTGCACGGAACCAAGACAGTGATACGGATCGAGGTCGAAGCGAGAGAGATGAACCCGAGTGAGAGAGACGAGGAAGGCAAGCTTTTTAGACAGGTTTGGGTCGCTCGGAGGTGTAATACCCTACTCTTGTATTCTTTGATAGATAGTGATGGTAAAAATTATAGTAAGCTCTTCGAGGATATTCTAAGTGGGAGAGGATGAACTCTTCTTCCCTATGATGTGGTTAGCAACTATCTTAGCCGGAATCTTTCCCCCTCAAAACTCCTCTCAAAACTCCTCCTAAAACTCCTCTATCTTGGTGGCATGAATCCTCCTTTTATACATCAAGAGGAGTCCATAGTGCTGGTACATACGTGTCGAAGTGGGCATGCCACGTGCCGTCGTCTCTATTTCTTTGGTTGACGTGGGCATGCAAAGAGCTTCATAGAGCGCCACACCTTCTTAGCAAGCGCCACGCCTTCTCAGCATGCAGGTGAGTTGTATTTCGAGTTGCTCTGTCTTGGGGTTCATGCATGGTGTTGGTCGAAGCCAATCCTCCGAGGCAACCCATGCTCATAAATGGGGTGGATCTTTTTGAGAAGAGCTTGGGGCAAAGGGCTTGTTTGGGTCTCATCCCTAGGCCTCAAGACGCCTGTGCCTTGTTCCCAAACCAACATACGTGGGCACCCGTGACTACTCCCATTGTTGATCATAGTTTTTCTTGTTGGTTTGGATGAGCTTCTTGAAGATATCAACGATGAAGTAGTTCATGACGACCGCTTCTTGGAAGAGTTATCGATGATTGCATGCACCTGGTTTAGCACCTTGAAGATATAGATCTTGTAGGTCTAGATAGCGCTCCGAGCACAAACGGGGGGAGGGGGCTGGAGACGGATGTGGCCCAAGCACAACCCATGGAAGGCCATACCCCAGGAAAAACTGGCAAATATACCCCAAGCACAACCCATGGAGGCCACTTCCAGAGGTGGATGCGCCCCGAGCACAACCCACAAGGGGTCGTGCCGGGTCAGGTGTGCCTCGAGAACCGCCCTGTGGGGACGGCACCCAGGGGCTGTGCCCCGGTAGATATGCCTCGAGCAGTCGTGCTCGAGGGCTGATGTGCCTCGAGCACAGCCCACGGGGGGCTATTCCTAGATTGGGCGTGCCTCGAGCAGTGCCTGTGGGGGACGACACCCAGGGGCTATGCCCGGGTGTGTGTGTGTCTATATATATATATATATATATATATATATATATATATATATATATATATATATATGTCCCGAGCAGTCGTGCTCATGGGCAATGTGCCCTGAGCATAGCCCACGAGGGGTCGCGTCCAAGTCGGGCGTGCCCCGAGCACCGCCCGTGGAGACGGCACACCGGGACGTGCTCGGGTAGATATGTCCCGAGCAGTCGTGTTGGGGGCCAAGGTGCCCCGAGCATAGCCCATGGGGGGCGCGTCCGGGTCGAGCGCCCCTAACACCGCCCGTGAAGGGCGGCACCCAGGGGCTGTGCCCGGGTAGATATGCCCTGAGCAGTCGTGCTCGGGGCCGATGTGCCCCGTGCATAGCTCACGGGGGTCGTGCTCGCTCGGGAATTGGTGGCAGGAATGCCAGGTATCCGGTGATGGGTACCCTGGTTCCCATTTCTTCGACAGTAGCCCCCAGCCTCGACCTCAGGCATGGAGCCAAACAAGGGCCGAGATTGAGGCCTTTCTTGTCAGTGTGGACTTGGATGTCTTCTGTGTTGGTTGGGTTGGTTCAGCATTCGTCTGCGTCTTAGATTGGGAATCTTGTGTGATTGGGGCATGAGGTTGTCGATCGTGGTTCCTAAAGTTCGGTAGTGCCCGAAGTGGAACTGGTCAGACCAAGCACCGCAACCCGTCACCAAGATTTAAGCTGGCCCGTCGGAGGGGTTTTGCTCGAGACCTCAGGACTTCGGTAGCGCTTAGGGCATTGTCCACGTTCCAGACATCTATCCTTCATACTGGGGCATGAGGTCGTCGACCGTGGTTCCCGGACTTCGGTAGTGCTTGAAGTGGAACTGGCCAGACCGAGCACTACAACCTATCACCGAGATCTAAGCTGGCCCGCCAAAGCAGTTTTGCTCGAGACCTTGGGACTTCAGTAGCGCTCGGGGCACTGTCCATGTTCCAGACTCATCCTTCATACTCAGGATCAGGCCGTCCCGAGCTCATGTGTCATCTTTCACAGTTCCATCTTGTTGTGCACATAACTAAGGACAGGGTTTTGCCTGCAAGGGTTATCCATGGTCAAGCTACTTAGTTCACCCATCTCTGCCTCTCGATGACCCAATTGGAATCTAATTTTTGAAAACACGCGTGGATAAACAGGTAGCTAGTGGCACCTGGATTTTGGCCATGTCTAAAGTGGAATTGGCCGGACAAAGCACTGATGCCCTTCGTCGAGGTCTGAGTTGACCCGACAAAGGGGTTTTGCTTGAGACCTCGGGACTTTGGAAGTGCTCGAGGCATGGTCCACGTACCAAACACCTCTCCTCCGTGCACGGGACCAAGTTAAGCTAATCACCCAAGCATAGGTTGTGACTAACCCCCACTCGCAACCAAGGTATAGAGGGATTGTTCACTTGACAACATGTGAGCTTGCATGCAGTAAGAAAAGAGGGGGGAAATTCCCAAAAAAGAAGTATTTGAGAAAAAGAACGTTAAGATAAAATAACCATCTGGGTATATTTATCTGATGCAACGGGCATGATAAGAGCCCCCAGCCTATCCAGAGAGAAGGTCCACGAAAGTACCAATGATGTCGAGGTCGAGGCGGCGATGCGTCTGTACACAAAGCGCGTGCGCCCGTCGTATAGTGGAGGGGGTCGTAGCCGCATGAGTCGGTCCCTCCCCATCTTCCTTTCCTTGCGAGGGTGTCGATGTAGCTCGCCCCTTGTAGACGCGATGAGGCAGCACCCGACGAGGAAGAAGTGGTGGAGGTGACGTCGAACGAGCCACTCCACTTTCTAAGTAAAAACACGGTGCCGACAGCCATCAAGCATAGAGGCTTGACTCCACGCGCACGTCCAAATTACCTGACGCGACAGCTGTCGCAAATTGGCTCTCTGACAACGGGGAGGTGAGGACCCCCCTTTGAAGATTCAATCGGGTGGCGCGCTGCACAGAACCGAGCCAACAGTACGGATCGAGATCAAAGAGAGAGAGATGAACCCGAGCGATAGAGACGAGGGAGGCAAGCTTTTTTAGACAGGTTCGGCCGCCAGAAGGTTTAATACCCTACTCCTATGCTCTTTGATGGATAGTGATGGTGAAAATTACAGTAAGCTCTTCGAGAATATTCTAAGTGGGATAGGATGAACCCTTCTTCCCTATGATGTGGTTAGCTGCTCTTAGCCGAAATCTCCTCCCCCAAAACTCCTCTCAAAACTCCTCTACCTTGGTAGCATGGATCCTCTTTTTATACATCAAGGGGAGTCCACAGTATAGGTATATACGTGTGGGAGTGCGCATGGCACGCGCATTCGCCTCTATTCCTTTGGTTGACATGGGCATGCAAAGAGCTTCACGCAGCCGCATGCCTTCTCAGCATGCAGGTGAGTTGTATTCCGAGTTGCTCTGTCTTGGGGTTCGTGCATGGTGCACGGCTGCTGCGGCGTGGGGGGCGACGGGCGATGCGGGAGCCGTCGGTGCCGAGGGGGCGCGCTCCGTCAGCCATCACTCCGGGGTGCGACGCTGCTGGTGACACCAGGGATGGGCCACCTGATCCCGCGGGAGGAGCTGGCCAAGCGCCTAGCGTCGTGGCACAGGGTGACGGCGACACTCATCACCTTCGCGTCGACGGCGTGGGTGACACAGCGCGCGTTCCTCTTCTCGCTCTTGCTCGCTATGTCCTCCCTCTCTCTCCTACACGTCGACCTCTACGAGCTGCCCTGCGGCATCGTCGCCGAAGTCGCAGGGCTTGTTGTGGCTCCAGCTCCGGCACATGACGTCGACGACGACGGAGCTGTTGAGGAGATCCTTCTTATGGGGTCCTACGATTGGCGCGGCTGGCTGGGAGCAGGGTGGCGGGCCCTGCTTCGCCGTGGTCGAAAGGAAGGGGAGGAGTGGGAGAAGACTGTTACGATCGACGGAGCCGGAGAGGGCGCTGACGGAGCAGGTCATCATGACGCCGGCGCCAACGGAGAGGACCGAGGTGGCGCCACTGGAGGATGAGAGTAGGCGGTGTTAGTGATATGCCCTAGAGGCAATATGGAGATGTTGGATATCATGGTCAATGTTTATGTATAAATAAATAAAATGTTATTCAGTTCCATGAAATAGACAACTTGTATTGATCAATAAGTATGTAACTTATCTATGAGACTCTTTATGTATGAATCTATTTCTAAACGATCCCTAATCACATGTCATATTGTTGGAACAAATATGATTCTAAGATCGGCATATTTATTGATTGATGATCATATCTCATAGATCATGGTATGGAGATACCAAATCAATATACGTGGACATGTGTTAGAGAACACATTGTTGGATAGACCCACCATGAGACACTACAGGAAGTAATGTGCCATTAGTTGGTCTCAAGTAGTGCTGGTGCAAAGTCCTTAGAACTGAGATTATCATGGATTCTAACATGTGTAGTAGCCTACTTTGGATCTACCAAATACTATTCCGTGACTGGGTAGTTATAAAAGTAGTCTTCGGGTTTGCTATGAAATATGAAGTGGGATGTGAGTGATCAAGATGGAATTTGCCTCTCCTTTGGAGAGATATCTTTGGGCCCCTTGAGGTAATGGATTATGGAAGTGCATGACCATGCCGAGTTGATTGAGGAGTCAATCAACAGACAGATAATCCAATACGGTTCGAGTGAATGATTAAGCTATTGATAGGATGTCACACATCTTGCCTATAGCTTAATTGGTATCGTGAGGCAAAGGGATTTGTGTATACCTTACAGGTTCAGAGCCGATATTATATTCTTGTATACTATGGTGTCAATATGTGCTGCTAGGCGCCGCTATTGACGGTCGGTCGAGTTGGACTCGGGTCGAGACCATGTATACCTGAACCTACAGGATCGCACGCTTAATGGGATAAGAACAGACATTCGAGTTGGACTCGGATACGGCTCGATTGGATAGGGATCCGATCGGATAGAGTCCCGATGGACCTATAGGCCCAGTCAGCAACTCTATATAAAGGGGCGAAGGGTGGAGAGCTGCGTGAACACATTATTGAACTAAATAAATCTGATTTGGTGCAACAGATTAAAACACGCGCGGCTTCAAAAGTCGGCGAGTTCAAGATCTCCACGAAAACCCTCCCCACCTCCAAGCCAAACCCTAGCCTTGCATCTTGTGCTAGCACACGGGTGTTAGGCGTTCTTTCCCTGGACATGTGGATACCGTTAGAGGCATTGCTACATTGCGGTGCTATTCGGCGGCTGCGAATCAGCTGTGGTCGGGCGCATCGAAGCGAGGCAGGCGCAGTTGGGCGACTCGGCGAATTGGCGAATCGGCCGCGGCATCGACAAATCGGCTGTGGTCGGATTGGCTGCGATCAGGCGGCATCGGGAATCGGCTGTGGTCAACAAATCGGCTGTGATCGGCCAGTACTGTTTCGGATCGGATAGCTCCTGATTGGCTATATCCGCTGCACTCTACTCCAATCGGTAACGATCTATCGATCCTTACTTGCAAGGTTCCTGGTTTGCGCGGTAGACTTTTTTTGTTATTAGCTATTGTAGCCTCCGCGTAACCTTAGGCGGAGGCACGGGCGCATGGGATATGGAAGAAACTAGCATCTTCTCCCAACGCGGAGTCCAGCGCCTCGGTTCACGGGAGGACATCGAGTCTAAATAGGAAACGATTTCTTGTTTCTATGGCTTATCTCTCCAATAAATATGGCGTCACATTAACAAATCTGAGGATAATAAATAAAGATAAAAACTATGGTAGAGTCTGCATTGAGAATGCCCTAATAGTTGTTAAATTAGTGAATACATATTCATATAGGTATTTTTTTAATTTTTAAATCTAACTTCTCATGGTGCCTTTCCATTTAGCCTCTCTATGTTGTTGTAGTGCATCAAGAAACACAATATATGAACTGTTGGAGAGCCAACATGGAATTTTTAGGCCCTGTTTCTTTACACCAGCTTTTGGCTTTTCAGCCTATAGTAGACAAAAAGTGAAAGAAACAACTAGCTTATATGTTTAGCTTCTCAAAAGCCATCTGGCATTTCTGAACTACAAAAGTTAAAAGCTAGAAGCCCACCAGGGTGAGCTTTTCTGGCTTTTGAGGATAAAAATTACCCACCTCTGACACTGTAATGAACATACCGGTTCGTGTGACCGAAAGACATTCCAATCTCACGCGTGAGGTAGGCGGCTAGGGTACGGCGACCCCCGTGCCGCCGCCACCAGAGCCTGTGCGCCACCTCTTCTCCCCTCGCCATTGCCGGTGGTCCATGGTACGTCGCCTTCTTCTCCTCCCCCCGTCCCCGCCGCCCTCTCCTTCCCTCGCGGTGCCGCCCTCTCTGCTCCTCCCATGGCGCGACCATCTTCATCCCCCGTCCCTACCGCGGCGCCGCCTCTCTCGCATCCTCGCCGCCGCGTCTCCTACCCCCGCGCCATCTCCTACCCCCGTTGGCACCGTCTCCTACCCCCGCTTCGGCGCCATCTCCTACCCCCGGCGCCATCTCCTACCCCCGCCGCGCCGCCCTCTACTTCCCTGTGCAAGAATGGATCCAGCTTGCTTCATCACCTCGTGCGGCCCCGTCGTGCCGCACTCGTTTGTCGGCTACTCGGCCTCGCGCCACCATCCGCCGAGCGCTGGAGCTCGTCCTAGCTCACCGGAACTCCGTTTGGTCTAATAGTTAATCCTGAAGAAAGTTGTGAAAAAAGCTCGGCTTTTGTAGTTCCAGCTTCTGGAGGTAGTAGCAGCCAGAAGCCAGAAGCTTGCTTCTACAGAAGCAGAAGCTGAAAGAAATAGGGCCTTAAGCAGGAGACAATGTCTTCTTTTCTCTGATGTAGCCGGCGACAATATAAGCGCCCGTAATTCTCTCCTCGTTTCTCGCTCTTGCTCTTCCAGCTAGGATATTATTGATATGGATAGTTTTTACCGTAAGTTTTATAAGTTTTATAAGGCTATTTTCAGCGAGAAGTTTTATGAAATTTCATGCACATTAGTATGTCACGTAAAATTATTTGAGATGAACCAATTTTATCTTAATGAAACCCTATGTATACGAATACCATTTTTTATGAGTCATAAAATTAAATATGATTTTGATTCTATAAAACCACATCATAAAATTATGTATTGGGATGGTAGTTTCAAACACCATTTTATTTCATTCATGCTTACGTGGTTGTCTAAAAACATCGATATGAAACTTTTCATTGGGATTACAATAAGAGAAATAATGTTACCTTTAATCTTGTTCATCTCATCAACTACATATACAATAAATTACATCTATATTAACTCTGATACATTAGCCTCAATAATTATTTGCCTAATTTACTTTTACTCTTCCTCCTTTTGTTTTGAATTTTGCCTTGCACCAGGGATGGCTCTTTATCATTAACTTTTATCTTTTCTCTTCTTCATATCGATCTTTTAAGTCTATGTGAAATCTAAAAGAATGCTGTCTGAATCCTTATAGCACGCACGTTATGTCTCGACGCACACACATTATTGGTCCGGCCGGCGCCAAATGGCCAGTCTCTCGTAACACGCTGACACACACCTCCGACCCAATGACTAGGTGAGGGGGAATATGCCGGGTTGGCAACAGAGCGACACATAAACCAACCACACAGGATTCATCGGGGGATCGATGTGACGGATCTGTTCAGCGAGTATAATCCGGGATCGGGAATGTACGTGTACGTCTGCGCGCGGCCAGCTCATCATACAGATACGCCGCGTCGCTGTCGTGGAGGAAAATACACGTCCTGATAAGCTTGTTGGTATCTGTTGAAAACCAGGGGCATATGAAAAATCACCCGGCCTTCTGAGGCAATGAGCTGTACAGCACAGACGCTTCTGACAAGTATATGAGCTTCAGTGCTCGAGTCCTTTGCCTCCATCAGAGAACAACAAAAAAGAGGAGTATCAAACATTTAAGCTCAAGATTACTTCCACTGTTTGGTATTCACCTCCTGGACGATCATAGTATAGGCGCTCCCAAGTTCTTCCATAGCCTCTGGGTGATCTGAATGAAATCAGATGTAAAAATTGCGTGTGTAATTAACAAGGCAATTTTACATCATGGGCCATGGGGCATGGGCCATGGCATGGTGTGACGTTGTCACGGACTCAGTGAGAGAAGCAGAGTCCGTCTGCAATAGGGAAGTTGTGTGCCTCATAGACCTCGGGCTGGGCCGTTCTAATTATAAACAAGTCTAATAGACCTCCCTAAACTCTTGCAACTTGTTAATTTGTATCCTTAACAATAAAATCGGATATAACACCATTTTAATCTTTAAAAACAAAGTGCAAATCGTCTTTTCGGAAAATGGTTTCGTTTGACGTGACAGCTTTGACCTCTGGCTGAGTCAGCTCGTGGGCTTCATCTGTCAACGACCTACTCCATCTATCTTCTTCCTCACCTCTCTTCTTCCTTTCTTGCCTATTCCTCCTCTCTCACTTTACAGCACTACAGCAGCACGTGGGAAGGAGCTCGTCGGACCACGACGAGTGCGGGGGGAGGAGTCGCCGGCCAGCCGCGCGCGGGGCAGGAGTCGCTGGCCGCGAGGAGGAGCTCACCGAGCGCAACGCGCGTGGGGGAGTCGCCAGCCATGGAGCACGCGTAGGGAAGAGCTTGCCTGTCACGGCGCGCGCGGGAGGAGGGGTCGTCGGCCGCAGTGTGCGCAGGGTAGGAGTCGTCGAGGCGCGGCGCGTGTGCGGGGAAGAGCTCACCTGCCACGAGAAATGCAGGGGGAGGGTGGGAGGAGTCGCCGGCCACGGCGCGCGCGGGGGGAGGTGTCGCCTACCGGCCGCACGTGGGGATGAGGAGAGGAGTCACCGGCCGCGGCGTGTGCGCGGGGAGGAAAGAGCTCGCCTGCCATGAGACGCGCAAGGAGGGGTCGTTGGCCGCGGCATGCACGGGGAAGAAGTCGCCTGCCACGGCGCACGCGGGGGAGGTGTCGCCGGCCGGCCTCGTGCGGGGGATGGTGGGAGGAGTCGCGGGCAGCGGCGCGTGCGCGGGTAGGAACTTGCCGGCATATTCGGCGATGCGGCGACAGTTCTCCCTGCGTCGGTGAAAGTTCTCGGCAGGAGAAGGGACATCGGCGTTGTCCATGGCGGCAAAGATGCAGAGGAAGAGAGGCGACGGGCGGCTGCGCGTGGGAAGGCGGCCAAGGAGCAGCATGGACGGCGCCGGGCGAAGGATGGCGAACTTGGTTTCCTCGCTACGCATGGGCGGCGCTGCTAACCCTAAGGTCACCGGTGATATGGATGGCGAGCATGGGCAGCACCGGCCGCGCGAGTGACCTTTTGCGTCGCCCACCCGCCAGCCCTCGCCCACCTCTCTGTCCACCCACAAACCTGAGATAGAGAGAGATAAGGAACTAAGAAGAGAAGGAGAAGGGGCTGACAAGTGGGCCTTTTTTATTTTTATCATTGTCACTTGCATATGAGACTCACTTCTATTTTTAACTTCTTAGATGATTGGCATACTACGTCAATTCAAAACCATTGAGGAAGTCAATTTGTACCGATTTTAAAGTTGAGAAATATGTTATATCCAATTTTATGGTTGAGAGATGAGGAAGACAAAAATAGACTTATTCCTTCTAATAACACATGCAAAGAATGGCTAAATAAATTCATAATAATTATGTTTTTAGTTATTTCTAAAAAATTTAATTTCCAATATATCATCTCTCATCCAACAAAAGTCTTAAAATCTGATTTCCTATAAATTTAAAATTGCTTTGGGCTTGATTTCGGTGACGCTATAAGATGATGCGGCGACGGGAGAGGATGCGGCGGTGGGAAGGAAAGGGAGGGGAGGAGCGCAGCGACGTCGGTACGAGGAGGCGACGGGGAGAGGCTGCGGCGGTGGAGGATGTGATGGCCCTATATGAGGAGGGGTCGAGAAGGGGCGGCGATGGTAGAGGAGGCGAGGGAGGATGCGACGGCGGAGGACGAGCAGAACAGGCGCGCGGGAAGAAACACAATGATGCGAAATTGATATTGGGCGTTAGACTCGGTTAGCTATTTGTGAAGAACGAAAATGAGGAAAAGGGAACCAATTTTTTTAGAAATGAGATAGACAATCTATTGGAAAATAAATTTCGTTCAAATTAGTTAAAAATATGGATTTTAGAGAGTATTGGGTAGCTGACTAGTACGGGCTTGCAATGTTCTGCCCGTTGTTGCGTTCTCTCTTGCTGTGGAACAAAAGAAATCCCATTTCCTAGATTTT
Source organism: Oryza australiensis (assembly GCA_019925245.2). NCBI lineage: Eukaryota > Viridiplantae > Streptophyta > Magnoliopsida > Poales > Poaceae > Oryza > Oryza australiensis. The sequence goes on from JAIFGZ020000044.1 coordinate 1,572,813, forward strand.
CTTTAGTAATGTATCGATTTTGGCTTGTAAACATTACACGGTTCAGAGCGAGCAAAAGGCGTGAATCGGGTGAATAATAAGGAAATAAATTCTTCTCATAGGTTTTCTAAGTACAACAGTGGAATCTGTAATTGTAATATATAAACATCTCCTGCCTGCCGCTAGAACTGGGACGTACGAAGCTGCATCACCGTGCTTCTGAGTTTTCTGACGAACACTAAAAACAGATGGGGCACCTCAGCTTTTGCCGAGCTATAGCTAGCTAGCGTGTTGCATAGTGCGGCAGGGGATCCATCGATCGAGGTGTTCGTCGCGAATTTAATCTTTGCGTGCATGTCTCAGCACCCAACGCGCGCGGCGCACCCCTCTCTCAACTAATTTTCTTGAACTGCAACGGCTGTGTAGAGAATTTTGCCACCCTGAAATGTAGGCGATCATGTCGACATGCTCATCAGAGACAACGTCGCGATCAGGACGCACGCGAGCGCCGCCGCCCCCCTTCCGCTGGCCGTTGTCGTCGGTGCGGCGCCGACGTCGCCGTAATCAGGAGGGGAGTTTGACCCGAAGCCGCCAGGAGGGGACATTGAGCCGTAGTCAGGAGGGGTCGTGGATCCACCATAGATCGGAGTTCCGGTGTCCGGCGTGGTCGGTGTTGGTGTCATCGGGGTGGTCGGCGTCGGCGTCATCGGGGTTGGCGGCGGCAGGGTGGTCGGGGATGGCGGGGGCAGCATGTTCTGACCTCCACCGCTGCCGTTGCATGCCAGAATAAAAAAGTTCAGTCGTTGTTCCAGAACAAAAAAAACAAGAACACATATTTCTTTCAAAATTTGTTTGAATTGGCACGAAATCGTAATCTTACCTTGACGCTGTATACTGGCACGATCCTGAACCTGCATGATTGAAAGACGAGCAGATTCGTCAGGAAGATGTAACCGCATAGATGCGTGTGTCGCGAGTCGGGGCACTGATGAGCTTACTCGGATCGGTGTTGGTGATGGTGGCCGTGCCGCCGAAGTCGCAGCTGGTGGCGACGGGGTTCTTCTGGTAGTAGCTGTTGAAGGCGTAGGAGGCGTGGTCGTGGACGGTGTCCGGGTTGAAGCAGCTCCCGCCGGGCTGGATCGCCGAGCAGTCCGCGCCGTAGCCGCAAGCGTAGTCCAGCGCGACCTGCAGCGCCGTCGGGCTCGCGCTCTGGCTCGCCACGCACCAGGATCCTCCACCGCCGCCGCCTCCGCCACCTGCGGTCGCCAGTGATGGGAACGCGGAGGACGAGCTGCTCATCGGCATCGTGCTTGGGGAGGTGGAGGCGGACATGGGCGTGGTTACCGTTGGGTACGACGGCTTCGCCACGGAGACGGTGGTCAGGCCCCTGCGCGCGCTCGCTCCACGGGCTGACGCATCACCGGCTGCTTCTGCTCTGTGGTGCTCTGCTCCTGTCGCGATCAAGCGAAATTGGTAAGGTAAAAAAAATACTATATGTATAGGACGCTTTTACATGTCAAGCCACAATTTTTCACATGAGAGAAATCCATGCAAAAAAATTCCTGTTTTTCGTTTTGTTCTACCAAGACATACTAAAATTATTCCCTGGAAGATGTTTTCATACCAGAAGTACACCACCGACATTAACAATATAAATGGTGCAACTAACATCAATATCAATTTCAATCATATTCTTATAAGATCACCATGCTTGAGCATCGACCTACGTTCGTAAAGCACACACCGAAGATTGAACAATAAAAAATATTCCAACAACTCACCACCGCAGAAGGCAAGAAGAAGAACAAGGAGGCCCAAGTAAGCCATGTCGATATCTATTCCACACAAGGCAGCACCAGAACGGCCTGACGATCTGACCTGAGCTGACGACGAAGTGTAAAGTAGGGCCTTGCTTTCCCTGCGGCGATGGCGTATATATACATGACGCGAGAGCGGCGGAATCATAGGTTCCTTGGGCGACAGGGAGAGAGAGGGAATAAGAGGAAACTTGGGAGGGGAGTCCGGGAGCTTTGCAGGAGCACGCAATGAAAAAAATGGCAAAGAAATGCGCCGGGGGAAAGTAAAAGAAGGCTTTGGTCGATCGATCAAGGTGGGGGGAGATCTAGTCGGGGAGGAAAAGCACGCAGCTTGGTCGAGAGGAGGGAGGAGGAGGAGTAGTACTTTGGAGGCGAAAGAATTCTTCATGTCGGCCGCGTTCGTCGAGCGCAACCGAGCCCATCATGATGGCGATGGCCGCATCGGGATCGCAGCAATATTTGGCTTTGCCGGTTTTTATATGCGTAGGCGGTGTACGAGGTTCAGATAAATATGCGGGTGCGTGGGTTTCGGTCTGTGTAGTTCAGGAAATGGTTGGTGTTTTATTACCGTTTTAGTTGGTCTTTGCATTTCTTTTTTGTGGTTCTCAAATCGTGGCTTTGGCTTAGGATCCAACTTGATGATGGAATGATGATTATACTCGGGACGGTTAATAATTTTTTTGAGCAAAAGATAATTAAGGCTGTGTTCTTTCTACAAATTCTCGATCACCACAACTCATTCATTTTTCATACACACATCTTCTCAATTTGTTAAACAATAAGTATTTTAAAATTTTCTATAGAAAAATTATTTTTAAAAAATATATTAATATATTTTTAAATTTTTAAACTAATACTTAATTAATTATACGTTAATCTGTCACCCCATTTTGCGTATGAAGAAGACAAGGTTGTCAACCTCGCAAAAAGAACACAGCCTAAATAATGTAGAGAGATCATTATTTTTTACAGTATCAACTTAATACGAGCTTTAAATTGTTAAATTTCACCGGTCCTGTTAAGTTGGCGCTTTTGTGGACTGCCATCATTTTTTTCTCCAAAGATACGAGTAACAAGGTTAAAACCGATTACATGACCTTTTCTTTCGAGATGTTAACCAATCACCTCTTGCACAACAGAAAAGGCAGATAGGGTTGAGGTAAACCAACAAAGTTGTAGAATTTAGTAATCAAAGATATCAAAGTTAACATCCAATAAAAAACTTTGACATACAAAACAAATGTAGCGTAAAGTTGAGAGAAAATTAATTCATACTAGTAGTTAAGAAAAAGAGAGATAGGCAGGTGTGCTTCTTTCACGTAAAACCAGCCTTGACCGGTCTTCCTCACTTAAGAAAATTGTTTTTTATGCATTATCAATTCGTGTACATGCAGATGTGCCGATTTTTTTAAGATTTTAGGATAATTTTTTTATGTTTTTAAGTTGAGATTGCATTAGGGTACTTTCAATGAGATATTTATGATGGTTTCTATCTTTATTAAATAAGATATTATTGGTAAAATGGTGATATAACAATCTAATTAATAAGAAAATAGAAAAAGAATATAGGAACCGGTTTCCTCCAAGAGAAACCAAGTCTTCCTTCGCAATGAGGCATGAGAAAATGATGATTTCGGCATTGGGAGAAAACCAGTAATTTCTATGCAAGTGGGGCCCACGATTGACGTCATTGCGTTCGCTGGAGCCGCCGTGCTCGGCCGCCGGTGCCGCCACGCTCGTGTGCTGGCACCACACACTCGCGTGCTTTGGCTGCCGCGTGAGCTTGTCGGTCTTTGCCGTGCTAGCTTTGTCGGCGCCAGCGTGCCCTCGTCCCCACCATCGCGCTCTCCTACTGGAGCTGCGCACTCGCGTGCTGGCCGTCGCATGAGCTCACTGGTGTCGCCGTGCTAGCCCGCCGACGTCATGTGCACTCGTCCCTGTCACCGCGCTCGTGTGCTTGTTTCCGACCGCCCCTTGCCATGCCTGACCAGTGACCTCCTTTCCCCCTCTCATTTGTTGTCCTTGTTCTATTTCCTGATGAAAAAAAGAAGTAGTAGTCGGAGGAAGAAGATGGAGTTGGGAAAGAGAAAAAGAAAAGGAAGATGGCATTTATTTAGAAAAAAGTTAGCACTATATGAGGCAGTTTCTATGAATGGTTTCTTGTTGATGTGGATGTTAGGTCACTCCCAATACAAACTTTACAATTATTTATATGTCTATTTGTTACCCTATATTTATTGATTTTTGTTGATGTGGCAATGTATTTATTAAAGAAAGAGAGGGGAGAAACAAGAAACGACATCTAACATAGACGCTGAGTCTACGCTTCGAGCGATGCCAAAGAAACCAGCCCCTATGCGTGTTTGTGGAGTTGTCCATCATTTCCATGGATCCGATGTGCCTTCCGCATGGAGCAGGGGGAGGTCTTGCGGACAAAAAATAGATCCTTGTCATCCACCGGCCGACACACCGTCGGCTGCACCCGCACCACTACTAGCATGACTCTCGCACATTAGAAGAAGCTTCACCTTGATGGCGGGTGCCTCATCGGTCGACGCAGAAGCCTGCTCCCCCTCGGTGGTGGCCTTCGAGGGAGCAGCGCTCCTCGGGACAGGCTTCGATCGCGGCGACGTGCCCAGTGCCAAGGAGTTCTTGGCGACGGGGGACATTGGCGGTGATGCGGCAGCCAGGTTGGGATGGAGATTCTCCTGGCCGTCGACAGTGGCGCCTGCTCGCGGGGAAGTCATGGCGAAGGCGAAGAGTGACCGCGATGCCTGCCGCTTTAGGTTCCGCCTCAGCATCTCCATTGCTCCCCCGTCCTCGCTTCGCTTCCCTCTGTCTGCTGCTGCTACTTCATGGCGAGATCGAAAGCGAAATCAAGATGAAGATTGTGAGGAGTGGAGGTTGGGGGGAGGGAGAGATCGAGAAGAGGAAGGAGACAAGTGAGATGAGATGACGGTGAGGAGGCGGCCACGCGGTGGCGCAGATGCGATGATGGCTTGTGATATATTCTGAGATGTATTTTTTTAAGATGTGTACGATGGATCACAAGATAATCTGTCACACTGATCAACTCTTTTTAGTTATATCTTATATTTATTTATCTATAGAAACTACTGCTATAAACTATGCATTAATAGTTTTTATTATGAAGTCTTCGAGTGCTCTTATGAAAATCGTAACTAGTTTCACGACTTCCCTTATCAGAATTCAGAACGGTGCTGTTGCCGGAGCCAGACAACCTGGGCACTGATGGCGATGATGAGGCGGCGAACTTTCCACACGATGCGATACTTTTACTGTAACCATGCAACTTCAACTATACACAAGGAAAAAGTTTGTCACCTGGGGGAATAGAGGCTCCTCCCAGTTTTCACTTCTCGGTTATCCCTGCAAGATGCTGTTTGCTCCCCTTTTTGCCTTTTCGCTGTTCCCGCACAGCCGCAGTCTGCACAAATCATGGCTAAAGCGCTGAGATTAAGCTTTCTGTTTGTCGAGCCTACGCACTTGGGTTGTGTGCTACTGAACAGAAAGAGAGCTTCATTGCTTCAGTGCTTGGCTGAGTGAAGACCATGGTGCACAAGGCATCTAGCCAAGGAGTACTTACTCCTATCTATCTACTCTTCGTCAGTTTGGAATGTTTTTTTTTTCTGGGCTTTTGGGGTGATCGAATTGATGCATGGAAAGCGATGGTATGGCACATATTGGTTTGGTTTCCAAGAGACGTAAGATATATTCTACTCGAATTTGGACCGTCAAGTTTTCAGATCCACATCAAAGGCCTTTTATAGCACGGACGTGTTTTGAAGGCCCAGAATGCTCTTGAGAGTTTTGGGACCAGATCTAGCCCAACCAGTGGCCCTCACGAAACATGATTAGCGGGAAGATTAAGATTGGAGAAAACCTAATGTCGATAACAGCATACCTGTCTGGTAATTGCAGATATTTTAGGGTAGATTTAATTTGTATTGAGTTCTTCATTATCTTTGATTAATTCGAGCAGCATTGCAGAGTCGCCATATGCGAAAAGGCTTTTGTGCGAACGTTCGCGCGTGCTCGCTCCACGCCGAATACACTCCTTTTTCGTTTCGGGGCTAACACCTATTTCTCTCCTAAAATCGATATCTATAATCTATAATCTATATCTATAATTATCTATAAAACAAGTTAATCTATAATCTATAATCTATATCTATAATCTATAATCTATATCTATAACTATCTATTAACTATCTATTAAGTAGTGTTTTCACCCAAACTTTGTTTTGTCTGGCTATTTTGCGAGAAAATTCCTTGTGTTTTTTAAAATTAACCTGATCAGTCGCCGACTATTTAAGAAAAACCTAGTTAAAGAAGAAAAGAGGTTATTTTATAGAAAACTCCTTGACTGTTTATAGAATTAACCTGCAGTCCCAATGTTGAAAAGAAAGAGAGGGCTTGAATGAAAAAAAGGCCTCCTACGTCCCTCTTTTTTGCCCCCATCCATGCCGCGCCTGCGCCCCTCCCTCCCGTCGCCGCTCGGAGCTCCCGCGGCGCCGCCTGGACCTTCGTCCTCCGCCCGCTTCCTCCTCGCATCGTCGTCCCGTTGCAACGCACGTGCATTTTGCTAGTAAAGATAAAGGGATTAACATGTACTCATTCATCGAAAATTATAGTCTTTCGGATCGGCCCATCCCCTTCTTTCTTTTTTTTGGCGACACGTGGGCTTTTGTCTCATAAGTGGTTGCAACCCGTCAGTGGTGAGATACCCGTGACGGGTTTAAAGTTTATTGCATGTCATAGGTAATGTCATCTCTGATAAATGAATCTTGACGTCCGTCAAAGTTGACTCACCTCTGACAGATTGTAGTAGAGGGCCATGATAGCTATGGTCACATGTGATGGTTTTTTATCACCCGTCAGTGATGAGGTAATTTTTTAAAAAATAATTTTATAATATTGCCTAGCCTCAGGATTTGTTAACCACGCCCTCTAAAAACAAAACATCACATATATCCCAGCCTAGATTCATCCTAATATCACATATTACATATATCCCAGCCTAGATTCATCCTAATATCACATATTCCCCAGTTCAGCACAGATTCATTCCAAAATTAACATCATACATACATGTATTCAAATTTTCGCAGAAATTACATAGACAGTCACAATCGCAACCGCACATTCCTAGCTCACATTTCTTTTGAGCCTGTGAAGCCACAAACTTACCCAATTTCTTGACTTGCACATGAAGCTGCAAACTTACCCAAATTTTTTTGTAGCCTATGCCTTTTAAAGAATAACGACAACCTGCCATTTCAAAAAAAAAGGAGAATACAATGTAGTAAATATTGAGTAGATGTAAGGCGTATTAATTTAAGGAACTAATTACAAATAACTCAGTAAATATGCAATTGCATATTTGAACTTTGTGATGATTTTACTAACCAAGGAACTAACTATATAGATATCCTATTAATCTATCTTAAACTATAAAAAAGACAGAATACGAGGTCCTTGGGGTGCCAAGGTGTCTTAGTCGGTTATGTGAATGCACTAACCCGACCAAACCAACTTTCATTCTGTGATTATTTGATAACCAAGGAACTAAATACAAATACTCTTAGTAAATAGATGAGTGCATATATGAAAGTAAATAACATTGTCTTCCACACCACATAATCACACTTGTTACATCACAAAAAATAAAAAAAAGTTTAGTTTACAAGACCACATTTAACAGTTCGATGAGCTACTTAAGACAAAATGCTCCTTTCTTGTTCATGATTTCGCTAAGAACGAAGGCACAAATTTTGCCTCTCATAGCGGGTGGGGGGAGGGGGTTGATGGTGCTAATTTTCCAGTCAGCTGTAGCTCTCTATTCAGTAAGACATGGGTTAGTACGTATAGAGGAACGATGTTAGTTTCGAAATCGTCGAATTGGCATTGAGCACAAACCTCAGGGTCGGAATAGTTTACCTGTTTCAGCAATGTCGACATGTGATGGCACACGTGGAAACCGCACTAGTCTCTGATCTGTTGAGCGCACTTGAAATCGGTGTCATGATAGAGGTCGTCCTTGCCCTCGATGTGCCCGCCTCCCTTTGCAACATATGGTTCCCAAGCCCTATTTATGGCATCGGTGAGTACAGTGAAATTGTACTTTTTCACCCTATTGGAGTTAAGGAAGTAAACCCTATTCCATTTAGGTACCATGACCAACAGAATCAAGTGATGCTTGCACGATGGTTATGTAGCGTTAGTAATAAGTATCCCCGAAAATAATCTAGACAAAGGGTATTGTCTCCTTACTGTTGATTGTGTGCACACTTGATGTACTCCTTGTCTTTGTAGGCCCATAAGCATCGGTTCACATACTCACCCACATCATCTACTTTGATTTGGAGGTTGAGCTCGTTGATTATTGTTGAATCTAGGAATCCAACGTGGTTACCAGTTCGACGAGCTTCCATCCAACACAACCTTAAGAGATGCAGTACATATTAGCATTAATTTAGAAAGAAATTACTAGCAAATCACATGGAGGTACAGTGCACTTACAATGAATAACATTTAAAAAGACCCGTATTCAACTTTTGGATCCTGAATTGATCGAAGAGGTCATCAAAGCATACAATGATATAGGCCGAGTTCGATAGGAACGGCTGGTGGTCATGTTGTACAATTATAGCGGACTTCCTATTTTTCCACTTTGCATTGCTCAGCTCCATGTACTGTTTGTGCAGCTATCGACACGCAATACCGAATAAAGCTATTACATTGTCCTCCACCAAAGGCATGCCTAGCACAAACTGTGCAGGCACACACTGCTTTTGGGCCATCGGCTCCATCTCCAGGGCCTTCCCCTTTCTTTTAGCACAACCCTGTTTAGCTTTCTGTCTCTTGACAAGTGGTGGGAGCTATCGGCCTTGCTTGTGGTCTTAATTGGAGTCAAGGTGGCAGCTATATCAGCCAAATCCATGCAATGTGCCCCCGGTGAATGTGGTTCCATATTTGTCGGTCCACGTGGAGCTTCAATTGATAGTTGAGACTTAGGAGGTGTACGTTCCAATGGTCGACTTGGACGAGGAATCACTTTTACAATAATATCTGCCTTGGGACATGGAATGTATGTCTTGCGTGCATCGCCAAAAGTAAGAATTTCATCGTTCGGGGGCATGGGCAGTGGATACGACAGCCAGTTGGCATGACCGAATCGATTGACGCCTTGGCATATCCATCCATGAGGTCTACATTGTGAACCCTTTCTGTGACTTCTGACGCAAAGGTTGGTATGACCCTAACCACTAGAACACATTGCGCTATGTCTAGCATTATAAATAAACAATTTAATGTTAAAACATGTCAAGGGTGAGGCTTTTCAAAAGAGATCGATCATATAGTACCAATTACCTCTATGTGGTCCACCGGAGCTGGTACTTGGACCGAGAGATTAGGCAACTCTGTGGACACACAACTACTCCTGTGTTGTGACAGGCTTGCATCAACATGTGGATGAGGACTTGGCTGTGTTGCATGGTCGCGCCCTCGAGCTATGTTCATGTCGGCAACGACCTTGGCCACCCTTTCTTCGACCCTAGCGTCCATGTCCTACTTCAGCTCTTGAATGACCTCCTCCTTGAGCTACTCCTTCATGCAGGCTTCCCTTTCTTCTTTTGAGGCTTTCCTTTTCCAATATTACGAGCTATACTAGGGCAAGCCATGCTTCTATGACACGTCGAAGCCCATTCCTCGAGTCCGGCCAGGATGTTCTGGGTTTCCAAGCGCCCTCATGAGGATGTCATCTTCTCGCCTCTTTGGCGCAGACTCAACCTCGCTTTGCAAAGTTTGTTTGGCAACCAACCCCATCTACAGAAAATAAGAGTCATCGTTACAGACATGCATGATGTATTACCAAGGGAGTAGAGCATTACTTAAGTTAGTAGGAAACTCACTAGTTGCTGATAGACGACGACATCATTTTGGTTGGGGAATGTAATGGTGTCGTCCTAGTTCACCTTACCCCTGGCCCTAGCCCAGTTCCAAGCTCGTGGTTAAGGGATGTCAGCAAAAGGGGCAGGGACATTCACTGCAACTGCAGCTTCATCCTCTTGAGCCCATATCTTTTCCTTGCAGATGTACCCCATCGTGCTGAGTCGATGTGGGTGCTTATTTTGTTGTTGCAGCAATCGATGGGCCTCACTTGAGTCCCTAAACTCTTGAGTGTTTCTGACATCACAGAACTCCTCCTACACCTTCTATGTTATTTGCGGGTACTCTCTGAATAGGGTCCGATTATCGGGCGGGATGACATATTCCGAGAAAAGCTTCCACTTGAAATTATTCTAGAACTTGCCCATCTTCTGCAGTGCCTTCCACTTCAGCCTTTCTTCTACTTTAGCGGGAGAGTCGAACCATTTTGACTAATGTATTTGGTCACCTGTGATGGGCCGAAACTGACACCTGACAGAGGGACATCTATGTCGGGTAGAACTTTTGACCCGTCAAAGGTTACCCGATACCTGTGACGGGCCACGGCTTGAGGGCTCACCGATGATAGCATCCGTAGGACCCGTCAAAGGTGACGACCACTCGTGACGAGCACTTCGGCCAGTCACTGGTGGGCCGTCAGAGATGAGCGACAAACACTTCGGCCCGTCACTGGTGGACCGTCAGAGATGAGCGGTTCTAGCGTAATGACTTTCCTATATTTCATTGAACACGAGTATATGGCAAAAAAAAATCAAGAAACATGCACACTTTAACTTTTTTTCATTAAAAAAGAGAGCTTTACTATCCCAAATGCCTATGCATACATGCAAACTCAATTTATATGCATAAATACAATAATACTACACGTTAAACAAAGAGACAAAGAGGACATGATTATATGATGATCAATTTGAAATTTCTGACTTTGATCAGTACCACTTATACGATTCAAATCTAACCTTTTTCTCTTACTCATAATTTAATGGACGAAAATCGAGTTCACTTCTTTGTTTTATATTATTTTCTATTTTTATTATGTGTATTGATTTAATTGTGAGAGGTTATCTGATATTTACTTTTTTTTTGGGTTGCATGTATGCAGTTATCCGAGATTTGCTCTATTTTTTTCTCGGTTTGTATGTACGCTTGGATTTAAAAAGAAGTGATAATCTTAGTATGGATATGTTACTAAGTATAAGGAACCCATTAACAGCTCAATACATACCCACTACCGTAGTATATCAATCACTTGTCTTTAATGATAAGCTTTCACTAACGTACATTGGGTCTGTTCAGAAGAGCTAGCTGCTACATCAGCCGAACGGCTGGGATGCAGTCCACACCTGTAGCCGAACGGTTGTGATGTCCCGGGCAGTCCAAACAGCTGCCGAACAGACTACCGAACAGCCTCATTAGTTTTGACACATCAAGTCAGGAAAATGCTTCGCGCCGGACGTCTGACACAACGGACCCATCACACGTTCGCCTGCGCTCCATGTATATGTGTACAAATTTCAAATTTTAAATAATTTTTTCTCTTAAACTATTTATTCGAATTTTAAACTAATTATATCATTAAATTCATTAAAATTAAATCTTTATAACAAGATATCACATAACTATATTCTGATGACTTTTTACTAAAATATTTTCTCTGATGAGTGAAAGATCTAAAAAAATTTCATTTGAAACAATTTTTAGCAAAAGGTGAAACATTCCTTAATAACACGATATAACATCATCCGGCAATTTTCACCAAATCAAACGTCCAATCCATAGCCGTCTCCTCCAAAACGTCTCAATGATGACTGATCCAATGAAAAAATCAGACCATAATTAGACGATGGCATGTTTCCTCCTCAAGCATTATGCATGCACAATATTACACTTCAAACAAATTTTCTCTCAAACTATATATTTAATTTATGATTCAATCATTGTATTCATATCAATTAAATCTTTAAAACAAGATATCACATGACTATATTCTAACGAATTTTTTTACTAAAATATTTTTCTCGGATAAGTGAAATATCTAAAATATTTTCGTTGAAATATTTTTTCTAAAAGGTGAAACATATTTTACCAAATATTGAAACATCTAAAATATTTTTTATTGAGCAGTAAAACATTTGAAACATTTTTATATTTTTATATATGGGATGAAACAGTTCTTTCCATCAAGTCAACCTACCATCTAAAATCGTGATAGGGGCTAACTTTTCTATTTTATTGTTTTGATTGTAATAAGCATTTCCTTGAGAAAAGTGAGAAAGAAATGACATATACAGCAGCACCAAAGATGCACGTGATTTTTTTGCCCCGTACTTGTTGTCTTCCATATCTCAAAAGGATATACCAAAATAGTATCTGTTGCCTAAAAAAATCAGTCAAATTTTGGATGGCACAGATTGCGCCAATTTCGTGTATGAACTCTCAACCTCTGTTGCACATCCGAGCTGCCTCTGCCCCTAGCGTGCCGCTAACGGTGTCAATGAGCCCCGCTGGACTGGCCTCCTCCCTCCTCTTCCCTCGCTTCTCTACCTCACGCTCGAGTGGCGATAAGATGCCCTTGCACAACCCGTCTTCTTCGTCTTGAGCGGTATCTGCCATCGAGACGTCACCGCCGTCTTCTCCGTCTTGAACGGTATTTACCACCGAGACGCCACCGCCGTCTTCTCCGTCTTGAGCGGTATCTGTCACCGAGACGCCACCGCCGTCTTCTCCGTCTTGAGCGGTATTTGCCACTGTCCTGTCCATTGTCCTCCTCCAACCTTACAGCTCGTCGCCACCTTATTGCCTGCTTTTGTCCCCCGTTCACCGCCAATCCAGCCACCACCCACGATCATCTCTTTAAGCCTAAGAAAACCCCTCGTCTTCCTCCCTAATCCCTCTTCTACTCTGACCTTCCACTACTGAAAAAACCGATCTTTTGTCATGGTACCACAAACTAAATATCTCAACTTTATTATCAACAACCGATACTAATGATTTATTTTTAGTACTGGTTGGTAACCCAACTTGTATTAAATATATTTTTAAGTATTAAAGATGTCTTTAGATTTAGTTAAAAAGAAAACATAAAAATTTAAATTAGATGCGTAGAATATATGAGATAGTAACGCATGAAGAAAGATCTTGAGTTTGAATCCTATCTCATATTTTTTTTATCGGTACCAGTGTCCACCTCTAAACTCTAAGCATAGTGTCAAAGATATTTTTTTTACCGGTAGTGTCCACCTCGAAACTAGTGCCAAAGTTTCTATCGTCGCACCATCGCTAGATGATACTTCATTGCGTGTTGGTGTGGATTATATGGTAAGTAAATTTGACTGAAACTTATTTTTAGAATTTCAGGTGACTGAAAATCGTACATAGAAGTATAAAATAGTACACATATGATCTGTTTTTAGCAAAATAAATGAAAGTTAACTACAATACTAAAGAGCCGAGGATAGCACTAGTGACTGAGTTGGCGCAGTACGTACCATGAATTGATTTGACAGTACATCTCACGGTCGTAGGAGAAACATGGGCCGATGAGTCCAATAATAATGGGAGTACTAATACGTGACAGCGCCGCCACTATGCTGTAGCAGTTGTGGAAGACGCCCCACCAGCGTGTACGGCGCGTCAAATTTGTGAAACCTCACCCCTCCTCTCCCCCGTTTCATGAACAATGTTGACCTCATATCTTAACTTTAAAGTGACGAGGATCGTGCTGAAACGGAATCCTGAAGAAGATAACAGCAATGTGCAGTTGTGTAGGCTTCAATGACGGAGACTATCGGGCATCAGCCAGCTAGATGCAACGACGAGAAAGCCAAACCTCTGCGTACACCAGGAGGGATTGAAATCCTTAACGACGTTAGAGTAACGTGGTTACTACTGACATACAGACTCCGCCGCTCTTTAAAGGCAGACAGATTGTGAATTTTCCAACTTAGCTCTCTTACTTTTTACACACGTTTTCCAAACTATTAAACAATAATTTTTATAAAAAATTTTATATAAAAAATAATTTAAAATTATATTAATCTATTTTAATTTTTTAATCAATATTTAATTAATTATATATTAATAAACTATCTTGTTTTTCGTGCGGAGAGAAAGTTCCAATCTCCATCTTCCGAAGGCAGCCAAAGTCTATATATCAACATTAAAGGGTAGTTTGGATCTGTTTCCGTGAGAAGGCCACGGAAGTTGCTGACTAGTAGTAGTAGCCACACCCAACCATCCGTTGATCCGTACACGAGTGCGGGCTGACCGGCACACGCCAGATCAGTGGATCGCCACTTGATACGTCTGTGGGAGCTATGCTTCGCTGCCGCACGGTTGTGAAAGGCTGGATGGGTTCGTGCCGCCGCAAGGTCAGGCGGCTCACCAATGTTTTGACAAACTTGTGCAAGGACGGCGAAACTGGAGATCCGGAGTGGACTCCAATCCTGCCTGCTGCATATGGAGGAAAACGGGTGCACGAAATATCCATGAATTATTCAACCCAAGCATGTATGTAGGGAGTAGTATTTGAAAAGAGCTTTCACTGCCATAGTAGTAGTAATTTTCTTTACATATGAGCAAAGGGAAAACAAAGATATCCGTTACTTCCTTCCACGCATATTACAGTAGAGTAACTAATTTTGACATTTTGGTTACAGAGCATGCAAAGTATGCGCATAAACAAAAGGACCAGATGGCATGGAGCGCGCCCACTCTACTTGGCGACCACACCGTCGTTGCCGGCGAGCATCATGTACTTGTCGCGGCGAGTCAGCCCGGTGCACTCGTACCCGAGCGCTTCGCCGAGCCGCCGCTGCACCCAGTTCGCCACCTCGGCGCCGGCCCTGCCACCGGCGCGGGTCCACTCCCGCGGCACGGCGCCCAGGAACTCCACCCGGTACGCGGGCCGCGGGTTGGCGAAGAACACCACGGGGTCCAGCCACTTGTGCCCGCTCGCCGTTGTGCCGTACAGCGTCGTCACCTGCGCGTCCAGCGCCACGGGCTCCATGTCGTCGGCGAGCTCCGCGAACAGCGGGCTGAACCGCAGCAGGTATGGCTCGCGGCAGGTGGTGCCCTCCGGGCAGACCGCGAGGTCGCCGTGCTCCAGCAGCCGCGACATCGTCTTGGCGTCGCGCGCGCGGTCGCGCGTCAGCCGCACCGTCTTGATGGGCGCGATGACCTCGGACAGCCGGCTGAGGCTGTACGTCACGGCCGGCACGGGCTTCTGGAGCGCGGCGGTGAGCATGATCGGGTCGACCAGCGTCCGGTGCGTGCACACGTACAGGACGCCCCTGCGCTTGACGCCGGGCTCCGGGGCGCGGAGGCCGGAGGTGCGGAAGCGGACGCCGAAGAGGGCGCCGGCCCCGAAGCTGATCTTGTAGGGGAGCAGGATGCCGATGGAGATGCGGATGACGGAGAGGATGACGCCGAGCGGGAGGAAGAGGAAGAAAGCGAGCGCGGCGGAGGGGGTCGGGAGGAAGGCGAGGCGGCCGTCGTGGAAGATGAGCGGCTTCGGGTACCTGTCCCGCGGCAGCCGCGCGGTCTTGGTGCTCTCCCTGTTCACGACGTAAACTTCCTGCAGAAATCAATCCACGTGTGGTAGGTAAGTACTCTGTACTACTACTACTAGTCTAGGAGTTCAGTGACGAAATGTTTTGATGATCACAGTCAAAACGAGAGAATATTATTATTGTGGCAAAAATAAGTTGGGTTGTCGTTAGGTTTAAAATTTAGGTCCTGTTTACTTTTTAAGTTTGGTTAAGTTAAAAAAGAGTAAACTTTACACCTAAGAGTAATGTTTACTTTCATGTGTAAAGTTTTTATGAAGTTATAAAAAGTCAAATTTATTGTGCATGCAAGGTAGGAGTGGGCGCACTTCTTCCAAGAAAATTCTGCACTTTTGACTCCCAAACCTCTCAAATCCAAAATTTTTACACATCAACTTTACACTCATGTGTTTACTTTCAAAATGCCAAAAAGTAACCAAAATACCAAATCTTTACAAAAATTTACAGAAAGTAAACAGGGCCTTACTCTATGAATTTTCCCAACAAACTGAAAATTGGTTGACTACTTCTCACAAATATATCAACCAGTGATTTTCTTAGTTCTGTCGCGACTATACGGAATTGGAAATTGGAATATAGGAGTACCATCAAGTGTGTAAGTTAATGCAAGGTGCCATCATCATTTAATGGTGTTCATTTTGTTGCAACGCTCTAGCATTGCTATGACTTTCATACAGTTTGATTGACAGGAACACATATTTTACTGTCAAAATTTTCTTTCTATTAGCCAATACCATTTTACTAACAATTAAGTAATTAACATATATGTTTTTATGTCATATACTCCTTTCGTCCTAAAATATAAGGCGTACTTACCTTATTTTTTAATGTTTAATAATACAAAATATATATGAATACATGCAATTAACTAGCATCCTGTTTTTTAATTCGTTTTTAAATCCTCCATCCTCAATATCTCTAATCTCATTAGCGCATGCATCGCATTTATTAGAATGATTCAACCGAATGCTCCATCCATACTAAAATAAAATACTGTAACCTAGTACATCCCACCGAGTGCTCCATCCATACCAAAATATATTTGGTAGCCTAATACATGATGTGACGTATCTAATATTTTTTGTCTTTACGTTAGTGTAGTGTGGTGTTAGTTGTGTCATTTTAGGATGAAGAGAGTAGATATGAAAGTACTTTTATACTCCATATAATATTGATTTTGTAGCTGTTGATAATATATTAGGTAAGAAATTAATGTCAAGTTCAACACTAAAAACAGTGTGAAAACCTAACAGTACTCATATTTCTCGAGAGAGTAGTGGCATAGTAAAAGTACTCTGTAATTTTATATAGTCTAAGGACATTAATTCCACGTGTACGAGATAAATACTCTCTTTTAAATATTGCTGACTATTATTATACCAATTTTAATAATGAGTAGCATTTAAATGATTAAATTATGACGTGTTGCATGATCATGTTTATGATGCAAATTATTTCGAAAAAATATGTATTCTAAATATTGGAGTATGAATCTATTGCTAAATTTGAGCAGGTAAAATGTGGAAATGAAGTAATTATTTAAAAGTAGCACGGGTAGAGGTATATCAGTCGCCATTTTCAAACATCAGACCTTTTCCACCGTGCATCTAGTAGTATAACTTTCGTCCTTTGCAGGCACTGTAGCAGTACCCTATTCATCGGAAACAGAGAGAGGTACTCCCTCCGTCAAAAAGATTTAAATCCTGTGAAGATACATCCCTAGAATTTGAGGTTTTTTGAGACAGAGAATAGAGGATCTCACTTATGAACTGTAATCGCTAATGTCGGACGGGCTGACGGGCTTTTTGGAGGTCGCTGACATGTAAAAAGCTTTCGGGATCTATCGTCCACACATTCTGGAGGTCCTACGCATGCAACCCAGTGTTGCACTTGCCCCTCGTCACATCTATATATGTATTGGAATAGGATTTTTGATTTGGATCGTTGACATGCGAACAATTACGAGGTTCATATATCAATCAACAGTAACTTAAAAGATCTATTTTAATATGTATTATAGTCAAAACTCTAAACGTCCCATCTATATGAATTGTACTCGTAGTTGTTAAAATGATCGAGCCACTCGTCGTTCTACTCGGATAAATCTTCGTCCTACTCAGATAAATCTTCTCCGTATTATTGTTCTTTGGTCATTGATATATGAGCCCGATAAATATAAGGTCTACGTATCCGTCACTCAAATCAAATGATCTGTTTCCGTCCTACCCGAAGCCATTACTCGCCACGCACCTTCGGCAGGATAGACGAAGATAATTAAGACCCATAAAGACACAGGGAACCGTTCTTTCTACTGATACTACTAGTATCAGTGCATTTGTACGCGGCGAAGGTAATTAATCTGCGGGCATTAACGCAAGAAGGACGTAGCGTAAGTTGAGTTGCATTGGTACTACGTCAGAGAGCAGAGCAAAGGCAGCAGCCAGCAGGCGAGGTGTGCAAAACTAGCAAAAATATTGCCAAACAGTGTCCTTTGCCGCGATGCGACGGCCATGTCCGCCCGGCCACGGAGCACATAGCGCCGCACAGCGCGTGGCCTGGGGGAGAAAAACACAAGCTTAAATGTCACCAAACACCGCGTAAATGCGCTTTCAATGGCGCGCTCGTCTGGGGCGTGTGAAGGATCGAGAGGCCACCACCACCGTGCGGCTGTCTGCCTGCATCTCTGCATGCGTCGCTCTTCCAGTCCTCCCGTCCAGGCCGTCCAGGCCCTGCGCGCCCATGGCAAGTTGGACACAAATTGGGCAGATGTCTGTGCATGTTGGTGGGAGTTCTTTCTAGCTAGATCCTGCCTGGGGTAAACTGCCTGAACAAACAATGCGTCTCTTCCATGTGGTAGTAGTGTACGTACTTACTGTTCTAGGTGATTCGATTCACAGATTGGACGGGTCTCATCTATTGCTGCTAGTACATTTATGCCTACAAGTGGTTGTAGTAGGTTTTGTAATGTGGTGCAACGTGCAAGTGTAGTCTCTGTAGATCCACACTGCCGTAAGGCCAAACAGGGTTAACCTGAAGTTTGTGCATGTCGTGCGTTCTCTGTGTGTAGCTACAGCCTAAGCTACGGGAGACCGATCAGGCCGTTCATTTTCTGATTCAACGGTTGATATTAGACCAGCTCCATCGGATTGTTTTTTTTTCTTTTCCGAGTATGTGCATGTGTATATAAGTTTAAAGTAGTTGTGGACGTATATATTCTGTACCAGCCCGAAGAGAAGGTGATACTCTGACACAAACTGTTTTATGTGTTTCTTCCATTTTTTGGAAGGGAAGTTCTCGGTAGTCCTAGTATCAATAGATTTTAAAGCTAAAAACGACGATTTGGGCTATAATTAACAGTACTAATGATCTGATCTACAGTGACATGAGATGTGTAATTAACTAGAGGAAACCCATTAAATGATCGTTAAGAACAAACAACGTACGGACGCACCTTGCAGTATGGGAAGCACGGGTGGCCGAGCAGCTGGCTGGCGTTGGCGACGACGGCCACGTCAGCTATGGCGTTGTCCGTTCCCAACGCCTCTGCCAGGGCCTTTTTCTTCAGCGCCGGCGCCGATCCTCCTGGCACACACAGCAGCCCGGTGAAGTAGCAGCCGCGGCCAACCCTAACAACATGCAGCTCGCCGCCGACCACCACGTCGGCGGCCATGTACTCCTTCAAGAACCACTCCACCATCAGCCTCGGCGCGCCCGTCACCACCACCTTCCTCCTAGCCGGCAGCCAGAGGCGGCTGTACACCTGCGCGTTGAGCCCCTCCATGTAGAACTTGGGCAGGACGGCGCGGGCCACGAGGTCCATGTCGCGGGGCCTCAGCCCGAAGAAGGTGACGAACGCCATGACCCTGACGCCGGCGTCGGAGCGCTCGCCCAGGGCCCAGACGAGAGGGAAGGCGCAGAGCAGGAGCAGCGCGCGCAGCAGGCTGCCGCCCTCGCAGGCGACGAGCATGAAGTAGGGGAAGAGCGCCGCGGACCTCATGAGCGCGCCGTCCAAGCCGAAGACCACGGCCTTGTCGGCGGCATCGGGGAAGACGACAGTGCACTTGGCAACCGGCGAGACAGACGGCGGCGGCTTGGTGGCGGCGGAGGAGTTGCGGCAGTACTGGAACGCATGGCCGCGGAGCTTACGTGCCGCGCGGTAGAAGGTGAAGAGCCAGTGCGCGGCTACCTTGGGGAGGATGGTTGGAAGCACCATCGATCTCACGTAGTACACGTTGTCACGCACGTATGTTGTTGCCTGTGCACAGTTTTATGGTAGTAGCACGTAGATTGCAACTAGAGCTTTGTTCAGCGTGTTGTTGCAAATGTTGGTGATGGATCGATGGAGTTGGCTTGATGAGGGAGGATCGCGAACCAGGAAAGGAAGCTGGCATTGGCAGGGGAAGTGGCCGGTAGAGTGGTGCAGGCGGAGAGAGGGGGGAACGTGTGCATATATAGAGAGGGGACTGACGCAACGGATGCGTAAGGCCGGGAAATGGAAAGGAGGAATTTATGAGGGGTGGGTGGGGCGACGCATGCATTGCATTGCGTTGTAGATTTGCAGTTGCAGGCAGAGATGATACAGTAGAGCGGATTTTAGCGGAGGAAGTAGGCAGGGCGCGCGTTTGACCGCGCGGCACCGGGGGCCGGCTAGAAAGCTCCGCTTGGCTCGGCTTGCGATCTGTGCGCTTCTGTTAATCTGTGGCGCATTCATGAGGCCCAATGGTGCCCCGTCTTCCGTCCGCCACTTGGTTGTTGGTGATCACTCTCGTCGAAGGAAACGCCGGCAATATCGAGCGAGCCGGGTGTTTTTTCTTCTTTTACGAACGGGCAATGGGATGGCGCTCGTGCATGGAGCGTTTTTATGAGCTCCTGGGCTTCGGGAATATGGACTTTTGCTGCTCCGTGCGACCGTGCGCACGGCGCCATTGAGGTTTTGGTTGCATTGCTGCGGTGCTGTGCGACCCCGTGACGTTCTCCGTTGGTAGATGATGTGATAGCAGATAGCGAGATGGCAATTTTGCCCACGGTCCAGACATTCGCGGGCACCCGGCCCAATGGGCACGGACATGCACTGCTGGAAAAACCCATAATAGTCTCGATTGGCAACCCCTTAGTCTCGATTGTGAAACCGGGACTACGAATCCGAGATTAAAAATCGTCATCTTTAGTCCCGGTTGAAATAACCGAGACTAAAGATATATTTTTAGTCTCGATTGGTAACACCAACCGGGACTAAAGTTATATGTGTCAACAAAAGTGGTCCTTTTTCCTCTTTTTTTTTTTTTTTCCATTGTTTTTCGTCACAGTGACATCCCCAAGTACCAAAGGTACTCTAAATACCCATAACATCCCAAAATACCATCTCGGGATCAATTTGACATCACAAATTTGCATATCACAAATTCACATTCATATTCAAAGAGTTATAAAAAATGAAAGAACATCGAGAGTTCTAAAAAATAAAAACATCGGCGCCACCGCCGAGCCACCGTTGGGCCACCGCCAAGCCACCGCCGGGCCGCCGCGACGCCGGATCCGGCCGTCGGGCGGGTGGATGGGGAGGAAGGAGGTGGGGGGGATGCGTCGCCGCCCCGGCCCGCCCGCCGACAGCTGCCCGTGGGGCCACCGCCCCCTCCCGCCCCCGCGTGGGGCCACCGTCGCCCGCGCGCGGGGCCACCGCCACCGGACTAGGAGTGAGGGAGAGGGAGATGGATAGGGGAGAGAGATCCGAGAGGGAAGGAGAGAAGAAGAGGGGGAGAAGATAAGGGGGAGAAGAAGAGGAGGAAAAGATAAGGGAGAGAAGAAGAGGAGGAGAAGATAAGGGAGGAGTACGCGCGTGGCACGGGGGTCGAGAAAGCTCGACGATTTTTTGTCTCGGTTCGAGTAAAAAATTGAGATAAATATTGATTTTTAGTCTCAGTTGGTGCCACCAACCGAGACTAAAAATAATGGGACCTCACAACAGTACGTAGATTTTTTTGAACCGGGACTAAAAATAATATTTTGTCCCGGTTGGTGTTACCAACCAGGATTAAAAATTATAGGATTCCATTGCACTTTAGAATCAGGATTAAAAATATTTTTAGTCCTGGTTCCTATTGGAACCGGGACTATTATGGATTTTGGTGTTTCAACCAAAGATGGTTTCTCCAGTAGTGATGGGTGTAATATTTTGTCAATGGGCACGTCCACCCGAGACCCGAGAACGTAGCGAGCATCAATCGGGTATTGCTTTTTCTGCTGCGGGTAACCCATATCCGACCTGATACATATGTACTAAGTTTGGCCTATCTCTTATTCCTCGTACCCCTTTCTCTTGGCCCATTTGGCCCACTAACCAGAGACATATATATACTCAACTAATAGAAACCCTAACCTAATTTCCCCACTCTCCTCTCCTACCCCAATCCCCACAGCGGCGACAGCATAGGCCGGCTATGACAGCGGTGACCTAGGCAGGAAACGACATGGAGTGGTGGCATGGGTAGGCGACGGCAGGGAACGGCGTCGCAAGATGGTGTCGCAGCCTCGCAGGCTGCCACCGGCGGTGGCTTAGGGTCACTATGGTGGCGACAAAGTCTTAGCATGATGCATACGGCAACGGCTCACGACGACGATGATGAGGGCGGCAAGCCAGCTACAGTAGGCGACAACGATGACGGTCGAGGACGGTGAGCCGACGATGGCAGACGACAACGATGACGGCCAAGGGCGACGAGCCAGCAATGAGCCGGCGATGATAGGCGAAAGGCATTCGTACTAGGTATCCACCGGGCATACTCGTGCCCGTCAGGCATGGGTACGGGCATGGAGTTTTGCCCGCTAACCCTATCGGGCAGGGTTTGAGTGGGCAAAGTCGGGCATCGGGTCAGGCATGATTTTGCTCTACCCGTGCCTGACCCGACCCATTG
This sequence comes from Oryza australiensis, assembly GCA_019925245.2. NCBI lineage: Eukaryota > Viridiplantae > Streptophyta > Magnoliopsida > Poales > Poaceae > Oryza > Oryza australiensis. The sequence goes on from JAIFGZ020000044.1 coordinate 1,595,061, forward strand.
CTATCCCTACAGATAGCTAGGGGTGAAAACGAAAACGGTAATTTTCGATTTTCGGGGATTGTTTTCGAGATTTCACCGGATTTTTGGCTAAACAAAAACGATATCAGTTATCGAGAAAACGAAAACGGTAAAATAATTTGAAAACGAAAACGAAAATGATTTGCAACTCTTCCGATCGTTTTCGAAGAATACCGTATTTCGTCGGTATTTTATCGTCAGTAATACCGTCGGTATTTTTTTGTTGCAACGGCAAAGTCTGATATTGCAGGTATAGTATTCCTAATTTTCTTGTTGCAGCGGCAACCTCATCAGGTTGTTCCAAACTTTCAATTTTTTTGTTTGCTGTTGATGCGTCTCTTGTGTTGCTTGCTGTTGTGTTGTTCTCTCTTGTGTTGCTTACCAGCCAACAGTGACGAGGGTGGAGAACACTGGCATGAATACACTGGCATCTAATCCATATGACTATGTGCTTTGAATGGTTGAATTAATGTCTTAATCAATGATGCTTACTTATGTCATATGAGATGAAATACGGGTAGCGATGTGCTTTGCGCATTTATGGTTTCATGTTTGATGTGGTTTATCGTTTTTGAAATATCGCTTTGATATGTTTCAATCGTTATCGATGTGTTTTCGATTGTATAGTTTTGTTTTTAATATTATTGGATTACCAACACCGTTCTCGTTTTCGGTAATATCGTATCGTTTTTGTTTTTGATAAAAAATATGAAAGTGAAAGTGGTGAAGCCTTCTACCGATCGTTTCCGATCGTTTTCATCCCTCGAGATAGCATTGGTTTGGAAGGGGATTCTTTGACGTTACGTTTCCTTAACGTGGTCACTAACAAGTGTACTTAGACTTTAAGAGATAGTATCCCAATTCATTGGTTTTCTTTGATTCTTTTTTAGTTAAATTAACAACGAGTAGAAGAAGTCAATGGTCATGGGCAATACAGGTAAAGGCGAGCTTAAGACCCTGTACATTTGGATGGGGTTTACGAATACGACCACATGTCACCGATTTTTTTAAAAGTTAGATTGATATATGGAGATGGATTTTTATTTCTCGAGAAGATATCTTTTTCATTTTTTTCGTGTCACTTAAATAATTATAAAATTTTTACAAAATTAACAACACAGATTAATATGAAATATATTACTTCATGTAAGGCCAAATTAACTTGTTGCTACAAGTTGCAACAAAAGAATAAATTAAACTAAAAATAGTTAATATATATTTACGGTTATATTTGTTATTTTTAATAATTTATAGGAGTTGAATTTAAATGATATGTTTCATATTAATCCAATTATTTTAAAATTTTTAATTAATTATTTAGGTGATATGTAAAAAACGAGAGGATATTCATTTGAGATACGAAAACACTCTTCCATTGATATATGGGCTCAGTATATATCCAAAGTAGATGTACTCAAACAAAACATGTCACTGATTAATACTCCCTGAATGTTTCATCGATAAGAGAGGTTGTTGCTCGATTACCGAGGAAAACCGGTAAATCAAGACAAAAATTCTCTCAAAATTGAACATTCCTTTTAACTTGTTATATTTATCGAGCAGTTTCTACATATATATGTCATTGATATAATCAAATTAACCTAATTGTGGAGATTATGGCAATCGGGTATCTACATGCAAACTTATCCGACTGGAGATAGGGATAGGTTGTGCCTACCAAATATGTAAATCAACTACGACTTAGGTATTACGTTGCCGATTAGATAAGGCAACGGCTCATAGTCATAGTTTGGTAAGATTGAAGAAACCGACTTAGAGTAAGATAGGGTTTCCGACTTGTAAGCCCGTCTCCCAAGACTATATAAGAGAGGGTAAGGGCGTCCCTTGAGGGATATCGAGTTGATGAGCAAGAGCTTTAAACTTTAGATACATAAGATCACGAGATCAATAAAGACACTCGGCGGATCGAATCCCCGAAACAGGAGTAGGGTATTACCTCACGAGAGGGCCTGAACCTGTCTAAATCCTTGTTTTCCACCTAACCCATTGTGCTTGGCGATCTTGACTGCACCCCCAATTTTCTATTGTCGAAACCGAGTTTCGACAGTTGGCGCGCCAGGTAGGGGCCGCGCGTCAAGATTTCTTCAACAATCTCGCCGACAAGCGTGATGGGATCTCCTTCAGGATTCGGCGACTTCGCCGCCAACTTCTTCAACGATTCCTCCTTCGACTCGGATTCGAACCAGTCGGTGGGAGAAATCCACTCGACATCGTTCGAACTTCCGAACAGCGCCACAATCTACAACGACGTCTTGAAGACCAAGATGCAATCTACTTTCTCCGACGACGGACTTCACTCGGCACCACTCGGATTATCGAATACCGCCGAAATCTGCACCGATCTTCTCGTCTCCCCAACGGAGACGATCCACACGGAAGAAGACCTCTCGGTACCGTTTGGGTTACCAAACGCCGTCGAGATCTACGGCAAACTCCTCTCCCCCGAGTCGAGGTCGACCCACTCGGAGGAGCCCACTCCCCCATGCTCTGACTCGGACTGGAACGATCCAGACACGGGTTACCCAGAGCTAAGGGAGGTCGCCGTCATCCTCCCGTCATTCGGCTCATGCTCATCTTCGGAGCTCAACGAATATCTCAGCTCCGCCGGCATTGACGACCTCTATGACATCCCCTCGGACGAAGTCGACGACTCCGACTGCCGCATGGACTATGAGCCGAAGTGCTTTGATGTCCTCATGACCGAGCCGGACGAGTCCGACTCAGCCATGGCCAGAAGGCTTGCTGAATAAGAGCGAGCCAAGATAAAGCACGAGCGCAAGACGGCCGAAGAGGAAAAACAACGCAAGGACGAGGCTGACAAGATGAAGCAGGACCTACGTGCAGCCGGACGATCTACCCAGGAGGCCATCCTCCAAACACGGGTCCGCAACACCAACATCTTCCAAACGCCACAGCAGAACGCTGTTGCCGCACTCACTCTCTTGGACACCATCATGGAGACGGCACCCGCCGACGTGACTCCAATACTTGACAAAATCAAGACCATCGTCGCAGCCACAGCCAACGGCCATCCCACCACCTCAGCACGAAGGCCGACTGAATCTGTGGCCGAAACGCCAGACAAGAGCCGGCTTCCGCCTCTAAGGTCAGGAGACTATAAGAGGCCCGAGCCAGATCGGTCGACGACCAGGCCAAGAGGCCCACCTCGTGAGTCCACGCAGAAGTACCAGGAGCAAACGGCCGACTCCCGCGACAAACGACATGGACGTCCACCCGTCCACCACCGCGTCCGCCGCAACAACAGCTCCAGCTACCCAACCAGCCAACCGAAGACCTCGCCGAGTGATCTGCGGGAAGTCCTCGATCGCCGCTACCAGGAGCAAGACCGACGCACTCGGGAAGATCGGAGGGGATCACCCGATAGCGGCGACGACGAAGTGCCGGCTTTCACTCGGGAGCTTCGCCGAGTGTACTAGCCGAATGGTTTTAAGCCAATAGGAATAGAGAAATACGACGGCAAGACCGACCCTGAGTCGTGGCTAACCGTGTATACTCTCGCCATCCACGCAGCAGGCGGTGACAACAAGGCTATGGCCAACTACCTGCCCGTGGCCCTCACCAATTCAGCCGAAGCGGCTCACGAGCTGCCAAGAGGCTCAATCGGCTCATGGAGCGAGCGAGGACCACTTCATCGCCAACTTCCAAGGCACCTTCGAGAGGCCCGCACACACTTTGACTTGTACAATGTCATCCGAGCCGGACGAGCCCCTGAAGGATTACATTCGGCGCTTCTCGAAAAGCGCAACAAGATCCCCAACATCACCGATGACATCATCATCGCCGCCTTCCAAAAGGGAGTCCGTGATGAGCTGTTAATTGGAAAGTTTGGACGCAAGCCACCGAAGACGGTGAAGCAAATGTTCGAGACGGCGAACTCCTACGCCAAGTCCAACGATGCAATCAAGGCGGCACGCCAAGCCCGGCGACAAAAGGGATGACAAGCACTCGGAAGGAAGCCGGCATCCGAGGAAGGATAACGACGGCGGCAATCGGGCCCGAAAGATCGCAAGCGCGCACGAAGACCTGGTTGCCACAACGTCCGATTCTCAACACCGTCGCCGAGTTGCGGCTTACGATACGATCATGAACGATCGTGAACGCTCGGTGCACGCATCATCTACAAGCAATTCGCAAAGCAATATGCGGCACGGTTAAACAAGAAGCCGACTAATGAAACCGGTCCATCGGGAACCAAGAAGAACAACCCGACTAGAAAATCAGAGCCTTTTCAAGTCCCACAATATCTACAATGGTCGGAGGTGGCCATCACGTTTAATCGCTCGGATCATCGACCGAGTGGTTCACCCAGGCGTATCCCTTGGTACTTGATCGGTGGTTCGAACATCAAGGCAAGCGCGTCCTCATCGATGGGGCAGCGTCCTCAATCTCCCGTTCGTCAAGACCTGGATGAGATACAAATCCCGAGAAGCGAGTTGAAGGCAAGCTCGCCCCTTCCACGGAGTGATCCGGGGCTGTCGTCCACACCACTCGGGCACATCGCCTTTCCAGTCACCTCCGGAGTTCGCGAGAATTTCTGAACGGAGAATACCACCTTCGGGGTGGTCGACTTCAAGACGGCCTACCACGCGATCATCGGAACGACGTCAAGTAAGCCTTCACTGCGACAAAGAAAGCTGCGATATGGCCCAATCTTGTGAGAGATCATGTGGCCGGGAAGAAATCCGACGCTACATCAACATCGAAGAGGGTGAAATTCCTACAAAGAAGATAGCCAAGTCGGGACAAGGCGAGCCAAAACGAAGAAAATCTTCCTTGATCCAGTCGGCAAGACATCTTCAAAGGATTAGAAGATACCATAGTCGCAATGTTCGGGCGCGAGCTTTCATTGTCGATGATTTGGTTCTACACAAGATCCAGACCATCAAGGACCATCACAAATTATCTCCACTATGGGAAGGACCATACATAATCGCTGAGGTGACTCGCGCGGAGCATTTCGACTAAAGCGCGAAGATGGATCTATGGTGGAGAACTCTGGAATATTGAACATCTTCGACGATACTATGCTTAAATTACCGTAAGTTTTATGTTGTTCTTGACTGTCAACCTCAAGCAAGATGACTTCTTGAGTTGAGTCGGGGCTCATACGTGTCAATAAAGCATGGTTTTCTTTGATAACTTGTTTATATTTAGTTTATCATTGTTTATTGTTTTGATTCGAGTTCAATAGATAAGGACGAGAATTTTTGATGATCTAATTAAGTTTTAGGCTTGGTGACAGTCGGATGAAAATTACTTAAGAAATTTTCTATGAAGACTCGGGTCAAGGCATTAACATAAATTAGCTAGATACCTACAAGTTTACATCGAAGGCATAAAGAGACCAAGATGATTAGATGAAGTGTCGAGGATGACCTCGAGGCTTCGAAAAAGACTTGAGGGTTTTGCCAAGTTATCTCGCGATTGGGCCGAGCCCATGAGAGACTTGCGGCCCAGCTAAGGTGTGGCTTGACACGTGTCCTTAGGGATTTAAGTGGATGAACTTAAGCAGATTTGCCCGGCAATATGCACGTGTCATATAGCCCAATACCTTTAAAATCCTTTCATACCGCGGTTTGCTTAACTTCATGAGAAGTTGGCACGATGCAATTTGAAAGGTGATAAATAGTTAAGCTTTTCATGGTGTCCCGATGACAGGGAACTATTTGGTTTTAAAGCATTTTGATTAAATGATTATATCAATGCTATTTATTCCACCTTGGTGAAGATCTTTTTAGATTAAGACCAATATTATGGCAGAAGCTATTTAATATTTGGTCGTATTTTTCAGATGACTGAAAAATTTGTTTACCCATGAGGGTTGACTAAATTATTTGTCCCGAGATGACTCGGACAAGTTAACTCGGACGAGCATGAGCTTGCCGAGTGATTTTTACCCATGAGGGTTGATTAAATTATTTGTTCCGAGATGACTCGGGCAAGTTAACTCGGATGAGCATGAGCTTGCCAAATGTTTTTTACCCATGAGGGTTGATTAGATTATTTGTCCGAGATGACTCGGACAAGTTTACTTGGATAAGCGTAAGCTTGCCGAGTGTTTTGCCCACGAGGGTCAATTAAGCTATTTGTTCGAGATGACTCGGGCAGATCCGCTTGGATAAGCATGAGCTTACCGAGTGCTTTTCACCCACGAGGGTTGATTGAGTTATTTGTTCCGAGATGACTCGGGCAAATTCACTCGGATAAGCACGAGCTTACCGAGTGATGAGGTTGCTTTAGCATGAGCTAAGCACCTATATAAGAATGATTTTTTATAGTTCTTGACTATATGCTTAGTCTGTTTTTGACTAACCACATAGTCGGGGGCTACACCTAATTAGGTGCATCAGGAGATGCACCTAGATATTTATTTTTGAGAATTTTTTAGATATTTTCCAGCCCTTCACAGTCTTTGGAGCCACTCGGAAAGATTCAGGCAGAGATGATGGAATCACTCGGCGCCAGAGTGCTCGGCCAAAGAGGTTTTTGGCCGCATACTATTTTGGTTTGAAGCCGAGTTGTCTCGTCGACGAAAAGGACTCGGGGGCTACTGTGGAGATTATGGCAATCGGGTATCTACATGGCAAGCTTATCCGACTAGAGATAGGGATAGGTTGTGCCTACCAAATATGTAAATCAACTATGACTTGGGTATTACGTTGCCGATTAGATAAGGCAACGGCTCATAGTCATAGTTTGGTAAGATTAAAGAAACCGACTTAGAGTAAGATAGGGTTTCCGACTTGTAAGCCCGCCTCCCAAGACTATATAAGGGGAGTAAGGGGCGTCCCTTGAGGGATATCAGAGTTAATGAGCAAGAGCTTTAGACTTTAGATACATAAGATCACGAGATCAATAAAGACACTCGGCGGATCGAATCTCCGAAACAGGAGTAGGGTATTACCTCACGAGAGGGCCTGAACCTGTCTAAATCCTTGTTTTCCACCTAACCCATTGTGCTTGGCGATCTTGACTGCACCCCCAATTTTCTATTGCCGAAACCGAGTTTCGACACTAATGGTTATTGTCACATTTTAAAACGACCTTGGTTTTGTATGCTAAAGATTTTGAGAAACAACCATTGAAAATTGTTGCAGAGAGAGGGAGACTAGCTTATGTCTCCCGAGGTTCTTAGAGGTTCGTTTAGGGATGGCAGCGGTTCGGGTTTGGTTCGGGTATTCACGGGTTTTGAGTTTTTGGGTTTTGGTTTTGGTGCATGTTTTTCGTTCATGGTTTTGCGGTTTCGATACTTGAAATATTTTAGGTTTGATGCGGTTTTTAATTTTAACCCGTGGATAACCCAAACCCAAACCAAAAACCCAAACCCGAAGTGAACCGGAACCTAAATCGTGGATAACCCACCATACGTGCGGCGCACCAGCCTCAACCCGTGGCGCCCATTGCCCGGTGCCCACGCACGAGCGAATTAGGAGGAAGACAGGAAACCCTAGCCTAGCGTCGCCCTTTCACTCCCGATCCCACCTAGCGTCGCCGCCGCCGGAAACCAACCGCGCGGTCCGCGCCTCACCCCGCCTCCCCGCGCGCCGCCGCCACAACATCCTCGCCCCACGCGTGTCACAGCCACAACATCCCGCCCCGCGCGGCGCACGTCATCTTCGTGGTAAGAGAAACCCTAGCCGCCCCCTCCTCTCTCTCTCCTTCTCTCTGTCTCTTTTGATCTCGGCTAATAGTTTCGGCTAGTAATTTTGGGTTTTGATTAATCCGTCGGGTTTCAGGTATCCGCGGTTTTCGGTTTTGATGGTGGATTTTCATCTGAATCGGTTTCAGTTTTGATTTCGGGTTTTAGGTTTGGGTTTTAGTTTTAGATGCTCATAGACTACCCGAACCAAACCCGCCCCGTTGCCATCCATAGCTTCGCTAGCTAGCTTATGTTTCGCGTACGAGGCCTGCCGCAATGAGATGTTCCGTGCTTTGCCATCGAAATTTCACAACCTACTAGCGTACGGACATGCAGTTCAATATTAATCACCGTGCAGTGTTACCAATGCATTTTAATTTTCAAACAAATTCGCACAGTGCGCCGTATCCCTATCATGGACAACTTCTAATGCATTAAGGTTTATCTATGTGTCTATGATGTACTTAAAAATCTATTAAACTTTTTATAAATATTCTTAAATCATTAAACTTTCTATAAACATTGTTAAATCGTCAAGTAATATTTTTACAGACGTTTTTAGATTATCATATATGACATTTTTACAAACACTTTTATACCGTCACGTGACACTTGTCTAATTTTATCGTCGATTTTTACTATTTTACACATCATCAGATTAGATCTTTTAATATTAAAAAGGTAATAACTTTCTCCTGTATACGATGCAAACGCTCCTACTGTTCGACATACGTACGTACGTAATTTGTGCCGTTAATTTGGGTGTTAATGAATCAAGTTGCATATATACAACGTTTTGTCCTGTAAAACCAATCATATTACTCAATATTTCTTCTTGCGAAGAAAAAAATGAGTTCACTAATCACTGGTACATGTTTGTGCCGAATTATAGAGTTTTCATATGAAATTTTCATAAAAAGAGGTCACGAAAATATTGATATATCTACGATAATTAAGAGGTGACGAAAATATTGATATATCTACAGATAATTAGTATGTCATTACGGTATTCAAGAGCTATATAAGGGGAATTCTAGACTTCACGCTTAGTCTGACAATTAGCCATACCAAATTATGACCGATTTTTCCAAACAAATATATTACATATTATATATTAAAAAATCCATTAAACTCCCAAAAACGGTCTTGCACTGCCACGTGGTACTATTTAATATTACTTGTCGAGATCGTGGTACTATTTAATATTACTTATTTAATATTACTTGTCGATTTTCACTTAAACTGGTGACCCAATATTTTAAACCATTAGATTTAATGTATTATTAAAAAAGTAAATTGTTGGCCGGCAAAAGAGAAAAAAACATAAGTACTTCGTACGTGCGATTGAAAAAAACAATAAACCTTACTTACTAACGGTCACGGAAGGAAAAAATCTACACACGGAATTAAGATTAAAAATGATAAATACAAATAGATATATGTATGTAGTATAAAAATCGATCATCTTTGGAATAGGATTTTCTATAATTTAAAAATAAAAGATATTATTCTACAACTTTACGCAAATATATGTTGTTAAACTATAGATCTATAGTATCCAATCAATGCTCTATGAATGTTCTATCTTTTAATTTTTTTAAAATTATATATTCAATTTTTGATTCCATCGTATTCCTTCAATTAAATATACTATTGATGTTTATGATCATAAGTACATCACAAAATATGAGATCGACATATAATAATTAATTTTATGGTAATTTTTAAATAATTTCACCTCATAACTCATATTTAGGGTATCAAATATTACTTGACGAATATACAACGTTAATTGAATCTAGATTTAAAAAAAATGAAAACAACATAATTTAGTTTTAGTTGTGTTTTTTTAAAGTAGATCTGACTTATTTTAGTTTCTTTGAATTACGATTCTCAAAGTTTTTTGAATTTTTTAACAATATGATTGGTATTTAAGAAATGACCAGCACAAATATTACGTGCATCTGAAAAATTATAAAAAATATTTCTAGCCAATAATCTTGCTATAATATAACCCCTTAGTCCATCACAAGATTTATGGCCATATTATATGTTTTTTATTTGCCAAAATAGTTTTGACAACAAATGAATAATCAAGTAACATGTGCAATAAGCTACTCATGATATATTTTCTTATAGTTGAGAAATTTGAACATGTCAGGCATAGTTGATGAACATATGTCAATATGTCATATACCCTATTGATGTGACTATCAGTATACTTCAATGAAATAGTCATTGTAAATAAGTTTAGGAAAATAAATACATTCTTCAAATTAGTAGCGAAGATGTCTCATGTGATCATGAACCATAGGTGTTGAAAATAAACCAGGCGATATATGCCAACATATAAATAATAATACGGTGCTCTGGAGATTATTGTGGCACTATACTTTAAAAATCACTTTTTTCCTGGTTACATATAAGTTCCTCTATTGATTTGGGACAAAATTAGACTCTTCGTATTTATGTGACACAAGGAGTATAAATAATATAAGTCTATTTAATTATATGAAGTAGTCATATTAGCTATATTTTTAATAGAAAATATCTTTCACTAATATATCATAAAATCCATGGTCATATATAACACACAAGAAAAATATTATTTAAGTTTTTAAACTCCAAAAATAAGATATGCTAAATATTCCAAAAAAGAATCACGTATAATACAAATAGATAGTAACTAACTCTGACCTTTTTTTCTTGAATATAAATTCAAGGCTGTGCAGTTTCAAGTAATATGGATAAACCAGTTATTAACAAAAACATGTTTAAATTTCAAACATATCATCCACACATAAATATATATTCCTAATAAAAATTAAAACAATATTAAATAAGGTGTACATATATATGCGTTGGCTACTTTTCCTAACAAATCTGACAGAGTCCACCTCTTCGAAGGCATGCACAAGATAGGTTTATTTTCTGCTGACTGATCAGAGATGGGGTGGCTACCATGCACTGACTCAGTTGCACGTACGTACGGCGAGCGCGTAGCGCTTAGTTTAAATCGCTTCCTTTTATCAAATAATAAAAGTTAATTACGTTGATATCATAAGTATAATTTAGTCAATTATTTTATAAATTGCTCAAATAAATCATTTGTTTTGTTTTGGTGGTGCAAATTTGTTTACAAACATTAAAAACTACACGGGTCTAACATAATGTATTTGTACGGGGCAAGCTTAAATGTCTTTAGGCAAACAATAAGTCTACAAATTATCACTCATATTTTCATCTATACTGGCTGCTACTTATACTTTCAATAAACTTTACAAGCAATAACAAAATTTAGCTTAAATTGGATTTTACTATCAATCATATTGCTATGACTTATTCACGGATCATGTGTGGCCATGTTTACAAAATAAATTAACACAACTTAATTGTGAACTCCGAACATGACACGTTTTATGTTATTTGCATAAAAAACAAGATAAATGATTTGTTTAAGTATTTTACAAGGTAAGCGAATCTAGGTTGTCATACCACCGACGTATTTTATTCAAATAATAATAAAACAAGTTGATTGAATGTTTTAAAGTTTCAGTTGAAAGTTTTAAAAATTCAGTTAGAAGTTTTAAATTAAAATATTCTTTTCTTAAATAAATAAGTTGAATGTTTTTAAATTTGAGTTGAAAGTTTTGAAAACTGAATTGAAGATTTCAAAATTTAAGTTGAACTTCTATTAGAAAGTTTACTCCAATTTGTTAATTTTTAGGATGAAACTTTCTGTTGAAAACTCTCTGTTGCAAAATTTACTCAAATTTAAAAGTATTCAGAGATTACTTTTGAAAATAAATTGGTAAGAGAACCCGTTACCCCTACTCAAACAAAACTCACACTAGCCCACTAGCACGTACAACCTAACCATCGAAAGAAATACTAAGGGAAACATCAAATTTACCGAGTGCCTAAGTCTTTGCCGAGTGCATTTACTCGCACACTCGACAAACCCTTTTTTACCGAGAGGACACTCGGCAAAAAACACACACAGCAAAATCGGCTGTTTGCCGAGTACCCTACGCAGGCACTCGGCAAACAACCCATTTTACCGAGTGCCCTACTTTGGTACTCGACAAACAACAAATTTTGCTGAGTGTCTTTTAGTGGCACTTGGCAAAGCGTAACGATCATCATGCCGTTACGCGTTCTGTCATTTTTTGGACAAAAAAATTAGTTTGTCGAGTGTCCTTCCCAGGCACTCGACAAAATGGCATCTTTGTCGAGTGCCCCACCCAGGCACTCGGTAAACTTGCTACTTTGCTGAGTGCCTTCTGATGACACTCGGCAAAATATATATTTTGTAGAGTGTTTTTCTCGACACTCAGCAAACTTTTGAAATTTTTCCTCCTCTGTCCTCCAACCTTTTTCTACTCTCTAAATACAACATGTGGTCCGTCGACGGGCTGGTCAGTAGTCCTCCAAGGGGCTATCCGAGGAGATGAAAGAATGATCGGGACGTCCTACCAATGGGTCTGATGATTGACTTAAGAACAAGATAAGCCAAGATTTTTTAGACAAGTTCGGTCCTCTTGGAGGATAAAAAGCATACTCATGTGTTCTTTGTTAGGGTGGTGTGAGATTCAGGTTTGAGTACAATGGTGTAAGCCGAGAAAAGATTTCCCCCTGTGTGTGCCCTGTCCTCCCTTTTATAGTTCAAGAGGGGCAGTTATAATGGGCTTAGCACGCAAGAAAGCTTGGTCATAAAGTAAAAACCAAGTACAAACCAAGACTGAAAAGTACAGCAGAATTGCCTCGGGATCCGCTCGTCGCAGGCATCTTGTGTGCAGTCCTATCGGGTGACGTCATCCTCTACTAGCTTGTCCCCTCCTTGTTTTATCTGCGAGCCTTGCCAAGGAAGCCTATCTCCCGAGGACGGCCGCCCCTTTTCTGGTCGGGGCCGTGCGCGCAGGTCGGGCCAGGGGGAGCCGTGGTCGAGTCAGAGGGCAAGGGTCGGGCTGGCCGTCCTTGCCCGAGGCCTGACTTCGGACCCTAGCCCAAGGACTCCAGATCCGACCCGTCCGACCTCATTCCCTTGGCATGGGTGACCCCGGGGTGAAATCCCCCACATGGTCCTTAATTTTAAAATTTGGTATTTTTTATCGATCTGTTTTGCTATATTTCATTGATTTATTATATTTATAGGATTTTTTTGTCAAGTGTCAAATTTGAACTGCAAGTGATTCAAATAATTGAATAAAATAAGTGAAAAAATAATATTCATGTTATTTAGTCCAGTTTGAGGCCTTATCTGGGAAATGAAAAGAAATTTCGAACATGTTCTTCAGGAAATACGATCACGAACGTGGACCGAATGATTTTAAAAATTATAAAAATAGCAAACAAAGTCCGAAAATCATGAAATTTTTCAGGATATGATATCATACGTTGAGGTTGTGGTAAAAAATTAAGAAGGTTTCGAATATTTTTTCATGTACAACGCTCACAAACCGAAACTTCTCCGAAGAAGATTAGAAGTGTTGAGAAGGATCGGTAGGATTTGGAGGCAAAGTGACGGCCGAATTGGGGTTTGACTTCAAAATTTTTCTATAGGCAATAGTTAGCATAGATTGGTTTATGTCAAATTTTTGGTAATTTTTAGATTCGTTTAAATTATTAGTTGCATGAAATATAGAGTTTTTTTGCCGAGCGTAGCACTCGGCAAAAAGCACACGGCAAGATTTTGAAATATATTTTAAATTCCTTAACGACAAAACTGAAAAATAAAAAAATACTTTGTAGTGTGCCCTAGATCCGAGTTCCGGCACTCGACAAAGAGCCTCTTTGCCGAGTGCCCGAGATCTGGCACTCGACAAAGGGTGGGTATGCCGAGTGCCAGATCACGGGCACTCGGCAAACCGGCCTTATTACGCCCTCGGTGAACCCGAGCCGCCGCTTCGCCTCGCCGGTAGCGCCCCGGCCCCGCTCCTCACTGCTCATGATAAGTAGAAACACAACCCTCCTCTATCACAGGCACGCGTGGGGCGGTTTGGCTAGGGGAGCGAGGCGAATGGGCGCACACACGAGGGGTCACGGGTTTGACTCCCACGGAGGGGCAATTTTTCGGACAAATTTTTGTGTAGGCGCACATACGAGGGGTCGTGAGTTCGACTCTCGTGGAGGGGCAATTTATCACATACCCAAAATCCAGGGTCGAAAAATTTTGTCAAAACCAAATAAAAATAAGGTTTCTCAATTTTATGAACCAAAAATTTTTCTTTTCTAACTTAGGAAAGTACCTCAACTTAATGCATGATCAAAAACTTGAGAACAAAATAAACCTTTTTTATTTCTAATCTTGAGCATTGATACATTTATACATGTGAGCATGCATATGCATAAAACATGTTTTGACAAATGAGTCCTTTGTGCTATTGGATTTTGGTCTCGCATTTCATAATAGGACTCATAAGCATAGTCTAAAAGATTTAAATTTATAAAACGAGCCTAACAACTAATATTGGGTAATAACATGTGAACATAAGATTTAAATTCAAAGATCATCTCCTCAACTCAAGATAAAAATTCAACATAACTCTAAAAGTCAAATTAGATGGATTTGTACAAGTGGGAACATTTACAGAAAGACAGGCTACCCTAATTTTCTAAGACAATCCATACTAGATAAAATCATAGAAAAATTCCTGTGGGTGTCAAACATTAAATTCAACTCAGTATAATTTTGGTATAATTTAATAACTGGGTTTGAAGCCCCAAACAAATTAGACAAAATAGTCAAATATTAGGCTAATTAATATTCTATTCGGCTAAAATGACATCTTATCTAAAAGTTAATTAAAATGCACATAAATGTATATAGGAAATAATTTATTTAAATACTAGTTAATTAAAATGAATAAATATAATTTTTCTAGAATTTTTCTTCTCTGTTTAGGCCTCCTAAAAATTTAATAGTTTCTAAATAGGCCATCTTTGTTTAGTTTCTGTAAACAAACCACAAATGATTTTTGTGTGCAACCAAAGAAAATGAAATCTAGGTATAATTATCTACCACTAGTAAAATTCTCATTAATTCATCTAGTCCACACCTTAAACTATAGATTAACAAAGTGAGAGAGAGAAGAAAAACCTGAAAATTTTTCCAAAAACCATTTACACCCATGTTCCTATCCATACCCCTCTCCCTTGCCTGGCCTATTACGTGTTGGACCCACAAGGCAGCCTCCACGGCTTGCTATTCCTCTGTCCCTCTCCTCTAGCCGACCGGGAACACGAGAGAGAAGCCGAGATCGAGGGGTGAGTCGTCGCCGCATGCTCGACGCGTGGTCGGGACGTGTCCGGCGCCGAGCTCGCTCTCAAACTCCCCGGCCGCATCGCCACTCATCACTCCCCACCTCCGAGCCAAAGAAACCGAGAGGAGAGCCCCATCTTGTCCTCCTCGCTTCTACTCCACCGTCGGCCGCCGGGAAGGGTTCATTGCCGACTGTTGTCAAGCCGCGCTCGCCACCATCTCTTTCGCGTTCCATACTCTCCTCACAATGCCGAAGAAATTTTGTTTTGATCCCATCTCATTTTGTCCACTGCAACTATGGGAACACCGCCATGCCATCGCCGGCCCTGGAGCAAGCTATGGAGCACCACCGCCAAGACATCATCCACGTTCGCTGTCGATCTAGACCATGCCAAGCCGAGCCAATGCGCCATCGTATTTGCCTCGGCCTCCTCTTCAAAACCCCTCAAGAACCCCAAAGAATGATGCAACAGAGAGAGAGAGAGATCACCGTCGTCTTCCCTGACTCCGGTCGTCGAGCTCCATCATCGATTCCAATGCATCCGGTGAGTCGCTGGTCAATTCCATGCGCATAAGCCATCCTCTTGCAATTCATGACCCCGTGCATGCCCTGATTTGGTATTTGGATGGCCGGTTTGGTCCATCGTTGTTGTCCCGAAGCTATTTACCGCCGCCGCTGGGTTCCTCCATCACCGCCGCCTCGCCGGAGTTCTTTTGTCTCAGGACTCTATTCAGTGAGTCTCCTAGGTACCCAAGAACTCGCATACATGCATCCCTTTGGGTAGAACCGACCTCTAACTTGGCATGCAACCGCACCCCAAGCCTAGCTGCCGCTTGCACCACCACCACCATCGACTACGGCCATCACCGGTGACAAGACCACCACCTACGGGTGTGCAAGAATCTTGCACACCTTTCTTCTTTTGGTCGTTTCCCCAGCCGAGCCACCGTTCGCCGACGACATCGCCGTCAAACCCGTCGGCCGGTGAGCTCTGCTCCTGCTGCTGCTTTCTCCTCACCCCGTGCCTATGACAAGTGGGTTCCACGGCGTTAGGAGCTTAGGACTTGATTAGCAAATGTTTAAATCTTGTAAGGTTCTTTCTGTAAAGATTACTAGTATGACATGTGGACCCATGGACTTAAATGTAAATAAGTAATAATTGAGGCGCTCTTTACGGATTTTTATTTAACACGTGCTATGGACTGCGGATGCTATTTGCTGAGAACCCAGGGGCCTTTTGCATATTGGCGACCAGTGGACCCCATGTATTTGTAAATTGGGAATATAAAAGAAAATAACTAAAACAATAATTTTTCAACAGGAATTGAACAAACTTACAAATTCAATATAAAATCAGATATAACTCCTTTTAGATGATTCCAGTTGCTATAGATTCACAAAGATGTGAACTTCATTTTAGACATATAAAACTTGATCCTCACTGTACAAATTTTATCTCAAAAATTTTCTAAGTTAAATCACACATAGAGCTTGCACAAACTTATAAAATACATAGAAAATTCAGTTTAACTTATTTTTGAACAAACTTAATTCTATAGATGCACCAACTTACACTATCTATTTAGGAAAAATAAAAATGACAGTAACTTTGTGCCAAATGCCTTTAAGGCTATTAATATTGAAATGATGAGATTTTGATGAACTAAACTTTAGGGATTTATATAAATTTTATTTTAACTCCTTTTTGAGTAGACTTAATTTCTGTAGAATCATCAAAACATATACTTTCAAAGTATAAAATAAAAATATGTGCTTACTGTGTAGCAAAAGCTCTCAAATATTCATATAAGGAATAAATAACTTAGTGCACACTTCAAATTGAAAAATTTGTAGAAAATTCATCTTTAATCCATTCGAAGTGAACCAAGTTTCTATAAAACCATCAAATAATGGACTTCAACTAGGTAAAATAAAATATGGTCACTCATATGCCAAATATGTCAGTAAACCTTACAAAGAAAACTAGGTACTAATAATAGTAGTTAAGTACTATATATATGTGTATGTGCCCATTTGCTCCAAGTAAATCTAATTAAAACTTGTTGGACCAGATAAACCATAGTTCCATCCCTACTTACCAAAACCTAGTACACATAGCTCATATATAGAATGTTAAAACAATGACCTAGATCACCTTTAGATGCAAAAGTATGTAGTAAAATAATAAAAGGGTATAAACTTGTAGACTTAAGGTGGATTAAATAGCAAATGTATTTAGTTTATTCAACTAAATCAAAATATAACATGTTCTAGACCTACAACACTAAAGTCATGCGCTTATTAAACAATATAAACCTACGACACGTTATAATCGGTAAAATGCTTAATTAATTCTTAATAACTCTAAAAGTTGTGAAACAAAAGATGTTAGTCCTAGAAAACATAACTCTTCACCCCTATGAGATCAAATTAATAAAAATCAAATTATAGGAACCTTGTCCAAACATCACCTAACCCTATACCGCTACTTCCCGATAAAACTTCTAAAGATCATAACTCTTAAACAGAATAAGATAAATTAGTAATTATTTCACCTAAATTCAAATCAGATCAGAACCTACTCAATGTACACAAATCATGCATTTTAGAGCATTTTGAATTTTTCGCATATTTCGGTGTTTAACTGCATAACGTGTTCTTTTTATAGATAATTGCTTAAACGGTGAAGAGTGACTTAGGTGCTGAGCTTTTCTAGTTATAAGGCAAGTTCCACCTTCCTCTCTCTTTGAACACTTTGAACCAATGTTTCGGAGGTTATTGAAAATGTTTGCAAATACTGCATGTTGATTGTACACTAATAAATTAAAATTTTATTAAACCTGTTAGACAAACTCGTATTACTTGCATTATCACCTTAACCCCACATATGTCTATATCCCTCATTCCTAACCTTAGGAAAAATATGACTATACCACCTTATATCATAAGTTTTGATATCACTAGAGTGCTATAATGCTTAGTCATGCTTACAATGTTTTTTCTCGTCCTTATGAGCTCATTACAAACATGAAAATTTACTTTTAAATAATCTAGACAGAACTTGAATACTTGACATTTTGACAAATAAAATGTACTTTATTTCTAATGTTAGGCTTGTCTTCGTGCTTGCCAGTACATTATTTCTAATAATGTACTGACTCTTGCCACTGGAATATCCACTTTGCTTGCAGGTATTGACTTAGTTCTTGAGTGATGCGGGTTTACAATTTGTTTCTTCTAGTATTGAACTTAACAGGGTAAACCCCTAGTCGATGTGCTTGTGAATGGGTAGTCTCTGATTTATATATATATATTTGGCCGGTCAGCCTATGTATTTATTAAGTTGATGTAAGTCTTTAAATTCCTTTCATCTTATATGTATTAGCTATGAATGCCTATGCTTGAGATGAAAGTGTGAATCTAGTGCACATCACGGGAAGTAGATTCACATGAGTATAAGTTAAGGATATTTGAGATGTTGTAGATCTTTAGCCATTTTTGTCAAGTCTCCTGAATATATAACACATCTGGTTGCTGCCTTCGATGGTTTGATGGGTACATCTCAGGTTGGAGTTGACTGGCAAGCTAAAGGCCCAGCAACGTCTCCAATATCCTTCTCTCGGAGCGTCGAACGTCTCATTGTGTTTAAAGAAAAATATGGGCTATGCTATACATTCCTTCAAATATAATAAGAGGTTGAGTGTGTCCCGACATAATTTTTTGGACAAATTTTCACACGGTTGTGTTTGGCTGGGCCGGTCACTTGCCTGGTTTGCATCCAAATTTTTAGGCTTTATTTTTTTTAAAAAATGGATTATAGACTTTGCCGAGTGCCAGGATCCGTCACTCGGCAAAGAGGTTGACTTTGTCGAGTGCCCTAGATGTGGCACTCGGCAAAGCCTCCCCGTTACCGTCCCAGTGGCTGGCCGGGCTCTTTTTTTTGTTGAGTGCCTTCCGAGCACTTGGCAAAGTCTTTGCCGAGTGTTCGACGAAAAACACTCGACAAAGTCACCTTTGACGATAAAAGATTTGCCGTGTCCTCTTTGTCGAGTGCTACACTCGGCAAAGTCCCTGAATCCCGTACTATAGGTGGACCTCATTCAAGTATAGGTGGACCTTACAATTTGACAGCCAAATCCTTACGGTTTTATTATTGCGATCGACGTGATACGACTCATGACATAAGATAAGATAGATGATCAATCATGATGACTCATTGAAATAACACCTGGTTTTACTCGATTTAGATTTAGATATAAGGCTGTTGTGCCATTCTACTTTTAGGTCTAGGCCTTAGTTCTCATCTTTTCAGCTTTAGTATTCTATGCCGCTAATTATGTATACTTAATACCTCATGTAATTAAGATTTGGGGGCCCTAAACGATCACGCACCTCGCAAATGCCACTGTATGGTCCTGTCCCTAATCTCTTAAGGCTTGCATTAGATTCAAATTATTATCTGCCTATTCCGTCGTTTTATGCTTCTGAACTACTAAATTGTGTGTTTCGTGTAAAAGATTTTATCAGTGTTACGGATCAAGTATACCTCCTATACTTGTATTCGTACCCTTTGGAAGTAAGCTATACCTAATCTTACCCGAAAGGGTATATCCAAGTTTGATAAATTTCATTGATAAGGTCAGACGTCCTTTCCCCATAAGGCAATCCATTAGAGTTCGATTCGAGAACTATGAGGACTAATCTGTTCGAGGCCTACTTGGGAGTCCTCGAGTTCTACTTGGATAAAAGGTTGTCTGCTTGTATAAATACTAACCTTCACAGGAGAGGAGGGTATCGAATCATAAGCCATGGCCATGAGCCACATCAAAGACCAGTCAGAAGGAAGCCAAATGCTAGCCACCGACTCCAAGTCACCGGGTTAGTTATCGACAAAGACTAGTTGATAGGCTAGATTAGATAACTTGCTCCCTCTTTGTAATCGATGTGACATATCCTATTGATACACATATAAACTGAAATAGGGCTATTACCCACCTCGGGGGCCTGAACCAATATAAAACCTTTGTCTCCCACATTTTACTCTTGATCTCAATGTCCCTGGTATCAACGTCCGCTACGTCCCAAAAATACCATTGTCGGGTCCAATCATTCAACAGTGGCACACCAATTAGGGGGTTTGGTGCTTCAAGGTTTCGACGAGATGGTGCCAAAAGGCAGATTTTCCAACGAAGGCTTCTATGATCACCCTGGTCTAGGAGATACGACCCTGCTGGCTTTCACACTCCTTCAGGTCGGATCCATCACCTTCCTGTTCTTTGCTGCACGTTGTTCACCCCTTCTCCGGCGTCCACCGAGAATGTTAGATTGATAACAAGGCTTGCCCGCAAGACCTAGAAATGCTGGTGCCCAATCCACATAATTTGATCTTGCTCACTTTGTGAATGCAAAGTCTTACTACAAGGGAAAGATGAAACTTATGCCGCCAGGCTCAACTCTACTCAACATGTTTCTCCATACAAGCTTTGTCCAATTCACAAGACGTGTTCTCACAACTTGGTTGGATGCAAGGTCCTCCTCAAGGTGGTCGACGAAACACCAACAGCTTCTTCAGTCAATGCCCTCCACAAAAGTTGTTCGATCCACTCCTAGAGAGCTAGATTTTCTAATGTCGATCGACGACGACAAGTTTGAGGTCTTGATGTCCGATGACTCAAACGAGTGGTTGGTTACCTTGGGCTTGACCTTCTTGAAACATCCTGTTCTCCACTGTCTTGAATCGCTCGAATCCTCAGGTTCAAATTTATATCGTGGCATGAATATAGTCGAGGCAGGGAAAATGACGTCTCGGCGACGGAGAAAAGGAACTCTCGAGGAGGACAAGCTCAACAACTTTTTGGACAAAGGATCTCCTTGAGTTCCCCGGGAGACTACCCTGGGAATGCCAACCGAGCACCTAACCAACATCCAGGGACTGGTAGACCAGATCCCCATTGGTGCAACAGGTGATCCTGTTGCAACAGTGTGGTTTGACAAGATGAAATCTACTATCGCCAACCTCGACACAACTTTTAAGGTGGACGCGCAAACACAAGCGAAGTGACAGTCCTTAGGGGATCCCCCAAGGTAAAAATTCTCCTCCTTGTGACAAAGACGATGATAACGATCAAGAACACATTACAGAGGTCGAAAATTGCCCCAATCGATCTCCATGACGACAGAGACCATGTGCACCACATCTCCCTCGCTGTAACAACTTACACGGACATCTCGAGCATCGAAGGCAAGAATGTGATCACTGGGACATGGACTCGAATGCAAACCGTCTCTATCAGCACAATGACCATGGTCTTTTGCTCGAGGACAACAACAACAACAACCATCGTGATCGTCGTGACAACCGCAGTCAACACAACAATAATAACAATCATGAAAATCACAATCATTGCAAGGCACGAGGACGAAGAAACTCCCTGTGTCCTCCAAGACAACGTGACAAAGACAACAATTGTCGTTCTCGGAACAATTCCCCTTAGCACTATGATCCTTCCTCTTCATCATCATCTTCTAGCAGAGGTCCAAGGAGGAATTCCTGACGAGACGACCGCCGACCGGTCTACCAATTGGGTGGCGGCTACAACTACAAGGCATTCAAGCCTTCTCGGAGGAGAAAATTTTGGTTATTAAAAATAAAGGGAGATAATTCTTTGACAAATCAAAAATCAAAAATTTATTTGGATTACAATCAAATTTAATTATTCAAAGAAGGATTTCCCCTGTTTTCCCTCTCCTTAGAAACACATTTTTAATATATTTTGTAAAACAACTTGAACCAGATTTGTAGAGATATCCATGGAGAGAAGTTGAAATACCATTTAAATTATTTCATAAAATTTAAGTAAAATTCATTTCAATATTTAAATTTTGGTTTTCAAATTTGGGCTCATAATTATCTCTGTTGACGGGCTATATCCACAGACGATATTTGTAGAGTACGGGGATCGTTGGAACCAGGATATATACAAGATTAAGGTAAAAGGACGGGAGACAGGGATTTTTATATAGGTTTGAGCCCCCTTAACTGACAGGTAATAGCTCTACTCCTGTTGGCTGAAGTCGTGTTGCCTTTATATATCAGTATCACAGGAGTATAATATTTGGGATGACCTAGTCTCTATCGTCTTGGCGGCATGGAGCTCTTAAACATAGTCGATGGTTAGTGTAGTCTTCTCCCTTGAATATGAACTCGACAAGATTGGAGGTAGCTCTAGATCTCTTTTATTGGCTTTGTGGATCCGTATTGGGTTTGTCTAGACCTGTCTCGGCCTCTGTTGGTGTTTGTTGGCTTGTTCTCTCTTCTCCTGGGGGTCTTATATTTATATTTATAGTGTTGATTACCTTCTTCTCAAGTAGAACTCGGAGAACTAGAACAAGATACAAACTAAGAAGACCTTATCTTGTCTGACTAGGACTCTAACACCTTCTATTTTTGGAAGATAATTTCCTTCTACATCTGTCATATTTTCTTAGTTAAAGTATATCTTCCTATATATCATTAGGTATATGGTATTGTCGTATATCATGAACCTAAGTATAGGAGGTATGTCTTATCCTTGACACTGTGACTTCAATGCAAATGAACTAGACAATGTTCCCGACCATAGACCTTAGAACAATAGTTGTCGAACTCGCCTAACCATTCTTGGACGGCCGAGAAGGTCTAGAGTACGCGACTAAGTTCTCTGCCCAGCCTTGACCAAGAATACAACCATGGTTTGAATTTGGATTGAAGTCAAAAACTCAAACTTTCATAAACGAATCTTGAAAAATTTCGTCAGTGATTTCTCTTTCTCTTTATGTAGGTTCTCAGATCCATACAAGATATATGACCATGCTATAGCGTTGTTGTTCTGAGTTTTTTGTAATCGACACAAAGTGTGAGACCATAATACAACTTTTTGACTCTGTTCTATCATGGGACCTCTTCTTGTATGTACTAAGACTTAAAAGTTACTAATCTGATGTCCATCTAGTCGGAATAAATTCTTGACTACCATGCCTTGGGACCAGTATATGTCTTTTGCTCTACTATATGACCTTCCTAAAATCAATTCTCAGAACAAATTATTAGATAAAAAGCTCCCAAGAAAATGCTCAGGAGTAATATGGTATGAACTGAAAATATAGAAAAGAACTAAAAATAAATTATATATGTGTGATAATAAATGAGCACTCTCACTAGAGCTGCCCTTAGCTGAATGGAGTTATGTACTCTTCCTAGCCCCTAGCTGATTTTATGGAAAGTTTTTCATAAAAGCAACTTCAATCTTATAACAGGACTATGCTCAAGTTGCGAATTTCTAGCTCCTAGCCGTGAAGTTGGAAAAACCAATTCCCGATTACACAACCGATTAATATGTTATAGTGGGTGCTCTGACATGACCAACCTGACGTG
This sequence comes from Oryza australiensis, assembly GCA_019925245.2. Lineage (NCBI taxonomy): Eukaryota > Viridiplantae > Streptophyta > Magnoliopsida > Poales > Poaceae > Oryza > Oryza australiensis. The sequence continues at coordinate 1,618,435 of JAIFGZ020000044.1, forward strand.
GTTATTGGCCCTTAGAATCTGACTAATCCAATAGTACCAGGCGTCCCCGGCCAAGGTCTATGAGACCCAACGATTAGTTAGATTTAACGTAAAAGATCGATAAGAAACGACTTCAAGACGTAGTGATATAAAAAGGGGATCAATGGACAAATATAACGCATTTGATATGTATAAATACTTACAGAGATTAATGCATGGGGATGGTAAGATTGCTACCACCCTTGTCGAGGACCAAATTTGTAGCCATACCGACCAGCGTGTAGTCGTACCTCGACCACTCGTAGAGGTGGTGATAGGATCACTACCACCACTGGTCAAGGACCAAGTGTAGTCATACATCGACCACTCGTAGAGGTGGTGGGAGAATCTCTACCATACTTGTTGAGGACCAAGGTGTAGTCAAACCTCGATCACTCGCAGAGAACTCGAAGAGGTTGTGGGATCGCTACCACGCTAGTCGAGAGGACCAGTATAGTCGTACCTTGACCACTCTTAGAGGTGGTGAGAGGATTGCTATAACCACTGGTCGAGGACCAGGTGTAGTCGTACCTCGACCACTCTTAGTGGTGGTGAGAGGATCGCTACAACCGCTCGTCAAGGACCAGGTGTAGTCATACCTCGACCACTCGTAAAGATAGTGGGAGGATCGCTACCATGCTAGTTGAGGACCAGGTATAGTCGAACCTCGACCACTCACAGAGAACTCGGAGAGGTGGTGGGATCTCTACCACGCTGGTCGAGGACCAAGCACTAGTACCTCGACCACTCTTGGGGGCGCTTGAGTTGGTTATTATATGTGCATCTCATGTGGCCAGCATGATTCGCATACCCAACTTATAAGCATATCGACCGAAGTTGTCAAAGAGTTTTTGTGGACTGGACACCGTGTGTTGAAGTATTTTTCAGTGAATTTCCTTATCGGCGTCTGGTTCTTGGCTGGAGTCGTGAGATTAGCCATTTTATGAAGCCCGTCGATAGATTTGGTTGTCAGCACCTCGTTCTTGGCATTCGTCGGAGAGATGGCCGTGCAGGAATCATGTTGGCCTGTTCCGTTGTCATGGCCTTGTTCTCGACATAAGCCAAGGAGGACGAGATCGGGATGACAATGAACACCGGGAAGACGATGATTCCGACTTGGACATAAGTGATCTCCCAGGCCAGGACGGTCGTAGAATCACTCGTTGGAAAGTCCGCTTCTTGAACTCATCTCGTCGAAACCTTGAAGCACCAAGTTCCCTACCTAGCGCGTCACTATCGACGGGCTATCTCGCAGATGGTATTTGTAGAATATGGGATCGTTGGAACCAGAGTATACATAAGATTGAGGTAAAAGAGACGGGAGACAGAGATTTTTATACAGGTTCGAGCCCCTTAACTAATAGGTAATAGTCCTAGTCCTATTGGTCAAAGCCGATGTTGCCTTTATATATTAGTAACACACGTGTATAATATTTGGGATAACCTATTCTAGTCTCTGTTGGCTTGGCGGCATGGAGCTATCACATGTAGTCGACAGTTAGTGTATTCTTCTTTCTTGAATATGAACTCGACGAGATTGGAGGTAGCTCTAGATTCCTTTTGTCGGCTTTGTGGATCCGTATTGAGTTTGCATAGATCTGTCTCGGCCTCTGTTGGCTTATCCGCTCCCCTCTTGGGGATCTTATATTTATAGTGTTGATTATCTTCTCCTCCAAGTAAAACTTGGAGAACTAGAATATGATACAGACTAAGCAAACCTTATCTTTCTTGACTAGGACTCTAACACCTATTTTGGAAAGATAATTTTCTTATACATTTGTCATATTTCCTTAATTAAAGTATATATTTCCGTATATTATTAGATATATGGCTTGCCGTATACCATGAACCTAAGTATAGAAGGTAGCATCATTGACACTGACAATCTCCTTTAGGTTTTTTAATCTAAAACTGTTTTCCCTTGAGAATTATTCTTTTTAATCTACTCCCGCCATCCAAAATATGGCTACATTTGTATGTTAAATTTGAACCGTAAAGGTAGCTATATGTGAACTATAAATGTAGCTATATATTTTAGGGTGGAGTAGATGCTATGTAAAGGAGAGTTAATTTGGCCATTCCAAGAAAAATCTGAATATCATTGGATGGTTAAGGTATAGAGAGTATCAAAATAAAAAGTAAATTTCACAAAACTATATATTTTTAGATCAAATTATCACACAAATTTAGCTTTAATGTGTTTTATCACAAAACTAGAGGTTTAGCACCAATTTTATCACAAACTACAGATTTAAAATGAAGTATCATGAAATTATAGATTTAATATTAAAATTATCATATATTGTAAAGTTTTAATCCCTAGCGCTACCATTATGTTGGAGCTATAAATTATAAATGTTATAGTTTTGTAATTAAATTGACGTCAATTGGCACCGAACGTGTAGTTTGTGAAACTCAGTCTTAAATATAGCTTCATTATAAATGTGTTGTTAAATATTTAGTTACGTGATACAGTAAGTTCATAGTAAGATCATCCATAGTTTTATGATAGTTTGGTCAAAGTAATATTTGTAGTTTTATAAAATTTACTAAAATAAAGACTAAAAATATGTGGGGCATAAGACAAAATTGGTAGGCATAAAAGGATAAAAGGGATAGGATAGAGCACAGATTTAGAGAGACACGGAGAGTTTTGTACTGCCTGCGACCCAAAATGACTTCACCTTTCGCTATTGAAACACAAACTAATGTGGAGTAAAAATAGAACTAAAAGTATCTCTTATTAATAAAAAATAGTATTGATGAGTGTGCAGATAATAGTTATAAAGCAATAAAACTTATCGATTTTTTATATGACATAAAGAGAAAGAAGTAAAGTTATTTTGGATCAAATGATAGAGGCTATAAATGAATTTATTTTGAAATGAAGTATCATGATACATGAAGTTATTTTGGGACATAGATAATAGTCTCAAGTGAGCTCTGGTGTTAAAAGATCGGAGTCTGTCGTACATCCATGCCCGTAAATCACATTAATGCGACACAAAGGGTAGCCATAGGTACCTAGCAATGGATTCCATGGCAAGAAAGCATTTACGCTACGAGTTCTATACAAACGTGAATGAGAAAGGGAAGAGTAACAAAAACTACCGTCACAAAATACGAGTAAAATATAATTTTATATGTCATAGTAAGTTTTTTGTCCATGAAAAAATATAATAATTTAGAATTAAATTGGGGACACATCTTAATACTAATAATAATAATCTGAACAGATCATTTGGATTAGAATCAATTGGATTAGATATATTGAATGCTTAGATTTCTATATTTTGAAATGAAGAAAATACTCTCATGTGCGTGTAGTTAACATCAAATTTTGAGTTTTCTCTTAGCACCAATAACACTGGCTGGAGTGCTGCACACGAGTCCGTTACTTCAATGCATTGTCCCCTCAAGACCTTTAATTTTGGTTGGCATTGTGCCCAGAAAACGTTGATGAGTCGCATCAAGGGGGCAGTAATATTGTTTCCGCATGACAATATCGATTTTTACAGGCGGTTCTTTCTGTCTGTGAAAATCGGTTTTTCAGATGGCCTACTCAGATATCCGTTCACAAAAATATGTAAGAGCAAAAAAATCATGCCCAGAAAATCAGATCCTCAACAAATTCACAATACAATTCAACATTTAACAAATTCATAACTTCAATTCACAGTACATATCACAAATTCTCAAACTCGAACGGCGAGAAGTAGCATGCAGCCAGCGACAAACAGCAAATCCCCTTTGCTGCCACTGCTCCATCGTCGTGGGCGCGTGGCAGCACATGTAGTGCATACAACTTTACCACATCGAGGAGACCATCTCATGGTCGGCTGGTCTCAGAGCCGCCGCTGTCACGGTGGCCGTGCCGTAACCGTTGATCCACCGCTCCTGGACGGTGAGGAAGATGTGGGCACCTCCCCTTTAATTTGCTGCCACTGCTCCCGGATCCACCTCTGTCACACCCCCTGAAGTTTCCTTCTTTTTCCAGCGTTACATTATTTAATAAATCATCCAAAAAAATATCTAAAATTAATCTTGAACAAAACCCTAATTAAAAAATACACACCGGAGGTCGCCACATGTCAGTGCACTCGGTGAGCTCCCTTTCTTTTCTCCTTGCCCTTCTCCGCCGCGCATCGCCGTTGTGCGCTCGACAAACGGGCCCCACTAGTCGGTGACTCAAAGGAGGACGGTCCATGATAGACCGAGTCCACACGCGGCCAAAACATGCAGCAACGACGTGGCAACGCTGATGTGGCACCGACGCGGCAAAGCCGCTGGCAGCCATGGTGAGCGCCGCGCGGACGACCCAAATCACTCCGAAGAGGATCGGACGGGCATGGAGAGCGACGGCCTGGATCGGCCCGAGACCGATCTAACGCCGAGAGCGAGGCAGGGCGGCTCGTCGGCCAGGCCGAGCGGAGGATGGCGCGGCAACGGTGCACGCGGCCCGATGGTCGCCGGCAGCGGCCACTGGCGTGGTGGCGCATGTGGTGTTGACGGTCCTTAAGTACCAAATCCGACCGTCAAAGACCTCGAAAATAAAAGGAAATTAGTATCCTTTACCTGCATATAGGTTTGAAATTAATAAAGTTACGCATGTCCTTGGAGATTACAAGAATGGAGGAACATATTTAAATAAATGAAGTGAAGACATGCTCATGTGGCGAAGAAGCACAACTCCGACCAATCAACGCTTGCCACGTCAGCTTCCCACGGATCGAGGACCCACAAGTTAGGTAAAACCGACTTAAAGTAGGGCCAAACACCCGGGAAATGCTTTAGGGGCCCACATGGAGGTGACCGGTGAAAGGCGGTGGAGAGGGAGCTAACCAGTGTCACGCCCCAATTTTCGTTCGAGATTAAAGATGATTAAATAATTTATTTTTTAGAAATTAAATAAAAAGATAAATTAAATAATCAAGTAAAATTAATAAGAAAATTAATTTTTCTTTAAAAATCAAGGCTGAAAATATTTTTATAATATTCCCATTGCCCTAAAGTATTCTTTGAAATTTTTCGTGATATTGGAGCTCCGAAATAATTTTAACAATACAAAGTTCATTTATGCAACTAAATAAAAAGAAAAACAAATTAAAATTCTAATTCCTGTTCTGGGCCGCTTTTGGCCCATTCCCTCAAAAGTCGCTGCGACCCTTGCGGCCCAGCTAGCCGGTGCCCCTTCTCTCTCCTCGACCCGGCCTAGCTCTCCGACCCGCTCCCTTGCGCACTTCGCCCAAAGTCTGCTTTGCTTCCCCAGCCACCTCTCTCTCCCTCTCTCTGACAGATGGGACCGGTGGCCCCACCTATCAGCTCCGTCTTCCCCGGGAGACCCGGCCGCTGCCGGCGCTCGTTCCCGCGTCACCGCCCTTCCCGCGTGCGTGCCCGCTTTCTTGCGCCTCCCCACACGTTGCCGCAATCTCCGCCCGCTCCCTCGCCCTTCCTGCACGCGCCGCGCCCTTGAAACGGCCGATATTCGAATTCGAATCCCGCAGCCCTCTCTCTCTTCTCCCTCACGCCGATGAGGAATCCGCGCTCCTTCTGGCCGTGTCCGCCACCCCGACACCCTATAAAGCTTCTTCCTGAGCTCCCCTCTATCTTTTCCCCTTTATTCCCGAGCTCGCCGCACCTCCTAGCCACCTCCTCGCCGTGAAGCCATGACGCCGCTGTCACCGGCCATGTTCAGTTGCATGCCACCACTGCTCCAGTCACCGCTGCCGTGCGCCAAGGCCACCTCTGGCTCCGCCGCACCCTGTTCCACCCCGTCCGCCACTTCCTAGCTGCTGCTCGTTGTCGGAATGCCCTGTCACCATGCGCCCAAGCCTCCACCGCAACCACTTCTCTCCGGTCGCCGTTCCCCGTCGCCTCGCACGTCCCTAAGATGCGTCGTCACGTCCTCCATCTCCACGGTGCCGAGCCGCATCTCGGCCCCCCTCCGTCGTCGCCTATCGCTGCCAGAGCTCGCCACCCGCGTTGCCGCCCGAGTGCCAGCCATCTCTCCTCGCCATCACTCATCCTGCGTTGCCGTATCCTTCCCGTATGCCGGTGAGCTCTCTTCTCCCTATCTGCCCTCCTCCGCTGCTCCTTGTGTGTGCCGCTGTGTCGATCGCCGTCGCTGCCAACCATCGGGTCGCGCGCTTCGTCGCCGCGCCACACCACTCGGCCAGTCGGCGAGCTGCTTGGCGTCTAGTCCTCGACCGTCGGATCGGTCGACTGATCCGGGCCGTTGGTCTCCATGGCCGTCCGATCCCCCCTTGGGGTGATATGGGTCGTCCACGTGCGCTTCCACGTCGGCTGGCCCGTGTCCCATGGCAGCCACGTGGGTGCCATGTGGTGGAAGCGTGGACCAGCCCTCATGGACTCGGTCCACCATGGACCCCGCGCATGCTCCCCTCCGCTGACGTCAGCTTGACATGAGCAATAGTGTTTTCCTTTGTAAAAATAAATAATAATTACGCAACAAATCAATTTAATTTTAAGAATTCATTTATATGGCCTAAAACTTCTAAAATCCATTTCTAATTCATACGAACTCCAAATTGGGCCATTCAACTTGAAAAATTCATCTAAAATTGAGCTCTACATTTTTGTTTACTTTTATGTACTGTTTACTTGGTTTTTATTAGGGTTTTTCTTCGTTTTACGTGGTAGTGTGTTGATTCCACCATTTTGAAAGTTCGCGCTCACGAGGAAAAAAGTTCAGAAGATTGTTTGAAGAAGTTAGGCAAGTCACACATTCCCCCTTGAGCATGTTGTACCTAATTTACGAAATGTTTTACGTTTGCAAATAAAGTGCATGTTTTGCTAATTACATGGGAACATGGTTTACCTATCTATTCGCTTGAGCCATACCTAATTGTTATCCATCCTTTGTTAACCATTGGTAATAATTTGACTAGCTCGTGTCACTTATAATGACTTTTGCTAGAATTATATACGCTTAGTCATGCTTAATTACCACTAACTCATTTTATGAGATTATCACATTAATTATTCTAGTATCTGACAAAATGCGAGCTTAAGACATCTGGCCATGTTTAATGGTCATAATTATTCCACTAAAAAGTGACTTAATGGTGGGCTGTGGTGCATGGTTTTGCTTGTCGCACCCATGGCAATCAAGGACCGGTTTATGGAAAATCCTAGAAGACTAACAGTGCTTATCACAAGCAAGAATGGGCAACTGCTGAACTTGTAGTATAGCCCTTCCCTAGCTGACGTTACCTAACGAGGGTGGGTATGATGGAGTTGGGTCGGCGGGGCATCCAATTGATCGACTTCCGGATTCACCGCGGCATGAGGGGCTGCCCACTCCTTTTGAGGGGTGGGGCGAAACCCGAGGTGTGATGCGCTTGGTTAGTAGGAGTTATGCGAAGGGTCTTGTCACAATTTTTCCCTTTGTAGTATCGTGGCGATACTTCGGGCAGGGCAACATGTGTGGAATCGTGTCTTGTGGGTATAATTGCGCACCTCTGATCAGAGTAAAACTATTCGAATAGCTGTGCCTGCGGTTATGGGCGATCGACCAGATTCACCGTGATTAGTCTTACCCTTAAAATTTTGACTTAATGAACTGGTGTAGTTCAGGTGGAATGGTTGGGCCTATTCAACGTGGTTGTAGCGTTGTTGAGTGAAGATTTAATCTTGACCTAATTAATCAACTATTTTACTATTTTTAAACTATAAATGTTTGCAACCGTTTTTCTGCAAATAGCCACAAACCTCCCTTATCTTCCCTTGCACGTTGCATCATTGGTGTGGCTTGTTGAGTATAGTGGTTGTACTCAATCTTGGTATTTTTCCCCTTTCCAGAAGTCTAATACTTCTGAGCTGAAGACGGTGTTAGAGAACCAAGGCTCATACCCCAGTTGAGTTTACCTGTGGAGTGGAGATGAAGCCCCGCCAGGATCGCCTTTTTCCGCCATTGCTCTCTTTTCGGTGTGAGGACTAAGTGTCTCTTCTGTAAGTATTTACGCTTTACTTTACGTTTGGATCTGTTTATTGACTTGTCATTTTGTGTGCCCTGGTTGATTCCTGGACAAGGACTTATGCACAAAATAGTCTAAAAATTTGGAATAAATTTCTGGGCATGACACCAGGGTTCGGTCGAACCCCGGCTGGCCCCTCTCACCTCCACCGACCAGTGGCACTCTCTCAGCCCTTCACAATAGCAATTATGTAGGTATGCCGGTTGTAAACCACCATTACAACCGTCATTTGAAGCTATTTAAGGAGGAGGCTTCACTTTAATCAACACACAACACAAGAAGTAGTTCCTACATTTCTATCAGTCTCTAGGCTAGTGGAGTTTAGAAATAGTTTAGAGTTTCTACTCGGTTCCCGAGTCGTCTTTGGAAGTTGGGTATGTCTTGTGTATCTTTCTTCCTTTGAGCTTATAAATATATCCATATTCTAGTTTATCCGAGTATGGTTCATGTTCTACTTGCTTAGATATGTGTTCCATTTATAGTTTATATAATAATTATGACATGGTTAGACGAGTAACTCTATTGCCACAGACACGGTCCAATGTGCAATTAGGATGTAGGTGTGCCTTTGCCTTAGTCATTGACGTCTTGGGTGGTAAAGGTATCTATGGCATTGTAGGCCCGGTGCTTAGATTGTTACATAAACATAGGTTATGGTCATAATCCACGGGTTATAGAGGTAGGTGGCAGGTGGTGACAACCCTGTCCATCCTTTGTAATCCTCCACGTTCGGGTATGGCGTAGGGCGGACGGTAAAAAATCGCTTTATGTTGGCAGGCCGGTCCACTAGAGGCAGTACCTCCATAGTCCTGGGAGCATAGAACTGGGTAACTAACAATAAATATAATTATATGTATAATCTATATACTCATACTAGAAGAACTTTAGAAACCTAGCACTAACACTATACCATCCACTTAGCACTAGTGTACTATTTATTAAAACTCTTTTGTGTGTGTCACACTACCTTTTATCCAACTATCTCTTACCCCCATAGTACCTTATCAAACTATTTATTAGGACTAAACTTAAGCATCTCAATGAATATTCACAGTACCTTAATATTCTCTTCTAGACCACCGTCTTTCTTTGGGATAAATAAATACGATACCCCAGAATACTCCAGGGTGAAATGCTACAACGGTATATCCATGCACTTACCGATTTATCTGTAAACGTAAAAAATACCAACAAGCATTTCTGGCGCTGTTGCCGGGAAAGACATTGATCTAAGAAAAAAATATTAAGTACTTGTATATTGATATAGTTATAATCGACTTACCTTATCTCTAGCAGGCTTACCTTAGTCTGTTTTCTCTTTTATGTGAAAACAGAGTAGTGGATGACCAGTTTCAACTTGCCGATAAATTATACTCCAAATCTGGAAACACTTGTAAGAAGAGTTCGATCGTGTGTTCCTCCTCCTCAAGTCATCCTCTCGGCAGTTGAACCGGCACTTAAAGCACCATCAAGCTCAATGGCCCAGAAGACCCTCCGCGATTTCTCAGCACCCTCGGCTGCCAATGTCGTTACCAGATCGACTGTCAATACAGGTGAAGCTGGTTTCAAAATCAAGATGGGTCTTATTACTATGATGCAGGCTAACCCCTTCTGTGGAAAAACCAATGAGGACGCAAGCACTCATCTCCAGACATTCCTGGAGATCTGCAACACTTTTACCATCAAGTGAGTCACACAAAATGTCATCCGACTCCAATTGTTCCCGTTCTCTCTCATTTGGAGGGTGAAACAATGGTTCTATGTGAAACGAAGTGTTGTGCACTCCTGAGGTAAATGCTTCGATACGTTCCTCACGAAGTTCTTCCCGATGGGTAAGACCAATGCCCTTCATGGAAGGATTTTGAGTTTCTAGCAGACATCGGATGAGTCATTCCCCGAAGCGTGGGAGCGCTTTCAAGAGTATATCTTGGCTTGCCCTCACCACGGGATGGACGATTGGCTCATAATTCAAAACTTCTACAATGGGTTAACTATGGTTGCCCGTGGTCATATCGATGTTGTTGCAGGAGGAGCCTTCTTTTCGTTAACAGTTGCTAACGCAACGGAGTTGATTGAAGAGATGGTCTCCAACCAAGGGTGGAGCGACGATCGTCTCCAACCCCGTAAGCGGGGCATGCATACTGTTAAGGAAACAGACATGCTCGCCGCAAAATTGGACCTCTTACTAAAGAAGCTGGACGACAAGGCCAAAGGTGTTTAGGCCATAGATGCTCACATGATGTGCAAGATATGCGACAACACTGGCCACTCTTGGAATAATTGCCCTAAGACCAATGAAGACGCGTTCTATCTGAACAACAATGGATATCGTCCACAAGGGGTCAAGGGTGGAATCAACAACAACCTTACTATCAAGGAGGTAACAATTTTTCCCATGCTTTCAATTCGAATCGACCCTCCTTAAAAGATCCTGTCTTAGGCCAGACTAAACTTAATGAAAACATTTCTAAAAGATTAGCTGCCAATGACAAATCTTTAGAGAGCATTAATGCCAAAATGAAAGGTCTTTCCTCTTCTATCGAAAATCAATTGAGTTTAAGTAAAATGCTAGAAACCCAATTAGGTCAATTGGCTGCTGCTATCCCTTCATCTGAATCGAGAAAGATTCTGGGGCATCCCGAACCTTCTCTAGAAAATGTTAGTGCGGTGACCACACGAGGGGGTAAAACCACTCGTGATCCGCCATATCCTAACAATGCAAGGAAGGAAAAAGAGAAGGAGGATGGACCATCCAACACTCAGAACCAAGTGCATGAGGGGAACATGACTCCGAATGAGTTTCATGATACAACTCTGTTGTCGTTCCCTCATCGCAACAGGAAGCCAACTGTGGATGAGCAGTTTGCTTGCTTTGTTGAGGTTATCTAGAAGATCCATATCAATTTCCCTCGATGGATGCGATGCAAGTTCCCACTTATGCTCGCTACATCAAGGACATTCTCAACAACAAAAGGCCAATGCCAACTACGAAGATCATTAAGTTGATAGAAGAGTGTAGTGCAGTTATATTCAATCAGCTTCCTGAAAAGAAGAAAGATCTGGGGTGCCCCACAATTACCAGTTCAATTGGGGCACAACAATTTAACCACACTCTTTGTGACCTTGGAGCAAGCATCAGTAATGCCCAAGGAGGTTTTTGACCGGCTGAATTACACCACTTTGGCATCAACTCTAATGCGGTTGCAGTTGGCCGATTCTTCGGTCCGCTATTCGGCGGGAATTGCCGAAGACATTCCGGTGAAAATTCGGGGTTGCTTCATTCCCATTGATTTCGTGGTGCTCGACATGGATGTCGATAAGAGAACGCCACTCATTTTTGGGCGACCGTTCCTAAGCACCGCGGATGCCTGCATCGATGTGGGAGCTAGAGAAATCCGACTCCACATCAATGGAGAGGAGAAGAAACTCAATTTTCAACCAAGAGTGGAGCAGTGTTCAATGATCAGAATCAAATATTGGCCAAACACAAAGAATATCAAAGAGGTCAAAGTTAAACTCCCGGAGAAGGACAGCCTCAGCATATTCATGATGAAATTCCTAGAAAAGGAATTACCGTCGCAAAGGAAAATAAAAAGATGGTGAGGCGGGCGGTGTAAGTTCAACCACCGCTGAAGTCCGAAAAATCCTCGACCACACCGGCAAAACAAGAGAAGACCAAGAAGGTGTGGTGAGCGAAACAGGTGCAGTCATCCACGTCTACTTCTCGAGATCGGGAGATGCAACGGCTTAACTACACGGAGAAAGTCCCGCTTGTTGGACTTTAAACGAGGAGTCCTTGCCGATAGGTAAATCGGTATGTATCCCCATATTTATTTTCCAAATGCATTTTTAATTTCCTTGCAATTTTTATTAAAATTCTTGCATACTAGCATGGCATGTTTACTTTTGCAAATCATGCATAAAAATATACTTGAATTTAGGATTTTAATATTGAGAATTTTTGTGCTCATCATGACAAAACTTTTTCCTTGGATTCCAACCACAAAACCTGCACATTGTTGATCTAAATTGCATAATTGAGCATTGGATTCTTGGGTGGGGGCCAAAGCCCACCATAAGGGTTCGACCAAACCCTAATGGAGCCCCCTAGTGCTCAAACTTTTTTGTGTAGTGTGTTTTGATGCTTGGACTAGGAAATCCAAAGCTTAGACAGAAGAGGAGCACCCCTTGGTTCGGCCGAACCAAGGGTGAGCTTACTCTATAAAAGCAAGGCATGGGATTTTGCTCTTCTTGCCCCAAATTGAGTTGCACTGGTTTGCTCTTAGGTTCTCTCTTCCTCTCTTGAGTTCTCATAATATTCTTGCCCTAAGTTAATAAAAAAATATCTCCCAAATTTTCTTTGCATTCAGAGTTTCCTCCACGTGTTGTCACGCAAGAACGATTTGTGGTGGCAACCAAGCTCCACAAGAACGGCTAACTCTCGGATGGCTGACTTGTTTTGAACTAACCCTTAACTCGTTCCAAGTGTTCTTGTGTTCTTGTTCTTTTGCGGCTGCAGATAAAAGGTGTCAAGTGGTTGTTCGGTGCTATGCTCAAAGCATCAGGGACAAGCTCGAGCCATTCAAGCTCAGCTCCGTCCACCGGCTATGCACCTAGCCCGACAAGACAGGATGAATCGCAAGCCGCTGAATCGAGGAGAAAAGCAAGCGCTCATGCTTCACCACTCCTCTCTGACACCGATCTCGATCTAAGGGACGATCGAGAGAGACAAGCCTACGTCCTTCTCAAGGACCGGGACTTTGCTCATACCCGAGCATACAATTTGTAATTGCTCATCAAAACAGGTATGTATACTAACTTTCTTAACGTTTGGCATACCATAGGATGGCATAATTTTGCACATGTAGGGGAAGAAGGTTCATGCCTTCTTACCATTCAATTTCTTTGCACTCTAAAAGAAATAGGAGATGGTATTACTTTCCAATTTTTCGGGAAGGAATACTATTACACATGGAAAGAATTTAGTCTCCTTATTGGTTTTGCTCAACAATGTTCTGTGAACTGGGAGTCAAGGTTATCAAATTTTAGTAAACATAGTTTTTGGCAAAGTGTATCTAGTGAAACCTTTTGTAGTAAGCCAAGAGCTAATGACATTCATAATCCTACCTTAAGGTTGATGCATAAATGAGTAGCGTTCACTATCTTTCCTAGAGTAGATGTTAAGCCAATTAGAGTTGATGAATTGATGAGCCTTTATGCCATGGTCAAAAAGATAAAAATTTCTCCTGTGAGAGTAATGATCAAACAATGGTTAAGAACAATTTAGAATGAAAGGACCCATTGAATACACTTCACTAATCACTCGCATTGCTCTTAATGTCGGGGCCTTGGGGAAATAATAGACGAGGAGTAGTTAGTGAAAGATCATACTTTGAAACATGGTCCCGATGAATCCCTTGTGTTTTTCTTCCCCGTATATACCAATGAAATTCCGCTTCCTAACCTGGAATATCATTTGTATAAGTGTCGGATGCTAATCATTACTCTCCAGCCAAGAGGTTACTCGTAGGAGTAGTATGTCTGGCAGGGTCACAAGAAGCAAGTCGAGAAGGGCTACTATGGAGAAAGAACATCAACAGCCTCCGCACCACATACCTTAGCCGGGGTGGATTCCAACTGGATACGTATCTGGTTGGGAACAACCCCCGCAGTATTATGAGGCTAGAGGTTTGTCATGGCAATCAACTAGTAGTGAACAATGGGCACAAGGACCTAGCTGGTATCATGGACAGGCCACGGAGTCATTAAGCTCCAATGGTCTACCTCCATCGTTTGGTGCTCAACGCTCATTCTCGACACGAGGCTTTTGTGACAAGGATTTGCGGAGATCACCCAAAGGATGGGCGAATTGGACATGAGAACCACAGATATTCAAGACACACTTTATCAACATGTCCAAGAAACTCATCAGTGGCAACAGCAGACTGATAAACAGCTAAGAGAAATAGCTCAGCAATGCAGCAAGGCCAATCAGACTTGATGACGTACCTCCATTCGCAGGGTTTCAATCCCTATTGTGGACCATGAGCAAAAGAACAAGCTTAGGGGAGGACCCCACGTGAGATAACCCGTCTAGTTTATCCATTTATTTCCCTCATTGCATTTAAAAAATCATAAAATAATAAGGTAGCTATGCATGGTAGGAATGTTTAATTCCCACACTTTGGATATGATGAATAGTTGCTCTGTTTTAGTTCCCTTTCGTGCCTAGTTTTTAACTTAGCATTCTCCAAGTTTTGAGTTTGTTTGCTTGAGTATATCACCCTGAACTTGAAAACTTGTGGGTAGCAAGTGCATGATCTAAGTCTAGATTGTTGTGGAATATGATATGGAGAGTAGAGTAACTATTATTTTATTCTAAGTGAAACTAGAATCCGGAGATTTTATTTTCAAAAATACAAAAACGATGAGTTCCTCAAATGATGAGACATTCCTACCAGAGCCATATGTTAATCAAATGCAATATCCTATTGTTGGTGTGAATTTTTACACGCACTGGCCTGGGAGATCTGCTTAACTCCAGTGCAGGTCCAAATTGGTCGCCTCTGGTGATTGAGCGGGGTGCCAGTTGGTTTGATCCTGTAACGAACAAGAAAACACATAATATATGTTTTTGTTAAGGTTAGATCCTACTCGATCGGCTATAGATAACAATGATCATATAATTGTAATCCCAAAGTACATTTAAACCAAGTGATTGGGATAGATCGGTAGTATACCAAGACAGTATAAATCATCGGCATCTAAAAGTACATCAGAATAATAATTATACATATTCATAACCTAGCCGATGTCGCAGATCTAATGTAAATCGGCTAGTACTCCGGTATATTTTATAAAAAGATATTAATCTGAACTAAATGCACTAAACCAAGATCAATCGGCTGTTGGTGTGACCAAACAGATTGACACTGAGCTTAGCACATTTAAGTAGATTGAGATCTTAATATAAAAGACAATTCTAATACATCTAACAGCAAGAATACATAAAAGATGATTAGAACAGGTAAGATCGGCTGACACCCCGGTGCTATCTCTAATAATAAACATTAAACCGAATAGATCTACATAATTCTAAAGGCAACTTAATAGGTCGATTAGATGCAGCATTAAGTATCAAAAGAAGTATGGGATCCATATAGGCTAATGAGAACTCTTCGAGATGGTAGACACATCATATAATCTAAATAAACCTCTAGATCTAGCCCTGTCGGCTGCTGTTTTCAGAGAAACTCCAGCCGATCACAAGATAGATCTAGATATTGATCTAGATTATATGTCATGTATGATAACTTTAAACAGTTTATAGCATTGAAATTAGAGTATCATAACGATGTAAGCACTAACCCCGACGATACAAGTCACTTGCAACAAGAAGTTACCTTGTTCGGAGATCGAAATCGATGCAGCCCGAGGCCAAAGCAAGAACTCATCGAGAAAAGTAAAAACAGAAAGGTTGGTGATGCGCCGAAGCTTGTATTGATGTGTTGTTATTTTTTACAAGGTCTGGGGTCATATTTATACCTGAATATACAATGAGTTCGTAATGGACACGATTCCTATTACAGATTGAATCCCTAAACAAACCGTCATTATCCATAAAGGAAACTATACAAAATATCCTAATTTAAAGATACAATTGTTGTGGTAGGACCTTATCCGTAGATGGCAATATCTTTAACGCACTTTGGAAACCGAATCCAATACTTTATCTTTAACCTTTCCTTCCAGGATTGGTTCCACTTCTATCTTCACTCGGAATCGGCTATCGGCTATCTTGGTCCGACTCGGATTCAGCCGACTAGCCCCGCAGCCGATTCGGACATAACCGATGCGGCCTCTGTTTCCCGCAGATCGCGCGTTTCCTCCGATTCCGCTCCAATC
This sequence comes from Oryza australiensis, assembly GCA_019925245.2. Taxonomy (NCBI): domain Eukaryota; kingdom Viridiplantae; phylum Streptophyta; class Magnoliopsida; order Poales; family Poaceae; genus Oryza; species Oryza australiensis. Next base: position 1,634,355 of record JAIFGZ020000044.1, read on the forward strand.
TCTGCTTCAATTTCGCTTCAAACTCGGGGATTTGGTTACCAAATTTGATCGTTAACACCTATACATATGTTGCTTTCAATCATTTTGAGTTTGGTCAAATAGTTAGACCCTTGTTAGAATCTTTTAATGCTTTAATGATCAAAGTCTTATGCATATTCACCATAAAAATTGCTCTCCCTCTACATTAGAGGTTTAGCCAAAAAATATTCTATTCCCTACCATATGCTAACTTCTACTCCGGAAGTTTGAATCCACCAAATAAAGATTCCAAACAATTATGATCATCTATCCTCATATCCATGCCAAATGAGACATGAGCTAAATGGATACATACAAAATGATAGTACAAAATTCATGATGCTTACAAAAGAAGAAACAAATCTTCTTGAGCATGATGACAAAAAAAAGAGGTATGTATTCATAGCCATGTTCTCTAAAATAAAAAGATAGGGAGTAGGATCATACAAAAAGGAGTCACCAACCTCTTTCTTTTTCTTTCTTCCAATTTTCCACTTATATTTTCACTTCCAAATATATGCACAAGCTTGATCCTGGTTGCATGATTAGTATTCTTCTAGGATCTGCTTTTTGACTTTACAAAATAATTGATGCAAGTATACCTCATGATTTTCCCTACCTTGAGCCCCACATAAGCCTTATTAGAAGTATAAGAAAAGAGGCAAAATAATGCCTTGATAAGGAATTGAAACACATTGAGTGATACGAGAGTATCATTCGAGAAACTCCTCTTTTCTTTTCAAAAATTTTGAAAACCTCCGGATGAAAGTGGAACAAGGAGTGAGAGAGTAGCACTCTCACATCTACCATTCTTTTTCTCAACCACCCAAGACAAGGAGAACCCAAAAGTCCCATGAGGACTAAGGTAAAAAGGGTGAGACTACCATTGCCAACTTATTCAATGCAAGGTAGAATACTTGGTTGTAGGCATGGTACTTTAGAGAAATAAAACATGGTAGCAACTACTGATCCACCGAGTCTAAGTCTTGACTTTGCTCAAGGACGAGCAAAGGGTAAGCTTGGGGGAGTTTGTTGACGGTCGTTAAGTACCAAATTCGACCATCACGGACCTTAGAAATAACAGGGAATTAGCATCGTTTACCTGCATATAGGTTTAGAATTAATAAAGTTCCACATGTCCTTGGAGATATGAGAATGCATGAACATATTAGAATAAATGAAGTGAAGACACGCTCGCGTGGCGAAGAAGCACAACTCCGACCAATCGACGCTTGCCACATCAGCTTCCTGCGAATCGGAGGGCCCACAAGTCACGTGAAACCAACTTAAAGTGGGGCCAAACACCCAGGAACCGCCTTAGGGGCCCACAAGGAGGTGACCAATGAAAGGCGGTGGAGAGGCCTTATGAATATTCATGATACCTTAATATTCCCTTCTAGACCACCATCTTCCTTTGGGACAATGACGCGGACGACCGTCCAGCGGCATCCGGCGAAGGTAGAGGGGCGGCCGAGGGCCTCTTGGACCTGGGGTCAAGGTGGAGGGTTAGGAGAGGGAGGTGCGGCGCGAAGCGAGGGGAATCGTCGACCGGAGAAAGGAAAAAGGCGGCGGACTCACCAAGGAGCGAGGGGAGGTGGGTACTAGGGAACCGGTACACAAGGAAGAAAGGTGTCTCCCCTGTTGCTTTGCTGGGAGTAGTTCGATATGTCCATAGGACTGCTAGGAGCTCCTCAATCCACCCCGATCAATGTTTCTTGAGGATATTATATGATCTGGTCTTGAGGCCTCTCAAGATTTCCATGTTCACCCTCTCGACCTGCCCATTGCTCTTGGGGTAGCCTGGCGAGGAAAAACACAGTTTGATTCCGGCGTCCTCGCAGTAATCCCCGAACAAATCGCTCGTGAACTGCGTGTCGTTGTCGGTTATGATGCGATTAGGAACACCCCGAACGGCTCGTGATCCCTTTTAGGAATTTAAGTGCTGAATTTTTATTGATTTTGGTGACTGAAAAGCTTTCGGCCACTTGGTGAAATTGTCGATGGCCACATAAAGATATTCCTAGCCACCAACTGCTCGGGGAAAAGGCCCGAGGATGTCCAGCCGCCAGATCATGAAAGGCCATGAGACTTGAAGTGCTTGCATGGGATGGTGCACTTGTCTGGCGTGGAATCGACATGCCTGGCAACACTGCATCAAGGTTGCAGCATCTTGCAACGCCGTCGACCAATAAAATCCTTGCCGGAAGGCTTTTCCAACAAGGGCATGGGACGCGAAGTAGCTGCCACAATCTCCTTCATGTATATCAAAGAGGATCTCAACACCGGCCTTGTGGTCAATGCATCTGAGAAGCACGCCATTGGTGCCACGTCGGTAGATGTCCCCTTCTACCATGACGTAGCACTTGGCAATGTGTGCAACCCATTCCACTTCCACATCATCTTCTGGGAGATCAGACCAGAGCAAGTATGCTAGGATTTCATCCATCCAAGAAGGGGTACCAACCTCGGCCTCGAACATTTCGATCGAGGCCCGGGGGCCTTCTTGGTCTTCAGGCCCGGGGTCCATTACTTGCGAACTTGAAGTAGCTTCACCAAGGGGTCTAGACAGGCTTGCGGACGGGCTAGAGAGGATTTCTTGAAACACTCCCGGGGAACTGGGGCCTGGGAGGATGCCAGTCTCGATAGCTCATCAGCAAGCATACTGTCACAGTGAGGAACATAATGCAATTTGAAGCCATCAAAACGACGTTCAAACCTTCACACTTCATCCATATATGCTGCTATTTGCAGATCTATGCATTGATATTCTTTGGAAACTTGATTGACTATGAGCTGGGAATCGCCCCGCACCAACAAACGGTGGACCCCAAGGGCAGTAGCTACTCAGAGCCCGGCGAGCAGTCCCTCGTATTCTGCCATGTTGTTAGTGGCCCAAAAATCCAACTGTATCATATACCGTAGCTCGTCCCCAGTTGAAGATGTTTGAACAACGCCAGCCCCAGCCCCATTATACGCAAAAGAGCCATCGAAGTTCATACACCAGTGGGATGGCGTGTCGCCCGATGGGCCAGGCCCTGAGGGAGTTGCGTCAAGCGCATCATCCACATCGGGCACCGACGTCTACTCAGGAACAAAATCCACTAGGGCCTGACTTTTTATCGCGTGACATGCTTCGAAATGGAGATCGAACTTCGCAAGCTCAACAGCCTACTTTGCAATCCGTCCCAAGCCCTCTGGGTTATGCAAAATTTGCCCCCAAGAGGGTATGAGGTAACCACAGACACCTTGTGAGACTGGAAATAGTGTCACAGTTTCCTAGATGTGACGAGGACCGCATAAAGCATTTTTGTGGTTGGGGGTACCTTGATTTGGCATCCCTTAGCACCTCACCGATGAAGTAGACTGGGTGCTGTTGCGTGCGCCCGTGGTCCGTTTTAACTACCACGGAGGGGTCCTGTCTATGTCCGGAGTATGGACCCGGGGGTCCATCCGCACCCATTTGCCCCGGGGAGCTGATTTCTCTGGGGTGGCATTCCTCGGACCCCGGGACCTAGCTCGGCAAGTCACCATGGGCTAACACCTCGCTGGACTGGGTCTCGGGTCCTCGGCAACCCTAGCCACGTTGGATTCCTTCTCGAGGTTTAGTTTTTCCGTGAGCGGCCGCTCAACAACAAGAGCCATGCTCACCACCTGGGGTGTCGCCGCTATGTGTAATAACAACGGTTCGTCATGGACCGAGGCTACTAGGACGGGTGGCAAAGAAAGATACTTCTTGAGCTGGCAAAAAAAAGCTTTTTTCCATCTCCTTTGTCCAAGTGAAGCCCTCTTCCTTCTTATGAAGCTTGAAGAGGGGCAGAGCCCGCTCCCCAAGTCTAGGAATGAAGCGATCGAGCATCGCGATGCACCCGGTTAGCTTTTGCGCTTCTTTTATACGCATTGGAGGTCGCATTTATTTGACAGCTTTTATCTTCTCTGGGTTCGTTTCAATGCCTCAACTGGACACGAGGAACCTGAGCAGCTTTCTAGCCAAGACCCCGAAGATGCACTTGGTGGGATTCATCTTCATCCTCGAAGACCGAAGATTGTTGAATGTTTTGGCCACATCGTCGAGCAAAGTGGCTTTGCCTCGTGACTTCACCACTAAATCATCGACATAGGTCTCGATGTTTCGCCCAAGCTGCGGTTTAAAAGTTATACGCATTGAGCATTGAAAAGTAGGACCTGCATTCTTTAGCCCAAAAGGCATGCACATATAACAATAAGCCCCCAAAAGGCATGCATATATAACAATCTGCTATTCGAAAGAAAGCACAAAAGGCTGCACCCCATAGTGGAGTCAACAATTTGATCTATGTGTGGCAAAGGGAAAGGATCTTTAAGGTAAGCCTTATTAAGGTCGGTGTACTCTATACACATGCACAGCTTCCCACTGGACTTGGGGACGACAACTGGGTTGGCTAACCACTATGGGTACATGACCTCACGGATGAAATCGGCTGCGAGCATCTTGTCAACTTCCTCCCAGATGAAGGCTTGGTGCTCCGAGGCCTGTCGTCGAACCTTCTGGTGTATGGGCCACGAGCCTGGGAGTACGGACAAGCGGTGCTCGATCACCTCTCTAGGGATCCCGGGCATGTTTGATGGTTGCCAAGCAAACACATAAGCATTCGCCCGGAGGTAGGTGATGAGTGCGCCTTCCTTTTTGGTATCCAGGGAACCGCCAATCTTGACGGTCCTGGATGTATCTTCACCGAGAGGAACCACCTTGACGATGTTGGGGTTGCCCACGACTATGCGTTGTTTGGCGATCGGAGTATTTGATGGCCCAGAAGCGTCGATGGCCCTCGGGCTGGCCGGGCCATGTTCACCAACTATTGCTCCACGCATGTCAATGCTGTCTTGAGGTCCCTGGGCACTATGATTGGACCCGAAGGGCCCAGAATCTTCATGGACAGATACGCGTAGTGCGTTGCCGCCATGAACTTGATGAGTGTTAGGCATCCAAGGACTACATTATAGGGGAGGTTGCACTTACACACATCAAAGATGATGTGCTCGGTGCGAAAGTTGCCCCGACTTCCAAAGGTGACAGGCAACTCCACTTGCCCCAATGGATACATAAACCCTTCTGTAATGCCAATAATGGGAAGTGGGAGGCTAGTTGCATCCCGGGCATTGATTTTGTCGAAGACCACTGGGAAAGCATATTGAGGGCCGCACCATCGTCGATGAGGACACGACCCACTTTCACGTTGCACTCAGTGGGGGACATGACCAATGCCAACTGGCCTTCCCCAGGTCCCGGGCTGGGTGGTCCTCGGGCCCGAAGGTGATTGGGACCCCGGACCATTTCAACCTTCGGGATACCTCAGGCCCTGGGATTGTGGTCAAGAGTTTGCGCCTCATAGCTTTGAAGCTACAGCGCTATGCATGTGCGCAAGCACCACAATCGAGAGTGGCAATCACGTTCTCGAGCTCCTGGAACCTAAGATCGTCGTCTTTCTCCTGCACGGGGACAGTGGCTCTGGCCCATTGCCGCTCTTGTTGGTACTTGTGGACCCACTCGCCTAAGTTATGGATGACGCGACACTCAGTTAAGTTGTGTTTGCTCGTGTTGTGGACAAAACACCACTTTCCCCTTGGCATCCCCAGGGAATCCCTTGGAGTCGCTTGGCGTGCGGGCACAGCAGGCTTCTGCCGCTTGTTGCCGCTTGCTTCACGCCTGGGCTTCTCGTTGGCTGCCAAGACATAATTCTCGGCAACCTCCTTCTCCTTCTTGTGCTTCCTCTGATTCCATCATGAAGCAGAACGGGAGGTGCCTTCATCGACATCATCGCCGTCGTTATTGTTAGGCTGAATCAGCTCTGAGCGCGGTTTGTACCATGCCCGGGCCTCCTCCTTCTAGGCACAGTGATGCGTGAGGTTGAAGAGCTCAGCCGCGGTGTGAATTACCAGTGTGCCCATCTTCTCTAACATACACTTGTCTCGTACCCTAGACCTGAATGCATGAATCACTGCGTGATGGGTGATGTGCGGGATGGTGTTGCGGACCTAGCTGAAGTGATGGAGGAATTGATGTAAGGTCTCATCTTTGCACTGAAGAATAGCATGCTAGTCCGCCTCAATTCCAAAGCGATGAAACGTACCCTGGGAGTTTGCCACAAATTGGCGACATAAGTCCTCCCAAGAGTGCATCGAGCCCTCCGAGAGGTTCACCATCCAAGACCGTGCCTGGGCAGTAAGGGCAACGAGAATATAATTTTCCATCACCTTCTCATCGCCGTTCATGGCCTGGATGGTTGTGGTGTAGATCTATAAGTACTTTGTTAGGTCGATGGAGCTGTTGTACTTCTATGGCAGGCTAGGCCAAAATTTAGGAGGTCACTATACCTGTCAGAGGTCAACCGACAACGCCATGCAGCCTGAGCTGTATAGTGCTTCGGTATAGGATGAAGGAACAAGGGCGGCTCGGGGCTGTCTATGCCGTGGAATAGCGAACGACGCCTGGGCTCCCGAGCTGCCTTCATCATCCCAACGCTGCTCGTGACGGCGCTCAAGAACATCTCGAGCATCACTGTTCAACCGTATCCCATGAAGACGGACCTGAAGGTCCTCATTCACCTTCCTTGCCCAGACCGCATCACGCGACACCCTGGCATGAGGCGGCATGCGATATTGGACCGGGTTTCCCACGACACTAGAGGTCACACGAGATCCAATTCTGGAGCCTGTTAGGGCTCGAGCAGCGGCAACTCGTCGGTGTGAAATACCAACAAATTCGACCACTTCATCCAACCAGTGGCATCCTCGATCGCCACCCTCTCCCAAGTCGAGGGAATAACGCAAAAGAGCCTCCATTGCTGCAAGGGCACCACTGGGGGACATATGTGCAAGGCTAGCGTGATGCTCTACCGAAGCATCACGCCCTCTGCCTCGATGTGATGATGATTCCACCGTCCCGGCGAGGCCTCTCCCCACTTCCTGCCCAGGGAGCGGGACGGAGGCCACACGGCCAAGGCGACGTATCTGAGTTGTTCAATCTGACATCGTCATGGGAACCTAAGAGGATAACAGAATAGGGGTGACTAGCCCATCTACCACTACTGGCGCAGCGGTGACTGGCTCTGTCACCATCACTCTCTCCACCATGACCTCTGGCTCCTCGTCATCCAAATTTGTTCGCCGATGTCCTCCCACCATCAAAGTTAGCGGAAGGAGTTGCTTAAGATGGCGCTACAGAAGAACACAGAGAGCTCAACCTCTAAAACACCCCTTACCTGGCGCGTTAGCTATCAGAGTGCGATACTCCCACTACGCTGAAGAGAAGACCCCCCCTTTAAATATTTGGCCAGGGGCGAGTAGGGATCAAGCCTTGGCGTGTGTGGCATGTAAAAATATATAAAAGCAACAAAGATAAACACAACATGTATACAAGTTCAGATCGCTCGTAAGCATAATACCTTACTCCTGTGTTTGGGACTATGAAGATACTAAAGTATGCAATACAAGCTTACATGATGAGTCTGTGTTAGGGTTCCACTTTCTAGGGTTTCTAAAGATCCGATCAGCTCAGCCTCCTCCTAAGTGACATAACCCCTTTCTTTTATAGTCCAAGGAGGGGTTTACAGCGACATTGTCACCTAGGAAATGTTTATGTTGTGTCTTGTCATTGTCCCCTCTGACATCCTTGACTTAATGAAAGGATTACCGCGGTGGGCTTGTTTTTACTGTGCCCCGGACACTCTGTCAGGAGGTCGTGGAATAGTTGTGTCTTGCTCCTCTCGTCACTTGTTCAAAACCGGGTTTGGTGGGCCCAAGCCAAGTCACAATAAAATCGTCGCGGATTCCCTTTGCTTGGTGGTGAAGTCATAGATCACCTATTAGCGCGCAACACGTCGCTCTGTCCATGTTGCTTTGAGTGATGCGGCGTCATTGGTGGATTTAAACCTCGTCACCACCTGGTTGCATGCGATCGAGCTGTAATCTTGAACCGTAATCTTCTGGGCGCCGCAATACATTGGCATGATGATGTTGCTCTCGATCAGGTCGTCAGGCCCACTAACCTGTTCAGACCGCCGACGATGCACACAGTCTTTGCTTTGAGATAATAACTCCTAGGCGGAGATCTCCATGAAGAGCCCAAGATAACCAATACCAACGGGTTCCTTGTTAGAGTTACCATATCATTTGTTCCTACCCTGAGGTAACATCAATCCCCTAGGCTGTTGTGTTCTCGAGCTATGTTTCGCCTCGAAGGCACGTATAGTGCACAGGTCCCCCGGCCATGCTCGGGCCCAGGGCACACTCTCGTGCCTTGTAATAAAAGTTCTTATTATATGCTTCTCAAAAATGTCGTTGATGAAAGATTTCATAACGAACCTACCTTGAAAATATAAATCTTGTAGGTTTTCACACTCTTTTTAACATAAAAGTGTGCAACCGTAGAGGGCATGGGTGCTTCGAGGCCCTGGCCGAAGCGAGCCCCCACCCCCATGCTCTATCATCTGTCAGTTTCTATTTCTCACGAGAGAATGAATTTTGCTTAAGGTCAAAATGTGTTTGTCGTAGCAAATATTACCCTAAGACCCACAGAGAAAGATACCCTAGTTTCTATTTCTTCACTGATATATCTATAACTATCTATAAAACAAGTAGTGTTTCTACCCAAAATTTTGTTCTGCCTGGCTATTTTGGAGAAAACCCTTTGAGTGTTTTCAAAATTAACCCAGTTAGGGGTGGATTTGAACCGGCTTGGCTTGGCTCGGCTCGGCTCGTGAGCCGGCTCGAGCCCTCGTTAGCTCGCAAGCCACTTTAATATAGTGCAATTTATGTATAAATTACATTTCTACCGAGCCGAGTCAGGAGGCCGGCTCGGCTCGGCTCGTGAGCCGGCTCGAGCCAGCTCGTTTACCTCGCGAGCCACTTTAATACATTGCAATTTATGTATAAATTATATTTTATTTTTTCTGACTCTATTAAACATGCAAATATACAATTAAAAAAATAAAAAATGAGATATTAAGTCCATAATTAACGTAATAACACTTGTCCATCGATAATTATCCATACAAATGTAATGATGCAACTAGATTAGATATTATTACTTTATAATCCAAAGCATTAGATCCATATTAACCATCACAAAATAATAAAAATTATTTATCTATTGCCACATCAACAACAAACAAAAGAATAGCAAAACAAGCAAAACATTAGACCCTGCTTTGTACATTGCATATAGCTCGTTGAGCTCACGAGCAGCTCGCGAGCTGACTCGAGCTGGCTCGTTATAGCTAACGAGCTAAACCCTTGGCACAGCTCGTTAGCATTTCTCAACGAACCGAGCCGAGCCAACCACGAGCCGAACGACCTAGCGAGCCACGAATATTTCGTCCACCCCTACCCGTAGTCCCAATGCTGAAAAGAAAGGAAAAGCTTGGATGAAAAAAAAGATCTCCTTCACCCCTCCCTCCCTGCGTCCCTCCCACCCGTCTCCCCATCTGCGCCGCACCCCAAGCCGCGCCTACGCTCCTCCCTCCCATCGCTGCTCAGAGCTCCCGCGCCCCTCCGTGTCGTCCTCATCCGCGACGCGCCTCAACTTTACCCGTTGCAACGAACGGACATAATTGCTAGTGTGTGTATGTATATATATATATATATATATATATATATATATATATGGATTTTGTCTATTCACGAATTCATGTAGGAGTACTTATGTATAGCAAGTTATAGAATAAAATATGCACCCGGTCCGAACGATAGAAACATAACCGTGTTTTCGTAATGACTCCGAACCTGAATGTTCCGGCTACTATTGCTCCACATGACCTGGTGTTATGTGTTGGGCGACACATGCAGACTTTAGTAGGTAGGCATGATGATTGTTGATGATCGACTAAAATCGATAGATATGATTGGTTTCCTACTTTTGAGAAATCAAAGAAAGAGTTGGTTAGTTGATCCAACGGGCGGGAGACTAATTTAAGTTGCTGGTGATCTATTGCTGGGTACGTACACGTGGACCTCTGTTTATTGATTAGCAAAAAGAACAGGTAGGCGAGTAGCTAGTCCCAAAGGTGCTGCAGTGATCGCATTTCCAGGTACTATAGCTTAAGCACGTTCATGATTGTACAGTGTCTTTTCCTCAGTCTCTCCGGTTGCACAGTGCCACAGCCTCACTGCCATAGCTGGTCCTAAATTAAGTTCCAACCGAACGACAACACAGGCATGCGCCATGCGGAGTGGTGTAGATGCAGGTTAATTCCGGATAGTACAGATGCAGATGCAGAGAGCAGCTGCGAGCTCATTTAATCACCAGCAGCCACGGTGAACATGTACGTGTACCACGAGTGAAGTGATCCTCAGCCTAGCACTGGCACTGGCACAGGTGCGTCTATCTCCGGGGTAGTGGAACGTTACTTCAACCGGGTCAGATCGGTATTTACTGCGTCGCACGCGCGGCGGCACGTCGGCCAGTAACTAGACGCTTCCGGCGCAACCGCGCACATGTCGGTGGCGTCGAGGGAGCGCGCGCGCGCGCATGCCGACGCGTGTTTCTGGAGGGCGAGGCCGCCCGGCCCGCGGCAGCCGGTGGTTTCCCAGTTTCCCTGGCCCCGCGCGCGCCCGCACACCTGCGACGGCGCGCGGCTCGTCGTGCGGCGCGCGCGGGAATGGGCCGCGGCAACGGCACTGATCGATCTGATGGCATTGATTTCGGGCAGTGTGCATGCAGTGGCACTGGGGCTGGGGGCGCGTCGCGAGTCGCGCGTGCGGTGCTGCGGACGGCGACACCGCCACGTCGTGCATTCGATGGAGTCAATATCGAGCCATGGAGCAGAGCAACTTATGGTAGCGACGTAACTGTGGTTCTGGACTGCTGGGAACATAGGAGCAGATGATGCGATAGCCATATGCAGGTTTGCGTTAATAACGCTGCCCGTGTGGTCGCTGTACGCATCCCTGTGCTCTACACATTCCCCAGCGCTGTGACATCGTACGTGCTGGCAACATCAGACGAGTTGTAGCAAACAGCTCCCGAAATATCAGATCCACATGCGTGAATAAAGTAGTGGATCGACATGATCTTGCTCCCAACACATGCTACTACAGCTACCAACTTGAGGGCATGATGCATGACGGATCGATCGATGTAGTAGGCCTCTATCAAATTATCAATGGTCCGGACAAGTCATTATCTGAAATCAATGAGACAAGAACGTTGCATATGTTCTCTCTCTCATATTCATGGTGCGATCTGGTGTGATCGTAGTTTTCACTTCATTGGGGGATCGGAATGTCCGCTGAGTTTTCGTAGTACTCCGTGTGTATCATATTTATTTAGCTAAATATATTTAAAAAAGACCTATAAAATTATAAGATCTTGAAAACGCTTTCCTAAATAAATCTACATGTATAAGTGATGTTCGGAAGAGATGGCTCTGCACGGTTGCTCCGGTTTCCTAAACAAATCTACATTTCAGCTGCTGCACCCGTGCAGCCACAACCGGCTACAACGCAGCACAAGCTGGCAAGCCCATACTCGGTCTCATGCATACTGTGTAAATGTTTTTAAAAGAACTACTGTCAATTTTTAAGGTTTAAAGTTGGATTTGATACATATGTATTTCAAGGAAAAGATTGAGTGTCAAACATATTTTTTTCAAGTGGTTTCTTTGCCTGACAGGCGGAGGGGATAAACATAGCATGGAAGCGTGGACTACCGGACAATCTCTTCTAGCACGTGTTTGTGCATATGGGTCTTTCCATTCTGTGGGACCCGAGAGAAGAACATGCTACGATTAACACGGCAAGACGTTTTTGTTTTTTTCTCCCTATATAATCTCTTTTATTTTTCTCCTCTTCCTTTCTTTCCTTTCTAGTCGGAGACTTGATCTACAGCATCTAATTAATCATGACATAAATACCAACTGTCACGACAGTGAGAACTGAGAAGTACACTGTTTGTTGTCAATTATAGATGCGTCGAATCTCCATGACTTCCGAATATACTGTATTTCTGTTCATTGATGCCTTAGTTTCTCCTCTTCGTCGTCGATTGCAACAGGGGCGGAGCAGGAAATTTACTCTTTGGAGATTATCATTACTAAATATTTTTAATGAGGTCATTTATACAGATTTAAATAGATTTACATAAAAAATTAAAAAATTTAAGACTTTCAAGGATGATTGTGAAAAATCTATGAGGTCAGTTAACCCTACAGCTTACACATGGATCCGTCACTGATTGCAATAGTAAGATGACGGTAGACCAGACCCGCTATCATACCAGTGAAACGACTTGGCACTGGAAACCGCTGCATGCCTGAGAAGAGGGCCGTAGAAGAGGGCAGGTGGGTAGTGGAGCTGTACTGGAGCCCCGTGTTTTTAGTTCTTCTTTCTTCCTAGAATAAGATCATATTTGTCCCTTCTGTATCTTTTTAAATGTAAGTTTATCTGTATCAAAGTTTATAAAAATAAAGAATAAATATATTAGAATAGATAAAAAGATAAATAATTATATTACGATTTGATAAAGGGAGTGTATTTTATTTTTTTTGGTTTTGTACCAGTGGAATGGTAAAAATGAACGGATGAAGGGTGTAACACCATTTGACTCCTAAAGTTTAAAACACAGCTCTCAGTTATAAACCCCGTTGATTATTTTTTTTGTTTGGTGAGGCTTTTGATTATGTGATTCATCGATTCGATTTTTCGAATCAAATTAGAGAATCAAAATCGATACAATAAAATGAATAATTAGAAAGTGATTCTCGAAAAAAATTGGTTTCGAATGATTCTGTAAAAAACTGGTTTTCAGATGATACTCACTCTTTACTCACTCCTTAAGTAAAATTAATGAATCATTTAAATTGATTCTTTTTAAAATCAATTACAAAATAACCTAATAACCTGTTTGAAGGGATTCTATTGATTTTGTTGAATTAGGGAGGAAAATTCCTATCAAATAAGACCACCTCAGACACACACCCCAACTTTAAACCCTTAACCATTAAAACTGTTCTTAGCTCCTCGCGCTAAACTAACGTGAGTTTTAGCTTACTTGGTAGCAATATCAGAGGAAAAAAATGAGGCCCACATATCGCTGCGCTGACTAGTACATTTTCTTTTTTTCCTCCTATCTCTCTCTCACGTAACGATGCCGCTAGCACGGTTATCTATCTCGGTCTCGCCATCCAAAGAAAGATGAAAGAGAGGGAGGAAGGATATGGCGAGAGAGATAAGTGCAGATTTGAACTGTCGCATAAGCACAACATAGATGAAATCTTGTTTTGAATCCCGGAGCGGAGGTGATACATTTATCTTTAGGGCCCGTTCGTTAGCGAATACTCAACATTATATCCTCCTTATTTTTCATTAACATGTTTTTTAAACTGCTAAATGATATATTTCGTACAAAAAAATTTCTTTATAAAGTTGCTTAAAAAATCTAATAAATTTATTTATTAATTTTTTATATATTAATACTTAATTAATCATATGCTAATCATGTTTTCGTTTTACGTGAGACTAATTACTCAAACCAAATATCACATACGATCGCGCCCTTAATCATCATTTTGCTATTTTCTTGGAGAACTATTTTTGTTTCTTTTGGTCGGAAGGTACCAAATAGTTTTATTCATATGTTTGGAACTTGGTTGGCTGGTGTTGACTGAACAAGCAAAAGAAAATATATACTATATACTTATATACTAGTAAAAGTGTAAAAGTGTCTGTTTTATATTAGGTTCTATGTCTAATAAAAATGACATAGTGTGATAAAATTTCATCTAAATCCTATGTGTAGGTTGAAGTATTTTTCAGGGCAACGTATTGCCTTCAGTTCAGAACCAAACTATAAAGGTATAGTAAGGACATGAAATTAATTTATCTTGCATACGAAACTTAGAGACATCGATCATGTAATTTTTTAAAAAATTTTGGATAAAGATTTATCAATTATATTGCTTTCTAGATAACTTGTATCTCATTTTTTTTGTTGGTGGGTTCTAGTTTGTCTTCTCGTCGTCATCATTTGTTACATACTTTTTTAAGAATAATGTAATAAAGGGTTATAGTTTCTGTTAAAATAAAGGCCGAAGTTTATCTATTATAAAGAAGAAATCTGGTATTGAATTTGAGGGCTGATTTTTACAAAGACAAACACGATAGTTGGGAATATCGTTGAGAAAGGGTCAAATATTCTTATCACTCTTATCTTTTTTATGACTGACCAAATGCCCGTACGTTCCAATCAATGTATTTCCTTTGTCCAAAAAAATCAAACTTTAGCATTTCAAGGGGTAAAGAGAAAGAAAAAAAAAAAACAAAATGTCCCTAATTCATATGAAAGTTGTATTGATGAATGGGTAGATGGAGGGAATAAAATTTTTCGATTTGCGAACTGATAGTAGAAGAAGATAAAAATTGGTTTATTTTAGACAAAATTTAAACCTAGAAGTTGATTTATTTTGAAACGGAGAAAATATTATTAAAAATAACAAAATTAAGTCTTTGTTGAAAAAATATTTTTAGTTGGTTGAAAAAGGATCTTTCATGCTTAGAAAATTAAAAAGCTACCTACATATAGTGCCAACCAAACAAGCGGCCCGCACGGTTCGGCACGGGCACGCGAGGCACGGCCGTCACGGCACGGCCCGTTAGGCACGGCCACCGTGACGGGCCATGCCGTGCCGCCCGCGTGCCCCGCCCGGCCTTGGCCGTGCACGGCCCGTTAGGCACGGCCACCGTGACGGGCCATGCCGTGCGGCCGCGTGCCCGCCCCGGCCCACGGAAGGCGGGCCGTGCCGTCTAGCACGGCACGAATATGGCCGTGGGCGTGGCGAGCCCACGGGCGCACGGTCAAAATTAAAAATAGAAAAAAAATATGAAAAAATAGAAAAATAAATAACCCTATTATTTCTATAGATAAAAATTAAAATTATAAATAAAGGATAAAAATGAAATAATTATGTATTTGTCACGTTAAAAATATAAAAAATAATATATTTGTCATCTATTGTTCATATTGAAATTATTAAAATAAATATTGACACTTACTATATGTTAAAAATAATAGTGACCTTTATTGATGTTTATATCATTATATGATACAATGATAGATATTGTCTCGTTAAAAACTTTGTCATGTAAAAACTCATAGGAAAAACTAAGAAAACCATGACAAAGAAAAGAGTATAACTCAAAGATCATAACTACTTCTAACAAAGTTCTATTGGGGTTGGTCTGGATCTGAGTAAAGGTTCTCGAACTGGGCCACCAATTCTTGGTTCTCAACAGTGTATTGGCCATGTTGTCTAGCTAGCTCCCAGTCTTTAACGCTTAGTAGCATTTCGACGTGGTCGCTGCTCGGAGTTGTCCTCCTTTTTTCGACGATTCGACCGCAAAGGAGGAAGGCCGATTCGGAAGACACTGTTGACACGGGCACCGTCAACACATCCCGTGCAAGTTTTGAAAGCACGGGATATGTCATCTTGTGGTCATTCCACCATCCGAGGACGTTGAAATCTTGTGCTTCATGCCTGATGGCGTCGCTGTCCACATAAGTTGACAACTCTTCGGCAACACCATGCGAAGTGACGTCTCCACTTCCAGCCGACGAACTGCCACCCCCTTGGCTTGAAGATGAGCCACCCCAAATTCTACCCCACTATATCTTCTTCTTACCTGTAGTGGGGATAGGATGGGGTCTCTGCTGGCGAACTCCCTGAAACTTTAGTTCGTACTTTCCAAAAACTTCATATAGTTTACTCCTAACCTCAGTATAAAAAGAACTATAATCTACACCTACAGTATCTACAATAAGTGATAAAATAATGGAGAATCCCCTTAATTTACCCCTAGGATCTAATATGAAAGCAAAAGCATACAACATAGATATATTTTTCTAATATTTGAAATATTTTTGTTTCATGTGAAAGACGGTTGGGCTAGAATTTCATCATTTTCATATTCTTTTAACAACGTGGCAATTTTGAGAATATTGTGCAAAATTAAATTGGCAGTTGGATAGTAAACTTGGGACAGAGTAAGAGTAGACTATAAAAAGTTTCAAGAAATTAGTAATATCTTTGGACAATTGTCCAAACGTGCTCGATCGTATTGGCCCACCGTCACTTGTTTCTTTGGCCATTACGTGACTGGACAAAATCGTTAGTAATTCACTGTAAGGTAAAACAACTTTTAACATTAAATAGGTTGCATTCCACCGATGCTCTTTATCGGTGGCGAACTTACGTGCTTTCTTATCGGCCGCATAGCAAAACCTCTTCCATGTAGCAATCCACGGGTTAGAAGCAGTTAACCACGCGATTGCTTGACGAACAGTGTCGATGTGAACACTTATTCTCTTCATCCCAGTCTTAACAATCAAATTAATTATATGACAAGCACAACATTGATGAAGTAGAAAAGACTGCGCATAAACACAAAATAAAGGTTGCAATATTTTCATTGCCCTAGAATTAGCAGATGCATTATCTAGTGTAACAGCAAATATTTTATCTGCAAGATTATATTCATTAATTACCTCCCTAATTCTTTCGGCTATGTTTTCACCTGTGTATGACATATCTATTAACCGGAGGCCTAAAACTCTTTTTTGCAACTCCCAATCATCATTAACAAAATAAACAACTATGTTAAGGTAATCCTCCCTAGCTCCACTACTCCATATATCAGAGGTAACACTAACAGAGAAAGTGCATGTACTAAATAGTTCCTTAAGTGCATTACTACCCTTCTCATAAAAATTTTCTAAATCTCAGGTTGTTGTTTGTCTACTAGCTGCTTTGAATCTAGGATTATGCGATTGCTGAACATACTCTTCGAAAGCAGGAGACTCCCCAAAGTTCAAGGGTAAATCTTGTCTGACGATTAATCGGACAAGATTTTCCCGAGCTACCATGGGATCGTACTCCTAGCTACGTACCGTACCATCCGGGTTTAACATCAGTTGTTGCGGCCGTAATTGTATTCCTTGCTTCCTTGCACACGCCTCCGCATGACGCTTTAGGTGTCTGTACCACCGAAGATCGTGCGGATAAAGTATTCCTACAAATTATACATCTAGCTTGTGTTACCTCCCTCCCGTCGGGGCCGGTCACTTTCACCTCGTCAAAGTGCGCCACACACGGGAGGTTCTCGATCTTTTCGAGCCGGTGTGTGTCGAAACACTTTCGCTCATGGATCCAGGAATATCCTTCCGAAGTCGTCGCGCCGTCGACACCGGTTCCTCCTCCACAGTTGGTGGCGTTGGAGCCGATCCGAAGGCATTGTCAAACCCCGACATGTAATTCGGGTCGAAATCACCCAAAGTGAACGACGGCGACTAATATCGATAGTTCGGATCCATTCTGCAATTTTAATCCGAAATAAACAAATTTTAGATATTTATTAAATATACAAACAAAATACAAATAATATCCGCAAGCGCTTCACATCTCTACGATCAAACTAATTAACTACGAAACTAATTTTGATTTTTGACAAAATTTGAGCAAATTTTGTCAAAATCAACAAATTAGAGCACAAGAGAGCACTTGAGACTTGAGAGCACAAAATAAGATGTTTGGGGTGAGGAGAAATTGTTGGGGTGGATGCCCTATTTATAGGACGAAATTTCATATTTTTGGAATTTTTAGATTTTTCGTTTTTTACCTCCAACGGCTAGTTTCAAATTCTAGCCGTTATACTAGCCATTGGGACACGTGGCACGCTCCTATTCGCCGGTTCAAACCGCCCCGTACGCGCGCTGCCGCCCTGCCCGCCACGCGTCGCCACGCCGTTGGCCCTCCCCCCGCGTCGTGCCGTGCCGGCCCGTGAGCCGTGCCGTGCCCGAACCGACACGAAACAGTATCCGTGCCGCGCCGTGCCGGCCCACGGGCTCGGCCGTCGGCCCAGGCACGGCACGGTCCATCGTGCTATGCTAGCACGGCCCATCACTGGCCGGGTAGTGCCATTAGAGCCGGTGCACGGTGCCATTGTGCCGGGCCGGCACGCCTTGGCCCGGCGCACTTGGCCAGCACTACCTACATAGTACAAAGAGCAAACAAAATATTGGTAGCCCACATGTCACTCATGAAGATTGATGACAGATTCATCACCATCATCATTATTGTTTTTAACAGTAGTATAGAAAAGGCCCAGTCTTGATCGGGCCACAAAGTCATGTTGGCAACCACTAGACCGCCCAGCCCGATAGAAACAAGATAGGCTTATTCCCGGCCCGACAACACCTACTAAATCCGTTGCTCTAAACAAGCCCCATCACCCACCCTTAAAGGCCTGGACAGTTATACTTCACTGGCACGTTTTGCACTTGTGCCAGCAAATAGAATCAACAAACAACAATACTAGATCACGGTTGCCGGGTAATCGTGAGTCGTGACTCGCCCAAGTAAGCTGGTAAATTTTATGCAGTAGTTAACAGCAGAACACAAAAAAGAAAAAAAAAGTTATACATGTTTTATTCAGAAATATTATCAAATGTACAATCGAGTTTTCCACGAAGGAATATGCAAAAGCTGACATACAACGATTGGAAGGGCGAACAGCCATACGACTGTTGAGGCTTCATGAATCAGAAGAGCCTCTGACCAAAAAAAAAAAATGCTGGGTAAACAAAAACGGAAGAGAACAGCTCCAACCTTAAAATGGAAGGGAGTAGCGAACTACTACTACAAGTAAAGGAGTATTACTCCAAGTTGAAGAATTGCATTACCAGTGAATAAGTTCTGTCAAATACCGTTCAAATGCAGTGCTGTTATTTGAGGATCTCATGACCACCTTTGTTCAAAGCTGTCATCAATCTTTAAGAATCTCTGTTTCCTGTGATGTCATCAGGGAATGTGCATAATCTCCTGCCCAGGTTCATTCCATCCTCTGTCTGCATGCCCTAAACCAAACCAGATCAGATTGGCTTAGATCTTAGTTGTGAAAGCCCATATCTGATGTATGACATTACTCAACAATCACTCCGACGTTTGATACTGCTATCTTTTGGTCTCGGTTGCATACAAATGCTCAATGGATTGTGCACCCTGTTTGGATGAATCGATCCAAAAGGGTGACAACGCCACCACCTTCCCAATAATTATCAGAGTAGGAGAAACTAGATCCGTCGACTTGACTTCATTCACAAGATCCTTCAACATTGCGAATACCTACAACAAAAGAAATGTTCAGCACGGAAAACTGAAGCCACACACGATTTAAATGGTGAGGATCAATGCTTAGTACCATGCGTTGTTGGGGGGTAGTGCCACGCTCAACTGCAACAGCCGGAGTATCCGGTGGAAGACCGTGCTTCATCAGCTTGGGAGCAAGAGATGGCAGTGTTGACAAACCCATATACACAACCAAAGTTGTGTCCGGATCTGCTGCATTCTCTGCCACAAATAGAGGATCTGGCCCACCATTTCTAGAGTGCCCAGTTAAAAATCTGACACTGTGACAAAGCTTGCATGTCAAAAACATACTATTTATAAAGAATAGAACTAGTGAACATCGTTTAATTGGTATAAACAATATGAAATACAAAGCCAAACATCTGACATCCAAGAACTGAAGCCCCTAAATAGTAGAACAGTTCATTTTCCAGTAAGGGAAATTATTATGCTTTTCTACAGTTCTTCAGGCCTCAGGGTTCAGTGTCAGGACATCAGAACAGAGATGACCACATGGAGCAATGGTGCCTACTGCCAAGTGCTTTAGACTTCCTGTGATCACATTCATGGTGAATTGTGGTGCTAAGATGTGTTTTGAGAAGTATTTGCATATTAAAATAACACCAACAGATCAGCAGAAAAAGTTGGCATCGATACAGGTTGAATATCAAAGGTACAAAAGTTGGCATGTCACAAGAAAGATAGGGGGTGCAAAAATGCTAAGTTACCTGGTAGCAACACCTCTATGGGTTAGTGGAATGCCAAGTTCTGCTGCAATTCCTGAAGCTGATGTAATTCCTGCATTGTTTTCATTCACACAATTCACATCTCGATCACAAAAGGCAGTGCAAAGTATTTAAGCTACCATATAGTGATTGTTATACCTGGGATAACTTCAACTCTTATTCCTTGTTGTTGAAGAAAATCCATCTCTTCTCCACCCCTTCCAAAGACCTAAAAGATAACAAATAATAAATTTAGTGCTTATTAATTATGGGAAAAAAGTAGCATAACCCCTACATGGAAAGTTAGGTCGGTCTTAGGTGCCTACGTTCTCAGCATGCTATGCTTAATGATATGTGGCACACTGGACTAGTAGTTTTTGACACCTTTGAAGGATTTGCATCGGTATGTAACTTACATACAAATGGTATTAGTATGACTAATAATGGTGGGCATACAAAACTATAGGATGTTTCCAGTTACTACTGTGCACCTTCAAAAGACAGCATACATTGTTCTATCAACTTTTGGCAGGTTACTTTCATGAGACGCATTTCTGTTTATAACAACTGACAAAATCAATCAGAACAGGGATTGTTGATTTACACTGAAACAAGCGTGCGTGCTGTGTGCACACAAACACACACACATAAAGAGTGAGAGTGCAGCCTAAATAAAGTTCATTTCCTCTTCCTCTACTAATCCTTTCCTCTCCTAATTATTTCTATTTTGTGCCAGGATCAAGGACTTCTCTATGCAAAAAAGCATAAAATCGTCTCCCAAACCAGAAGTTAGCTTTTCTTTCCAACTTATCTGTTGCTTTCCAGACTCGCAACTCAGAGTGAAAAAACTTTAATTTCTACAAAAGCGTGGACTGATAATAGTACTGAAACGGTTACCAACATAAATCCATCATCTGAAATGGTCAAGCCGTGACCAAGTATGGATTACGACGAGTAATACGTTAATCGTGAATGGCATAAACAATAGCAAACAGATGTTGTGCTTGCACGAGCGTCACAGCTAAATTCCCAAGTCCTAGATAAATTGCATACATGAACGGTGTATTACCAGAGGGTCGCCGCCTTTCAACCGCACCACATTGGCACCAGCCTCCGCAAAGCTCAGGAGCAGCTCATGAATCTCCTCCTACATTTTGCAAACAGATGGCTCACATTTCGCACGAACAACATAAAAGTTTCAAATAAATAGATTTTGAGACCAATGAGCCGGAGCAAATGGTATTATACCTGGGTGCGGCTGTGGTATCCGGCCGTCTTGCCGACGTAGAGCAGCCTGGCGCCCTCCCCGACCAAATCGAGCACGTCGTTGGACACGAGGCGGTCGTAGAGCACCAGGTCCGCCGCCTCGATGGCCCGCACCGCCTTGAGCGTGAGCAGCTCCGGGTCACCGGGCCCCGTCCCCACCAGCGCCACCCTCCCGGGCCCGCCGCCGCCGCCGCCCTCCCCTTCCGCCCCCTCCCTCTCGACGCGCGCAGCGCCTCCAGAAGCCTCCTCAGCTCCGGCAGCTGCAGCGCGATTTCGTCGTCCCGGCGGCCCGAAGAAGCCGCCGCCGCCGCCGCAGCAGCAGATGACGCCGACGAATCGCCATCCGCGGCGGCGTAAGACCAGGCGTCGCGGCGGTACCGCGAGGAGGATGTGGCCTCGGTGAAGGGCGAAGCAGCGGAGGCGCAGACGATGGCATGAGCGGAGAAGGAGGGCCGTGCGGCGAGAGCGGTGGAGGCGGTTGATGCGGGAATGGGGGCGGGAAGCGGCTGGAAGCGCGGCGGTCGAATGGCGACAACCATGGCGAATTGGCGATGACGGGGTAGGGTACTGGTGGTTGACGGAAGACGCGAGGCTGAGGTGGCCGTGTCCCTTTTATACGGCGAGGGAGCAGCAGGAAGGAGAGCTGCAGCCAAGCCGCTCGTCGTCGTCGGGGGTGGGGGTGGCGCGGTTTTGGATGCGCGAAGGGGTGGGGGAAGGAGAGACGGCTGGATTCAACACTTGTAGCGGCGGCGGCGGCCTTGTGGAGCGCCGAAGGGCCAGGTTCAATGAAACCGCTGCGGCACAGCCGCACAGCAGGGAGGGTTGCCTTTGGTTTTCTGTTGTGTTGTTTGGTGCGAGGAGGTAGCGAAAGCCAAGTGGGAGTGTGCCTGCCTCTCGGCTCTGGGGCGCTGTGCGGCGTGGCTGCACCGGTGGCCCGGCGATCATGGAGGGACGCGGGGGCGGGTTCGCTCGTTTGGCGATAGCATCATGGCTTGTGTCACTCACGCGCACCTATTCAGATTTCAAGTACTTTCGATTTCTCCATAATCAAGATGGGCTCGAATGATTATCGAGCGTAGTCTTGGGCTGTATTTGAACTGGAAACAGCTCCTCTTCCTCTTACGTTAAATCACCTGACTTAAATTCATAGTCTTAGGCTGTATTTGAACTGAAAACAGTTCCTCTTCCTCTTACGTTAAAAAATCACCTGACTTAGATTCATAGATCTATCGATCCTGTTAAATCACCTGACTTAGATTCATAGATCTATCGATCTTATCAGTGAGTCAAAGACAGATAACTTAGTCAGAGAATCTCGTTTGATTTGAACTTAAACTTAAACTACTATCGGATGCTCAATGTTATTTATTCTACCTCGATTATTTTATATTATTGAACGCTTTAATTTTTTACTCAAACATATTTTTAGTTAATCAATAAATTTAATCAAATTTATTAACACCAGCGCACCAAAATTTTATTAAATCTAATATTAAATATATTTTTATATCATGCTTTTAAAGAAATATTGCTATTTTTATAAACTTAAATTAAATTTAAATATGTTTAACTAGGAAAAATGTCAGAGCATCTTATTATATTAAACGTAATAAACGCGGAGGGAGTAGCCTCTGTTATCTTATCAGCCGCAACAAACTTTAAATTTTGAAGCTTTATAGTTTTTTCATCGTGGTCTATTTTTAGGATTTGTTTTTAAACCTATAAGAACATGAATATATGAACTTTACTTTTAGTTGGTTAATGTATTATTCCGCAGCTTATTAGCCATTCAAACGATCAAAGCTTTATTCTTTCCATAATTCTATGACATATCGGTTCTAAGCTTTTACTTTTACTACTCCAGGTTCTTAATAGATGACCCTGTTAAATTTTAGATATATTTTTTATTATCTTAGACATATATTTGATCATCTATCTTATTAAAAATACATACATATATTTGATCATCTGTCTTATTAAAAATACCTATGTAATTATCATAAAAATATCTACGTAATTATTATTTATTTTGTTGTGGCTGATCATTTATCATTAAAGGTGCTTTAAGCAATGGTGAAAAGTACACCACAGTAGCTACTCTGAAATATTACCAATGCACGAATCTACCACTGGGTGTTTCAGTGACTTTGATTTTACAGAAATTCCTTGTACACTTCTGATAGTTGCAACCAACTATTACTTCTAAAAGATCGCAAGGACTGCCTGAATGTGTACATTACTTTCCAAAGGGGTGGAAAACAATATTCTCTTCCTATCTGGAGTGCACTTATCTCCATCTGCAAGGTGGAACTAGGCACCGACGGACCATTCTAACAACAAAACATTTCAGAAGCAAACTTCTCCGTGAACATTTTCTTTCGTGGAACTGCACCACAAAACCTTTCTGTTGTCTATATAATAGATGCATTGATTGCGTTGTTTGTTAAGGTTCAAGTCGTTTACCTATACAATGGGAATCTTAAGAAGTACAATTGAGAGGAAATACAGACATACGGAGATGGCAATCCCAGCAACAAAATTTTGATATAGACGATTGTTATCTCTGCTGGGAATAAAAGCTGACTTCAACACACCAGTCAGCTCAAATACTCTGTATGATATCTGCAGTATTGACAATCAAATAAATATTCCTGGCAACTCTAGTGACATTTGAATTAAAAGAAGGAATTCAGTTTTTTTTTACTTACAAGAAGATATATTGCTGTAGCAAGCATAAAGTTGAGCAATGGGTAACCCGGAATGAAAGAGAGAAGCCATTTCGGCTGCCCGTTAGGCATGTTAGACCTGTATGCATATAAGAATTCAGTGACAATCGAAAGAGACAAAACATCTTGATATGTAAGCACAAAGCACAAAATATGAAACTCTGGACATGCATAGCCATCATTGCCAAAATCTAAGTTAATGATCCATCCAATGTTTCGTCCTGTGGACACTGCACTGTCCAGTACTTCACATCATAAGCTTACCTTAAACAAGGATATAGCGTTTTATGGTATAGTTGCTTGCTACTGTAAAACTTATTTAGTGGTGGCTCTGATGATAGCAAAATGTTAAAAGATAAATGTCCAGAATATCTGATGGAATCTCCCTACATCAGGTTCCCCATTGTGTCAAAGATTCTACACCGAGAAGGTCATGTACCCTGCATCAACATGATGACGTCTAGGGCTCTAGCTTTCATTGTGGTCTTGAGCTTCACTTTCCAGTTTATACATGTGAGAAACCAAAACAGGACCTAGGTTGAAGATGGATTTCCTTAGTATCACCAATTCTTAAAGAACTAGCACATCTTAAGTACTGAAAATCCAGTACTGGTTTGGCTACCGTTAAGTGACTTCCTAGTTCTGCCTGATTATTGCTAACACTTAGTATCACCAATTCTTAGAGAACTAGCACATCTTAAGTACTGAAAACCCAATACTGGCTTGGCTACTGTTAAGTGACTTCCTACTTCTGCCTGATTATTGCTAACATTCTCTGGAACTTACACTTTGACTACTTGTTCGAACACTAAGAAAATCAGCATCTAAGTTAATTAATCTTGTTCATGTTAAGAAAAAGCATGAAAGTCCAAAAAAGGATTGGCATAATTCTGTCCATGACTTCCAAAAAGAACACCTTTCTTAGAAGTCCAAAAGGAGTCCTGTTGCTAAAAACCAGAGAAATTTTTAAGTTCTTACAGGAGTCGAATATTGACATAGCTGAACCACTTCCCCTATTGAACAGTTGTCTCCAACAGGTTAATACAAAGAAAGTCCAGAAGTTTAAAGCATGGCAGTCACAGACACAAAAGATATGAGCACATACTGAACACAAAAGGTTAGCATCATACCTGAGCCAAATGTGGATCTGAGAGATATAGGTCTCTAGTGTAATCTTGCCAAGCCACCTATTGGTAAGATGTTATAAGTTTAGTCTGACAAAGTGAATCTATAGGAAATAAAATATAAAAAAAATTTAGGTTATAGTTTGAAAAGACTTACGCAAAAAGAGTTAAAGAGACGTTTCTAAGCTGCTGAGTGCAATTCCGTAGGGAGATATAAACACTGCATGGAAACCATGGTATCGTTAACACCGATACAAAAGCTCACATATATATTTTATGGCATATTTGTACTCACGTGATAGGAATCCATGATGTGTACGGATGGTACTTGTTGTATGTAATTTTGTCTAGTTTGTAAATATACTCATACCACAAATAGCCAGCCTGAGATAGAGCAAAAAGGAATGGTTAATAAGCAGTCTAGTCCGTACATCATTGCTAATTTAATGTAGAGCACAGAGGGCACTTGCTGATAATGCAACTTACCACCAAGGAAATAGTAACAATGGTTCCTTTAATTGACAACCTAACCTTAGTTTCAGATTCTTCAAGCTTCTCCATCCATCTTTCAACCTGTATAGCAAAGATCTACATTTCAAGCACTAATACTAATAGAAGAAAAATACCTGAAAGCATAGCATAATGAATTGCATCCTACATATACAACAATGGAGAAGGGCAGAAGGCCAAAGAGACTCTACAGTGATATCAAATAAAAAAAAGTCATCTGTGATCCTTGAAAACTTACATTCGGATGGAAGTAAGCATAGATCATTCCAATAATCCATATATAACGATCAAGGCCAGATCGGAAATGCCACTCATGCAACAGTGGTAAGTTTGCTTTTGAAGGTTCTGGGTCCTTGTAACCTGCATAACAAAACACATGCTAACATGATTTATCGAGGAATGGTAAGAAAAATGACACATCGAAATATAAGAATAACCAACCTAGCAGAAATGTAAATGGACTCCACAGCAGTTCAAATACACCAGGAATTTCCCATATCAAGATCACTGCTAAGAAGCAGCTGGCAATCTTCATCGCCATCACTGAAGGTATCTCATTATACTTATTAAAGAGACCAAGGGACCCATATACCATAAGAGTAAACAAAGTGTGCATTGGGCATATGTAATAGAGCATGTAATCATTGTCAAGGACAATGCAGCAGAAAGCCACAAAAAAATTAAGTCTCCACATCATCTGCATTAGAAATATGGTTGTCAGTGTAAACCATGTGTTAAATCAAGGAAATGAAAACATACTAAAGCATCATATAGAACAAATTGGGGTTAAAGATCAGAATGGCACCTGAGCAAATCTAGCAAGACTAAAGTCTTTCTTAATATAGTAGTATGAGAAGTTCCCAAATCCAGTCATCCAGACATAGGCAGCAATGAAAACACGAATTGCATTGTATATTTCAGTGGCGGCAAAATAGTGGTACATTAAAAACAGGACCTGTAAATAGCAGGTGGAAAAGTTACAGATCTTACCTAAAAGTTGGCAAAAGACAGCAACCGAAAATAATGATAACTGATATTATAAGGAAACTAGCATCATGCCTCTGTGTTGTGACAGATCTCAAATGAATACAAGATAGGTTCTGAGTTTGAAAAATAATTATACTCTAATACAAAAAACTACATATACATATGCACAATTTTAATAAAATTTGCCCCTAAAATACAATACAGACACTCAAATGTCTACATAAATTTATCCACGAAAGATCTTAGTTGAGGCTACATAGAGCACACCAACACCATCACCAATCCCTGTTTTTAAGGAGTAGATATATGCACCTCTGAAGATTGTAGCAAAACAGTACAATATAATGATGTTTTCACTAACAACAGTCTAGTAAAATATACTGATATGTGGTTCTAAAGAAAGTTTAATTCATACTGAACACATGCCAAATATACTACATGTTCAAGAATATGCTATATCAGTTGAAAATAACCTGATGATATTATTGCAAAATAATATATGCATAAATATTGACAGCAGCATTAATTACAACTGTGTAAGATCCTGCGTTATGTCAGTGAACTGAACTGTATTCTACATGACATGAAGCACTGCCGTGTTAGTAGAAATGTAAGTTGGGTATAGCCATTCAAACTACAGTTTACAGATCTAGTGGTAGCCTGATTTGCAAAACTGTACCCACCTTGTTTCCATCATCTCAACCAAAAAACCTTCAACTTATGAAACACTAGACATATCAATCAATCAATTTTCCCCCCTACAAAGGACTGCTTTGGAATGGCCAAATGTATTTCTGGAAACTATAGACAGATCCCACTAGAAATACCACATCCAGATAAACTGTCAGGAACTTGTCTTGGAAAAACTAACAAACCCACTCTTCAGATCTATTAGCATCAGATCTTTCAGAAAACATTTATTACGATCACCAATCACTCACGTGTTCCTTTGACTAAATTGTAACACAAACAGGACAACAAAAGAAAGAATAACACAAAGCAAAACAGTGGATTCAAAAATTAATAATTACTTAAATCACTAACCTGCATCCAGCCTTTCCATTCCTCTGTTTGATGGCGATTAAGATAGAGTATAGATTTCCCGGAGAATGCTGATTTGTCATGGTGCTTCTTAAGTGATGTTAATGCTGATGCTATGATGAGAAGAATGTACAAAAACAGAAACAGATCGCGGTTGTAACTCTGGCAAAGTAAAGCAAAAACCAATCATTATCAAAATATGGTCATAATATGATAGCACAAAAAAGTTGAACTGTCCAAAGTCTGTTAATTATCTAATATGTAAACAAATTTAAACGGGTTTAATAGAAGAGATTAAGCAAGTAAGCAGTGAAATTCATCAGTAACTATTTGTTAATAAACAAAATAAGATTACAGCATATGTCCTCTTATGCTCATTCATTCGAGAAGGTAGAATACAGTAGAGCAAGTAAAGATTGTATGGCAGAAGACTAGGGGCACAATACACCAAATAACATACAGGTAAGTAGTATGGAATATCAAGATTATGTCACTTCTTAGCCAATTTCTCTATTAGAGTTGCAAAATTCAGAGAAAGACTAAGCAAAGAAATGAAGATTATATTTCCTATTTCCTTAGTGTAAAATGTTGGAGTTTACAACTGAAAAAGAGGGAAAGATATAAAAAGAAGAAGCAAAAAGGAGTACAGGAGTAAGGTGGGACGATGGCGCTATACTAATATGATAATCTAGCAAAGAATACCTATTACTTTCCATCAAAAACTGAGAGAATGATCACTAAAATAATGACAGCATCAATACCTTCTTGCTTTCTGGAAATATGTTTGTCCGATCACAAATGTAGAAATAGACCAGAACGATGCCAAATTCTGCCCTGTAGAAAGATAGGACTTGTAAATAGCGATGGATATTTATTTTTAGTAAATGCAAAATAGTTCTGTAGGGTCTTACATTGCTCTCAGTACAGCACGATTTTCCAGAAGGAAAGACTCATCCATTGTTATAAACCTACAGCTCACGACATTGAGATGTTAATTCTCAGCATTCCACATTTGTAATCATGAATCAAACATCTACTATTATGCCAAATTACCTTATGAGGTTTGCTTTTGTAGAATTGATCCGAAACTTTGTAGACGGTGACTTTGACAGGCCTCCTTCCAGCAATACCGTTTTATCATCTTCTTTGACAGTTCCATTCTCCAAATTGGAATCAGAGTGACTGGAGAAACAAAATAATGCATGGATAGGGCCAGGGTAAGTGTTTGTTACTCAAATCCAGGCTTAGAAAAATCATAAAAACATCGGTGTACTACTGAGTTAGTACTAACCAATATTGCTAACTTACACTTTCATAGACGAAGATTTTCTGTACTCCAAGACTTCTGAATAGAACCATGCAATGAGAACAGGGAATAGAACAAGCAAAAATGACACCTGAAGGAATGGACAAAGCAACAAGAGCCATCAATTGTACTGCTGTCAACTCTAAGATGACTGAAGTTCATAAATAACATGCGCCTTTAGCTTAGATATCTTTGCAGAACAACAAAAATCGTGCACTTAGCTTACCTATTAGTACTCCACTATCCTGACAGAACTTGATCATAGTGTCTTACTCTAAACAATATGTGTTTAGTAGTTTTCCTTTTATGTTTCCCAAAATCAAGTTAAGCATATACAGATAAAAAAACAGCGATGTGCATTTCCTGTAAGCAATGTAGGTTGAATTTGAAACTTTTAACTTGGCAGAGCAACCATGTTTGCTCAGGTGGTACCAAATTATACAAACTTCAAATCCAAGACACCTGCAAGGGAACACAAGTACACTTAACCTCCTAAAGCGTCAGATGCAAGATAAAAGACGACAAGCAACCAACCAGTGGTTGTTCCATTCCAGAGGCTGGAGTGCTTCAACTTTCAGTCGCATCACACAGGACCATTTCATGAAAAATGCTTAATTACCATACCAATATATGCCCCCATCAATTAATCAAGCCGCATCCATCAGCGATCAATCGATGCTCATCCTCAGGCTATCCAATTCGATGAACGCCACGACTATCGAGGAATGCATCTATTTCAACGCGTCCAGCAACAAACCAAATCGAACTTACACGGCGCAATCCGGGAGAAATTTTTTTTTATGAGCACAGCCACCGAAAGTCCAGAACAATACCCAAGGTTTAACACATCAGTCAACAAGGAGCAGCATAGGCACGTCAACCAATACACTACCCGCACGCGACCTATCCAGAGAACGTGGACGGCGAGGAGGAGAAGGCACGAATCCAGCGTTCGCGCGCGCGCGTACCTGACCGGCGGTGACGGGGCCGAAGACCTCCATTTCCGCCGGGAGCCCTCACCGGAGCGTGCCACGACCAGATCCCGGGAGCTCGACGGGTCCGGCCGGGATCGCGGAGGGAAGGAGGGATTACGCCGCGTTCGGTGAGCGGTAGGGAGGGGTACGTGTTATATGCGGCGTTGGCGGGAGGGAAAGCGAACGGGCGCGGGGCCCGGCCGGCGGGAGGAGGGAGGAGGGAGGAGGAGATCTGAAGCAAGCGGGGAGGAGGTGTGTGGTCGCCGTCAGAGGCCGGAGGGTCGCGGGGCCGGCCGCGGAGGAGGAGAGGTCAGAGCGAGGGAGGCAACGATAGTTGGAGTTTGGTTGATTTTCTTCATTCAGACTCGTGCTCGCGTGTGTTTTGCTTGCCCTGCTGCTGGCGGTGGCTGGGTTTGGGATTCGGGAAAACTGTTTTTTTAGAGAAAGCGATTTGGGGTGATGGATTTTGATTAATCGGCGGTTGAGACGTGGGGTTTTGAAGTTTGGTCGTGGGATTCATTATCATCTTGGCTACTAAAGTGAAGCGACTCTAGCAAGGGAGAAAGGGATCAGTGTACCCTCCTAACTAACGTGGAGAGGAGTAGAGGGGAAGCACAAATGTTGGAGTTATAAGTGAATCTTTGCCATGGTATATGATTGCATCGTTTGTTCTCCTGCATAATGGCAGGCATCGTTAGTAATCTTGCTCGGTACATCTCCCGCATAATCCTGCGTAATCTCGTTGGAGTATCTGATTATTCAGGGCATTCACAAAATCACAATGCGCCATGGCGAGTGACCTACGATCCACGTAGGATGTGAACAGCCATAGAGGAGAGAGGGTAGGAAGAGTAGTTTGCAGTGGTGTCCGAGTGCCTTGGCATTCGCAAGGACACGAGCGGCTTCGTAGAGGCACTAGAATTTTGGATAAAAAGGGTAATCCGCTAGAGAGAAAAATGAACGGGATTCATTGTGAACGATCACCACCATCGAAATCGCCGAGTCAAGGCAGATCAAGGCCACCGCCTCAAGCCGCTCCAACAATAAGGATGGGGCTGCTGTTGTTAGTGGCAAATCCAGAATAAAAATGAAGGGTGGGCTCAATATAATTAAAATCAGGGTGACACTGTTGAATTGCCGGTAAATAATTAAGAAATAGTATTTTCTTTTGTATTGAATTTGCAAATCTACCGAACAAATGAAACTACAAAACGATCTATTTCTCATAAATCCCAATGGCCCCTGTCATCTTATTCATTCAATAGACAAATAAATAAGGGATAGAAAATATAGAATATTTACTCAAAGACACAGAATCATGGTACTAGTAGTATCACAAGACCATTTAGCTGATTAGGATGAGCTGGGGAGTGAGGAGCAGGTGAGTTGAGTACTGTGGTAGTACGAGACCGTCACGCCGCCACGCGTGTAGCTGCGCCTACGCTTCCACTCCGTCGTCGTCGTGTGCCGCGCTGGTGACCTGCTGCCATCCCCCCTCCCCACCCCCACACACTCGCCCAATCGCCTTGTTGTGGCCTACCGCACCGCTAACGCACGCTCGCATGCAAGCCCTACACGCCGACGCCTCATGCCCGCGACCTCATAGGTCAGCAATTTGTTCAAGAATCAAGACTACCCTAGCCGATGCAACTTGCACAACTAGGGTATGGACCTGCCGCTTACATTATGCGATGCTGAATGGGCCAATTGAGCCAAGACACCGAGTGCCTATCGTACCGCTTTAGCTTCTCTTCTCGCCTGCATTGCTCTGTTTTTCTTGAAAAATCAGAGAGTAGGCTAGAGCCTATTGAAGCCTACCTGCTAGATTCGTCCCATTGCTATTGCTCCGACTTAGGGCCGCCTCATCACCACTCCATCTCAACCACGCTAGCGCTAAGCTTTTGACCTTCATCTGTTGAAAGCGATTCCCGAATAGAGAAAGAGGAAAGTGTCAACATGAAAAAAATAAGTTTGGGTTTATTTCTAGTTAGGTTTCCGGTGCATGGTTTTGGATGTAGGTATAAATTAAAACGAAACAAGTGTTGATATAAAGACTGAAAAGGATAAGATGTAAATTTGTTATATAGTAAATTGCATTCATGGTGTATCAACTTGGCAGGTGGGTGCAATTTGGTGAAAGAACTTGATAAATGAGCGCATTAGTGCAACTACTTGGCAGGTGGGTACAATTTAATGTAAGAACTTTATAAGTAAGCGTAGGAGTGCAAGAAGGTGAGTGCGATTTTGGTACATAAGTAATAAGTTAAGAAGTGTTGCGATAACTTAATTATTCTGAGCATTTTTATGTTATACGATTCAATTTTTAAGTATTATTTTGCCGATATACTAGCCCGTATTTTTAAGCATATTTAAAATTCCATTTTAATAACTGAAAGTCTATTAAACTTTAATATGTAAAAAATATTATATTTCGGTTGAGATTTGAGAAGGTGAAAAAAATCCAAACTGGTGGTGCAACTTGGATGTGCAACGTAATTCTTAAAGATTAAATTTAAGATTATAAGGTAATATCTGTAGGATTGCTATTGTGATGGCATATTGATGTCGTGAAAAAACTCACCTAGCACTCATTAACCAAAACAACATATACTTAGCCAAGTTGTTGCACCAAAATACTAAACTGTTGAGTTCATGTACTAGAACGCACCCACTTACCAAGTTGTTGCCCTTGGACATTCAATTCTCAAGTTATTGTACTATATCACACCCACCTGCCAAGTTGTTGTACCGTGAGTATAATTTACTCTTATTTATAGGTCTCTTTAAAAGTAGTCTGCATTGTGGAGAAAGTAGTTCCAAAGTAGTTTCATTATACGTGGTGCCTAATAGTGGTATCCAATGTAAATGTTATCATGTGTACTATCGACGGGTTGTACCCGCCTAGGTATTTGTAGAGTATGGGGATAGTTGGTATCAATGTATACACGAGAATGAGGTAAAAGAGACAAGAGATGATGTGACCATGCCTACTATGGATAGAACCATTGCTCACATCATAGCTCAATAGGAAGACATCAAGATCATGTCGCACAACTTTTGGAATCCATTTCGGCCACCTACGATAGTGTTGAATTCATACGGCTATCAAATGTGCAAACAAGCTCCGTTTTGGATGCACGAGTATTTGATAGAAAGGTCTCAGCGTCCTCTTTCCAAGGAATCTGGCTACATCTCCAAATTCAACCGGAGATGCATAGAACAAGCAAAACATTGTTCACACCAGAAACTTGGGCTTGGGCCTTAGGGTCCACAAAGGCTAGAGTTTTCTCCCACCACTCCTCCTGGTGTCTTTTTCACCTATATAAACCTCTAGCAGCCACCAAGAATACTTGGGTTTTGTTTAGATGCAAGTTTAGCTTCGGTTACTTTCTTGTACTTGCGTGTGTCAGTTAGACCACCCGAATACTTGTATTCAGAACCCCACTTTCATGTATTTCAATTTCATCATTGGATAAGTTTCATGAGATGTTTTCTTGTCAACTTATTCTTACTTATTCTTCGATTGCTTGCGGGTTCAAGGTTGTTCTTGGCATGGCAAGAACAGCACCAAAGTGGAGTTGGTGTATCGGTTGCTAAGGCGCAATACTCCTATGGTAGTTGTAGTCGGACTGCCAACGTCGTCTTCTTCCCCAAATCGAAGTTATCCTCCTCTCATTGAAAGATCGAAACCCTCGTTGCTACATCAGAGCTCAAGGTTGCTCAGTGAGAGATTTTTCACTCCTTTGTTTTTACCTACAGCACACAAAAAACTCCACAAAAATAGGCCAGATTCTGAAATCACCAAAACAAGTTGAGCCTTTGTTGTTCTACTTAGTCTGCTTGTTGAGTTTTCGGTTGCTTTATTTGGTTGAGTGTTGGTTCTAGCTGTTTAGTCCTTTAGAGTTTTGAGTTCTGCTCACGTTTTAGTCACCACAGACAGCGCCTCCATCACCCCAAATACCAACTTATTCTGCCACCACCACCACCATTTTCACCACGAAATCCACCTTCATCCCCACAATTTTTCATCCACCACCACCATCGGTACCCTCATCACTAGATCAGCCACAACCTAATCCATTTATTGCTGCCACCACCAATAGACAACCCTTTTGCTACATGGAGAACTGAACCAACCCTTCACAAGAAAGCATTTAAGTGCTCTTATTTTTGACTTGTTGGCTGAACCAAGTAACAAGCTAACCGGCCTATCATTACTCCTTGTTTTGACTTGTTGGCTAAAGCTTGTGAAATTTCAAAAATCACTGGGAAAAAGTTTCAACTTTGAGCTAGTTGTAAAAAAGAAGACAAAAGAAAGAAAAAAAATCAAAAGTGAAAAGAAAAAAGAGAAGAAAAAAATGAAAAGAGAAGAAGTTGTTCTAGCGGTTTTGTTTGTGTTCCTTGGAGCTATTTGAGTGGCTAAACTTGTGACTAGGCTCGCGTCTCTAACAGGTTTAACCTAGGACCAACACAGTATCATCATTGTGTGATTACTTAACTTGCTTTGATTAATGTGGTTCTAGTTGTACCTTGGGAAAGCCTTTAGAAGTTGCCTAGAGGGAGGGTGAATAGGCGTTCCTAAAAATTTTTTAAATTGTAGCAGTTACATTCAACAGGCCCCGAGACTTCCTGGCAAGAACCCTGGAACTTCCTGACAAGAACCCCGGAACTTCCTATCAGCTAATGCTATCCAGAATTTCTGGTACTCTTTTCAAAAACTTTCGGTGTTCTAGCACCTTGAGGCTAAAGTCTCGATTCTTAGGGACCCCAAAACTTGCCGAAGTGTAGGAGGAGAAGTGAATCAACAGGAAATAAAGAAACACAACGAAAGGCACAAATCATACACAAGTGAGAAAAGTGATTTTTTTCTCGAAGTTCGGGCTACAAGAATTGTA
The DNA here is from genome assembly GCA_019925245.2 of Oryza australiensis. Lineage (NCBI taxonomy): Eukaryota > Viridiplantae > Streptophyta > Magnoliopsida > Poales > Poaceae > Oryza > Oryza australiensis. Next base: position 1,669,078 of record JAIFGZ020000044.1, read on the forward strand.
CTCTCCGTTGAGGATCTTCGAAGAGTTGGGTCTCGATTAACCCCTTGCCTTACCGAGCAAAACCCTAAGAGGAGGTCTTCGGTTTTCAATCCATCACCCCTAGGTGTTTCATTAGGATTCAAGCGACCACAAAGGTTCCTAACTTGAACTCCTAGTGAACACCAGGATGAGAATTGCTCTACCAAGATAACCTCCGAAGGCTCAACTCAGTTCTTTACTCAAATTACCTCTTTTCCTTGCGAAGGTGATGATGTCGGTGATATGGGCCCGGGGGTATATCGAGGATGCTATATCTGAAGAAGAAAGGCGCCTTCACCCACCAGGGCGCGCCAAAAACATATCCTGGATGGCTCAAGCGGGTCCGGGCCACGGGCGGCCACATGGCCACCCCAAGAGGGGCTTGGCTCGGGGGCTGCCCAGAGGCCACCGCTCTCCCAGGCGGCAGGGTCCGGGATCACCCGGACCCCTCGTCCTTCACCCCGCACCTCTCCGAGGGAGGGGCGAGTCCAACTACCAACTACCACATTTAATGTCTAGAGAGAGGCCAGGCGCCTACCCCGCTGCATTTATTGCGATGTGAGGCGCGTCTGTCAGCCGCCCATCATCTTTCCCTTTTGCCTGTCACGAGGTAAAGAGAGTATAAAGTCTTTGACGGCGACCGTGGTATGGCTGCACGGTCACTCCACGCACGCCTCCCTCCATGCCCCATCCAGTCGCATTAAACGCGTTGGGCGGGCGCGTAGGAGAGAGAACACGAACGCAGAGGGTGTTGCGTCGACACCTCTCCAGGTGAAGGGCCACTGACCAGTAGGCCCCACTGGATTAGGTAGGCCGGCCCATCCTCACGTCCACGACGCCCGTTTTTTCTCCACCAACTTCCGTGACGCGGCAACAAGGACAAGATAGGGGTAGCCTCCCCGATAAGACAAGGCAAGAACCGCTCCATCACGTGGAGCGAAATAGAGAAAACCAAGACTACTGTGGTGTCCCCTTGCACTATAAAAGGAGGCCCAAGTCCATCATAAAAACGGTTCCTAGAAAAAAACGGTTCCCTCTCCCAACTGTTCCTAGTGACTCCAGAAACAGGTCCAAGGTTCCGCCATTGTTGGGGACCTTGGGCTTCAAGCATCCCATCTTAATCATCAGCTCTAGCCTCCCCAAGGAAGAACACCCTTACCAATCCTTTTAATTCATCCCACATATTACACAAAGAACAGGAGCAGGGTATTACGCCTCTCAGGCGGCCCGAACCTGTATAAACCCTTTGTGTTTGTTGCGGTTGTGATCTTTTTCCATTTTTACTAACTTCTCTCCATTCTTACCGTGAGTTTGAGCCCTAATTCATCGCTTCCCTGTGTCGAACCAAAAAGGGGGTCCCTCGGATTCCCGCGTGTCGAGCACACGCATCGACAGCTGACGCGCCAGGTAGGGGGAGCGCACTGCATTTGGGTTTAAACTCCCATGTTCCTTTTACCTCCCGCCAAAAAAACCCCCTCTCCCCGTCCTCGCCATGGTTCACGGCCACATCCTACGGTCCGCATCAGGCTCACTTGCTACCCGCGAGTGTGACTTGGCCAACAAGGCGACCGAGGAGGTTGGCACGGGCGGGCATAGCCCTAACTTCCGCCACCTTCGCTCAGGGGAGGAAGGACCTTTGTCCCCCTCACCCCCTCTGATTGCAGCGGCGGTAGCCAGGGCCGCGCCACCTTCTCTGCCCCCCGCTGAGACATCGGCTGTGGGCGGAGGAGGCCAGGCGTCCCGCAGAATTGCCAACGCACTTGTAGGATCCAGGCTACGCCCGAGTGGACGTACCGGTGAACTGCGCCGGGGGGACGTCCATCGTCGCCTGGAGTTTGGCACGCCTGAGGGCGCCCTTCAGGCGGCGAAGGCGCTCTTGCGCCACCCCCCGGGTCACACCGGGCGAGGGATCCAACGCCAAGTGTTGGTTTGACGATGTGGCAAAGCTGGTCGGCACAGCCCTACGTCAGCTGGCCTCTGACCTTGCTTCCTCCAGTCACCAACCGCATGGTTCGCACACCGCGGTCAGCTCATCATCTCGACGGCGAGCCCAAAGAGCAGCGGCTGCCGCGAGGGCAGAGGAGAGTCTCCCGGCTGCAGCCCAACCGAAGACTCCCCGGGATCTGCTATACGCAGAACGGGACGCCCACCTTTGTATTGAGCAACGTCATGATGAGCGTCGCATGGGGCGAGCTCAGGACTGCGCTTCCTTGACAGGAGGCGCAAGCGCTCGGCGAGCGGCCGCAGCGGCCCCGCCGCAGGGAGAGCCTCTCAGGGGACGACGAGCAGCTACGATGGCCTAGCCGCGTGTAGGAGGTTCTGCGGCACCCAAGGAGGCCCCTCAGCCCTCGTCGCCCCCTCCAGCCGGCAACGACTGTCAGGCCTTCATCGCCAGCCTCCGCAATGTGCGCTGGCCTAACAAGTTTAGGCCGGCCCTCACGGAGAAGTATGACGGCTCGGTGAATCCCAGCGAGTTCCTCCGGTTTATACCACGGCCATCGAGGCTGCTGGAGGTGACGAGCTCGTCATGGCCAACTTCTTCCCTATGGCGTTCAAGGGCCAGGCCCGCTCCTGGCTAATGAACCTGTCGGCCCAGTCAGTCACCTCGTGGGACGACTTGTGCCGGCAGTTCACCTCTAACTTCCGGGGCACGTACCGCGCCCGGGGTAGAGGCGACCTCCACATGGTCCGACGAGGAGAGGACGAGTCCCCGCGCGCAAATACATCCAGCGTTTTTGCCAGGACGAGTCCTGACCATGCAGTGATCTTCGCCTTTCGGAGTGGTGTATGCCACGATGTTATGTTGGAGAAGATCGAGTCCAAGGCCCCCCGGACCACCACAGAGCTCTTCGAGCTTGCTGACCGGGTGGCTCGCAAGGAAGAGGCTCGGGTTTGGAATCCTAGGAATCCTGCCCCAGCCTCCACTAGCGCTGCCCCCCTCCCCCCGCGTCCTGGGAGGAACGGCGCGAGCGGCGGCGAAAGCGCAAGCCATCGCGGGTGAGGAGGGCCACGTCCTCGCTGCCGACGGAGCCAAGAAGCCCTCGCGGAAGGGCAAGCCCGCGGGCAACCGCAGGCGCTTCCCGGACCCTCGCCCTCGGGGCCCGGTCGGGGACTAGTGGTGCATGGTGCACCAAACCTCCCACCACGACCTCTCCGAGTGCCGCTCGGTCAAGAACTTGGCCGAGCGGGAACAAAAGTACGAGCAGGAGCGAAGGGAGAAGGAGAAGGAAGCCTGCCGCAAGGGTAAAGCCCTGGCAAAGCGCTCGGACAACCGACGAGAGGAGGCCAAGAGTGCGGCCCCCGTCGGAGACGAAGATGATGATCTGGGCTACCAAGACCCCAAGCACGTCGTCGCCACCATCGACGGAGGGGCAGGCGCCCAGGTGTCCCGCCGGAGCCTCAAGTCCATGAGGCGTGAGCTCCTCATGGCCGTGCCGTCCCACGAGGCGCCCGAAAGTCGCGCGGGCGGAGGTGCCAATCACCTTCGACTGCATGATCACCCGGGAGCATTGCACGTAGCGGCCACCTAGCCCTCGTGACCTCCCCCACCATTTGCAGCGTCAAGGTCGCCCGAGTCTTAATTGACGGGGGTGCGGCCCTCAATATACTATCCCCGAAGGCCTTTGATGCCATCAAGGCCCCAGGGATGGTGCTCGGGCCGTCCTATCCCATCATTGGGGTGATGCCTAGGAAGGTGTGGCCCCTCGGGCAGATCGCGCTACCGGTTACCTTTGGGAATCCCTCCAATTTCCGCACCGAGCGGATTGACTTCGATGTGGCGGACCTCAACCTGCCCTACAACGCCGTGCTCGGGAGGCCGGCGTTGGTGAAGTTCATGGCGACTACCCATTATGCCTACCGCCAGCTCAAGATGCCGGGCCCCGGAGGCCCCATCACCGTCCATGTCGACGTTAAGACCGCACTAGATTGCGCGGAGGCCCGCGTGGATGATATTACGGCGACCGACCGCGTTGAACCCAAAGGCCCTCAAGGGGAGGCCTCGGGTTCCCGGGCCTCTAAACAACATATCACCTCGGCCGACGAGGTGGTAATCAAGTCCATCCAGTTGGGCAACGACCCATCCAAGACCGCCAAGATTGGCGACAACCTGGACCCCAAATAGGAAGATGCGCTCGTCTCCTTCCTGCGGGCGAACACCGACGTGTTTGCTTGGAAGCCGTCGGATATTGTCGAAACTCGGTTTCGGCAATAGAAAATTGGGGGTGTAGTCAAGATCACCAAGCACAATGGGTTAGGTGGAAAACAAGGATTTAGACAGGTTCAGGCCCTCTCGTGAGGTAATACCCTACTCCTGTTTCAGGGATTCGATCCGCCGAGTGTCTTTGTTGATCTCGTGATCTTATGTATCTAAAGTCTAAAGCTCTTGCTCATCAACTCTGATATCCCTCAAGAGACGCCCCTTACCCCCCTTATATAGTCTTGGGAGGCGGGCTTACAAGTCGGAAACCCTATCTTACTCTAAGTCGGTTTCTTCAATCTTACCAAACTATGACTATGAGCCGTTGCCTTATCTAATCGGCAACGTAATACCCAAGTCGTAGTTGATTTACATATTTGGTAGGCACAACCTATCCCTATCTCCGATCGGATAAGCTTGCCATGTAGATACCCGATTGCCATAATCTCCACAGTAGCCCCGAGTCCTTTTCAGTCGACGAGACAACTCAGCTTCAAACCAAAATAGTATGCAGCCAAAAACCTCTTTGGCCGAGCGCTCCCGGCGCCGAGTGATTCCATCATCTCTGCCTGAATCTTCCCGAGTGGCTCCAAAGGCGTGAAGGGCTGGAAAATATCTAAAAAATTCTCAAAAATAAATATCTAGGTGCATCTCCTGATGCACTGTGGACCCCCGTTTTTGATGCGGGAATCTTTCGTGTTCATAGTACCATTTCCCTGGATCGAGTAGTTGGTACCCACGAATACAGTACTGGATAATCAAGTGCACATGCACGAATAGTCTTACATTACCATTATTACATTAATAGGCCCGAAGGCAATGTTCAACCCACAGGACCTTATGGTCCGAACACGCATAAAAACGAATCTAGATAAGGGCGAAAGGCGGCGGCTTGTCAATTGCCACGAGCAACGACCGAAGCTAAGGTCTAGTATGCGCCATCAATTCCTTCGCCCTCCCGGTAGTACGCGTATGGGTCTTCTGGCTCTTCATTTCCATCAGCTGGAGGTTTGTGCGTATAGCAAGGGTGAGTACCAACCGTACTCAGCAAGCCAACACAGAATTAATGCATATGATAGGGTTATTCAAAGATCATGGCTAGGGTTATTTTTGCGTAAAGCCAATTTTCACAATTCTTTTCACAAACCTATCGACTAGCCAAATCAAGTTTTAATTCCATAGTTCATTAACTCGGCGACGGTTCTGTCTACCATCCATCGTGATTCCAAGGATGGCTTCCCGCCTCCGACCCGTCATGGTTTTTCTGGTGAGACCACCCCTTCTCGCATCTCGAGAAGTTGTTCCACCAGCGAATAAAAATCATCATGCAAACCCATCCCAGCATTTTTAAGTTTAAAATCTAGCCAAGCGAAAGTCTTGTCACGATGCTCAATATCCGCGAGCACGGCTATTCGAATAGATTGGTTCACTCACACTGCAGTGGATGTACACTTTACCCGTACTCCGCGACAGCCCAACAAATGAGCCTACGCCTCAACACATGAGACGGTCACGGCAAAGCCTTTCGATAACCTCACTTTGGCAGTACCCGCTCCATGAACTTAAGCCCTCATGCACTCTAGCCGTCCTTTTCTAGCGGTGAGAGGAGTTCAGCGCACCGGGGTAAGGGAAAACTTTCCAAATCTTTAAGTTTAATTAACATCGTTTAATTCCAACATCCATAACAAAGGCCGCAGCCTCATTCTCATCCCATAACCACATCATAGAGAACCATCTATGCAAGGATACTGCCTCCGCTCGGCTATCTAGTCAGCTAGGTCTATACCCATTCGAGAAGTACGGTTATACTGGCTCGTTTTCCGGCTATCTCATGGCTCGGTCCTTAATTGACCAGGGTCGACACTTGCCTTTTCCGGAATCCACCCAAATCATCCGGCCGCCCCAGTCTAAAACATTTGTATAGCATTTCAATTCCCATCAAACTTAGTTCATCATTCTCATGGCCATGTGGCGCTCATGTCTCCACATGCCGTATCTCAACTACCTTCCCTAAGGTAGTTGCCCAAGCACAAAGCTTTTTCATAAAGTCATGAGTATGCATAAATCTAAGTATAGCATGGCTAAGCAGTTTACCGAAGTTATCCTTCGGTTGTTTGTATCACATCACGAGTTACAAGGAGTAATTCTAAAGGTAATCAACAGCAAGGTATGGCATAACAAGTATAGGTAACTCGTAAAGCATGCATGTTTAGAGTTTAAAATAACATCGTTTCGCAATTGGGATCGATATGTTCAAAGGGTGTGAAGACTTGCCTTGTTCGCACGCTTCTTGAGTGGGGTCTTCGGGGTCGGTGTTCGCCTCTTCGGACGCTATCCGTACGTGCGAAAAGAAGAGTTGAATCCAATTAGAATTCAACAACATCAACGAAAAGAAAGAGGTTCCAAAATGATCGCGGAAACGGTTTCCAAAAATCAACCTCTAACCTCGGAAATCTTAAAGGTGGAATCAACGAAAAATGATTTCAGTTAGACCGAGTGAACCATCTTGTGGTTATTATGTATTTTGCACTTAAATTTGAAGATATCCTAGAATAATTAGGTTTCTAATTTTATATTTCCAACAATCGATCTTTAATGTTGCGATTATATTTATTAGGGTTTTTGGAATTCTAACGACAGGATAACATCATCCATGCTTAGCCAATATTTAAAAAGGTCTCATGCGAATTTTGGTAACAATCTAAAGGTCGGACAATATTTGAATTCATAAAAAGAAAAATTGATCTATAAATCATTTTCACAAAGTATTTTATTTTAGAAGGAAACAATATTGTACTTATTCCTAAATAATAATATTTTAGAAACCTTATTTTATCCTAAAATTTTTCCAAAATAATTTATACATTTTCCCTTATTCTTTTACTATTTTTCTTTTCCTTCTTTTCTTTTTTTTCTTTTCTTTTCCCTTTTCTTATTCCCTCTGTTTCTTCCCTTCCCTCTCTCGCTCTACTACCCCGCGGCCGACGGTGAGGGAGAGGGCGCCGACGATGAGGGAGGGCCGAGCTCGGGGAAGGAGGGGCTTTTCACCATCTTGGGACCACGGGGTCCCATTTCTCCTCGGTCGGGACCGGGGAGAGCGAAGAGGGCTAGCGACGGCGAGGTGGTTCGGCGACGGTGGCGCTCGTCGGCGTGGACTCCGGCGATGTGTTGGCCAAGGCAAGGGGTCTACGAGCATCGGTGAGCCCTAGGGGTGCTAGAGAGGGTTGGTTCTGCGGGAGGCGCCGAGGAGTGCCTGGCGACGGCGGGGTGGCGGCGGCCTAGACAGGGGAATTCGGGGCTTGTCGCCGGCGATTTCCGGCGGCCATTTGGCTCGGGAAGCTTAGGGAAACAACACTTAGAGCACGGGGATAACGGGGGTACCTTCAATTCGGGAAGAAACCGCCGAGGATGACAAATTTCGGAGTTTTGCGCGGCGGCTGCGTTAGGGTTCTTCCGCCGATCTCCGATTCTTCCCAAAATTCAAGCAATGCAACGGCTAATTTTTGGGGAAAAACGGGGAGAAAGCACGAGGGAGTTGTGGCGAAGATTTTCGGTGTTGGGGGCTCGGCTCGGGGTGGTCTCTTATAGGCGGTCGACGGAGGGCGATGCGACGGCAACAATGGCGCGGCGTCGGCGGCATGGCGCGTGTCGCGGGAGGTCGTGCGCGACGTGCGGCAATCAGCAGCCCGACGCGCGTGCGTCAAGTGGCGCGGCGAGGCGGTGCGCGCGGATCGGTGCAGCGCGACGCTAACGCGAGCGGTGCGGCGACGGCATGGCGCGGCATGGCGCGGCGACTTTGGCGCCGCGGATGGCGCTGGCCAGTATCGGCGGTGGTCAGGCGCGCAGACGGTGTCATCAACGAGAGCGCGCGTGCGCGGCGTCTTGGTACGGCGCGGCACGGCACTCGGCGCGTGGCGCGCGCGAACGTGGTCGAAGGACCGGTCGAACACCTTCGACGTGATGAAGAGTGTACCTTTCCTATTTTTCGATTTAATTTTCCTAATTCCCTATTTCCATTTCCTTTCTTCCTAAAAATCCCAAATAAATTTTGGTATTCTCGAACAATCTCTAAAATTATATTTCCCACTTCTCCCTACTTTTCAAAATATATTTTTCATATCTATTTTATTTCTTCTTTTAAATTCAATAAATCAGGGCCTTTGATTAAAATAAGTTTCTAAATTCTCAAAAATATTTTTATCATCCAAATATTTATTATTTTTCTTCCATCAACTAGGGTTTAAACCAAAATATATTCTTTTCAAAGAATCTTTTGTAAATCTCCAAAATTATATATTTACCCTTCTCCAAATATATATATTTTGAATTATTTCTCCCAATAGGATCTCAAAGCTTAGGGTTTTTATTCAACTTCACATCAAAGCAATTCCAGAAGAAACTCTTACGCAACTGAACTGGCAAATAAGATTGAAAAACACGATAAGAAGCATTGAAACCAAAAGGTTTTTGCAAGGTCCGATTTTTAATGTCCGATTTTAAATTCTTCGATTTTAATGTCCGACTATGTGGTTAGTCAAAAACAGACTAAGCATATAGTCAAGAACTATAAAAATCATTCTTATATAGGTGCTTAGCTCATGCTAAAGCAACCTCATCACTCGGCAAGCTCGTGCTTATCCGAGTGAATTTGCCCGAGTCATCTCGGAACAAATAACTCAATCAACCCTCGTGGGTGAAAAGCACTCGGTAAGCTCATGCTTATCCAAGTGGATCTGCCCGAGTCATCTCGGAACAAATATTTCAATCATCCCTCATGGGTAAGAAATCAATTCACTCGGCAAACTCATGCTTATCCGAGTTGATTTGCCCGAGTCATCTCGGAACAAATAGCTTAATTGACCCTCGTGGGCAAAAAACACTCGGCAAGCTTACGCTTATCCAAGTAAACTTGTCCGAGTCATCTCGGGACAAATAATCTAATCAACCCTCATGGGTAAAAAACATTCGGCAAGCTCATGCTCATCCGAGTTAACTTGCCCGAGTTATCTCGGAACAAATAATTTAATCAACCCTCATGGGTAAAAATCACTCGGCAAGCTCATGCTCGTCCGAGTTAACTTGTCCGAGTCATCTCGGGACAAATAATTTAGTCAACCCTCATGGGTAAACAAATTTTTCAGTCATCTGAAAAATACGACCAAATATTAAATAGCTCCCGCCATAATATTGGTCTTAATCTAAAAAGATCTTCACCAAGGTGAAATAAATAGCATTGATATAATCATTTAATCAAAATGCTTTAAAACCAAATAGTTCTGTCATCGGAGCCATGAAAAGCTTAACTATTTGTCACCTTTCAAATTGCATCGTGCCAACTTCTCATGAAGTTAAGCAAACCGCGGTATGAAAGGATTTTAAAGGTATTGGGCTATATGACACGTGCATATTGCCAGGGCAAATCTGCTTAAGTTCATCCACTTAAATCCCTAAGGACACGTGTCAAGCCACACCTTAGCCGGGCCGCAAGTCTCTCATGGGCTCGGCCCAATCGCGAGATAACTTGGCAAAATCCTCAAGTCTTTTCGAAGCCTCGAGGTCATCCTCGACACTTCATCTAATCATCTTGGTCTCTTTATGCCTCCGATGTAAACTTTTAGGTATCCGGCTTATTTATGTTAATGCCTTGACCCGAGTCTTCATAGAAAATTTCTTAAGTAATTTTCATCCGACCGTCACCAAGCCTAAAACTTAATTAGATCATCAAAAATTCTCAATCCTTATCTATTGAACTCGAATCAAAACAATAAACAATGATAAACTAAATATAAACAAGTTATCAAAGAAAACCATGCTTTATTGACACGTATGTAGCCCCAGTCAACTCAAGAAGTCATCTTGCTTGAGGTTGACAAAGAACAACATAAAACTTACGGTAATTTAAGCATAGTATCGTCGAAGATGTTCAATATTCCGGGAGTTCTCCACCATAGATCCATCTTCGCGCTTTAGTCGAAATGCTCCTGGCCGAGTCACCTCGGCGATTATGTATGGTCCTTCCCATAGTGGAGATAATTTGTGATGGTCCTTGATGGTCTGGATCTTGTGTAGAACCAAATCATCGACAATGAAAGCTCGCGCCCGAACATTGCGACTATGGTATCTTCTAATCCTTTGAAGATGTCTTGCGACCGGATCAAGGAAGATTTTCTTCGTTTTGGCTCGCCTTGTCCCGACTTGGCTATCTTCTTTGTAGGAATTTCACCCTCTTCGATGTTGATGTAGCAGTCGGATTTCTTCCCGCCACATGATCTCTCACAATATTGGGCCATATCGCAGCTTTCTTTGTCGCGCAGTGAAGGCTTACTTGACGTCGCTTGCGATGATCGCGTGGTAGGCCGTCTTGAAGTCGACCACCCCGAAGGTGGTATTCTCCGTTCAGAAATTCTCGCGAACTCCGGAGGTGACTGGAAAGGCGATGTGCCCGAGTGGTGTGGACGACCGCCCGGGATCACTCCGTGGAAGGGGCTGAGCTTGCCTTCAACTCGGTTCTCGGGATTTGTATCTCATTCGGGGTCTTGACGAACAGAGATTGAGGACGCTGCCCCCATCGAAGAGGACGCGCTTCAGCTTGATGTTCTGAACCACCAGATCAAGTACCAAGGGATACTGCCCTGGGTGAACCACTCGGTCAGGATGATCCGAGCGATTAAACGTGATGGCCACCTCCGACCATTGTAGATATTGTGGGACATGAAAAGGCTCTGATTTTCTAGTCGGGTTGTTCTTCTTGGTTCCCGATGGACCGGTTTCATTAGTTGGCTTCTTGTTTAACCGTGCCGCATATTGCTTTGCGAATTGCTTGTAGATGATGCGTGCACTGAGCGTTCACGATCGTTCATGATCGTATCGTAAGCCGCAACTCGGCGACGGTGTTGAGAATCGGACGTTGTGGCAACCAGGTCTTCGTGCCGGCGCTTGCGATCTTTCTGGGCCTGATTGCTGCTGTCGTTATCCTTCCTCGGATGTCGGCTTCCTTCCGAGTGCTTGTCATCCCTTTTGTCAGGCCGGGCTTGGCGTGCCGCCTTGATTGCATCGTTGGACTTGGCGTAGGAGTTCGCCGTCTCGAACATTTGCTTCACCGTCTTCGGTGGCTTGCGTCCAAACTTTCCAATTAACAGCTCATCACGGACTCCCTTTTGGAAGGCGGCGATGATGATGTCATCGGTGATGTTGGGGATCTTGTTGCGCTTTTCGGAGAAGCGCCGAATGTAATCCTTCGGGGGCTCGTCGGCTCGGATGACATTGTACAAGTCAAAGTGTGTGCCGGCCTCTCGAAGGTGCCTTGGAAGTTGGCGATGAAGTGGTCCCTCGCCTCGCTCCACGAGCCGATTGAGCCTCTTGGCAGGCTCGTGAGCCGTTCGGCGAGTTGGTGAGGGCCACGGGAAGGTAGTTGGCCATAGCCTTGTTGTCATCGCTCGCGCGGATGGCGAGAGTATACACGGTTAGCCACAACTCGGGTCGGTCTTGCCGTCGTATTTCTCTATTCCTATTGGCTTAAAACCATTCGGCAGTACACTCCTGGCGAAGCTCCCGAGTGAAAGCCGCACTTCGTCGCCGCTATCGGGTGATCCCCTCCGATCTTCCCGAGTGCGTCGGTCTTGCTCCTGGTAGCGGCGATCGAGGACTTCCGCGAGATCACTCGGCGGGGTCTTGTTGGCTGGTTGGGTAGCGGAGCCGTTGTTGCGGTGGACGCGGTGGTGGACGGGTGGACGTCCATGTCGTTTGTCGCGGAGTCGGCCGTTTGCTCGGTACTTCGCGTGGACTCGCGAGGTGGGCCTCTTGGCCTGGTCGTCGACCGATCCGGCTCGGGCCTCTTATAGTCTCCCGACCTTAGAGGCGGAAGCCGGCTCTTGTCGCGTTTCGACCACGATTCGATCGGCCTTCGTGCCGAGGTGGTGGGATGGCCGTTGGGCGTGGCTGCGACGATGGTCTTGATTTTGTCAAGTATTGGAGTCACGTCGGCGGGTGCCGTCTCCATGATGGTGTCCAAGAGAGTGAGTGCGGCAACAGCGTTCTCGCGTGGCGTTTGGAAGATGTTGGTGTTGCGGACCCGTGTTTGGAGGATGGCCTCCGGGTAGATCGTCCCCGCACGTAGGTCCGCTTCATCTTGTCGGCCTCGTCCTTGCGTTGTTTTTCCTCTTCGGCCGTCTTGCGCTCGTGCTTCATCTTGGCTCGCTCTTATTCAGCAAGCCTTCGGCCATGGTGAGTCGGACTCATCCGGCTCGGTCATGAGGACATCAAAGCACTTCGGCTCATAGTCCATGCGGCGGTCGGAGTCGTCGACTTCGTCCGAGGATGCCATAGAGGTCGTCAATGCGGCGGAGCTGAGATATTCGTTGAGCTCCGAAGATGAGCATGAGCCGAATGACGGGAGGATGACGGCGACCTCCCTTAGCTCGGGTAACCCGTGTCCGGATCGCTCCGGTCCGAGTCGAGCATGGGGAGTGGGCTTCTCCGAGTGGGTCGACCTCGACTCGGGAGAGGAGTTTGCCGTAGATCTCGACGGCGTTTGGTAACCCAAACGGTACCGAGAGGTCTTCTTCCGTGTAGATCGTCTCCGTTGGGGAGACGAGAAGATCGGTGCGGATTTCGGCGGTATTCGGTAATCCGAGTGGTGCCGAGTGAAGTCCGTCGTCGGAGAAAGTAGATTGCATCTTGGTCTTCAAGACGTCGTTATTGTGGCGCTGTTCGGAAGTTCGAACGATGTCGAGTGGATTTCTCCCACCGACTGGTTCGAATCCGAGTCGAAGGAGGAATCGTTGAAGAAGTTGGCGGCGAAGTCGCCGAATTCTGAAGGAGATCCCATCACGCTTGTCGGCGAGATTGTTGAAGAAATCTTGACGCGCGGCCCCTACCGCACGCCAACCGTCGAAACTCGGTTTCGGCAATAGAAAATTGGGGTGCGATCAAGATCGCCAAGCACAATGGGTTAGGTGAAAAACAAGGATTTAGACAGTTCGAGCCCTCTCGTGAGGTAATACCCTACTCCTGTTTCAGGGATTCGATCCGCCGAGTGTCTTTATTGATCTCGTGATCTTATGTATCTAAAGTCTAAAGCTCTTGCTCATCAACTCTGATATCCCTCAAGAGACGCCCCTTACCCCCCTTATATAGTCTTGGGAGGCGGGCTTACAAGTCGGAAACCCTATCTTACTCTAAGTCGGTTTCTTCAATATTACCAAACTATGACTATGAGCCGTTGCCTTATCTAATCGGCAACGTAATACCCAAGTCGTAGTTGATTTACATATTTGGTAGGCACAACCTATCCCTATCTCCATCGGATAAGCTTGCCATGTAGATACCCGATTGCCATAATCTCCACGATATGCCCGAGTCCCCAGGAGGTGATCGAGCACCGACTTGCGGTGTGGCCGGATGTACGACCGGTCCGACATAAGGTGAGGTGACAGGCCCTGGAGCGGCAGGCGTTCATCCGCGATGAGGTGGCACGGCTCCAGGAGGCCGGCTTCATCTGGTAAGTGCTGCATCCGAGTGGTTGGCTAACCCGGTGGTCGTCCCGAAAGCCAACAACAAGCCGTGCATGTGCATCGACTACACCAACCTCAATAAGGCATGTCCTAAAGACCCTTACCCTCTGCCTCGAATAGACCAGATAGTCGACTCCACTGCGGAGTGCGACCTTTTATGCTTCCTAGATGCATACTCTGGTTATCATCAGTTCCGCATGGCTATAGAGGATGAGGAGAAAACCGCATTTATTACCCCTGTGGGTACCTTTTGCTACATGTCTATGCCTTTTGGTTTAAAGAATGCCATGTCTACCTTCCAACGTGATGACCGCATCACGTTGAAAGACCAAATAGGGCGTAATGTTGAGGAATATGTCGATGATCTCGTGATCAAGTCCCGGGACCAAAGGACTTTGCTCCCGGACCTGGCCGAGACATTTGATAACCTCCGGTCCTCCCGCATGAAGCTGAACCCAAAAAATACGTGTTCGGGGTACCGACAGGCAAGCTATTAGGGTTTTTGGTCTCTGCCCGAGGCATCGAGGCCAACCCCGCAAAAATAAGAGCGATAGAGGAGATGCGCCCCCCTAGGAAGCTCAGGGATGTGCAGAAAATTACTGGTTGTGTAGCTGCCCTGAGCTGCTTTATATCAAGGCTAGGAGAGCGGGCGTTCCCTCTATTTAAGCTGCTAAGGCGAACTGGCCCCTTCACTTGGACGGACGAAGCAGAGAAAGCCTTGAGCGAGCTCAAGCGTTATCTCTCCTCGCCGCCCATATTGGTAGCACCTCAAGAAGGAGAACCCCTCCTTTTATATTTGGCGACAACTCCCCAAGTGATCAGTGCGGCGTTGGTTGTGAAGCGCAATGACGAGCTAGACTCTCAGACGCCCCCAGCCCCACCAAACCCGGAGGTAGGAAACCTCGGAACGGTGTTGGCTGAGGAAGCACCCGAAGCCGGAGGCGGCCTTTGGCCCCCCGAGCTTCAGGGAGCCGCCCGGCCCCCTAGTCTGGGGGCTCCCGAGGCCCCTTCCACCCAGAGCGGCCCTGAGGGCCCCGGGGAAGGTGATGGCCCGGCAGCCCCGGGCACTGAGGTAAACCGCCCCGGTGCACCTCAACCTGTTGCCCCTAGTAAAGTAGCTAAGGCCCGCATCAAGGTGCAGCGGCTGGTCTACTTTAGCAGCGAGGCGCTACGGGACGCAAAGACGCGTTACCCACGGGCCCAAAAAATGCTATACGCAGTGCTCGTGGCTTCCCGAAAGCTGCGCCACTACTTCCAAGCGCATCGGGTAACGGTAGTCGCGTCCTACCCTCTCGGGCAGATCCTGCGTAATCGAGAGGGCACGGGACGGGTAGTCAAGTGGACTATCAAATTGTCAGAGTTCGACCTGCATTTCGAAACCCGTCATGCAATCAAAAGCCAGGCCTTGGCCGATTTCGTGGTAGAATGGACGCCAGAGGCCAATAACGATCCACCCCCGAGTGAACCCGAGAGTGCGGAGGATTGCGTCCAATGGACCGTGCTTTGGGTAATGAACTTCGACGGTTCACTCACCTTGCACGGGGCCGGGGAAAGCATGGTGTTAACCTCCCCGACGGGCGACGTACTCGGTACATCGTTCGGCTTGACTTCCGGCAACTAATAACATGGCCGAGTATGAAGGACTTCTAGCGGGGTTGCGGCGGCGGCGGCATGGGCATCCGCCGTCCGTTAGTCCCGGGGACTCCAACCGGTCGTAAACCAAGTTTCCAAGGAATACCAATGCACCGACCCGGATGGAAGCGTATGTCAAGGAAGACGGCGTATGGAGCGCCATTTCGATGGCCTCGAGCTGCGCCATGTTCCCAGAAGAGACAATACCCTGGCGGACGAGCTATCTAGGATCGTGTCCGCACGAGCCCCAGCCTCGCCAGGCGCATTCGAAGAAAGACTCACAGAGCCGTCGGCGTGCCCCGAACCGCCCCAAGGGCAGGAATCGACTGGTCCCGACGCCCCGGACCTGGCGGGCCAGCCACAGCCTGGTCCTGTTGGGACCGACATCACGCGCCAGGTGGCTTCGATTTCGGAAATCCAGGCATATCTGCAAGGCGCGTCATTGCCCGAGCAACGCGAGGAAAGCGAACGCATTGCTCGCAACTCCAAAAAGTACGTGTTGGTGGAAGGGACACTCTACCGGCGCGGTGCCAACGGAGTGCTCATGAAATGCATCGCCCGGGAACAGGGTCTCGAGCTCCTAGCCGAGATCCATGAGGGAGAATGTGGAGCGCACTCAGCCTCCCAAACCTTGGTAGGAAAGGCATTCCGCCAAGGATTTTACTGGCCCACCGCGCTAGAGGATGCAACAGAACTCGTGCGGCGGTGCCGAGCGTGCCAATTCCATGCCAAGCAGACGCACCTGCCAGCTCAGGCCCTTCAGACCATCCCACTCTCGTGGCCGTTCGCGGTCTGGGCGCTGGACATCCTGGGCCTATTCAAGCAGGCATGGGGCGGCTGCAAATTTCTATATGTCGCCATCGACAAATTTACCAAGTGGTTTGAGGCCTATCCAGTCAGCGTCATCGACAAGCATTCGGCTGTGCGGTTCATGAGAGGCATCACGGCAAGGTTCGGGGTCCCCAACAGGCTCATCACCGACAATGGCACCCAATTCACGAGTGAGCTGTTTGGCGAGTATTGCGATGATATGGGCATCAAGCTCGCGCCTCGCCGCCCAACCCCAAAGCAACGGTCGTCGAGCGTGCAAACGCGAAAATATTGAAAGGCCTCAAGACGAAAACCTACAACGTCCTCGGGAAGCATGGGGACTCATGGGTCGACGAGCTACCCGTGGTCCTTTGGGCCAATCGGACAACACCGAGCCACGCCACGGGGAAACACCTTTCTTCTTGGTGTATGGAGCTGAGGCGGTCTTGCCTCCTGAGCTCACCCTGGGATCGCTCCGAGCCACGTTGTACACCGAAGGAGATCAAGGATAGCTGCGTCGCGACGACCTGGACTACCTGGAAGAAAGACGGCGCCGGGCAGCACTTCACGCGACCCGTTATCAGCAGAGCCTCCGTCGCTACCATCAACACAAAGTCAGCCCCTGAGCACTGCAGATCAATGATCTCGTTTTGCGTCACGTGCAAACGCGTGTGGGACTGAGCAAGTTATCTCCGATGTGGAAGGGGCCATACAAAGTTATCGGCACCCCGCGTCCGGGAGCAGTTCGCCTGGCCACAGAGGACGGCACTCCGCTGCCAAACCCGTGGAATATTTTCCACCTGCGCAAGTTCTACCCATAAGCCGCATAGTGTGTTGAAACATATATGGAAGTTCATTCACTGCTTCAGTAGCATGAACAATGAGTTCGCTGTTACACTCTTTATGATTTTCCCTTGCAAAATACCTACTTGCAGTGTGTTTCCCCCATGTGTTGGAACATGTACTGCGGATGCTGGTTCCCAGTGGTCTTCTGGCCTTGCCCGCCTTAGCCTGAGAGCCCTAAGGGCGTCGAGGATAGAGCGATGCTGCATACTGTCACGCCTGGGGGTAGTCAACGCCTGGGGGCTTGGGTGCGTACTGTCACGCCTGTCCCGAACCCCCCGTTGCTGCTGCCCCCGCTGACCTTTTTATGCCTTCGCTCCTACCCGAAACCCCGAGGAAGGCACCAGCCGCCGGCCGATGCACGCTGCCCAAACCCGGACCAGCTCACAGTTGCATGGGACGAATCATGGCAGGAGAGCATGCTACCACATTCTTGCAATGGCTGAGCTAACTAAAAGTTGAACTACCGTTGTAGACAGGCAAACAGGCAGGGGCTCGGGCCAACTAACCGCCACTGCGTGTGCGCTAAGTTGGCCGGGGGCTCCCAATATATATACATATATATATACAAATCATTATGAATCATCAGAGACGGCCACGATGGGCTGCTACGATACAAGTCCAGCATGATAAAGGCAAGTGCACTAATATTATAAACAATATTGCAATGTTTTTTCACAAGTATAGATAAAGGCAAAAAAGGCGGGGGAGTCCTAGGCGGCTGGTGGGTCGCTGGGAACGTTCTCCGGGCTATCTTCGTCCGACGGGTCTTCACGGAAGGCGAGCTAGAATGCCGCCGGAGTGCCGTCAAAGCCAATCATAATGGAATCGACGGCATCCTTGACGCGGCGCCGAGCGGCCTCCTCGGTGCCCTCGGGGAAGTCCTCGGTGGGGATGTAGGGGTCGAAGTCGGGGTCGCGGGCTTGGTAGCTCGCCAGGATGAGCGTCGTGACCTGGCGGGACAAGTCGTATGACGACTCCTTCGCCGCCTCGTCGACCTCCTCCGGCACCCTCTTGATCCCCTCGGCCAGCTCATCTATGTGCGTGGCCAAACCCCCCAAGCTAGGGACGCTGGTGAGGGGGCGGATGACCCCCACCTAACGGGCCGCCTCCCGAAGGCGCTCTACGGACGAGGCCACGACCCGAAGCCCTAAGCTCAGGGTGTGCTCCAGCTCCGCGATCCGGCGGCGCGCCTCCTCCAACTCTGACGCCGCGTCACTGGAGCGAGGGGCCGGCGGGGGCTTCCGCACCTGCGCCTCCGCGTCGCCAACCGCCTGCTCCCAGGCAGCCAAGTCTCGCTCCCACCGCTCCAGTTCGTCTTGCCGACGGCACGAGGCGGCCGCAAGCGCCGCTCGCGCTCCCGGCTCGCCTTCAGCACGGGAGGCCTCCTCCCTGGGCCTCCAAGACCGCCACCTCGCGCCCTCCACGGCGGCCTCGCGCTCGGCGATGGCATTTTCCTAGGCCACCGCGTTCGCCTCCCGCGCGGCGGAGTCCTCCTCGGCCGTGGCAACGGTGGCCTCCCGGTCCTCGACCGCCCGCCACGCCGCCTCCAGAGCCTTCTCCCGCTCTGCCAGGATGTCCTCGCGGGCCTGAAGCTCGACGTCAGTACTGGCGGCGGCGGCTTCAGCATCACGCAGGGTGCGCTCGCGCCGGTCGAGCTCCTGGGCACGCTCGTTGAGGTCGCGGGTGAACCCTCCAGCGGTGGTGCAGACCCTCTCCTCTGCGGCGGCAGCGACCTGCTCGTGGAAGTCGGCGGCATGCCGCTCAACGACGGTGTCCTCGAACACCTAGTTGAGTTCCCCCCGGCGCCGCTCGATATCCGCCAGCTCCCACTTGCGGACGAGGCCCTCCACCCTCACTGTGGCCACCAGGTCCCGACGGCCTTCTTCGACGTCGGCCTCCCGCTGCGCCACCGCGACCTCCCTGGCAGCCAAGGCCTGAACCTGGGCCCGGAGCCCCTCCAGGGAGACCGTGTTGGCCTCCTCCAGTGCCCTGGACACAATCATCCTCGCCCGCTCTTGAGACCGGACGAGGGGCTCGGTATCCAGGGCGACCACGAACCCGGACCGAGCGTCCCCGGATTCGGAGTCAAAGCTCGAGCCGAGGTCAACCACCTGCGCGGGGCGGGAAGCTGAAGGCGCCCCATGGCCAGAGCCGCCCGCCACTGCTTCGCCCGCCAGCGCTGCCCCACCCTCCGGCGAGGCCGCTCCCTGCGTCGGAGGATCGCGGCGGACCGGCGCCGACAGTGCTGGTGTTGGCCGGCGGGGTGACGGCGCCGGATGGTGCGGTGCGGGCGATGGCTGTCGTGGTGGCGGCGATGGCTCCCGTGGAGGGGACCCCTGGGGCTGCTCTCCGCTGCCCGTTGCCGCCTCCTCCACGTCGGGGCCAGGTCGCCCCGAATCTGTCGCCGGCGGAAGGCCCCCAGCTTGTTCCTCGTGGGCGACCGGTGCCCCGGCATCTAGGTGGGTCCCCTCCTCGGGTTGCACCAGACCCTGGCCCGAACCCGTAGGGGGTGATCCGGACCCGGAGGGCTCCAGCGCCCCGGGTCTCTCGTGCGCCTCCTCCGCCGAGCCAGAAGCAGAACTGTCCTTGGGTATAACCCTGGGGCAAAAATGCTGGTGCTCGCGGCTAGGAGCAGAAACAAACACAGTAAAGGATCAAAACACAAGACAAAAACACAAGGCCCATAGGACGTGTACACATCTGCAAGGCGTTATCTGTGTGCGGCTTTGAAGCCCCAGAAACCGGGAGATGGCCCGCTTCTTCGCGGGCCTCCCCGGAGGGCTTGCCGGCCGTCGCTTGCGCCTCCGCCGCCGGAGCGCCGCGGCCGGCCCCCGCCAACGGCACGCTCACCATGGGCGTGCTCCCGGCCTCCGCCGTCGTCGTCGTCGCCGTCGTTGTGGCCGTTCTGGCCCCCGACAGAGTGGCCCCTGGGGACAGGCCCGCTGTCTACGAGCCTCCAGACCTGCGGGGAAGAGCGGCGCGCTCCGCACCGCCGCCGCGTGGTGGTGATGGGGGAGATGCGGGGTCGTCTTCTGGCCTCTTCCTCTTCCCCTTCGGGTTCGGGGCCCCGACTCGCTCGCCGGACCGGCGCCCACCCGCCCGATAGGCACCGGTCGTTGGCGTCTTCATAGTCGTCACCCCACCCCCGGGTAACACCCGCCGCCGCCGACGACGAGCCCACGCCGTCGCCTACCACCCGCAGCACATGCAGGATCTCCGGCACGCGAATCACGGCGCAGGCGGCACCAACCCGGCGGAAGCCGCGTCAGTCCATCGTCGTGATGCCGAGGGTGCGGCGAACCAGGATCGCGAGGTCATTCTCATCCCAGTCGAAAATGGTGCCCACATGGGTCCGCATGTCGTCGTTGAAGCCCGTGTACATGTGGGCGGGGCGCGGCCTCTCCTGCAGTGGCGCGATGCACCTCATCTGGAAATCCCGGAAGACTGCGTGGCCGGATGTGTCCCTCCGGAGGTAGCCGATCCGCTCCAAAGACTCCGTCCAGCCTCCTCCGGCTCATGGACGCGCCCCAGTTCCTCCGGTTCACCGGATTCCCGTCGGAAGGGAAAGGCGGGGGTGGTCGCCAGCCGGTGTAGAACTGTAAGGCCCTCCAGTTCTCCCACACGGAACGAGGGTGGATGTCGATGAAAGGGGTGCCGACGGTCCTATCGTTGCGTGGCTGGATCGCCACGTATCCAACCGCGCCGGGAGAGCCCGCCCGGCACACGCGAAAGAACTGCTGGAAAAGATGCAGTGAAGGCATCACCCTCACGAACATCTCACAGGTGGAGGCGAAGATGGCGAGGTAGAAGACGGCGTTGGGGGTGAGGTGGTGCAGCCGGAGGTCGTAGAACTCCAGCACGTCGAGGAAGAAACGAGAGAAGGGCGGCACCAGCCCGACCATGGCGAAGGAGGCGAAGAACACCATCTTCGTGGGGGCCGCTCCTCTGGAATGTCGCCGCCGCTACGCGTGCCGCGCGGCAAATACTTGTTGAAGAGGCATCGGGCCTCCGCGGTGCGAACCAAGGACTTTGGGAGCACGCTCCCCGGCTCCAAGGGCGAATCACGGGCCATCTCCAAGGCAGGCGCTAGAGTGCGAAAAAAGAATCTGGTGGCGGAGAGAAATAAGGTGAAAGAGCAAGGGCGCTGGGAAGATGAGAGGCGATGGCTGTGGAAAGCGTAGAAACTGATCCCCCTCTCGCCGATCTGTTTTTATAGGCAACCACGGCCCCCTCGAGTTCTACGGCATTAATTTTGCCCCACTACCACGCGACTCGCCTCCTCGGCTTCGCGCCCCTTCATTTTTCGCATCCTCTTTGGTTCCCGCGCCACTGGGGTTTCGCGCCGCCTGCGGTTTCGCGCCCACCAAGTGCACTACGCGGGACGGAGAGAGCTAGGCGGTTTGATGGGCCCCCGCATACGCGGCCCGAATAACGCGCCCCCCATCTAGAGAAAGCTTAGCCAAGCGCAGCGTCAGTTGTCGCGTACCGGCCTCCAACTACGGCGAGACACCTCCAGTACCCGGGCCCACACACTCAAGAAAATGGTGTTAACCGCGCCTGAATCCGACTTTGGTCCCGGTCAACACCAGGGGCTACTGTCGGTGATATGGGCCCGGGGGTATGTCGAGGATGCTATATCTGAAGAAGGAAGGCGCCTTCACCCACCAGGACGCGCCAAAAACATATCATGGATGGCTCAAGCGGGTCCGGGCCACGGGCGGCCACGTGGCCACCCCAAGAAGGGCTTGGCTCGGGGGCTACCCGGAGGCCACCGCTCTCCCAGGCGGCAGGGTCCGGGATCACCCGGACCCCCCGTCCTTCACCCCGCACCTCTCCGAGGGAGGGGCGAGTCCAACTGCCAACTACCACATTTAATGTCTCGAGAGAGGCCAGGCGCCTGCACCGTCGCATTTATTGCGACGTGAGGCGCGTCTGTCAGCCTCCCATCATCTTTCCCTTTTGCCTGTCATGAGGTAAAGAGAGTATAAAATCTTTGACGGCGACCGTGGTATGGCTGCACGGTCACTCCACGCACGCCTCCCTCCACGCCCCGTCCAGTCGCATTAAACGCGTTGGGTGGGCGCGTGGGAGAGAGAACACGAACGCAGAGGGTGTTGCGTCGACACCTCTCCAGGTGAAGGGCCACTGACCAGTAGGCCCCACTGGATTAGGTAGGCCGGCCCATCCTCACGTCAGCAACATGGCGTCCACGACGCCCGTTTTTTCTCCGCCAACTCCTGTGACGTGGCAACATGGACAAGATAGGGGTAGCCTCCCCGATAAGACAAGGCAAGAACCACTCCATCACATGGAGCGGAATAGAGAAAACCAGGACTACTGTGGTGTCCCCTTGGACTATAAAAGGAGGCCCAAGTCCATCATAAAAATGGTTCCTAGAAAAAACGGTTCCCTCTCCCAACTGTTCCTAGTGACTCGAGAAATAGGTCCAAGGTTTCGCCATTGTTGGGGACCTTGGGCTTCAAGCATCCCATCTCAATCATCAGCTCCAGCCTCCCCAAGGAAGAACACCCTTACCAATCCTTGTAATTCATCCCACATATTATACAAAGAACAGGAGTAGGGTATTACGCCTCTCAGGCGGCCCGAACCTGTAAAAACCCTTTGTGTTTGTTGCGGTTGTGATCTTTTTCCATTTTTACTAACTTCTCTCCATTCTTACCGTGAGTTTGAGCCCTAAGTCATCGCTCCCCTGTGCCGAACCAAAAAGGGGGGTCCCTCGGATTCCCGCGTGTCGAGCACACGCATCGACAGACGATAATCTTCACAAAACTTTCCAACAATCCACAATCTCTTGGATGCTCGCGGGCAACACCTATCCGTCTAGAAGGTTTCCATCCAACAGTAACAAGCACCAAATAGTAGCCCAAATCGATCATCAAGTGCTCAAGTCATCCTAGCTCTCTCTACACAACCAATCCTCACCACCACACTCAATTCTCTCTCAAGCTCTCTTGGGAAGCTCAAGAACAAGGTGGAGTGAGTAAGAACATCATGGGAGAAGCTAGGAGACAAAAAAATGAAAGTGAAATTATCAAAAGTGAGTTGTGGGGGTGTGGAAAATATATAGGCTTACAATGACGTCATGTTGTTGTTACTCACATTTTGAACTGGAAAGGTGTCAGGAGATTCCGGGCCAGTTTGCCAGGAACTTTCGGCCAACACTTAAAAATTTGGCTAAAACATGGTGCCAGGAGGTTCCGGGCCAGGGTTGCCAGGAACTTCCTGCCCACACTTGTTGTTTGACCCCGAGCTCGTGCAAGTGTTGTGCAAATGTGCCTCTCTTCTATGTAAATTGACTTTAAGCACTTGGATCACTTCAGGCAACCATTTGGTACCCTCTTGATAGTATGACTTTCCTAGACTCCAGAACAAAATATAAAAATAAATTTTAAATAAATCTCTGAGTCCACTCACTGCTCTGCATTTGTTGTTGGGGGGTCTCCAAGCACACCTAAGCACCCTGGGACTAATTATCTGCACTTATCTCACTAAACATATTAGTCTCTTAATTGTTTTGTCATTCAATCACCAAAACCCACTTAGAGGGCTAGATGCACTTTTCACCTTAATTTTCCTTGCAACCACGTCTATCTCCACAAAATTTGTCTACCACATCACAGGGTTGTGCTTGTTGCCGGCATTGATACGACTAACTATTGTTGTTATTCTTGTTGTATGCCAAACACCAACTACACAACGGGGTAAGAACGTGTAAGAATGTAGTTGCAAAGGTCAGAAAGATTGAGATGGGTTGGATATGACCTAGTTAAATATTTGATAGGCCATATTTTGTTGGGTATGCTTCTTGTTTGTTACTAACCATGACAGGGTTACACAAAGAAATTGGAGTTGATCATGCTGAACATCAACGTTTTCTCCCTCAAAGAGACATGACGAGTGCTCTACATAACACATGTAAGGTACCTGATTATAATCATGCGAGAGTAGAATCTATTTTGCCATTGTTTCATGGCATGCTTGATTCTGCCACTTATGTTGATTGGGAGCTAGCGGTAGAAAAACAATTTAGAAAGCATGATTTTTCTAATGCTCAAATGATTAAGGCTGCTAGTAATAAGTTCACCGCTTCTGCTTCTTTTTTGGTGGAATCATGTTGGTAACAAACCTAAAACTTGGGAAGAATGCAAGTTACTGATGAGAAAGAGATTTGTGTTTTCTTATTACAAAAGGTTTCTCCTTGAGAAATTAGAACATCTGAAACAAGGTGATAAAACTATGCGGGACTACTTTCATGAATCTAAAATTTGTAGCATCTACAGCGGTTTAAAAAAAATACAATGAACACACAATGAGTAGATTCTTGAAAGGGTTTAATTCAAATATTAAAGTTAGGCTTGCTAATGTGACATATAATCATATGGCCCACTAGTTTGTGCTTGCTTGCAATATTGAGAGTCAAATTGAGAAGGACATAAGGAAACAATTTGCAAGATATAAATATTGCCCAAAATGAGGAGAGAAACATGAATGAGATGCCATTCCTATTGTATGAGAAGGAAGATGAGAAGAACATCATGCCTACATCATGTAAAAAGATCACTAAAGGTAAATTAAATGGTGTTGATATAAATCTAGTTGAGTATTTTAGACATCAGCTACACACTATTTCTGATTTACCTTTGTCACCAGTTGAATTGCATGTTGTCCCTTGTGATAAAGAAGACTTGTGTGATAATTTCTCACTTATATCCATGTCACAACTAGTGAACTACATTTCTATTGTTAATTCTTTATGTGCTGATTTTAAGAATGTTGTTCATATTGCTAGCGACAAGGAATTTAATTTGTTTTCTTCTTTAAATACTTTGGGCTATATTAAGTTCGATTATCCCTGTGAGCTCACTGATTTGAAAAGAGAAATTGTTTGCTATATCTAATTTGCCATGTCCTACTAATGCGATTTTTCACATTTTTAGCAAATATAATGATAGAGAAGTATATTTGGTGCACATACTTTATATATGTTTTGATATGGAACCTCCTGTAATTGAGAAAGAAAATAGCAAGCTAGAGAGTAGTTGTGTGACAAATCATGCTATCTCATTGTATCATTTCGATTTAAAAAAGCAGGTTGGTTATGAAGAAGGGGAGCAACTGAATCGCTCAATATTACTGCCATACACCAGTACAAATACACCATACAAGAAATTGGATTCTAAAGGGAAACAAGATGAGTAGCAAGAAAAAATAGTATCAGTATCCTTTGTTGTGTTACCTCGGAACTAGGTACTATTGATATTCCATGACAAATTTTTGTTATGTTTGTTTTCATGTATACACTTCTATGGGCAAGATCATGCATAGCGTCAAGAAAACCACATGAAAAACCAAGGACGATTTTCTGTGAAGAAGGAAAGGATGATATGACCATACCTAGTATAGATAGAACCATTGCTCACATCATAGCTCAACCGGAAGACATCAAGATCATGTTGCACAACTTCTGGAATCCATCTCGGCCACCTACGATAGCACTGAATTCATATGGCTACCAAATGTGCAAACGAGCTCCGTTTTGGATGTATGAGTGCTTGCTGAAAAGGTCTTAGTGTCCTCTTTCCAAGGAATTTGGCTACATCTCCAAATTCAACCGAAGATGTACAGAACAAACAAAACAATGTTTGCACCAGAAACTTGTGCTTGTGCCTTATATTCGGTAGAGCCCATTAGGGTCCACAAAGGCTAAGGTTTGCTCCCACCACTCCTCCTGGTCTCTTTTCCATATATATGAACCCCTAGCAGCCACCAAGACCACTTGGTTTTTTTACATGCAAGTTTAGCTTCAACTACTTCCTTGTACTCGTGTGTGTCCACTAGACCACCTGGATACTTATATTCAGAACCCCACTTTCATGTATTTCAATTTCCAACAACTTGTTCTTGTTTTTTGATTACTTGTAGGTTCAAGGTTGTTGCCAAGAACAACAACAAAGTGAAGTTGGTGTACCGGTTGCTAAGGCACAACACCCCTGTGGTAGTTGAGTCGGACCGCCAACGTCATCTTCTCCCCCAAATCAAAGTTATCCTTCTCTCATCGAAAGATCAAAAAATCCTGTTGCTGCATCAAGAGACAGTGATTTTTATATAGGTTCGGGACCCTTAACTGACGGGTAATAGCCCTACTCCTATTGACCGAAGCCGGTCCTCTATATATCAATATCTCATGAGTACAATATAGGAGATGACCTAATCTAGTCTTTGTCAGCCTAGTGACATAAAGCTCTCACATGTGGTCGTCGGCTAGCATAGTTTGCTCTCTCGGATATAAACTCGGCAAGATTGGAGGTCGCCCTAGATCCCTGTTGTCGGCCTCTGTGGCTCCACATTTGATATGTTCAGGCTTGTCTCGTTGTATAATACCTTTCTTGGATTGTCTAGATATGTATTGTCCTGTCCCCTCTCCTCCTAGCGGGGTCTTGTATTTATACCCTTGGGTATCCCCTTGTCTAAGATAGAACTAGGGAACCAAGTATGGACATGATCCGAGTAAACTTTGTAGTGCCTAGTAGGACTATGTTTCTTTTTTCTTATTTGGAACATCTTTCATATATGAGGTTTGATTCCATATAAAAGTTGATATATGGTGGGTCCCGTCGAGCCTAACACAAAAGTATATGTATGTCTTATCCATAACACTAACAGTAGCCCCCGACCTTAATGCAAATGAGCGGACTAACATTCTCAACCATGTAGCCTGAAGATCTAGCCTTGTCGGAATCACTTAGTTGTTCTTGGAAAGATCGAATAGGCATAAAATTCTATACAAGTCGTTTTTCTTGGCCATGACAGAGAACGTGACCATTTTTTTGAATTTGGATTGAGGTCAAGAAATATCATCTCGGCGAGTAAATCATCGCTTTATTTAATCTTTCTTTCTCCTTATGTAGGTTCTCAGATCCATACAAGATATCTGACCATGTTGTAGAGTTGTTGTTCTGAGTTTCTTGTAGTCGGTAGAAAGTTCTACCATGAGACAACTCTTAGACTCTACTCTGTCATGAGACATCTTCTTATATATATTGTAACTTGAATTCACTAATCTGGCCTTTATTTAGTCGGAAATATATTTTGATTCTTGTGTTCCTTGGGACTAGTATATATTTTTTGTTTTGTTATATGGCCTTCCTGAAGTCAATTACTCAGAATAAAACTGTTGGATAGAAAGCCCCTAAACGAACGCTCAGGAGTGATCATGATATAAATTGGAAGCACTGAAAATAAAATTATATCTATATGTGACAATAAAAGAGTACTCTTGCCAGAGCCGCCGTCAACTGGACGGAGTTACGTACCCTTTTTAGCCCTTAGCTGGTTTTATGGAAAGGCTTCCACAAAAATAGCTTGAATCTCATAACAAACTATGCTGAAGCGGCGAATTCCAAGCCCCCAACCGTGAAGTTGGAAAAACCAATTCCCGATTACATTGCTAGTTAATACTCTATATGGGTACTCTGACATGGCCTTTTGACCCTTCGGTACCTGACTAATACAATAGCGTCAGGCGTCTCTGGCCGAGGTTCTGAGACCCGATGATTAGTCGAGCTAGCATAAGAAGTCGATAAGAAATGACTTCAACTAATAGCGATATCGAAATGACTTCAACTAGTAGCGATATGAGAAAAGGGATCGATGGACAAATATTGCACACTCGATATATATAAAAACTTATATAGATTAATGTATGTGGATGGTAGGATCACTATACACACTGGTTGAGCGAGGCTCAGGTGTAGCCATATCGTATCTAGACTACTCGTAAAGATGGTGAGACTACTACAACCATTGGTCTCACAAAATCAGGTGTAGTCAGCCCATGACCAGGACAATGAGTCTACTATAACCGCTAGTCTCGCGAAGCCTAGGTGTAGTCAGCCCTCGACCACTTCTAGAGACACTTGAGTCGGGTACTAGATGTGCATCTTATGTGGCCAGCATGACTTCACATACCCTTTTAACCAACTTACAAGCATATTGGACACCCATTCGCAAGTGTCGGGTGATCAAGATGACAATATTGGCGAGGACATTATCCGTAGCACCTTCTCACAAATAGACCGGACGTGATCGGTACTAGATGTGAAACAAGTCACCAATTTTTGTTGGTAGGTTCGTCCAATAACTTCACATTTGTTCGAGAATGTTCTCGATAATGGGACGTACTCGTTTTGTGCCTACTAACACTGCTAGAAAAACCCACATTTTTCCCGGTTGATAACTCCATTTAGTCCCGGTTGTCAAATCGGGACTACGAAAGCAAGACTAGAAATCACTTTCTTTAGTCCCGAGTTAAATAACCGGGACTGAAAATAAATTTTTAGTCCCAATTGGAGTTACCAACCGGGACAAAAGATATAGTGCCCTCCCGACATCCCACTTCCCCATATTCCTCATATTTTTTTGTTTTTTCTGGCCAAAAAACCGAAATCATCACATAAGATGAAATCAAACATCACAAAACATGTCATAGATGCTTTTTCATTTATTTTTCTCCAGATCAAATACATCTTCAAATCATAGATCCAATACAACTACGAAATCACAAAATGACGGATCAAATACATCTTCACATCACAGATCAAAATCACACATCATCAAACATAAAAAAACATCAAAAAATAGATCCGGAGCCCGACTAGCCAACCTCCTGCCTGCGGCCGCCGCCAGCAACCTCAGCCTGCCCGACACCGCCCGCCTCCGACCGCCCTGGCCCGCGCGCCGGCCACCTGCGCGGGGCCTCCGCCGTATGCCCGCGCGGGGCCTCCGCCGCACGCCTGGGCGGAGCCGCACCGCGTGCCGCCGCCGGAGAGAGATGGAGAGGGAGAGAGGGAGAGGGAGAGGACGCTGGATGGAGATGGAGAGGGAGAGGCCGGATGAGATCTGAGAGAGGGAGAGGATAAGGAGAGAAGAAGAGGATGAGATCTGAGAGGAGATAAGGAGATAAGAAGAGGAGGATAAATAAGATAAGGATGGGCGCGAGGGACGAGGGAACGAGGTAAACGTTTGTAAATGAGAAAATAAGATAAGTTTGTAAATGTTTTCCTCACCTTCGCCAGGAAACGAGGTAAGTTGAGTGAAAATCCGAGCTGAGCCTTCGGAGGTTGTCTTGGTAGAGCTATCCTCATTTGTGGTATTCGCTAGGGTTTCAAGTTAGGGATATTTGTGGTCATTTGAATCCTAGTGAAGGACCTAGGGTTGTTGGATTGAAAATCGGAAACTTCTTTCTAGGGTTTTGCTTGGTGAGGCAAGGGGTTAATTAAGACCCAGCTTTATGGAGTTCCTTAACGAAGAGTACGATTCTTGTAATCTGAACTTCGGAAAAAAAAATCCCTTGTCTTCCTTATGTATGATTTGTGCATTCTTTTGAGTGTTTCTGTATCCTGCTTGATTCACTTTGTCTCCTGCACATTGGCAAGTTTTGAAGTTCCCTTATAATCAAGATCTGAACCTCAAAGTGCTAGAACACCGGAAGTTCCTGAAAAGAATGTCGGAAGTTCCGGTCAGCCTGAGCTGTCAGGAAGTTCCGGGGTTCTTGTCAGGAAGTTTTGGCCCCTGTTGAATTTAACCGCTGCGAATTTGAGGTGATTTTCAGGAACGCCTATTCACCCCTCTAGGTGACATCTACGGGCTTTCAACATTGACGCTTTTGGGCGTCGTGGCCCTCTTTGGGGCGTTGTCGAGTGGCCACCCTTCCTCTACCTGGCAAGACTCGTCGAGTGAAAACCCAGTCCAGTTGAATGGGCAACGGTGGGTCCTAAGGTTTCATGATCTTCTTGAGGCGTTACCCCAAGAGGTCTTGTTCCTCGCCTTTGCTTCATTCTCTCGATTTGGTCGCCGACGGTTCTTGGCTGTGGTCATTAGGTTGTCATGAGGGACGAGTGGATCTCCTTCTTTCTCGCCCTCTCACTCCCTTCAACCCTTTTACGTGAGGATAATCGAGAACTCGTCGACGATCTTCCGTGCGGAGTCGGTGTGTGGGGGTGTTTGCAACCCCCATAGGTTTAGCGACTATCAGCCACACATAGCGACAGAGTCGGTGTGCGGGGGGTGTTTGCAACTCCCTCGTAGGTTTAACGACTATCGGCCACGCATAGCGATGGTCGGTTTGGTGCTAGCGCCTTTTCTTGGGTTGTGTGCGAAGCTGCTAGCATGTGGTAGTGGTGTATTTGTTTTTTTTTTACGATCTTGCAGAGTTATAATCTTGTATTTCTTTTTATGCTATATTAATATAAAACTTTGTCGTTTCAAAAAATAGAGCTAACCTATCAGGATAGAGAAGTTGTAGTAATCCGATAGAGGAACTACTCTTGACGAAAAAGGAAGTACATTTGGCTATCTGAAAATTGCAGCCTCTTCTTGAAAGGAAGTTCAGGTCTGCATTACCTGAAAACATGATAGACGCATTTTCGCCAGAATTCAGACACTTCACAGTCCGCATTCTAAAACAATGGGGAATGCGGTGAACACGCCAATCTCTGTCTGCAGCTAGCTATAGCTCGAATGGCGCCGTAGGAAAGGCTGCATGTATATCCCGCATTGCCGCGAGTCCCCGCGACTGTGGGATAGCTTCTATCAGCTGCACTGCACTGCACGCCGGGCCGGCTCACTCAAGGGGAGGTACGTGGTGGTGGTGGCAGGAATAATTGCTCTACCCCGGCCAGGAGAAGAGCTGCGAAAGCGTGGACAAGTGTAGCGCCCCCGGCGTGCACGTGGCGCACCAGCTGCTGGCGACCCCGCGTAGCCTAACATGCCCGCACATGTGCATGCATGGCTAAGCTAGCTAGCGAGCTAGCTCGGTTCACCAGACGGACGACGTGCTGCGAATCCCGAGCTCCCGTCGCGCGCCACGATCGGGAGTATAACCACCTCCTCGGCTGCTCCCCCTCCATGATCCGTAGGCAACTACAGGCACAGGACACGTAGTACGTACATACGGATGGCGGCCTGACGCGCGCCTCCCTCCCTTTCTCCTCGAGCAGCGCATGGCCGGGTCCTCTCCGTGTACGCGCGCGCGAGAGTCTAAGTCGCCGTGATGCGGCGTGCATGGGATGCGTCAAACCATGTGGTCGGGGCGGATTCCAGCCGAGCCGGCATGTACGGGGACCGGGGAGCACCGCGGTGTCGCGGATGTGGACGGGGGATAACTCGATTTCTGCGTTTGCCGTGATGTCTCCGTGTCCCCTCCGTTAATCTACTATACTCACCGCGCGCGAACGCATCTCGTAACCCAGTTTTGTCATCGGGGGAACGGGGCGCCGCCACAAACTCGCATGCACGCAAAGGCGCACCTGGTGTCACGTGCAGTCGTGCAGATGATCCGAGCACCGGTTGACCTGTGAAAATAAAGGCTGCACATGAGCCAACATGTATATGCGAATGCGAAGATCCTATCCCCATGCGTCATATATGCAAGCAATGCTGCATGCCACTTCTGCCTTGTTGGGCCTCTCATCTTTCCTTGAAAAAAGAACACAATTTGCTCTGCCCAGGTGCTCATGTAGTATAGTTTTTTATGCTCGGGTGTTCCAGAGTATCAAAAGAAGATGAAGGACAACTAAAAACAAAATTAAAGGAAAAAATTGAAAATAAAAATGCTGCGTATTATTCAGCACATTTCGTAATTTACAGCTCATCTTTGTTTCGGAGTAGCTTTCATGCATGTTGGCTTGTCTGGTTGCACGGCACATGTAACCCGTACAGGACATGACGCCCACCCTGCGTACGTACATGTTAGCCTTATCGCACAATTAATGAACATGTCACTAATAATATGCATAGACTGTATATATCCTGTATGCGAGTACCACGACTGAGAGATGATAAGGCTGAGATATCAGATCAGATGTTGAAGAAAAAATGTGACGTATCGTCTTCCACCATGTAGTAGTACAAGTCCACAACACATTGGCTACACAAATAGCTAGGCAGCCGCCCCCCCGGGGCCCCCGCAGACACAAACACACACACCAAAACCCCCTCTCGCTACACGTAGCAAGTTGACTAGAGCGCGATTAGGCTATCTCGTACCAAAGCCACGCCCAGATGCGGTGCACTCCCCCCACGTCCGCCCACATGCGCCTGCCACCCCCACCTCCCCGCGCCGTTCACTTCCTCCCCATCGCGACAAAACAAAACGCCGTTACGCCGCGCTGCTAGTGCTACCACAGTGTAGTCTACCTCAACTCAGCAGCTCGCGAGCGGGCGCCGTGAGATTCTCGCCACCTTCTTTTACTCGCGCGTAGACGATTTATAGGCGCGTCACGCATGGCGAGTTGGTCACTCGTCACGCGGTAGCGGTAGCTTGCTAGCTCAGACCACCCCGAGAAAGACGCGCTCGCTGCCGGGTCGCTCGCTGGCCTGGCCATGGACCGCCGTGTCGTGGTCGTGCAGGCGGAGGAGGACGAGACGGTGCGGCGGCGGCAGCTCGTGCGCGAGCGTGGGAGGCGCATCAAGGTGGCAGCGGAGCTCGGGCTGGCGCGGTCGTCGGGCGGGCGGCAGTGGGGCCGCGCGCTGGGCCGGCGCGCCCTCCTGGTCCGGAAGGGTCCGGCTGCCGCGGCGCTCTCGTCGTCGACGCTACTGCTAGAGACGAAGGCTGGCCAGGAGGAGGCGAAGCAGGGGAAGGTGATGGAGGGAGAAGCAAAGCAGGAGGAGGAGGAGGTGATGGTGGAGGAGAAGGTGGCGCTGCTGCGGCAGCTGGTGCCAGGGGGCGAGGCGATGGCGGTGGAGCGGCTGCTTGACGAGACGGCCGACTACATCGCCGCTTTGCGTGCGCAGGTCGGCGTCATGCGCGCGCTCGCCTGCCTCCTGTCCGGCCTCGGCTCGCCGGCGGAGAAAGAAATATCCGTCACTACGGAGAAGCCTCTATGAGAAGAATGATGGCGCCACAGGTTACGTGTGTCGTAAGAGGTCTCGTGTAAGCGCGCGTTTGAATCTTCTGTAGTGAGTTTCGTTCGTTTCTACTCTTCGTACGCATCAATTGTTCCCTTTCACCTCTTGCTAGGCTGGGAGGCAAACGCATGTTATTATGTACAGTGTGGACAACAAGCTAGATGCAAGTAGGAATTTTAGTGTAAGCTCTGCCACTTGAATTTTCCACCTTCTGGTGTTGTTGCCTTGTCGGAACATGGAAGTAGCAGCAACACATGCAGATTATTTAGCTAGCTGCTGGTGATTAGGAGTTGAATGCATGGCACCAGATTTTATTGTATTTTCCTAGGCAAAAGCACTAGTACGAGTACATTTGTAAAGGGAGGAAATGCAACAATAGAGCATGCATGCATGCTCGTCCTAGCATCCTAGGCTGATAAAAGTATCGCGATGTGAGCATGCATGTGGCTCGATGTTTGCGAGCTACTTTTCCCATGTGGCGAGTGCGATCGTAGATTCGTCGAGGGATCACGGATCTGTAGCGGTTTCGTAGGTTCTCTTCTTAATTCAGACAGCTGCCTGCCTCAAATGCTATGAAGAAACAGGGCTACCACGCACACTCAATGCTGCGACCTCTGCTTCCGTCAAGGTGGTTCCTGCATTGTGTATTCCTTTCTGGGTGAGGCAGAAAAACGTCAACGTGCATAGAGTGAACTCTCGGTTGGTCGAACAAAACGATCATATCAAATCAGAGTCAGAAAAGAAATCAGGACCATCTCGTGATCAAATCTCACAATTTATTAGCTACATCGAATCCGTACAAGAACGCTATCTACGCCTTTATGGTAGTAAGATTATCTCTTGAGTCTTTGCCATAGCAAGGGAGGTGTAACGGTAATATGACCAACGACCAAGTCAAAATCTTTGATAGGCCGCACCCGATACTCCTATACTCGGGGGGCCCAAGTATTTTATCCCAACCGTGTATGCAGTTTCCGGTTTTTTCACGTACACAAAAAAATTATACATCTATATTAAAACGAAAGCTAAGTTTAGTTACAGGACATAATCAGTCAGACTGACCGACGCCATCCAAGGAGAGAAGGGCCAACAACTAATAAACTGAAAAAAAATTAAAAACTCGTCGAAAGAAACTCCAACACAACGGGAGGGGCAACAAAGCCCTAGCCTCCTATGAAGGCCCCAAAAGACGCAGTGCCCCGCTAAAGACCACAATATGCCCTCTGCTTGAATAGAGGCGAGGAGCTGAGACCGAGGAAAGAGAAGACTCAAACACCTTGGAATTGCGCTCCTTTCACAAACTCCACGAGACCAAAAGAAACAGGGAGTCGAAGCCAGCACGGAGGTGATCCGACAACCGGTCCCTACAGGACTGCCATCAGTCCTGAAGCCAGGTACCACGGGGTGAGGCGAGGACCGCCCAACCAGAAAGAGACAAGACTTGGAGCCAGATCTACCGGGTGAACACACAATCAAGAAGGATGTGGTTCGTTGTCTCTGGCTCTTGCACGCAGAAGGGACAGACCGAATGGCTGTCGATGCTGCACTTCTGGAGGAGGTCAGCCGTCCAATAGCACTGCTGAAAAGCAAACTAGAGGAAGAACTTGCATTTCGGAGGCCTCTTCGCACGCCAGAGAAGGGACACCCCAGCCAGAGTGAACTGCCCAAGGAAGAGCGCCCCGGTACGTCGAACTCGCCGAGTAGCACTAGTCCCTCGTCAAGCGCCACACAAGACGATCTTCGGTGCCAGGCAAGAGTTGCACGTTGAGAACCGCATCCCGGAGAATAAGAAATTGGGAGATGACAGGCACAGATAGGGCCCTGCGAATGTCAGCAACCCAGGCGTTCTGTAGCAAGGCTGAGGCCATGGAACGCGTAGCATGGATACGCTGGGGAACCACAGAAAGAAGATCGGGAGCCAAGGAGCGTAAGGAGACGACCCTGCCAAGACGGAAGACGGAGGGAAACTTGATCCATGAGCGGCTGCAGAGCTGCCTTCGGCAACTTTCGAACCAAGAGCGGAATACTGAGGTAGGTGCAGGGAAAATCAGAGACCACACAGGGGGAACACGATTGCACCAGCTCCAGATCCTCCGCGGAACAGTGGATCGGGGTGAGCGAGCACTTGGTGAAGTTGGTGCGCAGTCCGAAAGCCGCGCCAAAGACTGAGAAGATGCCCTGAATGAGCTTAAGATCCTGGCGAACTGGAGAGAGAAAAAGAATTAGATCATCAGTATAGAGAGATGCTCAGTGCCTCAAGCCGCGAAGATTAAGCGGAAGGAACCCACCGAAATCTGAGACTTTGCGGTGCATCGCGTTAAAAACATCCATAACCGTAATGAAGAGCATTCAAAAACTCCTCACCATCGACCATGACCCATCATCAGTTTCTAGGTCAAAGTCGAAAATCCTCAGCATCGACCATGACCCATCATCTCCCCGAGTATGCTGAAACAACGGAGCAGAAACTGAGACACGTGAACGAACTACTAATTCGTCGGCCGAATTGGTGCATCAAGCAAATCCTTACAATTTTGCTAGCGCGTGTATTTTGCATTATTGGGCTCGTGCTCTCGTGTTGTTATTACACGACCTTTTGTGCGTTTCGGCCCACAACGTGCTTTTTTTCTTTTTTTTTGCCGAGGCCACACCGATGTATGCCACCGTCTGTGCGCTCATCCGCCGCAACAGTGAGGCCCAATCCCTGTCAGATAAAGTCACTTGAACTCATTTGAGAGATTCGGTATATGCAACTCTGTTAACTTCCGGATATTTGTACAAGGGAGGAAACAAAAAATAGTTTTGAATCATACAGGAATCTAAAACTAACTATTGGAATCATTCTGAATTTCGGACTTTCAGTGACTTTTGTAACCTGATCCTAGCAAGGAGAAAAACAACACCGAACTATCAGTAGTGTTGCGATTGCGAGCAAGTACATATCAACAGTTCCTCGGTACAAAAAGCTTATAGCAGAACAGGGCAGACGCTATCAGGGCCCAAGTTTATCCCTTTGGCATTAGGGCATGAGGCCAGCGGGCAATGCTCGCCGGCCGTCCCCCACCAGCTGATGCTCCGGTTCTCCATCGACAGCGAGAAGTAGAGCAGCACCACCATGAACGCGACGCCGGCGTCAAGCGCTGGAGAGGATGTAGTTGTACCTCTTCCACCACATCTTCCTGTACCGGAACACGAAGAAGTTGAAGACGATCCCGATGAACAGCCACGAGTTGTAGTTCAGGGCCGTCGTCGACGGCATGTAGATGTAGGACGTCGCGCCGATGAGCACAGGCAGGTTGATCATCGGTATCCAAGCCTTGTGAGGGAACGCCTTGTGGAGCGCGTACACGATGACGGGTCCCACGGCGCCGGGGAGGAAGAACCAGTTGAGCGCGTTGTAGTTGCCGAGTGGCCCGAAGATGCGGGGCGGCCCGACGAGACTCCAGATGACGGACGTGTGGAGATTATGGTAATCGGGTATCTACATGGCAAGCTTATCCGACTGGAGGTAGGGATAGATTGCGCCTGTCATATCTGTAAACCAAACATGACTTGGGTGTTACGATTGCCGATAGAGATAAGGCAATCGGCCTATAGTCACGGTTTGGTAAGATTGAGAAAACCGACTTAGAGTAAGATAGGGTTTCCGATCTGTAAACCCTCCTCCTAAGACTATATAAGGGGGTGAGGGACGTCCCTTGAGGGATATCATATGCTTTATGAGCCTTTAGCTTTCAGCCTTAGATCACGAGATCAATAAAGACACTCGGCGGATCGAATGCACCGAAACAGGAGTAGGGTATTACCTCACGAGAGGGCCTGAACCTGTCTAAATCTTCTTTTCCTTCTAACCCATCGTGCTTGGCGATCTTGACTGCGACCCCAGAAATTACATTGCCGAAACCAAGTTTTGACAGTTGGCGCGCCAGGTAGGGGACCGCGCGTCGAGACTTCTTCAACAATCTCGCCGACAAGCGTGATAGGATCTCCCTCAGGATTCGGCGACTCCGCCGCCAACTACTCCGACGACTTCTCCTTCGACTTGGATTCGAACCAGTCGGAAGGAGAGATCCACTCGGCGCCGTTCGGGCTCCCGAACATCGCCAAGATCTACAACGACATCTTGGAGACCAAGATGCGATCTACCCTCTCAAACAAAGGACTTCACTCGGCACCGTTCGGATTACCGAACACTGCCGAAATCTGCGCCGATCTCCTCGTCTCCCCGACGGAGACGATCTACTCGGAAGAAGACCTCTCGGTGCCGTTTGGGTTACCAAACGCCGCCGAGATCTACGGCAAACTCCTCTCTCCCAAGTCAAGGTCGACCCACTCGGAGGAGCCCACTTCCCCATGCTCTGACTCGGACTGGAACGATCCAGACCCGGGCTACCCAGGGCTAAGGGAGGTCGCCGTCATCCTCCCGTCATTCGGCTCATGCTCATCTTCGGAGCTCAACGAATATCTCAGCTCCGCCGGCTTCGACGACCTCTATGGCATCCCCTCAGACGAAGCCGACGACTCCGGCTGCCACAAGGACTACAAGCCGAAGTGCTTTGATGTCCTCATGGCCGAGCCGAACGAGTCCGACTCAGCCATGGCCAGGAGGCTCGCGGAGGAAGAACAAGCCAAGGTCGAGCAAGAGAGCAAGACGGCCGAGGAGGAGAAGCAACGCAGGGAAGAGGCTGACAAGAGTAAGCAAGATCTACGCGCAGCCGGACGATCTGCCCAGGAGGCCATCCTCCAAACGCGGGTTCCCAACACCAACATCTTCCAGACGCCACAGCAGAACGCTGTTGCCGCGCTCACGCTCTTGGACACCATCATGGAGACGGCACCCGCCAACGTGACTCCAATACTTGACAAAATCAAGACCATCGTCGCGACCACAGCCAACGGCCACCCCACCACCTCGGCACAAAGGCCAACTGAGTCCGTGGCTGAAACGCCCGATAAAAGCGGACTCCCACCTCTAAGGTCAGGAGACTATAAGAGGCCCGAGCCAGACCGGTCTACGACAAGGCCAGGAGGCCCACGCCGCGAGTCCACGCAGAAGTACCAGGAGCAAATGGCCGACTCCCGCGACAAACGACACGGACGTTCACCCGTCCACCACCGCATCCGCCGCAACAACAGCTCCAGATACCCAACCAGCCAACCGAAGACCCCGCCGAGTGATCTGCGGGAGGTCCTCGATCGCCGCTACCAGGAGCGAGACCGACGCACTCGGGGAGATCGGAGGGGATCACCCTATAGCGGCGACGACGGAGTGCCGGCCTTCACTCGGGAGCTTCGCCGAGTGCACTGGCCGAGTGGATTCAAACTCACAGGAATAGAAAGGTATGACGGCAAGATCGACCCCGAATCGTGGCTTACCGTCTACACTCTCGCCATCCGCGCAGCAGACGGTGACAACAAAGCAATGGCCAATTACCTTCCCGTGGCCCTCGCTAACTCAGCCAGAAACTGGCTCACGAGCCTGCCAAGAGACTCAATCGGCTCGTGGAGCGAGCTAAGGGACCACTTTATCGCCAACTTCCAAGGCACCTTCGAGAGGCCCGGCACGCACTTCGATCTATACAACGTCATCCAGAAGCCGAACGAGCCTCTGAAGGATTACATCCGTCGCTTCTCCGAGAAGCACAACAAGATCCCCAACATTACCGATGACATCATCATCGCTGCCTTCCATAAGGGAGTCCGTGATGAGCTCTTAATCGGGAAGTTCGGCGAAAGCCACCGAAGACGGTGAAACGGATGTTCGAAACGACGAACTCCTATGCCAAATCCAATGACGCCATCAAGGCAGCCCGTCAAGAC
The DNA here is from genome assembly GCA_019925245.2 of Oryza australiensis. Lineage (NCBI taxonomy): Eukaryota > Viridiplantae > Streptophyta > Magnoliopsida > Poales > Poaceae > Oryza > Oryza australiensis. Next base: position 1,707,841 of record JAIFGZ020000044.1, read on the forward strand.
CGGCCCGACAGGAGGGAAGACAAGCAGGCGGGAGGAAGCCAGAATCCTAAGAAGGACAACGGCAACAGCAACAACCAGGCCCAAAAAGACCGCAAGCGCCGATCCGAGAACCTAGTGGCCGCAACCTCCAACACTCAACGCCGCCCCGCGTCGCGCCTACGACGCCATCATGAACGCCCAATGCACTCATCATCCCAATCATAAGCACGTGGCTAAGGATTGCTTCATCTACAAACAGTTCGCCGAGCAGTACGCGGCGCAGCTCAACAAGAAGCCGACTGATGAAGCTGGTCCATCGGGCGCCAAGAAAAACAACGCGTGAGAATGCCGAACCTTTCCAAGACCCCGTGGGAGAGCTCAATCACATCTTCGGAGGGCCGCTAGCCTATGAATCCAAGAGGAAACGAAGCTAACCGACCGAGAGGTCAACGCGGCTCAACCCGAAGTCCCTCGCACTGCGATGGTCGGAGGTGGCCATCACTTTGACCGCTCGGATCACCCCGACCGAGTGGTTCACCCGGGCGCTATCCACTCGTCCCGGACCCCGTGGTCCGCAACATCGAGCTCAAGCGCGTCCTCATCGATGGGGCAGCGCCCTCAATATTCTGTTTGCCAAGACCATGGACGAGATGCAGATTCCGAGGGCAGAATTGAAGGCAAGCTCAGCCCCCTTCCATGGAGTCATCCCGAGGCTATCTTCTACACCACTCGGGCACATTGCCCTCCCGGTCACCTTCGGAGCTCGAGAGAACTTCCGAACGGAGAACGTCACTTTTGAGGTGGCCGACTTCGAAACAGCATACCATGCCATCATCGGAAGGCCTGCGTTTGCAAAATTTATGGCGATCCCACATTACACCTACCTCTGCATGAAGATGCCGGGTCCCAACGGCGTCATCACTCTTCGCAGCGATGTGAAGCAAGCCTTCACCTACGATAAGGAGAGCTCCGACATGGCCCAATCTCGCGAGAGATTGCGGGCCAACAAGAAGTCTGATTGGCTGCATCGACTTCGGCAGAGGGCGAAGTCCCCGCAAAGAAGATAGCCAAATCAGGATCCGACGATGCCAAGACCAAGAAGATCTCCCTTGATCCGTCGGATCCCTCAAAAACTGCTGTAATCGGCGCTGAACTAGATCCCAAATAGGAAAGCGCGCTCGTCACCTTCCTCCAAAATAATAAAGATGTTTTTGCTTGGAAACCATCTGATATGCCTGGAATTCCTAGGGAGGTGATCGAGCACTCTTTGCACGTCAAAGATGACGCCAAATCGATAAAACAACGATTACGCAGATTCGTGCAAGACCAAAAAGACGCTATCAAGGAAGAGCTCGCAAAGCTTTTGGCTGCCGGCTTCATCAAAGGAGTCCTTCATCCCGACTGGTTAGCCAACCCAGTCCTGGTCCGCAAGAAGACGGGGCAATGGCGCATGTGCGTTGACTATACTAACCTCAACAAAGCCTGTCCCAAAGACCCATTCGGGCTGCCTCGCATCGACCAAGTCGTAGACTCAACGGCCATGCCAACTCCCGAGTTTCTTGGATTGTTACTCGGGCTATCACCGGATCGCTTGAAAGAATCCACGCTGAAGAGATCCTTCATCATGCCGTTTGGGGCCTTGCTACATCACCATGCCTTTCGGCCTGAAGAACGCCGGCGCCACATACCAACGCATGATCCAAAGATGCTTCCAGACGCAAATCGGCAAGAACGTAGAAGCTTATGTCGACGACGTTGTCATCAAGACCAAGCGAAAAAAGACCGATCGCGACCTAGAAGAAACTTTTGCAAACATCCAGGCCTTCGAATGAAGTTGAACCCGGAGAAGTGCACTTTCGGCGTTCCATCAGGCAAACTGCTCGGCTTCATGGTGTCACATCGTGGCATTGAAGCTAATCCAGAAAAGATCAACGCCATCTTGAGCATGAAGCCCCCGAGTAACCAGAAAGACGTCCAGAAGCTCACTGGCTGCATAGCGGCGCTAAGCCGCTTCATCTCTCGACTCGGCGAACGACGCATGCCCTTCTTCAGATTGTTAAAGAAGACAGACGACTTCCGTGGATGCGGAAGCCAACAAGGCCTTTGAAGATTTCAAAGAGTTCCTTACAACGCCACCTCGCCTCGGCCTCGCCTCATCCCGGAACCTCTCGGCTGCTGTACGTTTCAGCCACTCAACAAGCAGTTAGTACGGTCCTCGTGGTCGAGCGCGAAGAAGAAGGACGGGCTCAAAAGATTCAGAGGCCGATCTACTTTGTTAGCGAAGTGTTGGCGGGAGCCAAAATTCGCTACCCTCGGTACAAAAATTGCTCTATGGTGTTCGATAACCATGAGGAAATTGGCACACTATTTTCAGGGTCACTCGGTCACCGTCGTCACCTCCTTTCCACTCGGCGATGTCATCCACAACCGGGAGGCGACTGGGCGCATCGCTAAGTGGGCCCTAGAGCCGATGCCATTGGACTTGACTTTTAAGGCGAGGACGTCCATAAAGTCACAAGCCCGGCGGACTTCCCGGCCGAGTGAACCGAGCAACAAGAGAACGTACCTCGGGAAGACCTCCAACACTGGACCATGCACTTCGACGGATCCAAGAGGATCACCGGCTTGGGAGCGGAGTTGTGCTGATTTCCCGACTGGGAAAGGCTAAGATACGTCCTTCACCTCCACTTCTCCGCCTCACACAACGTTGCCGAGTACGAAGCCCTCTTACACGGATTGCGCCTCGCAGTTTCACTCGGGATACGTCGGCTCATCATGAAAGGCGACTCCCGTGGTCGTCAACCAAGTAATGAAGAACTGGTCCTGTCTAAACGACACCATGGAGGCCTACCGACAAGAGGTCCACAAACTTGAAGACAAGTTTGACGGGCTCGAACTCTCACATGTCTTGAGACACAACAACGAAGCAGCTGATGAGTTGGCACAGTTCGGGTCCAAGCGCGAAGCTGCCCCAACAGATGTTTTTGTCGAGCACCTCTATGAGCCAACCATCACGGCAAAGACAACTTTCAATGAACAAGCTGCAAACGAAGTCGCCATGACCGATGCCGACTGGAGGACGGCACTCATCAAATTCTTAACTCAAGAAGACGCGGAAGACCGGGATGAGGCGAACGCGTCCGACGTCGTTGCCAAACATATGTCATGGTTGACTCCGACTTATACAAGAGAAGCCCCTCCGAAATTCTAATGAGATGCATCACACCCGAGGAAGGGAGGCAGCTACTCCAAGACATCCACTCGGGCATATGCGGAAGCCATGCGGCAGCACGCACTCTGATGGGCAAAGCTTACAGACAAGGTTTCTTCTGGCTTACCGCGGGCTCCGACGCGGACAAAGTCGTACGAACCTGTGAAGGCTGCCAATTTTTCGCCCGACAAAGCCATGTCCCGCCCAGAGCTACAAACGATCCCACTATCCCGGCCGTTCGCGGTATGGGGCTTGGACATGGTCGCCCTTTCAAGAAAGCTCCGGTGGATCTACACACCTCTTCGTCGCAATCGACAAGTTCTCCAAGTGGATCGAAGCCAAGCCGGTCGCCACAATTACTGCTGACAAGGCACGGGATTTCTTCCTCAACATCGTGCACCGCTTCGGTGTCCCAAACAGAATCATAACTGACAATGGCACTCAATTCACGGAAGGCATCTTCAAGGAATTCTGCGAAGACATCGGAATCAAGATTTGCTATGTGTCAGTTACCCATCCCAAAAGCAATGAACAAGTCGAACGGGCCAACGGCATGGTCCTTCAAGGCATCAAGGCCCGCGTGTTCGATCATCTAAACCCTTACGCAGGCAAGTGGGTCCAAGAGCTTTCCTCAGTCCTATGGTCTCTGCGGACCACACCCAGTCGGGCTACCGGCCAAACTCCCTTCTTTCTGGTCTATGGCACAGAAGCCACGTTGCCAAACAAGATGGAGTATGAATCCCTCCGAGTCCGCAGCTTCAACGACGAACGCTACGACCCCGACCGAGTGGACGACCTCACCCGACTGGAAGAGGCCCGTGAGGCAGCCCTCATCCAGTCGGCCAAATAACTTCAAGGACTCAGACGATACCACAGTCGCAACGTTCGAGCACGAGCTTTCATCGTTGGCGACCTGGTTCTACGCAAGATTCAAACCACCAAAGACCATCACAAGTTATCCCCCTTATGGGAAGGACCATACATAATCGCTGAGGTGACTCGGCCCGGTGCATACCGACTAAAGCGTGAAGACGGATCTATGGTGGAGAACTTTTGAAACATCGAGCATCTTCGACGATTTTATGCTTAATTTGACTAAAGTCTCATATTTTCCTTGACTGCCAACCTCAAGCAAGATGACTTCTTGAGTTAGCAGTCGGAGGCTGTACATATGTCAATAAAGCATAAAGTTCTCCTCATCAACTTCTGTGCATGATTTGGTTTATCATTGTTTAATGTTCCTTGATTCGAGTTCAGTGTTTAAGGACTGAGAGTTTTCTGATGACCTAATCGAGCCTAGGCTTGGTGACAGTCAAACGAAAATTACTTAAGAAATTTCACACAAAAGCTCGGATCAAGGCATTAACATAAATAAACTAAATATATCACAAGTCTGTGTCAGAGCATCACGATCATACGACATTTACAAGACAATGTTCATAAGACAAATCAAATCCAGAAGTTAGTCACTACATCAACAGAAATCTTCTTCGCTGACTCCTGTGCTTCGCTCAGCATGTCCAAGGCTTGCTCATCTGAGGTCCCGTCAGCGAAGCCCTCTCCCACCGAGTTGATATCCACTCGGGGGTAGAGAGACTTGGTCTGTGCAAGAGCCAGACCTGCTCCCATGTTGGCGGCCTCGGTAATATTCGCCAAATACTGGTCAGGGGCCCTCCGCAGCTTGTCAAAGATTTCCAGCGGCTCTAGCGAACTGGCCCCGACTCCCTAATGAAACAGGGACAGCAAGATCGGCGTTGCTGCGTTGGCGACCTCCTCCCGGACCTCTCCGGCCCGTTTGACCCGCTCGAGCAAGACGTCATATTGAGCTCGGGTCTTGACTTTGTAAGCTGCCAAAAGAATCCGATCATGTAAAGCACTAGGAAATAAAGCAGCGCCAAGGATGTTACTTCGAAGAAGCTTACCTTCAAATTCGGCCTCATTTTCGGCCTTGTCAAGGCTGACTGCCTCTAGCTGAACCTGGAGCGAGTGCACCTCCGACGAATTCTCTACAAGCAAAGAAGATCATCAGCAACCGGGATCAACATGAGAATCATAAGGAAACTCGGAGAGATGAGCTTGCTCCCGACTGATCCTCGGAGGTCGAGGTTCTCCTCCCGGAGCTCCGCTATCTCCCTCCTTAGGGCTGCCTCCCTCGACGCGGCTTCCTCCTGAGCGGTCTTCAGCTTTCGCTGGACGTCCTCTAAAGAGTTCAGGTGAGGAACCACCTTCTCCAAGACCTCGGACTTCGCCATGGAGCGGCAATACTCCTTCGCGTGTGAAATCCGAAGAATGACCGACGGAAAAAGATGATAATACAATAAGAGAAAAAGACTAAGGCTTACATTGAGTAGCCGAGTCGCTTCGTTTAAGCTTTCGACAAGGGCATCCATTTCTTCTCTCTCGCTTGCCTGTCCGGACGATGCCCCGCCTCCGGCCTTCCGAGTCCCGCCACTCAATCTTGATCGGGGAACCCGTGTTTCGAAGACGTAACCGGGATTTCCTCCACGTGGTGCGAGATAGGAAGAACAAATGAAGACATGAAAGATTAAAACTAAAGAACAAAGACAAGATTCTGATTCAAGACTCACCGGCTTCAGTGGCTGCGCTCTTGGGTGGAACAGCCCGGCAGGCCTCCTTCCTCTGGCTTTTCGCCGACTGATCCTTAGTCAGGGCTGACCGAGCCATGGCCTGAGGTTTCCCAGCTGTTGATCGGCTTCCACGGGACACCCTGGCCGGGCGGTGGGGCTTCTTCCTTTGGGTATCCTTCTTCGGAGGCAAAGGTTTTTTTGCTCGGAGCGCTCTCACTCGGATGCGGGCTCCGAGGCTTCGACTCCGCAGGCTTGGGCGCCTCGGAAACAGCGGCGGGAGTCGGCCCCTCACCCTTCCCAGCAGGATCTATGTCCTGGGCCTCCTGCAATAACGAATACAGCTGGGATAAAGACAAAGAAAGTTTTCAACGAAAAATGTTCGGACTTCAGTCATAAAACATACCTGGACGACCGGCGGATCTTCAGCGCCGCCTTCGGTGATGGCCTTGGAGGAGGAGTCTCGACTGGAGGAGCCGGGACGTCGTCATCAGAATCGTCAATAACGAGCCTCCTCTTGCTCGCCCACTTGTTGGTGTCCCCATTCGGGGCCGCCCGCTTCCCGACCGGATCGCTTTGGATTTTTATCCCTCCAGTCGGCTTCTTGGCAGGGCGATGCGGCACGTCATCGTGGGGGACTTTGTACGGTTTTGAAGTAACAGAAGCATTTTCCTGCAAGAGAAGTTCTCACAATACTAAGAGACATGACGTCAAGGTTATAAGACAATACGAAGAAGTCAGTCGGCTTACCGGAGGAGGAGGCCGATGGATGCTGAAGGGAAGAACCGGCAGAATGAGGGCGCGCTCGACTGCAATTCCAGTCGAAAAGATCTTGTACATCCGGATCTTCAGGATCTCGTAACTGAGTGGATCTTGATCTTCCCGATTGGGGTCCTTCCCGCCTTCGTATTCGAAGGCTGGCTTTGACCGCTCTTTGATTGGAGCTAGTCAGCACCTGATGAAGTGCCGTGTGATCTGTTCGCCGCGAATACCTTTCTGCTTCATCGCCAGGATCTTCGCGAGCAGTTTGTTGGCCTCGTCCCAATCTTGAGCCACTGGAATAGTGCTCCAAGTTTGCCTGGGGACAGGGGGAAGGCCGACGAGGCTGGCAGGCTGGGTTCAAGGTTGCTGATATAGAACCAGCCCGCGTGCCATCCCTTATTGAAAGATTTTAAGGGAAGAGAAAAGTACTCCTTGCGGAGAGATCCGCGGAGTTGGAAACCCGCCCCGCCAACGACGCATGGGTGGTCCTTATTCGGATGCGGTTTGAGGTAAAACATGCGGCGGAAGAGTTGGAAGCGGGGGAGGATGCCAAGGAATGCTTCACATATATGAATGAAAAGAGCGATGTGAAGCATGGTGTTGAGGTTGAGATGGTAGAGCTGGAGACCATAATAATCTAAAAGCCCCGGAAGAACTCGGAGGTGGGAAGGCTGAACCCGCAATAGAAAAAAGAGGTGAATACAACGAGCTCACCGGTGTTCGGGGTTGGAAAATCTTCACCGCCGCCGGCGCCAACCTACGATCTCCTTGGGGAAGCACGCCGTGCTTCACCATCTCCTTGAGGGTAGATTCTCTCACATCTAATGTGGCCCATTGGTCAAAGGGGATTCTTTTTTCCTCCGCCATGAGTGTGGTTTGGATGGAAAGTGGATCTGGTCGGAAAGGATGGAGATTTGAGCAAGGAATCTTGGGAGATCGCCAAGAACATGACTTGGGTGTGATTGCTGATAGAGATAAGGCAATTGGCATATAATCACGGTTTGGTAAGATTGAGGAAACCGACTTAGAGTAAGATAGGGTTTCCGATCTGAAGCCCTCCTCCCAAGACTATATAAGGGGGTGAGGGCGTCCTCGAGGGATATCATATGCTTTATGAGCATTTAGCTTTCAGCCTTAGATCACGAGATCAATAAAGACATTCGGCGGATCGAATCCACCGAAACAGGAGTAGGGTATTACCTCACGAGAGGGGCTGAACCTGTCTAAATCTTCTTTCCTTCTAACCCATCGTGCTTGACGATCTTGACGAGCGATTTCAGAAATTACATTGCCGAAACCAAGTTTCGACAGACGCGTCGAAGAAGACGCGGTCGTTCGGGCACGTCCACGGGCTGTCCGCCGGGAGGAGCACGTCCTGGCAGATGTTGGGGATGGAACCCAGCAGCCAGTACGCCACCCCGAGGTTGACCATGGCAGCGACCACCGTGCCGACGAACTGCACCAGGAACATGGATTTGGGCGGTATCTTCATGTAGTGGCCGAGCTTGAAGTCGGACAGGAAGGACACGGCCTGCGACATGCTCATGTAGCCGTACGCCTTTGAAGCAGACGTTGGCGATGGGCTTGCCCGGAAGTCAGCCCGATGACGTACTCGGTGAGGATGCTGAGCCCCGGCGTCTGGTTGGTCGTGGCCGTGATGATGCTGATCGGCAGCGTGAACACGAAGGCCATGGCGCAGGCGAAGAGGAGTCCCCACCACGGGAGCTGCACCTCCGTCCTGAGGACGGTGCAGAGCACCAGCGAGACGGCTACGGACAGCGCGACGCGCGGAACCGGCGCTAGATCTCCTTCCCGTGGAACAGCGCCACGTGCGTGACGGTGGCCGCGATCGTCGCGAAGCCGAGCCCGTAGGACACCGCGAAGAACGTGCTCATGTTGATCCGCCCCATCCGTTGGTACGCGTCCATGTCGATCTCGAAGCGGTCGTTCACGATGGCCGTGATGTCGTATGTCCTGCCGTTGGCCGTGAACAGGTGCGACGAGAAGATGGGGAACCTCCGGGCGTTGTACAGGTCGAGGCCCCCAGTACGACACTGGCACGATCACGTACATCAAGAGCACGTAGCCGGCCAGGATGTTGGTGGCGGTGGCGAAAAACGGCGAGATCAGCGGGCTGTACAGGAAGGCTGACACGGCCGTCCAGTCGAGGGTGAAGGCGCCGAGACCCAGGCCCTTCATGCCGGAGCCCAGCTGCTGCGCGGTGACGGACTTGGAGAAGACCCAGCAGACCCACGAGACGGACGTCAGCGTCGGGAACAGGTAGCCCGGCACGGCGTACCACGTGAAGCTGCACGCGAGCGCGATCAGGAAGAACTTGGCCTGAGACATCCCGCCGCCGCCCTCCGTCTTCTCCTCCTCCTCTCCCTTCCCGTGCAGCGCCCGGAACAGCGACACCTGCACGAGCGTACCGGGCCATCACATTTGCGCCGGCTCCACCACGTACTTGCGCATCAGCCCCGCCCAGCCGTAGCCGAGCACCTGCGTGGTGGTGATGAGCAGCCAGGCGGGGAAGAAGGAGATGGACCACCGGTAGAAGGCGCGGATGATGTCGACGATCATGACGGAGTAGGCGGACCCGCTGCCGAAGGCGCAGCCGGCGTTGGTGAAGATGGAGACGAGCACGTGCTCCTTCATGTTGAAGGGCCCCGGGTTGAGGCTCCACTCCCCGCCGCCGAGCAGCGCGGGGGCCTTGAACTTGCGGCGCGGCAGCACGCGGGCGAGGAGGTGGCCCAGCGGCAGCGAGGCCACCTGCACGGTGATCTGGGTGACGATGAGCGGCTCGGTGCGGTAGGAGAAGAACTGGTTCAGGAAGCTCATGAGCGCGCACGAGAGCAGCCCCGAGTGTCCACATCCGGAACGGACGGGTCGTCAGTGACCGGAACCGTCAGCCGGACCTCCTCGATCGGCGACGCGTCGTCGTCCACCTCCTCAGCGACCATCCCGCGGAGGCCGCGCCGCGCTCGACGTCGACGAGCTCGCCCTCGCCCATCGCGTCCAGTGCTTCGTTACGTGTTCGGTACGTGGTTCGTTGTGTGCCATTGGGAGTACGTACCCATGAATATATAGCGTGGAGGGAGCGGGACTAGAGTGCACAATGGCACAGGTAGCCGACAGACACGGACCTTAATCCGTAAGTCCGTATCACAGACGGACTACGTATCACTAGGGCCTTGATCTGTGCATGACAGCCCAGTATGTACTGGTTTGGTACGTGAGAGGTGAGCGCACGTTCTGGCTATATGCCTGGATGGTGCTTTTTCGATATGGGCCTTTTTTGGCGCAAGACATGGTCCACAGTTATGTACAGTAGTTTGGTTTTCATCCCAAAGTTGGCTCACGGCTCAATTGTCTTCTGTTCGTGCTTAGAATGTGAGATAGACTGGGGAAACAATTTTGCATTTCTAGATTTTCAATGACCTTACAAAGTTACAACTTAGGTCAACTTAGATCCTGTTATATTTAGATTTCGATGATGGATGATTTTGAGTTTATAATTTAATTATTCCTAGTTAGATATTACAGAGCTGAAAAAATGTTTCAAAAAGATATATTTAGAAATGTTGAGGAAGAAAATCGTTACTCCCTCCATCTAGATTCCTAGTCTCGATGGGATTTTAGAAAACAGAAAGTAGTAAAATAAGGTTGTATTTATTTGAGCTTCTGCTTTTTATTTTTTAATGAAAAGCTAGTTTTTTAAAAAGCTAGCTTACTACCTGAAATGATCTTTTACTATTAGCTTTTGTAATAATTTTTTATCTTTTCATCACATCAAAAGACAAAAAACTCATTTCAACCAACTTTTCACTTTTCATTCATTTCATCGAAACTAGCTTTCCAATTTTTGAAAGCCGTTTGGAAAACTGTCGTTTGTTTTAACTTTTCACCTTTGAAAAGCGTAGTTTTGAAAAGCTACCCGTAAAGCGAAATAAACAGGCACCGTATAAAAGCTTAAGAATTATGTCAACAGTAATTTATCATTCATTATCCCCACCGAACAAAAAAAATTTATTTATTTTTGCTATTTGGATCACTGATATATGAGTATGCTAAATAGAGGTCCATATATCCATGGCCCACGTCAGGAAAAAATAGGAGCCTACTAGTCACGGCCAAATGGGCCGTGCTCATGCGGGCTGGCCCGGGCACGCTAGCTACTGTAGCGGCACGACCCGATAGGCAAACGGGCCATGTCGGCACGCCCCGAGCAGCCGGGCCGTGCTTGGGCCGACGGCCGAGCCCGCGGGCCGGCACGGCATGACACGTGCACTGTAGCGGCACGGCACGGCCCGCGACGCTTGTGCGGTCGAATCGGCTTGTGACACGTGGCAAAAAGGCAATAGGCGCGCGCAACGGCTCTTCGGCGGTCCAATAGGAGCGCGCCACGTGTCCCCTAACGGCTATATGGCTGTTTAAATTTCAAATTAGCCGTTGGAGACAAAAAAATTATAAAAAATTCAAAAAAATTGCTAAAAATCTGAAATTTCGCCCTATAAATAGGGCATGAACCCCAGCCATTTCTCCTCACCCCTCACTTCTCATTTTGTGCTCTCAAGTGCTCTAAAGTGCTCTCTTTGCTCTCAAGTGTCTATTTTTTTGATTTTGACAAAATTTGCTCAAATTTTTTCAAAAATCAAAATTAGTTTCGTAGTTCAATAGTTTGATCGCAGAAGTTTGAAGTTCTCGCACTTGGAAAGATGTAAGTAATATTCAAATTTGTATATTATTTGTATTGTGTTTATGAATTCAATAAATATTTTACAATTTGTTTATATCGGTTTAAAATTTCAGAATGGATCCGAACTATCCATACCAATCGCCGTCTTTCACTTTGGGTGATTTCGACCCCAACTACATGCCGAGGTTTGAAGATGCCTCCGGATCGGCTCCAACTCCACCATCTGTGGAGGAGGTACCGGTTCAGACGGTTGCGGTGGCTTTGGAAGGATTATCTTCGAGATTCGTTAGCGGAAGTGTTTCGACACGCACTGGCCCGAAAAGATCGAGAACCTCCGGTATGTGGCAACACTTCGACGAGATAAAGGAGACACCCGACGGAAGGAGGTATCAAAAGCTCGTTGTAGAATATATAGGCAAATGTTATCTGCTCGTGGTTCTGTTGGTACAGGTCATCTCAAGCGCCATACGGAGTCGTGTGCCAAGAAGCAAGGAATACAACTCTGGCAACAACAACTTATGCTAAATCCGGATGGTACGGTACGTAGTTGAGAGTACAATCCCATGGTTGCTTGGGAATCTCTTGTCCGGTTAATCGCCAAGCAAGATTTACCCCTGAACATTGGAGAGACTCCTGATTTTGAACAATACATTCAGCAATCTCATAACCCTAGGTTTAAATCTGTGAGTAGGCAAACGACAACTAGAGATTTAGAGAATGTTTATCAGAAGGATTCAAATGCACTTAAGGAACTGTTTAGGACATGTACTTTCTCTGTTAGTGTTACTTCAGATATATGGAGTAGTAGAGCTAGGCAGGATTATCTTAGCGTTGTTGTTCATTTTATTGATGATGATTGGCAATTACAAAAGAGAGTTTTAGGGCTTAGGTTAATAGATGTCTCACATACAGGAGAAAACATAGCTGAAAGAATTAGGGAAGTAATTAATGAATTTAATCTTGCCGATAAGATATTTTGTCACCCTAGATAATGCATCTGCTAATTCTCTGCTATGGAAATACCGCAACCTTTATTTTGTGTTTATGCTCAATCGTTTCTACTCCATCAGCGTTGTGCATGCCATATAATTAATTTGATTGTTAAGACTGGCATGAAAAGGGTTCATAACCATATTGATGTTGTTCGTCAAGCAATCGCGTGGTTAACTGCTTCGAACTCGCGGATTGGTGCGTGGAAGAGGTTTTGTCATGCGGCCGGTAAGAGAGCTCGTAAGTTTGCCACGATGCTGAGCATCGGTGGAATTCAACATATTTAATGTTAAAAGTTATTTTATCTTTACGGATTTTGTTCAATCACATGGTGGCCCACGAAACAGTGACGGGTCACCAATACTGAATGAGCATGTTTGGGCAATTGTCCAAAAATATAACCAATTTTTAGAAACTTTTTATGATTGTACTCTTACTCACAAATTTATTATCCAACTTCTAATATAATTTTCCACAATATTCTTGAAATTGCTTCTTTATTTAAAAATACGAAAATGATGATGTTCTAACTAAACCTGTCTTTCACATGAAACAAAAATATTTTAAATATTGAAAAAATATACCTATGTTGTATGCGTTTGCTTTTGCTTTGGATCCTAGGTGTAAATTAAGGGGAATGTCTGCTATTTTATCACTTCTTGGTGATACTGTAGGTGTAGATTATAGTTCTTTTTATACTGAGTTTAGGGGTAAATTATATGAAGTTTTTGAAAGATATGAACTAAAGTTTCGGGAGTTCGACAACGAGACCCTTCTATCCCCACTACAGGTAAGAAGAAGATACAGTGGGGTAGGATTTGGGGTGGATCGTCTTCAAGCCAAGGTGGTGGCGTTCGTGGCCACAAGTGGAGACGGCTCTTCGCATGGTGTGGCCGAAGAGTTGTCCGGTTATTTGGACAACGATGCCATTTGTGTCAACATCCTCGGGTGGTGGAATGACCACAAGTTAGCATATCCCATGCTTTCAAAACTAGCACGGGATGTGTTGACGGTGCCCGTCTCAACGGTGTCCTCCGAATCGGCTTTCAGTCTAAGCGGCCGTATCATCAAAGACCGAAGGACGAATCTGAGCAACGACCACGTCGAAATGCTACCAAGCGTTAAAGACTGGGAGCTTACTCGACAACATGCCCAATACACTGCGGATAACCAAGAATTGGCCGCCCAGTTCGAGCAACTCTACCTGGATCCGATCGACCACGTAGAATTTTATTAAAAGTAGTTTTGATATTTGAGTTGTACTCTTTTTTTCATGGATTTCTCGTTTTTCTATGAGTTTTACATGACAAAGTTTTTAACGAGGCAGCATGTATCATTGTATCCTATAATAATATAAACATCAATAAAAGTCATTACTATTTTTAATAAATTTTTTTGCAATATTTTCGTAAATATGGATTTATTTTTAACATTACTAAGTCATTATTTTTTTGAAAACTTTAATTTTTATTTTTTTTAAACTTATGTGCTTTTTTTTAAAAAATTACACTGTATATAACGACCCATGGGCTCGGCCTGGCCCGTGGGTCACCGACGCGCCGTGCCGGCACGGGCCTGGCCCGGTTCCTCACGTGCCGTGCTTAGGCTGGGGGCTAGACACGTGGGCCGGCACGGCACGGTCCGTTTGATAAAGCGGGCCAAACGGGCTGTGTCGGCACGAGCCCGTGCCGTGTCGGACCGGGCCGCCCGTTTGGCCTTGTCTGGTGCCTACCGAACTGGCACTTACTGACATTGTTTTGGAGCTCACAAAGCACCCCTGTTCTTTGGAGCTTATTAGTCAGATCATCATTGCCGATTATTGGTGTCACTCTTTCAAAAATATGATCAAATAACTTTTTACATCAGCTTGCTTAATTATTTCTTACAAACTAGATTTATAATATATAATATGTAATTCGTCCCTATGAACAAGTAAATCATTCATTATGCTTTCATCCGAATTTCATTTAAAAGGAACAACTTTTAAACAACAAAAAGGATCTACTTTATATGTTGTGTTAATTGTATAACTCGAAATCATCTATTCATATTGATTTTTAGTCGTATGGCTTATTAAGAAACAATTTTTGAGTAAATTTTTTATATATGTAGTAAATTATATGTGTATATATATATATATATTCTTAACATTGAAAAATAAATTATGATAAAAAATTTAACCTTTAAAATTTAAATTTTATCGATGGTTTGTAAGTTATAGGACAAATGATGTGACCGTTAAGAGGGAGATGGTGCGAGACCAGGTTCGAAGCTCCAAAGTCGACGGTCGAAAGTGAGTCCTTGTCCTGTGTCAGGGCATCGCCATCGCTGCCCTCCTATCAAAATCACCAACGTGCGCCACATCCCACGATTCCTTTGCACGGACTCTCTGCGGCTCACCGGCCGTGGCGGTGCGCACTCGTCTCCCTCCCAGCCACTGTGAGGCTGTGACTCACCGTTCCACTGCGGCGCGTCAAGCCTCTTGCCTTGCACAGTGCCCCGCTCTATCGGTGAAAAAGTCTATGGGAAAACGGTCCAAAATGATATCATTATTTTATTATTTTTATAAAAATGATCAGAAAATCAGGTAATTTCGTATTTATGAATTTAACTAGTGTCGACATTTATACGACATTGACAGAAATTAGAAATTAAAAAGCTTAGTTTTACATATAGTAATAATTAGTAAATATATTATTATTTTATTAGTTTTACGAAAATAGTATTGATATGGTAAAAAGAAATTTATATCGTTTTTTGGTACACGGCATGTGACATCCAACCAGATAGAAATGTCTAACGTCACAAAAATAAAAAAAAATTGAAAAAAAATGTTAGTATTGAGCACACACGTACTGTTTTTATCTCAAAATAAATAAATTTAGAATAGAATGAGATATCACATGTCCATGGATTCGTTATATAAAAAATATCATATTTTATTAAGATTAATTTATTTTGAGAATTAGAGAGTAATGATGTTTAGTGTCAACATCAACGCGACCGCGTAGCGTAGGTGAACGGCACCAATCCTACGTGCGGTTTGAGCGATTTTCCTTGACGTGCAGCGACAAGCCAACCGAGTTGACCAGACCACCTACTGAAAAACCCAAAGATCTGTAGCCCCGCAGCAGGTACAGCTGTCCAGCCATGACGTGCGTTCCTGTAGATTAGTCTCCCCTCCTCCCATTCTCCTCTCTGTCAGTCGGTCACAACCTCACAGGGAACAAACATTTGGCAGGAGCACTATTATAGTAGTAGATCCCTTCCGTAGGACCCACGGGGTCCCATGGCACAGCTTGAAGAAGAAATGATCAATCATCTTGCCCAGGATAGCTGACGGTACTTTGGTTTGATACTCTTGAGAGTTGATGCTAAGGGCCGTTTGGGCTAATACGAATCGGTTTCCTTTGTTCGACAATTTATACCAAACAGTTAAAAACGATAAATATTTTTTAAAAAATCAGCAAAAACATTTATCGTTTTTAACTAGAAATGAGAAATATTTGGGCAGTTCAAAGAAACGTTTCTCTGAGAATCACCTATAAATCACTATAAATATAAACATTCTGTTCATTTTTTTCTTCGAGAATTTAGTACGTACCAAACAGCCCTAAAACTACCAGAGTGACTTGACTAGTTCCCTGTGATGCCTAGCTAGCCACACTTCTTTGTTGGGTTAAGGCAGGATTTGGATGAGATTTTTAGTCCTTATCATACCGAAAATATTTAGAAGCTATTTGAAAATATTAAATGTAAATTATTTATAAATCATATTTATAATCGGGGACTAATTCACGAGACGAATCTAATGAGTATAATTACGTCATGATTTTACGATGTAATGCTACGGTAAACATTTGCTAATCATGGATTAATTAGGCTTAATAAATTCGTCTTGCGAATTAGCCATCGATTCTCTAATTATTTTTATAATTAGTTTATATTTAGTCCTTTAAATTAATGTTTAAACATCGATGTGACATGGACTAAAGTTATTCTATAAACCAAACACTACCTAAATATTACCTTCAAGGCTAAAGTTTAACTTCAAACATCCGATATGACATGGACAAAAGTTTACTTTCCTAACTTTTTTTCATTTTTAGAACACACGTTTTCCAAAGTATTAAACAGCTGTCCTCCCTCTCTTAAAAAAATTCAATCCTAAAAATGGATATGGACGTAATGTATATCCAAATTCATCTCTAGGCTTAGGTTTTTAGGGATGAAAAGAGTACGTTTGTTTATAAAATTTTCTATAGAAAAGTTGTTTTAAAAATTATATTAATCTATTTAAAAGTTTTTTAGCCAATATTTAATTAATTGTACACTAATCCGTTAGCGTGGCAGGAGAAAAGGGTTCCCAATCTTCCCAAAAGAATACAACCTAAGATATTTTATCAAATTTTTGAATTTTTTTAAAAATTGTTTGCATACCCTAAAAGTATCATCATGGTAACATAAAGTTATTAATTTTTATAAACTTATTATAATACAAAATTGATTTCTGAAGTTCTAAAAGTTGACTGCATCTTGTCCTTATAGTCAAATTTTGGACTAGTATGATTTTTAATAGCAAATTTTATAAAACCCCATTTATTATGGTCCCAAGTTTCACAAAACCATATGAACTTTGGCACATTGCATGTAACCCTAGGAATTATGGTTCTAACGTTTCACAAAAGCACATTACTAATCATTTTATGAGTATTTTATCCATCATATAGATGTTACATGCACTTTCTCTATTTTGATATAGAAGATCATTTTATGAGCATTTTATCCATGATATAGATGTTACATGTGCTTTTCTATTTTGATATAGGAGTATGTTAAAATAGTTAATGGTGTGGTTTTGTGAAACTCTAGAACCATAATAGTGGGGTTATATGCCACGTGCCAAAATACATGTGATTTTATGCAACATGTCCATCTTCTTAAATTCCATTCATCCCTTGATCGCCAACTTCACCTCCTTACCGGAAGTTTAGGTGTCTAAGACCAGAACTTCCAATCCGTTTTCTCTGGCTTGTCGAGAGTTCGAACCTGAACTTCAGGTCTCATCCATCTGAAGTTCAGGTTCCAGTATAATGTAGCCAATCACCCTTCCACTCTACCATTCCATGTATATTCTCTCAAATATCATTGTTTCCACCTCTTCGCCTCCGGTTGCTTGATCCTCCACCTCCACTTCCACCAAGCTTGACTCTCCTTTCAAGAAAGCCCTCAATGCCTTGTTCTCCGTGTACACTTCAAATGCCATTCAACTTCATGAGAACAAGTTGCATATTCAGAAGTTGGAGAAGCGACAAAAGGATTTCAGTTCTCAGAATGTGGATGCCTCTCTGGATGTGTCTGGTGATGAGCCGCCAGTTCCAATCTTTGAAGATCCATTCGATGAAGCAACATCTTTCGAGGTTGCTCAGGTATCATGCCCAAAAATTTATCCCAAATTTCCAGACTATTTTGTGTATTAAATCTCTATCTAGGAATTAACCAGGTTATACAAAATGACAAATCAATACACAGATCCAAATGTAAAATTAAGCGTATAAATAAATACTTATAGAAGAGGCTCTTAGTCCTCACACTGAAAAGAAAACAGCGGCAGCGAAAAAGGTGATCCTAGCGGGGCTTCAGCTCCACTCCACAGGCAAACTCAATTAGGGTCTGAGCTTTGGTCCTCTAACTCAATCTTCAACTTAGAAAAACTAAATTTCGAAAGGGGAAGAGTTTGCAAGGCTGAGTACAACCACCATACTCAACAAGTTATATCGCGAGAATGCAAAAATAATGCAAGGGAGTACAAGGAATTCATATATAAGACTATTTTGCGAAAAACCAAGCATTTCCAAGCATTTAAATATTTAAAGGAATTTAAATAAAACATGAGCCTATCTCTAGTCAACTTATTATCAAGCCGCGCTCCAACGCGATCTTGTCTTAACCCAGGCCAAAAAGTGCTAAGTCCAATTATTTTAATTTTAAACAGAATAAAATTCTAACTTGGGTACATTGCTCGGCTTGCCCATAATCAAGGGCGCAACTATTCGAATAGATTAAACTCTAATCAGAGGTGTACATTTTTACCTGCTAGACATGTCTTCCTCACGTGTTGCGACGTGCCACATGCCACCATGGCATATGGACGGAATGTCACGCCCAGAAATTCACACCAGAATTTTCGTAGCTAATTTGTGTATTACATCCTCGTCCAGGCATCAGCCGAGGTACACAAATTGATATTATTGATAATACAGAAACCTCGTCTTAGAAACAATATAAAAGAGTTACACAAATACAGCGGAAAGGAAAAAAACTGACTTAAGCTAAACTTGACTCGAGCGAAGCGAAACACCAACACCACAGCTAACCCTTGACGACGAACAAGCCTACACCTCCTGGAGACCTCGACCTCAACCTCTAGCACCGAAGGGGAAAAGAAGTAAGATGAGTACAACCACCGTACTCGACAAGTCACAGGAAGAGGAGACATGATGCGAGAATAAATATCAAGGAAAAGGATAATAGGTTCAATTTGCATAAACAAGCATTGCGTAAATAATAGTAATAGTTAAAAACAAGTAAAATAGTAGTAATAATTGAGCAATATTAAATAAACACCGTCCAACGTTAAAACCACGTTGCAACAGCCTATCCTTCCATCTCGCACTAATCAAATTCCAGCAGTTCATTCATGTGAATAGGTGAGACTAATCAAGGTGAATCGGTCGATCGCCCGTAATCGTGGGCACGGCTATTCGAATAGTTTTACTCTGATCAGAGGTGTATAACTGTACCCACAAGACACAATCCCACGACACGTTACCGTGCGCCGGTGCACCACCACGGTACCCCAGAAAGGAACTGTGATAGGACCCTTCACATAACCCCCTCTAACCAATCGTACCACACCAAGGTTTCGCCCCCACTTTCATCGGGGTAATGGGCAGCCCTCTCGTGCCGCGGTGAATCCGAAGCCGATCAACCCTTAAACCGGGGCCGACCCAACTCCATCACGCCCACCTCACCGGATACGTCGGCTAGAGACGGCTACGCTACGGCACCCACCATTACCCATGCGGCTTGTGGTATGCACGGTACTTCTTCCAGGGTTTCCTGAGAACCGGTCCTTAATTGTCATGAGCACGCTAACCAAGGACCAATCATGTGCTCACGACCCACCATTGTCATAATTCAATGTTATTAGAGTAGAGTCACAAACTTGACATCATCTGAGAATTAGCCTCTAATATAATAATTGATTAATGTGATCCCCTTAAGTGAGCTAGTTGAGCTAAGCATAACTAAGCAAGCCTTAAAGTAATATCTAGTCATATTGAACCCAAGTTACCAATGGTATAAGGTAAACAATCCTATGGTTGAGTACATTAGGTATGATCATCCCATGAAGTGACATTCTAAAACATATGCAATATTTGAGATAAAAGAGATATTTAAATAAGATAGGTACAATATGTTCAATGAAAAGTATGACTTGCCTTGCTCTGGGGATTGAGGGATCTCGGCGACTACTTCGAGGAGAACAGACTCATCGGAAAACTCGGGATCTACACGATAAACAAAGCACTCAACAAAACAACCTAAAAGGTCTACTGAAATAGCATAGAAAAGTATTTTTTAGTGGATTCTTGACTTTTTCTGGATTTAATGAAATTTGAATGGACTGAAACGGAGCTCGGATTAAGAAGATATGAATTTTAGAAGTTTAATTGCGATTTTTAAACTAAACAAAAAAGCTAAATTATTTATGCGTAATTAAGTCCCTGAATGACGCAAGCATTGCGCGGGAGGCAAGGGCGACGTCATGCCGACGTCGCATGGAGCTGCGTGGTCAAAGCGCCGACGCGGGCCTGTGGGCCGACGTCGCCGGCCGACGCAGCCGCATGCGGCCGGCTCGGGTCCACGGTGGACCGAGTCCACGGCGGGAGGCGACGGGTGGCGGGGACACGTGGCGTGCATCGGCGAGGAGCGGCGGCGAGGGGACGGCGACGGCTTGCGCGCGGGTGAGCGGTCCAGATCCGCCCGATCCGAAAGATCGGGACGGTGCGGATGGCGGCTAGGGTTAGGGTTTGGACGGCGACGGCGGCCGGGCGGGCAGCGGACACGCGGCGGCCATTCGGGGCATGGCGGCCGGATCAAATGGCGGCGCTCGGGCGAGATCGGACGGCTCGGGTGCTCTTGATCCGGCTGATCGGACGGTGCGGGAGAGGCGGCACTAGGGTTAGGGCGCGGCGGCGGCGGCTTGAGCTCGCTCGCCGGCCATGGCCGCGCGGCGCCCGGCCGAGCTCCGGTGGCATGGGAAATGGCGACAGCGGGCGGTGCGATGCGCGGGAAACAACGGCAAAGAGCGTCGCGGCTCGGGGCAACGGCTCGGGAGCAAAGGGTAGCACAGCGGTGGTGCACTCATCGGAGATGGGAAGACGACGACGGCGGTGATGATTTTTGAGGCTAAAAGCACGAGAGCAAAAAGGGGAAACACGCGGCGGCGGCGAGGGGATTTTATAGGGGCGCAAGGAGATCGGAAAGCACACGGGATAAGCGCGAATTCCTCGCCGTCGGTTTCGGACTCGGAGAGAGAGAGCGAAATGACAGCGGCGATTTCCGTGTGGATAAGACCGCCTGCGTGCGCGAAGAGCGAAGATGGAAGCGGCGGCGCGAGGTCGGGCCCGGCGTGGGTCCGACATGGCACGGCGCGCACGGACGGTGTGGGGCGGCGCGCGCATGGCGGCGGCGGGGCGGGGGCTGAGCGCGAGGCAGGAGGCCCGACATGTGGGGCCCACCTATCGGTGCCCGTAGGAGCGAGGGAGGCCCGGCAGACTTGCGCACGCGGTGGCCGGGCGCTTGGGCCGCTCGGCCCAAGGCCGAAGGGAGAAAGGAGGCCGGTGGGGAGGCAGCTGGGCCGGGAAGGAGTTGGGCCGATGGCCCGACACGGAGAAAGGGGCGGGAAAACCGTACGGGTCGTATGGGAAAAAGGAAAAGAAAAAGAAAAGAGGAAAAAAAGGGGTTTTGGGACTTAATTAAATTGCTGATTTCTTATTTAATTGATTAAAAATAGCTCCAGTGCTCTGAAAATTCCCGTAAAAATCCTGTTAGTGCATTTTGACATGCAATTTAAGAAAAATCCTACCATGCCGTTTCCATTTATTAATTGCATTTTAAAATTACTTGTTGGCTTCAGATTAATTTCAGAAATTCTGATTATTTCAGGGTAAATTATTTAAACAATTTAGGGGCAAAACTCGGGGTGCGACAAACCTACCCCCCTTAAACGGAATCTCAACCCCGAGATTCGGAGGCACTGGCGAAGAGGTGCGGGTGCGCAGCCTTTAGCTCATCTTCTCTTTCCCAAGTAGCTTCTTCCTCTCAGTGATGAGTCCACTGAACTTTCCAAAACTTGATAACCTTGTTCCGAGTCCTTCTCTCGCTGATCTCGAGAATACGAGCTGGTCTCTCCACATAGGTCAAGTCCTCTTGAATTTCAATCTGGTCTGGACTTGCCTGGTCTTCTGGTATCCTTAAACACTTCTTTAACTGGGACACATGAAACACGTCGTGAATACCAGCCATGTTGGATGGAAGCTCAAGCTGATAGGCTACTTTTCCTCGATGTTCCCGAATTCTGTATGGTCCCACAAAACGTGGTGCCAACTTGCCTTTGGTTTGGAAATGGTGTACTCCCCGGAGCGATGTAACACGAAGATACACAAAATCTCCTGCTTCAAAAGCGAGCTATCTTCGACGATTGTCTGCATAGCTCTTTTGCCGGGACAGCGCAATCCTCAACCTTTCCCGAATCGTTCGGACTTTTGCTTCAGCTTTGCTTATTACTTCTATGCCAAACAACTGACATTCACCAATCTGATCCCAGAAAAGAGGTGTGCAGCACTTTCGTCCATACAACGCCTCATACGGTACCATTTGAATGCTTGCTTGATAAGTCTTGTTATAGGAGAATTCTGCATAGAGCAAGCTCTTGTCCCACGCTGTACCAAATTCCAGCGCACATGCTCTCAACATGTCTTCCAAAATTTGATTCACTCTCTCAGTTTGACCATCTGTTTGCGGATGATAGGCCGTACTAAAATTCAAATGGGTACCAAGCTCTTCTTGCAACTTCTTCCAGAACTTGGAAGTAAACTGACTTCCTCGGTCAGACACGATCTTTTTAGGCACACCATGTAAACACATGATTCTCGCGAGATAAAGCTCTGCTAGCTTCTTTCCCGAGTAGGTAGTATGCACTGGTATGAAGGGAAAACACGCGGCGACGGCGAGGGGATTTTATAGGGGCGCAAGAAGATCGGAAAGCACACGGGATAAGCGTGAATTCCTCGCCGTCGGTTTCGGACTCGGAGAGAGAGAGCGAAACGGCGACGGTGATTTCCGTGTGGATAAGACCGCCTCGGCGTGCGCGAAGCGCGGAGATGGATGCGGCAGCGTGAGGTCGGGCCCGACGTGGGTCCGATGTGGCACGGGCGCGCGCGGGACGGTGCGGGGTGGCGGCGCGCATGGCGGCGATGGGGGCTGGGTCGGCCGGGCGCGAGGCAGGAGGCCCGATAGGTGGGGCCCACTTGTCGACGCCCACGGGCGCGAGGGAGGCTCGACGGACTTGCGCACGCGGCGGCCGGGCACTTGGGCCGCTCGGCCCAAGGCCGCTCGGCCCAAGGCCGGTGGGAGAAAGGGGGCCGGTGGGGAGGCAGCTGGGCCGGGAAGGAGTTGGGCCGACGGCCCGACACGGAGAAAGGGGCGGTAAAACCGTATGGGCCGTACGGGAAAGAGGAAAAAAAAGAAAAAAGGAAAAAAGGGGATTTTGGGACTTAATTAAATTGCTGATTTCTTATTTAATTGATTAAAAATAGCTCCAGTGCTCTGAAAATTCCCGTAAAAATCCTATTAGTGCATTTTGACATGTCGTTTCCATTTATTAATTGCATTTTAAAATTACTTGTTGGCTTCAGATTAATTCTAGAAATTTCGATTATTTCAGGGTAAATTATTTAAACGATTTAGGGGTAAAACTCGGGGTGCGACACGGAAGCCATGACATAACTCATCGCTTAGTACTGCCCTGAAAAAAGAATATCGACATAGACTTCCCTGCCAGGTGCCCTGGGTCGAGCAAACACTCTGCCCCTGGGCATCTCGAACTCTTTCTGAGCCTTCACTTGCTAGAGACGTCAACGCTAGTTAGGACCTCATTTGTCCCTATTCGTGTCTTTTTTGTTCATGACCTCACTAGACGATGTGTTAAACCTTACCCATTAGATAGGTGGTAGTACGAAATATGTTTTGCAATAAAGGCCTGAAGACCGGTCCTTATGACGATCGAGGGCGACTAGCAAAAACTAAGCACCCCGTGCCAAACCGAAACCATGCTTGGTGTAATTTTGAAGGGGACATTTACTGCCAAAGCTAAACAACCAATATTTCCATTATTTACAAGTTATTCCTTGGTCTAATTATTGAAGACATCTAATTGTTTCTATTTAAGCAGAGCTAAGCATATTCCTAAATTTGCTAGTGAGTACCACATATATAAAGTGCTAACTAGTTTTATTTTTCCTAGAGTTAGCAAGGATCATAATAATATAAGTAATAGGGCTATAACAAGAAGAATTGGTAAGGCTAAATTAAACAGTGATAAACGCGGGATTTAATAAAGCGGAATGCAATAATTTAAGTAAACATAATTTTGTAACTGGGATGGCAATATGATCAAAATGACATGACTTGCCTTGCTCTTTCAAACAAATCTTCTGGACTATTTTCCTCACGAACGTGAACCTCCGAAACGATGAAGTCTACGTGCTGGCAGACAAAACAACGAAAACCCTAATAAAAACCAAAAAAATAATACATGGGAAGTAAACAAACATGTAGAGCTCAGTTTTTGATGAATTTTGTAATTTGAATGGCCCAATTTGGAGTTCGTATGGATTAGATACGAATTTTAGAAGTTTTAGAGCATTGACATGAATTTTGGAAATTAAATTAATTTATTGCACAATTATTAATTATTTTTACAAAGGAAAAGGGTCGAATGACGAGAGCGGGCAAGGATGGCGGAGGGCGGCTCGCCCGTGCACTCAACGGCGATAAGAGGCGGCGCGGGCGCACGGCGGTGAGCGAAGAAAGGGCCAGCGCACTCGGTGTCGACGCGGCGATGAGGTATACAATAATCGGGAACAGTGAGAGGATGACGACGACAGCCGGCGGTGGCTGCACGGGGGCGAGGACAGTGTGGAACACGCTGCTATGTTGCCGACGACAGAGACGATGTTGCCGATGACAGAGACGACGAGGCCACGGGGCGACATGTCGGCAAAGAGGAATGGCTGGCTGAAGATTGCACCAGCGGGGACGATCACGGGATGCTATCAACAAAAGGCAAACCAAGCGGAGGCCAAAAAAGGAGATGACACCACGATGTCGGGGAAGGAGACAACGACGTTGGACGAAACATTGGCGAGTGGTGGCGTGGTGCCGGAGGTGGAGAACAACAACGTTCTTCACCGGTTGCTGCTAGGGCGTGCTACCAGTGGACTTTGGACAAAAACGGAGGGGTGGCCGAGGAAGTAGACGATGTCGTGATGCTGGAAAAGAATATGACGATGCCAGGTAGCACGCCGGCAAGGAGGCAGGGGCTGCCGGAGTGGCGCCGGCAAGGCCGAGGGAGAGGCACCACGGGCAGCAAGGTTTCGGCGGGTTCCGGGCGAAAATGGGGCTTGGCCGAGGTGGAGGGGATGCTACGATGTCGGGAAAGGAGACGACACGGTCGGCCGGTGCTCTAGCGCGACGATGGATATGACTGGACTGGTGGCTAGAGGATCGGTGCCATGGTGGAGAGAGGAGGGCGGCATGAGAGGAGAGAGGAGGGGGCTGGGAGCCTCCCTTTAATAGGCCGGAGGGGAAGGGGAAGGCGCTGAGGAGGGGAACGGCTGGGGAGCCCGCCGGCCGGCCATCCATGGTGGCCAAACAAGGAGAATTAAATCCGACGAATTAGAGCACTATTGATTGGGGGAAACATGGGGAATTGATGAGGAAGAGGAGAGGAACCGATTTTTACAATCAATTGGAAGTGGAAGCAAACGGGGAGGGAGATCAAGAGGGGCGGTGCTAGGGTTCGGGAGAGATAGAGAGATGGCAACGACTCGACTAGAGGTGGAAGACGACTGCTGCGTCGGCTAGGGGTAGCATGGGCCGACCGAGCCGCGCGTCAGGGATGTGAGGAGCTCGGGCCGACCGCTCTGGCCGAGGGGAGGGGCGACCGGGCCAAGGGATAGATGGGGCTACGGGCCAAGGGAGAGAGGGAGAGATGGGCGCGGCCCGGAGATGGGAGAGGATTTTTAATTGTTTTTCTTTTATTTTAATTACATAAATGATCTTTGTATTATTTAAATTATTTCGGAGCTCCAAAATTTCACGGAAAATTTCAGAGAATACTTTAGGGCATGAAGAATATTTCAAAAATATTTTCGGCCATAATTTTCAAAGGAAATTTTTATTTCCTTATTAATTTCTCTTGATTAATTTTCTTTAAATTTTATTTAATTTCTAGAAAATTAATTATTTAATGGTTTTTAATCCTGAACAAAAATCGGGACGTGACATCGGGTGCCACCGTTCGTGTTTTTGAAGAGACCTTTGGCACCACTTCCGAGCCCTTGGATGACTCTCCTTACACCGACTCTGATAACTCAAATGAGCAAGTGGTTGAAGAAGAAGAAGAAGAAGAAGAAGAAGAAGAAGAAGAAGAAGAAGAAGAAGAATAAGAAGAAGAAGAAGAAGAAGAAAGGAGGAGGAGGAGAAGGAGGAGGGAAAATGCCTCCGAGTGACCTCCTATTCGATGATTCTCCAATTTCCTCTCTTGGTGTCTTGATGCCAAAGGAGAAGAAATGTTGATGTAAAGGGGTCAACTCCTTTTTGTTTGATATCTTTCAGCTTTTCCAGAACATCCTGACTGGAAGTTCAGGTCCCCAAGACCTAAAGTTCCAGTTCTGTTATCAATTTCAGTCTATCTCATGGCTCCTGGACATGTATTAATTATTATCTATCTTCTTGATGTAATGACAGTTGGTTTAGCTTTAATTTCACCTTTGCTTTGTGTTTGATTCATGTATGTTGGTGTGATGTTTGTTTTTATCTTTTTGTGTGAAAATTCCATGCCATATGCATTTACTATTCCATGTCATATTGTTTATCACACTTCGCACCTCATGAATGCAAAAAATAGGGGGAGTTCCCATGCTTCATTCAAATGTGTGCATATGAGTTTCACTTCACTACTTTATCATCTTAAGGGGAGCTCTTCCTATCCTTTTTCATTCAAAACCATTAAACTTAAATCTTTTGTAAGCTCTAAGTATGTTATCATCATTCTCCAAAAAATGAGAGATTGAGCATCTAGACCCCTAGTGGGTTTTGGTGATAAATGACAACACATATTAGAGAATTAATCATGTTGATTAAGATAAGTGCATGTATTAGTCCCATATATTGTTGATCCAAGAAGAGAAAGACCCCCTACAACTCAATGTGAAACAGTATCGAGTCAAGATGATTTAAATTTATTTTTGGTTTAAATTTGAGTCATAGGAAAAGCCACATTATTAAGAGGGGCTTGTGCCGATGTCTTGAGTTGTGTCCAAGTGCTCTAGAGTAACCTTCATCTATTTAGAGAGAGACACAATACACCACACTCACAAAAAGAAAAAAATGGAAGTTGCTTTTTCAAGTTCTTGATAGAGGTCCCCCCCGACTGAAGTTCAGTCCTTTGACCGTAACATCAGTCCGCACCCAATTGTCGATAGTAGATTGACCGAAGTTCAGTCTTTTGACCGAACTTCAGTCCCCATTCTTGAGGCCGGCGAAACCTTTGACCTGAAGTTCATGTCTTTTGGACCTTAACTTCTGGTGTTCAAATATGTGAGTAATGGCTAGTTGCGAGGATAAGCGAGTATTTAACCCCATCCAACCCCACCTTGAGGGGTTGGTTGTGTTAACGGCTAAGTTTGGTAACCAAATTCCTAAGTCCCAGCCGAGATGGAAGCATAATCGGATCGAAAAAATAGAGGTCAAGTCGGCTGCGATACAATCGGCTACAAGGCCAATCGGCTGAGGTTGAGTCGGACAAGGACAACCGATAGTCGATGCTGAGTCAGAGAAGAAGATGGAACCGTTTCCGATAAAGGTACTTAAAGATAAATAAAAGATTCGGTTCCCAAATTACGCGTTAAAAGATATTGCCATCTATGGATAGAGTCCTATAACGGCAATTATATCTGTAAATTAGGAATTTGTTTAGATTTCCTATTGTAATGCGGCATGGGACTATGTCCCGGGATATTGTTGTACCATGTATAGTAGATTACATCGAAACCGTGTCTTGCACGGGTAGTTTTATTCTTGGGTATAAATCGGACTCGAGACCCCTGTAATCAATGAATGACACAATCAATCAACTTTTGGCGCATCGCCTCCTATTTTCTTCAGACGAACACTTGATCCGGCTTTGAGCTGCATTGTTTCGATCCCCGAATAAGGTAAATGTTTGTCATTAGTGATGTATCTCATCGAATTTAGTGCTTCCATCGCTATGATACTCTAGATTCAATGATTTATGCTGCGCTAGTTATCATATATCACATATAATCTAAAACAATGTCTAGATCTGTCTTGACATTGGCCTGTTTCTGTCAAGAACCAGCAGCCGATAGAGCTAGATCTAGGGGTTGGCCTAGATTATATGCGATATCCACCGTCTCGATGGGTTTACATCAGCTATAATAGATCTGATTGTTCTTTTTATACTTAATGTTGCATCTATTTGACCTATTAAGTCGTTTTTAGAGCTCTTATGATCTATTCGGCTAGATGTATATGCTTAGAGATAGCGTCGAGGTTCCAGCCGGCCTTATCTGTTTTAATATTCTTTTGATATGTTTATTATTAGATTTATTAAAGCCGCCTCTTATATTAAGATCTTGCTCTGGTTAAATGCCCTAAGCGAATCACCGCCACCACAACCGATTACTGATCGATCTAGGTTTAGCGCATGTAGCTTAGAACAATATCTTTTCGTAAGATGAATCGGGGTACTAGCCGATCCACAGTTAGTCCTACGATATCGGCTAGGCTATTAAAGCATATATTTATTATCCTTTTATATATTTAGATTAAGTGGTTAATACTGTCTCGGCATAGCCGATCTATCCTAATCACTTAAGTATAAATATGCTTTGGGATAGCATATATATGTTAATTGGTTCCTTCAGCCGAACCACTAGGATCTAACTTAACCCTTAACACATACATATTTATTTTTCTTATTGGTTAACAGATCAAATCAACTGGCATGCTCTGTATTTCACAGACAGCCGAGAAGGACCTACACTGGAGTTAAGCAGATCTCCCAGGCCAGCGCGTGAGAGAAAATTCTCATCAACAGGTTGGCACACTTTTCAACACTTCTCTCCATAGCTTCTCTAGGGTTTCTAGCCTCTCCCACCTTGATTCTTGAGCCAAAAATCTTGTGGGTAAGGGGGATTTGATTCTTGAGAGATGATGACTTAGGGTTGTTGTTGGAGCACTTGGATCGATGTCGGGGCTTCGTCAACGCACTTATTATTCTTGGTGGTTCTCCACCTAGCCGGCTAGGCGTCACCCGTGAGAATTCAAATTTGTGTGGATTGCCTAAAAAGTTTGTAAGGTTTGCCTCACCGTTGTAAGGGAAGAGGTAAGTTGTGAGTAAAACCAAGCTAATTTCTAGGGGTTTGCTTGCAAGCTTCACCTAAGAAAAGTGAGGGTTGTTCGTCCTTGAACCTTGGTGGTTGGGAGAAAACTCACTAATCCTTGATGGTTGCTTGATGATTGGAGCTTTTCCCTGGTTAGTAACTTGGAGAGGCAAGAGATTGAAAGCGATCTGGCTCTTAGAAGCTCCTCAACGAAAAGTAGGATTAAAAAATATCCAAACTTCAATGAAAAATCTCGTGTCCTCTTCAGTCATGCTTGTTCCTAGTCATTTCCCTTTACTCTCATTAAAACCCTCTCCCATGAGTTTTTTCTTCTCAAAGAAACAATCTCAGAGGACCGGAACTTATGGTCCCAAGTACATGAACTTCTAGTGACTTTCTCTGTGAAATTGCAAGAGCGGACCAAAAGTTTCGATAAAATTGATTTCGCTGTGCAGTGAATTTCAAGAATGCCTATTTATTCCTCTCTAGACGAATTCAAGCTTCTTTCATGCACGTCCAAAATTTACACTGATTCCCATTCAAACTGTCGATGTGCAATGAAGAGCCCAAAACCGTCTGTTTGTATGCCAGGCCCTTCCATCCTAATTGGATCAATTGATGTCGTATCTAGCACGCTTGGTTCTCTCTTCCTGTCATTTGCAATCGACTGCTCAGGTTCAGGAAGCCGTCGAGGCTCCCCAACTTCCGGTAACTGGCCGAGCAATACAAATACAGTTGGTAAGACATCGGCCAATCAAAGGGATATCATACAATCTGCATAATTCATCCAATCAAGCTCCTATGGCAATCCCGTATGCTTTCCGTCGATCAAGGAACATGGTAATGCACAGGCTCGACGGAGGCAGCAGCGGCACAGGACGCTGGCCGAGGTCACCATCGTCGACTTCCTGTATAACCCTTTTTGATCTCATGTAACAATTCAGCAATGGGAGGCGCCGTCTTCCGAAGCTACATCGTCATCAGCAATCATGCTTCCGTATTTCTTGACATAGCAAGTTCAGTCCAGTCTTACAAATCCACAATCGTTACACTGCATCACTATCATCACCGTGAGATAGATCCAATATTGTCTTGCCATGATGTTAGCTTTCATAGTAGCTAGAGGATTTGCTAGCTACCTTAAGCATGTATTAGTGATATTTTGTTATATAGTGGTAGCTAATGGGCTAATGGCTATAGCCCTATGTTTCCTTTTTCACGTTTGCATATAAGTGTATATGTCAAGTGATGTCCATGATTTATAAACTTCAGTTTGCATTGCCTTAGCTTTTTTAGTATTTCAAATATGCAGAATATTATGATCCTTTGGTAGCCATTTGACACTTATTATTAGATATTCTGCAGCAACGCGTAAAATATCATCTAGTTTTCTAAATTAACAAGCCAATTCTTGTTGAAGCTAAGGGACACGGTAATGGAATAGTAGACTTCTACAAGTAGATGGTAAGAGTAGAATCCCTTCTCATACAATTTCACTTCCACATAAATACGTCCAGCGCTTGTCAACAACTTCTATACATTCTTCAACAAGTCTCTCACACATGTATATAGTCCCTTTGCGAACATAAATGTTTTTTGTCATTAGTACCATAGGTTAACATATTTTTTCAACGGTTAAACAATATGTCTTAAAATTACTTTAAAATATAAAATAAATTTATTTTTAAAATTTATAATAACGTGTCACCTGTCTAACTTAATCTTCGTCCATCATGAACACGATATATGTAGTTCTCATTCATAAAACACCTATTGTTCCATTTCCATGGCTCCATGGACCGACAAAACAAGTCTGTTCTATAGCTTCATTTGTTTGTGGGAATAGGCCGGTCTATTTTAGCTTTTTACCGAAGACTTCGGGACAACACCAAAATATTTTGGCCGGTCAGCCAGGCACATCACTAGCTGGACCCATCGAACGGGCAACTAGTTATGTCACATGTACATTTTTTTATATATTTGGACTGCCATCGCATCAAACGTGTACAAAATAGCAACTAACGTTAGGAACTTTTTAATCCACCAACCAAAATATGAGCTCGATAGGACTCGGCCAAGAACTATAAAGAAAAAAACATACTTTTTTGTCTCATAAAAAATTAATTTAACTATAAAGAAAAAACGTACTTTTTTGTCTCACAAAAAATTAATTTAATATTTTGTTTAGATTCTTTTAGACGGAGAAGATATGTACCACATAATATAATTATATGCCGATGAGTACGTGCGTAACGGCTTTTTATTAAGATATGAGTGGCTCATCTGGGGTCTAATTAAGCGAGGGATGGGTCAGAGGAAAATAGGCAGCAATAACCTTCTAATCGCGTGACACTATTGGAGACGATGATCGCCAGCAGCAGTGCTAATTTATATTTGGCAGGTATATATGTTTTGCGAATAGCTGGCGCGGGCATGCAGTGACAACCACAATTTAATTAAGCTTATGCCAAGCACACTGCGTCATCATGCTAATTTACATTAGTTATTTATAAATTTAACATTTAATGGACAGATATTGTGAGTCTTTGATACACGTCCTTGAGTTCGTCCAATTGTGCAACTAACATTTGTCACATGGGTGCACAATACCTCTCTGCTTCTTCGGTTCTTTCTGGACCGGAGTAACGGAACAAAAACATTTTTTTCCATTGTGGAAATCGGCAATAAAAAAATGGTATACGAGAGCTAAAATAAATGGGTTATAAAACAAGGGTTTAGACAGGTTCAGACCCTCTCGATAAGAGATAATAACCTAACCGTCGGCGACCATCAAGGCGCGCATACCGCCGCCGCGTTGCTCGGTCGGCCGGTCGCCGCCGCCTTGCCACCCCAGCCATCCGATCTACCGAGAGGTACCCCACGCCCGTCCTTGCTGATGTCAGCCCTCGTTTTGCTGACGTCACCCCGAGCCTTTTTCTTTATAAAAATAATTAAATATTGTGCAATAAACCGTTTTAATTTTCAAAATTCATTTAAATGGTCCAAAACTTCTAAAATTTATATCTAATTCCTACGAACTCCAAATTGGGCCATTCAAATTGCAAATTTTATCTAAAATTGAGCTCTACATGTTTGTTTACTTTTTATGTAGTATTTATTTGGTTTTTATTAGGGTTTTTCCTCATTTTGCGTGCTAGCGTGTAGATTCCACCATTTCTGGAGTTCGTGCTCACGAGGAAAAGAGTTCAGAAGTTTGTTTGAGGATGCAGGGCAAGTCACACATCCCTTGAAGCATATTGATCCTACTTTTATAAATATTTTATGTTTACAAATAAAATTGTTTTGCTTTGCTAATTACATAAAATGATGAAATATCTATATGCTTGTTTGAGCCCTATTTACATGTTATCCGTCCTTTGTTAACCTTGGGTGATAATTTGACTAGCTTTAGTCACTGATGTTAATTTTAGCTAGAATTATATGCTTAGACATACTTAATTACCACTAGCTCACTAAATGAGATAATTACATTATTTATTCTAGTCTCTCATGAGCTGCAAGCTCAAAACACCTGGCCATGTCTCATTGGTAATAATTATCTCAACTAAAATATGAATTAATGGTGGGCTGTGGGTGCATGGTTTTGGATGGTCGCACCCATGGCAATCAAGGACCGGTTTATGGGAAACCCTGAAAGAATTACAGCGCTTACCACAAGCAAGAATGGACAACTGCTTGACTCGTAGTATAGCTTTCTTCTGCCAACATACCCTAGTGAGGGTGGGCGTGATGGAGTTGGGTCGGCCCCAGTTTTATGGGTTGATCGGCTACCGGATTCACCGCGGCACGCGGAGGGGGGCTGCCCATTACCCTTAGGGGAGTGGGGGCAAAACCTTGGTGTGGTATCGCTTGGTTAGGGAGAGTTATGCAAAAGATCTTGTCATGATTTTCCCCTTTACAGTATCATGGTGGTACTTCGGGGCATGGTAACATGTGTGAAATCGTGTCTTGTGGGCAAAGTTGCGCACCTCTGATCACAGTAAAACTATTCAAATAGCTGTGCCCGTGGTTATGGGTGATCGACCATATTCACTATGATTAGTCTCACTACTGAATAATTTGATTTAATGGAACTGGTTTAGTTCAGGTGGAATGGTTGGGCCTGTTCAACGCGGGGATAACGTTATTCAGTGAAAGATTAATATTGCCTTAATTACTCAACTGTTTTACTTTTTTAAATAATTAAATGTTTGTAAACCACATTTATGCAAAATAGCCCCAAGCCACTCTTGTCTCCCCTTGCACGTCTGCATTTTTGCGGTGTGGCTTGTTGAGTACGGTGGTTGTACTCAGCCTTGCGATTTTTCCCCCTTTCAGAAGTGTAGTGCTTCTGAGTTGAAGATGGTGTTAGAAGACTAAGGCTTGGATCCCAGTTGAGTTTGGCTGTGGAGTGAAGCTGAAGACCGCTAGGGTCGTTTCTCTTTTCCTTTGCAGTTCTTTTTGGGTGTGAGGACTAAGTGCCTCTTCAGTAAGTATTTTTATTTTTTTGCTTTGTTTTTACGTTTAATTTGTCGTTTTGTGTACCCTGGTTGATTCATGGACAGGGATTTAATACATAAAATAGTCAGAAAATTTGGCTAAATTTCCGGGCGTGACACAAGGTCTTCACAAAAATCCTTGAAAACGCCACCAATGAACTGAGTCCCATTGTCAGTAACAATCCTGTTGGGAACACCAAACCTGTGCACAATATTGAGGAAAAAATCCCTAGCTTTATCTGTTGTGCATAATATTGATTGTCGCAACTGGCTTGGCTTCAATCCACTTGATAAACTTATCAATAGCAACGAACGAGTGTGCCTAGGGATGGGAATGATTAGGATCCGGGCCGAACCTAAACCATTTTTGTGAATATGTTGATTCATGGTTTAATGAAATAAATCCATCATGAGTCTATTATATTAATAGGTTATCCATGGATACCCAAATAGATCAGCTACATTACTAGCAGACAAAAAACTCCTATTATATATGTGTAGAACTCGGACCCAAAACTTTTAAACTCTTCACATTATAAAAACTTATCGATTTAGTTGAATTTTGTAGGAATGATTTATTGTACGAGAAGCAACTTTCTATAAATTTTGAGTCATTTATACGTGCGGGGCTCACGATGCAGTACTAAGACCCAAAAATTCAAGTTAAATTTGTGTAAAACTTGGACGCAAATTTTTAAACTCGCGTTCATACTATGAAACTTGTTAAATTCAGTTGAATTTATAAGAATGATTTATTATATAAAGAAATTATTATATAGAGAAACAACTTTGTACAAATTTTGAAAATATTTATACATGTGAAGTTATTTTGGGTTGAACCCTTTAAACCTAGGTTCTAATGGTTTGATCCATTTATATTTTGGAGCGATACTAAAGATTCATTGAGCAAATTTATGGATAGGTTTAATGGATAAATGGGTCAATCCTAACCATTCCCAACCTATGTACCGTTTGATTGATAGCTTGTTCACATGTCGCTCATCCGGGGGGGCCGCCGCGAAGGTTGTTTGCACGCAGGATGCACCAAATTTTTTCTATATTTAGGGGGTGTTTGGATGAAGGGTCTAAACTTTAGTCCGTGTCACATCGGACGTTTGGACATCAATTTGAAGGACTAAATATGAACTAATTATAAAAATAATTGCAGAATCGGAGGATAATTCGTGAGACGAATCTATTAAGCCTAATGAATCCATGATTAGCAAATGTTTACTCTAGCATCACATCGTCAAATCATGACGTAATTAGGCTCATTAGATTCATCTCGCGAATTATCCACCAATTATGAATGAGTTTCGTAAATAATCCATATTTAATACTCAAAAATATCATCTAAACATTCGATGTGACAGGGATTTAATTTTAGTCCCCCTATCCAAACAACCCCTTAGGTGGAAATGCTAATCAGTGTAGACGCGTGAGCCCACACGCATGTGGCAGTTTCTCGTCGTGTAGCATCAAATTTGTACATGTGGTTCGTTTTGTGGGCTAGTAAAAACCAAATATGAGAAAAATCACAATTTGCGCTATGATTCTACGTATTATTTCCTTTATTTATTGTGTTTTTCATAATTAAGACATATTACTAACTACGGTTGTTAACTTTTTAAAAAGATTTTTCAAATCGAATTTAAAAATTTTGAATTAGAATTTAAATAACATCACCCAAACTTTGAAACTTTCAACTGAAAATATTAAAAACTTTCAACCACAAGTTTTGAAAGTTTTTAAAATTTTAGTTTGATTTTTTCTAATTTTAAAGTTGATTTTTAAAATTTTGACATGAAAGTTTCCAAATCTGAGTTGAAACTTTTCGAATTTGAGTTGATAGTTTTCAAATCTTGAGTTGAAAGTTTTCAAATTTGAGTTGAAAGTTTTCAAATCTGAGTTGAAAGTTTTCAAATCCGAGTGGAAGTTTTTATTCTAAATTGAAAGTTTTAAATCTTGACTCAAAAGTTTTTAAATTCGAATTGAAAATTTTTAAATCTTATTTGAAAGTTTTAAAATCCAAATTGAATGTTTTCAACGAGGAAAAAGGAAATAGATTGGATAAGTTGTGCGCTACTTCTCTTGCTAGCGCATATGCACTAAATAGAAAACCCTATATAGGCCTCTTTGATTATAATCCATAGGATTTTTTTGGTATGGCCCTTTGTTTACTTTTTTGACCGAAAAAGACTATGGGGGAGTTCCCCACAGTAACGACCAAGAAATCAATTAAAGAGGGAGGGGAATACAGGTGTCCGGCATACTTACAGTCCACCATGCTTTCACAAAGCTTAAAGGCTCACGAACACACTTTCGCAACAAGAGAAAAAGGGAATCAGCTGAAAGCATCTAACCAAACACAAAAAGATGATTTAAGGTCATCCTTAAATCTAGTTGATTGAAGATAACCCTGGTTTTTGAAATTGGACTTCCACAACCTATGAAATGGGCTTCTTTGATGAAAAACTTTGTCGTTGCGCAGCTTTCATATCTCCCAAGCGACTATGAGGGCGGCCTCGATGAAGAAGGGTAGAGGATTCGAAGTTTTTGCCTGCATGAGTTTGTCGGCACAATGCAGGGTATTATTCCACTGGAATTGAAGAGCAACCCAGCACTCACAAGCAAAAGGACACCAGAAAAAGAGATGATCAATAGTTTCCTCTTCCCCCTATTACACATTGCACAAATGGTGTTATCTTGAACATTGAGGTGTCTTTATTGTAGCATGGATTTGGTGTTAAATCTGTCCACTAGAAGCAACCAAGCAAAGAACTTGACATGGGGGTGCAATTGGATTTCCATATTGTCTTGAAAAAGGGGTGGGGTTCAATATTGCTGAAGACATGGTAGTAAAATCTGCGAGAAGTATATTTTTTACCCCATACTGGCGTCCAGCAGTCCTTTGTGTTTTCCTCATATGACAGATTTTGTAGGTGAAGCTGGAGAACTTCCAATTCCTAAAAAGCTTGTTGTGATAAAGGTAGATGAAAGAGGCTATCAAAGTCTATTGCTTGCATGATTTCTACCACAGAAGCATTACTGTTCTTGACAAACGATGTCAGGTGTGCATGTGTCTCTGATATAGCAGTATTGTTCCAACGATCCTCCCAAAAACAAATTGCTGCCCATTGCCTAACTGGCATCTAGAGGTCATTCTAAAGATGTCGTTTAAACGAACGATGTCTTTCCACCAGAAGGATGCAATTTCCCTGGCAGCGTGGGGGACTTTATTTGAATAGTATCTATGCCAGATTAAGTTCACCCAATGTACTTCTTCCTGGTTATAGAATTTGTTCAGCTGCTTGAGAAAGAGCGCATCATTTTGTAACCTAAGGTTCAGTACTCCTAGGCCACCTTTCATTTTAGGTTTTTATACCGTTGACCAGGCTACCAGATTACCTCCCTTTTTTTGCTGGGTCATTTCCTCTCCAAAGACATTGTTTTCAGGCTATATCAACACTATCAATTACTCCTTTTGGTACCTTGATTGTGCACATTGTGTATGAGGTTATTGGAGTAATAACAGAGTTTACCATCTATAGGTGGCCCGAATAGGACAGCCAGGAGGCGCAGGCAGAGAGTCTTCTCTCTACCCTATCCATCATTTGTGTTAAGTCCTCCATTCTTTGCTTTGTCATGCCCATCGGTAGAACCAGGTATGTGAAGGGCATTGTGCCCACGTCATAGCATAAAGTGTTGGCAAATAGGTTCAGCTTGTCCTGGCCAACATTGATGGGATACATATGAGACTTTTTGTAGTTAACCTGAAGACTGGTAGAGGACTAGAAGCTATGCAGTAGAGCTTTGAGGAAGAACAGTTGTTTGGTGTCCGCCTTGAGGAGCAAGAGAGTGTCATCAGCATACTGGACAATGGGGAAGTCATTCGAAGGCTAGGGTATGGGCAGAGTGACAAGACCAGTCTCTCTTGCTTTGTTAATCAGGACTTGAAGAAGATCCGCTGCCAGAATGAAAAGGAGAGGGAAAGTGGATCACCCTAACGCACTCCCCGCTTGCATTTGAAGAATTTCCCTGGGACCCCATTAAGGAGAACCATCGAGGATCCTAAAGAGAGGATGGCTTGAATCCAGACTAGCCACTTATCAGGAAAGCCCAAACAAGACATTATCCAAATGATTGCCGAATGCTCTATGGTGTCAAAGGCTTTCTCAAAATTGAGCTTTGGAATTATTATCTCTCTCCTGGATTGATGGCATTGATGAATGTATTCATAACTCTAGGCTAAACAGTCCTGAATTGTTTGCGTAAGAATGAAGCCATACTAATTTTTATGAATTACTCTGATGATGATGTGTTGTAATCTCTCTGCTAGTATTTTTGTTATTACTTTGAGAGAGATATTCATAAGTGAGATTGGTCGGTAATCATTGACTGTCTCTGTTATTACTTTGAGAGAGATATTCATAAGTGAGATTGGTCGGTAATCATTGATTGTCTCTGGTTGTCTTTTTTGGGGATCAATGTGATATAAGATGTGTTGATGGACACTAGGTTGATATTGCCCTCCTGGAAATCATCACACAGGGAGTAAAGTCTTCTTTAATCAAATGTCAACATTTCTTCATGATAAGACCATTAAACCCATCTGGTCCTGGTGCTTTGCCAATGGGCATTTTCTTGATTACTGAGTCAACCTCTTCATGTGTGAAAGGCACGGAAAGAGAGTCCAGTTCATCCACTTGTTGTATCAGTCTAGGCAGATCAAAAACCATATGTGAATCTAAGGTAGTTCCCATGCGGTTTCTAAAAGTCCAGAGTATGTCTGCCTTACCTGCATGATCCTGTGTCCAAATTCCATTGTAATTCTTGATCTGGGATATGAATTTCTCCTATAAGAGATTGTCGCCATCCCATGGAAGAATTTGGTGCATTCATCCCCCAATTGATCATGTTTACTATGTATCTATTTCACCAGTAAATGTTCTTGTAATGTAACCAGGTTTGAAGCTGCTTCTTTACTGCATTTGTTAGGTTGAACTCTGGGTTGTATAAACCCCTCCTATCCTCTAGCATGTCCAAGAAATTGATGACTTTATTACAGTTGCTGGTGAGGATAGTGAAGTTGGAGATGTTCTTGCTCTAGTGCTTCAATCTAGCCCTAAGGGCTTTGAATTTTGTTGAAATGTTTTTTGTTTAATCATTCAAGCTTGGGGTGGAAGACCAGCAATATGCCACTGTCTCCATGAAGTCATGTTGCTCAGCCCAATAGTTCTCAAAGCGAAAGATGTTAGCTTTTGGGATGTTGGTACTGATAACAATCTTAGAGGCTATATGGTCTGAAGTGATCTTAGCCAAGGGCATCACAGTGGTGTTCGGGAAATCAATAGTCCAATTTGTGGAGGTGAAAAACCAGTCTAGCTGTTCTAGGAGGGGCTCTGATTGCATATTACTCCAAGTGAAAGCTCTACCCTTTAGTGGTAACTCGACGAGGCCAAGGTGTCCAATGGCTTCATTAAAAACTACTGTGTCCATAATATTGCCTCCTGGCTTGTTTCTGTTGCTAAGAGATCTATAGAAATTGAAATCCCGAAGAAAGATCCAGTTGTCATTGTCATTTATATTATGGTTCCGGAACCAGGTAATAAAGTCCAAACGCACAAGTTCCTCACAAGGACCATACACAGTTGTAAGTTTCCAAGTTTGAAGGTTGTGCATTGATCTGAAGCTGACCGTGATACCAAACCTTTGCTTATCAATCACCAATCCTGAGAAAATGATGATATTCCAGAGGACTAGAATGCCCTCTGAGGCACCCACCGAAGGGACGAAATCAAAACAATCAAAGTGACGGGGAGAAAAGCTTCTAATATAAGCTTTATCAAAATGTTCCCTCTTCGTTTCCTGAACACATATCATGGAACTAGCGCTCTCTTCTATCTTGTTTCTGATAGCCTCCCATTTGCCCGGTGCATTTATTCCACGTACATTCCAGCACAAGATATACCAATCATGGGTATTCATCATAGAAAATATTTTTTTGGGATGTGGCAGTCTGAGATGTCTAGCATGATCAGGCGAGGGATGATGGAGATTTGGTCCCATAAGAAAAGATGCTCAGCCACGTGCCAAGAGGGCAACAGGGCAGCAGATCAGGAAAAGGATACCAGGGATAATCAAAAGGAAGATTAAACATAATAAGAGAATTATTACACCAGCCAGTTGAGAAGTTCAAAGTACAAAAGTCAATCCAGCGATTAAACATCAATTCTAACACATTATGGCAGTTGACAGTAAGGGGGAAGAGATTGGGGAGGATAGACAGATCAGTTGGATTCTTCATTTGATTCATTCTCTATCGTATTTTGTAGTAGAACATCATCAGTGAGTTCTCTAGGAGACACACCACAGCTAATTCCTCATCCTTGTAGCACAGAAAGTTGCACCGGTCCCTCCTGTCCAGTGGCCTCATCAATCCGCACCACTGCGATCTTCCTTTTCTTGGAGGGGTTGGCGTCCAATTTGACTGTTGGGCAGAAGAAACCATTGAGATTAGAGTTTCTTCTAGAGCTACGTCCCACACTGCTTTGCACTAAAGGAATAAGATTGCTGCTAGTAGAAACTGTAGTAGGAAGTGAAAGAGTAGATTTACTAGATGAGAACTTGTTTTTCTGACCTCAGAAAGAAGAAGATGGGCTGGTGCATTCCTGTCTCCCCTAGACATCAGGGAGGGAAGGAGCATCTGACATGATTGTGTGCCCTGGAAGGATGGTGTACATGTTTCTCCTGCGGGCTTCTCTCAGACTTCGATCAAACATAGGCCAGAGTTGTAGGGCGATGGCATCTGGAACCGGGTTCCAGGGAACAATTTCCATCCCAAGGACTGAATGTGCAGCATGCTGATCCTCAAGCTGAATCAAGCTGCTGCTAATAACTATGGGGAGGGTTGGTGGCAAGCCAAGTGGAAGGACCTCATTAGGCAAGTCTCTCCTTCCAAAGAAGCTGATGTTTGCACATCTAGTTCAAATGGCTTCAAAGCGAGCTTGCTCTTCATCCAACAATAGAAAGCTAGAATCACTTGAGGAGGAGCTTTCTTGTTCTTCATTCAATGCCTTTATGAGGTCCTCCAATGGCATATCGAGTCCATGAGTTCTGAGGTACTACATTGAAGAGCTAGAGAGGTCCAGGTCCAGATAATGTTGTGGGACATGCGGATGTTCAGGAATCTGTGGATCCCAGGCTGAC
Source organism: Oryza australiensis (assembly GCA_019925245.2). Taxonomy (NCBI): domain Eukaryota; kingdom Viridiplantae; phylum Streptophyta; class Magnoliopsida; order Poales; family Poaceae; genus Oryza; species Oryza australiensis. The sequence continues at coordinate 1,748,532 of JAIFGZ020000044.1, forward strand.
CACTCATCCCCCTCCATGTCAATCTCCATGTCATTAACATTCTAGGGTTCCTGCTGCTCTTGCTGCTCTGCCCTTCCTGTTGTTGTGGCATGTTGTGGCCCTACTGATGAAAGTGGTGCTCCTGGTGAGGATTTCCGCCCAAAAAACCTAGATGCTCTACAGCCACTTGAAGTTCATTCTACCAATTGGGTTCTTGCGGGTCTGGACCAAGAGCAACTGGTCCATGCTCAGGGTGCGGCTCCCCATCATGAGGAAGTGGATCTTCTTCGGCGGGAAACTGATCCGTAAACTGGCCATTGAGGATGTAAACAGGAACTGTCCATGATCTGCCTGTACCATCAAACATGGACCCACTTGAGATCACCAGACTCCTGGGGACCCTGTCAGATCTCAAAAGCAGGGTGCGAATGAGGATTCTGGACTTGTTGGCATCCTTGTACCACTCCAGCATCCATCCAAAAGAAGAAACTACCGCTTTGATGTAGACATCGTTCTGATAGTCCAGAGGAAAGGCCAAGAACATGATCCAACAGACTCTAGTGTAGGTACAGGATCTGGTGTTGATTCCCTCATCATGTTTAACCATCCTAACGATGTGATTCTGGCCCGGGTGAAAGGGGGAGTTGCGCACTAATCTATCTCTTTGCACCACCTTGTGCAGTTTAATCAGACTGAGATCGAGCGGTGAAAGGTGGGCATCCTCAATGTGAACCTGTTGGTTTTCCTCTAGGAAGTTGCAGACGTCATTGAGGGCCGGGAAGAGCTGGTTGTCCTCCTGTGGCATCGGCTCTAGCGAGAAAATGGCATATTCCTTGTGCTCTTGTGGTGGTTCTCCCCAAGAGCGACCCTACCTCGTGCAGGGCGATTCCAGCCATGATCGGCCTGAAGATCTCCGATGAGAAAAGGCATGGGATTAACTGGGAAGTTGGCCATGGAAAAAGAATATGAGTTTAGGATGACGTCGGCCGACGAAGGATTGGAAGGTTTTTCCTGGTGGTTGGAAACATGGTTTGGAGGAAGGTGATGCTGAGGTTGGGATTGTTGCGGAGAAAGAGAGTGGATAGCAGTGAGTTCCTGTTCTTTGTTGTGGGTGAGGTGGGCGCGAGAAACGAGGGCATCTGTTGGTTTCCAAGAATCAGCCTTTGGAGTCCAGAGGAGACTGGGCTTGACACAAGTCGCATGTCTGGTGAAGTGGGTGTGAGCAGTTGGTGAGGAAGATTTCAGTTGCCAAGCCAAGCGAGGGGTGGAACGAGTATGTGACATGCAACGCTTGAAAGTTTGAATAGCGTCGACAACAAGTTCTCCCCAGACAGTTAAAATTGAGGTGACCTGGACTGAGACAGGAGGAACAAAGCCCGAAGACCGGGGATTCGGAAGTGGAAGAATGTGCCACCAAAGATTTCGTAGCAACCGGATTGGCGCCTCACACGGCGCCTTGAATGCTAGTACAACTCCGTAAAACAGGTGACTGTTTCAAGCAGGAGCAAAGAACTATCTCTCCTTCTTCTTTCTTGGAAAGCATGGTAGAATTGCCAAAAACCAAATTTCCAGGGAGCAAACCAGGATCTTCACCAAGAGGAACAGAGAAAGCACCAAAGGAAATGAACTCTTTTCTGGAAGGTTTTTTGATTGGAGAAAGAACCAGATTCTTGGCAAAGGAGACTTTCTTAGAACTTTTGAGAGCTTTCTTTCTCGAACTCTTGGAGATGACTTTGGTCCATTCCTTTTCCTGTTCGATCTTCCAAAGACGTTTCTCATGCTCCCAATGGAAAGTTCCATTGTTCCACATATGGAAATAACAATCAAAGAAAGCAGTGGTAACACGGCGAAGCTTGTAAATGTGGAAACCAACTTGCTTAGAAAACACCGAGAAATGAAAGTGGTTGTTGCTCAAGAACGAAACATGAAAATAATTAGCTCGCCACCGTGCAAGATTGAAGAGCCAAAGAGACCGAATCTTCGAGAGGCGAAAGAGGAAGCGAGAGAAAGTGACAAGCAGGAAGAACGATCCAGAGGGCGAAGATAGAGGATGATGTACCAGTGATCTGAAGAGATAATGAACCTCATCTCGAAAATCCACACCCCGATCAAAGTCGAGCCTATCTGCAAGATTTGAGGAAGATCCCATAGCCGGCAAGTGAAAACCAAACAATCACCAGAGGCTATCATCTTAGACGGCGATGAAAGGAGTAGAGGCAGTGCGACGGCTGGATGGAACGGTGAAGGCAAAGGGGAGGTGGTGGGGGAGCACCAGGGAAGCCATAGAGAGCACTCTCCCCTCCTTTATGGATGTTGCCTTTGCACTCGTGTTTTCTCCCCCATCTTAGGTGAACGTTCTTGGGGTGGTGGATCATCCAAACCTGGTAAAGCTCATCGGCTACCGCGTCGAGGACGACGAGAGGGGGATGCAGCTGCTGCTCGTGTACGAGTTCATGCCCAACGGGAGCCTAGCAGATCACCTGTCGTCGAGGTCGCCGAGGCCGGCGTTGTGGGCGATGCAGCTCTATTGATCATTTTCTATATGGACCGAGCAAACCGGCAGTTGACAAACATTGCCGGTGGAATAGATTCGGATTCTTCCTTTTCGACGAAAAGATCGGGTGCCCTTTGTTTACTTTAAAACAAAGGATTGAAAACTATTGAATCCTATGAAATTCCTAAGAAATGTGTCAGCTTCATACGACCTCATTCGAAATGTTGGATATTCGCAAGATTTTTAGAGAAATATTGTTCATAGGATCTTTTCCTTTTCCTATCATTCGGCTTGCACTAACCAGTCACAGGAAAGTCAGAGAAAATTCCTTTGGTATTGATTTCACTGGGAAACAAAAGGAAAAATCCATTCAATCCTAGCTCATTTTTTCCTTTGCATTGAATCGAGTCAATCAAGCAATAATACAATGCAGTCAACGCAACAACAACTAGGAATAGAAGAGGAGAACCAAGCAAATCGAGTCCACCAGAACTTGCGTCGTCGGCCGACAGCCGCTTGAGCTAAAAGCAAGAACCCACCTGCCATGTGAGCTCATACATCAGCCACTTGAGCTTGCGCCATCGATTTCCAACGCGCCAAGCTCATCCGCTAGCCCTCAAACTCACTCCACCATCCGCGTGTGAGGCCACAATCCACGTGAGCTCTTCCTGCGTGCTCCACCACCCACTCAAGCTTGTCTGCTGGTTGCCGCCCCCATCGTCGGCCTAGCCTGCTTGCTGCGCCCATTGTGGAAACCGGAAAAGGGGAGAGTGGATGATGACCATGGTTGTTGAACGAGTGGATGGTAATGACAAGGACATTAGAGATTACTATGTATATTCCCTATGTCATTTCAATACGAGTGGGTTCACCCCTCCTATTCCTGTATTTTCCAATTCTTCGTTTTTCATGTGAATTCCTTTTATATTCCTATCTTGTTTCTATCCTATGCCTTTTCCATCCTGTATTCTGAACGAGCCCTACATGTTTTGAAGGATTTTAAACATGAGGTCCAATCTTATGGAAAGTTTTTTATGAGTCCATGTCCCTCATCCAATTCTTGCGTTTTGTATGCGGTTCGATCAAACGATCATTCTTGTATTTTTTTCTGTGTTTTGTCATAATATTTTGTTTTGTACTTGAATTCCTAACGTAATCATATATTTTGTTATGTTGGTTGATATTATTGGATAAAGCCCATGAGTCCGATCTAAATAGACAAGAGAAAAGTTTGTTTTGTGATCGGTTAAAACTAACTTTGATTCCTAATTGAAAATAAGCTCCCGAGCCCCACTAATGCTAAATTTGAGGATGCTCAAATTCTCTACGCTAAAACCTAAAATTGGTTCGTGAGGCTGTCTCGAGACGGTAACGATGGAGACCTGAAGGCCATCGCGATCTATCAAGAAGAGCAAAAGTAAAGTCGAAAGAAGAAGAGAAGAGAAGAAAATAATCAACTTCAATAGCTTCTAATGCTTCTAATGCAGGTCAGTAGATTAATTTGGTAATAAGAAAGGTGATTATTTGTATATAGGCTAAAATAATAAGATACTGTAAATTAAAACTTCAATATTTTGTTTCTCCGTTCTCTTAATCTTGTGTTTCAAAGTCTTATCAAAATCTTATTTTTTTATTTTTTAGTAAGGACACCTCAGGTGAATGTTGTTGTTTGGATTTTATGGTGGACGATGGGGCAAGCAAGCTTTGAGTAGGTGTGGCATTGTAACTTATGGACGGAAGTGTGGTATTTGGATAGTTGACTATGACGTTCGGAACAGTGGCGACTTACTATTGCAAGTGAATGAGAAGAATCGAATAGACATTTTCGTGCATGTGGATGTGAGCAAAGTTTTGGCACCGACTTTTTCCATATGATTATAACCTTTAACTTGGCGATGATATTAGAGACTTTTCTCGCAAGATTAATTTGTACAGCTGCGTTTTTTGAAAGTACGACGTAAACTACCAGACGCTCAGGCATTGCTGTTGCTTGAAGAATTAACCGAACGGGATAGGTCGTGACTCTTGAGGACGCCCAATGGAGGATAACCGTGATGTGATCTGATCTACTCCATGTACCTCGCCATCATGCATCGCAACAGCTTGATCACGGCCTCCGAGAAACCAAGTAGAGTGAACAGTAAACGCGGCCTTCCCGGAGAGAAAAAAGAAAGAGAGAAAGAAAGAATGGGAACGATGCGTAGCAGTAGTACATGAGCTCGTCTCATGACGCCACCGAACGATTCTATTTTTAAAAAATATAATAAATTTTAACATTTAAAATTTATTTTAGAATATAACTTTTTTCTACTTATATATTTTATCAACCAATCATAATTTTTATCATTTACATTCTTTATTTATTTTTTCATTAATTATAACCATCTTCTATTTAGTTTTATTTATTTTTTAGTATTTCTGTCTAAGTATAGAATTTTTATTTTAAGATGAATGTAATATCTGGAGCTTGGAGAAAACAACTCGCAGTCAACCTGCGCAAGAGCCATAGGCCGCGCGACACGTTGCGCTGCGCGGCTACCGGCGACGGGGCGGCACTGCGTGTGGTCGCCGCCGGAAGGCGCCGCTGATGATTAGTGAGATTACCCGTGAGTGCGCGTGGGAGCGGCACCGACACTCGTCACGGGCACGGAGGAGAAGACGGGGCCAGCGCGCGGCCGGTCAGGTGTACCGAGCGACGCCATCGCGGTCAGCGCGTCAGGAAACGCATAAAAAAGAGGGCGAAATTTTCCCTCGAGGCGAAGAGTGGGATGGCGACCGCGCAACGCCAAACCGTTGAGCTGTTGTACACTTGTTGTAAGTACGTGCAGGTGAAGTGCGGCCACACGTATGCATAGGTGTATCATAAAGCGAGCGACTGGACATTGAGTTCGGTTTTATTTTTTCTTTTCTTTTTTTAAGAATGAGATGGGGGTTATATATATATACACACACTAGCAAAATGTTCGTGTATTGCAACGGGACGACGGCACAGGGAAAAAAACGGGGCAAAGCGCAGGGAAGAAAACGGGACAAAGGTCCAGGCGACGACGGGAGGAAAGGGCGTAGGCGTGACACGGATGGGGACGGAAGAAAGAGACACAGGGAGTCTTTTTTCATCCAAACCCTAATTTTATAAACACTCAAAGGGTTTTCTGAAAAATAACCTTTTTTTATTCTTTAACTGAGTTTTTTTAAAATAGCCAGGTAGACTGTGGGTTAATTTCGAAAAAACTCAAGGGGCTTTCTGCAAAATAGTCAGGCAAAACAAAATTTGGGTAGAAACAATACTTGCTTTATAAATAGTTATAGTTATAGATTATAGATATATATATACTAGCAAAATGTCCGTGCGTTGCAACAGAACGACGATGCGGGGAGGGAAGCAGGCGGAGGACGAAGGTCCAGGCGGTGGCACGGGGGCTCCGAGCAGCGACGGAAGGAAGGAGCGCAAGCGCGGCTCGGATGGGGGCAGAAGAGAGGGACGTATGAGGTCTTTTTTCATCCAAACCATCTCTTTTTTTTTAATATTAGGACTGATTATTAATTTTATAAACAGTTAAAGGGTTTTCTGCAAAATAATCCATTTTTTTATAACTGGTTTTTTTAAGAAATAGTCAGACGGACTGCGGGTTAATTTTAAAAAAACTCAAAAAATTTTCTGTAAAATAACCAAGTAAAATAAAATTTAGGTGGAATCTACTTAGCTTTTTGCTTTAGATAGTTAGTTATAGATTTATATATGTGTACTAACTGCTGCAAGACATGTACGCAAGAGAAAACTAATGCTGTCCAAGGTCGGTCAAGAGAATCCTGCCAAGATAAGCCAAAATATAATGCATCGTATCAGGCGTGTCTTTGTAGAACCCGGGCGATGTTTTAATTAGGGGGTGCAGAACTCTCTTTAAGAAAACATACAGAGTAAAGGAGCTCATGTGCAAGAACGAGCTTCTAGAACTGTAGTTTAGCAGTCCTGTCAGTGTGTGTCAAAGACTCAAAGCGGTAGTAGTTGATTGGAAAGCTCTTCTGGTGTTCGTTGAAGACTGATCTTGTGGTGTGCATAGATTAACAATTAAGGAGCAACTAAAGCCATGATGCCAGTAGTTTACACTCCATCTGTTACCTCCAATAATATGCATATGCACATGCTTTGCATGATCGATTGAGGCATCTTGCATACCTTTGTTGTTGTTGGCAAAATTAATTACTCAAACCTGTGGAATTTGGGCCAGAACTTCGTGGTGGAAGGAGGAGCCACTTATGAAACAAGCTAGAAAAAACTACAACTCCCTTCCATCACAAAACGACTTTTTTTAATTCGAAGTTAACGAGACGCAACCTTGATTATGTTTTCTTCACAGTTCTTAAAAAATATCGTTATCATATTTTTTAGTCTAAAATTTGGTATTTATATCAAAAAGGTAAAAATTTTGCACTAAATTTGATACCTCTTAATAAATATAATATGAAGGATTATAACATTTCTCTTTTCTTTTACATAAAAGAATCACAAAAAGTGTAAGTTCCAAATTCAGCCCTGTTGGGTCCTTTGGAACCGGCACTGACGTGCTGTCACTAGTGTATATAGAAACGTGAATTGTACATGCACGATTGCTAATTTGACAAATATACCGTTAGAAATGTGATCCTAGAACGCATATAACGAAACCTCAGAACCTTAAATGATTAATTAATGTAAAAACATGGTTTTGTCCTAAAAACGCTTTCATATAGTTTTTTACAAACACTAGCTAAATACCCATACTTTAATACATATAAATAAAATTATAATTTCTCTAAAATAAACAAAAATATTTTTTATGAGTTACCCATCTATTTTCTATAGAGAATATTCACCTTAACTTATTTATAATATGTGACTCTATTTAAAATTACTTATTTTTATATTAAAAAGTTTAAGGGTAATTTTACAAAGTTCACAATGAGAATAGACGGACTGATAAATTTACAGCCATACACTATTTTTTTAAATGAGTATATATACTGCTAAGAAAAAGTAGTGATGAAACATATGCTGCGAGTATGTGTCCATAAGTGTAAGCGTGTGCGCATATATGATCGTCCATGTCCATACTATAATTTTAACAGAAAATGTCCAAAAGGATAAAAAAGAGAACACGAGGTAGTATTACCTAGTTGTAAATTCAAATGTGCAGTGATTAAGCTGATTATTTTTTTATTAATCAGTAATAACTAATGTTATATTTTAAATACTACCCTGCCAATTGCACAAATTTAAGCTAGCCGTATTAATTAGAACTGTCAGCTCCCTAAAAAGAACAGTGCATGCACCGAGAGATTTTTCTTCAAGAAAAAGCAGCAGAGGATGAACCTTCAGGATGCAGCAGAAAAAAAGGCACACTTAATTAGTTGAAACCTCAATTCCATCACAAGATCACAATTCACAAATGCCCACCACCTAATGTCCAACCCAAGCTAAAAGCCACTCAGGAAACGTATATAGCGCAGGTGAATTACGTCAACCGGAGGCACACACGTAATGACGCATAGTAATACACCTTAACAGAGAAAGGAAATTTTATTCCGAGAAGAAGTGTGCTAGCGCAAATACCTCTTTCAACCTGCGTGTACGTATTGACTGTCTACCAGTACCACGTTCTTTTACCCAAAGGAGGCTTATCCAATGATCAACCAAAGTAAAAGTGAGCAGCAAGCTAAGCACCCGAAACGCAAAGTAGTAAAAGAAAAGAAAAAATACATCGTAGAAAAGAGTGAGAAAGTAAAAAAGAGAGAGAGAGAAGGGTGATGAAAATTTTGATTTTGCGACCGCAACGGTAAAGAGGAAGATTCGGGAGGCCGGTGGTTCTGGTGGGAGGGAAGAAACCTGGCAGCCACGCAAAGTGGCCGCCGCATCCGACCCGAGCGATCGAGGCTGCCTGGCCCGGGTGCGCCTAGCCAACCGATGGCGCTGCTGCGGCTGCCCACGCCACGCCCATGCCCCGCGGCCTATTTACTGAGGCTTGGCACGGTGCCACTGCCGTGCATGCACAGCTCGGCGAAAAACACGCAACGAGTGGCAGACACACGAGCCCCGTTAAAAAGCGGCACAGTATTTTGGATGGATTGGCTTGGCTTTTATCCGGTTTATCCGATGCGGATAAGCCTAGTAAGCGTCCGCTACTGCCAACAGTTTGATCATTGGAAACTTGAACAAATCATTCCAGCCTTCCAGGGTGGTCAACCAAAAGAAGACAACATTCGGTACTTTCTTCCTTTTGCTCCTACTGATATATCCGGTTTTAACCCGGGGTAATAAGAACGGCCGTTTTTACAAAATCCCCGGTGGGTTGGTGATTATCCGGAGAGGACAATGATCCCACTTTATAACCGGCGAATAGTCCTAAAATACGCCGAGCTGGTACGGTACAAAAAAGGATCGCGCGACGAAACCGCCGTATTTTAATCTTGAAATTAATTAACAAAAGGATTGACCTGCCAGCCTCCGGATAGATGCCGTATGCCCGTATTTTCCCCGTCATCCACTGGCCACCCACCGTGCATGCATGGTGGCATTCAATGGGGTCAGATGCCGATCGGACGGCGCGCACACCGCACGCGACCCACGACAGACGGCCAACCGAAGGGGGCAATCTCGTCCGAGCGCGAAGTTTAAAGCAAGCCCATCCCGAGATTCATGGCGAGAAAAGAAAGCGCACCGGCCACCTCCACCCGTCCGCCTCTCTCTCTCTCTCCTCCTCCCGTGCTTCTCTCTTATTCCTCTCTCTCTTGAGGGGTCACGCAGACCGCGAGAGGAGAAAGAAGAGAGAGAGAGAGAGAGAGGGAGCCCTAGCCCTGCCCCAGCCGGCGCAGGCGGTCGCTAGGGTTAGGGTCTCCCGCCCGCGCCTTCCTTCCGGCCTTTCCCTTCCTGCCGTCCCCTCACCCGATCCGCCCCGCCCACGGGGGGCGCCCCTGGCGGCGTGTGCGCTTTTCTCGGCCACGGCGGCGCGGCGCGAGCCAATGCCGTGTGTCTGACCCGTCGGTTCTTGGCGGATTGATCTGGAGGTTCTGGAGGTGGGCTTGTTGCTGTTGTTGTGGTTGTCAGAGGAGGGGGCGGGGCCCGGGCGTTTCTGAGGATATTTGGTGCGAGATCCGCGCGACGAGATGCAGCAGGATCAGCGCAAGAAGGTGGGCTTTGTTTTTGGCTCGGGAGATCTCTCTCTTGGTTTCGAGCGTTCTTGCTTTTGGTGTGAATTGGTCCCATCGTTCGGCTTGAGCTGCTCGTGCGGCTTCCTTGCGATGATTTGGGTCTGTGCCCGTCCAAAAGTTCGATATTTTTCCCCTTCTGATGTCGTTGACGTTCTTGCGTCATTCTGAACGGATTTTTTTAACTCCAGACTTCAGTTCTGTAGAATTTTGACGTTTTTACCTGGCCTCATCCTGATAGGATTTTTTTCCCTTTCAGTTCGGCAGAATTTTTTACGTCGGTCACCTTCTGGTATCTTCTGATGGACTCGGCGTGTGCTTGTTTTATTTTTTTCCTCATTTCAATGCCGTGTCAATTCGAAAGTTTGAATCGTCGTTGCTGTTCGGTATAAATGTCTTCTTTTTGTCCTTGTTCTGTCGTTGGTTAGCCGTTGCTGATCCTTCTAGTCCAAATTGAGTTGGAGCCCTTCGCATGATTATGCCGTCCTTCTTCCCTCCTTCCTGCCGTTGTTCTATTCGTTTTCTCCAATCACCTCGCATTGCACTGCGTTTCGGAAAGTCTTTTGCCCATATTTGGGAAGAAAAGCTGAAATTTGGTGCTCCCATACTATAACAACTTGTAATTCACATGCAAAAGTTGACCACACCCTGTGTGGCATCGAGGCGCCGTCAGCGCAGAGGCATGGGGGCCATTCCTTTTCCTTGTCGGTGAGCAAAGCTGTTGCCTTTTCTTGTGGGGTTCTCCCGATCTGTGCACGAGCACCTGGCTTCAAAAGTGCTGCATGCGAGGATGCCTGTTCTGGCAACTAAAGCTTTAAGATCTGTAGCTCGTAAAGATATTTGTCTTGATCTGCAGAACAATTGAAATTTGCATTGGTTCGTTAATGCTGGTTCTAGCACCACAATTATCTGGTCATTTACGTTTCGGCCATCAGAAGTTTCAGGAGATCTGCCTTGGTTTTTGCGATACACCAATTCTTGTGCCATTCATTCTTTCTGGGTCATGCTGCATTGACCATTTTGCGTTAATTATCCGCATACGACTGTGAGAACAGACGGTCCATTAATCACTGAAGCTTCTTTGATGTGGCTTTTTCTAAAGCTGATTTTGTTTTCAATGGTTCTTAACTTGATATCTGCGATTGTTTTACAGAGTTCTACAGAGGCGGATTTTTTCACGGAGTATGGCGATGCAAGTCGATTCAAGATTCAGGAAGTTATTGGCAAGGGAAGCTATGGGGTGGTGTGCTCAGCGATAGATGTCCACACTGGAGAGAAAGTGGCAATCAAGAAGATACACGATATATTTGAGCACATATCTGATGCTGCACGTATTCTCCGTGAGATCAAGCTTTTGAGGCTGCTAAGACATCCTGACATAGTTGAGATCAAGCACATTATGTTGCCTCCTTCGAGGAGGGATTTCAAAGATATTTATGTAGTTTTTGAGCTTATGGAGTCTGATCTTCACCAAGTTATAAAGGCTAATGATGATTTGACGAAGGAGCATTATCAGTTCTTTCTTTACCAACTACTCCGGGCTCTGAAATACATTCACACTGGTAGGGAACTGTCACTTTCAGCACATTGTATTGCTTTGAAGATCATATGTTACACGAATTACCCAATGTATGTGCTTTAGTGAAAAACTGCATTGAGTCAGTGTCTCCTGATTAGATATATTATTACCTTTGGAGACCTTCCTTTTTGGTTGGTGTACTATGTAAGATGCTTGTAGGATATTCATTCAATTTCCGTATAAAATTATGGGATTAGCATGATTTGCAGATTTATAGCGAAAAACAACTGGTCTCAAGTGTCAGCAAGTGCCTTGGGTGGGTATGGGGAGAGGTGCTAAACATATGGGCCCTATTGAATTCAAAATGCGCTTCTAAAAGATCTCTGTGTTTTGGCAATCTTTAAGGATAGGAAATGCACAGGATCCCAGGTATTCTTGATAGATAATGTGTTACTTCCTCATTATTTTAGAGTTCTTGTATTAAATAATCTGCTTATGACTTGAATATTGGTTGGTTCAAATGGTAGTCTGGCGTGCTGTAGTCTTCTGAACAACACTACCATTTTTTCCAGTTCTCTTATCAGCAGAGTATGCATAAATGTTCTATGCAGATGTGCTACCTTTTCCTTTTGCAAGCTTTGCTTATACTAAGTCCACGTGATTGCAGCTAATGTTTATCACCGGGACCTGAAGCCGAAGAATATATTAGCTAATTCCAACTGCAAACTGAAAATTTGTGATTTTGGACTGGCGCGAGTTGCATTCAATGATACTCCGACAACAATCTTTTGGACGGTATGCTCATGGGAATATCTATATTTAACTTAGTTCTGTCTAAACCTTTGGCTTCTGGCTTATCGTGTACGTTGATCACTCTGATGTCTCTTTGTTCATTTGCCTGCAGGATTATGTTGCAACAAGATGGTACAGGGCTCCAGAGCTCTGTGGATCCTTCTTTTCAAAGGTAAATTTTGTGCTGGACTATAGCATTCTTGGTTTTAAGTTGGCTAAGACTAGGAGAGGTCAATGATGCTATACTGCTATCTTATACGTATTTGGTTGACTGGGCATCGTGTCTGCACATACATTGTGATGGCCTGACGGATACCTAATAAATATTCTGTAAGATCCAAAATTAAAAACACAAAAGTAAAAATCTCAAGTTTAGCATTTATATACATGACTACTCGATTTCAACCGACCACCTATATGTGCATATGCTCAAAGAATGTAATTTTTGTAAAACATCTTGCAAACAACACATATGTATACATAAATCTAGCCACATTACATCTGCTGGGGTGTGGTATGGAGATAGAGCATACAGTCACCTCAACTCTTTTTAAAAGTGTGGAGATTAGTGAACCATGTAAATATGATGAATTCTTCTGTGAAGTGTCAGTTAATTTTATTCTCAACAAAATTGCAGTATACACCAGCCATTGACATTTGGAGCATTGGATGTATATTTGCTGAGGTGCTGACAGGAAAACCTTTGTTTCCTGGTAAAAATGTTGTCCATCAGTTAGATTTGATGACTGATCTTTTGGGCACGCCATCCATGGATACAATTTCTCGGGTATGGTATTTGTTCTTTCATGGAAGCCTTCGGTTGATTATCTGCTGGGTATCACCTAAGTTGTGGAAGGTTGACATTGGCAATTTATTCCCAGGTCCGGAATGAGAAAGCAAGGAGGTATCTTTGTAGCATGAGAAAGAAAGAGCCAATCCTATTTTCGCAGAAGTTTCCTATTGCAGATCCTTTGGCGTTGGATCTTCTGCAAAAGCTATTAGCGTTTGATCCAAAGGATCGTCCAACTGCCGAAGAGGTAACTATTTAAACAGCATGGTGTATGACTGCATGGTGCGATTTGTTTAATCTTGGCAGCTGCAAATATTGTATCTTCAAACTGTGACGATAATTTAGTAATTCATTATTCATGTCAGGCATTGGCTCATCCATACTTCAAAGGGCTCGCAAAAGTTGAGAGAGAACCATCCTGTCAACCTATCACAAAAATGGAGTTTGAGTTTGAGCGTAGAAGAGTGACAAAGGAAGATATAAGAGAGCTGATATTCCGCGAAATACTGGAATACCATCCACAATTGCTCAAAGACTATATCAATGGCACTGAGAGAACAACCTTTCTATACCCAAGGTTTTAGCAATCATATCTTTGGATATAACATATATATGACCCTTGCACATGCATGTACCAGAACCAACCTTTGTTTTTCATTACATATGCATGTTCTTGTGCTTCTAATTCAATCAACTCCTTCTGAGAACAACACCCATTTTCGTTATGCAGTGCTGTCGATCAATTTAGAAAGCAATTTGCCCATCTTGAAGAAAATGGTGGAAATGGCCCGGTAATTCCAATGGATAGAAAGCACACTTCTCTTCCCAGGTATCGTTTTAATCATACGTTCTGTGCTGTTTAACCTGTGTTTTTTCATATTAGCTGCAGTTGTTCAGAACACTTTTAAGCACAGTACAGAGTGTGATAGAGCTGTTCTTTTCCTGTCGTCTATGTTTCAAATGTGTAAAATCATACTGGAAACTTTATTCTCGCCTTCAAGGAAAGGTCACACTTTTAAAAGCTTCGCATTGACCATACCTGATGTGCCGAGGACAATGTGTCTCAAATCAAATCCAAGTGGATGTACCAGTAACAGACTACCAGTTTCTCATGTAATACCTGAAAGTTAAACTTAGTACTAAACTATGAACCGGGAGTAACACACAGGCCAAGTTGAATTGCCTTTAGCATTTCTTGTGACTAACATTTTTCAAAAAAGTAGCTTCTTTTACCATCGAAGCACTTGTATTTTCACTTATACCTGGTTGGGCACTTTGTTCTTGTCTTTCAGTTAGATTGAATCAGGAATCAATGTTTTGCAGGTCTACTATTGTTCATTCAACTCCAATTCCTGCCAACGAACAGCCCTGCATTGGCCCATCAAGGGATAAACCATTGTCTGATGAATCCTATAGCAATTCCCGGGAACTTGACAGATTTTCTGGCAACGCCCCAAGGACCTCACAAGCTCCACAAAGAATGCCAACAGGTGCTTTGTGGTTAATACATTATATTATATACATGTTTGGTTGATAATAGTCGAATGTAATCTGCGGTAATACTTTATTTTACAGCAAGACCAGGAAGAGTTGTCAGTCCAGTATTGCCTTATGAAAATGGTGCCATGAAGGATTCCTATGACGCACGGAGATTGGCAATGGACTCAGGGTATCCTCCCCAGCAACAAATCCCACAAGCTTATGGTTATTATCAGATACCCGGTAAGTCAGCTTGTTCCGAGCTGTCGCAGGCTGAAAGGTATACACTGCACCAGCAGGCCTATGCTTGCGCAAACAGTACAGCTGTGACTGATGTTGCTCTGGACATGAGAGCACCCCCGTTCCATCTATTGGGTGGGCCAAAAAGTGATTCTTCCGAAAGGTTAGCAGCAGAGACAAACCTATACACGAGATCTCTCAATGGCCTTGCTGCTACTGCCGCAGGAGTGGCAGCAAACGCACACAGAAAGGTCGGTGTTGTTCCCTACGGCATGTCAAGGATGTATTAGTGCCCAACCATGGCACATCCTGCATGCCCGGTGGGAGCTCTGATGCTAGCTTGCGCGAAGCATTGAGAACAAAGTGGCAGTTCAAGCTAGTTTGGGCACCAAGAGTACAGGGCAATCCAAGGTTGACGACGATGCCTATCAAGTTGCAGTGGTGCCCTGCTGCTCCTGTTCCTGCTTGATAAGGAACCACCACCGGAGGTGTCAGATTTTCAACTCTATTCGGTTTAGGCAAATCAGCTTGTATCTGCCTGTATGTGTAAGAAAATGTGCCCTTCGTTGCACACTTGAAGGGGTAGTCCAGTGGCTTGTAATCTGAGCATATTTTAGGCGCCAATTGTATTTCTAGGGTGAGGGGACAGAAGAGAAAGGAAGGAACGCTAACCTCTTCCTCTTTTTTTTTCCAATGTTGTATAGAGATGTTTCTCATATCAAAAGTGCTACATCAGAATGACTCGAGAAAGATATAAAGCACACAATTGCGCGTTTTTCTGTAGCTGTATGTTCCACATTATGATTAGGACCTGTGTCGCTTCCTCTTTGGTAGAACGTTGAATATCCGTTTGTTTATGTCGAGCTGTCTTCGCTAGGCTGTGAAAACACCATGAAAGTGGCAACGAGTTAGTAGCGTCTCCTGCTGAAGTCTGATCAAATCTTGGTATTGCTTCCAAGCAAACCTACTCACCATGAAAGCATGATGTCAATGATCGCTTCCACGACTCACTGTATCAAAGTTCATTCCATGTGTTTGTAGGAAGTGCGGTTTCAGTTGCTAAAAGTAAACATTTTGGCTGAACACACAGAAGGTCTAATGTTGGAGTATTGGTGCTCGAACTTCTTGTTACGGGAGCTCTCGAGGTCCATTGTTCGCCTACGTGACTCAAATTCGATCGTGTCACGCCATGTTATTGGAGCGAAATTGTTGTTAGCAGAGCTTGGGAGCTCTGATGATACGCCTACACGACGCCTCTCCCTCAAATGCGATCGTGACATCGTGTCACACCATGTTATCGGGATTGCAACCCCATATTTAGCATTTGTTTTTGTAAGTCATCAGTTTTCAATGAGTGGTTTTTCTTCATATAGTTTTTATTTTCGGAAATGCTTATTACCGATATCCCGTTTGAGTTAGACGGGACGGGATGGTCGTTTTGGGTATCAGGACCAGCGTTTCCAATTCCATCGGCATATGCCGTGTCGCCCCTCGCCGGCACGACGAATTTCATGCGAAAGCCATGATAGCCGTTGGCGATGAACAATGACCAAATTTGAATTTGAAGAATTTTCGTGCTTACCGTGGATTTCGCGGATTCCGCGCGAAAACCGTGAAGATTAGTGCGAAAAATAGCCAAACCGTCAGAAAATGTGTAAAAGATGTCCAAAAATTAGGAAAAATACTAAAATTAGTGAATACATGATTATGATATTTACACTAATATATTTGTGTGGAAAAATTTAATTAATATGTATAAAATTGATATAAGTATGGTTGTATGAATTACGGAGAAAAATACTTAATGTGATGTTTCACATGTAGTAAAAAACAAAAAATAGAATAGTGATAACTATGTATATATTTAAATTAATATAATTTATAAATAAAAATGGCCTTGTAATTTATTCAGTAGTGAGAGAACTAGAGGTTCCTTCTCTCTTCCTTCTCTATAATTTGTTTGGTTGCTTGCGCGCAGTGCTTTTAATGAAGAAAATAAATCTAGGAATACATATTATAGTATGCAAACATAAATTTGTACAAATAATATGGGGCCATATGAGTATTTTGTGCTAATATAATTAGTGAATACTTCTTGTACAATTTGTAAACATCATACTAAACAGTGACGAATACATACGGAAAGCACCGAATACGGCGAAAACCTAACTTCCCACGATGGTATGCACTTCATAAGCCGATGATTTTCACAAGACTTCGTGCGGGAAGCCCTCTGCTACCTTGCCGCGGATTTCGTGGCAAAATCCGCGGAATTGGAAACCCTGGATGGGCTTCAATGGGCCTCTATGAACAGTACATGAAAACAGTGTAATTTCTCTTTTTTTCTTTTTCTTAAACAGAAAACGATTTTTAAGGGCCAAAAACTTGTGTATTTTCATGTACAAAAATACCATAATTCTTATAAAATCGAGATCTACTTGATGTATTTTTTAATAAAAGTCTCCAAAATTTTTGAATTCTCCCAAAATCCATCAATTTTTTCGCGCATCTACCGTTTCGCTATCTGGCGGAACCGGTGAAAACCACGGATTTCGTGGCGAAATCCGCGGAATCGAAAACCCTGATCAGGACTCCACGCATGGATCTCCTTCTTCCTGCTTCGTCTGCACCTTCGCCACTGCACTGCTGGTTCCTATCATCTGCTATAGCTCCATCTTCTCCAGGTAGCTCGTTTCCATCATCTCCATCACCTCCTCTGGCTTCATCTTCCATGCTCGCCAAGGGCCCGTTTGGGACAAGCTCGAATCCCTCTACTGCAACCATGCACAGGAATCCGAGCGTGGCCATGGCGAGAATCAACGAGGACTGTCCATGCGAGTTCGCCGGCGCCGGGTTGGTGTTTCCTAGGAGCCAGAGCTGCACCATGGGAGCCGACCACGTTAGTGGCTGCTAAACTGTCGCTGTTGGCGGCGACGATTCTTGCATGACGTAAAATGAAAGCAAGGATATGGACAAACACGACGTGATCTCAAGCGTTCTTGTTCAGATTTCAATTTTTTCCTTTTCTGCTCCAAATTTTGCAACCACTATTGATCTTCATTTTATTCTCGACTAGATTGTTCTTGTCTGTCTATAAACATGGCACCAAGAAGAAAAACCGTTGTGCATCCTTTTTTTGACCGATGAGATGATTGTTCCTTGTTTTCCCATGCGGTGTTACCCACGCGTGCCTTCTTGTCTCCTCCCCCATTGTGCCTGATCCTGACGATTGCAACCGCTGCCGTCATCGTCGCAGCATTTCTCTCCGTGTAGACTACACTACTGGAGAAATTATTATTGATTGAAGTGGCAAAAATCACAGTAGTTCTGGTTTGAGTTGCACCCGGGATTGATCTTTAGTCCTAGTTTAAAAATTCAACGGCTCTCTAGGAACATTCGTCCCGGTTCATGTCACGAACCGGGACTAAAGATCACCTCTAGTCCCGATTCAAATGTTGTCGAGCGTGTCGAGCATCGGGAATGTTTAGTCCGTTGGTAACACCAACCAGGACTAGAGATGCTATTCTAGTCCCGGTTGGTGCTACCAACCGGACTAAAGATGTCCGCGCCCGACAGTTCGACAACCTCTCGCATGGTTCGACAGCCTCTCGACACCATCTTTAGTCCGGTTGGTAACAACAACCGGGCTAGAGATGATCTTTAGTCCCGGTTGGTAACACCAAGGGACTAAAGATGGCTTGCTTTTTATACTCCTTCTTTCTCCTCCACTCTGAGCTTGCTACACTTGTCTTCAAATTTTTCTCTAGCTAGAGGAGGAGGTGCTGCAAAATTTTTGTGATTTTGTTTTGATGATAATACACAAATCTTTGCTATCTACAAGGTTAGCAACTTCTTCCTCTTATGATCTATGCTTAGCACTTTGTATTTTACGGTTGTTTTCTATACATTAATCATCTCTAGATTTTTTTTTGTAAACATGAGAAGAGAGAAAATTTGTTTGGACTAATTATTTTGCTAAGCACATTATATTGTGTTGAGAAAAAGTTAAGGAAAATAAAGAGAAAGAAAAGTAAGCTTAGAACGTAACATTTATAGGAATTTAATCCGTACAATTTTATCTCAAAAATGATGAGAGAGAATCTTTTGGACAAAAAAGTTATAAAATAGATGAAAAGGACCTTTTAAAATAGATGCAAAATAATTAATTAATTTTATGCTTATCACTTTAAAAGACCTTTTAAAAATAATTCTATTTTTTTAGAACAACACATTACGTATATTGCATTAGTATATAATAATTGTCTGATTATATACATATAAGTATTGATGTTATATTTAAATGATTTGAATTTCGTGGAATTTTCTTACGATCTTTGTGCATTTCATGTAGATGGATCGGCAATGGATGTACAACGCGGATCGACGGTCGAGAGAGTTTATTCAAGGCGTCCATTATTTTTTGAGTGTGGCCGATGTCAACAAGCATAAGGGTTTCATACGTTGTCCATGTAAAAAGTATAAAAACGAGAAGGAGTATTCTACATCAAGAATTATTCATGCCCACTTGTTTCAGTCAGGATTCATGCCTCACTACAATTGCTGGACATCGCACGGAGAGGTGGGGGTTGCAATGGAAGAAGATGAAGAAGACGACGACAACATTCCGGACTGTGGTCAATACGGTGGGTTTGAAGAGAATACAGTGGGCGAGGCGGGCGGGGATGCTGAAGAAAACGATGGTGCCGATGACCTTGGTCAGATGTTGCGCGACGTACGGGGACTGCGAAGGCGTAAAGGAAGTGCAGAAATTGGAGCGTATGTTGGCGGACCACAAAAGGTCCTTGTACCCAAGCCGTGAACAGGGCACAAAAAGTTAGGTACCACGCTGGAATTCTTACAATGGAAGGCCAAAAATGGTGTCGTGACAAGGCATTTGACGAGTTACTAAAACTCGTGAAGAACATTCTTCCGAGGGAAACGAATTGCCGGAATCAACGTACGAGGCTAAGAAGTTAGTCCGTCCTCTAGGACTGGAGGTACAGAAGATACACGCATGTCCTAACGATTATATCCTCTACCACGGTGAGGAGTACAAGAACCTAGAAGCATGTCCGGTTTGTAAAGCACTTCGATACAAGATCAGACGAGATGATCCAGGCGAAGTTGATGGACGGCCCTCGAAGAAAAGGATTCTGCTAAGGTGATGTGATATTTTCCTATAATACCACGGCTGAAGCGTCTGTTCAGAACAAGGAGCATGCAAGAATGATGCGTTGGCACGCGGAAGAACGCCTACAAGACGGCATGCTGAGACATCCCGCCGATGGGTCACAGTGGTGAAACATCGACAGAACATTTGAAGACTTCGGCGAGGATGCAAGAAACCTAAGGTTTGGCTTAAGCACGGACGACATGAATCCTTTTGGAGAGATAAACAGCGGGCATAGCACTTAGCCTGTGACGATGTGTATCTACAACCTCCCGCCTTGGCTATGCATGAAGCGAAAGTACATTCGATGCCGGTTATTATTCAAGGCCCGAAGCAACCCGGTAACGACATCGATGTGTACCGAGACCGCCGATCGAAGATCTAAAACTGCGTGGAAGAAAGAAGGTGTTCCGTGTGGGATGAAGATAAACAGAAGTTTAAACTATGAGGGTTGCTGTTTGTTACTATCAATGATTGGCTTGCACTTGGCAATCTATCCGGACAGTCAAACAAGGGATACAACGCTTGCACCCACTGTATGGATGAGACTGAGTGTACGTACCTGAAACATTGTAAGAAGGTAGTGTACATGGGCCATCGTCGCTTTCTTGCTGCAAGCCACCCTGTCCGGAGAAAAGGCAAACATTTTGATCAAAAGGCAGACCATAGTTCTAAACCAAAGCATCGCAACGAAAAGGCCGTGTTTGCCATGGTAAAAGACCTCAAAGTAGTATTTGGAAAGGGACCTAACAACCAATCTATAGCAAGTGAAGGTGGTCACACGGCGATGTGGAAGAAGAAGTTAATTTTTTGGGAGTTGCCCTACTGGGAAGTCTTGGACGTCCGCCACGCAATCGACGTGATGCACCTCACCAAGAACCTTTGCGTAAACTTGCTTGGCTTTCTAGGTGTATACGGAAAATCAAAGATACACTTGAGGCACGTAACGATCCGAAACATATGGCACAACGCGACGGCCTTCACCCACAACCAAAGGATAAAGGAGCCCAATACCTAAGTCCAGCCAGCTACACTCTGAGCAAAGCAGAGAAGAAAATAATGTTTGAATGCCCGGAGAGCATCAAGGTACCATCTGGATACTCCTCGAATATAAAGGGAATAATAAGCACGAAGGATAAGAAGTTCACAAATCTAAAGTCCCATGATCGCCACGTGCCGATGACATAGCCGCTTCCCGTTATAATTCGAGGTATCCTTCCGATAATGTCCGGCAACAATAACAAAGCTATGTGCTTTCCGAACGCAATTTCACGTAAGATCATCGATCCGGACATACTAGAAGACTTTCAAAATGATGTGGTCCAATGTCTTGTCAGCTTTGAGATGATCTTTCCGCCTTCCTTCTTCAATATCATGACACATCTCCTATGCCACCTTGTCAAAGAGATCCGTATCCTCGGTTCGGTATTCCTACACAACATGTTCTCCTTCGAGAGGTATATGGGCGTTCTAAAGAAGTACGTTCGTAACCGTTCGCGTCCGGAGGCCAGCATCGCCAATGGATATGGAACAGAGGAGGTGATTGAGTTTTGCGTCGACTTTATTGAAGACCTCCGTCCCATCGGGATGCCCGAATCAAGCCATGAAGGTAGACTACGGGGAAGGGAACTCTTGGAAGGAAGGCAATAATGAACATAGACAATGACTTGTACGAAAAGCACATTGGACCGTGCTTGCAACAATCTTCCTTGGTGGCTCCTTACATCGAGGAGCACTTGGCGATTGTTCGCTCGGAAAACATCGGTAAGACGGATGCCCGGATTACACGCCATCACATCGATGCATTCCCTACTTGGCTGCGACATCGTCTCATGGGCAACACGAGCATTGACCAACAACTAGCCTTCTTGGCGAGGGTCTATCTTTCTCGATCACCACATTCCGGCATATGAAATCAATGGGTACACATTTTACACACGGGCCCAATACTTAAAGAGCACGAATCAAAACAGCGCTGTCCGCATCGTCGATGTCGTGGGATACGATGGTACGGCTAGCACATATTACGACAACATCGATGACATATGGGAGCTGGACTATGGACCTCTGAAGGTCCCTCTGTTTCGGTGCCAGTGGGTTAGGCTCAGTGGTGGAGGCGTAACCAATGATGCAAGTGGGATGACAACGGTCGACCTGAGCAAGGTTGGATACTTAGACGAACCTTTCGTCCTTGCCAATGATGTACGACAAGTTTTCTATGTCAAGGACATGGCTAGCAAATCAAAGAAGGGGAAAGGGTTCGACGAGCCAAAGCGCCACATGGTTCTCCCAGGCAAAAGGAAAATCGTGGGAGTTGAGGATAGAACTGACGAAGATTACGATCAGTTTGACGGGCAACCTCCGTTCGCGGTGGCGGTTGATCCGAGTATCCTCCTATCAAATGATGACACCCCTTACTCACGCAACGATCATAACGAAGGAATAATTGTGCGGAGAAAGTACGTGAAGACAAATGTTACATAGCTAAATTTATGTATGGACGATGTAAATTAAATTGAATCATTGAATATTATCCATGTCTTCCACTTAACCTTATTCAAGATCTATGATTACATCAGGAACCTTGGTACTATCCATAGAATAGGGCATTATATTTAAACACCCGATCTTTTACTGAAACACCATGTTAATTATATATAAACATATGTTAATTATATATGAATATAAAATATATTAACATATGAACATTATAATTATATATGAATATAAAATACAATAGAATAGGGCATTATAATAATTATAATAATTAGTCCCGGTTTGTTAAAAACCGTGACTAGAGGTGAATTTCATTGGGCGAGAAAACATCTTTAGTCCCGGTTTGAGCCACCAACCGGGACTAAAGATGTCCACCTACCGCGCCACGTGGCTGCCCCGCAATCTTTTGTCCCGGTTGGTGGATTCAACCGGGACAAAAGATATGATCTTTACTCCCGGTTTAAGCCACCAACTGCGGCAGACATCTTTACTCGCGGTTGGTGGCTTCAACCGGGACTAATGTTCATATCTATTGTCCCGGTTGGAGCCACCAACCGGGAGTAAAGTATCTTCTGTACCGGTTGTTGGATTCAACCGGGACAAATGACGCCGTGACTATATATAGCAAGGGCCTCACTGGATCCAACACTTAGCTGTTTTTGCACTTCGGAACTGCATCGTCTTCGTCTTCGTCGCCGTCGCCGAGCCCAGTGTCGACGCCGCAGCACGCCGTCTCCGCCGTCTTCGTCGCCGGAGGACCTCCGCTCCCGCCGTCTTCGTCGCCGTCGCAGTTAGTGCCGCCGCCCTCCTAAGATTTCTCGACATTATGCGCTAGGGTTTGGCCACCGTCGACGCCATCGCCGCCATCGTCGCGGTCGCCGTCGCCGCCGCCCCTCCCCACGCCGCCCACTCCTTGCGCCCCTCCCCACGGCCCCCGAGCCGGCCGGCCCCTAAACCCTAAACGGCCGCGCGCCGCCCTCCACTCCATGCCGCCGCCGCCACCCACCGCATCCCGCCGCCGCCGCCGCACTCGTGAATGTTAATATATGAATTTTGAGTATATGTGTATTTTGAATATATGAATTTTGTATGTATGGGTATTTTGAATATATGATTTTTGTATGTAAACGGACTGTTATATGTAAATGGACCGTTATTGACCGTTGAGAATTTTGAATTTTGAATATGTATTTAAATATGAAATTTAAATGTTTATGAGAATTGTGAATTTTGTATTTTTGAACGAATGAGAATGCTAAAATCAACAAATGGTCGTGAACAAACGGACGGATGGACGGACGAACGAACGAACGAGTGTTCGTTCGTTCGTTTGGTCGTGGACGGACGGACGTTCACGAACGGACGAACGAACGTGGACGAACGGACGTCTCCTTTCCTCTATTTTTCATTTCCTCTCCACTTCAACTCCCATCCTCCTTATCTCCCTCACATCATTCTCCTCTCTTTCTCTCCTCTCCTCCAGATGAACATACTCACGAATGTCAATGATATAACTGAATATTTTTTTTCAGAATTCTTTGATTAAGTCCTCAACCCACAACAATCAAATGGCGGATCGTAACGAGGAACAGCTTCTCCATGATGAGATCGCACTAGGAACAGAGGTTTACAACGAGGAGGGGAATGAAGATACAAATCAATACCTCAACGAGGAGGGGGACGAGCAGGGGAACGATGAGGAGAATGAGGGCTTCGCCTCTGCCTCCGCTGGACAGAAGAGGGCACGCGGGCAACGCGGTCTTAACAAGCGCATAGAGGGTCGACATGTCATAACGGAGGTAGAATCTGACGGTCGCCCTATTGCCCCAGAGGACACCGCAAGGAAGTTTGTGGCGCACAGCGGATGGGTGGTGAGGGATCACGTGCCCGTAAGCGTTGCCAACTGGAGACGATCAAGGACAGGAGGAGATGAGCAAAGCTATCTCCCAGACTCAGAGAAAGAAATGCTGTGGACTACAATGTTGCAAACGTTCACCATCCCAAACTCACAACAAGCAAGGGTCAAGGAATGGACGTTAAAGAAAATGGCAGAGCTCTTCAGGAACTACAAGAAAGAGTTACACAAGAAATATATCCGAAGGGCCGACCTCGACTTTGACAAGTTTCCAAAGCTCGAGATCATTGGGATGCTTTTGTTGAACACAAGACGGGAAGAAGCACAAGCTATCATGGAAAAGAACTAAGACCAATGCAGCTAAAAAGAAATACCATCACAAGCTTGGGTCAGGTGGCTATAAGAAAGCAATGGAGACATGGGAGAAAATGGAAGCCGACCTTGAAGCGCGAGGTATCGTTCCAGGCACAGCCACCTGGCCGAAACGAGCAAAGCACTGGTTTTATGCTCACGGCGGCTCACTTAATCCCGTCGATGGCACGCTTATCTCGGTGATGAAATTCAAGAAGCCGGACAGAGGTTAGAGGAAGCGCCGCAGCCACTTCCTGGGCGCGTTCAGCCCGGACAGAGAGAAGGACGAGCTAACGCTCGCCCTCCGAAACCCAGAGCACCCGGGGCGAACGCGAGGAAAAGGCGCCGTCCCCTGGAAATACGGGTTCCAAGCTAACGTCAACACATACAAGAGCCGAATGAGGTCAAAGCGAGAGCACGATGCGAGGTTCGCCGAGATGGAAAGGAGGCTCTCGCAGATTGATCGATTATGGACGAAAGGTTGACCATAAGTTTGGCAGAGGAACGGAGCCATTGGGTTAGCCAACAGTCGGATCCAAAGACAACGGCTCAACTACAGAGAGCGCAGAGCTGCGCTTCAACTGGAAATGAAGGCGATTTGGCCCCACAAGCTGAACCGGGTCCGCCATGCCCCGTTGATGACATCACACAACGGACCCCATGTGAGCTGCACATTCCGCTAAAGAACATAACAATAAAGGTATGTTCGTACTTTTATGTTGTACGTATATTTCCTTGAATAACTTGTCAATCAATGTTCATTACTAACTAATAAACAATCTTCTCGAACAGTCGCGTCGGCATGGCCATTCCAGAGACCGAGACGGCACTTACCACTCCCGGCCCGTTCCACCGCGTACTCGAAAGTTGAAATTGAACAGGTGGAACACGGATATGAAGATCTCGAGCTGGATATCCCCGGAGGAGAAGGGGAGCTGACGCTAGGAGAAACAACTCACGGAATATTTCTCGGAGGAAGATCTTCATAATATTCCCTGACGTGGGCCGTCTCCTCCACCTCCTTCACCGCCTCCGCCTCCTCCACCTCCGCGTCGCCTCCACGAGCACCGACTCCTAAACGATCGTCTCCAACTCCACCGCCTTCTCAGACTCCTCCGTCGCCACAACGAGCACCGACTCCTAAACGGACAACATCTCGAGCCACGTGGTCAAGGTCAACCAGCGGTGGACTAAGAAGCAAGAGGCCTAAACTTGACTCGCTCCCACCATCCCCAAAGAAAACGGCGTACGACATGACTCCGAGGAGCCGCACGAGGCCGTCCAAGCTGAAGTCAAGGCCCACTTCAGAAAGAAGTCTCCTGAGAAGCCTCCTGAAATCCCCCAGGAGACCAAGGACTTCTTCAGGAAAACGTACCTAACGCCACAGCCTAAACCGCAACCTCAACCGCAGTCCGACTACGACAGGACTATTCGGAAGGCTGTTGTCAAGGTGAAGAGAACGGGCAAAGATGTACCCCAGTTCAGTGTTCCAAATGTCAGATCAGACTTAAGACAATTTATGGAATCTGGAATTTCAATGGATCAATTACACGCGTGCTCCCCGGCGAAGGCTCCATGAAATACAAGTTCAAACTTGGAAAGCCTCTTGTAAAGCCGGATCAAGTGAAAAAGCTACCAACACAGATGTACCGCTTCCACAAGTGGTACATGCAAGAATCCAGCAAGGGTGGAGAGATGGTAACGGGCAAATATTCACGAGTACTATTTCGTCGATGGAGGTGACGACTTCTATATCCGATTCGAAGACATATTTGACTGTACCGGCTTGATTCCCTCGACGTCTCACTTCTAGCCACGCGGGCTCGTAAGTTTCGTTCGTTATTTCGTTTCTTACCTTCTTGTATTTAGCGACTAAAATTCTTTTTAACCGTTGTAGAATGGCGATGCAATACGCAACATGCACGACTATAGCAAACATGGATTCATGGATCCACGCAAAATCAACGGCGTATTGGTTGACCATTTTCCTGATCCAACACTGGACAACATTTACAAGTCGCTCGTGATAAACCACTATCGGTCATTTATCCTTCGCCCTACAACATTGCGTAAGTATTTTCTTCCTTCCGTACCGATTTCAATCCCGTGTCCATACATAAATTTTTCATATGTGTCATCTAAACCAATTTGCAGATTCCACTGGGTTCTGTTAGTAATTGACGTGGATAACTCGCGGATCCATGTCTTTGACTCAATGGATAAACCATAGTCCACATACGCAAAGATATTTGAACTGCTAAATTGGTAATCCCATCTTACTTGCTAGCTATTGCATATATGCGGTTCTCTGATAATTACTAGCTAACTTTTAACTGCACGTAGGGCATGGGAACAGCTTCGGACTAACGTTCGCGGAAATTGGAAAGATAAGCTCACCGTGAGGATGAACTTTCCAGTGAGTAACATGCTCCAAAGTTGTTTTGAATTATTACTTTGTTCTAAAATATGAAATGTATATTAAATCTGTTGCCGTTTCTTCTTTAGTGTGCAAAACAGTCGCAGGGCACCAACTTATGCGGATACTACGTCTATCGACGATATAGATGTACGTATAACAGCTATTCATACATTACGTATCGATTTCTTATTAACTTCATATATTTATTTCTCGTTTAATCGAATTAATGACAGCTTATGCAAGTAAGAGACAACCTCCCCCACGAGACTTTCATACAAGCCACTCAGGAAGAATTGATGGGATTTATAAACGAGCAGATTATTGATCCCACGGGGGAGTTCTATTTTAATTTAAGTTACTTAACCACTGGATCCACAAAATAGACAATGTTTTATAACATACGAAATATATGTGGATATTGTACATATGTGTATATGTTTTGGTAATATATTACATGTATATATTTCCTTTCTTAAGTTCATTTATATGTGTGTAACTTATATATTTATAAATATATATTATATAATATATATGTATAAATATACGTGTGTAAAATATGTATATGTGTGTAATATGTAGTATGTAGCACTGTTGGAGAAAGAATAAAATTAAAAAAATATAAAAATTCTTTAGTCCCGGTTGGAGCAACAACCTGGGACTAAAGATGGCGAGCCACGTGGCCGGATGCGCCATCTTTAGTCCGGTTGGAGCCACCAACCGGGACTAACTATGGCGCAGCCGGCCACATGGCTCCGCCATCTTTAGTCCCGGTTGGTGGCTCCAACCGGGACTAAAGATGCATCTCTTGTCTCGGTTATTTAACCGGGACTAGAGGTCTCTCATCTCTAGTCCCGGATTCGTAGTCCCGGTTTGACAACCGAGACTACTAAGGGTTACGAACCGAGACTACTGTGGCTTTCTCCAGTAGTGCTACTTCGTTTCCACCATGGAGACAGAGCGCAGCTGTGTGTTGGCCAAGGACATGGAGGTTGTCAGCTTGTTGTAGCCCCCTAGAGGTTGGGGATAGCGGTGAAAGGAGGTGGTGTCGCGCAAGGCATACATGGCAGAGGACGTCGCCGAGCTGGTACCGAAGGTATCCGTATCAACAAGACCTTCGTATCAATGAGGTATCGGTCTGTTACTGATGAGTATCGACCTGGTACCGATGAGGTATTGGCTAGTACTAACAGGTATCAACTTGGTAAGGACAAATATCAGCTGGTATCAATGGGTATCATATCTGATACTGACAAGTATCAATTGGTATCGATAGGGTATGAGATGGGTATAAGGTCTGATACCGACAAGTATCAGCTGATGCTGATGGATATCAAAATTTGATACCTGTCAGGTATCATCTTGTTCGGACGGGATCATGTAATATAACAGCCTCCTTTTTTAAGTAAATCTCACCTAACTTTAGGTATCATGGTCTAAGTTACATAAAACTATAGGGATTTTGGCACGTTATACATAACCCCAGATATTATGGTCATATTGTGTTATAAAACCACGCTGTTGACCATTTTGACTTTGATATATCACACTCGTGAATTCTACAATCACATCTCAATTTATAAGTTCTTTATTCATCATACAAATATTACATTCATGTATAAGAATTTAAAAAAATTGATATAGGAGTACATAAAATTGGTTAACGTTGTGGTTTTGTAAATTTTAAAATCATAATACATGAAGTTATATGCCACGTGTCAAAATTTTTATAGTTTTGTGTAACTTAGATCATAATAGATGGGGTTTTATGAAAAAAATTTCCAGCCAATCTGGTATCTAAGAAAACCTGACTGTTTCATCAATCATATGTTATTATTATGGTTGCAGCTTAATACCAAAGGGCCTCATCGTTTGCCTAAGCCAATGACAAAATTTGAATTCTAAAATTTGATTTTGAAGTTGATTTTGATTTTTTTCAATGTAGTTTTTTTAACTTTGGCTTTTAAATTGCTAAGGGCACATTGTTAACAGCAAAATTTGGTAAGATACTTGAAGTCGACGAACAGATCGAGGCGGATTTGGCGGGAGAAAGAGTTGTTTCCAAATTTTGACCGTGCATCGGTTGAAGGCTGTATTGGCTGAAGGGTTGTATCGGTCGATACAGAATCGGACTCGGCCAGCCGATATAGACAGGGCAGCCGATACATCTAGTTTCGGGTTTAAGTTGGGTTCGGATTGAGAATTTGAAGTTATTGCCAAACAAGGATAGAGTCCATTACAACCAATTGTATCTGTCAATTAGCAATATTCATTAGAGATATTTTCATAAGAGTCTGACTAAGGGACTTATTCGTATGTTTTCGTAATTTAGAAGTTTGAGTCATGTTTAGCATGGACAAGTTTGTATATTTGGGTATAAATAGATGCCCAAGGTCTTGTAAAAAAACAACAACAATTCAATAACATTTTTGGCACATCACCACCCTAATTTTCTAGGTTTTCATCTCGACGAGTTTTTGATTTGAGTTGGACTACATCGGCTTTGATCTCCGACAAGGAGTAAGGCTTGTTATGGCGGTTTGTATTAGCGGGATTAGTGCTTACATCGTTTTGATACTCTAATCTAACTTATGTATCTGCCTGTTTATCATATATCTTAATTAATCTAAGTCGATAGTTATATTTACTTGTATCGGCTGAGCCTTCTTTAGGATTTTGTTGGTATCGATTAAACCGTTTCGTCGATTTAGATTAGCTAAGGTATCTACCACCCTAAAAATCAATCAAAGGTTTGATTGTTTAGACTTTATGTTTCTTTTCATACTTAGTACTGCATCAATTAAGTTTGACCTACTAAGTCGTGCTTAGAATCATAAAAGCTAACATATCTTACATTCCCAATAAGGATATGTTGACGAGAAAAACCAACATGTCGATCTGGGAGATCTGCGCTTAGCTCCGGACAGGTCTTAGAATCGATGAAGCGTGAGCGTGCCGGTCGGTTGATCCTGCCACCGACAAGATATGTAAAGCAACCGATTATAAAATGTATCAACCGATCGGCTAATATCCAGAACAGCCGACTGGTCGACAGCCGATGCTAATATCAACCAATGTAGTTAAGAGTCTTGATCCATCGACTGTGTACTTAACAAATATCTATATAAAGGTGATCGACTGACAATAACATGATGATATATAATATTGCATGAACCAATCACATGATGAAATAGATATTGATTTAAAGATTAAAGCACATATCGGCTGGAAGTCCAATATCATAAAATCCAAATGATCGAATATTCAATGACGCCTCCGCTGCAATCGGCTAGATCCAACTTATATACAATCCTTGCAAGCCGATGCAATACCCAGATAACTCACCGGCTGAAACCCCGATGAAACCCTTAGTAGCAGTCAACACGCAGGCTAGATATTATGGTTCTAATCATGACTTAGTAGATCAAACTGATGCAATACTAAGTATGAAAAGAAAAGCAATATCTAGATAATCAAGCCCTTGGCTGATTTTTAGGTGGTAGATGCCTAAACCAATCTAATCTAGTAAATAGTTTAGCCAATAACGACAGAGACCCTAAAACGAGAGACAGCCGATAGGGCTAAACTGAAATACTAAGATTAGATTAATAGAGACAGGCAAGCATGCTAACTAAACCAGAGCAATCCAAGAGATCGAACGTACTGATGCAGCCTTGGACAATGTTGACGTAGTCAATATGATCGCCTGATCCGACAGAACGTTGGACTTATCCCTTTGCTAGAGGTCGAACCTAACTGATGCAGCCCAACGCCGGATGCCAAGTTCCGCCGGATGTTGAACAAAGATGAAGAATAAAAGGGTGGCGATGCGCCGAATTGTATTGATCGAGAGGATATCATTTACATGAACCTGGGCTTACATATTTATACCCATGGGATAACAGAGAAACAGAGATCCTAACATATTACAAATCCAAACTTTCCTAAAGATAAAAGGAAACAAACCGAATCCTTACCGGATACTAACACACTTTTCTAAAGATAAAATAGGAAACTAACAAACTCTTCCTAATTAATAGATACAATTATCTTTTTAGGACTCTATCCTTATATGACAATCCTCATAAAACACATCATTTTGATCCGACAGTGTCTTCAATGTTGTCATACCGGAATCGGCTACATTGGCTTGTCTTATCTGATTCGGTATCAGCCGATAGACACCTTGGCCGATTCGGGTTCCGAGGCTTACCAAATTCTGCTGTTAACAGGATAGTATCGGAGTTTCAGCCGATCTTACCTGGTATAATTGTTTTGCTTTAAGTTACATTACATATTTTGCTTAACTAGTTATATATATCATCTTATTTAAGTTTATCAATCCTTTACATCTACTAAGCTTGTTATTAACCTCGCACTGTCTCGGTTAGGTCCGATCAGTTGGGGTTATAATCTGTCTAGCATATTTAATTCAGGTCGATAATCTTATATAAGGCTATATCGGAATTTTAGCCAATATGTTATCTAATCATCCAAACTATTTCATCGGCTATGATTTGATTTCATATAATTATTAATTTATTTAATCTTGGTTATAAGCAATTAATAATGCATCGGTTAGGTCCGATCTATCATAATTGCTTATAGCTAAGAGAAAGTTTAAATTAGTAATTACATGTCATTTATGTCTACAGCCGATCGTGATTGTTTCGGGTCTAATCTCCAATATCAATCCATTGGCTAGTTATTTGGATCATACAATTATATAATAATTAACTTTAATAATCTTAATTTTTTGCTGCATTGATTGGGTTCGATTTATAGGATTGATTTTGTTAAAAAGTTGTTTATGGTTATATCTAATTTAAATCTAGTTCATGAATAATATTTTTGACCTTAGAGCCAATTCGACTCAATCGCATCGGTCAGATCATCACGATACATCATCGGCTTATTAGCCGATCAGTTGTCGTATTTTGTTAGTCGTCGTCCATATTTTTTACCAATATTTTTATCGCACTGGAGCTAAAAGAACTCTTAAACCATCGTGTTTTCGTATCAACACACATATAAAAAGTTTTACTTATAAATTATATATTGATAGATAATAAACCATTATGGCTTAAAATTAGTCGTAAGCAATCGACGAGGACTATTGCCATGGACTTCTTAAAGCCCGTTCAATCTTGCGTAGTGGCTACCATTCAATTTGAATTATAGGCCCCTCTCAAAGTCCATAGTTATGCAACACTTTAGCACTTGAAATGTAGAGACAAGAGACGCTATATCACCGGAGACGTCAATCAGAGATCTATTTATGGCAAATTATATGTGTTTACAAACTTGAGAACATTACACATTTATGAATAAGTAACGTACTGGTAGCAATGTTATCGGTGTTTTTATCTTGTCTTTACATATCCTATCTTCCTGTATAATTAGTACCCACTAAAATATTTACTCCTATATAAAACAAGACATAAAAAAGCCACATCATCAACAATTTTAAATCATCGGATCACATTAATACAAAGTTATCAGCCGTTGGATCAAGAAGCCACCCATCCATCTAATTCAATCATTGATTACTCATCCATTCACCTCTCTTTTCTTAAGCTCATAGTCAGCATGACACTGATATCCATTCTGCATGTAACACTGTTTTCCCCTTCAAATCCTAAAAAATAATGCTAACTTATCATCTCTTTTTCTGAATACAACTGAATTATTATTTAAGATGTGAGCTTTATGAACAATTGGATAACATACAATTATTAGGGATCATTAATCTTAACCCGTTTTCAAAACAAGCTTGAGATAAAGCAGAGAGGTGCAGACTATCTAATTGCACGACATCTAAATTGCGCATGAAAATAACATTCATATATCGTAACAATACACAATGCCGCACAGCTATGTGCGGGCATCTGAAATAATATTAAGAAGAGAATTAAGTCATATCTCACCATAATATGCATACAAGAAATTATGGACTTTGTCTCATAAACAAAAATCTGTCGTGAACCGTATATTTTAATATAAATGATAAGAATGTTTCTTATATTTAAACAAAATCACTTTTGTCAACTTCGTCTATTTTCACCGTTACTTATTATTATTGTCGCTAGGTGCCTTTTTAATAAATGAAACTGTACCACCAAAATAAACCTAATACATCATTAATACATAAAACATTCATCTTCACTACATACCTAAATGTTTATATCAACACTTATTTCTAAATCTACAAATAAATATTCTTAAAATGCTGCTTTTAGTGGTTAATAGGATAACATCGTTAAAAATTAGACATAAATGTCTCCTCTAATGGATAGAGCTACCAAGGCTTTAGCCTTATTTCTACATATTATATATAAATATAGATTATATTGCTTTTTGAATTATTAATGAACCACAACAAATACAATAATAAAGAAGGATAAAAAATTTTATGTGTAATTAAAAGGTATGACTATATTTTTGGAAAATTATGGTTATTTAAAATTTATTAATTTTTAAATTTTAAAACCTAAAGAAAATGAAGACCAGGTAGGAGGGGAGGGAGGAGGCATGTACGGTACCTATATGGAAGGGTGGGCTGCTGGGCGAAGAGAAGAGAGAGGTGGGCCATGGGTTTTTTTTTCTTTTAAAAATAAATCTAATTGTTAGAAATAGTGGTCCATTGGTTTATTAGAGTTTCATGTGGTGACTTTCAAGGCCAACGTAGTATAATTATAAGCACCCTTGAAGATGCATGATTACATCACTAAATAGGAAGTTAAGCACTATTGTCAACGGTGGTCTCCACTGGGCCCCTATTATACTTGTAAAAGCTACTCGATGCCTCAAGAGAAAATGGATGTGATGAAAATAGTTTTTCTCATAAAATAGTTGTTTTTACGTTTTATGTAGACATAATTTCTTTATGGTATTAATCTGTACTGCTCAATTATGATATAGATATAATATTCCTTTTTGAAATGAGTGAGGTTGATCGTTTTATCACTAAATAGCATCGTTAAACACATATAGGACCGTAAAGATCTTCAGTATCATATCATTGTTTATATTTTAACAAAGATCTATATTTTAGTGTCTGGTTTGATTTCGTTACTTGTTGTTCATAATTGCATGAGACACCTTTACAAATTCTAAAATGTATTTATTTTTCAAAATTATTTACAATAAGTAATTTGATGGAGTGCACTTACAGTCCAAAAAAATTTGGGTACGCTACTGCCGTATTGTAGCTCGCGTACGGCCCTCTGCCCGATGGCCGCCGCGTGTCCGGTGTTTTGATCACACAGCACGAGCTTAACTGGAGACTAATTGCATACGGCTCGGCTCTAATTAGACGGCTCTTGGCTCCTTAGAGGCATGACCATGACAGGCTTACAGATAGATGGAGCCTGATTGCATCGAGCCCTAACTAGTGCGGGGACTTGCACGCCGCCGCCGCCATCGCTTGCATCCATGGCATAGGTTAGGTATTTATTTAGATTGCCTTGCCTTTTTATCTCTGTACGTGTTTAGATTGCCTCGCTTTTTCATCTCTGTACGTGTTTAGATTGCCTCGTCTTTTCATCTCTGTACATATTTGGTCTGATAAACTGCACATATTTTATAGAACACCGTCGGCACAATTGATGCAAATGTTCATGGCGATGAAAACAGGTCTAGATCAATGGCGGATGCAGTACGTGATGAGGTAATAAAAATGTGTGTAGCATTTTGTTTTTTTATAGTACAACTTTAATTAACAATCGATATGTACAAGAGGTGGATAATAAAGCTAGAAAAAATTTGTTTGCTCCTGAAGTTGGAATGACTTTTGAATCAGAAGAAAAGGCTTATGAGATGTATAACACCTATGCTGGTAAGGTCGGCTTTAGTGTTAGAAGGAGCTCGACAAAGTATCGCAAAGATGGTACAATATCTCAAAAGCATATGGTTTGTAGTAGCGAAGGACAACGACGAAATGAGTTATCACAAAAGGACATTACAAGGACAAGTTGTGAAGCTCATGTTCAGTTTAGTATCAGCAGAGAGGGGATTTGGACAGTGCAAAAGGTTCTACTAGAGCACAACCATTATCTTGCTAGTCCAAATAAGGCACACAAGCTAAGATCTCAACGACGGGTTATCGAGGCAGATAGGATGTTAATTGGGCAAATACGGGAAGCCGGAATGAAAAGCCAGCCCAAGTATATGAATTCATGAAGGAGTTTTACGGAGGGGAAGACAAAATGCCGTTAACTAAGATGGATTGCAATAATGAGATTGGTCGTGAGCGCAGACAATACTTGGAAGCCAATGATGCACAAACATTATCTGAGTACCTGAGAAATAAACAGTTACAGGATCCTACATTTTTCTATGCGATTCAGGTAGACAGGAAAGATGGTCGTATAGCAAATTTATTTTGGGCAGATGGTTAGTCCATTATGGATTACAAATGCTTTGGTGATGCTATGTCATTTGACACCACATTTCAAACTAATAAGTTTGAAATGCCTTTTTATTCGATTCTTGGCATCAATCATCACAAGCAAACAATAATTTTTGGATGTGCACTTCTATTTAATGAAACTATAGAATCATTTGTTTGGCTTTTTGAAACCTTCCTAACAGCTATGTTCGGAAAGCACCCAAACACAATTTTCACTGATCAAGACGCAGCTATGGCAGGAGCAATTGCTTATGTTTTCCCAAATACAAGCCACCATCTTTGTTTGTGGCATATTTGCTTAAATGCCACTAAACATCTCAGTCATGTGATTCGTGAGTCGGACAAGGAGTCAGACAAAGAGTCGGATAACAAGTTTCTATCTGATTTCAAAAATTGTGTGTACGAAGACAGATCAGAGACATACTTCATAGAGAAATGGAATGAATTGTTGGCCAAATACAACCTGGAGAACAACTCATGGATGGCAAACCTATATGATTTGAGGGCAAAGTGGGCTGTGCCATCCTATATGATTTGAGGGCAAAGTGGGCTGCAGTATACCGCGACTCTTTTACAGCAGACATGAACTCGACCCAAAGGAGCGAAGGTATGAATAATGTCTTCAAGAAAAGATTTCGTAGAAAACTTGGTCTTTCGGAACTCCTTGTAGAATGTGAGAAGGTTGCAGTTAGTCTTCATGCAAATGAATTGGATGCTGATTTTAACTCACGCCGAAAGAATCCAGTTACCTATATTAGAAATCTACCTATGTTGAATACTGCAGCTGAATCATATATAAGAAGAATGTATTCAGAGTTTGAGGAAGAGTTCAAAAAACAATTTACATTATCTTATGAATTATTGGAAGCTGTGGGGACAAACATGACATTCTTTGTTAAGTATATGGAGTCTGACCGAGGAGCAACAGTAGTGCTCAACACTGATGATTCCACCATTACGTGCTCATGCCGCATGTTTGAATGCATAGGTACATATACTATTACATTTTAATCTTTACTTACAAACCTTTAATTTAAGTTGCTCAAATTAACAAATATATATTACAGGTATATTGTGCAAGCATGCTCTTAGAGTTTTCAATACAAATGGAGTATACAACTTGCCATCGCAATATATCCTGCCTAGATGGACAAAATCTGCCAAAAGTGGATTTTATATTCAGAAACATGGAACTGAGAAGGAAGATTTCAAAACACAGGCAGCAAACATCTCTCGACAAGCGACATCTCTTGCATTGAAGTGTTCGCCGTCACAGGAACTTCTTGATAAATTGTACCATGCCTTACATGACTTGAACTTGGAAGCATATACTTATCTAAGTGAGATGCATGAAAAATCTGAAGAGGTTCCTCCAACTCCAAATGAATTTGTCCAAGAACCATCAAATGGTAGAATATCATTTAAAATTCCTCAAGTAATAAAAGGTTCGAAGAATGCACGTTTCAAAAATGTTGTTGAAAAGAAGCCAGGGAAGAAGAAGAAGAAGGGTGCTCAGAAAAAAGGTAGTGATCTGCCCACTACCATTTGCTTGTGTACAATTTATTTCAAATCTTATATTATCTTATATATTTCATTGTAGGTCAAGAACTAATTAATGATGAAGAAAAAAAAGATGAACATGTTGATCCAAAGGAAATGAATGTAAGACATTTGCTATTTTTCACAATTTATTTATTTCCTTACAAGTATGACTAGTGAACACTTTCTTATGCTATGACACAGGATTCTAATGTTGGGCCATCTTCAGTCATGATTGCACCTTTCGTGCAAGGTGGATATGCTAACTCCACAATGCCAATCATGGCTGCTCCTTTCGTGCAAAGTGAATATGCTAATTCTACAATGCCACACTTCAATTCAATTGGAAATCCTTCTCGAATGCCTACTCCATATATAAGTCTCCTATTTGGAGTTGATCAAGATGCCACAATGCAAACAGCTGTTAGGAAGTTACAGTTTGATGAAGCGCAGAATCATGAAAATATGTAACTGTACTCTTTGCATAGTGTCATATGAAACATGTTCAGTACATTTCCTTTGCTCTGAACCTTTTCAGTCTTACATAATTCAGACTTCTAAAGCTCTATAGTTTTGTAACATATCAATGCAGTTTATAGTGACAGGAAGTTCTTATCTCCTCTCTATGTTTACATCTTTGGCAAGCACCCTCGTTACATTCAAGCACACACAGGTCCTATCTTTTGGATACAGGACATCACACAGCAAGATAGGATACAGGAAGCTGGCTGTTGTTCTATACTTCTCATCTGCTGCACAGCCTGCACCTTGCAAAAACAATCGAAACCAAATGTTGTAATCAGGCCACATCCTAGCTTGCTGCACATGCTGTAATCAGGGCCACATCGTAGCTTGCTTCGACACACGCTGCTACAAGGATCAAACGAATCAGAAATTCAGTACAACCATACTTGTGCCCAAATCTGAATTTTGACCTTATTTCGTTACCTGACAGTGAACGAGGCAGCAACACTTGTTCGTGGGGTATTCTTCAGAGCAGATTTGGGCACAACAGCTGCACGGCTTGCCGATGTGCTACACGATGACACAACCGCTGCTGGCGCTGCCCCCTTCGCCTCCTCCGACAAGATGCGTAGTCTCGGTCGAAGCTGCAGGGCGGTGGATGACCTGCTGCTTCTTGGCGCGCGCGACCTCTCCGCCGCATCCGCCGCGCCCTCGCCGCCGCATCCCAACTGACCCCGCCGCCGCATACGCCGCCGACTGCCGCCTTCGCCTCGGACTCCGCCTGTCCGCCTCCGAGCGCCGGGAGAAGCGACGCTCACGCCTGAGCCGAGCCTCCGCGGTGGGCTTGTACGCGACTAGAGCCGAGCCGCCGTGGTGGAACCTATGCATATGCACATGACGAGCCGGTGACATACGCCTTGCGTGTTGGCCGTGTGATCAAAACACCAGACACGCGGCGGCCATCGGCCAGAGGGCCGTACGCGAGCTGCAATACGACAGTAGTGTACCCAATTTTTTTCCTTACAGTCAAGTCAGTGGGTGTATATGGCATACATTCATCAACCTGACATATTAGAATTCCTCAACTATAAGAAAGTAGTTTAATGCATATGATTGTTCATTTGTTACCAAGACTTTTTGGCAAAGGAAAAAAAAGTAAATGACAATGGATGAAGGGGTCATATTATAGCAAGATCATTGCCTAGGAATGCCAATTAAATAGTTTTAAAAAATCAAAAAAACATATGAGAATCTTAATCTCCATAAATTAAAATTAAATCTTATATAACTCACAAACCATAATGTTTTTTGTTTTCACGCATGTAGATTTTAGATAGTGTTATATATTTGTCAAGTGATATTTGACATCATAAAATATGATGTGAAATTATTTGAAAGATGATGATGAAATTAATTATTATATGTCGCCTAAATTATTTGAAAACTTATTATGATATTAATTATTATATGTTATCTCCATGTGTTGTAATGTATTTAGCAGCATAATATAACTAATAGATTATAAGTTGAGCATATAATTTAAAACTCGGTATTTACATACCTTTGATTTGATATTAATATTGATATTATTTTAACTTACATATTATTACATATTACTAGAGTAATATGTTTTCTTTTTATATAGAAAATCCTATTTTGAAGACCATTTATATTTTTTTTGATGGTTCTACCAAAGTACATATATATTTTTTAGGCTTTGTAGCTTTTTTTAGTGGTATGTACGTACGTTTTTTAGATTAAGATAAAATTGACTAATTTAATGGTATAAAATAATGATTCCATTAATTTAAATAAAAATCGATGATAAGATTATATAGTACATGTGGCGGCCTAAGAGCGCTTGTAGAAGCACCACGTGACCATATTTTATTTTTATAGTATAGAAAATCCTTTTTTCGATGGTTATAACATCATATATATATATATATATATATATATATATATATGCTTGTGTGGCGCGCGCACAGCCCATCGTGGGGTGGCCGATCTCTAATTTGAAAACTCAAATTGAAAATACGAACCGTTCAAATTGTTGTATACCAAATTTTATATTTTTTTGAATTTTTTTACTATTTTATCGATAGGTCAAAAATGCAATAATCCAACGATTTCGGAGTATCTATTTTATTGTATTTTTGACCTATCGATAAAATAGTAAAAAAATTAAAAATGTAAAATTTGGTATACAATGCAATATTAATATATAGAACAATTTGAACGGTTCGGATTTTTAATTTGAGTTTTCAAATTAGAGATTCGGCCACGCCCACACGGATGGCGTATGGCGCGCACACAATATATATATATATATATATATATATATATATATATATATATATATATATATATATATATATATATATATGTGTGTGGCGTCTGCATGCCTCATCGTCATGTGGCGTGGCGAATCTCTAATTTGAAAACTCAAATTGAAAATCCGAACCGTTGAAATTGTTCTATATATTAATATTGCCTTGTATACCAAATTTTATATTTTTTGAATTTTTTACTATTTTATCAGATAGGTAAAAATGCAATAAAATAGATACTCCGAAATCGTTGGATTATTGCATTTTTGACCTATCTCGATAAAATAGTAAAAAATTCAAAAATGTAAAATTTGGTATACAAGGCAATATTAATATATAAAACAATTTGAACGGTTCGGATTTTCAATTTGAATTTTCAAATTAGAGATTCGACCACGCCACACGGATGGACTGCGGCGCGCACACAAAGCTATATATATATATATATATATTCCTTTTACTTTAGGGCTTTATAGTTTTTTATCGTGTACATATGTTCTTTTTAAGTGAACAGTATATCAATGTTTTTTTGTCTTTATAGCATTTTTTATCGTAGGTGCGTGCGTTCTTTGTTTTTTCCAAATGAACAGTAGCTAAAAGTATTTTTTTTATTGTACGTGCGTAACTATTTCCATCTTTTCAGTAACCGGATTCTCTAGAACGCAAAAAGCTTAAGTATTTTCGGTAACTGGATTCTCAAAACAATAACATGTCCACTAATTTAAATAAAAATCAATAATAAAACTATAGAATGCGATATAAGAATTTAGTTACGTCATATGACGACTTAGGAACCTAATAGATAAGCATTCTATCATCTATTTTGTATATACATAAAGTTGCATCCAATCATTTAAAAATTTGATTTTGTTTGACAATAAAAATAACAAATTTTGTGACTAGGCACGGGGCGCCAAATAAATATGGACAACAATGTAACTAGATTAAGAGGAATAACAAACGTTGACAACCTGTGGGATGCCCTCAAGGAGTATGATCCGATGGCTGTCGATAGGAGAGGATATTGTTTTACTGTTGAAGTGTTGATCGGATCGGGAAGAGCAGTGCAAAAAGAAACAACAGACTTTATATAATATCGCTTGTGCAATATATTAATGTGATAGTTTTTAAAGTATGACGTCCTAAATACTTGTAATTAAAATTTGATATTTATATCATTAATATAGTAAAAAATATTAAGATATAATATGCGAAAATGATATTGATATATTTGAATGGGGGTGATTGATATCGATGGTAGTGTAAACAGTGCTAAAATATTTATATTATAAAAGATAATTTAAATATTAGAAATTCTTATATTTGGAAACAAATAAAACATCTACAAAAGATAGTTTTTGACAAATGTGTATTGGAGACCGAGTCAGAATAAGGAGCCAGGACTCGTTGACCAAGCTTCGCCGTTTCCGACGAACGGCGCCGTCTGCAACACCCATCCCTCGATCATCGCCTGCGCCGCCCGCCGGTTGTCGCCGGCCGCCATGTGCCCGGCCCCGACGACGACAGCGTTCGCGAGCGCCCCCGACCTCTGCACGTACCCGGCGAGCTTACCGTCCCCGAGCCGCCACACGGCGCGCTCCGCGGTGAGGAACGCGCCCAGGCCAGGCCACTCCAGCTCCCTCACCCACGCCTCGACGGACGCCGGCCCGCTGTGCAGGTCGAACACTCCCTGGAACAGCAGCACCCGGAGGCCATCCGACGCCAGGACGGCGTCCACGTCGCCCTTGGCGCTCTTCATGATGTCGTCGGCGAGCGCCTCGGACACGGCCTTGCTGCAGCGCGCCCACTCCACGTCACTCCTCGCGCCCAGCGCCGCCTTCGCCTCGCCGGTGTTGAGGAAGTCCCGGAGCGGCTGCGTCGGGTACTTCTTTTCCCGCGCGTAGTTGAAGGGCGTAGCGACGCCGGTGACGTTCTTGAGGAAGGCAATGATCCTGTTCCTCTCCCTTCTCGCCGCGGCCCGTTTCTTGGATTTGATCAGGCTTACCGTCCTGTCCTGCATTTCTTCGACCTTGGCCTTCTGGTCGGCGTTGATCAGCCCCGCGAAGTATGCCTGGTCGGCGTGCACGGTCACCTGCGCCACCGGGTGCGTCATGCCGTTGCCGATGGCGACGCCCTGCAGGTTCACCCTACGGTCGTCCGGGAGCTTGGCGTTGGCGTCGAGGATGTGCGACGCGGCCTCGGGGATGTACTTGCCGGCGTAGCTCTCCCCGGTGAGGAACAGCGGGCGCGCTCGGAAGGCGTGGTCGAGCGCCATGAACGACTGCAGAGCCGCGAGGAGGTGCGCGGCGATGGTGCGCTCGTCGGTCGGGATGTCGTCGTAGGAGACGGGCGCGCTGAAACCGGCGCCGAGCGGGTTGTCGATGAAGATCACGCCGAAGCGGCGGTTCCACCGGTTGTCGTTGCTGGCGAGGGCGGAGGTGGAGTCGAGGAGGAGGTAGGGGCCGATCTCGGCGAAGTTGCCGATGAGGGAGGAGCAGCCTGGGCCGCCCTGGAGCCATACGAGGAGCGGCACGGCGGAGGCGGCCGGCGTGATGACCGGGTCGGTGGCCTCGTAGAACGCGAAGTAGAGGGAGTTGGTGGACGTGATGTTGAGGTATCCCGACCTCGTGGGGCGCGCCTCCTCCGGGAACTGAGCGGCCGCAGCCGCATGGGAGGTGGACGTGGCGGCAGTCAGGACGACGGCGAGGACGGAGACGGCGGCGGCGCGGGAAAGAAACGGCGCCATGTTGCGGCTGTGCTTTAGCGCGACCATTGGCTGCTACTGCTGTGAATGCGCACGGCAGTAGACTTAATACCTGATACTAGTGGCGATTTTCTATGCATGTGACATCTTGCATGACGCCTCGAGATGTCGACAATTAATCTGAAACTATATAGTGCATCATAGAGAAGGTCAGTACCTGACTTCTCTAATCTGGGATCTCTGGAGTTTGGTTTTGGAGGCTTGGAATTTGTGTTACAAGAAAACACAGAGCAAGAATTGATCCAGAACCGTTTTATTCAACACTATTGTTCCTGTACAAGGATCTGAAACAGAAAACCGATGCACACATATACAAGCCATGGCGACGACTGTAGTTTATGCTCGCTATTTGTAACAGCTAACATAACATAAATGTGAATCTTGATCCTATGCCTAATTCCCCCCAATAGTCGGGTGCACCTTATATGGAGCGAACCTAGTAGCTTCAGTGACACGCTCAGTAGAGGAAAATCATGAATTCTCTAGACCTAATTCTGCTCAAGTGTATGGTGGAATGTCTTCGAGATTATTGGCCTAACGTCCTCCACACCAACAAGCGTCTCCAAGAATGGGAGTAACTCGACCAATTCCTGGTCTGAGGGGTCTTCAAACCAGCTCTTTATTGGTATACCATTGTCCACTTGCAACTGGAAAACCTGAAAGAAAAGATGAAGATTTACTTGCAACAAGAAATAGGCAGCTAAGAAATAATAAGCATATGTGTGTACATAGTACTTGACCAGTTAAAAAGAGTTATAAAGCTCTCTGTTCAATTTAGAAGGAAGCAATTAGATGCCCAGATCGCCGTTCCATATTTCCAGCAACCAAGTCTAAGTCTAGAACTATAGAAAAGGAAACACTTCGACCTGTCAATATAAGCATATACAGTATTCCAGAAAAAGGCATGCTACCTGTGGAGTATTGTCAACTATTACAACTTTTGCCAGGTCAACTCCAAGAATTGTCAGATCCTTTGTATAGCAACCATCAGAGAATATACATGATTCACGATAAATACGGTTTGAAATCAACCTCCCATCAGGGTCAAGTCTATCTATTAGTTGCTCGGCATAGATTCTCTGGCTAGCTGTGAAAATGACAAGCTCAAACATCTGAGCTACATTCTCAAGAAACATCTTCAGATGAGGTCTTTGCCTAACATAAACTGTATGATTCTTCATATTAAAGAAAACTTGAAGGGTGAAATCAACATTGTCACAATGATCCAATGTTGAATGTACAAGAGTCTCTGCATATGAGAAATAGTTAAGATTATGTCAGAAAAGAAAATTGTGGCAATAAGGATGCTGATATATTACCTGAATTTCATTATCCTTGAGAGCATCCTATAACAGTGGGCAGTGGCTAACTTGTTACCCCATAGAAATAAATAAATGTAAAAGCTATGACTCCCAGAAGAAAGAGCATTAGCCATAAACCATGTATTGGGAGCTTAAATATTTTATACTCATAAATGTAAAGATGGTTTATAAATAAGCTAAGTGAAATTGCCACATAAAACTTCCAAGAAAGCAGAAACATAGGATCCATGTCATCCGAGATATCAATGAGGACATAACAGGACCGCTTTAGATAAACTTCATGATTATAGAGCATAATCAAAAAGTTGTTCTTGTGCTTCATTTTATTATTTTGGTGGGATATTGTTCAATAGCTGGTCATCAACTGTTATAGTTTCCAGCTGATGTAGAATAACTCACAAATTCAGAACAAAGAACACTCAATCAAATGTAAGATTGAATGATGTGAAGTTACTGCCAGCTTACCGTCCAAATCCAGAACAAGAGTGATTTGTTTTGATCTTGCTGATTTTGATAGACGACTGGGTGAGTCGACATCCATTAAATCAGGCAGGCCTCTAGAAAGTGGTTTTTCATCAACATATTCAGTTACCGCAACATCTCGAGAGGCACAATTACTTTCAGTTTCTGAATCTGAGGGCTTCATTTGAAGGTATGATGATGTATCATCAGGGGACTCATCAGTAGAGTTATTTTGCTCCTCAGTATCATTGAGGGACAGGAGCGCAACAGGCCGCTCTA
Source organism: Oryza australiensis (assembly GCA_019925245.2). NCBI lineage: Eukaryota > Viridiplantae > Streptophyta > Magnoliopsida > Poales > Poaceae > Oryza > Oryza australiensis. The sequence goes on from JAIFGZ020000044.1 coordinate 1,792,866, forward strand.
CCATGTCAACAAGATTCATACAGTCATGATGGGAAGAACTAACATCATTTGTAAAACCCATCAAGCTATCAAACTGCACAGCAGAGATGCTTTCTGAGAAGTAGAAGTCCAGAACATCCCAAACTTGGAATTCACTTCCAGTATTGTATCCTTCATCATTGCTACTAAGAATCAGCTGAAGGAACTCATTGTTTTCATCCATTGCTGCAGCAACAGAAAAATGAAAAAAAAAGAAGAGAGAGAGCGAGAGAAAACATTCAGTTACCAAAATATGAAAGTCTGGTTTCAATTCATATACAAGTTGACAACTTAAATGACTGAAAGGGTTGGTTACCTGTAGTATTGTGGTTCATCTCTTTTACCTGAAGACCGCTGTACGGGTCAGGCAAGAGGACAGTCTCCAGACTAGATGATGATGGTACTGATATAGGGAGCTACAAAAATAAATGATAGTGAATAATCCATATGGCTCCATAGCTTTTCAGAAACGGAAACAATATGTATGCAGATGGCACGAATAACAACAAAATTAGATTATTCTCTTAGATTTTACAGAAAGCCAGTTATGATTATCATCTAAGCCATTTTTACTAATATAGCATATCCTGTATGAGCAGTTGTATCTCCAGGCACTGGTAGCTTTATGACAGTGAGGAACTGATGTTCAAAAGCCGATTCCAGAATTAGTAAAATTAAGAATTGAGTGAAGTGCACGGTCGGTCCCTAAACTTGTGCCGATGTGTCATCTAAATCCCTAAACTCTCAAAATGTATTTTTGGTCCCCGAACTTGTCATGAATGTCATATTGGTCCAGACGGGCTCCAACCAGCTTCGTCAGCTGACGTGGCATGTCACAGTAGCGCTTACATGTTAGTGGGATCCACATGTCAGTCACGTAGAAAAAATAAAAAGAGAGGAGAAAAAGGTGTTTTTAATTTTGAAAAAATAAATTAAAAAAAGGAGAAAAAAATATGTTCTTAATTTTTTTCGATATGTGACTGACATATGGGTTCTACTAACACATAGGCACCATCATGGCATGCCACGTCAGCACACGGAGCGGGTTGGAACCCGTTTAACCTGTATGACATCCAGGATAAGTTCGAAGACCCAAAAATGCATTTTGAATCAAGTATCTAGATGACTAATCTGCACAAGTTTAGAGACTGCCCGTACGCTTTACTCTTAAGAATTATATTTGTGGAAAAATCACAGTTAAGGAGTATGGGTTAGTAAATGCCAATTCCAATGACTGACCAGTACGATTTCCTAACTTTAGTTCATGTTGTTAGAGTATATAGTTTCATAATTTATATTACAAAAGAAGATATTAGCTTTGAACAACTTCAATCCGTTGCCTCATGATGTCCAAATATAGCTTTGATGGAACAAAGGTTATCTGAGTAGTAACTTTTCATCAGCCCTTTAAGTTTTGCAATTAGCTAATAAGCAAAGAACACGAACTCTATCTCTGCACAGATAAACAATATGATAATGTGAGCCTACACTGTCCTGTATCTGTTGGATACAACAGTGGAGCGGAGCTGTCATGGTTAAGTCTCTTTGGTTGGTTCTTAATGCATGTAAGACTAGCCACCTCATTTATCAAAACAGGTTCACATTGTTTTATCTCTATATTTGTTGTAACCTACACCAGTAATCAAAGTATTTGCTTCTGAGAAACAGAAGAAATCTGATGACAGAGGATATTGAGAAAATATTAGCACGTATCAGGAACATAAATAATTCATTAGGCAATTTATAATGGAAAGAAAAACAGTTAATACCATAGATCTAGGGCCACAGGACAAAAATGATGGTGGCGGTACACCGGTGGTTTCTGCATCATATTCATCCTGTAAAAAACTGACTTCAGCGATTCCAAAGTTTTCCCCTGATACTTCAGAAGTAGAGCAAACTGCAAAAGAATAGAATAACTAATTGAAATTGAACACACAAATTTGATGGTCTTGAGAAGAAAAATTAGTGGTATATGTACTAACTAACGAATAGTATTAACATGATAAACTGTGTTTGTGCTGAACATGTCCGTATCTCCAACTGTTTGTAAAGGGGCAGTTCTATGTTCTGCATACATAATAGAACTGGAATTATAAAAAAAGAAACTGTAGCACATGCGGCCTTGGAAAACTACAATACGTTTGCTTGTATTAAACTAATTTTGTTTCTGAAGCACACGGTAATTTTGTAAACTTGATATTTTTTATCCGGTGAGATGGTGAAAATAATCTACCTCTAAGATTCCAATTTTTGTGCTCAGCAGTCAGCACACAACAAAACCAACAGGATATTCTCTTTAATAATTTCATTTACAGAGAAGTTTGTTTGTACCGCAAGCAGTTTTAAGCAAACACGGTATAACAGTGTTAACGTTCTTATTTATGTGAGAAAACTGCATCTGAGACTGAGAGCAAACCAGTGTATTAAATAAATTCAAGGTGTTCTGTTCAGGTCGGCGTTCACCCTATGCACTATAATTCAAGGGGTAAGTAGTCACGTATGCATCTTTGGCTGGCTATTTCTGGTGTGTTGTTCACAATACAAACTAGTGACTTCTGCTATAGTGCTAAATCAACATGGCCACACTTCTTGTTTTAGTAACATGCCCAGCACCGAAGATTCATGGCCTCATGCATCCCAGGAAGCGCATGCACTTGCAGAGTCGCTGGTGCTAAAAGCATAGAATCAAAAACAACTTTTGCAGTGCGGCTGGTTCAGGTGTATGCTGAGCAGAAATCCTTCAAAATTAGCCATAGCAAACAAAGTCAAGATTAGTATAAATACGGACTTTACCATTTTGATGACTTAGAAGTGTTGACCCCACCGCTGTTCTATCGAATGTAATCTCTTGAGACTGTGAGTCTTCCGATATTTCGGTGGTCTTGCAAAATGGACGAAGCTCCTGCGTCCCTAAATAGTCGGTGCTTAACATTTTATTCATCCTTAATGCAGGCATTTGCAAAAAGCATGTTGAAAGTACTGCAGTTCCAGTAGGAAAAGTCCAACTGTTGAAACATTTGATATCACTAAAGACATTAGTGGAGAAAAGTGAAGCTCGTAAAATATCTACAGACTAATGATCTACTGGAAAGAACATACTTTACCCATATGTTCGTAAGAAATTAGAGCCAGCCACCATTTTTTTTCCAAATCTACCACTAAAAAAAACACTCACTCCAATGAATTCACCAATCGAACAACCCTTTCAAAATCTTCAAACCCTCCTAGCAATCAACAACTTTAACACCAACTAAAATCCCTTCCTTTCCCCTCCCTCTTTTATACTTTCCCACGAAACAAATCTTCATTCAACTTGTCAGGACAGTAATTAAGATCAGAAACTAAGCTACAGCAGGAACGCAGCCTACAGAATTCCCCAAACACATTCCACATCTCAAAAGTTCACTACTCCTTTCCACCGAGCAGCCCGAAAACCTTCACACAAACATAATTTCTCTATACTTCGGCCCAAATTTTTGAGCTTACAAATATTTCTCACGGATAAGAGCTCAACCACCCAACAACTTGCTGAAACATACTCAAGCAATCAAACATGTACCACCCTACACAAGCGGAAGCATCCCCCAGCTCAAATTACACAAAACCCACAAGAATCACAGAGAACCGAGCCCGAGCAGGAAATCGAGCTCCGGAAATCCCCGACCAAAGCAGAGCTCGAGCGAGGAAAGGAGAGGCGGCACGTACCCGAGAAACACCCAGCTCTCGCCGCCGTACCCTTGCAGAGCACGATCTCTCTCCCCTCTCGCTCAGCCTCAGTCTCGCACAAATGCACAGGGAGAAGGGAGAGGAGGGGAGGGAGGGAGCGAGCAAGCAAGCAAGCGCGCAAGAGGAAGGCGAGGCAGAGCACAGGTAGGGGACAGCTCGATCGCTCGCTAATCCCGCACCACATATAATCTACGCGACCGATCCGCGTCCGAGTCAAGGTCTCCCCCACGTTTCGCCACGGTCACTGACGTCTGGGCCCAAAAGGCTCCGGCCCCGCGGAGGCGTAGACGCGGGTAGCAGTTAACGTAGCCTTCGCATTTTCCCGGGTGGGTTGCGGCTGCTGCCCCTCGCCCACCATTCATTCCACCACTCGTCCGTCCCCGCGTACCAAGTTGATCGCTCACTGACAGGTGGGCACGAGGACATCTGGCCCCGGTGGTCAGTTGGATGAGTTAATCAGAGAACGGTTGGTGCTGGGTATCAGGGGCCGAGGTGTACACGTGGACGGCGAGGATGGGTAGCTCATCATGTCCAGTGGAGTCCACCCGTTAAGTTTAATGTAGCGATTAGTCCCTACTTTATCTAATCGGGCTACTAATCGTACTCCTCGTTTTGGTTAGTCAATGACAAGGTTGGGCCAGTAGATTCCGGGCCCGGCTGTAAGCGACGACGGATCGGTGACGGCCTGGAAGTCTTGGGAATTCATGGAGTTGGTGGGGTACACGTGGACGGCGCTTGATCTTTTGCTCCTCCTTTACGGCTGCGTCCAGTGGCTAGCCGACGCGTGGAACGGGAAACCGGGGGGCTCTGCGGGGGCCGGAGCGCGTGCGGCCATCGCGCGCCAGGTCTGCGGCTCTGCGCGGAGAGAGGGGAGCACCGGCGCTGCCGCAGCGCGCACGTGCGGCGGAGCAAAGAAAGACCGTCGCGGCGCCGCCCATCCGGCGTGCTCGTGACTCGGGAAGCCGTGAGGTCATGAGACTGGTGAGAGCTGTTTCGTCAGCCGCGTAGAGGCATATACCGCGATGACCCACGACGGAAAGCACATATAATTTCTATTTCTTCAAGACTTCGCAACTAGAAAATATTTTTCTTAATGTATAGTCATTAATAATAGTTTTTATAGACTAAAAAATTAAATATGCATCAAAAAAAGAGCTGATAAATTGTGACATATCTTTATGGTGCCTAACCGTAAACGCGTCCACCCCGTTTACGCATCCGAACGCCTTGCGCACGAGCTCTCGATGAGAAGGTCAGGGCGTGACATGCGGTGGCTAGTCCGGGTGGACATAACATCAAGCAGGTGGTGGGGCAGCGCACAATCAACAAGCAAATCAGTGCATCGATCAATCAGTGAATCGATCAATCAACAAGCAAATCAGTGCATCGATCAATCAACAAGAACACGAACGAATCGATCGAACAAGCAAATCAGTGAATTGATCAATCAACAAGCAAATCAGTGCATCCATCAATCAACAAGAACACGAACCTCCTGGAGCAAAACGAAGGAGAGGATTGCGTACTTAGGACTTGGTCGGCGAAGAACCTCCTGGAGACGTCCTTGCAGAGCATCCGACGCATTAGGTCCTTGGCCTCCAGCTAGACATACGCGAACGCACGCGCCGGGAAGCGGAAGTTGCCGCGGAGCACGTACCGAAAGATCTCCACGGCGTGGCACCGTAGAAGGGCACGATTCCGTACAACATCATCTAGAGCACTACCCCGGCGACAGCGGCGGCGGCAGCGACAGACGAGGTCGGGCGAGGTGGGGGCGGCGACGGACAGGGCCGGGCTGGGCCGGGGGCAACGTCGCGCGCGCCCACAGCGCTGCCCCGGCGCGGAGGTTGCTGTCGTCCTTGGTGCCACCGTGGATGTCATGACCCGACGACCAGCAAACGTGGCGACGTCGGCTCCTCCACGCCCGCCGCAGTGGATCCAAAGAAATCACATCGTCCGCCCCCAATGCCAGTCTCCTCTCTCTCGGTTCACGAGAGGACTTCGTTTCTAAAGAAGAAACGATTTCTTTCTTTTCAGCCTTCTCTCTCCTGCCACGTCAGCAAATTTCAATAAATAAGGGGATCATAAATAGAGATAGAAACCACGATAGAGTCTGCATTGGGAGTGCCCTAATATTATGGAACGGTACATCATTTCAACAAAATAATTGGCATCATGATATTTGATACCTATTAATTATTATGTCTGGTATTGGTACCAAATTCAATACGTAGAATATCATGCTGACATCAGAATAATTAGGTATCAGATCTGATGTCTACAAAATATTATGTCTTATATCAGAGATACACTGAAGATATCAGATTTCATCCTACAGTGTTATACATAATGCCAGCATGATACGGGTATCAAACACCGAAGGTATCAGATTCGACATCTATCTGGTACCTATAATATCGCACTGATGTTATGCTGACATTAGCACACATTAGCTATTTTGTTGTAACGGTATACTGTTCTATATGTAGTTATTTTTATAAATAAGCCCATGCCGCATGATGGATACGAACGAAGAGGAAATATATCCCGTGGTACTATGAAATTTTCATGTGGGAATGCTGTTACTTTGGTTTTTCAGGACTGGAGATTGGAAGGTAAAGAGTAGAACAGAAGGTTGCAAGTTCCTGACGGTATATGCAATAAGCATATAGGGTACTATCGAGTGATCTTTTCAAACATATACTATCTTCATCTGACTTTTCTATAACTTTTGATCATTTATTTTATTATTTAATATAAATATATAAAAGTATAAGTTAATATTATAATTTTTGATGATAAAAATAAATGAAGGGTAACGATGTCATATATTTTGAGACGGAGAGAACGTGTGTGTGTATATATAAAAGTAGTAGCAGAGAGAGATTATTTTAGAAGATTTTGAGACGGAGAGAACGTGTGTATATATATAAAAGTAGTAGTAGAGAGAGATTATTTAGAAGATTTTGATGATATTGCATAATACCATGTAACTTTTTATTTGGATCTCGCCTACACAATTACCAAAAATATTCCTCATCTATGTCAAATTTCTTATTTTCCATCAGGTTGAGAACTTGAGACTTAATGGTTCAGATCAAGCTAATCAGGTTGAGAACTTGAGACTTAATGGTTCAGATCAAGCTTTCTATTCTAATACATAGGATAAACCTAGTAATTAGCTTGATCGAAAAATGTCAAACCAAACATACCAGATGAAGGGCAAGTGATAGCAAAAGTAAAAAAAGATCTTGTAGAAAACAATTCATCCCAACGAAAGAAACAAAAAAGAGAACGTTTTCATATTGTCCAGAGCGATATTGAATAGATCAAATCAAATAAAATCAAGCTAAAAAGCAAGTAAGCAACACTATAATAATAATATAAAGGACAGTGGGCTTACCACTTCTTTTTCCGCACGGAGATGATCTTTATTGCATCAGAACGTTTGCAAAATGCATCTAAAACACTCATTTCTAACCTTACAATCTAAGCTCAAGATTACATTAATTCTAAAACCCTGTTTTTTTCTCTCCACAAACGTGTCTTACCCTATTTCTCCCCCTCCGGTGTTTATTTACCCTAAGTTCTTACATCAAGCAGCACTTCAAATCCTAGTAGATATTCCCTCACAATTTTCATTCTAACTCTTTATGAAATCTTTCCAAATTTGAACCTCCTCCAAATTTGACTAGGACTTGTAATCCTACTATCATCTCCTCACATAACTCTTCCAATTCGTTTTACAAACTTTTCAAATTTGGACTCTTTTCAGAATTGACTAGGACTTCTAGTTCTACTAGGATTCTCTAACATACATATCTTCCAATCCGTTTTTCAAACTTTTGAAATTTCAACTTCATCTAAATTTGACTCATTTATCATACACACACCACCATATAAACCCGAAGAACACTCCCTTCCCTCTGCCCCCATACCTCTCCCAGTCTCATCCTTATCCTAACCTTGAAAACTCTAGTTGGGATGTATGAGTTCACTTGAGTTCGTCAGGGTTAGAGAAGGATGCTGAGCATATGAATCGGTGGAGTAGGTGGGACTAATCCAACGGTTAAAAACTTTCTATAAAATGTAATGTCATTTAGCAAATTTGATTTTTATTTGACGCCCACAGAAATATTTGTCCATGCCACACTCTTCTTTAGGAACGGTTTAATAACAGCGAAAATAATAGAGAAATTCATGCCAAATTGACTACTACAAGACTAGTATCAAAAAATGACAGTAATCCTACTCAATGGCCAAATGCCAAATTCACCAACTCCAGCCATGCCTAGTAGTCTCCAGTGATCGATCCAACTAGCTCCAACGAGGCGGCGGTCATAGCTTCATCGTGATACCCTTTTGAACTGCCTCAAGACCTCTCCAAGCACGCAACCATACACGACGATGTTGTAGCCTACGTAGAACCTCTCCCCCTACGCCATCCCTGCCGCCATCGCCACCTGCAAGGCCATCCTGGCCGTCGCGTCCTCTGCAACCGGCTCTGTCATCATGGTCGCCGCGCTCTGCTACACCTTCATGATCTCCTTCATGTCGCCGTCGTAGTAGCTTTCGATTATAGAAACCGGCAATAAGAAAAGGGGTAGCGTACGAGGGCTAAAGTAGATAGTTTGTGAGACAAGGGTTTAGACAGGTATAGGCCCTCTCAACGAGAGGTAATACCCTACTTCTGTTTAGGGATTAAAATCCACCGGATGTTGTATTGATCTGATGATCGAATTGTGAATCTATCTCGCTATCTCTGATTCTATATCCTTGGAGGGCCTCTTGCCCCCTTATATAGGTTGGGGGCCAGGCTTTAAAAGAATAGAAACCTAACCAAATACGGTATCGGTTTTCTAAATCTAATCTATAATATTGTCGAACCAGGACTTTGGGCCGTTTCTTAATACATAATGAAACGTAATACCCAAGTTATGGTCTGTTATATATTCTATATACATAATCTATCCCCTATATCCAGTCGGATGATCCAGCCGTATGGGTATATGATACCCATAATCTCTAAAGTAGCGCTTCGTCGACCGCGCGCTCCGAGTGACAAGCCTTGCCATGCTCTGCATAACTAGTCTCCTGGCTTTGCGGGTTTGGGTTCGGTTGTGAACAGGACTGGAGCTTGTGCCGTTGCCTGAGGAGTGTGTGTGGGTCGCTCAGCCTCTTGCTCGCTCCCGATATATGTGCATGGATCAGCAGATTTTGGCGTCTTGCTTAGATTCGGAGCCACTAATCCGTATCGGAAAGAAAGACGAATCGTCCATCACTGATTCCGAATTTATCCTAGAAAACATTTCTAGATCTGCATAGTTCTCAACTGATCATAACGTCGTCATCTACCTTTATTCAAGAGAAATTTTATGGTTCTAAATTTTATACTATAAATTTTGACACTTCGAGACACCTAGGAGTGTTTGGTTTCTCATATCTCCTTAGCCTGACCCATCTCTCTTATCCAGGCTCAATTTGGCCTGGCTAGGGAGATACACGTGTAGCTGTTTGGTTGTTTACATAGATATAGCGGGGTAGTATGATATTTTGTTTGGTTGGTTGTATGGAGTTGAGGGTGGTTACCTCTTATTTTAGTTGGGTGAGTCCCTCACACCTCCACGAGACGAATGGGGCTGAGGGAGGTGAGTCGACCCACACCACTACTGTTGATGGACAATACGATGGCTCGAAAGATCTCGCTAGCTCCAAACGTGCAAGTCTTAAACTTTGATGAGATACGGGCGTACTAGTCAGTTTGATCCTGTAACTGATAAGATATATAAATTGACGATTAAACAGCCGATCGGCCAACAAGCCAATGTAAAGATACTAGCTTATGTCGATAGGGTTTTGAACAATTGGTTATATGTCCGATGTAGATTTCGATGCCTGGATAAATAATGATACAAGGGCAATCAACTAATGATAATGTAATAACATAATGAACCAATCTGTCGATATAAATATGACAAAGTAGATATCCAATGAACTAATCAGCTGATATTGATATAATGAAGCAAATAGCCAATAAACCAATCAGTCGATATTGATATAAGATATAGGCTCGATGGTTAAAATATACATTGGCTGAAAGTTCGATGTTATTAAATCCAAATGATTAAGTAATCAATGAAACCTTTGCCGCAATCGGCTAAAAGCAATCTTGTGTATAATACTTATAAGCCGATACAACACTTAAATAATTTTTAGATAACTCATCGGCTGAAACCCTGATGAAACAATGATTGATGCCTACTAACTTAAATAAATCTAACTTACAACCACAACCTCATAGGTCAGACCTAACCGATGCAACATAAGGTTGATAATTGCCTGATAGATTTAAACCAGCCGATATGACACCGATTAAAGTGGTCATATATTAAATTTAATCGAGACAGTAAAACCATCGAAGAGAAGTTTAACACATCAGATAAGATTGGCTAACCCTCTGATAAAACATTAGCATAAACCTATTAGCTTAACAAGACTTAGATTATTAATAACAATTTAGTAGGTCAGATCTAACTAATGCCGCACTGGATTGTATATGATAATCTAATACTGAATGAGCTGATAAATCTGTCTAATGTTATGGACATAACAGATCCATCTAAAGCGACATTATGTTTAAAGAAACATCAACTTGATCAGAATATCGAACCTAACCGAGAAAATTCTAACTAACTCGATGTGACTATAAATAGTAATGAAACTAAAGATAGAGATGATATACCAGATAGACAACACTTGCGTCGACCCGATTATAATATTGGACTCAACCGAGAAAGTCCTAGCCATGCCAGCGCAAGTGAAGATGACAGAACTAACTTTCTGTCAGAGGTCGAACTCAATCAATGCAGCTCATGTGCGAAAATAAGAACTCGTCAAAAATAAAACCTCATAAGAGGGTGGCGATGCACCGAAAGTAGAGGTATAATGATCTAAGAAGATAGTTTACAAAGACTCTAGGTATACATATTTATACCCATAGGCCGATAAGAGTCATAACTAGACATGACACAAACTTTTCTAAAGATAAAAGAGAAAACGTAAAGTCTTCGTCGGACATGACACAAACTTTCCTAAATACAAAACTTTTCTAATTAATAGATAAACTTAAGTCGTCATGCAATAATCTTCAAAATTTCTTCTTAAACTCGGTCTCTCCTGAATAAATTTTCATCGGCTATTTGACCTATTTCTTTAACCGAATCCACTAAAGAATCTTATCAAAATTTGACGTTAACACTTACATCCGTGTCTACACCTCTGCTTGCGTCGCTTCATCCATGCTTGCATGCCTCCCTGGCCGGGGAGCGAAGGTCGATACCTGTGTTCCCCTTAGGCTTGGCTCGAAGATGCCTTTTGCACGAAGTCATCCACGTTCGGACAAGTATGCAGGTGACATGTCCCGATTTTAGATCGAGATTAAAAATCATTAAATAATACATTTTCTATAAATTAAGTAAAAAGAAAAATAAATAAATCAAGTGAATTTAATAAGGAAATTTAATTATCCTTTAAAAATATTTTTTTGTAATATTCTCCATGCCCTAAAATACTCTCTAAAATTTTCCGTGAAATTTTGGAGCTCTAGAAATAATTTTAAAAATACATAGAACATTTTAGTAATCATTTAAAAAATTATTTAATTAGTAAATAATATTTTTATTTTTTTTATTAAATACTATTAGTGTCCAACTATTTTCAGAATCTTTCTTGGAATTATTTGAGTACTGGAAGTATTTATATAAATACAAAGATCATTTATCTGATTAAATAAATAGAAAATCAAATTTAAATTCTTTTTCATGTTCCTGGGACCTCTTCGGCCCAGGCCTCTAGAAAGTCTTCTTCTCTCTCTGTTCAGCCCGTTCGTCGGCCCGCTCCATTGCGCAAAGTCTACTTTCACTCCCTTTGGTCTCTCTCTCCTCTCGCCGACAGGGATCGGGCCCCACCTCGTCGCCCCTTGTCCTCTCTCCCGAGCCACCGACAGGTGGCCCCCACCTATCAGGGTCATCCCCGACCTTCATCTGCCTCTTTCGGGCGCCGCCCCACGTCGCCGCTCTCCCCAGCCATCTCGCGCGCTCCCGCACCGCCTCGTCCCCACATGTACGCGTGCCAGCCCCCTCTCCTGCGCTCGGTTTTTCCCACTTCCCCATGGAATCCGTCGCCATTCACCGCCACTACGCCGCACCGGCCGTCCCACTCCATCCGCAAAATCCGCCGCATCGCGGCCTCCCCACCGCCTCCCCGCGGCTTTAAATTGTCCCCGAGCGCCCCTCATGCTTTCCCCTTTCTTTCTCAAGCTCCTAGCGCTCCCTAACTCTCTCCCCATGCGAACCCGCACCGCCGCCGCTCGCCGGCCATGGTCAGCCATGCTCTGCCGCAACCCTAGCCGCCACTGGGTTGCACCACCATCGCCGTCGGCTTTGTCATGCCGAGGGCAACTTCGGCCGCCCCCTTTTTTTCCCTAATAACCACCGGATCGAGCCCTTCGTGTGCTCCCGAGGCGTCGCCGCTTTTAGCCGCCTACGACCGCCAACCACCGTCGCTTTAGCTGCCTAGCCGCCGAGCCGCTCTGCCGCCTTCCCCATTGCATTCACCGTGCTCGCCCGTGCCTCAGTCGGCCCTCCGTCCCCATCGTCCGTCGCTGGATCGTCCTCACGTCGCTGTCACCTCCCCCGCCGGTCGGCCATAGGTGGCGAGCTCTTTTCCCCTTTATTTTTCCCTTCCCTTTCCTTCCCGCGCCACTACCCGTGTCACCATCGACTCCCGCGATGCACGCCGCCGCTCCTCGTGTCGCCGCAGGTGACCGATTGCCGTCTGGCCGCCGTCGTCGGCCGTGCCGCGTGTCGACTTTGCTCGCGCCGCCGCTGTCGGCCTCATCCTTCCCTCCGTCGTCGCCGAAGGGTTACGCGGAAGCTACGCTAGCCGAAAACAAAAAAATTTCTACCGCGCAAACCAGAATACTTGCAAGTAAGGGCCGATAGATCGTTACCGATTGGAGTAGAGTGCAGCAGAATAGCCAATCGGGCAATCCGATCCGAACAGGGTAGCCGATTCCGGAGACAACCGATCAACGGCGCGCAACGTAGCGCGCTCTACGGTATCCACACGTCCGGGGACGTAACGCCGTACACCCGTGTGCTAGCACGCGATGCAAGGCTAGGGTTTGGCTCGAAAGTGGGAGGGTTTCCGTGGAGATTGATCTCGGCGACTTCGTTGCACGCGATGCAATTGATATGCAGCAGCTCTCCACCCCTCCCTCCTTTATATAGAGTTGGCCGACTTGGATTAGTAGCCGCTCGACTCTATTTTGAATTGGATCTCATCCGTATCTCATATAGAGTTGGCCGCTCACACGTCGTAAGCCCATAGGACTCTATTTTGAATTGGATCTCATCCGTATCTCATATAGAGTTGGCCGCACACACGTCGTAAGCCCATAGGACTCTATTTTGAATTGGATCTCATCCGTATCTCATATAGAGTTAGTCGCCCACACGTCGTAAGCCCATAGGACTCTATCCGATCGAGCCGTATCCGAGTCCAACTCGAATGCCTGTTCTTATCCCCTTAAGCGTGCGACCCGTAGGTTCGGTATACTCGGTTTCGGCTATAGTCTAACTTAGCCGATCGTCGGCTCGAGTCCAACTCAGCCGACTGTCAACACGGCGCCTAGCAAGCACATATTGACACCATAGTATACAAGAATATAATATCGGCTCGAACCTCGTAATGTGTACACAAATCCCTTTGCCTCACGATACCGGTTAAGCTATAGGCAAGATGTGTGCCATCCCTTCAATAACTTAACCATTCACTCGAACCGTATTGGATTATCCGTCTATTGATTGACTCCTCAATCAACTTAGCATGGCCATGCATTTCCATAATCCATTACCTCGAGGGCCCGAGATATCTCTCCAAAGGAGGGGCAAATTCCATCTTGATCACTCACATCCCACTCCATGTTTCATAGCAAACCCGAAAACTACCTTTATAACTACCCAGCATTCGAATAGCGTTTTGTAGTCCCAAAGTAGGCTACTACACATGTTGGAATCCATGGTGATCTCGGGTTTAAGGACTTTGTACCAACACTACCCGAGACCAACTAATGGCACATTAATTCCGTAGTGTCTCATGGTGGGTCTATCCAACAATGTGTTCTCCAACACATGTGTCCATGTTTATTGATTTGGTATCACCATACCCATGATCTATGAGACATGATCATCAATCAATAAACATGCCGATCTTAGAATCATATTTGTTCCAACAATATGACATATGATCGGGATCGTTTAGAAATAGATTCATACATATCGAGTCTCATAAATAAGTCACGTACTTATTGATCAATACAAGATGTCTATTTCATGGAACCGAATAACACTTTATTCATAAATACATAAACATTGACGTGATATCCAACATCTCCATGTTGCCTCTAGGGCATATCACTAACAATCTCCCACTTGCACTAGAGTCAATCATGTAAGTATCTAATACCCATTGCTCTTGTGTGCGCCTCATGCTTCGGCCGAGGGAGAGGTTTTGTCGCGGATCGGCTATGTTGAGATCCGTGTGCACTTTGCATATCTTGACATCACCTCTGTCCACAATCTCGCGGATGAGATGATATCGCCGAAGTATGTGTTTGGACTTATGATGTGACCTCGGCTCCTTGGCTTGCGCAATGGCTCCACTATTGTCACAATAGAGAGACATTGGACCGCCGTACTAGTCATCACACCAAGCTCGAAACAAATTTCTTGATCCAAACAGCCTCCTTTGCAGCTTCCGAAGCGCAATGTACTCGGCCTCCGTTGTAGAATCGCAAGTATCCCGCTTGGAACTCTTCCACTGACCGCGCTCCGTTCAGCGAACACGAACCCAGATTGCAATCTATAATCATCCTTGTCTGTTTGGAAGCTAGCATTGGTGTAACCACTTACAACGAGCTCTTCTTCACCTCCATAGACTAGGAACATATCCTTAGTTCTTCTCAAGTACTTAAGGATATTCTTTACGCAATCCAGCTGACCTTCACCTAGATCCGATCGGTATCCGCTCGTAGCACTTAAAGCGTACGAGACATCTCGGGCGTGTACAAAGCATGGCATACATGATGGATCCAATTGCCGAAGCATATGGAACCATACCCATCTTATTCCGCTCATCATGTGTCCGAGGACACCGATTCTTGCTAAGATTGATGCCATGTGACATAGGCAAGAAACCTTTCTTGGAATCATGCATGTTGAACCTTTTCAACACCTTGTCAATGTATGTACTTTGGCTTAATCCAATTAGCCTCTTGGATCTATCTCTATAGATCCGAATGCCCAATATGTATGTGCTTCCCCTAAGTCTTTCATGGAAAAACTATTTTTCAATGAAGACTTGACTGATTCTAGCATAGGGATATCATTTCCAATCGTAATATGTCATCCACATATAAGATTAGAAATACAATTGCGCTCCCACCGACCTTTTTGTAAACACAGCCTCTTCTTCATTTTTGATGAAACCAAACCCTTTGATTACTTCATCAAAACGAATATTCCAACTCCGAGATGCTTGCTTCAATCCATAAATGGATTTCGTAGCTTGCATATCTTTCAGCGATTCTGGATCGACAAAACCCCGAGGTTGTATCATGTATACATCCTCGCTTAGGTTTCCATTCAGGAAAGCCGTTTTGACATCCATTTGCCATATCTCATAATCGAAATATGCAGCAATCGCTAGGATAATCCGAATAGATTTAAGCATTGCGACGGGCGAGAAGGTTTCATCATAATCAACTCCTTGAATCTGTTTAAAACCTTTCGCCACCAATCGCGCCTTATAGATGTGAACATTTCCATCCATATCGGCCTTTTCTTAAAAACCCATTTACACTCAATGGTTTTGACACCATCAGTGGATCAACCAAGTTCCAAACTTGATTGTCGTACATGGATTCTATTTCGGATTTCATGGCTCCAAGCCACTTGTTGGAATCGGGTCCCACCATCGCTTCCTCATAGGTCTTAGGTTCATCGTTGTCCAACAACAATATATCACATTGTTCCGCACTGTGTACTGTCGGTGCACGACGTGATCTTTCGGACCTCCGTGGGCGGGTGTATCTACAACGGTGGCGCAACACTTTGCACCTCCCGTTGTGGTTCCGTGGTCGCTGAAACATTTTCGGTGTTTCTTGAACTTCTTCAAGATGCACCCTCGCTCCCACTAACCCTTCTTGAAAGAAACTCTTTCTCCAAGAAGACACCGTGTCGGGCGACAAACACTTTGCCTTGTTCCCGATTATAAAAGTAATATCCCTTAGTTTCCTTAGGATATCCCACAAAGAAGCACTTGTCGATTTGGGTGTGAGCTTGTCGATCAAACGTTTTACATAAGCGTCGCATCCCCAAATTTTGAGAAAAGACAAACTAGGGGTTGCCCCTGTCCATATTTCATATGGTGTCTTTTCAACCGACTTAGATGGAACTCTATTTAGTGTGAGCGCAATGTTTCAAGAGCATATCCCCGAAGGATAACGGAAGATCACTTTGGCTCATCATCGACCGCACCATGTCCAACAAGGTGCGATTTCTCCGTTCGGACACCCCATTCCATTGTGGAGTTCTGGTGGAGTCAACGTGGAACAATTCCACAATCTTTCGATGATTACCAAACTCTTGGCTCAAGTATTCCCTCCACGATCGATCGTAGAAACTTGATTGTTTTCCCTAAATGATTCTGTACTTCATTCCGGAATTCTTTGAACTTTTCAAAGGATTCGGACTTATGCCTCATTAAGTAGATATAACCATATCTACTAAAGTCATCAGTAAAGGTAATGAAGTATTGATAACCACCTCGCCGTTGAGCTCATTGGTCCACATACATCGTATGTACGAGTGCCAATAAGTCACTTGCTCTCTCACTATGTCCCGTGAAAGGTGCCTTTGTCATCTTACCAAGTAAACAAGACTCACATGTCTCAAATGATTCAAAATCAAAAGAGTGAAGCAATCCATCCTTATGGAGCTTCTCCATGCGTTTCTTATTTATATGGCCTAAGCGACAATGCCGATAAACGTGGGGTTTATATCATTAGAGAGTTGCCTTTCGTATTAATGTTATAGATGGGAGACGCTTCAAGATTCAAAACGTACAATCCATTCACCAATGGAGCATGAAAATAGAACATATCTCTAAGATATATTGAACAACCATTGTCCATTGATCTAAAATCATATCCTTCCGCTTGCAAACATGAAGCGGAAATAACGTTTTGACATAGTGTTGGAACACAATAACAATTATTTAATTCCAAAACTAATCCCGAAGGTAGATGAAGTGTGCTCGTGCCGACAAGAACGTAGCAACGCTTGCTCCATTGCCGACGCGCAGTTCACCTCGCCCCTTCTCAACCCTCTACTTCTTCTCATTCCCGCAACGATTTGCAAATATGAGCTACCGATCCGGTATCAAATACCCAAGAGTCGTAGGTGAAGTAGCAAGATTAATGTCTATAACATTAATACCGGCGTAAGTCGTACTTTGCTTCTTCTTGAGATCCTCCATGTACTTCTTGCAGTTCCTTTTCCAGTGGCTCTGTCTCCTTGCAATAGAAGCAAACGGATCATCGATGTCGCCGACCCTTCTTGCCCTTCTTTGCATTAGAGGCACTCGCGATCTCATCGGGAGTTAACTTCCTCTTGGTGCAAAGTTTCTTGACAGTGGTTTGCGTTTAGCCTTCGCATCATCATCACATGATGACCATTCTTCTCGGATACTCTCCTCACTGCCTTTAGCATCCCATGCAATTCAGCCAAGGTTCTATCCATATTGTTCATGTGATAGTTTAATATGAATGGCTCGAAGCTCGGAGGGAGCGACCGGAGAATCACATCGCAGCCAACTCTTGGCTAAGGGAAAACCTAGTTTTTCCGGACTCTCAATGTAGCCAATCATTTTTATCACATGCGGATCGACGGGATTTCCCTCAACAAGCTCGCACGCAAACAAGGACTTTGAGGTGTTGAACCTCTCGGCCCGAGCTTGGTTCTCAAACATGCCACGCAGTCCCCGAATAATAGTGTGAGCATCACCGCTCTCATATTGCTTTCGAAGCTCGGGGACATTGTAGCAAGCATGAGACACTTATATCTAGGGCATCATTAGTGTGCTTCTCATAAGCCCTCCGTGCGCTTGCGGTGGCATTATTTGGCAAATCCTCGGGATAGGGTACTTCAAGAACGTACTCCTTACGCTCTTGCTTGAGAACAATTCTCAAGTTGCGATACCAATCCATAAAGTTTGTTCCATTTAATTTTTCTTTTCGAGAATAGATCGCAAATTAAAGGTACGGGTGTAGTAATAACCGCCATTTATTCTACAAAGAAAAAGCAAAGTTTAGCACAATGTTTATGTTATGTCTTTTGTTAAACAATTTAACATAAGACTCCCATTACGTATTTTCCACCTTCCCTCTAGGTTACGTATTGGGTCAAGATCCACATGTTAGTTAATTTTCTAGTGAGCTTTGGCATCACCTGCTAGAAAATTAGTAACATCGGTAAGCAACTCCTTGCTAATCACATCTCTATGTGACTCTTGTTGTTGGTGTGGCATCTCCATGCCCCGGCCCCAACCTATGCCCCAAGGCCCAAAACTGTTTTGATAGCCTTGTTAAGTAAACCAAATATTCTGCCGTATATGTCCGACATATACCCCTCGTGTTATGATAGAGAATGACACTCGCTTTGGACCCACCATTGACGAGCATAACGGTGACGGGTGCAACATTTGGAAGGGCATCATTACTACTTAATTTTGTGAGGGATGCTATCCTATCAAACAAACATATCACATATGAAAACAGTAGAATAGCATATAATGAAATAGTATGGCCCCCTTCACATGGTGATCTCCATCTCCATGCCGGTGTACAGGATCTCCATCTTCATCACCGTTCTTTCGAGTGCCGAATGCTTGATTTCTTCAAACAAAGCTACTACTATAGAAGCTCTAATTGAAGATTACATCGACTCGCAGGTCGTGAAAGAATATTACAAGCATTGCACGTATGAAAGAATATTACAGGATTGCACATATGAAAGAATATTACATGCATCACATGCATCTTATACATACAATAGGGCCATACCATCTCAAAGCATTCTCTCAAAACAAGTTAGGCGTAGAAACGTTTTCTACTTATCGCAAAGCTACGACATCGAGACGACCTATAAGGGGGTACGCACACGGCGGTCCCGCTAGCCGGTTAGCGGGCGGGGGTCGAGGGGAACCGCCCCGGGCTTCGGGCAGCGCCCGAACACCACACGAAATTCATAGATCCAATCTATGAAATTGCTTACGGAAACCATATCGGCATAATCACATTATGCCGTCCCGATACACTATCAAGGGAGATGGTTTGCGCAGCGCGAGCAGCAAACAAGATCGGACTACGAGATAGCTTCGGCATAATCACATTATACCGTTCCGATACACTATCAAGGAACGCTATCTCGGCCGACTCAAACCGAGTTCTATGGATATTGCTTCGACGTAATCACATTACGCCGTTCCGATACACTATCAAGGAACGCAATTACCATGAACTCTCCTCAACAAATCCCGTAAAACCGATTGATCTAATCAACCCGTGCGCAAAACTTGTTCCAGATCCAATCTAAAACCCGAACTAAGCAAGAGAAGCTCGATACCACCGAAGGGTTACGCGGAAGCTACGCTAGCCGAAAACAAAAAATTTCTACCGCGCAAACCAGAACACTTGCAAGTAAGGGCCGATAGATCGTTACCGATTGGAGTAGAGTGCAGCGGAATAGCCAATCGGGGCAATCCGATCCGGACAGTGTAGCCGATTCCGGAGACAACGCCGATCAACGCCGCGCAACGTAGCAGCGCCTCTACCGGTATCCACACGTCCGAGGACGAACGCCGTACACCCGTGTGCTAGCACGCGATGCAAGGCTAGGGTTTGGCTCGAAAGTGGGGAGGGTTTCCGTGGAGATTGATCTCGGCGACTTCTGTTGCACGCGATGCAATTGATATGCAGCAGCTCTCCACCCCTCCCTCCTTTATATAGAGTTGGCCGACTGGGATTAGTAGCCGCTCAGGACTCTATTTTGAATTGGATCTCATCCGTATCTCATATAGAGTTGGCCGCTCACACGTCGTAAGCCCATAGGACTCTATTTTGAATTGGATCTCATCCGTATCTCATATAGAGTTGGCCGCACACACGTCGTAAGCCCATAGGACTCTATTTTGAATTGGATCTCATCCGTATCTCATATAGAGTTAGTCGCCCACACGTCGTAAGCCCATAGGACTCTATCCGATCGAGCCGTATCCGAGTCCAACTCGAATGCCTGTTCTTATCCCCTTAAGCGTGCGACCCTGTAGGTTCAGGTATACTCGGTTTCGGCTATAGTCTAACTTAGCCGATCGTCGGCTCGAGTCCAACTCGCCGACTTCATCACAATGCGCCTAGCAAGACATATTGACACCATAGTATACAAGAATATAATATCGGCTCGAACCTGTAATGTGTACACAAATCCCTTTGCCTCACGATACCAGTTAAGCTATAGGCAAGATGTGTGCCATCCCTTCAATAACTTAACCATTCACTCGAACCGTATTGGATTATCCGTCTATTGATTGACTCCTCAATCAACTTAGCATGGCCATGCATTTCCATAATCCATTACCTCGAGGGCCCAGAGATATCTCTCCAAAGGAGGGGCAAATTCCATCTTGATCACTCACATCCCACTCCATGTTTCATAGCAAACCCGAAAACTACCTTTATAACTACCCAGATTACGGAATAGCGTTTTGTAGTCCCAAAGTAGGCTACTACACATGTTGGAATCCATGGTGATCTCGGGTTTAAGGACTTTGTACCAACACTACCCGAGACCAACTAATGGCACATTAATTCCTGTAGTGTCTCATGGTGGGTCTATCCAACAATGTGTTCTCCAACACATGTGTCCATGTTTATTGATTTGGTATCACCATACCCATGATCTATGAGACATGATCATCAATCAATAAACATGCCGATCTTAGAATCATATTTGTTCCAACAATATGACATATGATCAGGATCGTTTAGAAATAGATTCATACATATCGAGTCTCATAAATAAGTCACGTACTTATTGATCAATACAAGATGTCTATTTCATGGAACCGAATAACACTTTATTCATAAATACATAAACATTGACGTGATATCCAACATCTCCATGTTGCCTCTAGGGCATATCACTAACAGTCGCGCCATGCTCGCATGCGCCGTCCGTCGCTCCGCCGTCCTCCGATGTGTGCCGCCGGCGGAGTGGCCACCGCCGGCGACCATCGGGCCGCGCGCGCGCCATGGCCGCCGCCCGGCCGCCGGCCGGCGACCGTCGCCCCTTTCACTCCGCGCCGTTCGATCTGTCGTCGGGCAGATCGGGGCCGTCCATGTGGTAGCCCACGTGGCAGCCATGTCAGTGCCTCGCTGGCGCCATGTGTGCGCCACGTGGTGCACTCGCCCATGGCGCCATGGACTCGGTCTACGGTGGACCGGTCCTTTTCCTTCGCACTCCCTCCGCTGACATCAGCGTGACGTTAGCAGCGTCCTTTTCCTTTGTAAAAATAAATAATAATTGCGTAATAAATCATTTTAGTTTCAAGAATTCAATTAAATGGCGCAAAACTTCTAAAATTCATATATAATCCATACAAACTCCAAATTGGGCCATTCAAATTACAAAATTCATCTAAAATTAAGCTCTACATGTTTGTTTACCTTCCATGGATTGTTTATTTGGTTTTTATTAGGTTTTTTGTTTTACGTGCCAGCGTGTAGACTTCATTGATTCGGAAGTTTACGCTCGCGAAGAAAGGAAGATCAGCTGAAGAAGCAAGGCAAGTCACATTCCTCCTTCACGCATATTGATTTCAATTTATAAAATATTTTATCGTTTGCAAATTTTGTTTTGCTAATTACATGGGATGATGGAATACCTATCTGCTTGCTTGTGCCGTATTTAATTGCTATCCGTTCTTTGTCAACTCGGGTAATAATTTGAGTAGCTCGGCGTCACCTGTGCGACCTTGCTAGAATTGATGATGGTTAGCCATGCTTAATTACACTAGCTCACCTAATGGGAGAACTAAACTACTAGCCTATAGTCATATGAAATGATGGTCATAGACCGATATTAACTTGGAATAAAGGTTAAATAAAATGTGACTTAATGGTGGGATGTGGGTATATGGTTTTGCTTGCCGCACCAATGGCAATTAAGGACCGATTCATGAAAAACCCTGAAAGACTTACAATACTTAGCACAAGCAAGAATAGGCAACTCCTGGACCTATAGTGTAGTTTTTTTCCTGGCTGACTTACCCAGGTAAGGGTGAGCGTGATGAAGTTTAGATGGACCGGGCAAGGTCTATGCGGCTTTCGGATTCACCAAGGCACCAGGGGCTGCCTACCCTAGATTTAGGGGTAGGGACGAAACCTCAGTGTGGTATCGCTTGGTTAGGGAGAATTATGCGAAGGGTCTTGTCACGATTTCCCCCTTTGCAGTATCATGGCGATACTTCGAGGCATGACAACATGTGTGGAATCGTGTCTTATGGGTACAATTATACACCTCTAGCCAGAGTAAAACTATTCGAATAGTCGTGCCCGCGGTTATGAGCGATCGACCAGATTCACCGTGATTAGTCCCACTTTTAATAATTGGACTTAATGAAAGTGGCTTAATTCAAGTGGATTGGTTGAGCCTGTTCAAAGCGGTTTAGCGTTGTTCAGTAGAAGATTAATCTTGACATAATTAATCAATGTTTTACTATTTTAAAATAGAAAGGCTTTACAACTGCCTTTATGCAAAATAGCCCCAAGTCTCTTTTTGTCTCTCCTTGCATGTCTGTATCCTCGACGTGGCTTACTGAGTACGGTGGTTGTACTTAGTCTTGTTTTTTTCCTTTTCCCCAGAAGTGTAGTGCTTCTGAGTCGAAGACGGAGTTAGACGACCAAGGCTTAGACCCCAATTAAGTTTATGTATGGAGTGGAGCAGAAACCCCGTTAGGATTGACTTTTTTCGTTGATGCTTTCTTCCGATGTGAAGACTAAGTATATCTTCGTAAGTATTTTATGTGTAAGTATTTTATGTTTAGATTTGTTTATTGATTTATCATTTTATATGTCCCACGGATTTCTAAACAAAGATTTAATAAAAAAAAGTCTAAAAATTTAATTAAAATTTTAGGCGTGACAGGAGGCAACCAAACACCGCTCGTCTGCACCCGTGCACATGAGCCAGGGTTCATGCGGGCAACCAAACACGTCCCTAATAGAAGGTACCAGGTTTTAGGGTGTGTTTGATGCGCGAGTGTTCGCGTAGAGTGAACAAAAAATGACAATAGAACGCGGTAAGCTTTGCATGCTTTGACTTGGTAATACGTAAATGGTCCGCTGGGCCATCGTCCATGCGTCGCGTATCCTTGCGGGACTCATGTGCTGAAGGCCTCGATGCGTGATCTACTTTCCATGATTAGATCCTAATTAAGCAACATCCTTAATTAACGTTTTTAGAACCATTCTTAATTAATGTTTTTATTAGTGAAATTAATGATTTATTATAAATTTTTCATGGATATTGCAAATTCTTAAAAGTAGAAACAAAACTGTATATTTTTACCATAAAGTCCTCTAATAAAAATCTATCCAAACATTATTTTTTAACTTTCTTTGCATGGACTAAATGCCTACACATATTCTTAAAAACTTTCTACTAGTAAACTATGTGGAAATTAAAACTTTATACTCAGAAATTTTATGTGTATAAAATTTATACTTAGAAACTTTATACTCAGGAAACTTTACACATAAACAAAATATTCTACTAAAATTTTTTATATCAGAATAAATAAATTTATTCCGTAAACCATGATTTTATAAGAAAACAAATTAAATGAGTTTATCCCTTAAAAATATCCTGTGTGGATCTCATCCTGATAGCAACAGTCGTCGGCTACATACATACGCTCCACCTCCTCTCTTCTCGCATTCTCTGTGTAACTCCAACCATGTAGAAACCTCCTCTCTTCCCGCATTTTCTGTGTAACCCCAACCATATAGAAAAAAAGGAAAGGGAAGGAAATCAGGAAAGGAAAGAGAGCCGAGCCAACACCCGATCGTTGGATCGGAAGTTGGCGAACGTTCGTGTAGTAGCCATTTCGTAAGTTTTATATTAAAAAATATGATAATATCTTTTTAAAAATGATAAAATTATTTTTATTCAAACTTCATGACAACCTCCCAAACAGTAAAAAAAAAGCAGAGGCTGCAAATCGAACCAGGCTCAACTGCCGGCATGCTTGACGGTCTAGTGCTACTGACATGATCACTTTGATCAGCGTTTTGTGAGCTTAATCGTGCCCCATGCCGTGGCTGGAGCGTGGGGACAGGAACGGCGCGGTTTTTGCATCGTACCGTCCTGTACGGTATTCCCACGGTTTTGTTTCAATAATTTCGTGCGAATTCAAAAAATTCAAAAATTTATTTTATCACAAATATATATATATATATACATATAAATTTCGCGCGGTTTGTCGCGAAAACAACGGTATGTGGCGCGGTTTTCGCGCAGTTTGACCAAAAACCGCGGCATGATATGATTTGAATTTGGTTCAAATTTAAATTATGATTTTCACGGTTTTCGCGATTTTGGCGCGGTTTTCGTGTTACGTACGAATTCATCCAAATTCAAATTTGTTACTGTTCATCACCGGTGGTTTTCGCGGCTTCCACGGTTTTTTCGTGAAAACCGCCTTACCGACGAGGGACGGCACGGCAAGGCAAGGGCTAACGGAAAGGTGCACCCTGACGGCGACAGCTCGAACGAAAACCGTTGCAGGATCATGCTTAACGCCATCTTGGCCTCCAGCAACGCGAAGTTCTGGCCGACACAAATCCGTGGCCCTCAACTGAAGGGAACCAACGCCGGCGAGTATGCCTTGGAGACGCCCTCCGCGAACCTCTCCGGCTTGAACTCGCCGACGTCTTCTCCCCACACGTCTGGATCATGGTGGATGCACACGATCGGCAACGCGAATACGTGATCCCTCTGAGCTCGGTCTCTTCGTATGCCTCTCGGCCAAGCAGCAGGATCGGTGGATACAGCCTAAGAACCTCGTGTAATATTGTGGAGATCATGGTAATCGGGTATCTACATGGCAAGCTTATCCGACTGGAGGTAGGGATAGATTGCGCCTGCCATATCTGTAAACCAAACATGACTTGGGTGTTACGATTGCCGATAGAGATAAGGCAATCGGCCTATAGTCACGGTTTGGTAAGATTGAGGAAACCGACTTAGAGTAAGATAGAGTTTCCGATCTGTAAGCCCTCCTCCCAAGACTATATAAGGGGGGTAAAGGCGTCCCTTGAGGGATATCCTATGTGAGATCAGAAGATAGATTAGCTTTTAGCGTTGAGCCTTAGATCACGAGATCAATAAAGACACTCGGCGAATCGAATCCACCGAAACAGGAGTAGGGTATTACCTCACGAGAGGGTCTGAACCTGTCTAAATCTTTTTTTCCTTCTAACCCCTCGTGCTTGGCGATCTTGACTGCGACCCCAGAAATTATATTGCCGAAACCAAGTTTCGACAGTTAGCGCGCCAGGTAGGGGACCACGCGTCGAGACTTCTTCAACAATCTCACCGACAAGCGTGATGGGATCTCCTTCAGGATTCGGCGACTTCGCCGCTAACTTCTTTGACGACTCCTCCTTCGACTCGGATTCAAACCAGTCGGAAGGAAAGACCCACTCGACGCTGTTCGGGCTCCCCGATAGCGCCGAGATCTTCGATGACATCCTCAAGATCGAGATGCAATTTGCTCACTCCAACGAAGGACTTCACTCGGCACCGTTCGGATTGTCGAACACCGCCGAAATCTGCACCGATCTTCTCGTCTCCCGACGGAGACGATCTACTCGGAAGAAGACCTCTCGGTGCCGTTTGGGTTACCAAACGCCGCCGAGATCTACGGCAAACTCCTCTCCCCGAGTCGGGTTGACCCACTCGGAGGAGCCCGCATCCCCAAGCTCGACTCGACCGAACGATCCGGACCCGGGCTACCCAGATCGAGGGAGGTCGCCGTCATCCTCCCGTCATTCGTCTCATGCTCATCTTCGGAGCTCAACGAATACCTCGGCTCCGCCGGCTTTGACGACCTCTATGGCATCCTCGACGAAGCCGACGACTTCGACCGCCGTAAGGACTACGAGCCGAAGTGCTTGATGTCTCATGGCCGAGCGGACGGGTCCGACTCGGCCATGGCCGAGGCTCGCGGAGGAAGAACGAGCCAAGATTGAGCGAGCGCAAGATGGCCGAAGAGAAGAAGCAACGCAGGGAAGAGGGCCGACAAGAGGAAGCAAGATCTACGCGCAGCCGACGATCCGCCAAGGAGGCCATCCTCCAAACGCGGGTTCGCAACACCAACATCTTCCAGACGCCACAGCAGAACGCTGTTGCCGTGCTCACGCTCTTGGACACCATCATGGAGACGGCACCCGCTAACGTGACTCCAATACTTGACAAGATCAAGACCATCGTCGCAGCCACAGCCAACGGCCACCCCACCACCTCGGCACGAAGGCCGACTGAGTCCGTGGCTGAAACGCCCGACAAAAGCCGACTCCCGCCTCTAAGGTCAGGAGACTATAAGAGGCCCGAGCCAGACCGGTCGACGACAAGGCCAGGAGGCCCACGCCGCGAGTCCACGCGAGTACCGGGAGCAAACGGCCGACTCCCACGACAAACGACACGGACGTCCACCCGTCCACCACCGCGTCCGCGCAACAACAGCCCGGCTACCCAACCACCAACCGAAGACCCCGCCGAGTGATCGTGGGAAGTCCTCGATCGCCGCTACCGGGAGCGGGACCGACGCACTCGGGAAGATCGGAGGGGATCACCCGATAGCGGCGACGACGGAGTGCCGGCTTTCACTCGGGAGCTTCGCCGAGTGCATCGGCCGAGTGGATTCAACCCCACAGAATTGAAAGGTACGACGGCAAGACCGACCCCGAGTCATGGCTTACTGTCTACACCCTCGCCATCCGCGCAGCAGACGGTGACAACAAGGCTATGGCCAATTACCTGCCTGTGGCCCTCGCTAACTCGGCCAGAAACTAGCTCACGAGCCTGCCAAGAGGCTCAATCGGCTCGTAGAGCGAGCCGAGGACCACTTTATTGCCAACTTCCGTGGTACCTTCGAGAGGCCCGGCACACACTTCGATCTATACAACGTCATCCAAGCCGGACGAGCCTCGAAGGATTACATCCGTCGTTTCTCCGAGAAGCGCAACAAGATCCCCAACATCACCGATGACATCATCATCGCCGCCTTCCAGAAGGGAGTCCGTGATGGCCTGTTAATCGGGAAGTTTGGGCGCAAGCCACCGAAGACGGTGAAACAGATGTTCGAGACGGCGAATTCCTACGCCAAATCCAACGACGCCATCAAGGCCGCCCGTCAAGACCAGCCCCAGAGGGAAGACAAGCGGGCGGGAGGAAGCGGAATCCTAAGAAGGATAACGGCAACGAACAACCAGGGCCAAAAGATCGCAAGCGCCGATCCGAGGACCTAGTGGCCGCAACCTCCAACACTCAACGTCGCCCCCGAGTCGCCGCCTACGACGCCATCATGAACGCCCAATGCACTCATCATCCCAATCATAAGCACACGGCAAAGGATCGCTTCATCTACAAACAAGTCGCCGAGCAAGACGCGGCGCAGCTCAACAAGAAGCCGATCGATGAGGCCGGGTCCACCGGGCTCCAAGAAAACAACGCGGCTGAGAATGCCGAACCTTTTCAAGACACAGTGGGAGAACTCAATCACATCTTTGGAGGGCCGCTAGCCTATGAATCCAAGAGGAAACAGAAGCTAACCGACCGAGAGGTCAACGCGGCTCAACCCGAAGTCCTCAGTACCTGCGATGGTCGGAAGTGGCCATCACCTTTGACCGCTCGGATCATCCTGACCGAGTGGTTCACCCGGGGCGCTATCCACTCGTCCTGGATCCCGTGGTCCGCAACATCACGCTCAAACGCGTCCTCATCGATGGGGGCAGTGCCCTCAACATCCTGTTCGCCAAGACCATGGACGAGATGCAGATCTCGAGGGCCGAATTGAAGGCAAGTTCAGCCCCCTTCCACGGAGTCAGCCCTCTTCTTTTTGGTCTACGGCGTAGAGGCCATGTTGCCAAACGAGATGGAATATGAGTCCCTCCGAGTCTGCAGCTTCAACGATGAACGCTACGACCCCGACCGAGTGGACGATCTCACCCGACTGGAAGAGGCCCGTGAGGAAGGCCTCATCCAGTCGGCCAAATATCTTCAAGGGCTCAGACGATACCATAGTCGCAACGTTCGAGCACGAGCTTTCATCGTTGGCGACCTGGTTCTACGCAAGATTCAAACCACCAAAGACCGTCACAAGCTATCCCCCTTATGGGAAGGACCATACATAATCGCTGAGGTGACTCGGCCCGGTGCATACCGACTAAAGCGTGAAGATGAATCTATGGTAGAGAACTCCTGGAATATCGAGCATATTCGACGATTTTATGCTTAATTTGACTAAAGTTTCATGTTTTCCTTGACTGCTAACCTCAAGCAAGATGACTTCTTGAGTTAGCAGTCGGGGGCTATACATATGTCAATAAAGCATAAGTTTTCCTCATCAATCTCTGTGCATGATTTGGTTTATCATTGTTTAATGTTCCTCGATTCGAGTTCAGTGTCTAAGGACTGAGAGTTTTCTGACGACCTAATCGAGCCTAGGCTTGGTGACAGTCAGACGAAAATTACTTAAGAAATCTCACACAAAAACTAGGATCAAGGCATTAACATAAATAAACTAAATATATCACAAGTCTGTGTCAGAGCATCACGATCATACTATATTACAAGCCGCGTTCACAAGACAAATCAAATCCGGAAGTTATTCACTACATCGATGGAAATCTTCTTCGCCGACTCGCGCTTCACTCGCATGTCCAAGGCCTCGCTCATCCGTGGTCCCGTCGCAAAGCCCTCTCCGACCGAGTTGATATCCACTCGGGGTAGAGAGACTTGGTCCGTGCAAGAGCGACCACCCCCATGTTGGCGGCTTCGGTGATGTTCACGGATATTGGTCGGGGCCCTCCCGCAGCCTTGTCGAAATCTCTAATGGCTCTAGCGAACCGGCCCCGACCCCTTGGTGAAATAAGGATAGCAAGATTGGCGCAAGCAACATTGGCGACCTCTTTTCGGACCTCTCGGCTCGTTTGACCCGCTCGAGCAAGACGTCGTATTGAGCTCGGGTCTTAACCTTGTAAGCCGCCAAAAGAATCGATCATGCAAAGCACTCGAAATAAAGCAGCGCCAAGGATGTTACTTCGAAGAAGCTTACCTTCAAATTCGGCCTCCAGTTCGGCTTTGTCGAGGCTGACTGCCTCCAGCCGGACCTGGAGCGAGTGGACCTCCGACGAATTTTCTACAAGCAAAGAAGATCATCAGCAACCGGGATCAACATGAGAATCATAAAGAAACTCGGAGAGATGAGCTTACTCCCGACTGATCCTCAGAGGTCGAGGTTCTCCTCCCGAAGCTCCGCGATTTCCTTCCTCAGAGCCGCCTCCCTCGACGCGGCTTCCTCTTGAGTGGTCTTCAGCTTTCGCTGGACGTCCTCTAAAGAGTTCAGGTGAGGAACCAGCTTCTAAAGCACCTCGGACTTCGCCATGGAACGACAATACTCCTTCTGCGCGTGAAATCCGAAGAGTGACCGATTGGAAAAAGATAATAACACAATAAGAGAAAAAGACTAAGGCTTACATTG
The DNA here is from genome assembly GCA_019925245.2 of Oryza australiensis. Taxonomy (NCBI): domain Eukaryota; kingdom Viridiplantae; phylum Streptophyta; class Magnoliopsida; order Poales; family Poaceae; genus Oryza; species Oryza australiensis. The sequence goes on from JAIFGZ020000044.1 coordinate 1,822,557, forward strand.
AGTAGCTGAGTCGCTTCGTTCAAGCTCTCGACAAGGGCATCCCTTTCTTCGCTCTCAGCTTGCTTATCCAAGATGATGCCCTGTCTTTGGCCCTCCGAGTCCCGCCACTCGATCCCGATCGGGGAACCTGTGTTTCGAAGACGTAACTGGGATTTCCTCCACTATGGTGGAGATAGGAAGAACAAATGAAGACATGAAAGATTCAAACTAAAGAGTAAAGACAAGACTCTGATTCAAAACTTACCTTGGTCATTGCGCTCTTGGGTGGAACGCCGGCGGCCTCTTTCCTACGGCTTTTCGCCGTGATCCTCGGTCGGGGCCGGCCGGCCGCGGCCGAGGTTTCCCAGTGTCGGCGGCTTCCAGTCGGGATGTCATTGGCGGTCGGGGCTCCTTCCTTGGGGTATCCTTCTTCGGAGGCGAAGGTTTTTTGTCCGGAGCACTCTCGCTCGGAAGCGGGCTCCGGGGCCTTGGCTCCGCAGGCTTAGGTGCCTCGGGAGCAGCAGCGGGAGTCGGCCCCTCACCCTTCTCGGCAGGATCTATGTCCTGGGGCCTCCTGCAACAACGAATACGGCTGGGATGAAGACAAAGAAAGTTTTCAACGAAAAAAGTTCGGACTTCAGTCATAAAGCGTACCTGGACGACCGGCGGATCTTCGGCGCCGCCTTCGGCGATGACCTTGGAGGAGGAGTCTCGACTAGAGGAGCCGGGACGTCATCGTCCGAGTCATCAATGATGAGCCTCCTTTTGCTCGCCCGCTTGTTGGCGTCCTCACTCGGGGCCGCCCTTTTCCCGACTGGGTCGCTTTGAATTTTTATCCCGCCAGTCGGCTTCTTGGCAGGGCGGTGCGGCACGTCGTCATGAGGCACCGTGTACAGTTTCGAGACAACATAAGCATTTTCCTGCAAGAGGAATTCTCACAGTGCTAAGAGGTATGACATCAAAGTTGCAAGACAATATGAAGCAGTCAGTCGGCTTACCGGAGGAGGAGGCCGATGGACGTTAAAGGGAAGAACCGGCAGAATGAGGGTGCGCTCGACTACAATTCCAGTCGAGAAGATCTTGTACATCCGGATCTTCAGGATCTCATAACTGAGTGGATCTTGATCTTCCCGATTGGGGTCCTTCCCGCCTTCGTATTCGAAGGCTGGCTTCGACCGCTCTTTGATTGGAGCCAGTCGGCACCTGATGAAGTGCCGAGTGATCTGCTCGCCGCGAAGACCCTTCTGCTTCATCGCCAGGATCTTCGCAAGCAGTTTGTTGGCCTCGTCCCAATCTTGAGCCACTGAAATAGTGCTCCAAGTTTGCCTGGGGACAGGGGGAAGGCCGATGAAGGCTGGCAGCTGGGTTCGAGGTTGCTGATATAGAACCAGCCTGCATGCCATCCCTTATTGGAAGATTTCAAGGAAGAGAGAAGTACTCCTTGCGGAGAGATCCGCGGAGTTGGAAACCCGCCCCGCCAACGACGCATGGGTGGTCTTTATTCGAATGCGGTTTAAGATAAAACATGCGGCGGAACAGTTGAAAGTGGGGAAGGATGCCAAGGAACGCTTCACATACGTGAATAAAGAGAGCGATGTGAAGCATGGAGTTGGGGTTCAGATGGTAGAGCTGGAGACCATAGTAATCTAGAAGCCCTCGGAAGAACTCGGAGGTGGGAAGACTGAACCCGCAATAGAAAAAAGAGGTGAATACAACGAGCTCACCGGTGTTCGGGGATGGAAAATCCTCACCCGCCGCCGGGCGCCAGCCAACGATCTCCTTTGGAGGAAGCACTCCGTGCTTCACCATCTCCTTGAGGGTGAATTCCCTCACATCCGATGTGGCCCATTGGTCAAAGGGATTCTCTTTTCCTCCGCCATGAGTGTGGTTTGGATGGGAAGTGGATCCGGTCGGAAAGAATGGGGATTTTGACAAGGGATCTTGGGAGATTGGCTGCGGAAGCTGGTTTGTGGCAAGAAGCGAGCTCCTGGATGGATAGGTCTGGGTGCGCGCGAGTCTAGGGTTCTTCGCAGGGAACTGGTGAACAGTGCTGTGAAAAGAGGAACTCTTTGGAAGACGAAGAGGCGGGGACGACCTCGAGGCTTTATAGAAAGATTTGAGGGTTGCGCTAGGTTTTCTCGTGATTGGGCCGAGCCCATGAGAAAATCTATGGCCCAGTTAAGGTGTGGCCCGACACGTGTCCTTAAGGACTTAAGCGGATGAGCTTAAGCGGATTTGCTTTGGCAATATGCACGTGTCCGAATACCCTATACCTTTGGAAATCCTTTCATACCGCGGTTTGCTTGACTTCATGAGAAGGCGGCACGATGCAACTTGGAAGGTGACCAACGGTTAAGCTTTTTATAGTTGCCTTGATGACAAGGGCTGTTTGGTTTTTTAGCATTTGATTAAGTGATTATATCAATGCTATTTTTCCACTTTGGTGAAGATCTTTATAGATTAAGACCAGTATTATGACAAGAGCTATTTAATAACTTGGTCATATTTTTTATACGATTGAAAAAACTCGTTTTCCCATAAGGGACGATTAAAACATTTGTTTTGGGATGACTCGGCCAGATCCACTCGGATAAGCATGAGCTTACCGAGTGCTTTTCACCCACAAGGGTTGATTGGGTTATTTGTTCTGAGATGACTCGGGCAAATTCACTCGGATAAGCACAAGCTTGCCGAGTAATGAGGTTGCTTTAGCTTGAGCTAAGCATCTACATGAGAATGATTTTTTATAGTTCTTGACTATATGCTTAGTACTGTTTTGACTAACCACATAGTCGGGGCTACACCTAATTAGGTGCATCGGAGATGCACCTAGATATTTATTTTTGAGAATTTTTTAGACGTTATCCAGCCCTTCACAGTCTTTGGAGCCACTCGGAAAGATTCAGGCAGAGATAATGGAATCACTGGGTGCCAGAAGCACTCGGCTAAAGAGATTTTTGGTCGTGTACTGTTTTGGTTTGAAGCTGAGCTGTCTCGTCGACTGAAAAGGACTCGGGGGATACTGTGGAGATCATGGTAATCGGGTATCTACATGACAAGCTTATTCGATTGGAGGTAGGGATAGATTGCGCCGCAATATCGTAAACCAAACATGACTTGGGTGTTACGATTGCCGATAGAGATAAGGCAATCGGCCTATAGTCACGGTTTGGTAAGATTGAGGAAACCGACTTAGAGTAAGATAGGGTTTCCGATCTGTAAGCCCTCCTCCCAAGACTATATAAGGGGGGTAGGGGGCGTCCCTTGAGGGATATCCTATGTGAGATCAGAAGATAGATCAGCTTTTAGCGTGGAGCCTTAGATCACGAGATCAATAAAGACACTCGGTGGATCGAATCCACCGAAACAGGAGTAGGGTATTACCTCACGAGAGGGTCTGAACCTGTCTAAATCTTCTTTTCCTTCTAACCCATCGAGCTTGGCGATCTTGACTGCGACCTCAGAAATTATATTGCCAAAATCAAGTTTCGACAAATATCATGGTCACATGTGGAGAAGCTGGAGCTAATTAGAACGGGTAACTAAAAACAGAACCTGAAATATTTCTTGATCTTGGTATGCCGCACTCACAACTTTGAGATGGTTTATGCCCTCGAAATCAGGGCTATTCTTTCCGAAAACGCGCAGAACCTCCTGCCTGGCACGGTCCTGCCACTCGGGGTGCATGCTTAGGAGGACCATTGTCCATGTGAGCAACACCGCGGTTGTACCTGATCCTGCAAAGTAGAGCAGCTTCAGCTCCTCGATGATGTCCTTCGTGGTCATGGTTGGCTTGGAGCTTCCAGCTTCTTGGCTTTCCTTAATGTTGGTTTTCAATAACAATCCAAGCAGATCATCGTTAGCTGCATGGCCGTCCTTCATCACCCTCTCCCTCTTGGTGATTATGCCTTTCAGAAGCTCTCTGACCTCGCGTGCGTTTGCTTTCGTCCTTCTGTTGAGCTCTGTAGGCAGAAACCTGCACAATACGCAAAAATTCGCGTGTCACATGTAATCAAAGTACCTAACCTCTTTAATTTCGGACTTAATTTTGCTATTTGTCGGCTGTTTGATTATTTGCCCCTTGTTTGTCAATCACCTGTAACCTGGGAAATACAGAGCTCTTGCCATCTTTGTAACGTTTTGTGCCTGCTCTGCCTGCAACTGGAAGATCCTCCTCCCTTCACTGAAGCTGCTGCCGAACGCCGACCGCGAGATGACATCTCCCGTGAGATTCTGGAACTCCGGCCAGACATCGATCTCCTGCGCAACATCAGCCCCCACAGAATCCTGCCATCTACTTATCAGCTCGCTGGAACAGGCTGCAAACGCCGGCAACATCCTCTGCACAAAGCATCAAGCAACCCTTTCACTGTAAGAAATTTGACGATCCTCAAGAGGTAAATACAAACCTCTAGACTGACAAAGCCAGAAAGGATGTAAAAAAATTGGTTATGGTTGTGTTGTGTGTGCAGGATGGCAAGTCACCTTCAGCTTCTCGAGATGGAAGGCATGGTTCATTATCCTCCGGTGAGCGACCCGTTTATCGCCTTGGTGGCTCGTCAGCCCATCTGCCAGCAAATTCTGGATCGAAAGAATGGACTTCTGCTTCCCGAACCGCCCGTTCTTGTTCGCTAAAATCTCTCGGAAAAGTTTAGGATCACTCACGATCACTCGCGCCTCCGGGCCGAACCAAGTCACGCAAACATTGCCTGCATATGCCATGCATACAACTTCCGTTTGATCTCTCACGTTTGCAGGTGTGTGTAAGCTGGTTAAAAGGAGAGCCAGTACGCACCGTGCTGCTTGATGGCGGCGAGGTCGAACGGAAGCGCTCGGGAGGCGACGTCGTGCGACAGCGGCGGCATGGGCGCGGCGAGGGAGGCGCCGAGCAGCCGCGCAAACTCCTTCATGTCGCCGGACGGGAAGCGGTAGTCGGTGCCGCGGAGGCCCTGGGCCCGCAGAGCCCGGCCCAGCCGCCGCGGGCGGAGCCAGAACCGGTCGAGAGCCCTCCACGCCCACCATAGCGCCGCCAGTGCGCCGAGCGCGTAGAGCAGCAAGCTCCATGGATGCAACGGTGACGCGCCGTCGACGGTCGCCATGAACGCCCTTGTGAGATTGTGGTTTCAATCTCGCCGTACGTGTGTTGGACGTGATATAAGTAGCATCAACAAGAAATACATGGCCAAGAACGATGCGAAAAGTGACTAAGAGTGGACCGTAACAAAAGGAGCTTCGTCACAAACGTCTATGCATGGCCAGCAGTGAGATGCGGTGATACAAGTCGGCTTTTGATTTTTCTTTGGTTGCTTACACAGGTGTCCTTTGTGCCATCGCTCCACCGGTCACATCGTCAAGGCAAACAAGGAGACTCTTACTTTTCATTTGATTTTTCTGCATCTCTATCGAAGGAGTTGCTTTGGTTGGTCTCCCACACCGTCACATCATCTAAGTGTTGGCCTTGGAACGACGTCATACACGACTCGAAGGCTCAAAGCACGGCACGGCACGCGGCGCAGCTAGGATTAGGATGCACTCTCGGCACGGAAGGAGTGTTGGGCTGTTGGCACATGCCGACCATGGAAGCAAAGATGAGCCGCACGGACTAAACATGGTCCAAAAATCACCAGCCCAAAGAGCCTAAGATTTTGGAGATCAAGCCAGCAGCAATGGTCTCATTTATCAAGATGATCAACTGGTTTGGTGCTCAACAATTCAGAGATTTTATCGAGTCATTAGTCAGAAACACTATTTCTCTGAAAATCATCAAAAGTACAGTGAAGACTCGTGTCATCTGTAACCTATCGATGCAAGGAGGGTAAGGGACAGATGCGATACGTAGGAGCTGTGCAGGGAGCCGACAGCGGAAGATGAGCTCGAAGTGGAGGTACTTCTCCAGGCAAGCCACATCTCTGGCCAGCGGCGGAGGGTACTGATGGGTGGTGACGGACACGAAACCACGAATTTGTGGGAGCGCAAAGGTTAATTGTGATTGAACCAGAATGCCAGCGTGGCCGTGGCCCTGCTGTGGTTCCTTGACGCATGCACATCGCCGGAAAGTGGATCAGTCGGTAATTCACGGCGCGGTAGTGTAGGGTCGATCGAGGGAGCAGGCTGACGGATAAAGACCGATTGAGTTGTTGACAACGGACGAAAAACCGAATAGGAAAAGCAATCTACAACGCGAGCGACGATGGAGTAATCAGACGAGGGTGCATGCGGGAACGTACATTGGACTCAAACTTGCTTTTGGTGCAGCGATGAGCCGATGACACGCGAGGCCAGGAAGGCGGCCAAGCGACGTACGAAGGCCTATTTTGTGATGATCAGAAAGTTCAGAAAGTTATTTATTTTTTAAGTAGTTTAGGTTTAGATTAGATTTAGATTTAGATATACTCCTTAGTACTGTACTGAAGATACTAAAGATCACGTAAAAACTGCTGTCCTGTGCTGCCCACACTAGACACAAGTACACAACATTAGTCGTCATCCTGTTAAATGTACATAGGTCCACTCTTCATGAGAGCACACGTGACACACATTTTGTACAACGATTCGAGCGAATCAAAAGCACTTAACAAACAACACAAAAAGTAAAAAAATAACTTCACAACCACTCCTAGTTCAGGTAATTTGTCTTGTTCTGAACATATTGTCCATGCACCAATTATGCTGTACATTCAGACTAGAAGAGATGGCCCGACCGAGCCGTTCTCGTCTAGGGGGTGTTTGTCATCAGTTTAGCCTCGTGAGCCTGACCTGCGCGCCGTGCTCCGGCTGAAGCAGGCCGACGGGGAAGGGCGCGTGGGTGTAGGATGGCGAGAGGTCGAAGGAGAAGCGCTGCAGGATCATGGAGAGGCCCATCTTGGCCTCGAGCAGCGCGAAGTTCTGGCCGATGCAGATCCTTGGCCCCCACCCGAACGGGAAGAAGGCCGGCGCCTCCCTGGACGCCTTGGAGATCCCCTCCGCGAACCTCTCCGGCCTGAACTCGTCCGCGTCGGCTCCCCACACGTCCTTGTCATGGTGCACGCACAGCAGCGGCAGCGTCAGCACCACGCCCGCCGGGTACCTCACCCCGCCGAGCTCCATCGGCTTGTACGTCTTCCGCTGCAGCGCCGTCAGCGGCGTGTACAGCCGCAGCACCTCATACAACACCATGGTCACCTGCAAAACCCAAAACCCAAAACCCAATCAGACATTCAGACTCATGCATGATATATCTTTCGTTAGCTAGTCACCATTTAGTTGTCAAATGCGTACGATTCTCAGGCGACTTAAGCCGTCGTAATCCGGGGCGCGGCTGCCGAAGACGTGGAGGACCTCCTCCCGGGCGCGGTCCTGCCACTCCGGGTGCATGGAGAGCACGACCATCGTCCACGTGAGCAGCACCGACGTGGTCTCCATGCCTGCGAAGTAGAACAGCTTGCACTCACCGATCACGTCGTCGATCGAGATGCCGGAGCTCGCGGTGCCGCCGTTGCCCTTGCTGTGGTCCAGGTTGGACTCCAGCAGGAGGCCGAGGAGATCGTCGTCGCTGCTTGCCTCCCCGGCCTTCAAGGCGCTCTCTCTTTTCGCGATGATGCGTTTCAGCATCCCTTCGATCTCCGCAGCGATTTGCTTCATCCTCCGATTGGATCTCGTCGGCAGATGTCTGCATCGCAAACGCGTCAGATCATTTGTCGCGTAGAATTCATTGTACTCTGCTACCTACTATCTGTAGGAGGAAAGCATATGAATTTGCAGGGTAAATGGGCCAAACGGGAGATGTTGAGAGTGAGAAGGGAGCTCACATGTAACCAGGGATATGTATTTTATTCATGGTGGTGACGAGGAGCTCAATCTGCTCCCCCTGAAGCTGGAAAATCCTCTTGCCTTCAAGGTAGCTGCTGCCGAATGCGGCGCGTGAGATGACATCCCCTGTCAGGCTCTGCATCTCCGGCCAAACATCAACTTCGTACGGCTCACCACCACCTTTGGCTAAACCTTCCCACTTGTCTACCAGCTCCGTGCAACATGCAGCGAAAGCGGGCAACATGCGCTGGATGTGGAACAACAATTAGTCCGAAACGAACAAGATCGGGTGAGGAACAAAAAATTACATGCAACGAATCATATATCAGATGACGGACGAGATCTGGTTCTGACGCGCGGGTAAAGCAAAAGTCGCTGATGCCAAACGAACAAGACGGCATTACCAAAAATCTGTAACAACACAACTATAATCTCGAACATGGACATCCCGAAGTCACTCCCCCCTCTCTTTCTTTTTTTATGTAACTCCCTAGGACTATTGTTGTTTTTCTCTTTCTTAATGTGAGTATATTCCCATGGGGTTTCAAAAAATTAGTCCGAAACAAACAATGGCTAGCTCCTATCACTGTTGCCATGATGTTCGTGACAGAAATTAAAATCTCACCTTGAGCTTCTCGAGATGGAAGGCAGGGTTGATGATCCTCCTGTGCTTGGCCCATTTCTCGCCCTCGTGGCTGCCCAACCCGTTGTGCAGCAGCCTCTGGAAACGTCCAAACTTGAGCTTCTCAAAGTGGCCGAACTTGTTGGACAGCACCTCTCGCACCAGCTCAGGTTTGGTGATGGTCACCCTAGGCACTGGCCCGAACCAGGTGATTGACACTTTACCTGCCAACAAATGTCACGCAATTACGACTTCCATTTTCGCTCTGAATGTGATTACATGGACCCCTTAGATGTACATTCAAATGTACCATCGACTTAAACAAACATCATACGATAAATTGTACTCTGCAGTTATCAAATTTTCTACTTCATGATTATATATGATAGTATGATGCATTGAACATGCTTATTCAAGAAGAAGAAAACAAAATAAAATGATAGTTCTCATATAAAGAAAAAAGAAAAATTTGGGGGGGGGGAGATAAGGAAGCATATCACTACTCTCTATTATTGACTTAATAAGAGACCCTGTTTATAACACTGCTCAAGTGCTCATATACTAGATTGTGGAGGATAGAAATTCATTTGAAATGGTGCATCCCAAAATAGCCAAATGGGCATGCATGTCGGGATTCAAAAGATAAGAATCTATTATTGACAGGAACGCGTGAACTCCAAGGGTGCCACAAGATTAAATCCATTGTAACCCTTGTCCTTAAAAATACCAACTACAGATAATATGTCACAATCATGCGGGAAATCTGGCTTCATCTCTCTACGTGTATATACCTTCACAAGTTTACATACGATGTGTTTGGACTTTTCCGTATTGGAAATGTCCTTGGATTGATTTGACCACTAGTATATATAGCCAATAGGGAAGAGCCCTTAGATGGTAAATGGAAATTTCCTGCTAACATATACTCTTTCCTATAGCTGCAGGTTCTATACATAAGTTCATCTCTTTAAGACAGGAGCCCTTCTACAGAATCTAGTGAAGTAAGAGGCTACAATAAATCCTATATTCATGTCTTTTTCCCAGTAAAAACTAAAATATAATAAATTTGGCAGCATAAGCTGATTCTTATGTGGAGACATGCATGCACGCCAATTTAATTTTTGAAATTTGTAATATGTGAAACCACACTCAAATATAATCCAGAGCATCACAAGATATCTACTGTTGCTTTTTTTAGAAATTTACACGGTGGCTTTTAGCATCAATACATTTTAGTGTTTTCAATCAGATTTTAAGTTTTGCATTTACGCTCTGAACTTGATTTTAAGTATGGTTCAAATGTGATTTGATATTTTGCATTCAAAGTATGAAACATAATTGGCATATTGTATTTTAAATTTGTCTACAGAACAATATGTAGCAACATTTTAATAATTACCCCACTCACCTTATTAACAGTGTTAATTCTAATGGTACATAAAAAACATTTATTTCCTTATTGTGAGGTCTTACTAGTAACAAGGTCAATAGGCTATATAACCATTCGATCAAGGTCTAATAGACTAGTCGAATAAAAACTTGGAGCGCCAAAAAAGATCCGATAGTTAGCTCCTGGACATTCATTTGTTCCAGATCTGTTGTACTACATGATAGTTATCTCACCAGTGCTTCAAATTTTTGGCTTACAGGTGGAGCCTGGAACTATTTGCCAGTGAGGCACGCCTTTTTCTTTTTAAAAACGAAAGCAGGAGCACTAGTAGATCACTGATGGCAGGAAAACAGAAAAGTCAGGCCATTTACAGTTAGAGAGATCAGGTGTTTGGCCATGTCTCGCCCTGATTAAAAGCTCAAAATTTTATGGCTATGATCAGACGGGAGAGAGAGAAAGAAAGAGAGTAGATTAAAAGCATGTCGTACCGTGCTCCTTCATGGCCTGATGGAACAGCGGCACCGCGCGCGGCACGACGTCGTGGCAGCCGAGCGGCATGGTCCGCGCCCTCGCCTCGGCACTGAGCTGCACGTTGAGCGGCGCGTCGCCCGCCGGGGAGCGGTACGGCGTGCCGCGGAGGCCCTGGGCCCGGAGCGCCCGCTCCAGGCGCCGCGGCCTCCACCACGCCCACTCCAGCACCCTCACGGCGCACCACGCCAGCACCGCGCCCGTGAAGACCGCCCACACAAGCAGCTGCTGCGGCTGCGGCCGCTCTTCACCAGCGGCGGCGACCATCCGCATCGATACCCCGCTCTCCACCACTCGCAAGCTTACTCGCAGCTAGCCTCGCTCGCAGAACAGCTACTTCTTGCGACGCTGTTGCAGCAGGGGACTTGAGTTAATCGGGATCCTCACGAGTCACGGCCGGTGTCAGCTGCTCTGCCTCCCTCACCCCCCCGCTGTTATATATAATCCTAAATATAAACACGGGCTCGTGCCGTCGTGCGCGGTTTGTTCGGCCGTATTGTTTATTCTGCCTTTGGAACATATGCTCTTGATTGCTACTTCCGCGACGGTTCTACAGGTCCATGGCTGCCAGGTCGTTCACTGGGAAAAGTGGGAGCTGTACGGAGAAAAGAATGCGAAAATATGACTTGTATTAATTCGCAGACCATCGGATGTTGGTCGTCACACATTTCTCCTCCGTCCAAGGGAGGTCAAATGATTTAATTTGTAGCAGCACCGTGGGTCTGGAAGAATTCACACGCGGAGTCAATAGCCAGAACAACCGCGAATCGTTCCCTTCGGCCCCGGCCTGGTCGGACCATAGATTATGTCAATACATGTCTTCTATAGAATATAGATTTTGTTTCTAAAGTATATTAGTGAAGATATTAGCATGAAGTCATCCGTGTCATACGATCACCAATGCTTACATGGTGGGTCTGCGCCCAGCTGGCTCTGGCCTTCACACTGGCTCCCAGCGCTATACGGGTGCATAACGATGATTTCGGCCAGGTGTGGAACTCGTTATCTTAACGGGATAGCTATTCTTTAAAGGACTCGTTGACGATAAGTGTCCATGAATGAAAGAAAGATGTGATCCGCGAGCATCGATAGTGGTCGGATGGTGGAGAATAGAGAGCTAGACTCAGGATTGCCTGGCGGCCGTTGGGTAACGCTCCAACCGAAGGTTATGGAGGAAGATAACAACACAAATTAATGATAACGTCAAGCTAGCGCTCTAGGAGGCACTCCAATTAAATGTTGAGGAGGAGGCGATGCTGGTAGTCGCAATGGTGGAGGGATGGTGTGGCACAAGAGCATGAAGTGACGTTTATGCAAGGAGGTAGGGGAGCGATGAGTCACTGAGCATGCCGCACGAGGGCAACAATGTGGCATACATAGATATACTGTTTGGGATGTATAACCATTGGGGGAATTGTATTATTGTAGTGAAAAACTGCGGAACGGTGTTCCATATAAGTTGCGGGACAAATATACAACCAAATCGTTTTTCTAGATCTGTTTTCTCCCTCGTCTTTATTTGAGCTAGTCGTCGTCCTCCTCTTCTCTCCCTTCCTCGACTCCTCCACCCCATAGTCGCTGTCCTCATCCTCCCTTCCTTCCTATGATCCCATCTCCGATCGCCGGAGAACCAATCGACATCGTTTCCAATGTCAATGGCATCCTTCATCTTCTTTCCACCTTCCTGCACTAGATCAGAGGACATCAGTGAGATGTAGAGGCCGATGAGGTCAGCAAAGAGGAAGGCAATGAACTATGTCACCAAAGTTAGCGTTGTCATCGGTAAGGAGGGAGAAGAGGGAAGATGTGAGGATGAGGGACAAGGGCCGGGGCACTGGCGACAAGGTGGAGACGGCTATTTCTCGACATGGAGGATGATCTTGGAGTTGACAAAGTGGAGGGGGTGGTCGCAAGGTGCTTCTCGGAGGTCTTGAGGTTGTCGCATCGTGCTTCTCCTAGCTCTTTGCTGCTCATCTGCATTGTCTGCAGGTACGTCATCCTTAACTGATACTAGTTATTAGGCCTGCCTTGAGTATCATCCATGATACACCATGGTATCACGGTTGATACCCATGTATCAGCCGCTATCCATAGGTACCAAATACCAGGTTACCAAGTACCAGGTATCAGTATCATACCGTGAGGAGGGAGCGTAGGCTGTCACCTGCCTGGACGGCAGGTGAGCCATTTACCTCTGTCTTATCTTTTCTTCCCCCCTTCCTCCCCTCAGACACACTCTCTCTTTTCCTACTGTTGATGTGGTCCACGAGAGAACAAGTCAATGAGCGCAGCTGCGTATTGCCTGTGCATGGAAGCTACCACGACTGTTTCGACTAGATGCGGGGTGCGCAATACCAAAGAGGAATCTTGTATAAGGCGGAAAGTCCAGGGCACAGTGAGCAAGAACTATTTTACTAGGAGAGATTTATGGCCTGTTTGATTCAGCTTCTTGGTGGCTTTTCAGCCTGAGAAGCCAGAAGCTGAACTAAACAGTTGGCTTTTCAATCTGTCTTTTGAAAAGCCAAAAGCTATAATTAAACTAGAAAAACCCAAAAACCAGAAGCTCATTTTGGACAGCATTTCGACTTATAAGAAGAAAGTTGGAAGTAATTACTGTCTACCATCATCGTTACAAAAAATGGTCTAGTTCTAAATAAGCCAACTCAAAAGTCAGCTTCCAAACAACCTGCAGCTTCTGACTTCTGACTTCTGAAGTTTCAGCTTTTTAAAAACCAAAAACGATAGACCAAACAGGGCCTTAATTAGAATTCATTGACTGTCCCATGGTCACGGTATCCCATGTTTTAGGTGCTCTCTTATTGTATTGCGAATGTAAATGATAGTTAGGTTAGTCAGCTGGCCTTTTCTCTTATTTTGGAGGAATGGACTTAATAAGTGTTTCATGGCTAGTTAATTAAGGATCGATCTTGTTAATTTAGCGATCCAAATTGCCGACTCGACTCGGCTTCGTATGAATTCAAGCTACAAAGTGAGCCAGACCAACTCATGCTCTTCTACCTTTTGCCTATCTCTACCATGCACTGGCGCTGCATACAGATCCTCTTCTCACCGTATTCTCATCGGTCAGTACCCTACCGACCACTGCTGGCTCTCTCTAAGTTGCTGTGTTTATAGTGCTGCCTCCTTTTAACTTCGATCCTTATTCTGTGCGAGCGATGGTTCAGTGCCCTTTACTGATATTATACTATCAGTCTGAGCCGGTCCGGATAATTTAGAGGTCTAGGACGAGATAAAAATGAAGGATCTTAGTTCTTAGATTTTTTTATTTAGACCATATGCAATATTTAACTGTATTTCCTTTATTATAAATTAATTATCATTTTTGGTTTATCATAAGTCAAACATATCTTTAACTCTCATGATGAATCTAAAAATTTTGAATCTTATAATGATAAAATTATATGGGTTTATAAAAATTAATGGTGAAAGATTACAATGTTTGACTTATGACAAATCTAAAATGACAAATTATTTTGAAATGGAGGGAGTATATAGTTTAGAAATATTAGCTAGATTTTTTACAATTAGTCACACTAATTATTTATTTTTAGGTACTATCGTATAATTATTTTTAAAACATTGTTATAAAAACAAAGATATATTTTTAATAATTTTATCATTCTTACTAGCTCCCTACTACTATAAATTTTTAAGCAAAGTCTATATTTTTAAGTAACCGATAGCAATTGAGTTGCATGTTAAACTAGCCATACATGTATCTTTACTAAGTTAATAAAAACAACATTATATATATATACATACATACATATGTACATATACATATACACACATATATACACACATACACACACGAGATGGGCCCCTCGACGCGGGGGGCCAGGATAGCTGCATGGCTTGCCCTGTTCCAGGGCCGACACTGCTATCAGTAAAAATAATTTGAACCATTTGTTATTAATTATAGGCAAATCAATAATTTATTAATACAGTGATTAGTGATAACTTTGTTATTTATATTTTTCCTATTTAGATCGATACGTGGTCATCCATTGCATTTGGCATCGCTCATATTCCATAAAAAACCAAAAAAATATTTAGTCACTGCTAATTCACATCTATTTTTTTACAATAATATCATCCTTGTTTCTACCACCACTAACTAAGATAATAACATAAATAAATATGAATCTTTCGATCAAATATAATTAACGGTTCAAATTACTTTTTATTACCAGCAGAGAGAGCACTGTAATAAAGCTCATTGTATCTCTCCGAGCTAATATACGTTGTACAGATGTGGTCTTGCTGCTAGTCATGATGTCATTTCTCTACTAGATGACAAGCCAATCACTATTCTTTTGACTTTTTTTCTTGTATTAATTGTCTATTTGAAGACTCCACTTCATCCTGGTCTCTTTTTTTGGAATAATCAATTTTTTAATGAATTTTTCAAACCGATTTCATCCTATATATGCTCGCCGTTCCTCACCAATTTCGATTCTCGGTTTCGGTTTTGAAGACGGCATGGAGTGTAAACGAGCTGGCCGGGATCCATGCGTGATCGTTCTCTCCATCGACGTCAGCACAGTAGAGACCAATGGAGATCCACACGGGCAAACACCGGCCGGCTGTTCGACGAGGAGAAAAACTCAAACCTGAGAACGTATGAAACCGTCACGGTCACGACACGGGTCGGACGGACCGTTGAACGGTCACCGCGGAAACTAGACGGGAAACGAGAGATGAGGAGACGACCCGTACGTTAACAAGTGGGTGTGCAACCATGCTGCCTATCCAACGCGACCCCCTTGCCGATTCTCTCCAAGTTCCTCTCTCTCCGAAAGCGACCGTGCGATCTGTAGTTGAGGAGGAGGGAGACGGGATTCACTGGCCACACGGGAGATTTTTGCCGTGTTGAACGGCCGCCGGAATCAAACCGGAAGATTACGAGACGCACGCATCGGTACGCGGTACGTGGCTACGTGGGGGTTGGTTACGCCATGGGCGGGCGGCAGAAAGCACGCACGCACGCCCAGCCTTGCAAACGGAAAAGGAAAGAAAAACGCTGGTGCTGGTGTAATCGCTGAAAAAGAAAAGAAGTACACGTGCGTGATGCGGCTGGACGCGCCGCCCGGCTAGATCGTGTACCTAATCCGGGTATCCGGCCATCCCTCGCGGGGCGCGCCTTGCTCCTCCTATCCTGCGCAGTTTGTCTTTTGCTCGCGGCTTTAATCTGCCGTGCATTAGTGCGTGACAGCGCCACCACCTGCCGCCCTGCTGATCGGCTTGGGACTACTTTTGGGAATTGGGAGAAGCTTAGCTTTGGTCTCCTGTTGGTGAGGAGCACCGAGCGATGTAACGGGCCATGTGCTGTGGTGGCCACACATATGTCTCCGTATTGGCTGGCTTTCTGTCGTGCTGTTGGATTGCTTTGCCTGGAGCTGGATCAGGTGCGTTTTGCGCCGGGTCAGGGCGTCACGGCCATGAAGGGGCGGCGTGCAACCTGCAGAGACCATTTTGCCGATCGAGAATTCATTTGGAAAAGCGTGCCATGTTACAAGTAGAACACGTGCCCACGCGCTCCAACGCGAGTTAGAGCACGTTGTTGGCTCGGTGCAAACGTGCAACATGTATGGTCCGATCAAGTGTTTGAATAGACCTACTACTCTGTGTACTACTACCACACCTATCCGTAGCCAAGTTTCTATAGCTTGGTTAAACTTGTGTGTTCAACCTTTGATTTGATCCCAAACAAAAGAAACTATTGTTGCTTGAATTCTCGATTCATTTCGTGAATTACGTGCCCGCGTGCCGGCCAGCGTTAGCTGTCGGAAAAGAGGTTGGGCAATTTACTTCGGAAACGTGACGAGTGTTACTTTAACGTTTATATTAGGTTTTCTTTGACGTAGTCAAAGAAGAATTACCACTAACTCTATGGTGTTTGGCAGGATAAACATCTAGTCACTCGTTGCAAATCAAATTGATAGGCCTAAACCGGAGAGCGGAAATATTGTTAAGATACATACATGTCCCTTGTTCTGCTAGTCATCAGGAATATAATGTAATGAATTGACATATAGACATAGGAAAGTAAATCATTTTCATTATATAAAAAATATGATACATATAGTTTTTATTAGTCGTCAATTCTTATGTTATTTTCTAAGATGATTTATATTTTTATTATGCATATTTTGTTGATGTATACATCACTTAATTAGTTCCATAACCATGAAACTTATCTAGTTGAAATTTAAAACATGTTAGCGAAAAACTACCATTATATCCATCAAAACCATCGTGGTATTGAATATGTTTTAGGCTTTTATGTGTTCGATTTTGAAAATTGAAGGGAAAAATAACCGATTTTATAATCCATGATAAAAAAAGAGACAACATGTAAAGCTCATGAGCCAAAAATAGGTGTTGCCCTATCTTTTGAATTCTCAATATGATATCTATATACGACCATAATAACATAACTGCCAAGTTTTTCTCGCGAAGCTTCCTCGGAATGATAAATTGAATTGGAGTCTCCGGGATTGAGATATACGAACTTTTCACTCAATTTTTTTTAAAGCTTTCAAATTATGGTTACATACATAGGTATAACAATTTAATTAATAACCACACGTCACAACAAAACAAAACATCGCATTATCTCATATCACATACCCACATACCCTAATTAATAAGTATATTTTGTTTAAATTTAAAATAGAGAAATGCATTTATTTTGAGGTGAAGGTAGTACTTAGAATAAAAAAAAGAAAAATAGACATAAGATCAAATTCACTTAATGTTCATACCAAAAAAGTTATAAAATGTTTCGTACTCGTTTAAGCTACGGTTACGCGGGCCAAGAGTGCAGAACAGTGACGGTTCCACGACCTTAAACCACGGCAGCATGGCAACCAGCGAAACTATGTGGCACCGACGTGATCCAGTTGCTCCATTGCACGACACCGGGGCGGGAATTGTCTCGTGACCCGATAACACGGCACCGCGTCGGCTCGCGTTTTGGCTGCACGGCACAGGATTGCTGTCTCGGCTTGACCATGCGGGACCGACCGGAGCATGCGTATGTGCTTAGAGCATGTTTAATATATAGTATAACTCTCTAAATTATCTATAATTAATCAATAACTAATACATATAAATATATATTATATCATTAATACATGATTCCATCTGTCATACATAATATTTTAATATTTTGAAGTTCGTCTTTGTACTGGCTACAAACCGTAACCCCGTCTCTCTTCTCTCTCTCTCTTAGAGCATCTCCAAGAGTGTTTTAAATGAATCTCTAATTCCGTTTTAGAGAATTTTCTTTAAACAACTAGCTCAACAGAGACTTTATATGGATCTCAAAAATTATAGGTTCTCTACAATCAAAATCTCATGCTCAAAACCGAGAATAGAGTCTTGGTTCTCAAAATAGCTCATGTCACCGTAAGAATTATTTTACCGTGAGGCCTACACGAAAAAAACATATTTCCGCCTGCCGCCATCCTACATCTCACCGAAAAAGCTTACCGCTGCATCTTGGCGCATGCCACCGCCTGCATCAGTTGGCTACTCGGTTTAGTCACCCGTGTATGTAAAAAAATCGGTGCGGCTACTACTGAGGCATACTGAAATCTCCAAGCCTATTCATTTTTCAGCTGCTATGGATGTAGAATACTGATGCAAACACGAGTTTTGTGATTGGAAAAGGAAAAATAGAGAATCAATTTTGACAATCTGCCGTATCAATTTTTGATTTCATTTTCAAAAATTTTCAAAACTTTTTAGAAATTCTCTAAATAAGCTTTTTTGAGAATTATTTTTTGAGAATTTATTGGGGATGCTCTTATCTCCTCCATATATGCTTCCCGTCTCTCTTCTCTCTCCTCTCTCCTCTCTTATCTCCTCCACATACGCTTCTAGTTGACTTTCTATTATTGTACTTGCTCTTATGCGTGCTGCTAACTAGGCGTACTTGCATGTGGGTTTGCGTATGCTATGAATGCGTACGTGCATATATGCATGTGTATACTGATTAGCTACATGTATGCATGTGTTTGCATATAGTATAATCACTACTGGTGAAGTGGTCTTTGATCCATCTGTCAAAATCCACAGTAGTCCTGGAGCCAATAGGAACTGAGACTAAAAGATATTTTTTTGTCTCGGTTAAAAAGTGCAACGGCTCTTTATGATCTTTAGTCTCAGTTGGTGTTACCAACCGTGACTAAAGATGATCTATAGTCCTAGTTTACTTTTTGTCAAATAGTGTCAGGGCATCGGGAATCTTTAGTCCCAGTTGATAACACCAACCGAACTAAAGATCTTACCTTTTGTCCTGGTTGGTGTTATCAATAGGCACCAAAGATCTAAATGATCTTTAGTCCTTGCTGGTAACACTAACAAAAACTAAAATAAAGGTGCTTTTTATACTTCTTTTTTCTCCAACAGCTTAAGCCATTACTACAAAGGTATGCAAGAGGAAAGAAGGTATTGCCAAAATTTTGTGTGAAATTATTTTGGTGATAATATACAAATCGGATGGATCTACAATGTTAGCAACTTCATCCACTAATTATGTATGCTTAGCATATTATATTTATAGGTATATTTCTATATATTTTATCCCTAAATATGTTTATAGAAAATGATGAGAGAGAAAATTTGTTTGGGAAAAAATATTTTACTTTTTAAAATTACCAACTCTATCCTCTAATGATGTATGCTTAGCATATTATATTTTTAGGTATATTTCTATACATTTTTATCTATAAAAAGGTTTATGGAGAATGATGAGAGAGAAAATTTGTTTAGAAAAAATATTTTATTTTTAAAAATTTGCAACTCCACCTCTAATTATGTACGCTTAGCATATTACATTTGTAGGTATATTTTTATATATTTTTATCTTAAAAGATTTATGAAAAATGATGAGAGGGAAATTTTGTTTAGGGAAAATTATGTTATTTTTAAAATTAAAAACTTGTGGATGAAAATGGTATAAAATAGATGATAAAGGAAAAATAAAAAATTTTGATAAAATATTAGAAAACTAAGGTAATTTAAAAATTATTAAAATATTTAGAAATAAGTATACTACATTAAAAATATGTATAGAATTTGAAAAGGCATTTAAAAGTAATTCTAAATTTTATTAAGTACAATACATTGAGTATGTGGGTATATAATTATTGAATGATTATTTATATATAATTATTGTATTATTATTTAAATAGTTTGACTTTCGTGGATTTTTTTATGATTTTTGTGTATTTCATGTAGATGGATCGACAATGAATGTACACCGCGGACCGATGGTAGACGGAGTTTATTCAAGGCGTGCATTATTTTTTGGTGTGGCCAATGCTAACAAGTATAAGGCTTTATACGATGTCCATGCAAAAAGTGAAAAAAACCCAGAAGGAGTATTCTACATCAAGAATTATTTATGGCCACCTTTTTTAGTCGGGATTCATACCTAACTAAAATTGTTGGACATCGTACGAAGAGATAGGGGTTGCAATGAAAGAAGATGAAGAATAAGACGACAACATTCTGTACTTTGATCAATATGGTGGATTTGAAGAAAATATAGTAGGCGAACTGTCACGCCCAGAAATTTAGACCAGAATTTTTGAAGCTATATGTGTATTAAAATCCCTGTCCAGGACCAGGCAGGGTACACATACGACAATGGTTGATATTACAGTTCCACGTCTTAGAAACATTACAAAAATATTACAAAAGAGCAGCGAAAAAAAGGGGCCTAAGCTTAAACTTGACGCTTGCCACATGGCTTCAACCAATCCACAGGCAACTTCCAGAGTGCAGGACAAAGCCTCCTCAACTTCATCTTCTTCTTTGGCTTCTTGCTCAGGTTCTGGTGAAGAGGTAAGGATGAGTACTTTCACGTACTCAGCAAGTCATATCGGAAAAGAGAGGGTATGAATGCAAGGGGGAAGACAAGGATTTGGCTCAGGTTTGCCTTTAGCACAAACAGCTAGGGTTTTTGCAAACAAAAGGAGTTTTGAACATGAATACGAAAAATGGTAAATTAATTAATTAATTCATATTAAATCCAACACTGTCTAACGTTATCTTCATGTTGAGACAGGCCCAAACCATCTAACTATACTAGCCATGGTCAAATTAACAGGTTTTCAGCAGTGAGGGACTAATCACGGTGAATTTGGTTGATCGCCCATAACTGTGGGTACGACTATTCGAATAGTTTTACTTTGATCAGATGTGTACATCTGTACCCACAAGACACAGCCCCATAATACGGCTTCCCATGCGTCGGAATACCGCCACGGTATCCCGAAAAGGGACTGTGGTAGGACCTTTCGTATAACCTCTCGCTAACCAAGCGAACCACACCAAGGTTTCGCCCCCACTCCTATTCTGGGCCGTGGACAGCCCAGAGTGCCATGGTGAATCCAGCGACCCGGCCAACCGAGTAAGCCCCAGGCCGCGCAGCTCCATCACGCTCACCCTTGCACAGGTTCGTCGGCTAGGAAGGGCTACACTACAGGATCCACCGTTGCCCATTCTGGCCTGTGGTTTGTACGGTCATTCTTCCGAGGGTTTCCCGTGAACCGGTCCTTAAATGCAATGGGCACCACTATCAAAACCACAGCGCCCACAACCCACCATTTGTCATGTTTTAGTTATTAGTCAGGTCCACAAAGTCCTCAGATTATATTTTTCATTTCATATGTCCAACATAATGTAGTCTAGATGAAATTACCCATTTAGTGTGCTAGTAAATCTAAGCAGGTCTAAGCATAACCAAGGCCTATAAGCTAGTCATGTTGTTATCCCAAGTTTATCAAAGGGGTTAGGGTGGCAAGCCTAGGGCTTAAATATAACCATACGGTGTAATATTTCCCATAAGATGACATTATAAAATAAATGCAATTTAATAAAATAAAACAGGTGTTTTTAGCAAAAATAGAAGCAATATGATCAATAATAAAGCATGACTTGCCTTGCTCTTCGGACTGGGGAAACTCCGCAACAACTTCAAAGTACACCAGGTCGGAGGAACTACCCGGATCTACATGACAAACAAGGCACTTCAACAAACAGGCTAAAAAGCTACTTAAACAGGGAACAAAACCATTTTAATGTATTCTTGGCATTTTTATGAACTTAATAAAATTTGAATGGGTTTAAACGGAGCTCGGATTGAAAAGATATGAATTTTAGAAGACTATCTGTGTTTTTACTAAAAGAGAAAAATTCTTAATTATTTATTGCGTAATAAATCCCAAAATTGTGTCGGCGCTAGGGCTGACGTCGTGATGTGTCATCGGCCGCGGGAGCACCGGTCCACGGTGGACCGGGTCCATGTGCCGAGAGAGAGTGGTCCCACGTGACGCACACGTGGCGCGAGCGCGGCGGCCACGCGGCACGCCACGTGGGCAAGCGGGGAGGACGGCTCCGATCTGCCGAGGCAGATCGGACGGCCGGGAGGGCCACGGCGGCGCGATCGGCGGCGATGGTGCACGGCGGCCGGAGACCGGTTGGCGCCATTCGAGCGGCGGCGCGGGGCGGTGGAATGCCGCGGCTCACGCGCGGGCGGAGCCGCGCACACTCGGGAGTGGTGGCGCGCGTTCGGCCGAGAGGGGAAAAGGGAGGGGCGTTCACCGCGGGTCGCCGAAGGTGGATGGGACAACGGCGCGGACGGTGAGGTAGACGGCCGCGGCAACGGAGAGGGCGGCCGAGAGGGCTCGGGCGCCGAGGATGGAGATGGAGGCGGTGGCGACGTACAGGATGGCTCGGGACGACGGGGAAAGCGGCCGAAGGCCCGCGGAGAGCGGCAACACTCCGGCACACGGTGCGAGATCGAGAGGAGCGCGGGAACTCGGACGAGGGTGTGGGGAGCTCGGGGAGGATGGGGCCGGCTTTTAAAGGGGATGGGGAGGTCGGTGGTGGCCGGGATAAGGGAGAATTGATCGCCGGAGTTAAGAGGGAGGAATTTGGGGAAAATAATGGCCGGCGATTAACTCCGGCCATTTAGGGTGTGGGAGCGGCGGCGAGGCGATTGAAGGCGGCGAGAGGCGGGGAGTTAGGGCGGTGCATTTAGGGCGCGCGAGAGAGGCGGGCGGCCGAGATATGCGTGGGCGCAGGCGGCGCCAATGGCGGCGGGCGAACGGAGGTAGGGGACGGGACCGACAGGTGGGCCCCACCTGCCAGCGTCCCGGGGTGAAGGGGGAGGCAAAGTGGACTTATTTTTTGGGCGCGAGGGGTAAACGGGTCGTGGCCTTCGACCGGCCCGCGAGGAGAGAGAGAGAGAGGCGTGGGCGCGAGGAGGGCTGGGCCGGCGGCCCAAGGCCGAATGGTCAGGAAAAGAGCGGGAAAAGGACGGAGGAGAGAGAAAAAATAATTTCCCGAGATTTATAAATTCCGATTTTGATTGTAATTGATTAAAAATTATTTCTAGTGCTCTAAAAATTCTACTAAAAATCCTGTTAGTGTATTTTGACTGTAGAATTTAGGAAAAATCCTACCATGTCATTTCCATTTAGATTTTCCTTTTAAAATTATTTGTTTGCTCCAGGTTAACTTTCAACTATTTTTCTTGTGATTTTTCTTTAGATTTTTAAAAGGGGGAAACACCTCAGGGTGTGACACGAACCGGATGGGGATGTTGAAGATAATGACGGTGCTGATAATCTTGGTCAGATGTTGTGCGACATAAAGGAGGAGTTCGGAGGTGAAAAGGAGATGCAGAAATTAGAGCATATGTTAGCGAACCACAAAACGTCTTTGTACCCAAGTTGCGAACAGGGACACAAAAAGTTGAGTACCACGCTAGAATTCTTGCAATGGAAGGCCAAAAATGGTGTCAGTGACAAGACATTTGGCGAGTTATTAAAACTTGTGAAGAACATTCTTTCGGAGGAAAACGAATTGTCGGAATCAACGTACAAAGCTAAGAAGTTAGTTTGCCCTCTAGGAGTGAAAGTACAGAAGATACACGCATGTCCGAATGATTGTATCCTCTATCGTGGTAAGAAGTACGAGAACATAGAAGCATGTCCAGTTTGTAAAGCACTACAATACAAGATTAGATGAGATAATCTGGGCAAAGTTGATGAATAGCCGTTGAAGAAGAGAGTTCTTGTTAAGGTGATGTTGTATTTTTCTATAATAACATGACTCAAGCATTTGTTCAGGAACAAAGAGCTTGCTAGAATGATACGCTGGCACGCAGAAGAACGTCAACAAAACAGGATGTTGAGACACCACGCCGATGGGTTGCAGTGATGAAACATCAACAGAACATTTAAAGACTTCGGAGAGGATGCATGAAACATAAGGTTCGGTTTAAGTACGGATGGCATGAATCCAACTGGAGATATGAGCAGCGGCCACAACACTTGGCCTGTTACGATGTGCATCTATAACCTCCCTCCTTGGATATGCATGAACCAAAAGTACATCATGATGCCGATTATTATTCAAGGCACAAAGCAACCTGGTAACGACATTGATGCATACCTAAGTGTAACATCCTGAAAATCGAAGGAGTAGAATTCGGAACGTGAAAATCGGAACTCGCAAAAACTTTTTGGAATCATTGCTTCTTATCGTGTTTTTCAATTTTATTTGCCAATTCAGTTGCGTAAGAATTTCTTCTGAAATTGCTTTGAAGTGAAGTTGAATTAAACCCCTAAGCTTGAGACCCCATTGGAGGAAATAATTTAAAATAAATATATATATATGAATTTGAAGAGGGGTAAACATATTAATTTTGGAGATTTGCAAAAGATTCTTGAAAAGAATATATTTTGGTTTAAACCCTAACCGGTGGAAGAAAAATAATAAACATTTGGATTTGGGATAAAAATATTTTTGACAAGGAAATATGAATTTAAAAATTAATTAAAGATCCCAAATTATTGATTTTTAAAAGAAAGAAATAAAAATAGGAAAAATATATTTTGAAAAATAAAAAGTGGGGGAAAAGTCTGGAGATATAATTTCAAAATTATTTTGGAAATATTGAAATTTATTTTGAATTTTTAGAGTAAAAGGAAATGGGAATGGAAAATAGAAAATCAAATTCGGGAAATTGAGAAAGTACACTGTTCATGCGTAGGCAGTGTTCGACGACGTCCCCGCGCCCGTGCGCACGCTCACCACGCGTCGCCGCGCCGTACCAAGGCCCCGCGCGCGCGCGTTCTCGCCATACCGCTGACAACCGCCCCAGTGCACGTCGAGTCGCCGCCGTACCGCGCCATGCCATCGCTCGCGTCAGCCATGCCGCCTCGCCGTCGCCTCGCCGTACCACGGCGCGCGCCCGCGTCAATGCCGTCGCCTGTGGCCGCGTCAGTCCACGCCGCGCCGTACCATCGTGCCATTCCGACTGTGCTGTAGCCATGCCCACCGTGCGTCGGCCTCACCCCTCCCATACTTGCGCGTGCGTCACCCTAGCGCTGCTGCCATGGCCGCCGAGTTCGAGCTTGCGTGGTCGGCTATATATAACCCTCCTCGGCCGAAACTCACAACACAAAATTTGTGCCATACCGTCTCATCTAGCTCCTCACCAATTTTCCCCAAAATCCATTCACCATAGCGCTAGAATTTCGCAAGAGATCGGAGCCCGGGTCGTAAGAACCCTAACTCGGCCGCCCGGTGCAAACCTCAAAATTCGTCGCCCTCAGTTGATTTCCTCCTGAATTAAAGGTACGTCCATGATCTACGTGCTCTAAGCTATATTTCCCCTAAGTCTCCCGAGCCAAATAGCCGCCAGAAATCACCGGCGACGAGCGCCGCCGAACCCTCTGTTTTTGCCGCCGCCGTGCGCACGTCGCCATACCACCACCGCCCCTTTCCGGCCAAGCCGACCCCCTTGCTAGCACCCCTGTGTTCCGTAGATTCTCTAGGACCCTTTGGTTCGGCCGCATTTTCACCGGAGCGCCGTCGCACCGTGTGCCTTCGCCGCCACGGCCGCCTCATCGTCGCCAGACCGCTCCGCCGCCTCCCTAGCCCAACCGCGCCTCGAAACGGACTCCCCGCGTCATGTAGATGGTGTAGGGCTAGCTAGATGCCGAGCTCCGATCCCCCTCGCCGTCGTTCGGCCATGCCGCACCGTCGGTCTCGCCGGGAGGAGAAGAAGGGAGGATGAAAAGAAAAGAAAGGAGAGAAGGGAGCGAGAATGGCTCGCTAGCTCGGTGGTTTGAGCCGAGCCGAGTGAGGGGAGGGTGCCGGTTCGATTCCCGGCTTAGGCAAATTTTTGAAGATTTTTTTAATTTTTCTAAGGAGATTAAAAATAAGAATAAGCTTAGTAAAAATCCTAGAAAAATATTTATACTCTTTTAAACTATTCTAAAACTCTATTTACAAAGATTTTGCACCTTTTAAAGGGGTTATTTATTTACTTTTAAATTTCTTTGCAAATAATTATGAAGTTTATATTTACTTAGACTTTGGACTTTCAATCTAATAAATTTCCAAAAATATTTATATATCTTTGTGAGGCCATTCATTCACTTAGTTTATATTCACAAATCAAGAATCTTTTCAAGGAATTATAAACTATCTTATATAAATTCCGATCAACCCCTTTTGCGACATATACATTCGATATTTAATTTGCTTCATAAAATCCTCCGTAATTCGATTAGGGTCGTAGGGGAAAATGGTTTGGAGAGTTCTTTAGGATTTTTCATGCTTTTTCGTTCGTTCTTATCGGATTTTAACTGGAATCCATTTTTCTTTTTCCTTTTCGCTCGTATGATTAGCGACCGAGGAGGCGACCACCGACCCCGCAGGAGACCCCACTCAAGAAGCGTACGAACAAGGCAAGTCTTCACACCCTTTGAACATATTGATCCCAATTGCGAAATGATGTTATTTTCAACTCTAAACATGCATGCTTTACCGTGTTACCTATACTTGTTGTGCCATACCTTGCTATTGTTTACCTTTAGAATTACTCCTTGTAACTCGCGATGTGATACAAATAACCGAAGCATAACTTCGGTAAACTGCTTAGCCATGCTATACTTAGATTTATGCATACTCATGACTTTATGAAAAAGCTTTGTGCTTGGGCAACTACCTTAGGGAAGGTAGTTGAGATTCGGCATGTGGAGACATGAGCGCCACATGACCATGATGAATTAAGTTTGATGAAAATTAAAAGTACTAGACAAATGTTTTAGACTGGGGCGGCGGATGATTTGGGTGGATTCCGGAAAAGGCAAGTGCCGACCCCTGTCGTTAAGGACCGAGCCATGAGATAGCCGGAAACGAGCCGCACAACCGTACTTCTCGAATGGGTATAGACCTAGCCGACTAGATAGCCGAGCGGAGGCGTATCCTTGCATAGATGGTTCTCTATGATGTGGTTATGGGATGAGGATGAGGCTGCGGCCTTTGTTATGAATGGTGGGATTAAACCGATGTTAATTAAACTTAAAGATCTAGAAAGACTTCCCTTACCCGGGTGCGCGTAACTCCTCTCACCGCTAGAAAAGGACGGCTAGAGTGCATGAGGACTTAAGTTCATGGAGCGGGTACGCCAAAGTGAGGTTATCGAAAGGCTTTGCCGTGGCCGTCTCATGTGTTGAGGCGTAGGCTCATTTGTTGGGCCGTCACGGAGTACGGGTAAAGTGTACATCCACCTGCGGTGTGAATGAATCAATCTATTCGAATAGCCGTGCTCGCGGATATTGAGCATCGTGACAAGACTTTCGCTTGGCTAGACTTTGAACTTAAAAGTACTGGGATGGGTTTGCATGATGATTTTATTCGCTGGTGGATCAACTTCTCGAGAATGCGAGAAGGGGTGGACTCCCGAAAATCATGACGAACCGGAGACGGAAGCCATCCCGGAATCACGATGGATGGTAGACGAACCGTCGCCGGGTTAATGAACTATGAAATTAAAACTTGATTTGGCTAGACGATAGGCTTGTGAAAAGAATTGTGAAAGCGGCTTTACGCAAAAATAACCCTAGCCATGTTCTTTGAATACCCCTATCATATGCATCAATTCGTGTTGACTTGCCGAGTACGGTTGGTACTCACCCTTGCTATACGCACAAACCTCCGTGATGGAAATGAAGAGCCGAAGACCCCTACGCGTACCACCCGGAGGCGAGGGAACGACGGCGCATATTAGACCTTAGTCCGGTCGTTGCTCGTGGCAATGGACAAGCCGCCGCCTCTTTCCGCCGCCTTATCTAAACTCGTTTTTATATTGTATTCGGACCATAAGGTCTGTGTGGATGAACAATGCCTTCGGGCCTATTTATGTAATAATGGTATTGTAAGACTATTCGTGCATGCGCACTTGATTATCCAAGATCGCATTCGTGGGTACCAACTACTTGATCCAGGGAAATGATACTATGAACACGAAAGATTCCCGATTCAAAATCGGGGTCCACAGAGCCGGTATCGAGCCATGCGACCGTAGGCTAAGACCAAATGGCGCCCTACCCCTAACTAGATGGCTAAAGGGAAATATCCCTACGGTAGGATCAGTTTTAAACTATTATTTCCGAAAATGCAAATATATCTTTTCTACATCTGTATTTCTTTTTACCAAATGATTATGAAAGCTCCCTCCCGCTAACCCTAAGTTGCCCGTAAAGCGAGATGTCAAACCACGACGGAACTTGGGAAGTCACATTCGCGGGACGAAGGGTTCGTGGTCCAACTCCAGTCCCTACTATGGTGCTTGAGATACCCGGAGCCACCCACCTATCACATCAAAAGGCATGGCTCGAAGAGTATCCAGCCGGGAGGCAATGTATCCATAGAAGCCCGCATGGGAAGCGAGACATCCTACGCTTCCACACTCGCTACCACCGGACCTAGCGAAGCGGCTATTCAGATGCGGCTCGCGAGGCCTTCCTTCGCCTTAATGCGGAACACCGTGCCGAACTCACAATGACAGAGTTCGTGCATCATCCTTACCGCGAAGAGGGCAACCCGGTCCGCACTATGGAGGCTACCCCTGCTGTTACAACCCGATGGTCACGCGTCTATCGCGTTGGGCGAGACAGCAGCGACGCATTACGAGGAGGCCCTACTCGAGATCAACGACCAGCGATCACGCCTCAATGATCGGTCAATGCCACCAAGGCCGTGGAGACCAGATAAGCATGCTGCGGACTCTGCGCAGCCAATGGTGCTCAAGATCGAGCAACTCTCGGACCGCTACATGGCCCGAGGGGAGGCTCGTGGAGCTGGAAGAGCAGCTCAGAAGAGCAAACAGAGATCAACCGGCTAGAGGAACAAGCCGCGCACTCGCCCTGTCTACGCCGCAGTACTTCCGCCGAGCTGTACCATCACATCCCGCCCCGTGCCCGACCACTATTACCATATGACTCCAGCAAGCTTAGATACTTTTCAAGCTATGATGGAGCAAGCATTCATGTTGAGCACAGAGCCTGCACCTTACCTGGTCGACCCCACTGCTGCTACATCCATGGGACCCACCCCGAGCCCCGTACCGGTACCATCCGAGCCGGGATCGGAGAGGGTAACCCCATCCAGATCCGCACCGATACGGAGTCCGAGGCGAGCCCATGGAGATCAAATGGGAGTCTAGCGACACCGACTCAATGGAGGAGGAAGTTCCCCTCGTCGCCGACTCACACGGGAGGCCCTCACCCGCCGATCGCTCGCAAGAGTACGCGGCCACCGAGTCGGAAGATTCGGCGTGACTCGAGGCCACCACCTCCGAGCCGTGGGGACTTCGGTTTGCTTGCACGGCAGACCACCCACTTCCGGCGCCCGGCTCTTGCGGATGGATGGAGGACTAGGCGGGAGGACCTTCCCGGCTCGCAAGCACTTCTTATTTACCCCTAATTAGTTGAAGTAGTTGGACGATATAATTATTATTGCTATCTGGCATGAAGGACTGTGTGTGTACATCCGTGTACCCCTTTATGTAATATGATGAACCTGGGCACGCCTTGCGACGTATTAATTCGTATGCTTATTATTATTTCACCTTGTCTGTTGATGGAAGATCATTCGAAGGAGCTTGAAGAAAAATTTCCGTGTACTATGACTTAGACTAGTCCGATCTCTTGATTCATCTCCCTTCTTCGATGGCACATCGCCGCAGGCCGCAGCGACCCACGAGAACCCGCGTAACCTAACCCCTCCACACCGGCGGAGGTCATGGCTATGCAAACCCAGCTACTCCAAGCGATTGCCAATAATCAAGGAGGTCGAGGAGGATCGAGTCTGGGGGAATTCATGAGAGCTAAGCCGCCCACTTTTTCCACGGCCGAAGAACCTATGGACGCCGAAGATTGGTTAAGAGTGATAGAGAAGAAGTTAACCCTCGTCGAGTCCGAGAAGCCGATAGAGTTATCTTCGCTACTAACCACTGGAGGGTCCCGCGAGTGACTCGGTGGGACACCTACAAGGAGACACGAGTGAAGACGCCGGCGAGCCAACATGGGAGGAATTCACGGCTGCGTTCCGTGAAAATTTCGTGCCATGCAGTAATGAGGATGAAGAAGAACGAGTTCCGCAGCTGCGTCAAGGGAACACATCGGTACAAGAATATCGAACAAGTTCACCCGGCTTGCCCGTTACGCCACCAATGACACGCGAGACGAGGAAGAAAAGATAGACAAATTCATTGAGGGACTAAATGACGAACCGAGGGGACCAATGATCGGGCATGATCACACCGGTTTCCAAAGCCTCATCAACAAGGTCGTCCGACTTGAGCATGACCAAAAGGTGGTAGACAATAACCGCAAGAGGAGGCTCGCTATGGCTCGCCCATTCCGGGAACGCCACAACGCCCAAGGGAGCCACCCCGTCCGGATGGAAGCCAAATGTTCCGGCAACCGGACGTTCTCCCGCTCCCGACCATGTCAAGGTCGCTACACCTCGCTACGTACGCCCACACCAACCCTAGCCGCTCCAGGGGAGAAGGAATGTGAGCGTTTTAATTGCGGAGAATTCGGGCACTACTCCAATAGCTGCCCAAAACCACGCAAAGCCCCGTGCGCACCGGCGCCAATACAACACCCGTCCGAGGAACCCCACTCTGCGGCGGGGACGAGGTCCTGCTGGGACCCCGCTACCCAACGAGGCCGCACCGGGTTTCGACGTGGCCAAGTGAATCATGTACGGGCGGAAGAAGCACGGGAGGACCGGAGCGTATTGATGGGTATGTTCTCTATCAACTCTACACCGCTTAAAGTTTTATTCGATTCGGAGCCTCGCATTCATTCATATCTTCCCAAGTAAGCAAACAACACCACCTACACCAAGTAGCACTTAAGAGGCCTATGTTGGTACACTCACCGGGAGACATAACCGTACCCCATGCCTGCATTAATGTGCCCGTACGGATTAGAGACGTGGTGTTTCTCTCAAACCTTATGGTGCTATCACCCCAGACCATAGATGTCATACTCGGAATGGATTGGTTGACCAAGAATAATGGGATTATAGCTGCATCGAAGGGAAGTCACGGTATCCACCCCGTGGGGATCACCGATGAGCATAACTATGGATCAAAACCCAAAGCTATGTGAACAAGCTGCGGGAGTGTTCACCATGCTACCCTTAGGCGGAATGCCCATAGTACAAGAATACCCGGATGTGTTTCCCGAGGAATTACCCGGAATGCCCCCGGATCGCGACGTAGAATTTATCATCGACTTAATGCCTGGTACTGCCCCCATATCCAAGAGACCTTATCGAATGCCAGCCAACGAGTTAGAGGAACTCAAGAAGCGGATACGGGAACTACAAGAGAAGGGATTTGTACGCCCGGCTCTTCTCCCTGGGGAGCCCCGTACTCTTTGTCAAAAAGAAGGATGGGAGTATGAGAATGTGTGTGGACTACCGATCGCTGAATGAAGTAACCATCAAGAACAAGTACCCGTTGCCCCGGATCGATGACCTATTCGATCAACTTAAGGGTGCACAGGTGTTCTCAAAGATTGATCTACGGTCAGGATATCATCAGTTGAAGATTAGAGCCGGAGATATTCCTAAGACGGCGTTCTCTACCCGTTACGGCTTATACGAGTTCACGGTGATGTCCTTTGGATTAACCAATGCCCCTGCCTATTTTATGAACCGATGAACAAGGTATTCATGGAATACCTGGACAAATTCGTGGTGGTGTTCATCGACGATATACTTATCTACTCCAAAACGATGAAGAACACGCAGAGCATCTACGACCGGTACCGGAAAAGCTACGAGAGCACCTGTATGCAAAGTTCAGCAAATGTGAGTTCGGCTCAAGGAAGTCGCTTTTCTTGGTCACGTGGTTTCAGCCGGAGGAGTAGCGTGAGACCCGCCAAGGTCGAAGCTGTCACGGGATGGAAGGCACCCAAGTCGGATGACGAGTCCGGAGTTTCTTGGGCTTGGCCGGTTATTACCGACGGTTTATCGAAGGGTTTTCCACGTAGCCCGACCTATGACTCAACTTCGAAGAAGGAAAAGAAGTTTGAATGGAATGAGAAGTGCCAAAAGCCTTCGACCAATTAAAAGAAAAGTTAACCACTTGCTCCAATCTTGACCTTACCCGACAACCGAAAGGACTTCGTGATGTACCGTGATGCATCCCGGCAAGGATTGGGAGGAGTATTGATGCAGATGGAAAGGTCGTGGCGTATGCCTCGCGACGCTACGACCCCACGAAGAGAATTATCCCACACACGACTGGAATTAGCCGCGGTTGTACACGCATTGAAGATCGGAGACACTATCGATCGGAAACCACCGTGATGTGTATACCGATCACAAGAGCCTAAAATATTTCTTTACTCGCCGATCTCAATCTATGACAGAGGCGATGGCTGGAGTTGATCAAGGATTACAGTCTAGGAATCCATTATCATCCGGCAAGGCGAATGTAGTGGCCGATGCGCCGAGCCGCAAAGCCCAATGCAACCACATGGGATTGGGAGGTATGGCCGCGAACTTCGAGAAGAAATGGCCGACTCAATCGCACCCGATTCCTCACGAGAAGTGAACTCATTGGAAATCCAACCCCTACGAGAACTCAAATAGAGGAAGCCCAAAAAGGGAATAAGGAAACCCGGAAATCAAGGAACGCATGGCTGGACGCGCTCGGGAGTTTTCGTGGATGACAAGGGAATCTGTGGTACAAGAAAAGAATCGTGTGCCCGAACAAGGCGGTTTGAGAGGATTGATCTTAAAGGAAGCCCACGAATCGGCCTATTCGTTACACCCCGAAAGCACGAAAATGTACCAAGACTTGAAAGGAGAATATTGGTGGCCTAATATGAAGAGGGATGTAGCCGAATATGTAGCCGTGTGCGATGTGTGCCAAAGGGTGAAAGCCGAACATCAACGCCCCTGGCTTGCTGCAGCCACTCAAGATTCCCGAATGGAAATGGGACGAGATAGGCATGGATTTCATAGTGGGACTACCCAAAACTACGGCGGCTATGATTCCATTTGGGTAATAGTAGATCGGCTCACCAAGATCGCGATTTATACCGTGAAAACTAACTACAACACGCCAAGCTAGCGGAACTATATATGAGTAGGATTGTATGTCTTCACGGTGTACCAAAGAGGATCATATCGATCGTGGTACCCAATTCACGTCTCATTTTTGGAGCAAAGTCCACGAGGCACTCGGAAGTCATCTCGCTTTCGCATCGCCTATCATCCACGACCGATGGGCGACCGAAAGGACGAACCAAGTCTTGGAGGATATGTTGAGAGCTCCGTGCATTGGATTTCACCAAGGATTGGGAGAAATGCTTGTCGTACGCCGAGTTCTCTTACAACAATAGCTATCAAGCCGTCCTGAAGATGTCGCCAAACGAAGCTCTATTTGGTCGCCGATGTCGGACCCCATTGATGTGGTCGAAACCGGTGAACGAACCGTATTCGGGCCCGACATAATCAAGGAGGCCGAGGAAAAGGTTCGCCCGATTCGGGACCGACTACAAGCGCGCAATCACGACAAAAGAGCTACGCGGATACTCGACGAAGAGAATTGGAATTCAAAGAGGGTGACTACGTGTATCTAAAGGTCTCACCACTACGGGAACACAGAGGTTCAAAGTCAAGGGGAAACTCGCACCACGATACGTGGGCCCATTCCGATAAGCGCTAGGAAGGGAGAAGTGGCTTATCAATTGGAACCGCCCGAGAATCTCTCCGACGTCCACCCAGTATTTCACGTATCGCACTGAAGAAATGTCTACGGTACCGGAAGAGCAAACCCCGTTAGAAACCATCCAAGTCCACAGTGATCTTACCTACCCGAACATCCAATCAAGATACTAGACGAAGCAGAAAAGAAGACACGAACCAAGTCGTGGCGCATGTACAAAGTACAATGGAGTAATCACACCGAAGAAGAAGCTACCCGGGAGAGCGAAGAATTCCCGAGGACGGAATACCCACACCTATTCAAGAGGTAAGAAATCTCGGGACGAGATTTATTGTTAGGGGGTAGGTTTGTAACATCCCGAAAATCGAAGGAGTAGAATTCGGAACGTGAAAATCGGAACTCGCAAAAACTTTTGGAATCATTGCTTCTTATCGTGTTTTTCAATTTTATTTGCCAATTCAGTTGCGTAAGAATTTCTTCTGGAATTGCTTTGAAGTGAAGTTGAATTAAACCCCTAAGCTTGAGACCCCGCGGGAAATAATTTAAAATAAATATATATATATGAATTTGAAGAGGGTAAACATATTAATTTTGGAGATTTGCAAAAGATTCTTGAAAAGAATATATTTTGGTTTAAACCCTAAGCGGTGAAAGAAAAATAATAAACATTTGGATTTGGGATAAAAATATTTTTGACAAGGAAATATGAATTTAAAAATTAATTAAAGATCCCAAATTATTGATTTTTAAAAGAAAGAAATAAAAATAGGAAAAATATATTTTGAAAAATAAAAAGTGGGGGAAAAGTCTGAAATATAATTTCAAAATTATTTTGGAAATATTGAAATTTATTTTGAATTTTTAGAGTAAAAGGAAATGGGAATGGAAAATAGAAAATCAAATTCGGGAAATTGAGAAAGTACACTGTTCATGCGTAGGGGTGTTCGACGACGTCCCGCGCCCGTGCGCACGCTCACCACGCGTCGCCGCGCCGTACCAAGGCCGCGCGCGCGTTCTTCGCCATACCGCCGACAACCGCCCGTGCACGTCGAGTCGCCGCCGCACCGCGCCATGCCATCGCTCGTGTCGCCATGCCGCCTCGCCGTCGCCTCGCCGTACCACGGCGCGCGCCCGCGTCAATGCCGTCGCCGTGGCCGCGTCGGTCCACGCCGCGCCGTACCATCGTGCCATTCCGACCGTGCCGTAGTCATGCCCACCGTGCGTCGGCCTCACCCTCCCATACTCGCGCGTGCGTCACCCTAGCGTCGCCGCCATGGCCGCCGAGTTCGAGCTCGCGTGGTCGGCTATATATAACCCTCCTCGGCCGAAACTCACAACACAAAATTTGTGCCATACCGTCTCATCTAGCTCCTCACCAATTTTCCCCAAAATCCATTCACCATAGCGCTAGAATTTCGCAAGAGATCGGAGCCCGGGTCGGAAGAACCCTAACTCGGCCGCCCGGTGCAAACCTCAAAATTCGTCGCCCTCAGTTGATTTCCTCTTGAATTAAAGGTACGTCCATGATCTACGTGCTCTAAGCTATATTTCCCTAAGTCTCCCGAGCCAAATAGCCGCCAGAAATCACCGGCGACGAGCGCCGCCGAACCCTCTGTTTTTGCCGCCGCCGTGCGCACGTCGCCATACCACCACCGCCCCTTTCCGGCCAAGCCGACCCCCTTGCTAGCACCCCTGTGTTCCGTAGATTCTCTAGGACCCTTTGGTTCGGCCGCATTTTCACCGGAGCGCCGCCGCACCGTGCGCCTTCGCCGCCACGGCCGCCTCATCGTCGCCAGACCGCTCCGCCGCCTCCCTAGCCCAACCGCGCCTCGAAACGGACTCCCCGCGTCATGTAGATGGTGTAGGGCTAGCTAGATGCCGAGCTCCGATCCCCCTCGCCGTCGTTCGGCCATGCCGCACCGTCGGTCTCGCCGGGGGGAGAAGAAGGGAGGATGAAAAGAAAAGAAAGGAGAGAAGGGAGCGAGAACGGCTCGCTAGCTTAGTGGTTTGAGCCGAGCCGAGTGAGGGGAGGGTGTTGGTTCGATTCCGGCTTAGGAAAATTTTTGAAGATTTTTTTTTAATTTTTCTAAGGAGATTAAAAATAAGAATAAGCTTAGTAAAAATCCTAGAAAAATATTTATACTCTTTTAAACTATTCTAAAACTCTATTTACAAAGATTTTGCACCTTTTAAAGGGGTTATTTATTTACTTTTAAATTTCTTTGCAAATAATTATGAAGTTTATATTTACTTAGACTTTGAACTTTTAATCTAATAAATTTCCAAAATATTTATATATCTTTGTGAGGCCATTCATTCACTTAGTTTATATTCACAAATCAAGAATCTTTTCAAGGAATTATAAACTATCTTATATAAATTCCGATCAACCCCTTTTGCGACATATACATTCGATATTTAATTTGCTTCATAAAATCCTCCGTAATTCGATTAGGGTCGTAGGGAAAATGGTTTGGAGAGTTCTTTAGGATTTTTCATGCTTTTCGTTCGTT
This sequence comes from Oryza australiensis, assembly GCA_019925245.2. Classification (NCBI taxonomy): domain Eukaryota; kingdom Viridiplantae; phylum Streptophyta; class Magnoliopsida; order Poales; family Poaceae; genus Oryza; species Oryza australiensis. The sequence continues at coordinate 1,858,472 of JAIFGZ020000044.1, forward strand.
CTTATCGGATTTTAACTGGAATCCATTTTTCTTTTTCCTTTTCGCTCGTATGATTAGCGACCGAGGAGGCGACCACCGACCCCGCAGGAGACCCCACTCAAGAAGCGTACGAACAAGGCAAGTCTTCACACCCTTTGAACATATTGATCCCAATTGCGAAATGATGTTATTTTCAACTCTAAACATGCATGCTTTACCGTGTTACCTATACTTGTTGTGCCATACCTTGCTATTGTTTACCTTTAGAATTACTCCTTGTAACTCGCGATGTGATACAAATAACCGAAGCATAACTTCGGTAAACCGCTTAGCCATGCTATACTTAGATTTATGCATCCTCATGACTTTATGAAAAAGCCTTGTGCTTGGGCAACTACCTTAGGGAAGGTAGTTGAGATTCGGCATGTGGAGACATGAGCGCCACATGACCATGATGAATTAAGTTTGATGAAAATTAAAAGTACTAGACAAATGTTTTAGACTCGGGCGGCCGGATGATTTGGGTGGATTCCGGAAAAGGCAAGTGCCGACCCAGTCGTTAAGGACCGAGCCATGAGATAGCCGGAAACGAGCCGGCACAACCGTACTTCTCGAATGGGTATAGACCTAGCCGACTAGATAGCCGAGCGGAGGCGGTATCCTTGCATAGATGGTTCTCTATGATGTGGCTATGGGATGAGGATGAGGCTGCGGCCTTTGTTATGAATGGTGGGATTAAACCGATGTTAATTAAACTTAAAGATGGAAAGACTTCCCTTACCCCGGGTGCGCGTAACTCCTCTCACCGCTAGAAAAGGACGGCTAGAGTGCATGAGGACTTAAGTTCATGGAGCGGGTACGCCAAAGTGAGGTTATCGAAAGGCTTTGCCGTGGCCGTCTCATGTGTTGAGGCGTAGGCTCATTTGTTGGGCGTCACGGAGTACGGGTAAAGTGTACATCCACTGCAGTGTGAATGAATCAATCTATTCGAATAGCCGTGCTCGCGGATATTGAGCATCGTGACAAGACTTTCGCTTGGCTAGACTTTGAACTTAAAAGTACTGGGATGGGTTTGCATGATGATTTTATTCGCTGGTGGATCAACTTCTCGAGAATGCGAGAAGGGGTGGACTCCCGAAAATCATGACGAACCGGAGACGGAAGCCATCCCCGGAATCACGATGGATGGTAGACGAACCGTCGCCGGTTAATGAACTATGAAATTAAAACTTGATTTGGCTAGACGATAGGCTTGTGAAAAGAATTGTGAAAACCGGCTTTACGCAAAAATAACCCTAGCCATGTTCTTTGAATACCCCTATCATATGCATCAATTCGTGTTGACTTGCCGAGTACGGTTGGTACTCACCCTTGCTATACGCACAAACCTCCAGTGATGGAAATGAAGAGCCGAAGACCCCTACGCGTACCACCCGGAGGGCGAGGAACCGACGGCGCATATTAGACCTTAGTCCCGGTCGTTGCTCGTGGCAATGGACAAGCCGCCGCCTCTTTCCGCCGCCTTATCTAAACTCGTTTTTATATTGTATTCGGACCATAAGGTCCTGTGGGATGAACAATGCCTTCGGGCCTATTTATGTAATAATGGTATTGTAAGACTATTCGTGCATGCGCACTTGATTATCCAGTACTGCATTCGTGGGTACCAACTACTTGATCCAGGGAAATGGTACTATGAACACGAAAGATTCCCGATTCAAAATCGGGGGTCCACACTAAGACCATTGTTCAAAGATCTAAAACTACTGTGGAAGAAAGAAGGTGTCACCGTGTGGGATGAGGACAAACATGAGCAATTTAATCTATGAGCGTTGCTGTTCATAACCATCAATGATTGGCCTGCACTTAGCAACCTATCCGGACAGTCAAACAAGGGGTAAAAGGCTTGCACCCACTGTATGGATGAAACTGAAAGTACATATCTGAAACATTGTAAGAAGGTTGTGTACATGGGCCATCATCGCTTTCTTATTGCAAGCCACCCTGTCGGAAGAAAGGTAAATATTTTGAACAGAAGGCAGACCATTGTACTAAGCCAAAACATCATAACAAAAAAGTCATGTTTGCCATGGTGAAAGACCTGAAAGTAGTATTTGGAAAGAGACCTGGCAGCCAACCTATAGCAAGTAAAGACGGTCACATGACGATGTGGAAGAAGAAGTCTATTTTTTTTGGAGTTACCGTATTGGGAAGTCTTGGACATCCGCTATGTAATCGACGTGATTGCACCTCACTAAGAACCTTTGCATCAACCTGCTGGGCTTCCTAGGTATATATGGAAAGTCGAAAGATACACTTGAAGCACATAATGATCTCAAGCATATGGAACAACGCGACGGCCTTCACCCGGAACCAAAGGAGAAAGGAAGCCATTACTTGAGTCCAGCTAGCTACACTCTGAGCGAGGCAGAGAAGAAAAACATGTTTGAATGCCTTGAGAGCATCAAGGTACCATATGGGTACTACTCGAATATAAATGGAATAATAAGCACGAAGGAGAAGAAGTTCACAAACCTAAAGTCTCATGACTGCCACGTGCTGATGACACAACTACTTCCTGTTATAATTTGGGATATTCTTTATGATAATGTCTGGGCAACAATAACAAAGCTATGTGCTTTCTTGAACATAATTTCGTAGAAGATCATCAATACAGACAGATTAGAAACCTTTCAAAATGATGTGGTGCAATGTCTTGTCAGCTTTGACATGACCTTCCACCTTCCTTCTTCAATATCATGACGCATCTTCTAAGTCATCGTGTCAAAGAGATCTGTATCCTCGGTCTTGTATACCTACACAACATGTTCCCTTTTGAGATTTACATGGGCGTTCTAAAGAAGTATGTACGTAACCGTTCTCGTATGGAGGCTAGCATCGCCAAGGAGTATGGAACAGAGGAGGTCATTGGGTTCTGTGTACACTTTATTGAAGACCTTCGTTCATTCGGGGTGCCCAAATCAAGCCATGAAAGAAGACTAAGGGAAAAAGGGACTCCTGGAAGAAAATCAATAACATCCGTAGACAATAAATTATTTCGTAAAGCACATTTCACGGTTTTGCAATAATATTTGTTGGTGGCTCCTTACATCCAAGAACACTTAGACATTGTTTGCTCCAAAAACATCGGTAAGACCAATGCCTGGATTACACACCATCACATTGATACTTTTCCTGCTTGGCTGTGACAACATCTCATGTGCAACGGGGCGATTGACCAATAACTAGCCTTCTTGGCGAGTGGACTATCTTGCTCGATCATGACATTCCAAGCATATGAAATCAATTAGTTACATTTTACGCAAGAGCCCAAGACAGGAAAGAGCTTGAACCGAACAATGTTGTTTGCATCAATGCCATGAGATACGATGATACAACTAACATGTATTACGGTAGCATCGACGACATATGGGAACTTGACTATGGACCTCTGAAGGTCCCTCTGTTTCGGTGCGAGTGGGTTAGGCTGACTGGTGGAGACGTAATGATTGCTGAAAGTGGGATGACAACGGTTAACCTTAACAAGATTGGATACTCAGACGAACCCTACGTTTCTTGCCAATGATGTAAGGCAAGTTTTCTATGTGAAGGACATGGCTAGCAAAGCAAAGAAGGGGAAAGGGTCCGACGAGCCAAAGCGTCACATGGTTCTCCCAGGTAAAAGAAAAATCGTCGGTGTCGAGGATAGGACTGACAAAGATTACGATCAGTTTGACGAGCAACCTTCGTTGACCCGAGCATCCTCCTATCAAATGAGGACACCCCTTACTCACGCAACGATCATAGCGAAGGAACATTAGAGAGGAAAAGTACGTGAGGGCAACCATCACACACTAAATTATGTTAAATGTATTGGCCTAGCTAAGTTGTTGTATGGATGATGTAAATTATTTTGAATTTATTGAAGGTCCATATGTTAATTAGATTTGATTATTACAATTTTACACAATTTAAAATTAGTTGTATGTTAATTATGTATGACTATTACAATTTAAAGCAATTTTAAATAGGGCACATGTTAATTAGATATGATTATTACAAGTTTACATAATTTTAAATCGATCGTATGTTAATTATGTAGGACTATTAGGGTTTAGGGCTTATGTAGGACTATTACAATTTTAAACAATTTTAAATCAGACATATGTTAATTATTTATGATTATTAAAATTCTAAACTATTTAAGTTGAGCATATGTTAATTATGTACGACTATTATAATTTAAAATAATTATAAATAGGGCATATGTTATTTATATATGATTATTACAAGTTTACACAATTTTAAATCATTCGTGAATAAAGATTATGTATGATGTTACAATTTAAAATAATTTTAAATCGGACATATGTTAATTATTTATTATTATTAAAATTTTAAACTATTTAACTTGGGCGTATGTTAATTATATATTACTATTACAATTTAAAACAATTTTAAATCGGGCATATGTTAATTATTTATGATTATTAAAGTTTTAAACTATTTAAGTTCATATGTTAATTATATATGGCTATTACAATTTTAAAAAATTTAATAGGGCATATATTATTTATATATGATTATTACACAATTTTAAATGGGTCGTATGTTTATTATATAGGATAATTACAATTTAAATTTTTTTAAATCGAGCATATGTTAATTTTTTAGATTATTAAAACTTTAAACTATTTAAGTTGACATATGTTAATTATATATGATTATTACAATTTAAAATAATTTTAAATAGGACATATGTTATTTATATATGATTATTACATGTTTACACATTTTTAAATGGGTCGTATGTTAATTATAGAGCACTATTACAATTTAAAACAATTTTAAATCGGGCATATGTTCATTATTTATGATTATTAAGATTTAATAATAGCATTAAACTATTTTAAATGTTTTCTCATGAAATTTGTGATTTTATTAAAGTTTAACGCATTACTTATTATCATTTGAAACCTATATTTAATGAAATTAATTGGCCCGGTTTAATGGATTATTTAATGTTTAGTCTTAGTTGGTAACCCTAACCGAGACAAAAAAATATTTGAAAATAACTGAAAAATCTTTAGTCCTGGTTGAAGCAAACAACTAGGACTAAAGATACTCACATACCAAGGTAAGACGGTATCTTTAGTCCCGGTTGGTGACAACAACCGAGACTAAGGATTGGATCTTTAGTCTCTGTTATTGGTCCCAACCAGGATCTATATATAGCATAAGGCGCACTGCGATCCAAATACTTAGCTGTTTCTTCATCTTCTTGCGCCGAGCAGAGAGTTTTGCCCTAAACCATCGCCGCCACCGTCGTCTTGCGCTACCGCTGTCGTCTCGTGCCGTCATCTCGTCGTCGCCGCATTCCCTAAGGTAACCAACTAATCTTTGTTGATCTACTCCTACGCCGCTGACTTCTCGCCCTCGTCATCCTCATCGTTGCCGTAGCCGCCGCCGTGCACACGTTGTCGCCAGCCAAACCTAATTTTGATATATGCATGTGTTGATCTCTCGGCCGGCCAAACCTAATTTTGCTCTGTTGAAGAAAACTTAGAGAAATTTCAAATATATGACTCTGAATTAGGGATAAATTGTAAATATATGAATATATTTTTGCTCTGTTATTTTGAATGTGTGGATGAGTGTGAAATTTTGTTATTTTGAATGTGTGGATGACTGTGAAATGTATTTTTGCTCTGTTATTTTGAATGTGTGGATGACGGTGAAATTTTGTTATTTTGAATGTGTGGATGACTATGAAATAGAAATGATTGTTTGATCAGATAAGGGAGATAAAGACTTAACAAAAATTAATTTTCAAAGATTATGGAGTTCTTGCTAAATTAATTACCTTTAAAATATCTATCAAATCTCTATAGTTATATGAATTTTTTTAAAAAGATAGGATTAAATCCTTCATTTTAAAGGTTTCTTAGAATTTTTTTTCCATAGGCTTTGGATCTCCAAGATTCCTATATTTTTCAAACAAATCAAAGGAGCCCTGGTAACATAAAGGCCCGTGGAAACACAAAGCTACATCATCCAGATACATGCAAAGAATTGATAGTATTGTAGGAATTAAACATATTTTGTGGTTTTTTTATTCAAATTTGAATGTGTGAGTTTGGGAGAAATTGTAAATATATGACTGTGAATTGGCGCTTAATTTGATTTATTTATGTGTGAATTGGGGATAAATTATAAATATATGACTTTGAATTGTAAATATTTGTGTGAAATTATTTATGTTTGTGAATTGGGAATGAAAATTTTGTTCTGTTTGAAAAACTTAGAGAAAAACCCAAAGAGAAGAAGAAGGAAAAACCATTACACTTTTTCTATATGTTTTTCTCTAGGTTAGCATTTGTATATTTTATGTATATATTGCTATGGTATTTATTTACGAACAAACAAGAACGAATGAACGACTTATATGACTGAATGAGAGGAGGAGGTAATGGTTGAAGATATTGAATGGAAACAAAATTCCAAAAACAAATCTTGTTTTCGCTCCTATGTATTCGGAATCAAAACAGAACTTTGTTTTCACTCCTATGCATAGGAATGAAGATAAAATTTGTTTTAGAGTTGTTTTCACCCAATATCCCGAGTCACTATCTCTCACATAATGATGTGCATATGCATTGGGAATTTAGACTTAGGATCTTTGTCTGAAAAATGATGGAGTATGTCGAGGATGCGATATCTGAAGAAGGAAGGCACCTTCGCCCGCCAGGGCACGCCAAAAACATGTCCTGGATGGCTCAAGTGGGTCCGGGCCACGGGCGGCCACGTGGCCACCCCGAGAGGGGCTTGGCTCGGGGTCTGCCCGGAGGCCACCGTACTCCTAGGCGGCAGGGTCCGGGGTCACCCGAACCCCCCGTCCTTCACCCTGCACCTCTCTGAGGAAGGGACGAGTCCAACTGCCAACTACCACATTTAATGTCTAAGAGGGGGGCCAGACGCCTGCCCCGCCACATTTATTGCGACGTGAGGCACGTCTGTCAGCCGCTCATCATCATTTCCCCTTTTGCTCGTCACGAGGCAAGGAGAGTGTAAAGTTTTTGACGGCGACCGCAGTATGGCTGCACGGTCACTCCACGCGCGCCTCCTTCCACGCCCCGTCCAGTCGCATTAAATGCGTTGGGCGGTCGCGTGGGAGAGAGAACACGAACGCAGGGGATGTTGCGTCGACACCTCTCCAGGTGAAGGGCCACTGACTAGTAGGCCCCACTGGAGTAGGTAGGCCGGCCATCCTCATGTCAGCAACATGGCGTCCACGACGCCCGTTTTTTCTCCACCTACTCTCGTGACGCGGCAACAGGGACAAAATAGGGGTAGCCTCCCCGATAAGACAAGGCAAAAGCCGCTCCATCACGTGAAGCAGAGTAGAGAAAACCAGGAGTACTGTGGTGTCCCCTTGCACTATAAAAGGAGGCCCAAGTCCATCATAAAAATGGTTCCTGGAAAACGGTTCCCTCTCCTAACTGTTCCTAGCAACCCCAGAAACGAGTCCAAGGTTCTGCCATTGTTGGAGACCTTGGGTTTCAAGCATCCCACCTCAATCACCAGCTCTAGCATCCCCAAGGGAGAGCACCCTCACCAGTCCTTGTAATTCATCCCTCATATAACACAAAGAACAGGAGTAGGGTATTACGCCTCTTAGGCGGCCCGAACCTATATAAATCTTTCGTGTCTATTGCAGTTGTGATCCTTTTCTGTTCTACTAACTTTCCCCATTCTTACCGTGAGTTTGAGCCCCTATTCATCGCTCCCCTGTGCCGAACCAAAAGGGGGTCCCTCGGATTCCCGCGTGTCGAGCACACGCATCGAGATGCAAAGACACGTTACCCGCAAGCCCAAAAAATGCTCTACGCCGTGCTAGTGGCTTCCAGGAAGCTGCGCCACTACTTCCAAGCACATCGGGTAACGGTAGTCACGTCCTACCCTCTCGGACAAATCCTGCATAACCGAGAGGGCACGGGACGGATAGTCAAGTGGGCTATCGAATTGTCAGAATTCAACCTGCATTTCGAAGCCCGTCACGCAATCAAGAGCCAGGCCTTGGCCGATTTCGTGGTGGAGTGGACACCAGCGGCCAATAGCGATCCACCCCCAGGTGAACCTGAGATTGCGGAGGATCGCGGCCGATGGATCGTGCATTGGGTGATGAACTTCGATGGTTCACTCACCTTGCACGGGGCCGGGGCAGGTGTGGCGTTAACCTCCCCAACGGGCGACGTACTTCAGTACATCGTTCGGCTCGACTTCCGAGCAACCAACAACATGGCCGAGTACGAAGGACTTCTAGCGAGGTTGCGGGCGGCGGCAGGCATGGGCATCCACCGTCTGCTAGTCCTCGGGGACTCCCAACTGGTCGTAAACCAAGTTTCCAAGGAGTACCAATGCATTGACCTCTAGATGGAAGCGTATGTCAAGGAAGTACGGCGTATGGAGCGCCATTTCGATGGCCTCGAGCTGCGCCACGTTCACAGAAGAGACAATACCCTGGCGGACGAGCTATCTAGGATCGTGTCCGCGCGAGCCCCGGCCCCGCCAAGCGCGTTCGAAGAAGGGCTCATAGAGCCGTCGGCGTGCCCCGAACCTCCCCAAGGGTAGGAATCGGTTGGTCCCGACGCCCGGACTGGCGGGCCGCCACGCCTGGTCTCGCGGGACCGACACCACGCGCCAGTGGCTTGGATTTCGGAAATCTAGGCGTATCTCGCAAGACGCATCATTGCCCGAGCAACGCGAGGAAAGTGAACACATTGCCCGCACCTCCAAAAGGTACGTGTTGGTGGAAGGGACACTCTACCGACGCGGTGCCAACGGAGTGCTCATGAAATGCATTACTCGGGAACAGGGTCTCGAGCTCCTAGCCGAGATCCATGAGGGAGAATGTGGAGCGCACTCAGCCTCCCGAACCTTGATGAGAAAGGCATTCCGCCAAGGATTTAACTGGCCCACCGCGCTGAAGGATGCAACAGACCTCGTGCGGCGGTGCCGAGCGTGCCAATTCCACGCCAAGCAGACGCACCTGCCGGCTCAGGCCCTTTAGACCATCTCGCTCTCGTGGCTGTTCACGGTCTGGGGGTTGGACATCCTGGGCCCATTCAAGCAGGCACGGGGCGGCTGCAAATTTTTATATGTCGCCATCGATAAATTTACCAAGTGGCATGAGGCCTATCCAGTCAGCGTCATCGACAAGCATTCGGCTGTGCGGTTCATGAGGGGCATCACGCCAAGGTTCAAGGTCCCCAACAGGCTCATCACCGACAACGGCACCCAATTCACGAGTGAGCTGTTTGGCGAGTATTGCGATGATATGGGCATCAAGCTCTGTTTCGCCTCGCCCGCCCACCCCTAAAGCAACGGTCAGGCCGAGCGTGCAAACGCAGAAATATTGAAAGGCCTCAAGACGAAGACCTACAACGTCCTCAAGAAGCATGGGGAATCATAGAGTGACGAGCTGCCTGCGGTCCTTTGGGCCAATCGGACAACACCGAGCCGCGCCACTGGGGAAACACCTTTCTTCTTGGTGTATGGAGCCGAGGCGGTCTTGCCTTCCGAGCTCGCCCTGGGATCGCCCCGAGCCACGTTATACACCGGAGCAGATCAAGAACAGCTGCGTCGCGACGACCTGGACTACCTGGAAGAAAGACGGCGCCGGGCAGCACTTCGTGCGGCCCGTTATCAGCAGAGCCTCCGCCACTACCATCAATACAAAGTCAGCCCCCGAGCGCTGTAGATCAATGATCTCGTCCTGCATCACGTGCAAACGCGTGCGGGGCTAAGCAAATTATCCCCGATGTGGGAGGGGCCATACAAAGTTATCGGCACCCCGCGTCCGGGAGCAGTTCGCCTGGCCACAGAGGACGACACTCCGCTGCCGAACCCATGGAACATTTCCCACCTGCGTAAGTTCTACCCATAAGCCGCATGGTGTGCTGAAACATACATGGAAGTTCATTCACTGCTTCCAGTGGCATGAACAATGAGTTCGCTGTTACACTCCCTATGATTTTCCCTTGCAAAATACCTACTTGTAGTGTGTTTTCCCCCATGTGCTGGAACATGTACTGCGGATGCTGGTTTCCAATGGTCTTCTGGCCTTGCCCGCCTTAGCCTGAGAGCCCTAAGGGCGTCGAAGGTAGAGCGATGCTGCATACTATCACGCCTGGGGGTAGTCAACGCCTGGGGGCTCGGGTGCGTACTGTCACGCCTGTCTCGAACCCCCCGTTGCCGCTGCCCCCGCTGGCCTTTTTATGCCTTCGCTCCTACCCGAAACCCCGAGGAAGGCACAGGCCGTCGGCCGATGCACGCTGCCCGAACCCGGACCAACTCCCAGTTACATGGGACGAATCATGGCAGGAGACCACGCTACCATATTCTTGCAATGGCCGAACTAACTAAAAATTAAACTACCATTGCAGGGAAGCAAACAGGCAGGGGATCGGGCCAACTAACCGCCACTGCGTGCGCGCTAAGTTGGCCGGGGGCTCTCAATATATATACATATACATACGAATCGTAATGAATCATCAGAAACGGCCACGATGGGCTGCTACGATACAAGTCCAGCATGATAAAGGCAAGTGCACTAATATTATAAACAATATTGCAATGTTTTCTCACAAGTGTAGATAAAGGAAAAAAGGCGGGGGAGTCCTAGGCGGCCGGCGGGTCGCTGGGGGCGTTCTCCGGGCTATCCTCGTCCGACGGGTCTTCACGGAAGGCGAGCTGGAATGCCGCCGGAGTGCCGTCAAAGCCAACCATAATGAAATCGACGGCATCCTGGATGCGGCGCCGAGCGGCCTCCTCGGTGCCCTCGGGGAAGTCCTCGGTGGGGATGTAGGGGTCGAAGCCGGGGTCGCGGGCTTGGTAGATCGCCAGGATGAGCGTCGTGACTTGGCGGGACAAGTCGTTTGATGACTCCTTCGCCACCTCGTCGACCTCCTCCGGCACCCTTTTTATTCCATCAGCCAGCTCGTCTATATGCGTGGCTAACCCCCCCAAGGTAGGGACACCGGTGAGGGGACGGATGACCCCCACCTCACGGTCCGCCTCCTGAAGGCGCTCGACGGACGAGGCCACGACCCGAAGCCCCAAGCTCAGGGTGTGCTCTAGCTCCGCGATCCGACGGCGCGCCTCCTCCAACTCTGGCGCCGCATCGCTGGAGCGAGGGGCCGACGGGGGCTTCTGAAGGGTTACGCGGAAGCTACGCTAGCCGAAAACAAAAATTTTCTACCGCGCAAACCAGGAACACTTGCAAGTAAGGGCCGATAGATCGTTACCGATTGGAGTAGAGTGCAGCGGAATAGCCAATCAGGGCAATCCGATCCGGAACAGTGTAGCCGATGACAGCCGATTCCTGGGGACACTCGATTCACCAATCAGCCGATTCGCAGATGCCGTAGCCGATCCGAGTCGTCCGACTGTGTTCTCGCGCCTCGCTCCGATGCGCTCGACCGCATCCGATTCACCCACAGCCGATGAACAGCGTGCAACGTAGCAGCGCCTCACCGGTATCCACACGTCCGGGACGAACGCCGAACACCCGTGTGCTAGCACGCGATGCAAGGCTAGGGTTTGGCTCGAAAGTGGGGAGGGTTTCCGTGGAGATTGATCTCGGCGACTTCGTTGCACGCGATGAAATTGACGTGCCGCAGCTCTCCACCCCTCCCTCCTTTATATAGAGTTGGCCGACGGGACTATTGGCCGATCGGGACTCTATTTTGAATCGGATCCTATCCGAATCTCACGAGTTGGCTGCCCATACGTCGTAAGCCCATAGGACTCTATCCGATCGGATCCCTATCCGATCGAGCCGTATCCGAGTTCAACTCGAATGCCTGTTCTTATCCCCTTAAGCGTGCGACCACAGTAGGTTCAGGTATACTCGGTTTCGGCTATAGTCTAACTTAGCCGACCGTCGGCTCGAGTCCAACTCAGCCGACTGTCACACGCGGCGCCTAGCAGCACATATTGACACCATAGTATACAAGAATATAATATCGGCTCGAACCTGTAATGTGTACACAAATCCCTTTGCCTCACGATACCGGTTAAGCTATAGGCAAGATGTGTGCCATCCCTTCAATAGCTTAACCATTCACTCGAACCGTATTGGATTATCTGTCTGTTGATTGACTCCTCAATCAACTTAGCATGGCCATGCATTTCCATAATCCATTACCTCGAGGGGCCCAGAGATATCTCTCCAAAGGAGGGGCAAATTCCATCTTGATCACTCACATCCCACTCCATGTTTCATAGCAAACCCGAAAACTACCTTTATAACTACCCGCATTGAATAGCGTTTGGTAGTCCCAAAGTAGGCTACTACACATGTTGGAATCCATGGTGATCTCAGGTCTAAGGACTTTGTACCAACACTACCCGAGACCAACTAATGGCACATTAATTCTGTAGTGTCTCATGGGGTGGGTCTATCCAACAATGTGTTCTCCAACACATATGGCCATGTTTATTGATTTGGTATCTCCATACCCATGATCTATGAGACATGATCATCAATCAATAAACATGCCGATCTTAGAATCATATTTGTTCCAACAATATGACATATGATCAGGGATCGTTTAGAAATAGATTCATACATAAAGAGTCTCATAAATAAGTCACGTACTTATTGATCATACAAGACGTCTATTTCATGGAACTGAATAACACTTTATTCATAAATACATAAACATTGACGTGATATCCAACATCTCCATGTTGCCTCTAGGGCATATCACTAATAGCTTCCACACCCGCGCCTCCGCGTCGCCAACCGCTTGCTCCCGGGCGGCCAAGTCCTGCTCCCACCGCTCCAGCTCGTCTTGCCGGCGGCACGAGGCGGCCGCAAGCAGCTGCTTGCGCTCCCAGACACCCTTCAGGCACAGGGAGGCCTCCTCTTGGGCCTCCAGCACCGCCACCTCGCGCCCCTCCACGGCGGCCTCGCGATCGGCGATGGCCTTTTCCTGGGCCACCACGTTCGCCTCCCGCGCGGCGGAGTCCTTCTCGACCCTGGCAACGGCGGCCTCCCGGTCCTCAACCGCCCGCCATGCCGCCTCCAGAGCCTTCTCCCGCTCCGTCAGGCCGTCCTCGCGGGCCTGGAGCTCGACGTCAGTACTGACGGCGACAACTTCAGCATCGCGCAGGTGCCCTCACGCCGGTCGAGCTCTGGACGCGCTCGTTGAGGTCGCAGATGAACCTTCCGACGGTGGTGCGGACCCTTTCCTCTGCGGCGGCGGCGACCTGCTCACGGAAGTCGGCGGCGTGCCACTCAACGACGGTGTCCTCGAACATCTGGTTGAGTTCCCCCCGGCGCCGCTCGATATCCGCCAGCTCCCGCTTGCGACGAGGCCCTCCCCCTCGCCGTAGCCACCGGCTCCCGGCGGCCTTCGTCGACGTCGGCCTCTGCCGTGCCACCGCGACCTCCCGGCGGCCAAGGCGTGAACTGGGCCCGAGCCCCTCCAGGAGACCGCGTTGGCCTCCTCCAGTGCCCTGGACACAATCATCCTCGCCCGCTCTTGCGACCGGACGAGGGGCTCGGTGTCCAGGGCGACCACAAACCCGAAACGAGCGCCTCCGGATTCCGAGTCGGAGCTCGAGCCAAGGTCAACCACCGACTTGGGGCGGGAAGAAGGCGCCCATGACCGAGCCGCCGCCGGCGCCGCCGTCGGCGGCGCCGCCCTCCGGTGAGGCCGCTCCCGCGTCGGAGGATCGCGGTAGACTAGTGCCGGCAGTGTTGGTGTTGGCCAGTGGGGCGATGGCGCGGGATGGCGCGGCGTGGGCGATGGCTGTCATGGTGGCGGCGATGGCTCCCGCGGAGGGGACCTGGGCTGCTCCCCGCTGCCCGCTGTCGCCTCCTCCACGTCGGGGACAGGTCGTCCCGAATCTGTCGCCGCCGGTGGGCCCCGGCTTGTTCCTCGTGGGCGACCAGCGCCCGGCGTGCAGGTGGGCCCCCTCCTTAGGTCGCACCGGGCACGGGCCCGAACACCAGGGGCGACCGGACCCGAGAGCTCCGGCGCCCGGGCCTCTCCTGCCCCTCCCCCGTCGAGCCGGAGGCAGAACCGCCATTGGGTATAATCCTCGAGCGAAAATGCCGATGCTCGCGGCTAGAGGCGGAATAAACACGTAAGGGATCAAAATACCAGACAAAAGCACAAGGCCCACGGGCGCGTACGTATCGCAAGCGTTACTGCGGCGGCGTTGAAGCCCGGAAACCGGGAGATGGCCCGCTTCTTTTCGCGGGGTCGCTGGAGGGTTTGCCGGCCGTCGCTCGCCGCCTCCGTCGCCGTTGGAGCTCCACGATTGGCCCCCGCCGACGGCACGCTCGCCGTAGGCCTGCTCCCGGCCTCCGCCGTCGTCATCGTCGCCGTCGCTGTGGCCGTTCTGGCCCCCGGCGGAGTGGCCCCTGGGGCTGGGCACGCCGCCTGTGAGCCTCCAGACCTGCGAGGAGGAGCGGCGCGCTCCGCGCCGCCACCGCGTGGTGGAGATGGGGAGGTGCAGGGTCGTCCGCCGGCCTCTTTCTCTTCCCCTTCGGTCGGGGCCCCGACTCGCTCGCCCGACCCGAGGGCCCGCCCGCCCGATAGGCACCCGGTCGTCGGCGTCGTCGTAGTCGTCGCCCCACCCCTGGGTAATGCTCGCGCCGCCGACGACGAGCCCATGCCATCGCCCACCACTCGCAGCCGCATGCAGGATCTCCGGCGCACCGAATCCCGGCACAAGAGCACCAACCCGGCGGGAGCGTGTCGTCCATCGCCGTGACGCCGAGGGTGCGGCGAACCAGGATCGCGAGATCGTTCTCGTCCCAGTCGAAAGAGATGCCCACATGGGTCCGCATGTCATCGTTGAAGCCCGTGTACATGTGGGCGGGGCGCGGCCTCTCCTGCAGCGGCACGATGCGCCTCATCTGGAAATCCCGGAAGACTGCGTGGCTGAACAGGCCCCCCTCCAGAGGTAGCTGATCCGCTCCAGCACTCCGTCCAGCTCCCTCTCGGCTCGCGGACGCGCCCTCCAGTTCCTCTGGTTCACCGGGATTCCCGTCGGAAGGGAAAGGCGGGGGTGGTCGCCCAAGCTGGTGTAGAACCAGAAGGCCCTCCAGTTCTCCCACCTGGAGCGGGGATGGATGTCAATGAAGGAGGTGCCGACGGTCCTATCATTGTGTGGCTGGATCGCCACGTACCTGACCACGTCAGGGGAGCCCGCCCGGCACACCCGGAAGAACTGCTGGAAAAGATGCACTGAGGGCATCACCCCCACGAATATCTCGCAGGTGTAGGCGAAGACGGCGAGGTAGAAGACGGCGTTGGGGGTGAGGTGGTGCAGCCGGAGGTCGTAGAACTCTAGCACGTCGAGGAAGAAGCGAGAGAAGGGCGGCACCAACCCGACCATGGCGAAGGAGGCGAAGAACACCATCTTCGTGGGGGGCTGCTCCTCTGGAATGTCGCCGCCGCTGCGCGTGCCGCACGGCAAATACTTGTTGAAGAGGCTCCGGGCCTCCGCGGTGCGAACCAGGGACTTTGGGAGCACGCTCCCTGGCTCCAAGGGCGAATCACGGGCCATCTCCAAGGCAGGCGCTGGAGTGCGAAAATGGAAGCCGGTGGCGGAGAGAAAGGAGGTGAAAGAGCAAGGGCGCTGGGAAGATGGGAGGCGATGGCTGTGAGAGGCGATGGCTGTGGAAAGCGTAGAAACCGATCCCCCCTCTCGCGGATCTATTTTTATAGGCAACCACGGCCCCCTCGAGTTCTACGACATTAATTTCGCCCCACTACCGCGTGACGTGCCTCTTTGGCTCCGTGCCCCTTTTATTTTTCGCATCCCGTCTGGTTCCCGCGCCACTGGGGTTTCGCGCCCACCCGGCGCACTATGCGGGACGGAGAGAGCTAGGCGGTTTGATGGGCCCCCGCGTGCGTGGCCGAATAACGCGTCCCCCGTCTGGAAAAAGCTTAGCCGAGCACAGCGTCAGTTGTCGCGTACCGGCCTCCTACTACGATGAGGCACATCCAGCGCCAGGGCCCACACAGTCAAGAAAATGGCGTTAACCACGCCTGAATCCGGCTTCGGTCCTGGTCAACACCGGGGGCTACTGTCGGTGATATGGGCCCGGGGGTATGTCGAGGATGCGATATCTGAAGAAGGAAGGCGCCTTCGCCCGCCAGGGCGCGCCAAAAACATGTCCTGGATGGCTCAAACGGGTCCGAGCCACAGGCGGCCACGTGGCCACCCCGAGAGGGGCTTGGCTCGGGGGCTGGCCGGAGGCCACCGTACTCCCAGGCGGCAGGCTTCCTAGAAATGGTTCCCTCTCCTAATTGTTCCTAGCAACCCTAGAAACGAGTCCAAGGTTCTGTCATTGTTGGAGACCTTGGGTTTCAAGCATCCCATCTCAATCACCAGCTCTAGCATCCCCAAGGAAGAGCACCCTCACCAGCCCCCGTAATTCATCCCTCATATAACACAAAGAACAGGAGTAGGGTATTACGCCTCTCAGGCGGCCCGAACCTGTATAAATCTTTCGTGTCTATTGCAGTTGTGATCTTTTTCCGTTCTACTAACTTTCCCAATTCTTACCGTTATTTTGAGCCCCTATTCATCGCTCCCCTGTGCCGAACCAAAAAGGGGGTCCCTCGGATTCCCGCGTGTCGAGCACACGCATCGACAGAGTAGGTAGTAGTTCAAGATATTGGCTGGAAACAAAATTCCAAAACAAATCTTGTCTTGACTCCTATCCATTGGAAGTAAAAAACAAAATTTTGTCTTGACTCCTATGCATTGGGAATCAGAACAAATTTTGTTTTCTATCATATGCATTGGGAATCAGAACAATTTTTTTCACTCCTAAGCATAGGAGTCAAGACAAAGTTTGTTTTGGAGTTGTTTTCACCCAATATCCTGAGTCACTATCTCTCACATAACGATGTACATATGCATTGGGAATTTAGACTTAGGACCTTTGTCTGAAAAACAATAGAGTAGGTAGTGGTTCAAGATATTGGTTGGAAATAAAATTCTAAAACAAACTTTGTCTTTACTCCTACGCATTGGGGGTGAAAACAAAATTTTGTTTTGAATCATATGCATTGGGAATCAAAACAAAACTTTGTTTTCACTCCTATGCATAAGAGTCCAGACAAAGTTTGTTCGGTTGTTTTTACCAATATCCTGAGTCACTATTTCTCACATAACATTGTACATATGCATTACCTAAATATCAGACTTAGGAACATAATACATGTATTAACTAAATAATTTTTCCTTGTCAGAATTACTTGATCCAGTCGTCAAATGGCAGATCGCTTGGATGAACAGATAATCTTCGACGAGATCACAGAGGGGAGCGACAAGTAATGGGTAGCTGAGGAGGGGAACGAGGATCCCAACCAGTACCTCAACGAGAAGGAAAATGAAGAGGGCAACGATGAGGGGAATGAGGGCACCCTAGCCGTTAGACAGAAGAGGGCACGCGGACAACACAGTGTCAGCAAAACAATTGAAGGTTGACATATTATAACTGAAGTGGCATAGGACGGTCGACCATGTGCCCCAGCCGACGTCGCAAGAAAGTTTGTCGCACACAGCGGTGGGTAGTGAGGGATCACGTGTCCATCAACACGGTGAACTAGCGCCGAACAAGGATAGGAGGGGATGAATAAAGCTATCTCCCAGACACAAGAAAAAGATGTTATGGTCCACAATGCTCGGGACCTTCACAATCCCTAAGACAGAATAGGCTAAGCTAAAGGAATGGACACTTAAAAAATGGCCGAATTGTTCAAAAACTATAAGAAAGAATTACACAAGAAGTACATCCTGAAGGGTCAGACACCGGATTTTGACAAATTCCCAAAGCTAAGAGGTCATTGGGATGCTTTTGTCCAATACAAGACAGGAGAGCTAGTGCAAGCGCTGATTGAGAAGAACAAATCCAATGCCACTAAAAAGCAGTACCATCACAGGCTAGGGTCAGGCGGCCATAACAAGGCAATATCAAGATGAGAGCAAATGGAAGCTGACCTGATAGCAAGAGATATCATTCCGGCCACATATGACTAGCCGGAATGATTGAAGGATTGGTACTACGCTCACGGTGGATCGCTCAATCCTGATGATGGCTCCCTGATATTCGGCGACGTGATCTGAGAAGCCACTAGCTGATTGAAGGACGTAGTGGAGGCTTCTGCCTCGGGCTCATTCTAGCCCGACGGATAGAAGGACGAGCTTACGCTCGCATTGCAAAACCCTGAGCATCCAGGACGAACGCGAGGAAAAGGCATCGTTCCCTGAAAATATGGATTCCAAGATGACCTCCAAACGTATAGGAGTCGCATGAGGAGCAAGCGAGATACGGAGTCCAAGCTAACAGATATGGAGCACCGACTTGCGACCTGCAAGCACAGGATCCTAGCGGAGGTGTCTAGATAGGTGGAACAACGGATGGCCAAACTGCGAAGCCATCAAAGCCAAGCAGATCAAGTACCACCCGTCATGGTGAGCCTCTCAGGCAAGCACAACAACTGTGCATCTACAGGCCAAGTACCTGAACATGCCGTTGAAGCAAAAGACGTACCTCCATGTCTTGTAGATGAGATCACGCGGCGGACACCTTGTGAGCTGTATATTCCCTTCAAGAACTTGTTAATCAAGGTATGCTTGTAGTTTTATGATATATGACTTGTACATTGTGAAAGCGGGTACGTAGGTTGATTACTAATTAATAACCTCTCTTCTCATGAAGGTGGAGTCAGGCTTGGCCATACCTGTTGAACGAGATGGGACGTATCACACCATGCCCGTTCCACCTAGGTATTCTAAGATCGAAATTGAACAGGTGGAACAAGGCTTTGAAGATCTCAAACTGGATATCCCCGGAGAAGTGGGGAGACGAAACTGGGAGACACAACACACAAAATCATACTATGGTGCAAGCCATTCAACTTGTTTCCCGGGGAAGAAGTTGCTTCCGTTCCTCCGTCTCCGCCACGTGGACCGTCTCCTCCATGTGGACCGTCTCCTCCGCCTCCTCCGTCACCTCCATGAGCGCCGACTCCTAAACGGTCACCGACTCTACAGCCTCCTCCGCATCCTCCATCGCCTCCACGAGCACCGACTCCTAAACGGTCATTGAATCCCCAGCCTCCTCCGTCGCCTCCTCGATCACCGACTCCTAAATGGTCTCCGACTTCCCAGCCTCCTCCGTCGCCTCCTCAAGCACTGACTACTAAACAGTCACCGACTCCTTCGCTCCTAAGCGCACAACTCGAGCCGCGCCGTCAAGCTTAACGAGATCACAAACAAAGAAGCCAAGACTTGACGAGCCAAGCCTCCTCGCTCTAAGAAAAGGGCGTACGACTGCACTCCTGAGGAGAATGCGGAAATCATAGCTGCGCAAGTGAAGGCGCATTTCAAGCATCAGAGAAGCCAATTCCAATCGACTTGAAGGGTAAGGCCTGCTTTAAAAAGATGTCCGCGCCACCGGCTGAACTGGCCTTGTTGTCCGACTATGACAGATCAATACGGAAGGCTTTTCAGAAGGCGAGAGGAAAGGCGAAAGATGTCCCGCAGCTCGGGAAGCAACCAAAAATCCCTTGAGCCCTTGCCGAGGGATAGTTCAGAGGAGTGTCGGGAGTATCGGTACCAACCTCCGGCCCTGTACCTCAACGGATATTTACTTCAATAAAGTAAGTGCTCATGATTTACAATGGTTGTTATACTTTTACTTTGAGTAATTTACTTTACCGTATTTACTTACGGGATCATCGTCCATTATTTGGGTGCTCTAGTACTAAGATCCCTATTGAAGACGGGTGTTCTTGAGCGAGGCTAGAATATTATTCGATAGCGTAGATGTGGTGTCTAGGATAGAGTTTACTTTTGTTTGCCTCGTACTCCACGGGTGAGAGGTAGGCAACAGGTGGTGACAGCTCTGTCCATCCTTTGTATTTCTCCATGTTTGGGTATGGCGTAGAGCTATAAACCGGAGTCACTCGCAGACCGAGTGTAAGCCAGCGCTCGAAGTAAGTAAAGAAAGTAAAGTAATTTATCAGCTTCTTAGAGCCACAACCATATATATCCTCTCTATACCTTGCCTACCTAATCTTGGTGTCCTTGGATGAACCTAACTCTTTGATAATCTACTCCGTTCCTTGGATTCGATATCCCTTGGAATACTCCCTGGGTGAAGTGCTACAACGGTATTCCGTGCGCTTGCGGATTTTATCTGTGGTCGTAAGAAATACCAACAAGCATTTATGACAGACGCGGGACTAACAAGGGAGCAACTGTTTGGAGGCGCAGAAATAAAGAAGGCGACAAAAGAGGATTTGAAATACAAGTTTAGACTCAATGAACCTCTTGTCAAGCCTGCTCAGGTCAAAAATCTCTCTACATAGATGTACCGATTTCATAAGTGGTACATGGAAATTTAAGGCAAAGGTAGAGAGATGCTTGGCATGCAGATCAGAAACGCATATTTCTTCCAAGGAGATGATATCATGTGGATCCGCTTCAAGGACTTGTTTGAACTGTACCAGAAAGACGCCATCGACGTCTCCCTTCTCAGTTGTCGGGTTTTGTAAGTTTCGTTTAGTTAAATTTATTTTGTTCCTTAGCTCCTTGTATGTAGCTGACTAAAATTCTTTTATCCGTTGTAGAATGACGATGCACAAGTGCCATAAGCGAGGCTGGTTCAAAATAGGATTCATGGACCGCAGCAAAATTAACACGGACATATACGCGATTATGAGAAGGAAACAGAGGATAATATTGTCCATATGCTGGCGCAACAACATTACAAGACTTGGATACTATCGCCGTACAACACACATTAGTTTTTACTGCCTTCCGTACCGATTTTCATCTCATACATATACAATTATATATATATCATCTCACGCAATTTGCAGATTCCACTAGGTGCTTTTCCTTACTGACCTTTCCACGTGCAAAATCCATGTCTACGATTAAATGGATAAACTAGAGTACACCTTCACAAAGAATTTTTGATGTGGTAGACAGGTAATGTCATCCTATTGCTAGTATGCGGTTCTCGGATAAATACTCACTAGCTTGGATAATGACTCACTACCTTGCAAATGTACGTAGGGCATGGGCACTGCTCCGTGCGCGGTCCGCGGGACTTGGAAAGAAAAACTTGTTGTGAGGATGAAATTTTCAGTGAGTACATGCTCCAAAATTATATTGAATCTTTAATTTGTTCTAAAATAGAAATATATATTAAATCTCTCGTTGTTTTTCCTTTAGTGTGCAAAACAGGCGCAGAGGACGAACTTGTGCGGCTACTACGTCTGTGACTATATTCACTGCTTAGTTCACCAAGTCATATGTGCCCAGGATCTGGATGTACGTATAACAATCACTCATACATTATGTCTTGGTTGAGTTCATACATTTATTTCTTATTTTTTTCAAATGACGTATTATTTGCATGAGGAACAAACTCCCCCATGGTGATTCCGAACCCTCACAACCTCCAAACGCCACCGCCTTTCTCCTGCCATTGCCCGATGGTCCCCTAAGGCGGTTGCCGGGGTTTTGGCACCACACTAAGTCGGTTTCACCCGACTTGTGGGCCCTCCGATCCGTAGGAAGCCGCCGTGGCGATCGCCAATAGGTTGGAGTTGAGTTTCTTTGCGCCACGTGAGCTCGTCTTCACTTCATTTATTCTATAAATGTTCCTGCATCCAACTAAACTCCAAGGAAATGTGGAACTTTATTAATTCTAAACCTAAATGTCGGTAGGGGACGCTAATTCTTTTTTATTTTCGAGGTCTGTGACGGTCAGAATTGGTACTTAACGACCGTCAACATACATATTTTGGTAATATACGTATATATTTACTTAAGTGCATATATGTATATATTTACTTAAGTGCATATATATGCATATTGCATATATATATATATATATATATATATATTACATATATAGGGATGGTCTGCTGTCAGTCATGACTGACAGATTCTCCCGTCAGTCGCGATAGTTTTGATAAATTCAAAATTCAAATGAGCGATCCAAACCGTTCGTCTCTATGTTCATATTGAAACAAGGTTGAAAACCAAATTTCATATTTTTTTAAAATTATTTTACTATTTTTAAGAGTGATATGAAATTGTAGGTTTTGGATGGTTTCTGAAACATTTAAATTAACCCTACATATATACATATCACATATATATTATGTATATATATATGTATATATATGCATAACATATAAACAAGCAACAAGCAGCATGAGCAAAATTAAAAAATAATTTATAGCCTATATATATTATGCATATATATATTTACCAATATATATATATGCATAATATATAAACCAGCAGCATGAGTATTTTTTTTTAAAAAATGATCCCTAGTCCCGGTTGGTAACACCAATTGGGATTGTCATCCACGTGACGATGTCATCTTTAGTCCCGATTGGTGTTACCAAACTACCAACCGGGACTAAAGATGAATCTTTAGTCTCGACTATTTCAACCGGGACTAAAGGCCTATCTTCAGTCCCGCTTTCGTGGTCTCGGTTTGTAACACGAGACTAAAGAGGATTGCAAATTGAGACTATACAGTGTTTCCCGGTAGTGAATGTGCATATGTGCGTGCATGGCGGTGTCGTGTACTGTTCATGTGGCACCGTCCTCACACAGACTGGTCATGCGGCACAGCCGACCCCTGGTGCCACGGCAGTGGTGCGTACCAAGAGTGCGGGATCGCTAGCGGTGTTGCGTGTTGACTGTGCGCCATCATTCCGCTCGTCATACTCGTGATTTCGAGCCGCACCGAAGAAGTGATGGTGCATTCCCATCCTGTGCGACCGGGCTACGGGAGCGAGGACGGTGCAGCACGACGGGGCTGCGGAAGCGTAGGTCCGTGGAACCGCTTCGGTGCCACGCAACGGAACAGCAGGTCCTTCTTGGTTCCACGCGATTTCGTTGGCCACCACGCATCCGCACTTTTGAAACCGTGGGCTTGTCGTGGTTCTGCACTTTTGGCCCGCGTGACCGTGGTGGTTCGGCTCGTCCGTTCTGAGGCCCAAACGGGATGACTAATTTTAGTCAATTTGGTTTTTTTATGCCCCTGCCCTCAATTAATGTTGTTTGTCCTCATTAACCGCATCACGTCAGGGGTACTGAGGACATTTTATACCAGCTTTAATTATTTTTAGTCATCCCAACCAAACACTTACTGACTAATTTTAGTCAGATAACTTTTAGTCATTTTTAGTCTTTAGTCTTTAGTCAGGTGGATCCAAACAGGGCCTGAGAATGGACCGGCCGGCGATCCCGCGTTCTCCATAACGTGATTTTTGAGTGCACCCACATTTTTATCTGTGGCATGTGTATATTTCTGCGATTTCTTTTCATGCAAATATATAAATACAAATTACTAAAAAAGGATTATTCTCATTTTTTCGACGAACGTGCACATATATTATGACATGGCTGAAGGATTATATTGTTGCAAAATGTAGCTATATGCATATCATTGTCCAAATTGGACTTTAGTTAGTTGTACTATCATGGATAGGTTTTCAAACAAAAAAGGATACTCTGTTTTTCCATCTAGATTCCTATTCGAACAAGGCCTACAAACAGGAGGCATATATCTATAGGCTGAGGTTTGACACTTCGATACTGCACGAGGCATATCTATAGGTTTAGCCAAGCATAACTGTAACTCTACTAATTATGGAAACGGAATAAGAATGCAGGAGCGAGCTGCTTTGATCTGAACCATCCATTGCAACCGAAAGAATTCACGTCCAGTCTCGATAATGTTCGAATCATCCCTTGAATGGACCTATGCTTGTCCTATAATTAAGGTGCAGATTTGAGAAATGAGAAACATGCACAATGTGTTGTGTAGAATATATTCAGTGTATTATCTTGGTGATTGAGATGGCCAGCTAGGATCATGATTTTGCATGCAGTACAGAACATTATCGTTATAGCTTAGATCTCAAGCCACACAATTTCATTGTTAGTTTTTATTATCGTTGCTATATTATCATCGATCTTTTGAAAAGAGAAGTCATTTATCATGATGCATTGTCACTTTGTCAGCTAGTTGAGCGTGTAGGAGCAAAAGTCAAGCCTTATCTAGTAACATAAATGCACGTGCTAAATTGTAATTCAATTTGTTAAATCAAACTTATGGAACAGGCGGAAACAAGAAGATACAATTGTCAATTGCGTGATTTAAACGAGAAGAAACAATTGTCAATACGTGATTTAGGCTGCGGTCTCAATAGTAGTTAGCCAGGCTACTTCGTTATTTTTCATAAATATGTTTTTCAAACTGACAAACATAATTGACAAACACGATGTTTTTAAAAAGTTTCATGCACATAAAATATTTTTTAGAAATCAAATAGATTTATTTTACAAGTATGTAGTATTTTATATTTAATTAATAATACACTAATGATATGTTTTCTCTTTCGTTTTCTTTTATCCTAAGGACCTTCACAGCGCAAGTGGTGTTATCGAATGGCCTTGGATATCATCAATCACTTGTCATATATACTGATCATATATCTAAAACAAAATGCCCCCAGTACACGGTGGTCTCGTAGAGTAGTTTCAATTCTTCATGTTAGCCCCTGTATTTTTTTTATTTTAGTTCATGTATTTTTAATTTGTATAAAAGTTAAGCACCCTAAAATGATTTTAGAAACTAAAATCATCCCAAACAAAATCTCATATGATGGTTAAAAAAGTATTTAGAAAATTCTCCAAATATTTAGACCATAATAGTAAAATTGTACACGATAAATTCTCTATAAACATTTCTATTTGATGATTAACTGATCCAATAAATAGATTGGAAAATTTATGGGAAAAACGAAACGGAAATCAGTACATGTGTTAGGTCTTCTATCATTGACGACAACGCACGATTTGCAGGCCGGCGATCTGGTTAGCACCATGCCGGCGGTCTGGCTAACGCCATGCGGAGATTGGAGATCCGTGACGGTGACAACAAAAATTCAAGAGCGACGACTTGAGTTGCTTCACTGCCACAGCATGCATCCTTCTTTCAGGTTGTACTGATTTCTAGGCTTCCAGTACGCTTTTATCAGGGAAAAGTCTATAGAAGATTGTAATCGGCTAAACATCTATAAGCATTGCTCAAGTGTGAATAATCAGATTAGTACCATACTGACATGGTGAGCTAACCATCCAGGTTAGAAACTGCTTATAAAATAAAAGAGAAGCATCTTCATTGGTTCTGAACTCTGGTGCCTTGCATGTGAATTAGCCTCAGGATAAAAAAAGGGCTTGCGATGGATATATGGCTACTTTTCTTTATAGATTTCTCTTGCTGCCCAAGAAATGTATTTTTCAGCCTTCAAGCAAAGTAGGATCATGGATGCTATCAAATCCTAGGTTAATCAAAACCTACCGATCCAACACCTAACTCCAATACATCATCGACTCCTAAGGACCGAAAGAGACTAGATCGGAGAAATCAAGATTAACACTCGGGAGACGCAGATCAACAAAATCGAGGCAATGGATGAAATCGAGAGGGGCTGGGGGGTGTGAGGTGCGACCTTGGGGTTGGTGATGCCCTGGTTCTTGCGGATCTCCATTGCGATGGTGGAGCGGGGCTGGAATGGCGCGCAGCCACCGTGGCCTCTATAACTTCGCGCACTAGATTACCAGAAATCGTGTTTTGAGAATGAATCTCCTTTTTCAGTTTTTGAGAACTAAAAATTAATTTTAGTGAACCTCTTTTTAAATCAATAATGCCACCAGCTAGTTCATGAAAAAATGTTAGATCAATAACAGATAAACAAATAAACAAAGACAGTCTTACAGCCAAAGAAGCTACTGCTATAAAATTTTCTCAGCGATGAGCGTGGTTAACAATATGCATGATGCAAGACAAAACTACATTTACCTATGTTTTTGGCTGAGCTCCATTATTTCGAGAGACATGAAGCAAATCTCACACTCCAATGAGTCGGGATCAATGAAATAGCTCTTACTCGAAGAAAGAGCAAGACAGAAAGATTATGAAGCAAAGGGAGAAAAGCAAGAAAAAGACCGTGATCCGGATCATAAAATATTGAAGAGACCAAGATCGGTGAAGAAGGCTACTACGATGGATCATGACATGTTGAAGAGACCAAGATAGATGAAAAAGGTAGAAAGAAAACGTCGTGGCCTCTCCACGGATCATCGAGAGCACTTGGATGCGGATACGGACGAAACGACTAAGATAAGCTATTTCATTGATCTCGACTCATTAGACTGTGAGATTTGCTTCATGTCTCTCGAAATAATGGAGCCCAGCCAAAAACATAGGTAAATGCAGTTTTGTCTTGCATCATGCATATGGTTAACCATGCTCATCGCTGAGAAAATTTTATAGCAGTAGCTTCTTTTGGCTGTAAGACTGTCTTTGTTTATCTGTTTATTTGTTATTGATCTAACCTTTTTTCATGAACTAGCTGGTAGCCTTATTGCACTAGCATTTGGCCTGATAGTTACCTGCTTGAGGAGGAAGCTCTCTTCTCCAGTATCTCCTTCCCGAGCTTCCATCCCCTTGCCATTCTGCTCTACTGTCATGCAAAGCAACGTTTTACAAGGTATGATTCTTTTCTTTCTACTCGGATCAATGCAAGAATGATGCTCTCTTTTTTCTAATCGAAAAGGAATGGTGCTTTGTGGATTTGTGTTGCTTAGACACTTATTTTTTACCATGCAGACGAGCTTGGTGTCATCTTTGAAGATGATGTGCTGAAGTATTGGGATGAGATGGAGAAATCGGAGAACGAGGTAAAACAAAGTGAGAAAAGATTGTCACTGCTCTATTACAGTGATGAGAACGGAGCAGCCTGCAAGAGCATGAGAAACGATGTTAGATCAGAGGAGAAGGCATTGACGTTTTAGCTCGTGTCGCAGTACTTCTACATGCCAATCATGCAGGCCATACGAGGGTTTAGGGTTTAGGGTTTAAAATAGGGTTTAGGGTTTAGGTTAAGGGTTAATGGTAAAAGGGTTTAGGTTTAAGGTATAGGGTTTAGGGTTTATGGTTTAAAATAGTTTTAAATACGACAAATGTTAATTATATGTTATTATTTCAATTTAAATTTTTTTCAAATAGGCCATATGTTAAATATATATTATTATTATTTAAATTTTAAGGAATATGACAAATGTTAATTATATGTTATTATTTTAATTTATAATATTTTTTGTTAATTATATGAACATATGTTAATTATATATGAATATATAAACATATGTTAATTATAATTATATATGAATATAATACAATATAATTGGGCACTGTAATAATTAGTCTCGGTTTTTAAAACCAACCGGGACTAGAGATGAATTTCAGTGGGCGGGAAAACATCTCCTCATGTTTGCATACAAATCTAGAGATGAAAATGTATAGAAAACAACCGCAAAATGCGAAGTGCTAAGATTGTAGATAGCACATGACATGTAGATAGCAAAATGTATAGAAAACAATCGCAAATATATAAGTGAAAGAAGTTGCTAACCTTATAGATAGCAAATATTTATGTATTATCACCAAAAAAGTTGCTAACTTTGGCAGAACCGGACCTCTAGCTGAGAAAAATTTTGAAGATGTACAAGTGTAGCTGGCTCGGGATGGAGGAGGAATGTAGATCCCCGTTTTTGGAACGGGAATCTTTCATGTTCTTAGTATCATTTCCCTGGATCGAGTAGTTGGTACCCACGAAATACAGTACTGAATAATCAGGTGCACATGCACGAATAGTCTTACAACGAAATTATTACAACGATAGGCCCGAAGGTAATGTTCACCACACAGACCTCATGGTCCGGATACAACACAAAAGCAGAAATTAGATACGGCAATGAGTATAGGCAAGTGACATATCGGTTGCCATAGGCAACGACCGGAGCTAAGACCTAGTAAGCGCCATTAGTTTCTTCGCCTTCCTGGTAGTAGGCGTAAGGATCCTCCGATTCTTCATTCCCACCATCTGAAGGTTTGTGCGTATAGCAAGGGTGATTACCAACCGTACTCAGCAAGCCAACACGGAAGTGATGCATATGATAGGGTTATTCAAGGAATGGCTGTAGTTCTTTTGCATAAAGCCAATTTTCACAAATCTTTTCACAAGCCTAACAACTAGCCAAGTCAAGTTTTAGTTGCATAGTTCATTAATTCGGTGACGGTTCTGTCTACCATCCATCGTGATTCCAAGGATGGCTTTCCGCCTCCGACTCGTCATGGTTTTTCGGGAATCCACCCCTTCTCGCATCTCGAGAAGTTGATCCACCCGAATGCAATCATCATGCAAACCCATCCCAGCATCGGCACTTGCCTTTTCCGGAATTCACCCAAATCATTCAGCCGCCCCAGTCTAAAATATTTGTATAGTACTTTCAATTTTCATCAAACTAAGTTCATCATTCTCATGGCCATGTGGCGCTCATGTCTCCACAGGCCGCATCTCAACTACCTTCCCTAAGGTAGTTGCCCAAGCACAAAGCTTCTTTGTAAAATCATGAGTATGCAGGGATCTAGTATAAGCAGGGCTAAGCATTTTTACCGAAGTTAGCCTCCGGTCATATCACATCGAAGGTTACAATAGGGTAATTCTAATGGTAATCAACATCAAAGCAGGGTATATCAAGCATAGGTACTCATTTGTGTATAGAATGCAATTTGTAATTGAAATCAATCATGATTTCACAAAGTAGGATCAATATGTTCAAAGAGTGTGATGACTTGCCTTGCTCGCACGCTTGTGGAGTGGTGTTTTCAACGGGGTCGATGCCGGTCTCTTCAGGTGCTACCCGTATGTGCGAAAAATCAATCGATTCCGATTAGAATCCCATATAACACCAAAAGGTCGAAAAGATCCGAAAAAGCCTCAGAAACGATTCCAGGCGCTAAGTCCAAATTCCTACTTAAGTTTGTACTAAGATCGCCCGAGAAAACTCCAAGTTTTGACGTCATGTCGATGACTTAGGGTTTTCGCAAGCGGCGATCACGATTTGTTCGAGAAAATGGATTTGAAAATATCCGCGGAGGGATTGGTGCTCGAGGTTTTGAAGGTCCGAGCACCAAAAAGAGAAACATATTTAAGTGGCGAGAAAGATCTAAACGAAATTCGGATTCAAAAACGACGCAAAACGGAATTTCGAAAATGTCCGGTTTTGATTTTCAAACTTTCGCACCGAGAAAACATACAAGAAAATACTTTAATTTTGCCCAAAATTTTACTCAAATCTTTCCAAAATATTTTACCAAATTTTCTAAAATTTTTCCAAATTTTTCCTATTTTTCTTTTTTTTATTTTCTCGGCGCCACTGTTCATTGCCCGAAAGGTGTTCGGCGTGGCGCGGCAAAAACAGAGCGCGGCGGCGCGCGCGCGAGGGAAAAGGGGAAGACGGCGGGGCTTACCGGCGACGGTGGCCCTCGGGGAGGCACGGCGAGGCCGGGCAACTTTGGCACGCACGGCGCGGTGTTGGCGCTGGGGAAAAGGAGGAAGAGGCGGCGGGTGCGGGAAAGGGACGGGAACGCCGGCCTTTTATAGCGCGGCCGGGGAGAGGAATGGAGGGAGGGGGCGGCGCAAGCTCGGCTCGGCGGTTGCCACGCGCGGCGCGGGAGGCGGGCGGCGCGGGCGCGGGCCGCATGGCGTCGCGCGTGGCGCGCAGCGCGGCGGGGTCGCGGCGCGGGTCGGCGCGCGCGGCGACGATGGCGCGAGGTGCGCGCAGGGCGGACGGCGCACGGCCGCGGGCGCGAGGCGCTGGGGGTCCCAGCCGGCGCGGGCGGCGGCGCTGCGCTGACGCGTGGCGCGCGCGCGAGCGAGGCGGGCGCGGGAGCGCTGGCGCGCGGTGTCGCGCGGCGGCGGCGCGGTATGGGCGTGACGGCGTCGAACACTTGGCGCAGCGTGAACGTGCGATTTTCTATTTTCCCGATTTTTGATTTTTAATTCCTATTTCTATTTTCCTCCCTTTAAAAATTTCAAATTAAATTTCTATATTCCAAAAATAATTTTTAATATTATATTTTCAACTTTTTCTCCACTTTTATTTTCCCACAATATTTTTCATATTTATTTATTTAAATTCCTTTTTCCTAATTTCCATACTTCACCTATTTATTTTCCAAAAATTTCCGAGATTCCGAGTAAGACTCCTAAATATTTTATTGTTTATTTTCTGTCCTAATTTATCTTCCCCCAACCACACTTACTATCCTATTTCTATAAATTCGTATTTTCAAAAATTCGCACTTCATTCTCCGATTTCTTTTAAAAATCCCTAATACTGAATTTCGAATTTTTCTCTCCGACAAACTCCAAATCATCCACAAACCCCAAAAGGGAATTGATCACAACTCGATTTATGCAACCGAGTGGCAAATAAGAAACAACAAACCCGAGGAAAAGCAACAAGCGAAGGTTTTTGAAAGTTCCAATTTTTACGTTCCGATTTCAGTTTCTTCGATTTTCAGGATGTTATGTTACAAGGAAGGAGTATATAAAGCAAAATCTCTAGTCCTGGTTGGTAACACCAACCGGGACTAGAGATGACATCTCTAGTCCCGAGGCAACGGTTTAAAAATTTCAACGGCTCTCTAGGACCTTTAGTCCCGGTTCATTTCAAGAACCAGGACCTTTAGTCCCGGTTCAAATGTTGTCGGCGCGTGTCGAGCGCTGGGACCTTTAGTCCGGTTGGTAACACTAACCGAGACTAGAGATGCTACTCTAGTCCCGGTTGGTGTTACCAACCGGACTAAAGGTCCCCGATGCTATGACACGCGCCGACAATATTTGAACCGGACTAGAAATGATCTTTAGTTCTGGTTCGTGACACGAACCGGGACTACTGTTCCTAGAAGGCCGTTGAATTTTTAAACCGGCACTGGGGTGCAACTCAAACCGGACTACGTGGTTTTGTCACTTCAACCAATGATGGTTTCTCCAGTAGTGGCGACGTGGCTTGACGAGCTGAGCAAACGGTAATGGCAGTGTTTTCATAATAAGATCATGTTTGGCACAACTCTAGATCTCACATCCATGATAGATTTAAAGTTTATATATAAATCGGGGGTTTAAAATTTTAAATTTCATTTAAAATGGAAACAAAAATTATTTATTTAAATGCTACCAAAGATCCATAAATTTATAAATTAGGAATACCCATTTAAAAAAATTTGGATTCGAAGTTGTGAAAATAAAGGGACCAAAGTTCCTGTGGATCTACGTGTCCTCCCTCCGGCCAACCA
Source organism: Oryza australiensis (assembly GCA_019925245.2). Classification (NCBI taxonomy): domain Eukaryota; kingdom Viridiplantae; phylum Streptophyta; class Magnoliopsida; order Poales; family Poaceae; genus Oryza; species Oryza australiensis. The sequence continues at coordinate 1,889,742 of JAIFGZ020000044.1, forward strand.
TACTATCAACCACGTGAAGAGAACTGCACGCGTCATGGGGGCATGCCTTCTCCTAGCGCGCTAGCCAGCCACTCAGCGGCGGTGCCCTGTGAATGACCTTTGTGGATGTACAAGAGCATGCTTCTTGCTTGTTTATGTAACACTTTTGCGCGTATGAAAGTAGGGAGATATGATTATCAAAACTGAACGTGACCCTGCATCGTATTTCACTGCAAAAAAGTGGCCGTGAAAACAGCTGCAGCAAGGAGGTGCCAGTTGATGCTCAGACTTGACGGACGTCCTACCCTCGATTTCAAGTTGTTGTTTTACGTCCTACCCTCCTTTCAAGTTATTGTTTTTAAGATAATAGAATTCATTCATGTCTTTATTAAAAAAATTATAACTAACTATTATCAGGTCCGTCGAAGGCCATGTTCGAGCCGATCAACCGAACAGGGGCCCAAAAATGATGGCCCCTTATATATATATATATATATATATATATATATATATATATATATATATATATATATATATATATATATATATATATATATATAAAGATAAAGTAAGTAGTGTTTTTATCTAAAATTTTGTTCTGTCTGGTTATTTTGCAAAAAACCTTTGAGTTTTTCCAAAATTAATACGTAGTTAGGAGTGGATATCGAGCCGATTCGGCTCGGCTCGGCTGCTGGTAGAAAGCCGAGCCGAGGCCGGTTTGGCTCGGCTCATGAGCTAGCTCGAGCCAGCTCGTTTAGTTCGCGAGCCACTTTACAAATTACATTCTATTTTTTCGAGTCTATTAAACATGTAAAATACAATTAAAAAAATAAAAAGTGATATATTAAGTCTACAATTAACGTAATAACACTTGTCCATCGATAATTATCCATGCAAATGTAATGATGCAACTAGATTAGATGTTATTACTATTATAATATAAAGCATTAGATCCATATTCACCATCACAAAATCATAAAATTATTGATTTATTATCACATCAACAACAAAACAAGCAAAATAATAGCAAAACAAACAAAACATTAGGCTCGCTTTTACATTGCATCTGACTCGTTGAGCTCACGAGAAGCTCGCGAGCTGACTCAAGATGGCTCGTTATAGCTAACGAGCTAAACCCTTGGCGCATCTCATTAGCATTTCTCAATGAGCCGAGCCGAACGAGCTAGCGAGGCACGAGTGTTTCGTCCAGTCATACCCGCAGTCCCAATGCTAAAAGAAAGGGATGGCTTTGAATGAAAAAAAGACCTCCTTCGCTCCTCCCTCCCGTCCCCATCTGCGTCGCGCTCCGCGTCGCGCCTGCGCTCCTCCCTCCCATCGCTGCTCGAAGCTCCCGCGCCCCTCCGTGCCGTCTCCATCCGCGTCGCGCCTCGACTTCACCCGTTACAACACACGGGCACAATTGCTAGTATATATATATATATATATATATATATATATATATTCACAATAATCATTATTAATTGGTGGAGAAAACATGATCCGTATCATCCTTTCATCTTTTTTTCTTGACGCGTGATTAATTTTAACATTAATATTTAAAGTATTTATTAATAATTGTATGAAATGACATAGACTGAAAATATATCTTAATTATATACTTATATTAAATATATTTTTTAAGCACACGGGCCTTCAAATCCTGGAAACAGCCATGATTATTATAGAAGTTACATGATGAATGACCGTAAATTATAAAATCAATGATCGATTGAAAATAAGAAAACTACTTAAATATCACCTCAAACACAAATTATTTCATTCGAACCCCATTACGATGTTTTTTACTTATAGTAAAAAGCAATCTGAATCAGATTTTATTTGATCAAATAGTTCGATCTATTTATGTTATCATCCTACTTATGATAATAAAAAAATAAAGAGATATTATTGTTAAAAAGTGTGGAGAGGTATAATTATTATTTAGCAGTGTTTAAACTTTTTCTATCGTCTGGCTTTTTGTGAGGTATAAGCAATACCAATCGATGATCTTAAAAAATATAAATAACAATTACTTTTAATCATTTTTAATTATTGTATTAATAAATTACTGATTTATCCTGGATAACAAACTATTTAAAAGAGCACCAAAGCCTCACTCCATCATTTATGATTGGTGATAATCCACATAACAGTTCTTTCTACTCAATGACTTTTAAGTTGTACGTGGTGTTTGTTTATTCTCAAAGCGAAAATATGATCTCTGAAATCAGCGGCTGATTATTATGTCGATTGAACTCCGCACCCAAATACCACAGCCATTGACAGAGATTGATCGGAACCATATTCTACGAATGTTATGAAGCTTTCTTCCAAGTTGTTGGTTTGACAGTGAGCATCTTGACAAATTGATCGGAGCCATATTCGACGGATGTTATCGAATTCTCTGTAACACACAGGGATGAGGGAGCTATATATATACCCCTACGCAAATCCCCAAATTGCGCATATGTATTTGCATTTATTCTTTGGACATGTGTTGTGCCATAATGTGGAACAATATTCTATTACATGCATATGTCCGCGTCATTATCACAAGTATATTGCGCACATGCCGTTGACACCTCAGCGAAATTGTCACTATATGGGCACGTTTGCGAAATTGTCACTGTATATGCATACCTGAAGGCTATCAGAACCTGCGTCGAGCATCTTTAGTCACGGTTGGTAACATCAACGAAAAAATAGCATCTTTAGTCTCGGTTGATGTTACCAATTGGAAAGATGCTCGACGCCCGACGTTCGACAATATTTGAACTGAAGTTAAAGATGATCTTTAGTCCCGGTTCTTTGTCACGAACCGAGACTAATGTTCCTAGAAATCCGGAGACTTTTTTAAACCAAAACTAGAGATATTCTTTAGTCCTGGATACAACTCAAATCAGAATTATTATTGATTTTGATACTTCAATCGAAAATGGTTTCTTCAGTAGTGACTACGAGAAACAGATGGTTGGTAGTCATCCTATAAAAATATAAAAAACCATCTTTTCCAGCTTTTGACTTTTTAAAATTTATTTTTTGATTTTATAATTAAAAATTCTGAAGTTTTATATAAAAATTTGAACTGTTAAGGTAGCGAGAGATTCTAAAATATATATGCTGCAGTGCTAGCTCCTCTAGACGTATCCTATAAAGCAGAGCAGCAGTCCAGCAGACAAAATAATTGAGCGCACTCTGCAGTGATGATAGTTTAATTTGTCTTGTCATAAAATACTGGATCCTTTGTCGCATATACCCGTCTTTATTTGTCTTTGTGGTTCGCCTTTCATGGGTAGTACTATATGATGATATGCATAGGGTGTTATTAGTGGACTAATTGTTTAGAGATATTTCTTCTTTAATTGGTGGGCCGGTTCCTACTTAATTGATTGTGCTGTTCTGATGCTCAATATCCAGTGGTAGGCCATGACCCAACTGGCCTCCAATGTTGGATGGGATCATGGGAATGATTTTGCATATAAGAGGGGGTGGGATGCAGTGCGGGGTACGCAAAAAGTAACTGTTTGGATAATATATTAAAAAGCCTATATAGTTTCGACCTAAAATTTTAATTATTAAGGTTACACACCTCAACTATAAAATTTTATAAATAAAATATGTTTCACAATAATTAAAACAAGATCGAACTGAACGTAGCTCAGCTAATAAGATATCCACCCAGGTTAAGTCCTAACGCTAACACGTGTGTTTATATTTATCATTAATTATTTTTTTCAATAATACATTACCTATCCATTGACAATAGACGCTAATTTTGTTAAACTTAAAATATACCAGTCTGATTTTTCGAATTATTTATAGGAGTGAGGATATAACCCGATCTTGTTAATCTTAAAATATATTAGTTTAATTTCGAAGATGTTTATAAAAATAAAAATGAGTTACGAGTGCATGTATATGAGATAAAACTTGTCCCTCCACTTTATTGATGGTGGTTTTTAGTACCAATATATAGTGTGGCCCGCTTGTCGTGGTGGATAATGGTTGATGATCTCACCCTTGCAGAGAGCCTATCGTTTATTCTCATTTCATCGGACTAGAATATTATCCGTGCTTGTAACGAGATTTTAATTAATAAAAATTATTAATCCAATAATTTTTATATACATTATTTATTAATTATATATATTTGTTAGTGATATATGGGCCCTTTTACCTCAGGCGGTTCTTTTTTTTATAAAAAAATAAAGAGTTAATGGTATGAGTGATTGACATGTGGATCATCTGGTTTCATATGTCCTTTATCTTTATCCATTCTATTCTAGAATGATATAAAGTTGGTGGTAAGAATGATGATAGATTCATCACTCACCATCATCACTCTTTTTGAAGGAGTATATATAGAGATGTCTCTGCATTAGTCAAAACCACAAGGGGATGATTTCACCCGGTTTGAAAGATGAGGTGTCTTTTATATGGGTTTGTAGTTGAGAAATGAGAACAGATGTGGGAATGGACATTTTTCCAAATACACAGTAATTTCTTTGTTTTGTTTCATATTGTAAGATGTTTTGAGTTTTAAATAGATCATATATATATATATATATATTTATGTATATATACACTGCTAGGAAAACCCACTTTAGTCCCGGTATACAACCCTCTTTAGTCTTGGGTTGCAAACCGGGACTAAAGATGCCTTTTTTTAAGTTCTGATTGAAATAACCGGGACTAAAGATAGTGACGTCATGTGATCGGCTTCGTTATCTTTAGTCTCGTTGTACTATCAACCAGGACTAAAGATTTATTTTAAATTTTGCTCCTATTGCTTGTTTATATATTATGCTCCCGACATCCCCAAATATTTTTTTTGTTGTTTTTTCTATCAAAATTAAATTCACATATTAAATTAACATCCTCAAATCTTCTTCATATCGAGTAATAAACATCACAAAAATTCACATATATCACATATCATATATATCACAAATACACATATATCACATATCAAATTCGAGTATAGAACATCACAAAATTCTAAAAAAAATTCATAGCATCGGATCCAACGGAGAGGAGATCGGATCCGCGAAGGGACGCCGCCGCCCCGCCCACGCCACCACCGCCTACCACTCCTAGAGAGGACGAGGAAGAGGAGGAGGCACTGCCACCACCTCCAAGCCGCCACCATCTCTGAGGCGCCGCGCCACAGCCACCTCTAAGCCACCGGGTCGCCGCCATCTTCGAGTCGCTACCACCTCTCCTCCCACCGGATCTTGCGGAGGGAAGGGCTTCGCCGCCACCTCCGAGCCGTTGCCATCTCCTCCCCTCACACCGTCGTCGCCGGAGCGAGAGAGAGAGCTGAGAGAGGGAGAGAGAGCTGAGGAAGAGAGAGCTGAGAGAGAAAGAGATAGCTAAGTGTTGGATCGGTGTAGAAGACGATGCGCACTGGGATATATATACCCCGGATCTATAGTCCCGGTTTGTGCCAACAACCGGGACTAAAGATATATTAGTCTCGGTTGGTGGACCAACCGGGACTAAAGATAATTTTCGACTATTTCTAATTCATCTTTAGTCCCGCTTGTAGCCACCAACGGGACTAAAGATAATTTTCCGCTATTTTTAAATTTTTTTTCTCGGCTAGGGTTTATAATCGAGACTAAAAATTAAATAATCCATTAAATCGAGCCAAATTAATTTCATTACATATAGGTTAAAATAATAATAAATAATGCATTAAAATTTAATCAAATCACAAAATTAATGAGAAAACATTTGAAATAGTTTAAAACTATTATTAAATTGTAATAATCATATATAATTACCATATGCCGATATAAAATTGTTTTATATTGTAGTTAACATATTATTTTGAAGCTCGAATTTACTTGGTAATCCTAGACGTTGCATTTGTCTATGTGCTCTTGTAGATATTGTTCCTCTTTTACCCCTATCTTTTTTAATTTTTGGGTTGTTGTTTTTTGGAAAAATTTGAATTTTTATTTTTATTTTTTTATAATTTTTCTTGACTTAGGAGCACACGAGAGGTAACCACAGCAAATTTGAGCCTAAACAAGTGAAAGATGTGGCTGGTGGAAAATTCAGAAGATGCACTCAAGATTGAAAAAAACTTCTGGGCTCGAAAAGATAATCTTCTGACCTGTTTTTGGGAAAAATAAAATTGCTAAAACTCGCAAAGCTAGAGACAAACACATCCAAAGTTTTTTATCGATTTTCATATATGGAACGTCTCAATCGGAGTCCGTATGCGAGAGTTATGGTTGTTTTAAAAACCGACTCCGAATTAGAGGACAAAACGGGAACAATGCATGCAAAAACTTGTTACATGCACACAAACTAGACACGGCGGCAAGGGTTTGATAGAAACAAAGGGGGAAACACACGAACTGGACTCTAACACGATCTAACCAGCAACAAGACCTCAACTAGGACGCAAACTCAACACGATGGACTCTGAAACTAAAATATGCAAAGGCTATGGCACGGCCGGAAGGTTCTAATGACACACTGGTTTGGCTTCAGATCAAAAGATCTATGCTTGCAATCTTAGCACCACAACTCCTCTGGTTATTAACCGAGACACAGACCCGGTTGACCTCGCTAAGAAGGTTAATCCCTACCTACGCAACGAAGAACATAAGTAAGAGTGATTTGACCTTGCATGTCCAGCAAAGAAATGTTGTATATATCCAAAGAAGTAATGTTCTTATCAATATTATATATTATCATCAAACAATTTCATAAAAAATTTGTATAGCGAGAATCATTAGCTAATAACAATATGGTAATTTGTAATGATTAAAGCTTCCTTCTATCATCAATCATCTACCCCACACAACACCACCCCCTTTTCAATTATAGATTCTCTCAAATTAATTTCAGACCATTTAAATCATGCAACAAAATTATGTTCATTTCTTTATAACAAACCATATTTTTAACTAGCACAGTTAAAAAACAAACACATTTACTTTAGTACCGGTTGATGTTACCAATCGAGACTAAAGATACTAGAGAGCCTTTGTCTTTTTTAATCGGGACTAAAAATATTTTCTAGTCTCGGTTCTTATGGAATCGGGAATATTGTGAATTTTGATCATTAGAGCAATGATCATTTCTCTAGTAGTGATATGTCTAAATTCATATGGACGCTAGCGAATATAGACGAGAAATATAGAGACCAAAACTTCTTATAACGTCAAATGGATGAAAGATGAAGTACTTGTTTCTCTCTCTCTAGTGTTAACGTGATATATAAAAAACGGATTTGTTGACATGTTTTGGATAATGATACAGGAACTTGGTCAATTTGTGAACAATAATCAATCATTTGAAATATGAAAGAGTGGTGTATATGTGTGCCAAAATATATATAGAAAAAAAGAGCAGCAGATTGCAAATGCCTTAGCAGTAGCTTTGTAGCTAGCTCTCATCTTCTGTTTGTCGACTTATTAGACACTTCAAAATTTAAATTTTAAAACTGATAGGTTTTATTGTAGTTTATTTTTTATTCTTAAATTTTAAACTGTCAACAATATATACATAAATATAATTACAATATAATTATAGTATAATTAGCATAATTATATTATAACTAACCTATATGCAACTTACAACTCTAACAGAAACGTGTGGTCGTGTGACTGGCTAGTGCGGCTGGCCTGTGAATGAGACCTTGCGGGTTTGATCCCTAGCAAGCGTTTGATCCCTAGCACTCACGAATCTTCAAGCACATCCGACGGTAGAAAATTTGAAAGTTATTTTTTTTACAAAAGCCGACGAACGTTTTACAGTAAAAAAGAAGTCCACACAGGTACATGAGCAATTTATTTATCGTGTATAAAAAGGATACTAAAAGAAGTCCTATGAGATATTCACTATAAAAATCAAAGATTACCACATAATCGTAAAAGAAAGAAATATTTATATCATAAAATAAATCATAGACTTTAATATAATACATGATAATGTCTATCATATTCAAACAATAATCACTTTCACTCTGTCCCGGTTATATGTAAACTTGTCTATCACCAACCTTTGCAAATATACGACTCAATATGGGTTTTGATTTTTTTTCCTCTTATTATACATCTAATTCACCTATTCATGTTCATGGGGTAATATACGATGAAGTAATTTATATTTTCAAAATTAGTGGTGCTAATTGTTAACACTATTTAGATGAGAATGACATAATCAAAAAGAGATATATTATGGTTTCATGTGACATTTTCGATTGTACATATGCATGTTTTTTTCTGGCAAATAGTATTTCGCATATGTACGCACTTTTCCTTTTTTAGGACAAATATTTGTCTCTCCTATGAGTAGGGTGTGTGTATGTGTATTGATAGGGTTGGTGTGTACGCATTTGTATGAGCATCCACGATTGCCTTTTATACCATTAGTAAAAAATAATTTCAAGAATTGGTGGGATGGTGTGAAGCGGCGCCGCGGTGGCACGGCTTCTTCAACACTTCTTGCCAGGAGTGTTCATTACATATATGCACAATTTGAGAAAAACCTTGAGTTGCAAAGAAAGAAAGAGAAAACTACTAGACAGGGTGGATCGTATACGCACTCCATTTTTTTACCTCTCTTGTATATGTACATATGTACATAGGGAGGTGTCGACGGGTTGTCCCTGTCTATGGTATTTGTACAGTATGAGGATTGTTGATATTAGGGTATACACGAGATTGAAGTAAAAAAGACAGAAGACATGGATTTTTATACAGGTTCGGGCCTCCTAACTGACGGATAATAATTCTACTCCTGTTAGTCGAAGCTAATGTTGTTGTTATATATTAGTATCATATGAGTATAATATTAAGGAAACAAATTAGCTAATCGGACCCATCGAATAGGATCCACCGAGTATGGCTCAGCGGGATCTTATCAGCGACTAGGGCTTTGACTTCCTCTAGGTTGTCTCTCAACATGGCTCTGGCTTGTGTTGGACTGTCTTGGTGTGTCCTTTCTCCTCTTAGAGGGTCTTGTATTTATAACTTTGGTTGTCTCCTTGTCTAAGTAGAACTAGAAAACCAAGTATAGAGTAGTCCTTGTCGTGTCTAAGTAGGACACTGCTTCTCTTTTCTTATCCGAAATGTCTTCCATATATGAGGATTGATACCGTATAAGACTTGATATATGGTGGGCACTGTTGAGCCTAACACAAAAGTATTAGGTATGTCTTATCCATAACATTGACAGTAGTCCCTGACCTCAAAGCAAATGAGTAGACTAGCATTTTCGATCATATAACCCGAAGACCTAGCAGACCACCATGAACCAAGGTAGAAGAGAAACAAGGAAACGAAGGTAATAAGAAATTACCGCTCACAAACTCAAAAATGCCCCCCTACCTAGGACGCCAGCTATCGAATACAGGATCCCTAACAACGAGGAAGTGAAGACCCCCTCTTTGAAGATTCGGCTGGGGCGAGTTGCGCTTGCGCGAGCCGATGACAAGGGTTGAGGAACACAGAGCAAGTATACAAGTTCAAGCCGCGAGGTGTGTAATACCCTACTCCTTTGTATGTGGGTTATATATGGGAAACTTGGATTACAATCAGATATGGAACTTGTGTGAGCTCCCAATGTTTTCAGTTCAACCCTCTACTAAGTTGCACAACTTTTGTTCTGATACTTCGAAGGGGAGCTTGCAATTACACTTTGCATGGGAACATGTTTATGCATAGTCTTGTCATTGTCCCCCGTAGCAACCCAATCGGAATGTGACAGATTTTCTCTCCTGTTGACACATGGCATAGGAGTCAGGTAGTATCCTCTTAGTCACCATGGAACCCACCATTCAGTCCTTGTGATGTGGCAGGATGGAAACTGCCAGGGTGCTGTGAGCACGACACTTCTTGCTCCTCCAATTCCTTCGGCAAACGTGGGCATGCAGGAGGCTGCATGTAGCACAACATCCCCGAGATGAAGACAGGTGAGTTGTTCTACGACTGTCCTCCTCTTGTAACAGAAACCATCATATTTGAAAGAAGTTAAGCCCCTAGGCACACTTAGCAGGGTAGAAAGAACCCAACGTGACCCTGGGGTAATGGGGTATGCTTGGGCACTGGCTTAGGGCCCCTAGTCACCTGTCATGTGCCCCGAGGAAGTCCCTGCCCATCATGGCAACTGCCTACCCCGGGCCTGTCCTACACCCAGGGCCCTTAGACATACCCGAGGCCCCGTGCGTGCTCCCTCTTCTTCTATACAAAATGTCTCGTTAATTTGTACAAGTTTCTCAAGATACACCTCAGGAGTTCATGATTGACTTAGGTGGAACACCATCATCAAGATACACCTATTCCAATCACGTTGAAGATATAGATTTTGAACGTCTCCACACTCCTCTTGGTATCCTAAAAAGGTCAACCATCCACTGTATTAGGCGTCGGGGCTCCGGGGCCCAGGGGGAACTAGGCCCACCTGACATCGCGGGTCACCAACTGCCCATGAAGTTTCTGACAGGTAATGAATTCTGCGTACTCGTGGATGTGTTTGCAGGCCCAGGGTGCATGATGCCCCCAAAGGGACGAGGGACCGCCGGTTCCTATTTTTTCCAACAATAATGTATAGTGGAGATGAACAAAAGAGAACTACTATTCATATATACATCTATATTATCAATGTCTAGTGTACACTTAACAAATACATGCTTACAAGGCTAGGACTTAGTTCGAAGACGAAAGCGATGAGACGACGAAGTCGACCTGCCCGGTCAGACCGGTCGAGTGCCGCCGGTCAGACCGGAGGAGGCTGCTCGGTCAGACCGGCCAGAGGCCTGGTCAGACCGGCAGGGGCTGACCGCTTCGGATTCTGTCGATTCCAATCAAGAGGATTCATCGAGGACTACGACCAGTGCTGAACCAGAATGTGAATCAACTTCTGAGATCACTGCACCTTTGCACATTCAGCGACAACATCCGCCGAAACAAATAATAGGTAATTTACATGAGTGGACAATGAGATCTAAGGTAACTGCGCATGATTTTGTGAATTCTGCTTTTGTTGCTTCTTTTGAACCCAAAGATGTTACTCATGCGTTAACTGATGAATCGTGGATTAACGCCATGCATGAAAAACTTGAAAATTTTGAAAGAAACAAAGTTTGGTCTTTAGTTGAACCTCCTTCTAGACATAATGTTATTGGAACCAAGTGGGTTTTCAAAAATAAACAAAATGAGGATGGTTTGATTGTTCGAAATAAGGCTAGACTTGTTGCTCGGGGTTTTACTCGAGGTGGAGGGTTTAGATTTTGATAAAACTTTTGCTCCCTTGCTAGGATTGAGGCAATTAGACTTTTGCAAGCTTTTCTGCTTCCAAAGGTTTTAAATTGTATCAAATGGATGTTAAAAGTGCTTTTCTTAATGGCTTTATACAAGAGAAAGTTTATGTTAAACAACCACCGGGTTTTGAAAATCCTGATTTTCCCAACCATGTTTTTAAATTGTCAAAAGCCTTGTATGGTTTGAAACAAGCACCTGGAGCATGGTATGATAGACTTAAGAACTTTTTGCTTGAAAAAGGTTTTCAAATGGGAAAAATTGACAAAACGCTTTTTGTTCTTAAGCATGGTGAAAATCAACTCTTCGTTCAGATTTATGTTGATGATATTATCTTTGGTTGTTCAACTCACTCTTTGGTTATAGAATTTGCCGAGACTATGCGCAGGAAATTTGAAATGAGCATGATGGGTGAACTGTCATACTTTTTGGGACTGCAAATTAAGCAAACACCTCAAGGTACGTTTGTCCATCAAACAAAGTACACCAAAAATCTTTTGCGCAGGTTTAAGATGGAGAGCTGCAAGCCAATATCTACACCTATTGGTTCTACTGCTGTTCTTGATCCTGATGAAGATGGTGAAGCTGTGGATCAAAAGGAGTATAGAAGCATGATTGGATCTTTGTTGTATCTAACTGCTTCTAGACCAGACATACAGTTTGTTGTGTGTTTGTGCGCACGCTTTCAAGCTTCTCCTCATGCTTCACATCGTCAAGCGGTCAAGCACATTATGAGGTATTTGAATCATACACTTGAGTTTGGAATTTGGTATTCTACTTCATCTTCTATTTGCTTAAGTGGATATTCCGATGCTGATTTTGCGGGTTGTAGAATTGATAGAAAAAGTACTAGTAGAACATGTCATTTTCTTGGAACTTCATTGATTGCATGGTCCTCTAGAAAACAATCTAGTGTAGCTCAATCCACTGCTGAATCTGAATATGTTGTTGCTGCTAGTTGTTGTTCAAAGATTCTTTTGCTTATTTCTACCTTGAAAGTTTATGGTCTTGCTTTTGAAAAAGTGACTCTTTATTGTGATAATCCAAGTGCCATAAACATTGCTAAGAATCCTGTTCAACACTCATGCACTAAGCACATTGATATTCGCTTTCACTTCTTGCGAGATCATGTTGAGAAGAAGGATGTTGAATTGAAATTTTTGGATACAAAATTGTAACTTGTTGATATTTTCACAAAACCATTGGATTCTTCTCGCTTTGCTTTTCTTCGAGGGAATTGGGGAATCATTCATCCTTTTGGCATATTTTGAGCGGGAGTTTTTGTGCTCTTTGTTTTATCAAGCTATACATGATTAAAATAAACCGAAAAGAGAGCTTTATCCATACATATCGTTGTTCATGAGAATGCTAGCAATATTATGAAGGTTTATTTGTCACTAGGATAGCTTGTATGTATTCTAGTATTTTTATGTGATCTAGATTTTATATTTAAGTGAAATAATGCATGACACTTTAAAATCATACTTGAATTAAAGAAATATGCTATGTTGATACTAGTGCATGTGTTGGATTATAAATGCTTCTATATGTATTATGTTGAATTTTTATTCCTCAAATTACTTTAAATTTGCTCATTGTGAAAAGAGACTAAATTATTATCTATGAGAGAAAAAATGAATACCGAATCCTTGGAAACAGTCTTGACGACAAGGATGTATTCAATGTGAGCAAAAGTAATGGGTGCCGAATCCTTGGAAACAGTCTTGACGACAAGGACGTACCAGGAATAATTGAGAGAAAAATATGAGCAACAAATATGGTTTAAATTACTGTGACAAATTTTCTCTTGAATTATGTGTGCAAAAAGGTTAATTTGAGAAAGAATATAAATTGTAATAGGTATATATATTTGGGTTTATTTTACAACCTATGTGTTTGTAAAGATGTTGCATTATAATTAGTTTGAATTCATGCTTTACTATTGCATTATTGATCTTAATTATAAAATATTTGATTCATGATTATACTCTAGTGCATATTTGCTATATAATTGATAAGTTTATCTTCTTATTATTGTAACACATGACATGACTTGCTCTATGTATGTGCTAAGCTCTTGAACATTTATAAACATAATTCCTATGCTTGATGAATTCATTGTCAAAAGGGGAAGAACAAATATTGTTTTTATTAAATGTCACATAGGGGAGAACACATAAGCTTTTTTCATGGGAGAATAAAAGTCACAAAGACAAAGTGCAAGTTTTTTTGGGTCAAGGGATTTTCTTTCTTTTCAAAAGGGGGAGAAATTTTCTTTGATTTTTGAGCACTCAAATGCTTTTTATCATTTTTGTTTTTAATTTTTCAAACACCAAAACAACACTTTTTATTTTGTTTGCCAATGTGTTCATCAAGGGGGAGATTGTAAAATAAAAGTGTGTTTGATTCTTCATTTGATGATGAACAATTGCCATCTGGGATTATTGTTTTGTGTGTTTTATTATTTGGAGATTTATTGATTAATTGACAAAGTGGATTTGGAGATAGTTGAATTTTTGGAAAATGAATAGTGTTCGGTTGGTGCACATGGTCCGACAGGGCTTATCTTGCCGGTCCGACCGGAGGTGTTCGTGCGGTCGAGCCGGCAGGCAGGCGCGGTCGACAGTCGAGCCGGTGGTCGACCGGTTGTCGATTTCGATTACGTTTCGGTTTCGGTTTGTTTCCTTGCATATACATGGGAGTTTCGTGTTCCTATGCACGTGTATGTTCATTTATGCTAACAATGAGTCAAGTTGGAGATAGCTTGTGCTCGGATATGGTATTCTTTGTTTAATTGTGTGCAGGTAATCTTTATGCCTCGAGAAAGTGTCGCCGGTAATCGAGATGGAGTCAACTTGGAGATAAGATGACGTCCAAGATGGAGATTATGCAGGATACTTAAGGGTAGAGATTAGTGCACATAATTGGTGAAGTTTTCATATGGCATACGATGGAGATATTGTGTGTGTATGAAAAGCGGAATTTCGGTTTTGGAAAGACCGAGATTATGACAGTTGGTTTATATCAAGTTTGTACTTGTATGGGAAGGTTTTCTAGATGTTTAGGACTTTCTATATGAGTTGGATTCGTGGCTTTTGGCTGCGGGTCTTGTGTATAAATAGTTAGGGGAGGCGTGGCCTCTTGGTATCGCTTTGGTATTGAGTTTTAGAGAGTTTTGAGTTAGGGTTTCAAGTTTAGCTTGAGATTTTGTGAGGAGTGCTTTGTTTGCACTTTGTAAACACAGAGAGATTCAATAAAGATCAATCTTCTTGGAGAATATTTTGTGTTATCTTCTTCCTCGATGCGGCGGTCTAAACGGCGGTTAGACCGACTCAACTCACCGGTCAGACCGCACGCACGTGCGGTCAGACCGGGCTTCATCGGCGATCGGCTGCATTCGGAAAATTGGCTAAGGCATGGTGATCGGCTACACGAGCGGTCAGACCGGCGTATATCGGGCGGTCAGACCGGCACTACAGAGGCGGTCAGACTGGCAGCACACTTTCGGTCAGACCGACTTGTTCCAGATCAGAGATTAAGTTTTATTTTTGCTAAAACTTATTTTTGGGATACTTCAACCATTCACCCCCCTGGTTGGCTTTACTTTCGGTATTCGATCCTACATATTGCAACTATAGTCTTACAAGAAGTGTAAAGTACTAAAGACATACCGAAATCTCCGAGAACACTATAGGACCGAAGATTACTCTAAGCCTATTTCCACTAATTCTATAAAGAATACAATGTAGTTAGAGAGAATTGCTCCTTGAGTGTGTGTTGTGAAGTGAGAAGCTCAACTGTTTATGTAACATCCCGAAAATCGAGGAATTTAAAACCGGAATCAAAAATCGAACTTACAAAAATCTTTTGACTGTTGCTTCTTGATTGAGTTTTCGCTTCTTATTTGCCAGCTTGGTTGCATAAATTTATATGCGAGTGATTCATTTCGATGTCTGTGAAAAACCAAAAGATTTGAAATTCCGGTGGGAGAAAATTTTCGGAGTTTAGAATCAGGAATTTTAATATAAAATAGGAAAAGTGTTATGGATTTATAAAAATATATAATTGGGAGCGAAACAATATTTAGGTGACTCGAGTAATATTAATTAGTGAGCAAAATGAGTAATAAAATATTTTAGGGTATCTATATGAAATTTAGAAATTAATTTGAATCGAAATCGCATTTTCTCGAATTGAGGAAAAGAGTTAAATTAGATATGTAAAATATATTTGTAAAATAATAAAAGTGGGTGGAAAGGTTGGACATATATTTTACAACTTATTTTTAGGTGTGTTATATTTTATTTTGAATTTTGGAGGTGAAAGAAAATAGAAAGGAGAAATTGGGAATTTAATTCGGGAAAAATAAAATTCGGCATTGTTCATGCGTAGGCGGTGTTCGACAACGTCCCCGCGCCCGTGCGCACGCACACCACGCGTCGCCGCGCCGTACCAAGGCCCCGCGCACGCGCGTTCTCACCGTGCCGCGTTTTGCCACCCGTACCATGCCGTACCGTGCCACGCGCAGTGCCGCCGTACTAGCCCCGCGCCCGCGCGCGACGCGTGTTGCCCGCCGCGCCTGGCCCTGCCCTCGCGCGTGCCATGCGCCGCTCGCCGCGCCCGGCCATGCCGCCCTCGCGTCCGCGCGCGTGCTTTCGCCGTACGTCGCCGCTCGCCACGTCGCCCATGTCACCCCGTACACCCACACAGCTGTGCACGTACACCCTCGCCGTGCTCGCCATGCCGCCGTGCATCCTTGCCATACCCGCTGTGCGTCACCCACGTTCGCGCACGTCCGAGCCATACCACTGTTCGTTGTCGCGTCACATCGCACATGCTGTGCCATGCCACAGTTTGCCGTCGCGTCGTCCTCCCGTCGATCGGCTATAAGAAGCCTCCCAAGCCGAGCGCCAAACACACAAAATATTCACCACAACCCTCTCGTGAATTCCACCAACTTTCCCCAAATTCCTCCCGCCGCATTGCTCGAATTTCTGAAGAAACCGAAGATCGGCTGTCCAAGCCCGCCGCCGATTTCCCGGAGTTCGCCGCTTCCGGCCGAGCTCATGCGCGATTAAAGGTACGAACACGTGTTCCGTAGCTAGCCCATCCTTTTCCCTAGCATTCCCGAACCTAACACCCACCGAAACTCGCCACCGGCGAGCTTTGCCGCGGGCACCCGTCTGACCACCATTACCCCGCACGTCGGTAGCGCTCCACACTGCCTCCCCGGCCAAACAAATGCCACCGTTAGCTTCCCTAGGCCCCACTGATGCCCAACGACCCCTCGCCGTGGCCGTTCCATCACCGGAGCGTGTCGGCGATGAGGCGACATCGCCGCCGCGAGCCGGCTGCCGTCGCCAGCTCGTTCCGCCACCCCGTAGCCTCGACTAACACTTGGGACGCAACCAGCATAGCTCGTAGATGGATAAAGGTCACCTAGCACCCCTAGCCTGGCCGCCCCGTCGCCGTTCGCTCTATGCGTCGCCGGTGTCGCGCGAAAGAAGAAGGGAACAGTTGGAGAGGAAATAAAACAAAAAGGGAACGAGGGAGAACGAGATCGGCTCGGTAGCGCGGTGGTAAGAAGTAAGAGAGAGGAGGGCGAGGTCTTGCGTTCGAACCCCCATCGCGCGCCATTTTTCCGATTTTTTTTTTTTGTTTCCTTTCTTCCTTCTCGGGCCCACATGTCGAGAGGCGCAAGGAAGGAGCAGCGCGCCCACACGTCGGGAGAGAGAGAGAACCGTGAAGCGAGAAGGGGCGGCTAAAAAAAAGGAAAAAAATATATAGAAAAAAATGGGGAAAAATTCTAGAAAAATTTAAAAATATTTTTGGGAAATATTTGGGAAATATTGTGCTAAAATATATGGTTTTCTCATAACTTTTCCTCGGAAAAATTCGGACTTCGAAATGAGACTTGGTACTTCGCTTTCGCGTAAATTTTTCTTGAGATTTATTTATTCTTTCTTGCAAAAAAAAAGAATATAATAATAAATATGTTTTGGCCTTTTAATGGAAAATCTTTCAAACAACATTTATAAGTTTATCGCCTTATCTATTAACCGGTATTTTGCGAAAACCCTAAAACAACCCTTACTCGCTTTCGTTACTAGGATTTCATTCAAAATCCTTCCCAACCCATTTTCGTGAGACCGCGACATCGTTAATTTTGATTATAAACCCTAGGGCTTCTCGACGAGAAATAATTTGATGAAATTGAAAGATGGCCACTTCCTTTTTATTAATTGAATCATCAACTCTAGTATTTCTCAAACTTTAAGCATATTAAGATAAATATTGCACCCTTCTTAACAAAATCGAATTCATTACAAAACTTCGAATCCTTATAACCCTTTCGCTCTAACCCGGATTTCGTCGAAACTCGAACCTAGGTTCGCATAGAGTCATAGCCTAGTGTTAGGGGCCGCTATTGCGATTTACTTGATTTTCTTTTGGATTTTATTGGATTCTGTTTGAATTCTAATCGAATTCAAATTTGATTTCTCGCACGTGCGATTAGCGTCCGAGGAAGGCGTTGAATACGCAGAAGACCCCAACCAACAAGTGTGCGAGCAAGGCAAGTCAACACATCCCTTTGAACATATTGATCCTACTTTGTGAAATGATGTCGTTTTCAACTACAAATTGCATGCTATACACAAATGAGTACCTATTCTTGATATATCCTGTCTTGATATTGAATACCCTTAGAAATATTCTTTGTAACCTTCGATGTGATACAACCGGAGGTTATCTTGTAGAAATGCTTAGCCACGCTTATACTAGATTCTTGCATACTCATGATTTTACAAATAAGCCTAGTGCTTGGGCAACTATCTTGGGAAGATGGTTGAGACACGGCAAGTGGAGACATGAGCGCCACGTTGCCTTGAACATGTTGGAAATGGCTTTGATGAAAAATGAAAATACAAACCAATGTTTGTAGACTGGGGCGGATGGATGGATTTGGGTGGATTCCGGAAAAGGCTAGTACCGTCCCCGGTCGGTTAAGGACCGAGCCATGAGACTACAACTTAGAACGAGCCGCACAACCGTACTTCTCGAATGGGTATAGACCTAGCCGATTAAATATCCGAGCGGAGGCAGTATCCTTGCATAGTAGGTTCAGGTGTTGGCGTTGAGGTAAGGGCTTGCCGGTGGGGTGCACCACTGGCGGGTGCCTGGACGATAGTTAAGGGCCTTCCGGCAGGGGGTGTACCGCTGGTTGGTACCTGGGCAGAGATCGGGCATGCGATCAACATGAAGAAATGAAGACATGAAGAAAAGGACATGAAGATGGAAAGTTCAAGGATAGAGCAATACTTTCTCTTACCTCGGGAACGCCGAACTCCTCTCACCGCTAGGAAATGACGGCTAGAGTGCATGAGGGCTTAAGTTCATGGAGCGGGTGACGCCAAAGTGAGGTTATCGAAAGGCTTTGCCGTGACCGTCCCATATAGAGGGATGTAAGCTCATTCAATGAGTAGTTGCGGAGTACGGGTAAAGTGTACATCCACTGCAGTGTGAGTTAATCAATCTATTCGAATAGCCGTGCTCACGGTTAATGAGCGACGTGACAAGTGTTTTCCGTGGCTAGACTCATAAATTTTAAACTGATGGGTGGGATTGCATAATGACTTTATGTGTCTTGGGAAACCAACTTCTCTATCGAGAGAAAGGAGAAAGACACCCCAGAAAACCATGACGGATCGGAGGCGGGAAGCTATCCTTGGGATCACAATGGATGGTGGACAACCGTCGCCGACTTAATATACTATGGACCTAAAACTTGACTGGCTAGATGTTAGGTTTGTGAAATGATTTGTGAAAATTGGCTTTGCGCAAATAAACCATAGCCATCCTTTGAATGACCCTATCATGTGCATCATTCCGTGTTGGCTTGTTGAGTACGTTGGGTACTCACCCTTGCTATACGCACAAACCTCCGGATGAAGGAGATGAGGAAGACCCGT
Organism: Oryza australiensis; assembly: GCA_019925245.2. Lineage (NCBI taxonomy): Eukaryota > Viridiplantae > Streptophyta > Magnoliopsida > Poales > Poaceae > Oryza > Oryza australiensis. The sequence continues at coordinate 1,908,970 of JAIFGZ020000044.1, forward strand.
ACACATACTACTAGGAGGAATGAAGACATTGGAGCGCAACAGTCTTAGTCCCCGGCCGATGCCCGTGGCAATCGGCATGCCGCTGCCTTCCGTCCGCTATCTTATCTAATTTCTTTTGGATGTATCCGGACCGGTAGGTCCTATATGTATTGGGTATTGCCTTCGGGCCTATTGTTGTAATAATTTCGTTGTAAGACTATTCGTGCACTTTGCACAGTAATTCGACGTATTCGTGGGTACCAAACTACTCGATCCAGGATAAGGTACTATGAACACGAATGATTCCCGTCCTCAAAAACGGGGTCTACGAGCTGGTATCGGAGCAAGTGCGGGTAGGATAAGACCAACTGGCGCCCCACCCCTTTATAGCTGGTCAAAGGGAAATATCCCTACATAGGATTATTTTGGAAATACAAACTATTTTCACAAAACAAACATATTTTTCTCTCTTACCCCAATTTCTCTACAAACATTTGATTTTACCTTTCTCTAAACCTAAACTATCTTCAAAAATAGATATAGGACTGTGACCCTGTTAAAGCTTGAGAGATTGTTTATTCCACCTGCTAAAGCAATAAAAGTACGCAGGAACAAGGTCCCAATCGAGCTTAACCTTTCTTCGATTTCTTTCTTTCTCTCGACAATAGATGGGAAAGAACAAGGGCAGAAATCAAGATCTCAAGCAATCTCATGGATCAACACGGAGCGACCCTATGGACGTTCCACCCTCTTTCCCTATGAATCCGACCTTAGCCCGGATAATGGCTAGCCAGACACAATTGATGATCATGATGGTGCAGCAAATGCAACGACACCTTCAAGTTTTGGGTTCGCGTCCAGAGCAACATCGGCACGTTCCGACTCAAGCCTTGATGACTCCTGCGAATATACTGTCAAGCCCACAGAGAGCAGAAACGCCAAATCCACCATTAGGAGGGAAGGAAACACTTGGCCCCCGCTACGGCTTCATGGAACAAGGATATGGAATAAGGAACAGTGCAGGGGAAAAACACACCGGAACCCAGATCGAGGGGGAGATACAGTGCGGAAGGAAGGACAAGGAATTCAATCCAACGACCGGCCAAGGGCTCAGTTCACCATCCAACTCCAGGAAGAGGAAGTCACCAAAATGGACCACAGGTGGTACTGACAGGATGATCATCACGAGCACGTGTGTACCCCGAAGCCGCGAGGAGATTCCCGACGTCTAAAGAGGAATGTGCACCGCTTCAACCGTGGAGAGTTAGGACACTATGCCAATGACGCCCTAGGACAACTACCGCACCGTTTCGCACTCCAACACCTATCCTGGCTGCCCCAAGAAAAAGGAATGTGACTTGCTTCAACTGTGAGGAATTTGGACACTATGCCAACCAATGCCCCAAGTCACACATCTCTCCTCTTACCGGTGCCAATACAATGCCATAGGAGGCAACCCCGGATCGGGTGGCAGCCCAAACAACTAGACAAGAAGTCGCATCAACTCGGTCTTGCTTTGGATGGGATTAAGACAAAGCAACGACCATGCCCCTACCCTTATATATGAAGACCCTAGATCGATATTAGTGTTGTTGTATTGTGTTGTATGGACTACACATGTCCAATGTATTCCCCTGATGTAACATCTACGAACTAATATGAAGTTCCATGTTATGTCTTAAACGAGTTTATATGACCATGCTTGTTGTGTGCAAAAGATCACTTAAGAACAACTTGAAGATCACTGAAAAAAAAATCGATTAGAACCATGACATTAGTCGATCCAATCATTTACCTCATCTATATTCCTCAGATGGTGCACCGTCGCAGAGCCTCAGCAGCTACGGAGAACCCGCCGGAGCCTAACCCCTCCACCCTAGCGGAAGTCATGGCTTCGCAAACCCAACTGCTTCAAGCCATTGCCAACAACCAAGGACACCGCGGAGGATCAAGCCTAGGCGAGTTTATGCGAGCCAAACCGCCAACGTTCTCCATGGCAGAGGAACCAATGGATGCTGAAGATTGGTTGAGGGTAATAGAGAAGAAGTTGACTCTCGTCCGAGTACGGGAAGCTGACAGAGTCATCTTCGCCACTAATCAGCTGGAAGGTCCCGCAAGTGACTGGTGGGACACCTACAAAGAGACACGGGCAGAAGATGCCGGAGAACCGACATGGGAAGAATTCACGGCTGCTTTCCGTGAAAATTTCGTACCAGCCGCGGTTATGAGGATGAAGAAAAATGAGTTCCGTAGGCTGCGCCAAGGAAACACCACGGTACAAGAGTATCTTAACAAGTTCACGCAGCTTGCCCGTTACGCCACTAGCGATCTGGCAGACGGAGAGGAAAAGATGGACAAGTTTATTGAAGGACTGAACGATGAATTAAGAGGACCGATGATCGGTCAGGACCACGCTAGCTTTCAGAGCCTCATCAACAAGGTCGTAAGGCTCGAGCATGATCAAAAGACGGTTGAAAACAACCGAAAGAGAAAACTTGCTCTAGCCCGCCCGATTCCAGGAACGCCCCAGCGACCCAAAGGAGCAACACCAACAAAGTTGGAAGCCAGCCGTCACAGTGACCAATCGCCCCGTTGCACCCGGCAACGCCAGCAGGCCACCTGCCACCCCTTTTCGCTCCCCGGCACCTACCTTGGCGACCCCAAGACTTAAGAACGTGAACTGCTTCAACTGCGGGGAATATGGACATTTCGCCAATCACTGCCCTAAGCCACGTAACTCCCCCATCCGTACTGGAGCCAACGCCATTGCTGTAAGAGGGACCCCTGCCCCGGTACCTGGACGCAGACTGTTCGGGACACCCCAGTCGAAGGAGACCATCACAGGAATCCGCCATGGCCAAGTGAACCATGCGCATGCTGAAGAGGCCCAGGAGGACCAGATCGTGCTAATGGGTACGTTCTCCATCCATTCTGCACTAAGTTAAAGTTTTGTTTGGTTTCAAAACTTCGCATTCTTTCATGACGATAGAAACAAGCACAGCACATAACCTATGTCAGGTAAACCCTAGGAAACCCATAATAGTGCAATCAACAGGAAGAGATATAGCTGTACCCCATACCGGCACCAATATAGGCCTTATCCTAAAAAGCCAAGCTTGAACTTATTGTTAGGGGGGTAGAGTGACATAACTTCGGACTCTTAGATTGGACACTATGATAGAGCTTGGTAGAACTGAACCTCCCCTAGATAACCTCTTGTCACCCACCAAAATCACACGACTGCAATCCTACCAGGATCACCTCTCGTCTACAGCTAAAGGTTCCAATAGTTTAGAATAGCAAGTCTATTATACAACTTAAGGAAAATTAGAGACCTACTGAATCCTGCATGCTTGAAGGATTCCCAAGGATTAAGAGCTGACAACATCATGTTATCCGAAACAAAGAATCGAAGTGGACCACCCTTAGAAACTCGGTGATAGATTCCTACGTCACCCGGAGCAGCCAATCTATTCGTCGTCCTGTTAAGAAGGAGTCCCATGGATCCATCCCATATGTTTATGCCAACCGACTCCCGATCGCGACCCGACCCAAATCTCGGGGACGAGATTTATTGTTAGGGGGTAGGTTTGTAACATCCCGAAAATCGAGGAATTTAAAACCGGAATCAAAAATCGAACTTACAAAAATCTTTTTGTTGCTTCTTGATTGAGTTTTCGCTTCTTATTTGCCGACTTGGTTGCATAAATTTATATGCGAGTGATTCATTTCGATGTACGTGAAAAACCAAAAGATTTGAAATTCCGCTGGGAGAAAATTTTCGGAGTTTAGAATCAGGAATTTTAATATAAAATAGGAAAAGTGTTATGGATTTATAAAAATATATAATTGGGAGCGAAACAATATTTAGGTGACTGAGTAATATTAATTAGTGAGCAAACTGAGTAATAAAATATTTTAGGGTATCTATATGAAATTTAGAAATTAATTTGAATCGAAATCGCATTTTCTCGAATTGAGGAAAAGAGTTAAATTAGATATGTAAAATATATTTGTAAAATAATAAAAGTGGGTGGAAAGGTTGGACATATATTTTACAACTTATTTTTAGGTGTGTTATATTTTATTTTGAATTTTGGAGGTGAAAGAAAATAGAAAGGAGAAATTGGGAATTTAATTCGGGAAAAATAAAATTCGGCACTGTTCATGCGTAGGCAGGTGTTCGACAACGTCCCGCGCCGTGCGCACGCACACCACGCGTCGCCGCGCCGTACGGGCCCCGCGCACGCGCGTTCTCACCGTGCCGCGTTTTGCCACCCGTACCACGCCGTGCCGTCGCCGCGTCGGCCATGTCGCCGCGCCCGGCCCCGCCTACGCTGCGCGCCGCTCCCGCCACGCGCAGTGCCGCCGTACTAGCCCCGCGCCCGTGCGCGACGCGTGTTGCCCGCCGCGCCTGGCCCTGCCCTCGCGCGTGCCATGCGCCGCTCGCCGCGCCCGGCCATGCCGCCCTCGCGTCCGCGCGCGTGCTTTCGCCGTACGTCGTCGCTCGCCACGTCGCCCATGTCACCCCGTACACCCACACAGCTGTGCATGTACACCCTCGCCGTGCTCGCCATGCCGCCGTGCATCCTTGCCATACCCGCTGTGCGTCACCCACATTCGCACACGTCCGAGCCATACGCTGTTCGTTGTCGCGTCACATCGCACATGCGTGCCATGCCACGCTTGCCGTCGCGTCGTCCTCCCGTCGATCGGCTATAAGAAGCCTCCCAAGCCGAGCGCCAAACACACAAAATATTCACCACAACCCTCTCGTGAATTCCACCAACTTTCCCCAAATTCCTCCCGCCGCATTGCTCGAATTTCGAAGAAAACGAAGATCGGCTTCAAGCCCGCCGCCGATTTCCGGAGTTCGCCGCTTCCGCCGAGCTCATGTGCGATTAAAGGTACGAACACGTGTTCCGTAGCTAGCCCATCCTTTTCCCTAGCATTCCCGAACCTAACACCCACCGAAACTCGCCACCGGCGAGCTTGCCACGGGCACCCGTCGACCACCATTACCCCGCACGTCGGTAGCGCTCCACACCGCCTCCTCGGCCAAACAAATGCCACCGTTAGCTTCCCTAGGCCCCACGATGCCCAACGACCCCTCGCCGTGGCCGTTCCATCACCGGAGCGTGTCGGCGATGAGGCGACATCGCCGCCGCGAGCCGGCTGCCATCGCCGGCTCGTTCCGCCACCCCGTAGCCTCGACTAACACTTGGGACGCAACCACATAGCTCGTAGATGGATAAAGGTCACCTAGCACCCCTAGCCTGGCCGCCCCGTCGCCGTTCGCTCTATGCGTCGCCGGTGTCGCGCGAAAGAAGAAGGGAACAGTTGGAGAGGAAATAAAACAAAAAGGGAACGAGGGAGAACGAGATCGGCTCGGTAGCGCGGTGGTAAGAAGTAAGAGAGAGGAGGGCAGGTCTTGCGTTCGAACCCCCATCGCGCGCCATTTTTCCGATTTTTTTGTTTTTTGTTTCCTTTCTTCCTTCTCGGGCCCACATGTCGAGAGGCGCAAGGAAGGAGCAGCGCGCCCACACGTCGGGCGAGAGAGAGAGAGAACCGTGAAGCGGAGAAGGGCGGCTAAAAAAAAGGAAAAAATATATAGAAACAAAAATGGGGAAAAATTCTAGAAAAATTTAAAAATATTTTTGGGAAATATTTGGGAAATATTGTGCTAAAATATATGGTTTTCTCATAACTTTTCCTCGGAAAATTCGGACTTCGAAATGAGACTTCCGGTACTTCGCTTTTCGCGTAAATTTTTCTTGAGATTTATTTATTCTTTCTTGCAAAAAAAGAATATAATAATAAATATGTTTTGGCCTTTTAATGGAAAATCTTTCAAACAACATTTATAAGTTTATCGCCTTATCTATTAACCGGTATTTTGCGAAAACCCTAAAACAACCCTTACTCGCTTTCGTTACTAGGATTTCATTCAAAATCCTTCCCAGCCCATTTTCGGTAGACCGCGACATCGTTAATTTTGATTATAAACCCTAGGGCTTCTCGACGAGAAATAATTTGATGAAATTGAAAGATGGCCACTTCCTTTTTATTAATTGAATCATCAACTCTAGTATTTCTCAAACTTTAAGCATATTAAGATAAATATCGCACCCTTCTTAACAAAATCGAATTCATTACAAAACTTCGAATCCTTATAACCCTTTCGCTCTAACCCGGATTTCGTCGAAACTCGAACCTAGGTTCGCATAGAGTCATAGCCTAGTGTTAGGGGCCGCTATTGCGATTTACTTGATTTTCTTTTGGATTTTACTGGATTCTGTTTGAATTCTAATCGAATTCAAATTTGATTTCTCGCACGTGCGATTAGCGTCCGAGGAAGGCGTTGAATACGCAGAAGACCCCAACCAACAAGTGTGCGAGCAAGGCAAGTCAACACATCCCTTTGAACATATTGATCCTACTTTGTGAAATGATGTCGTTTTCAACTACAAATTGCATGCTATACACAAATGAGTACCTATTCTTGATATATCCTGTCTTGATATTGAATACCCTTAGAAATATTCTTTGTAACCTTCGATGTGATACAACCGGAGGTTATCTTCGGTAAAATGCTTAGCCACGCTTATACTAGATTCTTGCATACTCATGATTTTACAAATAAGCCTAGTGCTTGGGCAACTATCTTGGGAAGATGGTTGAGACACGGCAAGTGGAGACATGAGCGCCACGTTGCCTTGAACATGTTGGAAATGGCTTTGATGAAAAATGAAAATACAAACCAATGTTTGTAGCTCGGGGCGGATGGATGGATTTGGGTGGATTCGGAAAAGGCTAGTACCGTCCACAGTCGAGTTAAGGACCGAGCCATGAGACTACAACTTAGAACGAGCCAGTACAACCGTACTTCTCGAATGGGTATAGACCTAGCTGATTAAATATCCGAGCGGAGGCAGTATCCTTGCATAGTAGGTTCAGGTGTTGGCGTTGAGGTAAGGGCTTGCGGTGGGGTGCACCATCGGCGGGTGCCTCGGACGATAGTTAAGGGCCTTCCGGCAGGGGTGTACCGCGGTTGGTACAGGCGGAGATCGGGCATGCGATCAACATGAAGAAATGAAGACATGAAGAAAAGGACATGAAGATGGAAAGTTCAAGGATAGAGCAATACTTTCTCTTACCTCGGGAACGCCAGAACTCCTCTCACTGCTAGGAAATGACGGCTAGAGTGCATGAGGGCTTAAGTTCATGGAGCGGGTACTGCCAAAGTGAGGTTATCGAAAGGCTTTGCCGTGACCGTCCCATATAGAGGGATGTAAGCTCATTCAATGAGTAGTTGCGGAGTACGGGTAAAGTGTACATCCCTTGCGGTGTGAGTTAATCAATCTATTCGAATAGCCGTGCTCACGGTTAATGAGCGACGTGACAAGTGTTTTCCGTGGCTAGACTCATAAATTTTAAAGCGATGGGTGGGATTGCATAATGACTTTATGTGCTGGGAAACCAACTTCTCTATCGAGAGAAAGGAGAAAGACACCCCGAGAAAACCATGACGGATCGGAGGCGGGAAGCTATCCTTGGGATCACAATGGATGGTGGACGAACCGTCGCCGACTTAATATACTATGGACCTAAAACTTGACCTGGCTAGATGTTAGGTTTGTGAAATGATTTGTGAAAATTGGCTTTGCGCAAATAAACCATAGCCATCCTTTGAATGACCCTATCATGTGCATCATTCCGTGTTGGCTTGTTGAGTACGTTGGGTACTCACCCTTGCTATACGCACAAACCTCCAGATGAAGGAGATGAGGAAGACCCGTACACATACTACTAGGAGGAATGAAGACATTGGAGCGCAACAGGTCTTAGTCCCCAGTCGATGCATGTGGCAATCGGCATGCTGCTGCCTTCCGTCTGCTATCTTATCTAATTTCTGTTTTCGGATGTATCCGGACTGGTAGGTCCTATATGTATTGGGTATTGCCTTCGGGCCTATTGTTGTAATAATTTCGTTGTAAGACTATTCGTGCACTTTGCACCTGGTAATTCAGAACTGTATTCGTGGGTACCAAACTACTCGATCCAGGGATAAGGTACTATGAACACGAATGATTCCCGTCCTCAAAAACGGGGGTCTACAATAGCCTTGTAATGATGGTTGTATGGCGGTTATAGAGGTCGGTGCAGCTGTAACCGTCATTAGGGAGGGCTAGGATGTTGCCGCATGGAAGGTAGGGATGAGAGGTGGCGATGATGTTCAGCCAAACTAGGGTTCGGCCGACCCCTGGGCCCCACCTCTCTCAACCGCCTTTCATTAGAGACTGACATGTGGGCCCCTAAGACGGTTCCCGATGGTTTGGCCCCACTTTAGGTCGGTTTGAGCTAACTTGTGGGACCATCAATCCGTGTGGTTGCACGTGATTCATCGGAGGTGTGTTTCTTTGCATGTCGGCTTATTTCTCCTTCACTTTATTGTGTAATCTCTACATGCTCATTAATTATCCAAGACTCTACATTATTTAATGCTAACATATGTGTAAGAAATGTTAGTTATCTCTTTATTTATTATGGTAGTTGGCGGTCGATATTGGTACTTAACAATCGTCAACACTCCCTGCTAGAGGAGTTTCACACTCTCACAACGCTAGTCGGGCATGGACCAAGTGTAGTCATACTTCAATCACTCGTAGAGGTGTGAGGATCAGTATAACCGTTGGTCAAGTGAGGACCAAGTGTAGTTATACCTCGACCACTCGTAGAGGTAGTGGGAGGATCACTACTACGCTGGTCAAGCGAGGTCCATGTGTTGTCATACTTCGACCACTTGTAGAGGTGTGAGGATTGCTACAATCGCTAATCGAGCAAGGATTAGGTGTAGTCATACCTCGACCACTCGTAGAGGTGGTGGAATGATCGCTCCAACCGCTGGTCGAGCGAGGACCAGGTGTAGTCATACCTTGACCACTTGTAGAGTTGTGAGGATCGCTACAACTGCTGGTCGAGCGAGGACCAGGTGTAGTCATACATAGACCACTTGTAGAGGTGGTGGGAGGATCATTACAACCGCTGGTTGAGCAAGGATCAAGTGTAGTTGTACCTCGACCACTCATAGAGATGTGAGGATCGTTACAACCGCTGGTCAAGCGAGGATCAGGTGTAGTCATACCTCAATCACTCGTAGAGGTGTTTGGGTTGGTTACTAGATGTGCATCTCATGTGGCCAACATAACTTTACATGCCTTTTTTAACCAACTTGCAAGCATATTTCACGACCATGCCCGATGATCAAGCCGACAATATTTGTGAGGAGATTGTCCGTAGCAGATTTTTCCCAAACAGATCGGGCGTGCTAGAAGAGAGATTAGGCCACCAGTCTTTGTGGTAGGTTTGGTCCGATAACTCCGTATTTGTCGAAGAATATTCTCCATAAGGGGACATATTCGACTCTGCCTACTAGGGTGCTCGGTGTATAAACAGACGCTGGATTATTTCCTGAAAAATATTTTCTAGAAGGCAAGATATATAATAGAGAATATCGAGCATGTACTTGGAAAGCTATATAAACTTTTTGGATAACTATGATTTTGCCCCTATCCACCTGGTCTAATTGTGATTTTGCCCTTGTTTTTTCAACTTTGTGATTTTGCCCTCGTGAATTTGAAATGAAGTTGTCGTTTGCCCCTGGTTTGGATGGGTTAGGTGATAATAAATAAACAAATTAAAAAAATTATCAAATATATGAAAATAATGGTAAAAAGACCATATTACCCTTATATCCTTATCTCAGTCCATCCTCTTCACGGGACGGCCGCTTGCGGGAGCTCGGCGGGCGGCGGTGGCGGGCGGCGGGCGGCGGCGGCGGCCCTCGGCGGGCGGCGCGCGCAGCCCTCGGCGCGGCGGGGCGGCGGCGGCCCCGCGCGCGGGGGCGGCGGCGGGCCCTCGCGCGGCGGGGCGGGCGGGCGGTGGCCTCCGACGCGGCGTTGCGGGTGGTGGTGGCTCGGCACGGCGCGGCGGGTGGCGACAGGCGGCAGCCTCTCGGCTTGGCAGGGCGACAACGGCGGCCCTTCATCGCGGCGGGGCGGGGGAAGCGACCCCTCGACGAGGCACGGCGGGCGGTAGCCTCGGCACGGCGCAGCGGTGACGGCCCTTTGGCGGGACAAAAAGTAGGGGCATTTTGGTCTTTTTTGAAAAGTTAACACCGTTAACTCAAGCATAACGGAATAGGGGCAATGTGTTGCTTTGTGTTGAAAACACAAGGGTAAATTCACAAAGTCAAAAAAGGGGCAAAAACACAATTTCAATACAAAATAAGGGTAATTATGCAAGAGGCCCTAACCTTTTTAGTATTGTCAGGATATACTTAGAGATTTAGATCAAATATTGGTATCGATGGACTATGCCCGCCAACTGTATTTGTAGAGTATGGGGATTGTTTGTGCCAAGGTATACGTGAGATTGAGATAAAGGAGACTAGGAGACAGAGATTTTTATATAGGTTCGGGCTCCTTAACTGACAGGTAATAGCCTAAGTCTTGTTGGATAAAGCCAGTATTGCCTTTATATATTAGTATCATATGAGTATAATATTTATGATAACCTAATATAGTCACTGTCGGCTTGGCGGCATGTAGCTCTCACACATAGTCGATAGTTAGTGTAGTCCTCTTCCTAGAATATGAACTCGACGAGATTAGAGGAAGCTCTAGATCCCTCATGTTGGTCTTTATGGCTATAGATTGGGTTTGTCTAGACTTGTCTCGATGTATCTTGGCTTGTCTTGGATTGTCTAGATTTGTATTGGTCACTCTCCTCTGCTCATGAGGGGTCTTGTTTTTTATCCTCAAGTGTCTTCTTGTCCAACTAGAACTAGGAAACCAAATATAGATTCGATCCGAGTAGTTTTTTTTGTTCAAGTAGGACTCTGCTTCTCTTTCCTTATCAGAAACACCTTCTGTATATGAAGCTTGATTCTATTTATGTCTTACTCTATGGTGGGTCCCACCGAGCCTAACACAAAAGTGTTAGGTATTTCTTATCCATTGCACTTATGCTTGGGTACTATATTTACCATGTACAAGCATGATTTATACATTAGAAGTAGAACAAGCTTCCAGTATTAGACCGTGATCGGTCTAAAATAAAAAATGCTCACATAACATATATATTGTATAAAAAACAAACATAATAAATTATTGCTCTGAAATATATATATATATATATATATATATATATATAATATTAAGTACTTTTGTAGATATATGCCGAATCAGTCACTATAAAATCAGTAAATCAAATGAAATAATGAATTTAGTAATTACTTTGATTAGTCAGGCTAACCCGCCTGACTTGAGATCGGGATGCAGACAAGACGGTGTTTAATCCACGCATATATTGTTCCACACGTGTATTTGTGCATACGTACGTTCGTACAGCATACGTGTACTGTATGCATGTATGGACGTGCAGCTATCTAGCACATGCCGATGGAATAATTTTGTGTGACGCGTGCAGAGTCGAATCAGCAGACGCCAATGTGTTTGGCCTGATGTGGAAGCTGATGTCCGTATTCGGCTAGTACGCCCCAGTAATTGTCGGCAAGTTAATCTGTGAAGGACAGTGCATTGTTGATTACGATCCAAGATGGGCCAATGCGTCTGAGTCTGACCAGGATATATACCTCGTCAGTTCCTAAAACAGGCTCTCATTAGATTAAGATCGATCTCTGAGTGTTGTTGATATCGTTGGTTCTTCGCGGCGACGACGTCTCAAAAAAGATTAGGATGATGAAGGTCCCGATTAAGAGAAAAACATATTCCAGTCAAGTTATATCTTCTAGATTTAAAGCTGTCGAAGTATCTGATGTCAAAAATTCATGGCGACAAACTTTCGATCTAAAGGAGAGTATATTTCGATCGGGTCGTATCTCCCGAAACCGAAGTTGTCAAAGAGTTTTTCGTCAAAAAATCTGCCCCTTGAAACACTAAGTTCTCCTACCAGGTAGCTATTATCGATACATTATACCCGCCTACAGTATTTATAGAGTATGTGGATCATTGTACTAGGGTATACGCGAGATTGGGATAAAAGAGATGAGAGACAAAAACTTTTATATAGGTTCGGGCCTCCTAACTGATAGGTAATAACCCTACTCCTGTTGGTTGAAACCGGTGTTGCCACTATATATCAATATCACACAAGTACAATATTAAGAAAACAGACTAGCTAATCTGACTCGTCGAATAGGATCCGTTGACTAGGGCTTCGAATTTCTTCGGGTTGTCTCTCGATGTGGCTTGGCTTATATTGATTTGTCTCAGCTTCCGTATTAGCGTGTCCCTTCTCCTTCTCAAGGTCTTATATTTATATCTTCGGTTGTCCATTTGTCCAAATATAACTGAGAACCAACTATAAATACGATCCAAGTAATTCTTGTCATGTCCAAGTAGGACTTTGCTTCTCTTTTCTTATATGTAATATCGTACATGACGCTTGATTTTATATAAGACTTGATATATGGTAGGTCTCGTCGAGCCTAATACAAAAGTATTAGGTATGATTTATCCATAACACTGATAGGAGAATTGGTTGCTTTTTCTTAGATTTTCGTTTATTTATTAGAGCGTCACATAACATCTCAGGAGTATTCATAGGAGTATAGGAACAATATTACTTATAGTCACAATCTATTAGTCAACTATTGTTTACTGTGGCTTGGTGGCATCTTTTAGCTGCCTATCATTTGTTGATAGTTTGCCCATGTAGTATCATCCTTTATCTTCGGTGCCTGCACACATGTTTATTGGATGTCAGCTAATTATTATGTACACTATGCAAAGATGCCTTGGAAGCAATATGACTCGGTGATTGATGGATAGTGGTTTGTATAATATATATGGGGATTAGTGAGGGCATACGATTCAATTGATATATAAGGCTATTTTTAATTGACAAAGTATATTATATACTACGTATTAAGGGTATTAAGGGTTAGTATCTAAGTAATTAATTTAAGGTTGAATTGTAAAGTGCTTATCAAATTGGTTACTTCCTTATGAGCATATTTCTCGATTTCTCGAATTGTTAAACGGTGTACGATGTGTGTTTTACAAATATTTATATATAAAAGATTTTAAAAAATCAAATAAGTCTAAATTTTATGTTTGTAATGTTTAATACTTAATTAATCTTACACTAACGCACTAACGACCTGTTTCGTTTCACGTGCCCTAGATAAGCTCAGCCAATGAGATTAATGAAACCTATGAATAAAGGACATCGATATGGTGCCAAAAATATATTTGATCTTTAATTTTTTTAATAATATATAAATAAGACAACACATAATACATAGAAATACATTTACGATATATTTGGTAATGTCATCTTGACAATAGTAGGGAGTGAGTAGTTTATGGAAATCCTACTCACAATTGGAGTTGTTTTTATTTTTGAAAATGCAAATCTTAACTATTTATGTTCTTAAGTGATATACAGTTATATAATATATACTTTCAATTTATATATATATACTATATATATATATATATATATATATATTATGGATGTTTCAGTGAGCTACACCTAGTTAAAATACAACTCGAAATAACATATGTTTTTTACAACTTGAAACGTAGTTAACATGGGCTTGAATTAGTTTGGTTTTTCATCTAATATAACTAAGAAAAAATAATATGAGGGACATGGAGCCCGGCCTGCGTAGTACTTCTTTCGGGGGATATATACGTACTTACATGCACATACATGGAAGCGGGCGTAGATGTGAGGATTTTCAAAAATAAATTTAATTAATAATTTATTAAGATAGATTTAATGGTTAAAAATAATAAATCCACCAGATTAAATAAAAATCGATGGTTAGACGTTTTGTTTTTTTAAATTTTTAGGATTTATTTTGAGCGCTACGTGACAGGTTAGGAGCATTAGTAGAGATGCTATGTGGCGGTTTAGGAGCATTTGTTGAAAGTTTAACTGAACTTTTTGGGGATACGCACATACTTACGTGCACACATGGGAACAACATAGATCTGAGGCTTTTTAAGATATATTTAATTGGTAATGTATTTAGATAGATCTAATGATAAAAATAATGGGTTCATCAGATTAAATAAAAATCGATCGTTAGATATTTTGCTTTTTCCTTAGAATTTGTATGATTTATTAGAGAGCCATGTGGTGGACTAGAAGCGTTAATAGAGATGCTATATGACGGTTTAGGGGTGTTTATAGAAAGTTTAATGAAAGTATATAATAGATAGATCTCTATCTCTATCATCACTTATAATACACTTTAGCAACGGTTTAGATCTAACATCTTTCTCTTACTCACTCATAATCCAACAAACAAAAATCGAAGTACTTTCATATTATTTCTTATTTTTATTGTATGCATGCATGCATGGATTTAATTGCGAGAGGTTATCCAATTTGCTCTTTTTTTCTGGTCTGCATGCATACAGGTTATTCGAGATTTGTTTTTTTGGCTTGCATGCATACTTGAATTTAACAAGAAGTGATCGATTATATTATTGTAACGTTAGCATGGGTATATTATAGATAATAATTAGCTACTAGCAACGTGGTTCAATCTAGTTGTTAGGGTTGCGTTCATAGAACTTTCGAATCAGCATGATGTGTTTAGATGGAAAGCTAAAAAAACAGAATTTTTACAGTAAGCTCTATGTACAAAGCCTTGATGTACGGAGGTATGGCACCATGAAAGTTTTTTTGGAACCTAAGAATTTAACTTGAAATCAAATTTTCCTGTGATATTTAAAGAAAGGGGCCACCTTGACTAACGATAACGGCAAAGAGGAGGTGGAAGGAAAGTACTAAATGTTTGCTTCTGCGAGAAAATGAAACAATTCAACACCTCTTCTTCGATCGTCATATATGTAGCAAGATCAATATGAAATGCAGTTTATATAACCTTTGGGATTCAACTGTCTACGTCTATTGCTAGCCTACTTGGTAGTTGGTCAAGTGATTTATATTATAAAATAAATACCAACTTTTTTATGGGGTGGAAACTTTGTATTGGATGGTTTGGCTTTGTAGGAATAACATAGTCTTCAATGGCCAAAGAGTTAACTCTTTCTTGTAAGTAATTTTTAGAGAGACGCACTGGGCTTGTTTGTGGTCATCGTTGCTTAAATAGGAGGACAGCAATTGGGTGAAGCATGGCTGTAAGCTTTTGGAGGCTAGAATGATGGAGTTCTTCTCAAGATTTCGATGGAACTTGAGGAAGAGGTTGGAGATTTAGTTTTACATGTTAAAGGCTCTTCAGTATTTGCCTTTAGTTCATGTGTTATGTTCATAAGCGGTTTGAGTGTCTTATGACCAAGTGTTGTTGTGAACCTGGTGTAAGGTGTGAGGCTTCGTCCTATAGACTATTTGTTCAGATTGTGTACATCCAAGTTAGATGTAAAGGCCGGGTTTTTAATCCATTTCATTAAAAAAATCGATGGGTCTCTGTTTCTTCGATAGGATATGGTAGTGAGATATTATGGGTCGTGGGACATAATGTTTACTAGTTGGGCCGAGATAAAAAAGAGTCTTCAGATTGCATTATTCAATGAGTAAATACATGGGCCAATCAATCCCATATCTCCTTATACTTTTCTTTCAAAGGTTAATTGTATCTATGCCATTATAGCAGTTTTAAAAAATACTGTTACAATTCAACTAATTGAAAAGATGCCATTACAATTATTTCTCGGTCTAAGACATACCATTTTTCTACGCCATGAAGGCTGTTGGACCTATGTGCAGGCCACTGTAATTTCGTATTGACAAAAGTGCCCTTGTCTCCACCTCACTGACACGTGGGCCCTGTCTTCCATCTCTTCTCCCTCACAGCTGATTTATCTTTTCTCTTATCGCGAGCCTCGAGCCCCAACGCTGCCAGTCAGCTGCATCGCACCGTCACCCCCCACCCGTGACATCACCCCCTCCTCGAGCCCGCTTGCCTACCGCCGCCGTCCATGCCACCTGTGGCACTACCCCATCGTCGAGCTTCAACACCGCCGTGCCGATCTCGCACGCTGCTTTCCTCCTCCTTCCCAGCACACTGGATGACGCGACACAGAGGGAGGATCTAGTGGTCACCTCCGACCCACCTTGGAAAGCTCGCTGACCACATTGAGGTCCGCCATCGCCGATGACTAGAGCTCCATCCCCATCATCGAGCTCATGTTTGGATCTTGGGAGGTGGAATAGGATTGCCCAGGAGAGGGGAGGTGGCGTAGGAGACGCCAACATGCCGCTGGTAGGGCAGGTGTGGTGAAGGGGAGGTGGCTTGACGAGGCCAGACTTCATGGCGCCGGCAGGTGGTGGGAGGATGGAGTAGTGCACGGGAATGGGATCCAACGTAGCGGTCACTGTCACTGCTCTCGGTCTCCATCCACGCCTGCCTCCTTGGGGGAACTGCGTTCACCAGTTGCCGTCGCCATTCCTGGTCAACATCCTCCTCCTTTCCACTGCCACTTCCGCGTCCTCGCCATCGCTGCCTGCAATGGCGCGTCCGACACGTTTTACTAAGCCCCTACGTTTGGCGGGGCTGACTAGCTGCCACTGGCGGGCCTCGCGATGATCTTTCCTGCTAGCACGTTCCTTGTCAGGGTCGTCACGCTCATCCTCATCCTCATGACGTCGGCCCTGGTAGAGAGATGGTAGCTGGAGCCCTAGAGATGTAAGACGGGGGCCCACAGTCAATGCGAAGAGAAAAGATGAAGAAGGGCATGTTGGGTGATACGAAAATACATTGGCCTGTATATGGGTCCAACGGCCTTCGGAGTATAGAAAATGGCATATCTTAGGCTTATAATCATATCTTTTCAAATAGATAAATTGTAATGATATTTTTTTCAAAACTAACAAATTTATAATGACATAGATCTGATTAACCTTATTTCAAACATTCATAGACAAAGAAGGACTCTCGTTACGTAGGTACACGAGAAGCAGTAGCGTAGTGTAGCGGACAAGTATGTGACCTGACCGGGTAGTATCATGATCAGATCACAGTGCCCTGAGCTTCATCTGCGCACCGTGCATGGGATGCAATGTCATGACGGTGTGCGGCGCGTGGTTGTAGGAGGCGGCGAGCTCGAAGGCGAAGCGCTGGAGGATCATGCACAAGGCGATCTTGGCCTCGAGTAGCGCGAAGTTTTGGCCGATGCAGACCCGCGGCCCCCATCCGAACGGGAGGAACGCGCCCCGGTCGTTGGACGCCGTGGAGATCCCCTCGGCGAACCTCTCCGGCTTGAACTCGTGCACGTCGCCGCCCCAGATTTCGCGGTCGTGGTGGATGAACAGCACGGGCAGCTCGAGGATCACGCCGCTGGGGTACACGACGCCCCCGATCTCCATCTCCTTGTACGTCTTCCGGCTGAACACGATCGCCGGCGGGTACAACCGAAGAACCTCGTACAAAACCATGGTGACCTGAAAGTACAAAATACGGAGACAAATAAACCGATGTCGAATTGTCGACCCCTGACAACATGAAAGGAAATACGATATTCAAATGTAGTAGTTATTGTTTCTCCGAGTACGTACGGTCTTGAGTCGGCTAAGGCCTTCGTAGTCAGGTTTGTCCCTCCCAAACAGACCAAGAACCTCCTCCCTTGCGCGGTGTTGCCACTCCGGGTGCATGCTTAGAACAACCATGGTCCATGTCAGCAGCACTGACGTTGTCTCCATTCCTGCGAAGTAGAACAGCTTGCACTCCTCGATGACATCTTCAGTTGTCATTCCTGGGCTGGATCGCGCATTGTCGTCTGCGTGCCTCATATTGGACTCGAGCAGCAGGCCCAGCAGATCATCTTTGGTGCTTTCGCCTTCCGCGATGGCCTGCATTCTTTTTCCGATTATTCCCCGTAGAATGGATTTAACCTCACTGTTGATCTTCCGCATCCTTCTGTTCTTTTTGGTAGGCAAGTACCTGTAGTATAGTAAATCATTAGGTAATTTTATCATCTTAAAAAGGTAACTGGAGATACCATATTTTTTAATATAAAATTTAGTAGGCAGGTACTTTCTCAAGGACTAGAAAATTCCTCTAAACCATTGTACTTGACATTAAGAAGTTCGATTTAAGAAGGGAATAATCAGTGACCAAAAGTAGCTGCAGTAACAGCAGAGCTTTTAACAGAGTATGCCTGAGGACCATAGAATTTGTTGCTCACATGTAACCCGGAATGACGATCTTCTGAATGGCTCCTATGAAGAGCTCAGCTTGCTCAGTCTGCAGCTGGAAGATCCTCCTTCCTTCACGGTAGTTGCTGCCGAATGCTGTGCGAGAAATGACGTCGCCAGTGAGGCTCTGCATCTCCGGCCAAACATCCAGCTCGCAGGAACTGTCAGGACCAAGGGAATTCATCCATTTCCCGACAAGTTCTTCACAGCATGTAGAAAACGCCGGCAGCATGCGCTACAAATCAACCCATACCGTATTACAATCCTAGGATCTACCAAGCGTACGTCTGTACGAGTGAAACGCTTTCACTAACGTGTATACCTTGAGCTTCTCGAGATGGAACGCAGGGTTCATGATCCTCCTGTGCTTGACCCACTTCTCGCCGTCGTGGCTGGTGAGGCCGTCGGCGAGCAGCTTGGTAAGCGCCGGGAACTTGGGCTTCTCGAAGTGGCCGAGCTTGTTGGACAGCACGTCCCTGACCTGGGCGGGGTCGGTGATGGTGACGACGGGGATGGGGCCGAACCAAGAGAAGCACGGCCTGCTGTTCTCCCGCACGTTGCGGTGCACGAACGGCGTGACCCGGGGCACGATGTCGTGGCAGCCCAGCGGCAGCGGCGTCGACCACGCCTCCTCGTTGAGCCGGCTGAACTCCTTGAGGTCGCCGAGGAGGAACCGGTACGTCGTTCCGCCGAGCCCCTGCGCGCGCAGGGCGCGCTCCAGCCGCCGCGGCCGCCACCACAGCCGGACGAGCAGGCGGCTGGCCTGCCACAGAAGCACCGGGCCGACGAGGCCGTACGCCAGGAGGCTCCATGGTGGTGGCAGTGAGGCTCGACTAATCAACTCTACAAAAAACATGTGTGAACTCTGAATAGAAAGAAGCTTATGCAAGTGGACTTTGACCGGAGAAGCGGGGCTGTCATAAGGTACAGCTCTTCACGTCAGGTTATGTAGAGGTGTCACTGGGTTGCATTAGTCTCTGGTGTTAATTTGTTTAAGGTTTCTTGGAGTGTAATCAAGACTAATGAACATTTGGACCAGCTATGCGGAGGTTCATTTCTTGGGCGAAATAAACTTGGTGGAGAAGAAATTCCGACCCAGAAATGACCGGTCAAAGGATGGCACCGCGGGTGCTGTGAGCATGTGACTAGTAATAAAATAAAAGAGCTCATTTACACACCTCAGAAAATGTTGGAATTCAGAAAAAAAATACTAACATATCCATTCTTAAAGAATGATGTCCTTTGACTTTTCTAATAACGTTGGATCGTTTGTTTTATTTAAAATTTGAGTATATATATATATATGCTAAAGTACAATTCTTTAATGTTAAAATAAATCACAATAAAAATAAATGTTATCTATATAAGTTTTTTAATAAGATAAATGATCAACTGTCGTACCAAAAATCAACAGTTTCATCTATAATAGCGAAGAGAGTATGAGTTAAAAATAAGATCTGTATCACAACTAAATTGTAAAATACCTAAAATTTTGAATTTCAACTTTTGCTTCCAAAAATGATAAGGTCACTTTTTATAAATGTACAACCCCAAACTTTTAACAAGTGCACTTCGGAAAATTTTGGGAACAATTTAAAGATTTGTCTTTGTAATCTAAAATCAAAATAAAATATAGCGTAGGCTTGCATTTGCATAGTGTATTTGTTGTAACGTAAGTCTTTATGTATTTTTGGATTTTAATTGTGTTTTTTAATAGGTCTCATGAGCATTTATAAAAATCTAGGAGCAAATAATTGAATTAAAGAACCTAATAACAACTATTGAAAATCATTTCCTAAAATTCATACAACTTAAATATTACAACATGACCTAAGTCAATATCCATAAATTAATTTCGCCACTAATATGAAAATATGTCATGAGCATAAAAGTGTATAAGCATATTAATTCACATATATTACATTTTAATTTAATTATCACTTTAACCTTTTCTTAATATAACACAACAAAAATACATATACATCTATCTTATGGATTTGTGTACGGAAATTGGAAAATCTAACGTAATAAAATCATCTCGGATCATTCATAGGATAAATATAATTTTTATAAGCATTTAGTTGCATTTTCATAATAAGAACATATATATATAATGTCAAGCCTAGATAAATTCTAAAAAAATAATTGTGCAACATTAAATCATGAGAAAATTCACACAAATACTACTTACCATGTGTAACCCACTAGAATTTTGGGATAATTTTAACTTTATAATTTATCCCACAATTAAAAAGGTCAAAGTAGTCAAAATTCAATTAGTTCAACACCCTAATCGGCAATAATAATGCATCACCAAAATATGCAACAAATAATATGAAAGTGTATACTTTAAATAATCTATTCAAATACTAGTTTATTTATCATGAATTAATATAAATTTTCAGAATTTATTTCATTAGTTTTGACCTCCTAAAATTTCAAACTAATTTTAGCATAGCCTTTGTTCTTTATTTCCTGAGAGTAAAATATATTGAATTTTTAGAGCAACTAGGAAAAATGGAAACTAAAAACCTTAGCCTACCACCTTAAAAATACACCACAATTTATCAGCTATATAACTATTACAAATAAATTACAAAGAAAAGAGAAGGAAAAATAATAATGAAAAATCCTAAAAATGCCCAAACACTAAGTTCACTCCGTTTTCACCCTTCTCAACCCAGCTTATAGTTCACAAACGCCCTGGACCCACCTATCAGTGCCTCTAGCTTGCCCTCACCCCTGTCCACCTCCAACTCGCAAGGGAGAGCGTCCTGGCCGGCTTAGGACATGGCCGACGCGTGCCCCCGACGTGTCAACGGCCCAAGCTTCTCTTCTCTCTCTCTATTCCCCCAACATGATTGCCACTCCTCATTCACCTCTGTGTTGCAGAGCTAACCGAGGAGGAAGCTATCTGCTCGTCCCTCCTCTTCATCGTCTCCGGCCACTGGGAAAAGCAATTGCACCGATCACCATCGGGTCGTCGTCATTTCAATCTCATTCCCGTTCCATTGCCTCCTCTCTGCACCAATTCCATCCTTGCTGAGCTTGTTAGATTTCGTATAGGGGTTCGTCGGGAATGCGACCTCACCACCGTGGCTCGGGAGCATGCACCGAGCACCGCCTCCATGATCTCGTCATCGTTCAAGCTGTTGTGGACCGAGTCAAGCCAAGCCCCCTTGCCAACAACTTCGCCTTGATCCTCTCTTCAAGACGCCCCAAGAACCGCCAAGTTTGGTGAAGCGAGCAAGGAGATCGATGCCCTCTTCCCCAACTCCGGCCGTCGGCATCAATCCTCGATTTCGGCCGTTCCGATGAGCTCCGCGTTGATTCCTTGTACATATACCCTCCCTAGGACCTCATCACCCTCATGCATGCCTTTCTCTAGCAGCTCGTCGACCCATTCGTGTTGTCACCGTTCACCCGAGGAGGAGTGCCGTCGTCGAGCCTGTTCACGAGATTTCATCAATGACCAACCCTCGCTATGCAATGCCAACCTTTCGATGAGCCTCCTAGTAACCTATAGGACCACATGCATGCATGAAGTTGCATAGATCGGGCCTCTAGCTCACCATGCATGTGCATGCCGAGCCAAGCCGTCCCTTGCGCCGCCATCGACGTCGATTCGGACAACCATTATCTCCAAGTTCACCACCACTAGGTTCGCAAGGAAATGCTCTACCATTTCTCTTTTGGTCGTAACGTCCAACTCGTCGCCATTTGCCGCTTGCGCCAGCGAGAAGCTCGTCGCCTTGCCCTGCCCTGTTCTCCCGGCACCTGTCTCAATGACAGGTGGGCCCGGGTCATTAGGCGTTGAGGACGCGCTTACCAATAAGTTCAAAACTTTGAGGATGTATTAGTAAAGATATTCTCTGTGACATGTGGGACCACGGGCCTATTAGTAATAATTTAAACTTTGAGCACTCCTTATAAAAATGGTTTAGACCACGTGCTAGGGACCTTAGTTCCTATTTCTGGAACTCTAGGGGCCTTTTTGCATATTGGCAGAGACTGACTAGCGCACCCCATATATTTAAAATCCGGAAAATGTAAATAGAACAGCTACATTATCTAACCAACTGAAAATTATGCTAAATTTGTAAAATCCATATAAAATTAACTGTAACTAATTTTGAGGTGAATCCAATTTTTGTAGATTAATAAAATGGTGATCTTTAATATTGTGAACTAAAACTTGGCACTTAAAGTGTAATAAATATCTCTAAAATTTTATATATGAAATAATTGACATAAAACATGCTTAAACTTTAAAAATTCATAGAAAATTCATTTTAACTCCAAATGGGATGAACCAAATTCTTGTAGATTCAACAGGATGTGAACTTTAATGCAATAAAAATTTGATACTTTCTATACCTGAAAAGGCACTAAAAATTCATATATCAAAATAAGTACCACACCTATAGTCCAACTTCTAAAATTCATAGGTAATTCATCCTAACTTAAAGTAGAGTGAACCAAGTCCTGCTAGATTCACAAAAATATACTCTTTCATATTGTAAAGTAATATAAGGTACTTTTTAATATAAAGAACTATTGGTGAAAAATCTGCGCCTAGCTGATGGTGCAAAATCCGTGTTAACACGAACTGTGTTGACAAGCACAATGGCCTAAGAGATTTGCTTAGCTTTAGTACAAGTCCGATGAGATACGGTGTGCCAGTCAGTTTGATCCTGCAAATAACAAGATATAAACCTGATTGGCATGAGATATGTATCAACCGATAGTCGATAGCTTAAAGTATAATCAGCTGATAACGTGATAGCTGATATCCAATAATTGTTGATAACAGCCGATAGCCGATAGCTTGATGTACAATTAGCCGATAGCGTGATAATCAATATACAATAGGTTTTGATGCCAGTCGATAGCCGATACTAGCCGATGCCGATAGAATTTTGAACGATCAGCTATATGTCCGGGATAGATTCACTTAGATAAATAATAATATGAAGGCAAACGACTGATGATAATGTAACAAAGCAATGACCAATCGACAAATAATAGTATGATAAAATAAATGTTGATTTGATGATTAAAGCATACATCGACTAGTAATCCAATGTCATTAAATTCAAATAATTAAGCGATCAATGAAAACTTTGCTGCAATCGGCTAAAGCCAACTTGTATATAATCCTTATAAGCCGATGCAACACTTGGATAATTCATCGGTTGAAACCCCAATGAAACAATGATTGATGTATACTCACTTAAATAAATCTAACTTACAATCACAACCCCATACGTCGAACCCAACCGATGCAACATAAGATTGATAATTGTCTGATAGATTTAATAAGCCGATATGACACCGATCAAAGTGATCATGTATTAAATTTAACCAAGACAGTAAAACCATTAAAGAGAAATTTAACACATCAGATAAGATCGGCTAACCCTCCGATAAAACATTAGCATAAACCTATCGACTCAACAAGACTTAGATTATCAATAACAATCTAGTAGGTCGGACATAACCGATGCAGCATAAGATTGTATATCATAATCTAATACTCAATAAGCCGATAAATCTGTCTAATGTGATAAATATAACAAATCTATCTAAAGCGACATTATATTTAAAGAAAGATCTACTTGATCAGAATATCGAACTTAACAAAGGAAGTTCTAATTAAGCCAATATGACTATAAACAATAATGGAACTAAAGATAGATGTGATATACCAGATAGGCAACACTTGCGTCGGCCCAATTAGAATATTAGACTCAACCGAGAAAGTCCTAGCCATGCCAGCGCAAGTGAAGGTAACGGAACTCACTTCTTGCCGGAGGTCGATCTCAATCGATGCAGTCCATGTGCGAAAACAAGAACTCATTGAAATAAAACCTCATAAAAGGATGACGATGCGCCGAAAGTATATGTATATTGATCTGTGAAGATAGATTACAAAGACCTCGGGTGTACATATTTGTACCCACAGGTCGATATGAGTCCTAATTGGACACGACACAAACATTCCTAAAGATAAACAGAGAAACATAAAGTCTTCATCAGATGCTAAACACACTTTCTTAAAGATAAAAAAGAAAAATAACTAAACCATGCCTAATTAAAAGATAAATTAAGTTGCCTTGTCGTGGTGTTCATGTTTCCTTCTTGAAATCGGTCTCTTCTGGATAAATTTTTATCGGATGGTTGATCTCTTCCCTTAATTGAATCCGTCAAGGAATCTTATCAAAGTTTGGCATTAACAAGAACATCTCTAAACTTTTATGTAGAAAAATAAGCACTAAACAACAAGCCATAACATATAATAATTTTAGGAAATTCCTAATATCTTCAAAAATTGTCAATTTAGTTAAGGTAAGAAAATTATTCTCTTCATTTAACAAAAATAGAAACTAGTACATTATGTTGGAAATTATTGACATCGACCACACTACAGTTTGTAAAAAGCAAAATAAATTCATACAAACTCCAAAATTATGAAACTAGTTGAGTTAGTCTTAGTGTGAAGATTATGGGAACCATATACTCACACAGTGGTCTATCCGATGAATATAGGAGGTAGATTATGTCTATGAAATATGTAATGAACTATGATTTGGTTATTACGTTTTCTTATGTATTATGGAATGGCCTACAGTCTTGGGTTGGTAATATTGTAAAGTAGATTAAAGAGACCGATACCGTGTCCGATTAGGTTTCTATCCTTGTAATCCTACCCTCGGTCTTATATAAGGTGAGCAGGAGGTACCCAAAGGACAGACCGATATAGATATAGCAAAGGTCAAAACTCATAGTTACAAGCAGATCGTCAAATCATAATACATTCGGTGGATTCAATCCCCAAACAGGAGTAGAGTATTACCTCTCGTCGAGAGGGCCTGAACCTTTCTAAACCTTTATCTTTATACCCATTTACTTTAGATCTTGTGCTCTACCCCCTTTTATTATTGCCAATTTCTAGAATCGACAATTGGCACACCAGATAGGGGCCACATCAAGTTTTTCGCCGATGAGTACGATGGGATTAGCTTTAGGAGCCAACGACTTTGCCTTCTCACCAGGGCAGGACTACCCTTTCGGCAGCCTCAACTTCATCACTGACGACTTTGGCAAGATTTCTATCCTCGACTCGGATTCGAACCATTTGGGAAGGAACTACACCTACTCGGTCATGTTTGGTTTGCCAAACGTCACGGAGATCTATTCCAAGGTTTTCTCCTCTGGGCCGGCTTCAAACCACTTGGGGGAATCGTCAACATCATCTTGCTTTCACGACCTCCCCAACAATGCAAAGACGTATCCTCATATCGCCATGTGACTCCCCCCACTGCTCACTACGACGTTTGGATCCATATTTGTTTCTCCTCGTAGGTCCTAATTCGAACAAGCCTCGGCTTCACTCAAATTGGGCTTCAGGGAGGTTGGTGTCATGCTTCAACCACTTGGATCTTGATCCGACACAGAGATCTCCGACTACCTCAACTCTTTCGACGACTACGATACTGACACCGAGAATATGGGTAGCTCCAAGTTGGACGATGGCTATACCCCGCTTCTCTTTGGCGTGTTCATGGTAGACCAAGTCGGCGACGAGGAAGCACAGGTTCGCCTAGTTAAGGAAGTGGAGGAGGAGCATGAAAGGCTTGAAGAGGAGCGCAAATTCAAAGAAGAGGAAGACTGAAGAAAGCGAGATCTAGTTTTAGCCGAGCGTACGGCTCACCATGCAATTCTCCAGACCAGTGTCGATGACACTAATGTTTTCGTCATGCCCCAGCAAAACGCAATCGCAGCGATCACCCTACTTGACGCCGTTATTGAGGCGGTCGTACCAATATGACATCAGTCTTAAACAAAGTCAAGACCATGATCATTGCTAACATACCGTAAGAAGCTAGAGGCAATCGTCAGGCTGAGGAATCTACTGCGGAAACTCCTGCGGGTAGCCGTCTTCCACCTCTACATTCTAGAGATTATCAGGCACCTGAGCGCAGCAAAGGACACACAGGATCAAATTTGCACCATCGTGACAACAAAAGATAACATCCGGACCAGTCGGATAAATCACACGACCGACGCTGCGCGCCGCCCCCTCACAACATGAATCATCACGGCGACCCTTACTACAATGATGACCATCGGTAGCACATACCTAGTGATTTAAGGCACACACTCAATCAACGCCACCACGAACGGGAGAACCATGCTTATCATGAAGGCTAAAGATATTCTCTCAACAACGGTGACGACGGAGTCCCTACCTTCACATGTGATCTGTGTCGAGTGGATTGGGTGACTAGTTTTAAACCAGCGGGGATCGAAAAGTACGACGACAAGACCGATCCCAAGTCATGGCTTAATGTCTACACCCTGGCTATCCATGCAGTAGGAGGAGATAGCAAAGGATGGCAACTTACCTACCCGTAGCACTCGCCAACACATCTAGGAGTTGGTTGGCTGGTTTACCAAGGGGCTCAATCGACTCTTCGGGCAAACTTTGAGACCACTTCCTCGCCAATTTTCAAGACACCTTTGAAAGACCAGAGACCCACTTTGACTTATACCACGTAATTCAGAAACCCAATGAGTCCTTAAAAGATTACATCCAGTGGTTCTCTGAAACCCGTAACAAGATCCCTGATGTCACCGACGACGTCATCATCGCAGCCTTCCAGAAGAGGATCCGCGATGAGCTAATCATTGCAAAGTTTGGGCTAATTCTTATGCTAAATCTGACGAGGCCATCAAGGCATCACGCCAAGAAAAGCAGTCGGGAAGCAGTTGGCATCCTAAGAAAGATAACGGCAACAACAACAAAAAAGATCGTAAATGCAAGCCTGAGGATCTAGTGGCCACAACTTCGAACTATCAGTAACAACATCCACACGTTAGCACCTACGACAAAGTTATGAACGGACCATGCTCGCACCATCGCAACTCTAAGCACACGGCCAAGGACTGTTTCATCTATAAAAAGTTTGCTGAGGATTATGCGGCCCAGCTCAAGCCTGTCGCCGGAGAAGCGACTTCAGGGCACAAGAAGGATGATGGTGATGTTGGCGCATGAGCATTTCAAAACCATCGAGTCGAGCTAAATCATATCTACGGAAGCCTTCTTGTATACCAATCCTAGAGAAATAGAAGCTTACTGACCGGGAGATCAATGTGATTCAGCCGGAAGTACCACAAAATCTATGATGGTCTAATGTGCAAATCATGTTCGACCGCTTGGATCATCCCGACCGAGTGACTCACCCAGGACGGAACCCCTTGGTGCTTGACCCAGTGGTTTGCAACATTAAGTTGAAGCACGTCCTCATTGATGGTGGTAGTGCACTCGACATTCTCTTTGGCAAACACTGGATGAGATGCATATTCCTAGATTCGACTTGAAGCTGAGCTTCGCTCCATTTCATGGGGTAATCTGCAGGTTATCTTCAACACCACTCAGGCATATCACTCTTCCGGTCACCTTTGGCACCCGGGATAATTTCTGAACCAAAAATATTTGATTCGAAGTTGTTGATTTCAAGGAAGCCTACCACGCTATTATAGGACAGGCGGCTCTTGCAAAGTTCATGGCTATTCCCATTACACCTATCTAATGATGAAGATGTCAGGTCCATAAGGAGTATGCAATTTTGATGAAAAGCAGAATGATGATATGTGTATTGAGGAGTTAAACCGACTGGAGGAAGCCCATGACATTTCAAACATCCAGTCGGCAAGGTATCTTCAAGGTCTACGACGCTATCACAGTCGTAATGTCCATTCAAGGGCGTTTATTCGGCGATAAGGTTCTCAGGAAGATTCATATGACCAAAAATAAACACAAATTGTCTCCCATGTGGGAAGGGCCCTTTATTATTTCTAAAGTCATTTTTCTAGAACATTGAGCTTTTGCATCGTTTCTATTCTTCGATATTATCATGTATCTCATACTTTTTCTCTCGATTGACGACGTCAAGTAAGTTGCCTTCTTGAGTTGCCAGTCGGGGCTATCAATAATAATCATGGAGCATAGTGATGTTCTCCAAATATATTTTTTCTTTCGTCGCTTATCATTGGCTTGTTCATGAATGAGTGATATTATCAAGCATAAACTTTTTTATCTACTTAATTAAGTTTTAGGCTCAGTTCTTGTGGGTACAGTTTTTTCTTCGCTTAAGTTCATCATTGCAGTCGGAACAAAGTTATGAATAAGGCAAAAGATCATATTTCATAAGTTATATATCTTAGAAGTTGTCATATACATCAAAAGATTTACTCCTGAAAGCTTGCAAGTACATCTACACCTATTTTTTGGGTAGATTCTTGAGCTTCATCTATTAGCTGGAGTGCTTGCTCTTCCGAAGTGCCATCGACGAAGCCATCTCCAATTGCAGTTATATCCACTCAAGGATATAATGAGTTGGTCATTGCTAGGGCTTGGATCGCTCCCATGGTGGTTGCTTCACTGATGTTCTTGAAGTACTTATCAGGAGCAGCTCTCAGCTTATCGAAGATTTCGATAGTGTCTTCTAAATTAGAGCCCAAGCCATTTTAAAATATGGCATTCAGGATTGGAGCTATAGCATTGGCGATCTCATCGCGTACAGTTTTGGCTCTCATTATTTGACCAGCAAAGACTTCAAATTGAGCCTTTGACTTCACTTTGTGGGCTTAGGTGCAAAGAACGCAAGGTTCAGTTAAACATTTGAAGATCAATATTATAAGTAAATGACTATCGACGGATGGTCGGACAGTCCTCCCAGGGGGCTACCCAAGGAGGTGAAAGAGTGGTAGGGGCATCTACCGAAAGGATCCGATGGTCGACTCAAACACAAGGTGAGCCAAGGATTAGACTGGTTCGGTCTTCCCAAAGGATAATAAGCCTACGTGCAGTGTTCTTTGTTAGGGTGGTGTATGAACTGAGAATGAGTACAATGACGATAGCTCTAGAGTTTGGATCTAGACTCCAGAGATTCAACCCCGCCAAGATCTCCCCCCCTCGCTCGTGCGACCTGCCCTCCCTTTTATAGCACAAGGGCGGCAGTTACAAGAAGACTTGGGGGGCCAAGAAAGCTAAGCCCTAAAGCAACTAGCAAGTACAAGATATTATTTGGAAAGCACACACACAGGTCCTACGGGTCCTAATCGTCGTGGGTATCTTGTGCGTAGTCTTGTCAGGTGACGTCATCTTCGGTCGGGTTGTCCCCTCCTTGTCTCCTCTGCGATCCTTGTGGAAGAAGCCTCCTCCTAGAGGCGGTAGACTTGCTTTCATTGGGTCGGAGCCGTTGTAGAGGTCGGGACTAGAGCGCTGGAGTTGATCCTAGAGGCGAAGGTCGGGACAGCCGACCGCGGACAAGGTCAGGGCGGCCGACCACGAATGAGACCGAAGCAGCCGACCCAGGCGGGATCGGGCTACCGGCTCGAATCAAGGCCACTTGGCCCACTTCAGCTGGGCTTCTTTCCCTTATGCGAGCTACCCTGGGGTAATACCCCCCACAATGACGACCGGAGTTACCTTCTAGATCAGCTTCGACTTTGGCTCTTTTTTCCTTCAGCTTATTGATGACTTCTTTGGCTCTCTCGGCTTTGTTCTCCAAGGAAGATATCTAGGTATTCTTGACCGTAGAAGACAAAGTTTAAGGGGAGATAGCAAACATAATAGGTTGGTAACATGTATTAAGGAATGGATACTTACCTCCAAGCTATCCCGGGAGTTCTAGGTTGGCATCCCTTAGGCTACTGATTTCAACCATCAGCTGGGCTTCTTTTGCTTTAGCTACATCTTGGGAGTCCTTAACCTTTTGCTCTACTTCTTTGAGCATATCTAAGTGTGGCACCAGCTTTTCTAATGTTATTGACTTGGCCTAGGATTGACGCGATATCCTCTTTACCAAGACAAGAATTCAAGTTCATTATTTTTATAAGAGCGAGTGTTAAAGACGATAAAGATGGAAGCTTACATTGAGCACCTTGGTGGAATCATTCGGCCCTTTAACTAACATGTTGTGTTCTTCTTCTTCCTTCTGTTTATTCAATTGATGTCGTGGGCTATTCCATCTGCATCACACCAAGATATCTTAACCGGTAGCATGGAATCTTCAGCTGATTTGATCCGTAAGATGTTTTCTTCTTCACCGATTATATAATCAGCGGGATTATATAATCACCGATTAAGGAATGTACATGATAATATAATCAGCGGGCTAAACAAGCTATGTAAACAAGACATGATTTGTAAGATTCATACCTGTTATTATCTTTGGCTTCTTGCGAGGAGGTCCCTGGACTTTTTCTGATTGGTCATTTGAAGGAAAAATTTCGGAAGTGGGTTCTTCTCTTGTTCGCTTCAGCGGCTCTGTTCTTTACTCTGGGGCTCTTTGCTCCCGGATGCCATCTTAGCTTGAGCCGATTGATCCCCAGACGGTGGCTCATGACTTTGGTCTGCATTTTCTTGTTCTGTCAACTGGTTTCAAGTCGGGGGTTCTTTAGCTACTTCTTCGTTCTTCTCCGGTTTGGTGATCCCCATCCTGCTAGCTTCTGCCGTTTGGCTTGCTTGAGTACTGGTAGCAGCATCATCTCCAATTTGGCCCGTCGGGTCGATGTTCATTGGTTTCCTAAGTAAATACAGTGAGAAAGCAAGAGTTGATTATTTGATAAGATTCTAATAAGGCTTTCAGTTGTCCAAGAGGTGCTTGGGAAGGACTAGATATATACCTGGAAGATGTCCTTATTTTTGGGGCAAATTGTTTAAGAGGGGATATCGACTGAGTGGTTTTCCTGACAAGAGCTGGTTCTTCTTCTGATTTGAAGGAAGAGCTCAGAGCCATCTCTCTCCCTTTCTTCTTGGCCTTCTCAATTTCTAGCTTCACCGCGGGCCTCTTGGTTCCCTGTTGCGGTCTGACTGAGGGACCACATGTCGAGTGGACTCTTCAGGGAGAGCGTTTGATGTCGGTTGGAGGGTCAGAGGTGATAAGCTTGTTTTCCTACACAAGAAGAGTATAATTTGTATTAATAGTTGACTGCATGCAATAGAATGATGTCAAGTAATATTGAAGACTTTGGAGTGGTTACTTTGGGAGGAGGATTATATAAATGATATGGGACTTCTGGCAGCTTGTAAGAGACCTCTACCACAATTCCTGATGAGAAGATCTTGTACATCCTTTTACACAGCAGCGTGAATCCGTGTGATTTGGGTTCTTCTCAGATGGAATCGGTTGGCCCGCATACTCATAAGCTGGGTGAGCTCTTTCTTTAATCGGAGCCCATCTGTTTTTAATGACGTGTCGAGTGATTTGCTCTCCTCTCAAGCCGGATTCTTTTAATGATGTAATTCGAGCAACTAACTTATTCACTTGGTCCATGACGAAGCTGTCAGGTAGCGAGCTCCACTTTGTGTCATGAATGGGTGGCAACCCAATAAAGTTTGGAAGGCAATGGATTAGGTTCTGGCAATAAAACAAAGAGGAGTGTCAGCCCTTGTTTGTGGATTTTAAAGGAAGATCAAAGTACTTTTTCTGCAAAACGCCCCTAAGTTGGAAACCTGTCCCCCGACTACACATGGATTTTCCTTGGTGGCATGGGCTTTTAGGAAGAACAAGCGGCGGAATAAGCCAAAGTGCGGGATAATGCCGAGAAAGGCTTCGCAAATATAGATAAAAATTGTGAGGTGAAGAATGAAATTGGGGTTGAGGTGATACAGATTAATGCCATAGAAACCAAGGATACCCCTAAAAAGGCTGAAGTTGGGAGGTCAAAACCGCAATAGTAAAATTGAGTGAAGACGACGACCTCACCGGTGATTGGGGTGGGGAATTGCTGGCCCACAGGCGGGGCACCACCCGATGATCTTTCGCTGGGAGCACGCTGTCATCTACCATTTCCTTCACCAACTTCTTCGTGACATCCGAAGTTGTCCATTGCTCAAATATGATTTCTCTCTCTTTTGCCAGGGATGAATTGGGGAAGCTTTAGGCTAGGGTTTCTTTAGAAGTTTTGGGGGAATTTGGGAGTGATTTTGGTGGCTGGATGCGTGGTGGAACTTAGCATATCTATGGTGGTAGCAGTGGTGAATAGGAGCGCAAAAGAGGGTTTTCAGAAGTTGAACCGGCAAAGAAGACGATACACAATATGGCAGCGATTTTTTAAGGGTATTGGCAAATATTTCTTTTTTGGGCTGAAGCCCATTAAGAGTTTGCAACCCATTTTCATGTTTGGCTTGTCACGTGCCCTTAGGGACTTAGGCATATTTGCATTTAGCAATATGCACGTGGTTGAATACCCAACACCGTTAACATCCTTTTTATCAACTGTAACACAACTTCTTTATAAAAGTTGGTACAATGCAATTTAAAAAGGTGGTAAATAATGAAGTTTATATATAGTTGTAATATTAACTGTTTTATGTATAAAAGTTAAGCATTGTTTGGTCCTATAGTATTCTCGAAGATTTCGATATGTCTTTAGTACTTTACTTTTGTTGTAAGACTATAGGTGAATTAATAGAATTATCTTCTATATATTCTTGTGTTCATAATTTATATACTGCTTTAGTAGTTATATGCTTTATGAATAGAATGTGCTTCATTTATATGCTTTACTTGATTAGGCTAGTCAATCTATGCTATGGTAACGATCCAATGACCTTGATGGGTTGCTATAGATCTAACTTGTCCATCCGAAGGATGAGAGTCCCGATAAAGTTAGTGATATTATTTACTAGCATAAGCATGGTGCTTAGGTTAAACAAATACCATTAAATGCGGGTACACCCCATAAAAAGTGAGGTAGGTGATATGTGGTGACAGCTCTGTCCGTCTTTTGTATCCTCCATATTCAGGTATGACGTAAAAGTATGTAAATGCCATAACCACGTTGACAGACCAGTAGGGAGTGGTCTCTCGGTAATACCAAGGTTCCTAGAACTAAGTACTAGCCTTGTAAGCATGTATGTGTTAAGTATATATAAAATATGAGTAATATAGAAGTACAGTTGCATCGTAGTGCTCTTATGTCCTTTTTCACTATACTAATTAATTAGAGGTGAATCTCCTGTGTGTGCAAAACTGCCCCTTAATCATATTTATCCAAACCCTTGTTTAGACTATGATGGGTTAATTATAGATTGATTAATGATGTATAAACTATGTCTTTACACCACCGTCTTCCCTGCGAAAATATAAATACGATAACCTTGGGAATACTTATGCGTAAAATGCTACAGCGGTATCCGTGTGCTTGCGAATTTATCTATAAACGTAAGAAATACCAATAGTCACCTAGCGGCTCTAGGTCATTCCTAGGGTGGATTAACACTTGTCGTCGCTGATGCAAGGCTAGACATTAGGTAGTGTAAAAGCTACGTTGTGACCTCTAAACCACATTCAACATGTAGAGTGTGGTGGTGCTTCACGAGCACAAAACAAATTAGAGTATTCAAATCATGTGAGTAAAGTTGTATAAACTCTGCAATGTCTAAAACTAATCGATTAGCCATGCTCACAATCAAGATGACTTGATGTAGTGTCACGAGTATAGATTTACATTTTAAATGTGTTTGTGAAATTAGAACTTGAAAATGATAACTCTGATTGATTTTTGATGAATTTGTTGATGGATTTATGCGGCCACTCATGGCACTACCGACCCCAATTTTTTTATTTTAAGATGACACCGTTACGTCTTAGAGTCGTACGCCTTAAACAAGAAGTGTCGTCATACAATTTTGATGGGTAATCCAATGTGTTAATAATCTTATGCTCGACGAAAAGTCATTTATAATAGGCAACTCCTAGATTTATTCCAAAGGTACAAATATCAGAACGCACATACAATAGTTGTACTAAACTGAATACACAACTCAAACGATCATACAACTACCCGGCGAAAAAACTATATATCATACAGCTCTAAGCTTAATCTGCGCACCATGCATAGGGCGCAAGGTTACCATACTATATGGTGCATGAGTATACGATGGCATGAGCTCGAGCTTGAAGCGCTGTAAGATCATACACAACGCCATCTTGGCCTCAAGCAATGCGAAGTTTTGGCCAATGCAGATGCGCGGTCCCCAACCGAACGGGAGGAACGCACCCGGATCCTTGGATGCCTTGGAGATCCCCTCGGCGAACCTATCTGGCTTGAACTCGTGCGCATCTCTCCCCCAGATGCTTGGGTCGTGGTGGATGAGCAACACCGGCAGTTCGACGATCACGCCAGCAGGGTAAGTGACACCTCCGATCTCCATTTGCTTGTATGTCTTCCTATTGAAGGTTACAGCTGGTGGGTACAGCCGAAGAACCTCATACAGGATCATTGTCACCTGCACAATGCACAGATAAGTGAGTTTTAGTAGTACTTCTAGCTGCAAATTGTTTAAGCCGGTCTCATGAGAACGAAGTGGGGTATTGTCGAATTCTGCAATATACTCACGATTTTAAGGCGGCTCAGGCCTTCATATTCAGGTTTGTTTTTCCCGAATAGTCCCAGAATCTCTTCCCTTGCACGGTCTTGCCACTCTGGGTGCATGCTTAGTAGCAGCATGGTCCAGGTGAGTAGCACTGACGTTGTCTCCATTCCTGCGAAGTAGAACAGCTTGCATTCCTCGATGACCTCCTCGATTGTCAATCCCTGGTTTGATTGGCCATCCTCTTCGGTGTGTCTCATGTTTGACTCAAGCAACAAACCCAGTAGATCATCTTTGGTGCATTCACCTTCTTTCATAGCTTGCATTCTTTTGTTAATTAAACCCCGTAAAATAGAATCAACCTCTTTCTTTATGTGATGCATCTTCCGGTTGTTTTTAGTAGGCAAGGACCTGAAATGGAGAATTAGCTAAGTGTTACCAAACTAACCCTCACTATTAAATTAGAAAGTGCCTGTGAAATTTATTCGGTTATTAAGTAAGTACTGAAGAATTCTCACATGTAACCAGGAATGACAATCTTCTGAATACATTTCATGAGGCGCTCAGTTTGCTCGGCCTGCAGCTGGAAGATCCTTCTTCCTTCAAGGTAGCTACTTCCGAATGCGGTGCGAGAAATGACATCTCCGGTGAGGATCTGCATCTCCGGCCAGACATCCACCTCGTACAAGCCGTCAAAACCAAGGGACCCCATCCACCTGCTGACCAGCTCCTCGCAGCATGCAGAAAACGCCGGCAGCATGCGCTGCAGAGTCTCGTACATTATATTCCAATGTTCAGAGGTACAGAAAACAGCAAAAACAGTAGGTGTAACTTGTAGGTACCTTGAGTTTCTCAAGATGGAAAGCCGGGTTAAGGATCCTCCTATGCTTGACCCACTTCTCGCCCTCGTGGTTGGCGAGGCCGTCGGAGAACAGCTTCGTCAGCGTCGGGAACTTGGGCTTCTCGAAGTGGCCGAACTTGTTGGACAGCACGTCCTTCGCCAGGTCGGGGTCGGTGATTGTCACCTTCGGCGTCGGGCCGAACCAGGTGAAGCACGCGCTGGCGCTGCCGTGCTCCCTGACGGCGTTGTGGAGGAACGGCGCGACGCGGGGCGCGATGTCGTGGCACCGCAGCGGCAACGGCCTCGCCCACGCCTCCCTGTTCAACCGTCCGTGCTCCCCGAGGTCGCCGGTGAGGAAGCGGTAGGGCGTTCCGCGGAGGCCCTGCGCGCGCAGCGTCAGCTCGAGCCGGCGCGGCCGCCACCACAGCCGGTGCAGCAGGCGGCCGGCCTGCCACAGGAGCACCAGGCCCAGGAGACCGTACGCCAGCAGGCTCCATGGCACGGAGGCTGGACTCATCAACCCTACTCCAAGAATCATTGCTGGTCAGTCTACGAGTGCAAATGTGCGAGTGAGTGGAGTGAAAAGAAGTCGATGCAAGTGTGCTTTGACTAGTGGAGATTGACATGGTATGTACGGTGTTGGGTGAGGTTAAATAGAGGCGTCACTTGCTTGACGGGGGCCAATCAGCATTGCTAACATCCTAGGAGGAGTACCCTTGCTGGTAAGGAACTTGGTTGAGAAGAAACTCCAGGGGAACTGATAATTTGATTGGTCAAAGTCCTCGCGTATGGTGACGCATTGGACGGCTACCCGCCATGTGAGGATCAGTGCTTCGCGGCTGCTTCGTTTTGCTTCAATTTTTTTTATTGTTTGGTTATTTCATGTGTGACACATTTTTTTCTATCTTTCATTTTTACGTTTGTAGTATTTTATATCAAAATTCGTGTTCTTCTATAACTAATTTTTAGTTATATTTAGTTGCATATTAGATAACATTTACACTCAAGCACCAAAATTAAATTTGATTTATGAGTTTTATATGCTTTTTTTATTTCATTTAAAATGGGTTATTTTCATTGATTGAAAATTGTACGAGATTCAAAACTATAAATCTGTATTAAGATCATAGTCTTTTTTTATGGTCGTTTTGCTTAATTAGTGGTTACTGTTGTGAATCGAGTCTCATATGACTTGGGCCGCTGGAAAATGGGCCACATGCCCATATGCAGGTAGTCCAACCAGAATTTTGGAGTACTTGGCTACTACCTCTTTATAGGTTGTTTTAGAGATGTCAAGAAGAAAGGAAAAAGACTATAACATCCCTAAATAAATCAGAAGTATTTGGACAGTGGGAGGCAGGTTGTGGAGAAATTTGAATGGAGAGTTGTTGGAGCCTTGGAGATAAAAGTAGTGCTACATTATAAAGTCGTTTTAATTTTTTTAAAACTTTTTAGTTTTAGTTAAGTTTATAAAAAACTTAGCAACATTTATCACATTAAAAAAATTATTAAATATAACATTAAATATATTTTGATAATATACTTGTTTTGTTTTAGAAATATTGCTATTTTTTCTATAGATTTAATCAAACTTAAAAATGTTTGACTAAAAAATCAAAATAAAAACGGAGGGAGTATTTCTTAATCTATTATATTTTGTGACAAAATCTTAATCCCCCAATTCTTTATATTATGGAACGGACGTAGTATAGAGGAGTAATTTGTATACGTGGACTAATTGTTCATCGAGAAAATTCTCACATTAAAATAATTATACCCATCCATCTAGCATATACTCGATCCGTTTCATATTGTAGGATGTTTTGATATTTTTAAATTAATTTTTTAAAAATTTAATCAAGTTTATAGAAAAATATAGTAACACTTTTAACACCAAACAAACATATACTATCCAAATATATTTAATATTAGATTTTATAAAACTAATTAAGTGTCGTAGATGTTATTAAATTTTTTATTAAACTTAATTAGTCAAACTTTAAAAAGTTTGACTTAAAAAAGTAAAAATGTCTTACTATAATATACTCCCTCCTTCCCAAATTGATCATCATATAATGAAAACCAAAATTTCTTAAATTGATCATCATATAACCACATGGATACGAATTTTATCAGAGCACAATTAATACACAATTAATACAGCATGGGAAAATGTGTGCATGCTAAGTGTTAAGGGTGTAATTGTGTATTGTGTTTTGATCGATGTATGCATTGTAGGAGAATGTGTGGATGTTGTACATGACGTCTTGATCGATACGGTTTAAATTATCCTTGGTCTTGGTACACAAATATTATTGGAACTGAGTGAGTAAAATGGAGGGAGTATATAACAAGTCATAATGGATGGCAAAGATTTAAAAAGTGAGTTCCTTGTCAACTATCAAGTAGAATAAAAATTACAAATTCACAACAGAAACAAATAGTAGTAACTTGTCCCCTAATTTCTCAAACTTCAATATAATGATCGTTCTAAAGTTGAAGTCTTTGTAGGACAGATGAAATATTTTGAGATGGGGGAGTACTCACTGACTTCAATAAATACAACAAAAGTTGGAAGGAAACATAGAAGATTTTAAAAAACTACGAATGTGCGGGCATATACCGAGTACCATTGGTTGTATTTAAGAAACATATAATGGTAGTATACTGACGGAATAATATCTGCCATATTTCAAAAGTGTGATTTTTCATGAATTTTCTCCGTTTGCATTGCATGACGAATTTAACTGTCATTTATAAAAATATGTTGGAGATTGGGGTTCGCAAATTATAATACCTAGGACATATGACTTTTAAGTTCCGTAGAGAAAAAGAGAAAACTTATGTTATAAAAGACATTAGATATACGAACATATATAATTAATGGATCAATCGATTTATATAGAAAATTGATAATTAATTTATTATTTAATGGCAGACGTTAACTGGCCATAGCTATGGTGGCACACTGGGATGCACCGGCTAGCCCTCCATTAATTCACTCCATGCACAGTATGTTCCTTTGTTCTAATAATTAGATAATTTAATAAATAAGTATCTGCAATTAACTTTTATCTATACCTATATATAAAGCAAGTAGTGTTTCCACCTAAATTTTGTTTTGCCTGGCTATTTTGCAGAAAAAACCCTTGAGTTTTTTCAAAATTAACCCTGATCCATCCGCTATTTTAAGAAAACCTAATTAAAGAAGAAAAAGTATTATTTTACTGAAAACCCTTGACTGTTTATAAAATTAACCTGCAGTCCCAATGTTGAAAAGAAAGAGAGGGCTTGGATGAAAAAAGACCTCCTACGTCCCTCTCTTCTACTCCCATCCGGCTGCGCGCTTGCGCCTCTCTCCGTCGCCGCTCGAGCTCCGCGCCGCCGCTGGACCTTCGTCCTCCGCACGCTTCCCTCCTGCATCGTCACCCCGTTGCAACGCACGGACATTTTGCTAGCTATCTATAAAGCAAGTAGTGTTTCTATCCAAAAATTTTATTCTGCCTAGCTATTTTGCAAAAAACCCCTTGATTTTTTCCAAAATTAACCCGCAGTTAGGGGTGGATACCGGCTCGGCTCGGCTTGGCTCGGCCAGCTCGGCTCAGCTCGGCTCGGCTCGGTAGAGAGCCGCTCTCGGCTTGGCTCGGTTCGGCGGCTCGATAGAGAGCCAAGCCGGAGGCTCGGCTCGGCTCGGCTCGTGGCGGCTCGTTTAGCTCGCGAGCCACTTTAATACGTATAATTTATGTACAAATTATATTTTATTTTTTAGTCTATTAAACATGCAAATATACAATAAAAAAAAGGTGATACATTAAGTCCATAATTAACGTAATAACACTTGTTCATCAACAATTATCCATACAAATGTAATGATGCAACTAGATTAGATATTATTACTTTTATAATCTAAAGCATTAGATCCATATTGACCATCACAAAATTATAAAAATTATTGACTTATTGTCACATCAACAACAAAACAAGCAAAAGAATAGCAAAACAAGCAAAATATTAGGTCCTACTTTGTACATTGCATCGGCTCGTTGAGCTCACGAGCGGCTTGCGAGCGACTCGAGCGGCTCATTATAGCTAACGAGCTAAACCCTTGGCGCCGCTCGTTAGCATTTCTCAACGAGCCGAGCCGAGCCATCCACGAGCCGAACGAGCTAGCGAGCCACGAGTATTTCGTCGCCCTACCCGCAGTCTCAATCTGAAAAGAAAAGGAGGGCTTGGATGAAAAAAAAGACTCCCTTCGCTCCTCCCTCCCTGCGCCCCTCCCTCTCGTCCCCATCTGCGCCACGCCCAGCATCGCGACTGCGCTCCTCCCTCCCATCGCTGCTCGAAGCTCCTGCGCCCTTTGTGCCGTCCCCATCCGTGTCACGCCTCGACTTTACCCGTTGCAACGCACGGCACAATTGCTAGTAAGTATAATAAGTACTTCTTCTTTTCTTGGTGTATTAGTTGGATTTGAGCAATGTGAGATAGCATTCCCGATAATTTTGTGATATAGGTATTTTGCACTATAAATTACTGTCCAACTACTAAGGGATTAGCTTCCGTTTTGTGTGCGGGAAAGGTTTCCCAAACCCTCAGCACTGAACACAGTCTAAGATCATTTATTTATCCTTAAAAAAGATTATCTCTTTATAAATAGCCTTCACATACATATTGAGAGATATAATTAAGTCACTAGAATCCATAGGTCCGTTGATCATTGATGTCACAATTAAGGTTAACGGTTTATAGGTAATGGGTCCATTGATTTTATTAAAAAAATGGATGTTGTGAATTTTAACGAGAATTTTCTTTTAGTATGGATGTGGGTCAGGATATAATAATTCTTTTAGCATTTAAATATAGTTGGTATAGATATCTTAAATTATTGATTTAATAAAAAAATACAATGGTTTACATGGATCATAAATTGAATATACAATTTGAAAGTTACCACTGTTCAAGATTCTTTATTTATTTATAAAACATACCAGGATCAATATGTATGAGGGATTATCTATGTCTATATTTGCATATGCATACAGCCTTTGTAATGTGCAGAAATTAAGCGACTAATATAGAAGTTATTATACCTTTAATCCTTAACTTAACGAGCCCACTACAAATCGAGCGTCCAATTTTTTTGTCTTTTTGAGAACCGATCTTTTTTCCATTTTTTGAGAAAATATCAGACTCCCCTCCCCATCATGCATGCATCATCTTTTCTTCACCAGACCCCCACATGCATGCGTCATTTTCTATCCTCTCCAACTGCAAGATCTCCTCACTTATATCTCTTCTCACATGCACTTTATTAGCAAACTGTAAATCATTTTTTCTTACAAATTAATTATCCGATTTATGATCTGATTGCACCGTTGAATTTGTTGTAATTAAACCTTTACAAACATATTCCACATGATAATATTTTGAATGAAAAATTAATTATATCCCTAACTGAAACATTTTTATATATGAAACATTGAGTTGTAACCATTAAAACATAACAAAATACTTTCTGAAACATAAAAAACATCTAAACATGTGTCATATTCCAAAATGACCAAGTGAAATATCACAAAATACCTCTCAAAACATAAAAAAAATAGCACATGCAACAGTCTAAAATAACCTAGTGAAACATCAGCTAAAATTAAACATCACAAATACCTCCTGAAACATAAAAAACATCATGTGCAACATTCCAAAATGACATAAAATATTTACTGCAACATTTAAAAGTCCACTGCAACAAAAGAACTTTTTTAAAAAAATCATCGAATATAGTCAAATAAGATCTTATTATGAAGATTTAATTATAACGAATATAACCGTATAATCAACTCATGGATTAGATAAATAATTTATAAAAAATTTATTTGAGATTATATAACGATGAAAGATAAACATATAGAGAAAATAAAAAAAGGGAGAGTGGGTCACTGTGTAGCATGCTACATCTATGCATAGGTTGAGTCATGTAGGAATAAAGTGAGAGGGTGTTGCATGCATGCAACTAGTCGGACTGTCGGAGTGGGAGGGTGCCCGACCCTAAACATTTTCGTTGCCCTAATCACCTTAAAGAAAAAAGGTGGCAGGCAAGGAAAGAATAGGCAGGCTCTTCTTGTGTCATCGTGCGTGTGGATAGAAGCATGTATGTGTAGGGATGGCAACGGTTCGGGTTTGGTTTGGATATCCGCGGGTTTTGGGTTTTCGGGTTTCGGTTTCGGTGCATGTTTTTCGCCCGCGGTTTCGCGGTTCCGGATACCCGAAATATTTCGGGTTTGGTACGGTTTTTAATTTTAACCCACGGATAACCCAAACCCGAACCAAACCCAAACCGAACCAAAACCAAAAACCCGAACCCGAACCATAACTTGACATAT
Source organism: Oryza australiensis (assembly GCA_019925245.2). Lineage (NCBI taxonomy): Eukaryota > Viridiplantae > Streptophyta > Magnoliopsida > Poales > Poaceae > Oryza > Oryza australiensis. The sequence continues at coordinate 1,950,755 of JAIFGZ020000044.1, forward strand.
TTGTCAAAGGAGGCACTGACCAACCACTGCCCATCAGGCTTCTCATTACATGTTGACATGTAGCTATATATGCATGCATCTAGGAATGATTTATGTACAATAATCTTTGACAATATGTCTGATCAGCTTGAGAGATGGATTGTCACATGTTTAATTATGAAGTAACTATTGGTTCCTTTTTTATAGGAGTAGAAAGCTTAAATTCACTCCCTTCAATCACAAGTGACGCTTTTACATTGATACGGTTTCTAAAATGCAACTTGATTTGCATACAGTTGTATTGCAGAAAAGAGTATGGAAAAAGTAGCATATTTGAATGTTGAAGTAGATATATGTGTTTCTTACAGATAGTGACAACTAAAATATGCTATGCTAGTTCAGCTAACAGTACTAAATTCTTATTTGTATTTGTATGAATCATAGGGTTTAACAAACTGTTGAGCCAACTCTTGAGCAAATCGAGCACTGAGAAGTAAACCGTCTACGAGTAACTATGTGCATGTATACTTATTTTGGGTTTCGGTTTCGGGTTCCGATTGAAAATTTGGGTTTCGGTTAATCCGCGGGTTTCGGGTATCCACGGGTTTCGGTTTTGGTGATAGATTTTTACTCGAATCAGTTTCGGTTTTGGTATCGGGTTTTAGGTTCGGGTTTCGATTTTGGGTGCCCAAAGACTCTATCCGAACCGAACCCAAACCGTTGCCATCCCTACGTATGTGCGTTGGGCAGACTCGGACGGACAAATTGATCGTAAGTTTTTTTTCTAAAGATAGATTTAACCATATCTAATGGTTAAAAATAATGAGTCCACTATATTACGTAAAACCAATGGTTAGATGTTATTTTTTTCTTCAGATTTTTAGGAATTAATCTAATTTATTAGAGCATCGGATGTCAGCTTATGAGTGTTTTTAGAGTCTCACGTGACAGTTTGTGAGTATTTTTAGGATGTTTAATAGATTTTGAAGTATATAATAGATTATTTATGTGCAAGTTCTAACTACATACGTGTGTATGCAATAGATTGAATCATTGAATGCTGAGGTTTAACCTTGAGATCAACATTACCGCATTGATGATATTTCACTTGAAACATCTATAAATTTGGGTTTAGAATAAGAAGAGAATTGTTCAAAAGTTGTCGACTGAAAACCAGTTAGGTCACAGTTGAGAGCTTATGAAACTAACCCTTTCTTAGATTAATATCGGTTTGAACCGATCACAAAAGCAAGCCCAATGGAATGTCTATTCGGCGATCCAATCTTTATTTGGCATGTTTCCCTGATATTCTTCTCTCCAACGAGGACTCCATCTCGGTTACCAAAACAGCGAGCCTCCATCCCGGGTTTCTCGGTCGCCAGGTCTGGCGATCCTCGCTCGCTCACCAAATCCTCCTCCCACGCGTGATTTGGCCTCTCCCGCCACCGATCCTGCTCTTTGCGCCCTCGCCCGCTCGCTCCCGTGAAATCCCCTTCGCTGATTTCCCCTTCCTCCTCCCGCCCGCTTGTGGAGAATGGCAGGGCCCTTGAAGGCGATGTCGTCGCGCCGGCAAATTCGATCCCTGATATTAAAGTTTGATGGCCGCGGAGGGACTTGACAATAGAGGCGAGGTCGACGGCGACGGAGGAGTGGAGGCAGGCCGGGTAGAGCGGACGAAGGCAGAGAGGCGCACACGCGTGACGCCGAGCTTCTCGAGGTAGGAGAGGATGGGGATGACGTTCTTGCAGAGGAAGCAGGCAAGGAGGAGCGGGTAGGCGGAGAGGTTGTCGGTGGAGAGGCCGAGGCGGAGGAGGAAGTCAAGCCGCTCCTGGAGCATCTCGAGGAAGGAGGGAAGCTCGACGGCCTCGAGCTCGCCGGCGGGGTCGAAGACGCTGGCGGAGCGGAGGAAGTCGAGCGTGAACACGTGGGAGACGAGCCGCTCCTTCTGGCTCTGGATCACGCCCCACGTCACCGACGGCATCTCGTACTCCGACGACGGCACAACCGCCTTCGAGGAGAGCAGCGAGAGGGGGAGAAGGAGCCGCCCATCGGCCGCAGCAAGGCCAAGTCTACGGAGCGAGCGGACTAGGGGGAACATGGCTACGCCGTGCCGAGGAACGACGCCGGCGGCGGCGGCAGCGAGGAGGAGGCAGAGGGGGCTGGAGAGTGGCGAGGAGGATTGATGGGTTTGCGGCTTCGAAGTGTGGTTAAAGTGCATAAAGTATCAGGGATCAAATTTAATATCAGGGGTGTGGTGTGCTTCAAATTTGATGGCCACGGCGACGCCTGGCGAAGTGCGACGGCGGCGGCGTGAACGTGGAACAGAGAAGCGTAGGAAAAAATCAACTTGGGCTGATGTGGCCCAATTCAAATAATAGTCATCCTCTATTTATGGGTTGTTCATTGATTTGACACAAGTAATAGAGATGGTTATTTTTAGAGTCAGCCCAAAATCAGTCTATTTTGATGTGCCAATTTGATGTAGCCGTTGGGCTTGCTCTAAGGAAGCAATTGATGAAACAATTTCCATCTTTAAAAGGCTGTACTTGGAGACAAATAAACCAATTGCTAGATATGCGTGTGCTCAGAAAACTGTTAGTGTTAAGAAATTGTTTTATGTCCTGGAGTAGATACTAGGAGGTGTCACAAATGAACACTTAAATTAATGAGTTTGAAAGAATTAAGATTGAAATATATGATACAATCTCAAGGATTGCAAAATAACCCGAGTGATTAAGTGTACAGTTGCACAAGAAAACAAAAGAACCAAAATTAACCAAAAAAATAAAATTTTGTTGTGTATCCTCAACAAACGTAAAAATAAGTAGTGATGAAGCGTACAATCGCAAACATATTCAATTGGCTTTCTCTAGCTCTATAAATTTTCACCTCAAGCATATTCAATTCCTTGCTTGCTTTATTTTTCACGCTCATCAGCACATAGAAGTTCCCCTGACATTCACACATACTATACTGTGTCAACACCTAGTTACATACTAATGTGTGTGAATGGGCTGAAAATCCTCTAATCTCAAGTAAGGATGCAAATGGGCCAGCCTGTGAACCATTTTTGTGTTGCCGATCCATAGATTAGCCTATGGAAAATCAAAAATGACCTTCACGGGCTGAAGAGTATTGTGGATATGGATTTTCAATGATATTTGTATGTCATCTGAATAGTTATAAATTTTTTTAAAAATTTAACAACATAGATCAATATAAAATATATCACTCAAAAAATATACAAGGCTAAATTCGACTTCTACGAGTTGCAACAAAAAGAACAAATTGTACATTTGTAGTTATATTTATTATTTTGTGTTACAAATTGTAGAGTTGAATTTTATCTTGCATATTTGGAAGTGATATATCATATTAATTTATCTTGTCAATTTTTTTTTAAAAAAAATTAACTATTTAAATGACACGAGAAGATTTTGTGAGTATAATTTGTGCACCATGCTGTGGATGTAGCGTTACACTGGCATAAGGTGCATGGGTGTACGAGGGCGACAACTGAAACTCAAAGTTCTGAAGGATCACGCAGAGCGCCATCTTGGCCTCGAGCATCGCGAAGTTCTGGCCGATACAGATCCTCGGGCCCCAACCGAATGGGAAGAACGCCTGTTGATCAGTCTTGGTCGCCTTGGAGATCCCCTCTGCGAACCTCTCTGGCTTAAACTCTTGTGCATCCTTCCCCCACACGTCGGTGTTGTGGTGAATCAGGATTATGGGCAGCTCAAGGGCCACACCTGCCGGGTACGTGATGCCCCCAATCTGAATCTCCTTGAGTGTTCTTCGGCTCAGCGAGATCGCCGGCGGGTACAGCCTGAGCACTTCATGTAGTATCATCGTTACCTGCAAAAGATAAACAGAGTATCTAAGGCGTAGTGAGCAATACTGTAGATGAAATAACTTGTGACCAAATATGGATGAAGAAATCTGTTCAGATTTTGACAGACACTTGCCGTTTTCAGTCGGCTCAAGCCGTCGAAGTTGGGTTTGTCGCGGCGGCCGAATGCGCTCAAGACCTCCTCCCTGGCGCGATGCTGCCACTCGGGGTGCATAGCTAGCACGACGAGCGTCCACGTGAGCAGCACCGACGTGGTCTCCATCCCGGCGAAGTAGAACAGCTTACACTCCTCGATCACGTCCTCTGTGCTCATCCTCAGGTTGGACGGCTCCCCACTGTCCATGTTGGACTTGAGCATCAGCCCGAGCAGGTCGTCGCCGCTGAGCTCGCCGTCCTCGACGGCGCGACTCCTCTTCTCGATGATGCCCCTCAGGAGCCCTTCTATCTCTCGGCTGTTCTCCTTCATCCTCCTATTGTTTTCAGTTGGAAAGTACCTGCATGACACACAGGAGCAACAACTATATCAGAGATACATCCATATACTTAGTGTATTTGGATCGAGCATTAGTTATGTTGGTTCTCACAAGTAGCCTGGGATGTAAATGTACTGGATGGCCTTGATGATTCGATCAGCTTGCTCTTCCTGCAGCTGGAAGATCCTTCGTCCTTCCATGAAGCTGCTGCCGAACGCCGTCCGGGAGATCACGTCACCGGTTAGGTTCTGAAACTCCTGCCAGATGTCTAGTTCGAACGGTCCATCAGAGCCAGCTAGTTTGCTGTCCCAGCGGTCGATCATCTCGCTGCAGCACGTCGAGAAAGCCGGCAACATGCGCTGAAAACATACAAGTTCAGTTCAGTAATCACACACGAGTAACTAACATGAGTACGTATGTACGTGCCTTGAGCTTTTCGAGATGGAAAGCAGGGTTCAGGATCCTCCTGTGCCTGGCCCATTTCTCGCCTTCGTAGGACGCGAGCCCGAGGGCAATCAATTTCCCGAGACTTTTGAGGGTGAATTTCTCGAAGTGGCCAAACTTGTTGGATAGGATGTCTTTCACTAGCTCTGGCTCAGCGATGACCACTCTCGGCGTTGTGCCGAACCAGGTGATGCAAACGTTGCCTACATTCAGTTCAGTGGTCTGTACCGTCAGATAGAACTCGATGAACAGCCTAAACTGAACTCAACAGCACGCATACTTTCTGAAGTATGCTATGGTCTGTATGTTATAACGGAATTTTAATTAAAAAAAATTATTATCAACATATTATTATATTTATGGATTTTTTTAGCTTCATACTTTTTTCTTTCTTAAAAATAAAAAGTTGATAAGAGTAGTCGACATATGGGTCATCTAATTTTATATGTTATTTTTTTAAAAAATAAAATTTGATAGTGAGATTGGTGGCAAAATCATCATCACCGTTACTTCGAAACATAGATATGAACTGGTGTTGAGTATTTAAGGCTAGAAAAAGGCGTAGCAATGGTGCATACCGTGCTCCTTGACTATGTCGTGGAGGAGCGGCGCCACGCGGGGGACAATGTTGTGACACCGCGGCATGGGCTTAGCCCGCGCCTCCTTGCTGCGCCGGGCGTTCTCCGGGAGGTCGCCGGCGGGGAACCGGTACGCCGTGCCGCGGAGCCCCTGCGCCTGGAGCGCGCCGGCCACCCGTCTCGGCCCAAGCCAGCACCTCTCCGCCGCCCAGTAGAGCGCACCTAGCCCGAGCAGGGCCGCGACGCCGTAGAGAAGGCCCCACGGTGCCGGCGCTGATGAGAGTCCCACCTCCATCTCCATGGCCTCCATCATTGGTTGCCTAGTTAAGTTAATTAGCGGACTTGTTGCTACTACGACCACAGCTGCGAAGAGCCCAGTGAGTGGGTACGAGTGGCCGACGCGCGAGCGTTTTATAGGGATAGGCGCCGTCTCGCCAGTGACAGGTGCTTCGCTTGGCGTCACATGTTTTTCTCCGGTTTTTGCAAGGTTTCTTGCCGGCCACGGTCTTACATACGTGCCTGGATTTGCAGCTTGCATCGACAAAGTGTGGCAGATAGCCAGAGTGCTCGCTAGTTTGCTAACTTGCTGCAGAAGCTGCACGCATTTTGGATTTTTTTTTGGTGGCTGCAAAATCAGTAAATAATGTGGATTTGTTGCTTTCATTTATGTGGAGTCAATGAAACGGCGGAGAGCTCAAAGATGCTCCGACTCTAGAGCGAACGACTTCCTGACGTGTGCGTGCGGACACGTTGGCAGTGCCGGGTAACGGACTGAGGCCCAACGTCCCAGTCCATTACGTTTTTCGGCCCATCCGGAGTCCTGTCCTCCTGCCCCGTTAGGCACCTCGGTCCTAATCCGATCTGGGCCTATTTTTTGACCTTTCGGATGGTCCACTCGGAAGTAGATAGGCCTACTAGACTGTTTCACCTTAGGTAATGTATTTTAGCCCGACCCGTCTCTCAGTTTCTGTTACTAATGTATAGGTAGTGGTAGTCCCATTCCAGTTCACTGAGGCATTGCATTTGCATAGCATAGCATCAATCGCTAGCAACTAAAACTTGTATAGTAGAAAAAAACTGTCACTTTAGTATAGATTCACGACGATTTGCAATTTGTTTTGCATTTTACCTCGTGAATAAACATATATAGCTGCGTTTTCATGCTTAATCTTAGTATAGTGTTCTTATTTTATATATTGGTAAATAATCACATAAAAACTAAACTTTTAATTCTAAGTCATAAGATCCATTGTCCCACGCATGCAATAGACAAAGAAGTATACTTTTTTTTGAAAGGAGGGACAAACAGGTATTCTAGTTACATGAACGTGTTAATATATATATAGTGGTTAAAATAGTTTGACACATATAAAAAAATCACTCATTCATAAGGCACGTACGTAGATGGTCCGAAGTCTCAACTTACCCTCTAATTGTTTTTTCACAGAGGAAAACCTCTCCTAATTCTATTACCAGAAATGACGTTTATATTATAACAAAGTCAACTTATCCCAACTCAGCTTTCAAAAAAAAATTATCCCAACTCATGATAGTTACATTTATAGTGGGCGTGCCATAGTAGAAGCCCCACACATATTCTGAGCTCACACAAACAATAATTCAACACCACCACCATCACCACATGGTGGGTGCCCCTTTCTTGAGTTTCTTCTCCACCAAGATCCTTCCGATCAAGGTTTAGACCGCCGAAGGGTTTGACCAATAATATGAGTCAGGCAAGCAAAGAAACTTCCTTGATTAATTAACATCGACAACCTTAAACAAATGAGCACATGGAGACCAACTGTCCCAGTGACACTCCTATATAATCGCATGCGCTAAATTCACATGTACACAACACCGAACTGTCCCTCCGGTCAAAGTGTACACTATCGCTGACAGTGACCATCGATTCTAGCTTTGCTACTCATTTCGAGGTGCTCATGGATCCGACCTCGGTGCCATGGAGCACCATGATGTACGGTCTCTTGGGACTCGCGCTTCTGTGGCAGGTCCACCGGCTGCTGGTGCGGCTGTGGTGGCAGCCGCGGCGGCTGGAGCGGGAGCTGCGGGCGCAGGGCATCCGGGGCACGTCCTACCGCTTCCTCACCGGCGACGTCAAGGACTACGGCCGGCTGAGCAAGGAGGCATGGGCGAGGCCGCTGCCGCTGCGGTGCCACGACATCGCACCGCGCGTGGCGCCGTTCGTGCACAGGACCATCACGGAGCACGGCAAGACGTGCCTCTCCTGGTTCGGCCCCATCCCCAAGGTGACCATCGCCGACGCCGACATAGCCAAGGACGTGCTGTCCAACAAGATGGGCCACTTCGAGAAGCTCAAGTTCCCGGTGCTGTCCAAGATGCTCGCCGACGGCGTGGCCAACTACGAGGGCGAGAAATGGGCCAAGCACCGGAGGATCCTCAACCCTGCATTCCATCTCGAGAAGCTCAAGGTACGAATTAAATTGCAGTAGTTTTTGGTATCTATATTACTACAGTACAAGTATTTACCGTGATGGACTGTGTGGTTGTTCCTTGAGTAATGTATCATGTATGCTTCTGCAGCTCATGCTGCCGGCGTTTTCTGCGTGCTGCGAAGAACTGGTCGGCAGATGGACGGCGTCTCTTGGTTCTGACGGTTCAAATGAGATCGATGTTTGGCCGGAGATGCAGAGCCTCACCGGAGATGTTATCTCTCGCACCGCATTCGGCAGCAGCTACATTGAAGGAAGAAGGATTTTCCAGTTGCAGGCTGAGCAACAGGAGCTTTTCATGGGTGCCATTCAGAAGATCTCCATTCCAGGCTACATGTGAGTTTCTTTTTCTCTATTCATCAACACTGATTTAATTAATGGTTTATGCTCCATACTTCTACTGTAAGTCTGTAACACTAAGCAAACCTTACACATAATTTCTATCGAAACTAACTGTTTATTATTCAGTACTCGTAGTTCCTCTGTACTGAAAATCTGAAGCGATGTGCCCTTTCAGGTCCTTGCCTATCAAAAACAACCGAAGGATGCATCAAATTAAGAACGAGGTTGAATCAATTATAAGAGATCTGGTTCAGAAAAGGATGCAGGCTATGAAAGAAGGCGAAAGAACCAAAGACGACTTGCTCGGGATATTGCTAGAGTCAAGCATGAGACATGCAGACGAGAATGGACAGTCAAGCCTGGGGATGACTACCGAAGAAGTGATGGAGGAGTGCAAAGTGTTCTATTTCGCAGGAATGGAGACGACAGCGATACTCCTCACATGGACCATGGTTGTGCTAAGCATGCACCAGGAGTGGCAGCACCGTGCAAGGGAGGAGGTCCTAGGCCTATTTCAGAAAAACAAACTTGATTATGAAGGCCTGACCAAACTCAAAACCGTGAGTAAATGTTGAAAGTAACTTCTCCATGTTTAAGTTATCTTTTAGATGTAGATGATATTGAAATCACTAAATCATATATAGTAACTAGAGGTAATTAACTTTTGGTTCATACAGGTGACGATGATTCTTTACGAGGTTCTCCGCTTGTACCCGCCGGGCATTGGGTTTGTCCGAAAAACATATAAGGAGATGGAGATCGGTGGCGTCACGTACCCTGCAGGCGTGATGATCGAGCTACCGTTGTTGTTCATCCACCATGACCCAGACATCTGGGGAAGCGATGTGCACGAGTTCAAACCGGAGAGGTTCGCCGAGGGGATCTCTAGAGCGTCCAACGATCATGGCGCGTTTTTCCCGTTTGGCTGGGGCCCGAGGATCTGCATGGGCCAGAACTTCGCGCTGCTCGAGGCCAAGATGGCTCTGTGTATGATTCTCCAGCGCTTCGAGTTCGAGCTAGCGCCGTCTTACACTCATGCTCCCCATACTGTGTTGATGCTACGCCCGATGCATGGTGCACCAATTAAGCTTAGGGCAATCTGATCGTTGATCGTGTGATGCTCATATCAATGCATTGTAGGCCCTTTTTTGAGCATGTTTGGTTTATACCAACCATGCCTACAAAAAGTAATTTATCCATTCAATAAATCAATTCTCCATTTAGTTTGTAAAAAAGTTATTGTCAAATATTTGGTTTGGTTGAATTGACCTTTTAACAAAAAAATATATTTTTAGCAAACCAAATATGTAGTGGCTGAATTGATTTGGCAACTTCATCAAAATTGTATTTCTTTTTTATAGCAGACTAATAAAAGCCGGACCAATCTTAACAAAATTCCGAAAACAATACATATAAAAAACCGGATGAGGTTGGCATTCGAAATATGAGTCCCTGATGAGGACGAGGACCCGTCCCTACGGGACTAAGGCTGAAGCAAAATTTGTCCCCCACGGGTCGGTCAAGGCGGGGCTCGATATCTTGAAGGGACGAGCTCAGGAAATAAATCTCGCACTCGGTTTCCTATGGATCCGAATGCATGGAATTATCATCAATAATATCTTGACAATAGCATCGTGCATATATGGGGTCGTTTGTATCATGGCTAGGATACGTGGGCTCTCATATGCACGTATAGAGACAAAGAAACCAAGGTATTTTATGCAGGTTTAGGCCCATCTCAGAATAATATATAACCCTACATCCAGTTTGGATGTGCTTAGATGTATATACACTGCTGAGGAAGGCCACTATTGTCTTGGTTTGCAACCCTCTTTAATTACGAATTGTAAACCGGGAAAAAAACAAAAATATTCATCTTTAGTCTGATTGAAATAAGAATGACTAAAAATCTATCTTTAATTCAATCGGAATTAAAGATAAAAACGTCACGTGGCTGTCATTTCTTCTTTTCTTTCTTTTTTCATTGTTTTTTCTACTTGCGTATCATTTTTTTACAATGCAACAATAAAATCATACAAATTTCACAGATCAACAAGAATACATCTTACTACCACAAGAATCCATCCCAAGAACATATTTCACAGATCAATTTTCACATATTAACGAGAATACATCTTTCTACAACAAAATAATCAAACAAATTCACAAATCAACTTTCACAGAGCAAACAAATCCATCTCAAGAACATATTTCATAGATCAACCGGTGCACACGACACGCCCACAGACGCCACCGCGCCGCCTAGCCGCCACCGCGCTGCTACGCCGCCGGGCCGCCGCCGAGACGCCGGATCCGGCCGCCGCCACCACCCACACCGCCGCAGTGCTAGCTAGCTACTTTCTTTGCTGCAGAAGAGAGAGAGAGCGAGAAGGAGGGAGAGAGGGGAGAGAGAGAGCAAATGGAGAGAGAGAGAGGGAGAGAAAGAGCCAAGAAGGAGAGGGAGAGGGAGAGGGAGCAGATAATTAAGGCAGACGATGCATGAGACGAGGATGCCGATGATTTTTTGTCCTGGTTGATATAAAAAACCGAGATAATGTTAATTTTTAGTCCTGGTTGATAACATCAACCGAGACTAAAAAGAATGGGGTCTGACAACAACATGTAGATTTTTTTTAAACCAGGACTAAAAATAACCTTTTGTCCCGGTTGGTAACACCAATCGGGACTAAAAATAATGGAGTCCCGTTACACTTTTTAACCAGAACTATGTCTCGGTTCGTATTGAAACCATGACTATTGTGGATTTTGGCCAGTAAACCAAAGATCATCTCTCCAATAGTGATAGAAGTGTGCAAAGTATAAGATATGTGAAGAGAGAGCTCTAGTCCAAATCTAACCGGCTATCTCGTTGGAATCCTCTAATTGGAAATTTATTGTGAGTTGTGTCATGGTTGTCGACTCGGCTTAATCGGCTCCGATTGTCTTGTCATTTATTGGCATCCTTGGGTTACTCTCCCTCCTCATGAGACGTGTTGAATTTATACACTATAAGATTGTCTCTTGTCCAAGAAAGATTTGGGGATGACATTGCCTCAAGCAATCCTAAGCAGGCTTCAAGTTGGATGGTGTGTTCTTTTTTTTGTCGGGAACTCCTTTATATGCTTAATACTATATCCCTATTTTAGAAACTTGTTTCTATATAGAACTTGGTATGTGGTACTCCGTTAAGATATTTGCACTGACAAGAATAGTCATCACAATACACGAACAAAGCCCATTGGTGATCCCAACTACTCAAGGTATAAAATAAATTCAACCCTAATTCCTCATCCATCCCCAACTACCAAGTTGAGTCTCCTAGCGGTACCGTGGTAAACGACTGCAAAGCACGAGATACCCTCGCCTATGTTGAGCATCATCACCCTTGACTCTATGCCGCGTGCCACCGAGCGCCACCTCATTCGCCTCCCATCCGGTCACTAGGCCACCTCGACCCTCACCCTCATTACTTCATTGCTTGAATCCCATGGGTCCTGAATTAGGTTTTGGGACCCATCAGAGCCCTTGTTTTCGCCCTATTTCCCATGTCAAGTCTAGGGGGCAGTATCGTTGTTGTTCAAACTATCATCGGCCCGACTCGTTGTCAATCCTAAGTAGCACTGATAAAACCAAAATAAGCACTTTATCTTCTTAGAGATGTTGTTATGTGTCCTATATAAGACCCAAATATATTAGTAAAAAGTTCACCTGAGGTCCCTCATTTTGTCGCCGAGTTACAAAATTGTCTATAAACCAAAAAACCAAATATAACACATTCCTTATCTTACAAAACTGGGTCACTTTGGGTTCTAAGGTGGTATTGCTCCCTGTTTTGGCTGACATGTGGGACCCACCTATCATACTCTAAAAAATCACTACCCTCTTCTCCTCTCTCTCTCTTGCTCCACCCACCATCTCCTACTACGGCGATTTCGAACACCCCCTAATTCACAGAGTGACTACCCAAATGTAATGTTGGTTGACTATGAACAAGACTCGAGAGAGGCAGACCCTAAAAGACATGATTTTGATTCAAGCAAGCACAATGAAGAGTAGAGTTAAACAGAAATGGCGACGCAAGCAATGGAGAAATAACGAACCCGTCCATCCGCCGGTGAGGAGCGGACACGCTTGGTCATGACTGCACAAGTTAAATAATCGAATTAACTAACAGTGTGGCTTATAGTAGCAGCAACAGCAGCTGCGGATTAGGAATTGAGGATTGCAATGTGCAGGGTTTGGAGTACTTGGCCTTGGAGGAGTCGGCTACGCTGGCGCTGATCCGCCTGAGCTCTGGCGTCTGGTAGTCCACCTGGAGCCTCTCCTAAGCTCGCTTGGAGCCAAGAGGTTCCAGCGAGAGTGCTGGGTGAACGACGCCCGAATTTTTTACTTTTTGGCCCTTTTTAAAAGATTATCACAGATAGCCCCTTGACAGTTTTAATTTAAAAAATGGACCCCAAGCTCGACGCCATTGTTATTGGCGCCGAGCTTACACATCTCGACGCCATCGATATTGGCGCCGACCTATACTAAAACAAATAACTTATGCAGTACATGGCATTCTTTGACGTTCTTCACGTCATCAAGTCTAAGCACCGAGCTCGGCGCCAATATCAACGGCACCGAGCTCGACGCCAATAACAACGGCGTCGAGCTCGGGGTCCATTTTCCGAATTAAAACTATAAAGGGCCTATTTGTGATAATCTTTTCAAAAAAGGATTAAAAAGTAAAAAAGTCGGGAACGACGCAGACACGGGAGGAGTAGGAGTGGGCATCGCGTCGCCTGCGCTGGGTCGCGGAGGGTTCCGGCCATGGGGAGTCGAGACGCAGCAGCCAAGGGCATGAAATGCGGCGAGCGCATGCGGAGCGCGAGGATTATAGCGGGAGGGCTTGCGATTGCAGTGTGTGGAGCGCGAGAGACGCTACGCCACTCCGGCAAAGGGAGCCGCCGGAGGAGGTGAGCAAGCCGGCGGGGTGCAGGCTCTTTGATTGATCTTGCGCGAGGCGAGGCGAGGCAATGTTAGGGGGAGATGTGGTGGGGTGCATCTTTGGCCTGGAGTTCTCAGGTGGAGACGGGCTTCACCGCCTTCACCCGCCAGCCTTCTCCTCTCCACGGCGCCTCGTCTCTCGCAACATCGATGGGGCCGGCGCCGAGCACGCCCGCTCCTGCGGACTAGTGGCGTGGATGGTCGGTGGAGTGGGAGTTAGAGGAGAAGATGGTAGTGATTTTTTTGTGAGTATGACACGTGGGTCTTAAGCTGGCTCAGCCTCACCTCAGTCGATACCGAAAGCAATACGAGTTAAAATTATAAGAAATACGATATATATATTTTTCGATTCAGGACGATTTTGTAACTTACCGATAAAATAAAGGACCTCGGGTGAACTTTTTCCAAGATATTAACACTTTAGAATGCAGCCCATTTAGCCCACGGCTTGGGCAGCCATTACCTGACCTTGCTTTCAAGAACGTCTAGTTACAACTAGCTTCTAAAATGTCTAATTGAATTATTGTGGTCGTGGGTATAAACACATTTTTTTAGAAATATTATCATTTTAATAGAAAATCATAAAAATAGTGATTGTTTGGATTTATTCATCAAAATAAGAGGCTGTCGAATTACTGTAGTTCGAGAGGACCATATCGAACGGCCGACGAACGAGTGGGCAAGCCGATCAAACGGCTATTGTTTGACTGGGGCCTGTCGAACAGCGGCAGTTCGACGGGTATGTCCTATCGAATGTGATTGTTCGACAGGTCCAGCAACACACCGAAATAAGTTTATTTTTTAATATTTTGTTGTCTTGTTAATTTGGTTAGCAATTTTTAAACTTGTTAATTTTTGTTCGATAAAAAATACATTATATTTATAAACGATAAAATTTATTTATTTACATGTTCTTTATTATTTTCGTTGGCTTGTTAGTTTCATGTCTTTGCCGTAATTTCTTTGTCCTTGTAAGACGACTTTGGTTGCTTGACATCGCCCTTAGGGGATGACGGAGAAAGAATGCAAGAAGGAGGAAGATATTGCAGTGGTACGAGAAACAAACTTTATCGATGAAAAAGTAAATTGACCAGTAGTTTTCGATTAGTGACGCACAAACCAACAGAACCCATTCATGATGCATATACTAACACGAGAGAGTTAACAAGTTGTATAGATGAGCTATAAGAAATTGTCATCACAACAAATCGAGCTTGAACTTGTCTATGGACCCTTTCTACGTCGTTTAGTGCGTACTACAACTTCGTGCTCCTTTCTCTGCATATATTCTATTTGCGTTTCAGCTTCAGTTACTCTTTCGTCATCATACATCGAGCTGACCATGTCAGTGCACAAAGTGAATCCGCATATTCTTGAATTATCTGAGGAATAAATCTAATTAGTGAATGGAATCGGTATATTACGAAATCTTGAGTGAAAATAAAAATAAGTAATTAAGTATGTGACATACAACAAAATCGTTGTCGATGTTGGGATAAACGAAATATCGCCTTCCAAATATCTATTGTGAAAATAATGTAGTCAAGCGGTGGGACTGTCGAACCATCGTCGTTCGACGGGGACACGTCGAATGGTTCGACAATGGTTCGACAGGGCCCAATCAAACGTCTGTCATTAGATTTTCATCTTATCAAACACCCACCGTTCGACAAGACCCTTTGACAAATAAATCCGAGTGACCACTATTTTTACGATTTTCTATTAAAATATTAATATTTCTAAAAAATTCGGTATAAACATATGATAGACCATACTCTCTTCGTACTAAAAATATATCAATCTAGTGTGTATATCTTGTAGTACATATTTTTTAATCTAGATTCGATATTAGGATATCGTTGATATATTTTAGGAAAATGGATACATAGAAAAAGGATAAATCGTAACCTTGTGGCCGGGGTAACCAAAATCAATGCAGTTCTCGCGGGGAGCAAAGCCGTACGGTGGTCGGTACCACGAATCCACCGGCCGTGGCGTCTCATCAATCCGGCGTAGTAGTATGTTTCGCCGTCCGCCGGGCAACCAGCCAGCGCCATCAGCGGTTCAGCACACATCCATTCCAACTCCTTTGCTGCAAGCCTGCAAGCGCCGATTCCCCGCTCAGCATGCTCATGAGGGGCTCTTACGCAAACGTTTGGGTCATCATCCCTCACCATTTTCTGGAGCGCAGCTTCCGGGCTGGGGCCTTCCCCAATTCCCCTGACGTAATGCATGACACAAACCGGCCACTAAAGCGGATTAGTATATGCTGCAGGCGAGTTATTATTGACTTGTTGACTGGGAGTGACCGTGTGTGAGGCTTTTAATCTTGTGAGATTACCGGGTAATCGAAGCTGGCATAATATAACAAGTATATCCTTGATTCATTGCTTGGGCGAAAAGAATCCGAGCATACATCTCACTTGGCCACAAGACGGGGATACGTAACAGCTGCGACGCTTTTAAAGCCCTGACGATGTCATTAGCAATCAGATCAATGTTTTCGAGGGGAATTGGTACGGTGTACTGTAGTCTAGAAGAGCATCGTGCGGTTGGCTCATTGGGGTGCATCGCTATCAGACATAGAGCCTGGTGCCCTCGATGTTGTAGTATTTTTCTCCGATCCACATCTACATGTGCCATTTTCCAAAAATTAAAACATCTCCATGTGTCCTTTTTCTCCGCGCGATTTGCATGATTGCGTCTAGAAGAAGCGGTCGCCTGTATAGTACATTCGCGTACTAGTAATATATACTGATCAATCTGTTCTAAATCATAGGTATTTTTATTGAAAATTTATAGTATAATATTTTTGTGAAATTGATTTTCTACACGAAAATCTATACTTCCTTTAGCTTTTTCTATTTCTCTCAAAACAAGTTTAATTTTAATATAATTATTACATCGAAAGTTTAAAAAGTAAGCAATAATTATATTGAGAGTAAATAAAATGATGAATAGTTATATTGAGATTTAATAAAGTAGGGGTATTATAGTCTTTTTTATTGGTATGGGTGGACTGTGTAAAAAATAAACTTGTTTTGGGATGAAAGTAGTGCATTTTAACCAATGAGATTTTTAGAATAAAATCTAAGCATTTCAAAATTAACCCAATGGACACTTTATTGAATTAATTTTAATATTTCTCATACTCTATTCAATAAAATTGAAATTGGCAGCTCATCTGTTTATTAAAATACTTTTCCCTCTACTTTGGTCTAAAGAATATAAAAATGTTTACATTTTGAAATGTATGAGGTGCCTTTGTTTTTTTACATATAAAATGGTTGACTTTTTTCTCAAACTTCAACCGACAATAGTTATTCACTTACTTATAGTTAAGAATACCATTTGATTTGTCATCAAAATAATTTAAGCATGTCTAAGTATGTTGGTCTATTTACGAAGAGGCGCATAGTCAAACGAATAAAAACAAATCAACTGTGTTATATATTTCTTAAAAAATGTAGTACAGGAGTGGTAGCTCCTTTTTTTTTCCAAATGAGGTGTTAGTAAGCTCCCCGTGTGAGGAAAAAGGGTTTCTTAGTAAAATACACACTGCTAGGGAAACCCATATTAGTCCTAGTCTGTAATCTTCTTTAGTCTCGGGTTTCAAACCGAGACAACAAAAGTAAGGCTAAAGATGTTGATCTTTAGTCCTGGGTGAAATACTCGAGACTAAACATCCATCTTTAGTCCAGGTTGGTTACATCAATCGGGACTAAAAGATGATGGCACCACGTGGCTGGCTCCGCTATCTTTAGTCTCGGTTGGTGTTACCAACCGGGGCTAAAAGTTTTTTTAAAAAATTTTGCTCTTATTGCTTGTTTATATATTATACTCCTGACATCCCCAAATGTTTTTTGTTTTTCCTGCGAAAATCAAATTCACATATCAAATTAACATCCTCAAATCTCCTCCACATCACAAATCGAGGAATGAACATCATAAAATTCACATATATAACATATCATATATATCACAAATTCACATCACAAATCGAGTATAGAACATCACAAAATTCTCAAAAAAATTCACGTTGGATCGGAGGATGCGGCGGCCACCGCCGCCGCTCCTGGAGAGGATGAGGAAGAGGAGGAGGAAAGAGAGGCGGCACCGTCGCCACCTTCGAGCCGTCGGGCCGCCGCCATCTCTGAGCTGCCGCGTCGCAGCCACCTCCGAGCCACCGGGCCACCGCCATCTTCGAGTCGTTACCACCTCTCCTCCCACCGGATCTTGCGGAGGGGAGGACACGACCGCCACCTCCAAGCCGCCGCCATCTCCTCCCGCCGTCGCCGGAGTGAGAGAGAGATCGAGCTGAGAGAGGAAGAGAGAGCTAAGGAAGAGAGAGCTGAGAGACGGAGAGACAGCTAAGTGTTGGATTGATGGAGAAGACGATGCGCGCCAGGATATATATACCCCTGGATATTTAGTCTGGTTGGTGACAACAAGCACTACGAGATATATTAGTCCGGTTGGTGGCACCAACCGGAACTAAAGATCCGAGTTTTTAGTCTAGGTTGTAGCCACCAATCGGGACTAAAGATAATTTTCGCTATTTTTTTATTTTTTTCGACTAGGGTTAACAAATTAAATCGGGCCAAATTAATTTCATTACATATAGGTTCAAAACAATAATAAATAATGCATTAAAATTAAATCAAATCACAAAATTAATGAGAAAATATTTAAAATAGTTTAAAACTATTATTAAATTGTAATAATCATATATAATTAACATATGCCCAATTTAAAATTGTTTTGAATTGTAATAATCATATATAATTAACATATTTCTTTTGAAGCTCGAGTTTAATTTGCAATCCTAGACATTGCACCTCTCGTGTACTCGTGTAGATATTGTTCCTCTTTTGCTCCTTTTTATTTTTTCTTTTGATCTGCTGTTGACCTTTTTTTGGAATAATTCGACTTTTTTGTTTTATTGTTTCATATTTTTTCTTGACTTAGGAGCACACGAGAGGTAACCATAGAAAATTTGAGCCAAAACAAGTGAAAGACGTGGCCGGTGGAAACTTTAGAAGACACGCTCAGAATTGAAAAAAAGCTTTCGACTCAAAAAGGCAATCTTCTGAGCTATTTTTGGGGAAAATAAAATTATCGAACACGATGAAGCGGTGGATGAACGCATCCAAAAGAATTTTCTAATCGATTTTTATATATGGAACGTCTCAATCAGAGTCCGTATGCGAAAGTTATGGCCGTTTTAAAAACCGACTCCGAATTAAAGGACGAAATGAAAACAATGTGCGTAAAAATTTGTTACACGCGTACAAACTAGACGCGATGGCTAGGGTTTGATGGAAACAAAGGGGGAAAACACGTGAACTGGAGTCTAACATGAACTAACCAGTAACAAGACCTCGACCAGGACACAAACTCAACACGACGAACTTTGAAACTAAAATGTGCAAAGGTTATGGCATGGAAGGTTCTAGTGACACACCGATCCGGCTTCAGATCGAAAGATCCAACCCTGCAACCTTAGCACCACAACTCCTCTCGTTGTCAACCAAGACACAATCCGGTTGACCTCGTCAAGAAGGCTAATCCTGCATACGAAGAACACAAGCAAGAGTGATTGGAACTTGCATGTCCAGCGAAGGAATATTGTGTGTATCTAAAGAAGTGATATTCTTATCAATATTGTAGATCCCTCCAATTTGTATATTATCAGGAAAACAATTTCACAAAAAAATTTGTATATTGAGAATCACTAGTTAATAACAATACAATAATTTTGTAAAAGCTTCCTTCTATCTTCAATCATCCACCACCACACAATACCACCTCTTTTCAATTACAGATCCTCTCAAATTAATTTCAGGCCATTTGAATCATGCAACAAATTAATTTCATTCCTTTACAACAAACAATATTTTTAACTAGCGCAGTTAAAAACACCTTCCTTCACTTTAGTCCCGGTTGGTGTTACCAACCGGGACTAAAATCATTTAGATCTTTAGTCCGGTTTGTAACACCAGAGGGACAAAAGATGATCTTTAGTCCGGGTTGGTGTTATAAACCGGGACTAAACATGGCCGCTGGCCTAATAGATTTTGACAAGAATCTAACCGGGACTAAAGATCCTAGAGAACCGTTGCCTTTTTAATGGGACTAAAAATGTTTTCATAGGAACCGAGACTATTGTGGATTTTGGCCAGTGGACCAAAGATCATCTCTCTAGTAGTGACAGTCTGGAGCATTATTTTTGTTCGGTAAGGCTGCGGATTATAATTTTTAACGGTTTTGGATTTTTTTTAAATATTGATTTTTAAGGAATAACTTATCTTTCTTGCTTCCTCCATGCATAAAAGAATACTTCCATCCACGGTCATAGTTAAAAAGGCACTCTTTTAGGTAGTCATGGTAAAAGAGACACTCTTCTAGAATAGAGGAAATACTTGTGTTTTACTGACAATCATGAACACAGAGCTAGATAATGGAAAAATGACGACGGAAACTCTAAAACTAATTCTAAGTCAAACCATAAATTTAAAATCAACTACATATCATAATCCAAAATCTTGAGCCATCCTCATATACTCAACTGGTGTTATAACCATGGTATAAAGAGTCAGCAAATATACATCGTAAACGAACTAAAAGTCACCCCGATTTATAGATACAAATATGCTCTATCAGGTATAGCTCTAACTCATGAATTTGTTAGGTTTGGCACATTAAATCCCGAGGCACATGTTTATTGGAGGTAAAAAAATTAATATCACATGAAGAGTTAAGAGGGATTGACACCTACTTAAATATGTGGATTGATTGTGGACCTGTTGAGAGGTTAAGAAAGAAGTCGCAGGAGGCCACACGCGCACGCTCGCTCGCCGAGCCGACCCGACCTGGGGTCCTTGGTCCTTGGTCCTTGGGAAGGCTTGACCTGGAGTCCTAGTTTAGTATGATGATAGTCATCTTGCGACAGTTGAATGGCAGTAACTAGTATTCATACCTGTGATATGCTCTTCATCATTGAAGAATCGGATGACAGTTGAATGACAGTAACTAGTATTCATTCCTGTGATGTACAGTATAATGACAGTCATCATTGGAGAATCATTCCTATGATGAAAGCAGACAGCAATGACAACATTATTTCTCTGTGATAATAGCAGCAATGACAGTAACTAGTATTCATTCCTGTGATGTGCAGTGTGATGACAATCATCATTAGAGAATCATTCCTGTGATGAAAGCAGATAACAATGACATCATTATTTCACTGTGATAACAACAGCATAATGGCCATTTATGCCTGTGTTAACTCTAGCCTGATAATGACCATTGATGCCCTTCATGGTGCCCAGGTTCATCCTCTCCTGCACACCTATAAAAGGAGTCTCCCTCCTCCTCCTCAAAACACACCAGAGCACCCGCCTTTCCTCTCCTCTCTTCTGTTGTCTGCTGCTTTTGCTTGTATTTCCATCGCTAGCACTGTGCGTACACTGTTGGCAAGAGAAGAGCCTCCAAAACCACGTCTGTCGCTAAGATCCTGCTTAGGATAGACAAGCGATAAGGTTTTTGGGGAGCGATCAACGCGACTGCTCGACCTCTAATCGACCACCCGGTGACCGCTCGTATTGTACGACTACTTCTCGGTGGTCGTTCATGGTGTACGCCTACGTCGACTATATTCTGGTGGCCAACTACACTGCAACAACTCGTCACTGCATCAACATTATATGACTATATCAACAAGACATCAAGCATATCTAACACCAATGGTAACAACACTACCAGCACAACTAATGCCACCGACAGTACGAGTGCAACTCCTGGCACTGGCTCCTCGATGGGTATATACTTTACTATTGCATATTGTTCATGTTTAAATTAGTTTTAAAATGAACACATGCATATTATTTGTTTCACTCAGTATAGTCATAGAAATATTGCTTGTTTACCCGGTTAATTCTGAAATTAAAATATACCGAAGCAGGCCTACATTTCTAACAGAATTCTAATACAAAATAGAGTTTGTAGATTAAATTAAAGTGGTTTATTTCTCTTATTTGATCCAAAACATGTAAAATGTCTCATTTTAATAACTTGAAGTTACTAGCAGCCCTAATCCCAAGCATTTTTCTCAAAAAGAAAAAAGGGCAGATTATATTAAATAAGAGACATAACATCTGCCAAAACATAAAAGAGACTCCACACCTTCCATCCTTTTAAGCTTGAAGTAAAAGCCATAAAAAATCAAAATTGCTAAAAAAACATTTGATAGTTTTTTCTCTAAAACGTTTAAATTTGTGACCGTTGGATCTCTTAGATATTCATGCGATGCATGAAAATTTTTTATCATAATCTTATGAGGATGAGCTAACTCCAAAAACCTATCCTTGGTTCGGATTGCATGATGCAATTCACCTGTATGAAGCATGAATTGTTAGTAATCATGGGCCAGCCATACAACGGTGAATCGGTTCTGAGGCCTTGTTGGGATCGAACCCTCGACATGTGTCGCCGATGCTTACGTCACATGCATCTTTCGATCAATTACATACAGTAATTACTATTTTTGTCTTAAAATATAACAACCTAATATCAAATATAACATAACCTAAAAATACGAATCTAAATAGATCATATCAAATCTAATCTTAATAGGTTGTTATATTATACCAAAATCTAATAATAGGTTGTTATATTATGGTATAGAGATGGTGTAATATAGTTAAATGTAATTATACTTTTTACATATATTTGAAAGTTTTTTTATTATCGAATGTTGTATAGCTACTTAAAAGAAGAATGGGTAGGGCCGTGACTATATATTGTGTTTGTTGCCTGTAAAGGTAGTCCCGATATTATAACTTATACTGATGTTGATTACATTTTACAAGATAAAAATGGTGTTAATCCTTTTCTATACACGAATCCTTTACTTAGGGCCGAGGCATCTTGACTTCGGCTTCATGTGATGCTACTACGAAGAAAACAGAGCGTCTGTCTGGACTCCAGAACGGAGAACTACTACTAGTACTAGCTGACGTGGGAGTACAGGCTTTTTGTGTAAATCTTGGAACGTGTCAACCCAGCTATCCTACATACTCCATTTAAAGCACACACACCACGGCCGAGATCATCAACAATATCGCCCATACGGGTTCGCGGATCACCTGTGCGGCCGTACGCCTCTGTTTTCCTCTCACCCCACCGCGCCACCGGCGACCGGCTAGGGAGGAGGCGCTGCCGCCGCCGCTGATGCTGATGCTAGGGGAGGTCTCCACGTGGAGCCTGGCCGCCGCGGCGGCGGTCGTGGCGGAGCTGCTGTGGCTGGCCGTGTGGACGCTTGAGTGGGCATGGTGGACACCGCGGCGGCTGGAGCGCGCCCTCCGGGCGCAGGGCGTCCGGGGCAACCGGTACCGCCTCTTCACCGGCGACGTGCCGGAGATCCTCCGGCTCAACCGAGAGGCCCGGACGAAGCCGCTGCCGCTCGGCTGCCATGACATCATCCCGCGCGTGCTGCCTATGTTCTGCAAAGCCGTCAAGGAGCACGGTATGGTCCTAGTCCTTCCCTCCTGTGAATTTCCATTTTTATACGAAATCGAAGGTCTTACAGGATGATTCCAACTTTCTACTTTGGCAATCACTGATTTTTCCTGTGGGGCCATGGCCTTATTGAATACCTCGAAGGCACTATTTCTTCACCGATAGTGATGATTACCGTGATATTCCTATTATAATCGTATCAGGCAATGATGGTTCAAACAGAGGCGATAGTGATAACGGGGTTACCAATACGGGGAACAAGGGAATACCGGACCATATCTGCTTCCAAAAGTCTTCTTTACTGAGTAGGATCGGATGATCCAATCGTTAGCATTGGGTTAATAAATGTTGAAGACAGAATAAGGTGCCGGAGTGAAGAAGCCACAAAAGCACCTGCCAGGTTAAAACTCGTACTGTTTTAATATTCAAATAGAGATCTTATACTTGTTTCGAACTTCCGATATATGTTCTCAATCTTTGGGGGAAAACAGTTGGGGTTGATGTAAAAGAAAATGATGAGAATGTGTGTCCTTGTGGAATAATCATGTGCGTGTGGTTGACAGGAGCTACTATCTAATTGGAATGTGTACTTTGACTAAGATACCCTATTACAATCACCTACAACATGTTTGGTGTAGTTTTTATTCTCCCTTCAATTCACCTCTAATGAGATTGAAAACGTAACTGCAGGGAAACCATCATTTACTTGGTTTGGCCCAACGCCAAGAGTGATGATTTCAGACCCTGAATCAATAAGAGAAGTTTTGTCTAACAAGTTTGGCCACTATGGCAAGCAAAGGCCTAGCCGTATTGGAAAGTTGCTAGCCACCGGAGTTGTAAGCTATGAAGGCGAGAAATGGGCAAAGCACAGGAGAATTCTGAATCCTGCCTTTCACCACGAGAAAATAAAGGTAAGATTCATTTTGTCACTTTTAGATTGCAGCATTCCCTATTTTCTTATTTGGTAATGTACAAAGTTGGCTAACAATGTTGTCTCGTTCACAGCGGATGCTGCCAGTTTTTTCTAACTGCTGCACCGAAATGATTACAAGATGGGAGAATTCAATGTCTGTTGAAGGAATGTCTGAGGTAGATATTTGGCCTGAGTTCCAAAATCTTACGGGAGATGTCATATCAAAAACAGCATTCGGTAGCAGCTATGAGGAAGGGAGGAGAATTTTTCAGCTGCAAGCAGAGTCAGCCGAACGCTTAATACAAGCCTTTCGGACAATTTTTATACCAGGATATTGGTTTGTCTTTTCTTCTTACATTATCACAGAAATCATTTGGACTTGCATATCCATACATCTTAGGAACAACGCTATGAGTTATATAATATCTTTATTTAGTACTTATGTGATATATTACGGTTGTCGAAAACCATTGTCAAAATGCTCCACTGAGGATTGGAAATTAAAGTAGTAAAAGATGAACTGTTTGTGGGTAAAGTATAACCTTCAGTCATGTTCTTAAATACAGGAAAATCAATAATATGCTAACAAATCATTCACAATATGGCAGTCATTGCCAGCTGAGATGTGAGTCAAGAGTCAGACATCAAAAACATATCAATCCTTGGTTTAGAAGAAAATTTGGCAAGTCTGAGCACATGCAAGTTTTCAGATAATAGAAAACACACAATGATGAGAACAGATGCACTTTTTCATTTCTTTTGTTTAACGATTTAGTTCCTTAACAGTCCTTTTAGAGAAGGTATCAAATGTATAATAATTATAACTTGGAATATACCAAAATATGGTACATCCTCTGAATACTTTGGTACTACTTCGGAAGGTACAACTAATAATACATATTTGTGCAATTTGAATAATTGCAAGAAGAGTCTACATGTATACACTTTTTTTAGACTAAACTAAATTTATACAGTAGCAATTGAGAATTTACTCTTGCATGATTGAAAATTTTACAGGTTCTTACCAACTAAAAACAACAGAAGGATGAGAGAAATTGAACGAGAGGTCCGCAAACTTCTACGAGGAATAATTGGAAAGAGAGAGATGGCTATTAAAAATGGTGAAACCAGTAATGATGACTTGTTGGGCTTATTGGTGGAGTCAAATATGAGGGAGTCAAATGGGAAAGCAGAACTAGGAATGACTACAGACGATATTATTGAGGAATGCAAGCTATTTTATTTTGCAGGAATGGAGACAACATCAGTATTGCTCACTTGGACATTAATTGTGCTAAGCATGCACCCAGAGTGGCAAGAGCGAGCAAGAGAAGAAGTGCTATACCACTTTGGAAGATCCACACCAGACTATGATAGCTTAAGTCGTCTGAAGATTGTAAGTATGAGATCAACGCTCTTCTCTTATCTTGACAAATATGCAAAAATGCAGTTATAAGGACACTAAGTTTTACTGTGATTTTGGCATGTGATTTGTTTTGATCAGTTACTTTTAAAATCTGAAAATGTTGTGTTGAAATGCTAACTATTTGTCACCAAAAGTAACATGAGCTTATGCCATGTATTTTCCGTATGGTTCTAGAATGTCTTCTTTTCCATACAGTTCAGATGATGTTATGTTAAAGCTTTACCATTTATCACCAGTAATAAAATTGAGGGGGTTGGATTGCCAGTATATGTAAGTGAATACAACAGTCTGATTGTTAGATTAAGGAATAATTTATTTGAGTGAAGCAAATGTGAAGATATGGTGCTTTATTTCGGATTAATTAACAATGGTGTGATCTCCGTTTTGTTATTGCAGGTAACAATGATTCTATACGAGGTTCTTAGGTTATACCCGCCAGTGGTGTTCTTGACCAGACGAACATACAAGGAAATGGAGCTCGGTGGCATCAAATATCCCGCTGAAGTGAACCTTATGTTGCCCATTTTATTTATTCACCATGACCCCGATATTTGGGGAAAAGATGCAGGTGAATTCAATCCACAGAGGTTTGCTGATGGCATCTCCAATGCAACAAAGTATCAAACATCTTTCTTTCCATTTGGATGGGGTCCCCGAATCTGCATCGGCCAGAACTTTGCACTATTGGAAGCCAAGATGGCTCTCTGTACAATCCTTCAGCGTTTCTCCTTTGAGCTTTCCCCATCGTACATTCATGCGCCGTACACTGTGATAACTCTCCACCCACAGCACGGTGCACAAATTAAGCTGAAGAAAATCTAGTCATACTGCTCACTTGCTCGGACTGGCCAAGGAGAAGCTTAAAGTCAGCTAATGTATAATCGAGTTTATAATTTCTCTTCTTCTTGTTTCCTTGTAAACAAAGGTAGATAGTACTTTGAACTAGAATAAAGATATTACTTGTTGATATAGCTTTGTATGCAGAAGAAAATGAGTGAAATTGTAGTCTGAGTTCTTCATTCACTGTCCGTTTTATTCTCGTTCGCCAGCCGAAGGCCCCATCGGTTGGCCATAAACGCCGCACGGCGTATTTGAAAAAAAAATAATTTATAGGGTAAAACTTATATATATATATATATACACGTTTTAGCGAGGCAAAAGTCAATATAAAAAATAAATTTTGATGAAAAACCTTCAAAAATCAATATCAAATATAAGTTTTAAAATTTATTTAAGTTTTAAAATTTAAATTTTGTCGTCATGGTGCAAAGTATAGAGGTCAGTTTATTAAGGGAGGAGAGAGGTTTACAAGGGGTTTTAGATTCAGAACACTGTTGCTGACTGAGTGTCACCTCGTCAGGAACTACGACACAATCATTACACAGCAGGTACCAGGCAAATGAACACGCGCTACTGTCAACTGTCTTCTAGGCACGGATCAATATCCTTTTGATCCTGGCAGCCTTATTGTTATGTTTATATTAATAAGTTAAAATTTAATTTTAAAATTTAATTTTAAGTTGATTTTATGGTTTTTTATCAAGTTTAGTTTATAATATTTACTTTTGAGTTGCTAAGGACACATATATATATAGAAAATTTACTCATAAGTTATTTTTTATTTAGAAAGAAATGTCGCGGATAAACATATACGGAAGCGAAACCTATTCCACGTACACCCCTTTTTTCAAAAAAAAACTAGAAAACAGTATTACCGTTCCTCAAATGGTATAGAATACACAACATAGATTATTGCGTGTGTTGGTCGTGTGCATCATGCTAGCTTATTTTCTTTATATTACGCGACGTGCTCGCATGTGGTTGGAGCACGCATTATGTATGCAGTGCACGTCATCCGTGTCTGATTGTAGGGGTAAGAGCGTAGGGGTAAGAGCGTAGGGCTAGTGTGAGGCCACGTGCCATGTGAGATGGCAGCACATGATGTATATGGTGTGTTTCTACTAGATTGCTCACAAAAACCTATGTTTATGGCATGTTCCAGCTTCTAGGTGAAAGAAGAGATTGGTACCTGGATAAAACTCTTTTGTGAAAATTTAGATGATATCTATTTCCTCCGTTCCTAAATATCAGAACTAGTATTTATAAATATTAGACCTGGTATCGATAGATATCATTAGTTTTAATATTGGTAGGTATCAGGTTTGATATATGATACTCGTAAGTATCATATCTATATTAATAGATATCAAGTCTAATATTTATATATATCAGGTTTAACCAACGACAAGAGAGCACGTCTTAGACATGTCGCAACTATCACAAGTGCACATCCCTCTCAAGCACATGCACTAGCCATGGATATATACTGATCTCGTATTCTCATGTGGTTTTGTATGGCTGCATTATTACGTGATACTAGCAGGGTAAGCCACCAAACATCTCACGTATACATAGTGGCGGACCTAGAATTTAAGTTTCAGTGGACCAAAAACGACGATAGCGAGCCGAAGGTCAGCAGGATTGTTTGAGTCGAAAAAAATTAACACGCCACATATATTGGCCAATATATATGTATAAAATTCATTAAAAGGCACCAATAAGGAGTATTTAAAACTAAATTTGATAAAAAACTAAATTTGATACAAAGAAACTAACCTGATCTTTGCTGTAGACTATGGCTTCTTATTAGTTCTACGCTTTCTTATGGCCATAAAAGTATCTATTATATCATCTTCATCCACTTTGAAGAAAATATCGCGCTCGATAAATGTGACTAGACAATCATCCAAAACGCTATCTCCTGTTTTATTTCGCAGCTTATTCTTGATGAAATTCATAGCAGAAAATGCTCTCTCAACACTTACGGTTGCCACCGGTAGAATCAATACCAATTTGAGAAGTGGATACACCAAATCATAAACTTTATCCCTCTTGGTTTCAACAAACTTAACTGAAAGCTCAACAAGACTATTTAGACCTTTCAAGATATCTTCTCTTCTCATGTTATCAATATAATTATCGAGTTGCATTTCAAGTCTTGATAATTCAAAACATTTAATATCATTTGGATAGAAATCAGCAAGTCAACGTACCTAATGTGTAACAAAAGAAATAGTTGAGTCAAAGAAAGTAAGGCTACCATATAATAAATCAGGAAGTATACATATCTTAGATGCATCAAAAGGTGCAAATGAGTTAGCAGGACTCAAAGCTGCCATAGAGGAAAGCAACTCCATATTAACCTCATCAAAGCGATTGTCAAGCTCTTGACTAATTTGATCAATGATCCCATTATATACTTCTCTTCTGAAGTGGTCATCATTTGTTTGATTTGGTGCAAACCTTCTTGATCTACCATATGGCACATAATTGCTTTCCATTGCAGGAACTTTAATATTATGTGTACTACAAAATGTAGTGACCTTTTCAAGGAATGCAACCCACCTATCAGATCTCAATTGTTGCATTCTACTCTTTGCCACCCTAACAAGTGATATAACATTTAGAATATCTTGGTATCTTCTTTGCAAACACTCTGATAGATCATTTGTGTATCCAAGAATGACATGCATCAAGTGTGCACTGAAAATAAAATCAAATGACTCAAACACTCCAACCATAGTATGTACCTTTGGCCAATCAGACTTTTGTGAAGAATCTTTTCCAAGACTTATGAGTACATCACGAATTGTTGGGTACATACAAACATCGAGTGTCACTGTGTCTTGGTAACCCCATCTCTTGATTTAATCCACTTCCGGTTTCTAGGTCACCATATTCAATTGCTTTCATGACATTTTGAAGTCTTGTATTTCGAAGCGTGTCATGTCGCTTTGAAGAAACCCAATAAAATTCAACAAGAGAGACACTTGATCAAAAAATCACACAAAATCATTATTTCCCTTGGCAACAACAACCAATACTAATTGGAGTTGATGTGCAAAACAATGGACATAATAAGCCGAGGGAGACTCTTTCATTATCAATGTTTTCAGCCCTTTGATTTGTCCTTTCTAGCTCCATCATAACCTTGACCACGAATTTGAGTTATAGTGAGATGATGACTAACAAGTAAAGCTTCAATGGCTTTCTTAAGTGCTAATGAAGTGGTACTATCAACATGCACGACTCCAAGAAACCACTCACATGGCCTTCCCAATTTGTCAATATAACACAAACAAAGAGCTAGTTGTTCTTTATGAGATACACCACTAGACTCATCAGCTAGAATTGCATAATGTTTATCACCAAGTTCATCAATAATTTTTTCTAGTTTTCATAGCACAACATTGAATAATTTGCTTTTGTATCTTTAGGCAAGTCAAGGTACAATTACGGAGCATTCTTCAAAACAAATTTATCCACTTCTTGATTATTTGATGCTAGCCATTTCAAAAGTTCAATGAAATTCCCTCGATTGCTAGATTCTTCACTTTCATCATGTCCACGGAATGCCAACCCTTGATGCAGGAGAAATTTCAAACATCTAAATGAATATCTCAATCTAATTTTATAAAGGCGTAACTCCTCACTGCTGACTTTTTCAAGTTGTTC
The DNA here is from genome assembly GCA_019925245.2 of Oryza australiensis. Classification (NCBI taxonomy): domain Eukaryota; kingdom Viridiplantae; phylum Streptophyta; class Magnoliopsida; order Poales; family Poaceae; genus Oryza; species Oryza australiensis. The sequence goes on from JAIFGZ020000044.1 coordinate 1,980,263, forward strand.
ATCAATGGTGCAGTAGGATTTAAATATAAACTATATCTCTCTTGAGCTACATTATGCACACTACCCACACCTCCCACATGTTTATCAAGTGCATCATCTCTATTCTAATTTCTCCAACCACCTTTGGTAAAAGCATCGAGTTCTATTGCCCTTGTCTTTTCCTTTTTGAATAAGTAGCATACAAAACAAAATATAGCTTCATTTTTGATACTATATTCAAGCCAATTGTATCTATGAAACCATAAAGCATTGAATTGTCGATATCTAGTCCCAATCTTTGTTTTCTCAAATTCATGTGTCCAAGGTTGGCATGGACCTTTAATAATATATGCTCTTCGCTTGCATCTTGATCATTGACTAGATAGCTTTCAATGGGTTTTCTTTCGTTGGATCATATGGAAGACGATTAATATCATAAATAGGCGGATCAGAAACCACGGCTGTGGTTGTGGTTGTGGCGGTGGCGGTAGTGGAGTCTGCTCTTGTACCACAATCGGAGAAGGCGGAGATGGCAAAGATGTAGAAGCAAGCTTCTTTGTTGCGTGTTTCTGAAACATAGAAGCAATATCTCCATCTCTCTTCATCTTTCAATAAATCTGCCACAATTTGCCACAGGGATTGTGCAATGTACATATATTAATAACTTGGTGTTCAAGTAGGATAGCTATAGAATTTCTTCATAAAACTAATAACGCAACATATATTTTTTCTAATATAATTACCCAGCCAGAGTGAGTGATGAACTTAGCCTGGAATTCACCTCCTATCTGAAATTCCATACAGATTGCAGAAAGGCACCAAAACAACGGTAGCAACTCTAAGAACTCCTTACAGGAAATTAATGGATGCAGATGTGATCATATAAATACACACATCCAATGATTGAGGTATGAATGCGTGCTGACATAGCGACACTGGTCCATAGGAGAATCCTTTACCTCTCCAAATCCGAGTCAAAATTGGTGTGGAACTGGAATTCAGCTAGTCTAGAAATTAGACCATATACTGATGTACATCCATTGACGGTGTCGAACCTATTTTAAAAGAAACTGAATAAGCAATCTTGTAAAACCAGAGGAAGCAACTTTTGTCTTTTGATATATGTGGTGGCATACCTGTTGTAAAAACAGATTGAGTGATCGTCGGCAAGGTCAGGGACCGGCCGTCGGCGGCCAGCACGGCAGGCAGGGTCACTGGGTCAGGGATGCAGCATGCAGCCTCGTCGATGACGCAATCACGCAATCCACTCCATGCAGGCAGGCAAAGGCGAGACGTCACGCACGCATGCAGGCAGAGGCAGGGATCGCATCGTCGCGACGTCTCCTCATAGATCGGGTGAAATTGGAAATTGCAGGGAGGTCGGGTGAGCCTGCTTTTGGGTGGGCAGTGGCCCACACGGTCCACCGGACCACCTCATAGGCCTGCCACTGCCTGCCTCTATAGATATTTTTTAAAAAAATAAAAGGAAGCAATGTTCTTTTTTAAAGAAAAACGATGTTCGAGCGTCAGCTTCAGAAATCAGAACCTCTTCTTGATAAAAAAAACTTCGGCTATTACGCATGCATGGGCCTCGTTGGTTTGATGGGCCGAAAATTGTTTTCCGTTCCAGGCCCACTGATGACTGAACATTTTGGGGGTCTTTGGATCAGCTTCTCCTTCCTCCGGCCCTATCGCGCGGCGCGGCCCAATCTCCGGGATTTGCAGTCGTATATTCTCCATTCGAAGCGCCATCCGTGGACCGTGTACCAAGTACCAACGCCCGAGGCACGTAGAACCACTCCAAGATGCGTGGCTGCGTGAACCCGCTTGCATCGCGTCGTCATGCGCGGCGCCCATGCTCCCCCTCCCCCGTCGTTGTCCCGCTGCACTCCTATGTAGCCACGTCTTTTCTGTTTCAGATCCTTCCAAATCCTCCCCCCTCAATTTTTCCCCTCTCTCTGGCGGTGCCGGCGCCATTCGTCTTTTCTCCCAAACGCTTACAGCTCACAGCCCCAACCTCCCTGCTGCCCGTTCGTATCGGCCTCCCCTACGTAGATAGATCTCCACCTGAGCACCGTCGACCACGCCGGCCGGCGGCGCCTCGCCCGCGTACAAGGTACTAGATGCATACTGCACACACGTGTCTTGCTGAATTCCTCCACCGTGGCAGCAGAGGTCGCGCTGCCGCAGCCACCGCGTGACCTCACCTCCGGCTACGTGGCAAAGGGTTACCCTTGCAGTGACCAGAACCGTGATGTGGAGTGATTAACTGTCGTAACCAGTGCCGTCAGTAGTAACAGATAGGGTCAGTTATTCAGTGGGACCGGTAAAATTCTGATGAATTTGGACTAATCACTAACCTCCAGTTTTGGTTTTAGGATATTATTTTTTTTATGTTGGAGAAGGCAATCATTGATGGTTAATTGGTTATATCTGCACACACTGATCTCTCCGTCTCGTTGTTTCCACAACACCATTTGCTTTGGTCGGTACATTGCAGAGAGGAAGCCATGGGCATCGGCACCGGCACCGGCGCGGCGCTACCACTCGGCGAGGCCTCGCCGTGGAGCCTGCTCGGCGGCGCGGCGGCCGCGCTGCTGCTGGTCTGGGCCGCGCAGATGCTGGAGTGGGCCTGGCTGGCCCCGCGGCGGAGGGACCGGGCCCTCAGGGCCCAGGGCCTGAGGGGCACCCAGTACCGCTTCCTCCATGGCGACCTCAAAGAGGACCTGCGGCTCGTCACGGCGGCCCGCTCCAAGCCCGTGCCCATGGACCGGCCCCACGACGTCATCCCGCGCATCGCGCCTCTGCTTCACCGTGCCTTGGAGGAACACGGTACTGTACTCGCTCTACTTCAAGATTTGATTTTTTTTTTGGCGAACATCCAAGATTTGATTGTTGTTATGCAACTTCTTTTTTGACAGAAGATTCTGATGCAACTTTAAGTTCATCGCACAGTTGATCTAGAAATTCCACTAGTTGATCATTAATTATCTTGTTTTCAGTGTCTTGTATATGTTCTGATCTCTGCGCATGTAAATGCAGGTAGGAATTCTTTTACATGGTTCGGGCCAATGCCAAGGGTTACAATCACTGACCCGGAATTGGTCCGTGAAGTTCTATCAAACAAATTTGGTCACTTTGAGAAGACAAGGCTGGCCACTCGGCTTTCCAAGTTACTCGTTGGTGGGCTTGTGATCCTTCATGGTGAAAAATGGGTCAAACATAGGAGAATTATGAATCCAGCCTTTCATGCAGAAAAGCTAAAGGTATCATTACTAGGATTTACTGAAAGAATTCGTGAATATGAGGCCTGACTACTGTATTTAGTATTCAGAATTTCAGATGCCTGCATTCTTTACAGTCACTAAACAGGTCGAACAAAACGTATTAGCACTGGAGATCAATTTGGTCATACTTTAGTTTCCATATATTTTCTTCCTTGCCCTGACTACTATATTCTTTTGGAACTAATTGCAGCGGATGTTGCCAGCATTCTCCGCGTCTTGCAGCGAACTAATTGGCAGATGGGAGAATACGGTTGCTGCTTCTGTTGGAAAAGCCGAGCTGGACATTTGGCCAGAGTTTCAGAATTTATCAGGAGATGTTATTTCAAGAGCAGCATTTGGTGTCAGACACCACGAAGGCAGAAAAATTTTCCTACTTCAAGCCGAGCAAGCTGAACGCCTTATTCAATCTTTCCGGAGTAATTACATCCCAGGCTTATCGTATGATTCTCATCACTGTCCCAACATCTTTAGTTTCAGTCCCTTTTTTCTTTTTCAACTCATCTGCTGGATTATTGCTGCGGATTATTTGTTTCACGCTTCTAAAAATACTCTTAATAAACTTTCTTCTACTGCATTGTTTACACCACTGGTGCTAAGTTATTTGTTAGTTCTATAATATAATATGTAGTTTATGGCTATAAATGAGTGGATCATCCATCAACTTCCACCTGCATATTATTTATTTAGAACGCTACCTAAAGTTCAGAGTGCTCCTAATCTTTCTATTTTTTGTGCTATCGTTCGTTGCATTTCGTTTCATTTCGTTTCGTTGCTTGTGTGTTTCGTTTCGTTTCAAAAATCTTTCTATTTTTTTTCTGGGCCGGCAAATGAAAGCCGGCGAATTTATTAATATCTAGAGAAAATTTAGCAACATAATAGTTGTGAGAAAAACATGGGTGGACCACCAAAGACCAAAGTACTCTTTATCTTTGCCATTGTTTGAATCCAACTTTCATTTTTTTTGGATAATGGATATATCCAACTTTTATGTGGAGAAAAAACTAAATTCATTTCGTATCCACTTATTCGTTTCGAGCTAACATAATGCTCTCCCTCCAGTCTTTTACCGACAGAAAACAACAGAAAGATGAAGGCAATAGACCGAGAGATCAAGAGTATTCTAAGAGGCATAATAGAAAAGAGACAGAAGGCTATGAAGAACGGCGAAGCCAGCAAGGACGATCTGCTCGGCTTGCTCCTAGAATCCAACATGGATTATTACAGCGACGAGGACGGCAAATCCAGCAGAGGGATGACCGTCGAGGAGATCATCGAGGAATGCAAGCTGTTCTACTTCGCTGGGATGGAGACAACCGCCGTGCTGCTCACCTGGACAATGGTTGTTCTGAGTATGCACCCGGAGTGGCAGGATCGCGCCAGGGAGGAGATTCTGCAAGTCTTTGGGCGAAACAAACCTGATTTCAATGGCGTTAGCCGCCTGAAAGTCGTGAGTTGTCACTCTGCCCGTAACGCAATTTGCACTGCTTGCTGCAAAGATGTTCACGATTTGATCGATGGAGCCGATCTTGGCAGGTGACCATGTTGCTGTACGAGGTGCTGCGCCTCTACCCGCCGGTGGTGATGATGAACCGCCGCACGTACAAGGAGATAGAGCTCGGCGGCGTCACGTACCCGGCGGGCGTGATGCTGGCGCTGCCCGTGCTGTTCATCCACCGTGACGCCGCCTTGTGGGGGCACGACGCCGGCGAGTTCAACCCGGGGAGGTTCGCCGAGGGCGTTGCCAGGGCGTGCAAGGACCCCGGCGGCGCCTTCTTCCCCTTCAGCTGGGGCCCGCGCATCTGCATCGGCCAGAACTTCGCTCTGCTGGAGGCCAAGGTGGCACTCAGCATGATCCTGCAGCGCTTCGCGTTCGAGCTGTCGCCGGCGTACGTGCACGCGCCCTACACCGTGCTGACGCTGCACCCGCAGCACGGCGTTCCGGTTAGGCTGCGCCGACTCTGACCATCGTGTTGGAGAAAAGGAAAAAAAATCGTCAGTATAGATCCGGGCATCCGGCACAGAACACATTTGCTGATAGCCGCTGCAAGTTCCTTGCGTAGTTGAGTATAGTTGTACAATATCTTCTTAAATCCTAAACGGCTAAACCAAGCAGAAAATGCTTTGCCAAGTCAGTCCGCACAGGATTGTTTGAAAAGCAGGACCTACACTCTGCTTCCTTGCTTTGTTCTTTCTGGAGGGGTGAGGAACCTTTTCCTCGCACGAAAAACAGGAAAAGAAAAACAAAACGAGACATTAGTATATAATTAATATTTTAAATATTAGTTAAAAAACTTAAAAATAGATTAATATGATTTTTAAATTAAATTTTCGAGATATATTGTTTAACCGTTAAAAAATACGCATGTGAAAATCGAATGAGTACTGATTGGAAAAACAAAGAAAAGAACACACCTGGACCGGCTCGAGTGGGAAAGGCGTGCAGTAAAGCATTTTGAAGGCCAAGGCACCAGCGAGATGCAAATTATTCATGTTCTTGGCCATAAGAGACAGGAGCATGTTTCACAATTTGATAACCCGTGTCGTTACATGGAGTAACGGGTAGGGGCAGAGGCGGGTATGTCGGATGGGCCTCGGCATATTCTGCTCCATATGTCATATATATATATATATATATATATATATATATATATATATATATATATATATATATATATATATATATAGCAGTAGTGTTTTCATTTAAATTTTGTTTTGCCTGACTATTTTGCAGAAAATCTTTTAAGTTTTTTTAAATTGACCCATAGTCCGCCTGGCTATTTAAAAAACCAGTTAAAGAAGAAAAATATGTTATTTTACAGAAAACCCATTGAGTGTTTAAAAAATTAACCCACAGTCCCAATGCTGAAAAGAAAAGGAGGGTTTGGATAAAAAAAGACCTCCTGCATCCCTCTCTTCCGTCCTCATCCGTACCGCACCTACGCCCCTCCCTCCGTCGCCGCTCGGAGCTCCGCACGTCGCTGGACCTTCGCCCTCCTTGCTTCCTCCATGCGTCGTTGTCCCGCCGCAACGTACGGGTATTTTGCTATATCTATAATCTATATCTATAACTATCTATAAAGCAAGTAGTGTTTTCATTCAAATTTTGTTTTGCCTGGCTATTTTGCAGAAAACCCCTTGAGTTTTTCCGAAATTAACTCGTAGTCTACCTGACTATTTTTCTAAAATACAAAATTAAAGAAGAAAAAGAGGTTATTTTGCAAAAAAGCCCTTGATTATTTATAAAATTAACCCGTAACCCAATGCTGAAAAGAAGAGAGGGCTTAGATGAAAAAAAAGACCTCTGGCGTCTCTCTCTTCCCTCCCCATCCGCGCCGCGCCCCATGCCGCGCCTGCGCCCCTCCCTCCTGTCGTCGCTCGGAGCTCCCGCGCCGCCGCCTGGACCTTCGCCCTTCGCCTGCTTCCCTCCCTGCATCGTCGTCCTGTTGCAACGCACCGGCATTTTGCTAGTGCGTATATATATATAATAAATATACGGTAATATATTTTGTCTCCAGCGTGAATCTTGTTTCGTTCGTCGCGTCATGTGAAGTATCTCTTGTTTCGTTCGTCGCGTCATGTGAAGAATCGGGACAGCAGTACGGCTCATCGCCACGGAACTCGGAAGTCAAAACTCGGGAAGAGTGGAAGATGGGAACCGCCGCTGCATGCCCGAACGTCGAACCCGTGCTCCGGCCATCGTCCTCACGTTGCTCGTGCATCGGCGACCGACCGCTCGTGTATCATGCCGCTGAATAAATTAAGATATTCATGTCCCTTCGAAACTGTTGAATAAATTAGTCAAAAAAAATAATCATTGTAAGTCTATGGTACTATTTTATGCATATAATTTTAGTTATCAGTACGATGTTTTTAAAATATTTATATTGTATTTAGTGGATCGTTTCTATTTAATTTAAGAATTAAAGCTTTATCGTGTTATACATATATACCTAAGTATGTCGATAATTTTATAGTTACTATCAAAAATTTTTTATGGTATACTTTAAATTAAAATCCATTCACCATCGATAACTGGGACTATCGGTCAATTGGATAGCGTGGAAAGAGCCAAACGCTCGCACCTTTGGGGCGTCAGTCGAAACCCAGCAGAGTTGGTTGACGAAAAAAAAGAGCAATGCTATAGCACGGAACAACGTTATGACTGGATAAATTAAATAACGGTATCCCCGACACAACCTTCCCCGCCACGCCTTGCGAGTCACGCACTTCTCCTATTGCATCACAGCGATAAAACAAACAAACAGTTTGAATCAGCCACTTCGAGCACCAAGTTCGCCGAAGAGGTACGCCGCCACTTCAAATAGCTCGTCGCGGCCCCATCCCCTTCACCGCTCTATGCCGTCGCCGTGAACAAACCACTCCTTCGCCGGCGTCGGCGTTGGCACCAGCGGAGCCGCCGGTCTCAACGACGGAAGGTGTAACCACCATCTGCGAGTTCGCCTATGAGTACGCCGTCTACACCTATTCACAATCTTATCTGATTTAGCTGATGCATCAACTTCATGCTTAGGTCAACGAATGGATGAGGATGACTGTCAGAGGCAGCACAGGGAAGAGAAAGATGCGGCGTGGATGGGGACAAGAGGGAGAGGCGCAGGAAGGAAAAGACACATAATGTCTTTTTTCATTCAAGCTTTTTTTTCTTTTAGTATTGAGACTACGGATAATTTTAAAAAATTCAAAGGGTTTTTTGTAAAATAAGCAGATAAAATAAAATTTTGGGTAAAAATATTTTATAGATATTTATAGATATTTGTAGATACTCTTTTTGTTAGTAATAGGCCTGATATATAACTATTGATCTGGGTATTAGTCTGGTACCCAAAGTATTGGATTTGATACTTCAAGTATCAACTCTGGTTCCTAACAGGCACGTGAAGATCTGACGCGGACGTGTGGCAAGTGTGGGGAGTGCATGGTGAGCGATGCGGACACGTGGGCATGTAGGAGAGTAGCTGAGGGGGGCGAGGACTCGTCATCGTAGTCTATCCCATTAAGCAACGAGTTACAGTGGTCTACCACTTCTTTAGAAACACTGTTTAAACACAGGCTCTCACTTACGTGTGTATACCACTATAAACACACACAAATACATATCCTTATGACTTCCACGAGAGTCTGGGTCACATATTTTTATATTAACGAAGTTACCATAAACACCTTTAACTATGTATCACCTATGACTAAAAGAATAATATTCGTAAATGTTAGTATAAAACTTAAATCTAGGTGGATGATACTCCCTCTTAGGAGACTTACGATGCGTTCGGTACTACATGATGGAAACTTCACCTCCTCCGCACAAAAAATATGTGGCTCGTTATAGTATGATTAATTAAGTATTAGCTAAAAATACCAAAAAAATAGATTAATACGATTCTTTTCAAACAACTTTCTATAATTTTTTTTAAAACACACCTTTTAATAGTTTGAGAAACATGAACATGAAAAATAAGAAAGTAAATGTTGTTAGTTGTGAGAGTAAGAATAATAGTGAACTATAAATAAGCTATAAGCGTACGTGAAAGAGAGAAAAAAAATAAGGATGTTGGCTTTCATATAAAAACTAGCTCTATACATGCTTAGATATGTGTTTTAAATTCATATCGTGAGAAAAAGAGAGGAGTAAAAAAATAGAGGTAATCTTATAGAAGCTATTATACATTTTAGCTCTATAATAGACTTACAGTTAGCACTAGCTAGTTCTACTGTTAAATGCTCAAAAGGAAAGAAACGAACTCGGAGTTAATGTTCATAAATTATGGCAGGAACTGCCGAGTCACTTGCCAAAGTTTTCATCCGCATAGAACACAAACCAGAGAAGAGCCTTATGGTTTGGAGGACCCCTCATGGATCCTTGATTATAGCCAGGGTTTACATTTTTGTTGAAAACCGATTTAAAATTGTGAAATTTCATGATTTTGAGCCAGTTCAAAAATCAATCTCAAGGGGAAATTCGAAGGTTTTTTAAAAACAAATTTGAAACAGTAAGTTCGACCGCAATTTCGTTGAAATCTTAGTCTTCACATCTCGCAGGGATAGCGTGAACCCTGATCAGAGCACCGGAAAGCATCTTTTATCAGTAATCAGGCCTCCAAACCTATTCGCGAATATGCTCTTCCTGCAGCCTCCATGGCGATTGATATGAATTTATCTGGACTGTTAACAACAAAAATCTGCATCAGCATGCGTATCGCCTATACACCCCTACTGACCTGACCTGCAACGTAGGCAGCCCGGCCTCATTTTTCTATCCGGGACGAATCGCGCATGCGTTCCCTGCAGATGACTGCGATCTCCCCTCTCCTCCTCGTTGCGCTCGTGCCCGCGCATGACGAAAAAACACCGCGGCCGGGGGCGCCGGGGGGGTGGGGTTCAGTTCACCGGGGTCAAACACCGGATCAGCAAAGGAAATAAAGTTTGGTGCCGTGTCGCTGTCGGCAAAGGAAACGCTTGCCTCCTGGAAGGCACGCCTGCCCCTTCGAGATCAATTTTATAAAGGTATTAGACTACGACTTATACGCTGTCTACGCATGTCATGTACTCATGTATGAACAGGTTAGTTTCTTCAGAGAAATTTTGCACAAAGTCGCCTCGCGTACTCTCACCGGTAAAAGAGGAGACCAGCTAGCAGGATAAGAGTGTGTTTTGTGTTATCACTGGACTTGCTCTAGATCAATCTCAACTTTAAGAGGAAAAAAAATGCAGGGTTGCGATATATCATATCATATCATATAGGAGTATTACATCATGCATGTGTCTTATTTTCCTATTTGTTGTTGTTACATATGCTCTTGCTTATTAAGCCACTAGTTTTTACTGTCAGATATCAGATATTAAAAAAATATAATGTATAGTAAAATATTTATTATTGATGACACCTAAAGAAACAATACAAGTGAACACTACTGGAGAAGTTGTATTTGATTCATCTGCTAAAATTCATAATAGTCTCAGTTTCAATAGAAACCGAGACCGAAAAATATTTTTAGTCCCAAAGTGCAACGATCTGTAGTCTCTGTTAAAAAAATCTGCAGGCCGTGTCAGACCTTTATTATTTTTAGTCTCAATTGGTAACACTAACCGAGACTAAAGATTTCCGGTTTTTTATATTAACCGGGAAAAAATGTTTGGCCTTGTCTCCTCGTCAAACACGCGCGGCCTTTATCTCTTCGTCTCCCGCGTGCCTTATCTCTCTCCCTCTCCCTCTCAGTCGTGCCCAGCCGCTCTCTCTGCCGCTCCCTCTCCCTCTCTCCCTCTCTCGGCTCTCTTTGCCTCTCTTCCTCTCAGCCGCTCACTCGCGACGACGGGCGGCGGAGGGTGGCGGGGCGGGGCGATGCCGGCGGCGGGCGGTGCGGGCGGCGACAGGTGACGGGTGCACGGCTGCAGCGGGTTGAGGGGCAGTGGACAACAGCGGGCAAGGGGTAGCGGGTGGCGAGCCGAGGGTGGGGTGGCGCACGGCCCTCCTCCTCCTCCTCCTCCGAGCGCAGTGCGGCGATGGCAGCGGGCGACGGGTGCGTGGCGGCAACGGGCCGAGGGGCAGTGAGCGGCAACGGGCGAGGGGTGACGGGTGGCGAGGCGGGAGGGTAGGGCGGTGCACGCCCTCCTTCTCCTTCTCCAAGCGCATCGCGCGACGGCGGCGGGAGCGAGCCGGGGAGGGCGCGGCGGCGGGCGGCGCACGACCCTCCTCCTCCTCCTCCGAGCGCACGACAAAGACTTTTTTTTGGGATTTTTTAGATGTTTTTGTGAATATATGGATGATTTTGTTGTTGCATTTGATCTGTGATGTTAATTTTCGTGGCATTGAAAAAAATAATCTTGATGTTGTCGCATTTGTGCATTTACGAAAATGTTGTTGCATTCGATCTGTCGCATCGCGTCGAAAAAACAGTATGTAAGCAGCAAAAAACAATGAAAAAAGAAAATAAGCTTTAGTCCCGATTTCATGTTAGTCCCGGTTATCAACCGTGGCTAAAGATGGACCTTTAGTCTCGATTATTTCAATCAGGATTAAAGATAGACATCTTTAATCTCGTTTTCGTTATTTCGATTTGCAACCTAAGACTTAAAAAAGGTTGCAAACCAGGACTAAAAATGATTTTTCTAACAGTGAAAAATGAAAGTTTACAACATCAAGAGAAAAAGAATATACTATGTTTGCAAATATTGTTGGTTTTTACTTTAAAAATGTATTTTAAACGGGTATTTTTGAAGTGGATAGCTCTAGATTGTAGATGATTAACAAAGTAGTTTTTTACAAATCAGACAATAATATCACTTTGATGAAAAATAATTGTATAACCTCAAAATTGTTGTTGAGCAAAGCACAATCAGTTTAAGCCAAACTAATGAATATTTACGAGGGAGGGAGTACATGCAAAATAAAATGTGTAAAAACAAAAAATGAAAAGCCGAAAGAGAAAAGTCATGAAAACATGTTTGTTCCGTGTACATATGTCTCGAATCAAACTTTTTAAATACTTTGAACATCAATATCTTATAAACATTTAGATTTTAAACTTTTATTCTAAATATCACATCCATATCTAAAAGAAAAGTCTGAATTATACCCTAAACTATTGGGTAAGTACAAATTATCCTCTAGATTCGAAATCAGACATCTTTCATCCTCAACTATTAATACCAGATGAAAACCCCTAACTAGATCTGGAGTGGTTTTGGTCCAACTTGATAGTCCAATCAGCATTTTTTTAAAAAAATCGATGGGATCCACCTGATAGATTCGCCCCCTCATCCCTTTCTCTCTCTTCTCCCTCACCTAGCTAAAGAGCACGGCAGTGGCAGAGGTGGTTGTAGCGGCAGCGAAGCAGACCTCTCACGTAGGCGACGACGAGTTGGTGGGGCGGAGGAGCTTGAGCGACGGAGGCGCTACGGCGCGGGCAGCGGCGAACCTCCGTGCAAGCGGCGACAAGGAGATGGGGCGAGAAGCTCGAGCGACGAAGGCGGCTGGGGGCAGCGAGCGGTGGAGGCGGCGCTGCATAGTGACGAGCGACGGAGGCGGCTCCTCATCGGCCTCCATCGGTGCGCACCTCCTCCGTGCCCTTCGATGGAGACAACAGAAAGGATGGAGACTATGGCTAGCTGGGGCAAACGATGGTGGTGCTCAGCCCGTGCATGGTGTGCAAGATCCTTCGACGCCGCTGCGTCGATCGCTCGAGCTCCTTCGCCACATTTGGGCATGCCTGCACATCTTCGATGCGGCTCCTCCTCGACCTCTAACGCGAGGAGGCTCGCAGCAGCCGGTGTGTGCTACCTCCTTGTCCTTCGCTGGTGCCGAGAGAGGGCGAGGTGAGAGAGAGAGAAGGGGAAAAGAGATAGAGAGTAGAGAGAATCTGACAGGTGAAGTCCCACTGATTTTCTTTTAAAAAATTGCCGACTGGATTGCTACGTAGGACCAAAACCAGCCGCAAAGCTGCTTAGGAGGGTGTTTCATCTGGTATTAATAGTTAAGAGTGAAAAATGTCTGATTTTTAAGACTTAGGAGTAATTCGTACTTACCTAATATCCAATAGATTAGGGGTGTAATTTAGACTTTTTCCTATCGCAAATAGGTGTCTTTCGTGAATAGAGGGAGTAACTAGATAAAATTTTATTCATAATATTAAACAAGGAATTGAAAAATGTGTGGCAAGACTCCTGCTTGTTTTATTTTGGAAATTGGTATGGGTTAATCCATTCGGCGTAACATTGTTTTAAGTGTTTGATTACTCCTATCTAAAACTCAACCGGTGGAAAAAAGGCCGCCCCATGGCTTTTCAAGCTAAGAAAAATCTGGTTGAGAAATTTCATGAACCTTAGTCTTTTATTATCACACGGATCCGTCTATAGTTCGGGCCTTAATCCATGATTTGAGGTCTCTGCCCTGTTCACGAGGGCCTACTTATCTACATTGTTTTTTAACACGTACTTTAACTAAAGGATCAACAAGGAAACCAACTCTAAAAATTCGATCACGAGAAGGATCGAACCCACTCCTACGTAATCTATACATTCCTAACACCTTCAAATTACAGTCAAAACGCTAGTGATATTTCCTAATGGCCCAACTAGTCGGCACAGGTCAACCATTTGGCACCGTATGTATCTTCAATATCTTATTTAGAGAAAACAAAAAAAATTGATCTTCAACCGTTCTTTCAAAACTCTTTAAAAAATTATCAACGCTAAAAAAAATCCCCACTACGCATATATTAGCGACGACAAACCTTCCTTAATCCTTTCTAGATCTCTTTCCCGTGATATCTTCCCGTGATTTTTTTCCCGTCCCGGACACCTCCGCCTAATTTTGATGATGTGACCTATTTTGAATTATTAAAAATAATTTTTAATATTCTGTTGTGAAATGATATTTTTTTAAAAAAAATTTTAATATAGTCTCCAATACCTTATTTTGAGAAAGAAATTTTTAGTTGCCTTTTTGAGAGTTGCTCTCACCTCCAAATTCCAATTAGTAACGGAAAGAGAGAAAAGGTAGTACAAATTACAAAAGCAATAGCACTTGGAGAGAAAAAGAAGGGGAGAAAAAGTAAAACACGTCCACCTAGTGCTTAACCCCATCGTATCAGTGCCTGGATTCAAGATGGCAAGGAGTACGTCCCCGCTACAGCTAACCCATACCCATATCCGTAAAAATAAAACATGTCTATTAGAAACCCCATACTTACTGACGAGTATAAATTTACACTCATATCGTGCCCATACGGGTAACGGGTACCCGTGGGTTGTCCGTGCCCGACAAAATTGCAGGCTAAAATAGGAATAGACAACAACAGTAATACATACCCAATTGATTATAACAAGGCAACAACAATTAGCAACAAAATATTTCATAGTAAACTATCACCAATTAGGTGAACACAAGTACCAGAGAACAATTCTTAGCACATTTGCTATCTATACATGCATACAGCATAGTTCGAACTGCATAAAGATTCATGCAAATAGAGAATCAACCTGGTGGATGGGGAAAAGAGGAAGCAAGTGAGCGGCTATAGGGTTCCAATCCTATTTATATATGTCGTTTTTGGCTGAGCTAAATGTATTACTTAGACCATATTACACAAGATACAATATTAGAGCTGGGTAAAATAAACCCATGGGTTTACGGGTATGGGTACTCTACAAACGTACTCATACCCACAAACCCAATGGATTTGAGTTTGTTTCCATTAACAAATCCATGGACATAAATATGTCTATGTCCTAATGAGGTAAAAACCAATTACGTTTTGATTTCGGGTATCCATCGCCATCTTTAGCATGGATGCATAACACATACAAGACCCCGTCCCATGCTGTGCTACTAGTGCTGCGCCCTTTTGCTCCTGTTGTCTTCTCCGCTCCAGTCTCCTCTCCCCCAAATCCCCCTCCTTTTCTTGGTGCTGCTGCTGCACGAAGCCACGAGCGCCTCCCCACCTCGCCACCTCGGGATCGCCTCCAAGATCCGATTTTGATCGCCCCGCCGACGAATTCAAACCCCTTCTCGTCGAGACCCGCCTCGCAGTACCTGCTCACCGGTGCTCGATTTGTTTGTAATCTACTGATCCTGGTACTTGGCTCCGTAGACATATCTTGATCTTATTATGATTCTTATAACCGTTTTAATCTGCTATATTGGTTGTGGCTTGTAGTTAGGGGAATAGGGGATCGTATTAGAACAGTGAAAGTTTGGAAAATTTTCCATGGTTAGTGCCTGCTTACCAATCAAGGAGGCAAGCCTGTTGTTTTCTTGATAGGACACTAACTATCGGTTCTTGCTTCTGAACTGTGTTTGAGTTTCATCAAGGATACATGTTTTTTGTTTGTATTTAATGAAGTCGATGCTATTCAACAGTAACTTGAACACTTATCCACTTATCTAATCTCGTGTAGAACCGGCCCTGGGAATTAGTTTTCGCACGAGAACATTATATTTGATTTATAGTTGAAGGTAGCTCAAATGAATTGGGTCTACCAGTACCACCAAACAGATGACATGCTTGAAGTTGTATATACTTAGCACTGTCTTTTCTCTATCCTTCTGTTGCTATTTTGACGTGTTGATAACATATTCACAATCAGCAGGATTGCAGGAATATAACAAAATTTAAGCACTGAGCAGCAGTATGCCTTGGACCCCCTTGTACTCGACTTATTACAGCAGCCGAAAGTCTGTTCACCTTGTTGTGTTTTTCCGTGTGATTGTGTATGTCTCTTGATCTCCTGAAATCTTTCGTATTCATGATCATAGAATCTCATAATTTACACTGAATTTTCAACTTTGCATGCATTGCAGGTGAGGCGGTCACATTTACAGGAGCATCGTTTCCCTTTGTGGTTCTTTGTTCTTGACGACATTGGGTGTGTAAAGCTTGAGAATGTATGTTAAGGTTGAACTTAAGAGATTCCGCATTGTGAAGGAGGTGGGAACAATAGTAATGAATGTTAGGATCTTTGCTTATTACCAGTTGATGCAAGTGTGCCAGGTGAGATATTTATTTGTTGACCTAAAGAATCATGTTTCCAAAATGAATTATAGCTGTTGCTAAACGAACAAAGAGAATCAGTTGTCATTTTTCATGGAAAAACTCTTGGTAATTTGTTTGGGATTTTCACAATAATCTCGAATAGTGAAAATTACCATCCATCAATTATCTACACCTATGGAACTGTTTGAGATCTTTCAATTATAGAATAACTAATTAATTTAGTCGGGTTTTGGAATGCATATTGTGTATGATGATCTTCCGGTCATGTTCTCATTGTTAACTTGTAATCCTGGACTGCGTAGTGCTATTCAGATGAAATTTAAAATGATATATTAAGATATACTAGTCATGATGAGGGGTTTCAGCCTCTTCCCTTCCCTGTCCGTCCCCCACTGACCCTGATATTCTTGAGTTATGCTAGAAAGTTTTGATTGATCAACCATTCTTTCTTTTTATGAAATTCAACAGTGTTATTGATCAATGATTACCTCTTTTTTGAGGGGGATAAATGATTACTTGATTACCATAAATAGATATTGATATTTTGTTGTTTTGTCCTCAAGACTTATTACATGATTTGTTTATGCATATCTGAATCAAATATATATACTTATCAGTTCAATTTATGTTTTTTATTATATATTTATTCAATTATTCGGACATCTTTGTATACCTTATTTTACTATGTGTCTCTTCTGTATTTTTAACATCATCTTCTAAATTGCAGGCTGAGTACTTCCGTCAATTGCTTAAGCCTGTCACGTAGTCCAAATACAGGAGTCGAGATTAGTCATTTTATCTGCTATTTATCTTTCGTCTGTTATAAATTCGCAACAACAAAATCAGTGCATTCATGATGGCTACCTTGTGGTAGGGACATATTTAGTCTCTTGTTGTTGCGAGCCGCAAACATATTGTAGAATTCTCATTGTTTTTTGGTAGTGTAGCTACTACATCAGATCAGGTAGAGGTCTATACTTAAGTGCATTCTGTCCAGTATCAGCCATTGACTCATGCAGAGGGATCCAACAGCATTCACTGGGAACCCCTCCTTTGCTTATGAACATGAAGCAGATGGTTGTATCGCAAATGGACCCTTGGGTGGTCAATGCAACTACAGGGTTCCTGTTTCACCTGTCTTTGGTGCCCCTTCAGGCATGACCAGTCCTCAACTCCGAACCTCACTCGGTGGATTTGAGTTTCAGCCTTCCAAGGTATGCCCCAAAACCTTCATCATCTTTGATCAAACTGATGACAAAGGGCGCATAATGTGCCATCCTGCATTGGTGAGCAAGCTAAACCCTGCAGCCGCCAATGCTTTCCCTTCCTATCCCGAGGCAATTTGCAGAAGCTCTGGCCAAGATAACGGAAACCTGGAAGAAATGTACTCATCTTTCAAGGAGGATACAAGAGAGATTGATGCACTGCTAAGCTCTGATGAAGAAAGCGATGAAGATGATGTCAAGAGTACCGGGCGTACTCCGGACCACTTCGAGAGTGGTTCCCTTGATTCAACTTCACCACCCAGGTCTAAGAAAATGCATCATTCTTCTAGCCAGAGTTCAGTTTTCCATGGATCCATGGACAGTGTTACTCATGAGAGGATGAGAAACATGATAACAGTTCTTAGGGGAATAATCCCTGGTGGAGACCAATTGGATACAGCCTCTGTCATAGAAGAAGCTGTTAGATACCTGAAGTTTCTCAAGATGGAGGCGAAGAAACTTGGCGTGGAGGTTTCGGATAAATAGAACTGGCAACTGGTACAGTGGTGATACTAAAGCTCACACATAAATAAAATCTGAAGGCATCAATGTGTGTATATATGGTCTTTGGTAAGGCCCTTATCATCATCGTCACTTGATTGACTTTGTGTGGGTGTGGAAGGCCACGCTAGCCAGCTTTTGCTTCTTTCTTCAGGCCTCAAAAGAGGTATTGTTCGTGGGATTCTGATGCTTGATGTCTGGTAGCATGGTGTTGCTGCGCTGTGAGCTTTCCCTCCCTCATCATGGTGTGGTACTGTGGTTAGATCGTCAGACGAAGTTCTGGATGATGCATTATGTTTTCAGGCTTACCTTTGCCTTTTGTGACTTAAGCACGGCAGCTCTACCTATTCTATGGTGAAACTTTTCTGGCGGAAACACCCAGATCACTCTGCTTCTCTCTTCTTCAAGCTCCGCTTTTATTTGTTGCACTACTTAAATTATGTACATACTTGGCTAGTTAAATTGTTAGTATTGTGTACCGAACAAGATCAATGTCATCGTAAACTAAATTACGATATGAAATAATGTACTTTGGACTTGTCATATTTGTCAAGAGGAATCTCTCATTTTATTTGCTTTGGAGATGATCATGATGATGATGATGATGATGGTTCTCACCTTCGAATTAAGCAAAGAGATGATTGTGATGATGGTGTCCAAGAGATAGCACGACATTTGTGCATTCATTTATTCCCTGTGCTTTTTCTGAAAGACATGAAAGCGAATCGGGCATTGAGGCAAACGTGCAATCTTTTGCAAAGGCCAATTATGCTGGACTAAAGGTTGGTGTTTCCCATGCTTTTGCCTTCAGTTGGCTTGGCAATTGAAATGGAAGAAGTTTGTTCAACACTGCCATGCCGAAAATATTCTTATCGTATATCCGTATATGCGGTATGCATAATGGTATATGTTCACTAACCCAAAAAAGATGGATGTATGTGTTCCTAAAATAGTGGATATAGCTCCTATCAAAAGGAAAAAAAAGTGGATACAACTTTCATATGATCTAAAAGTAGCCCGCGTATTAATGCGGGCATGTATTATTATATTATTATAGATTGCGTTTGAAAACACAAATATCAAACGAATGACACCTGCAATGTTTCAAAAGAACTATTTTTCCAAAATTTTCTTCATCAGCATCGCTTAAATATTTTTTTTCAAACTATTTGTTAGCTTTTAAAATATGTAATATTTAATACATCCCTATAAACAGTTATTTATGTTCATTGTGAAGTTAGATTTAGTTTGTTTGGAAAACATGTCTGTCAGTGTGATGGACAATGCATATCTTCTATACATGGGTTAATGAAATACGATAATACTATATAGTTAATAGTATACAAGAATGTATCCTTTAATTAAAAAAATACGGCTGATAAAAAATTATCTTTCCAGAATAGAAGGTGTTAGAGTCTTAGTCCAGGAAGATAAGATTTTCTTAGACCCGTATTCTGTTTTATCTCCTTGAGTTCTACTTGGAGAGAAAGATAATCTCTCTTATATAAACAAGGTCCTCACGTTTAGGAGGGACATCAAGTTACAAGCCATAGCCAAAGCCACGTCCGAAAGCAATCTAGAGAAAGTCAGCGTTGTATTCGCCGAATAGATCTCGTCGGGCCGTTCCAGACAGCCTCTAGTTAGCCGATTCATCCAAGTGTTCTATTTCCTATTGTACTTTGAGTGATATTCCAATCCACAGTACATATAAACTGGAGTAGAGTTATTACTCATCTTGAGGGCCTGAACCAGTATAAATCATTATTTTTTTGTCTACTTGACCTATTCTTGTGTATACCCTAGTTCCAACGATCTTCATACTCTACAAATACCGTGGTCGGTGTATAGCCCTATAAATACCATGGTCGATGTATAGCCCATCAACAATGTCTAGCAAATTAGATGTAAATTAAAAGTATGGTGTTTTGTCTTGCTGAATTAAATATTTAGTGGCTATTTTTGACAAATCCCAAAGAACTATTATTATTATTAATGATAAATATGTTTTATTTGTACCATCAAGTCAAGTTAGTTCTCCATCTAGTTGGTTTAGATTGACGCAAGTTATTACGTACTTATATATAAATTAACACAGACATATCATAGATCTCGCTTCCTTCTTATATGTATGATCTATACTATGAAAAAACCTAGTTAACATGAATCTAAAAAATTAAATTTAATAGTAACAAATATAACTTTTCAACCAACTATATACTACTAAGGATACTACTACCTTAGTGTGGCTTATATACAATAATATATAACCTTAGTGTGGCTTATGTGCAATAATATATAACAGATGTAAGGCCATTAATATCTAAGCATTTAAAATTTATTATGAAAGTGGAACATGCAATTGTTGGTTCAATTTTAGTTAAAAGTAAGAACCAATTTATTTACGAACTTATTACATTTTCTTCAAATAGTTCAATTTAGTCCCTATTGACATTTTCTATTTTCTGTTTTATTTTATACCAGTTCAAACTATAGACGTTATGGATCTTTAAATTGTTGGTTTAATTATGAATACAACAATAGTTTGATTAGAAATCAGATGTGTATCTTGAAAATTATACATGTTTTTATATTTTGATTATCTCTTGCTATAAAAAATAGGCAGCGGTAGAGTAGAGAGCTCAAGCTGAGTGAGGATATAGATGTAATATATGGCGGCTTAAGATTTTTTAAAAGTATATTAATTGGTTAAAATAATGGATCCATGTAAGATGTTTTTCTTATAACTTCTAAGGTTTTATTTTTATTTAAGACGAGTTTCCTACATAGGATATACATTGATTTAAGGTAATATAATACTGTTAACAACCAAATTTGGTAACATCGGCGGGAGCCGTGGTTATTGGGGGAAGAGAGCATGTGCGCCAAGTCCTAAACCGAATCAGCTAAGGTGTTAATCGGCTAAGATTGAATCAGACAAGAACAGCCGATGAAGCCGATTCTGATTAGGATAGCCGATGAAGCCAATTCTAGCGAGAAGATGTTGGAGTCATCATCAGATTCGGTTTCAAGTGCTTCACGGATGTTGCCATACATGGATAAAGTCCTGAAAAGGTAATTGTATCTATTAATTAAGATATTTTGTGTGGTTTCCTTGTAAATTACATCAGCAAGAGTCTGTTTTAGATAATTGTCGTAATTTGAATAGTATTAGAGATAAAAGTCGTGTATGATAAGGACTATGTTTTGTAATTGGGTATAAACATGACCCAAGACCCTGTAATTATCATCAACAATCAGATTAATACAATTTTTGGCGCATCGTCACCTTTTTCTTTTAGTTAATTTTGACATGTTCTTGCTTTGCGTTGGGCTGCATCGGGTTTCGATCTCCGACAAGAGGTAATCTATTGAGTTATCATATGCATTATATAACCTAGACCAATGTCGCTATCTAATTTCAATCAGCTTGTATCTATTGTTAGATAACAACCAGTGAAATTAGATGTCAAGGTTGGTTTAGATTATATAATGTATCTACCATCTCGAAAGGCTTCTGTCGTCATGTTTAGATCTTGTATTTCTCTTTATGCTTAATGATACATCGGTTGGGTCTGATCTATTAAGTAATACTTAGAACTATAAAGATCTATCTTGCTTATAGTTGCTATTGGAGATAGTATTGGGGTTTCAGCCGATCTTATCTGATTTAACCTATCTTGTTTGTTTTATTCTTACTTGATATGTTAAATCTGCCCTTTATATCTAGATCTCATCATGCTAAATATGTTAAGCTTGTTATCAATATGTTAAGTAACTTTAACATTTGACTGCTGCTTGTTTAATGTATTTAGTTTATTATGATATCTGAATATACAGCAGTATCAGAGTACTAGCCGATACATGTTAGATTAATCTCTTTGGCTATGCTGTAAACAAGTATAATCCTTGTCTTATAGTATTTTTAGATCTAAGTGACATATACTGTCTCGGTACACTACCGATCTATCCCAGTCACTTGGTTTAAATATGCTTTAAAATTTGTATTGCATTCTGTTAACATCTACAGCCGATCGGACGAATCTAGTTGCTGCCGATTCAATGCATGTTGCATCAGCACAATGCCAAACGATACGTCATCGGCCACCAGCCGATCGGCTATCGATCTAACATTGTTTTCTCCTTTTAGTTTCTTGTTGGTTACAGGATCAAACCAACTGGTGTGCTTACAAACCTCAAGTAATAGATTTGGACCTGCATTAGAGTAAAACAAATCTCTCAGGCAAGTGTGTGAGAAATTTTCTCATCAGCAAATACTTATTATCATTATTTTATAATATTTTATTCTTTTCTATTTGGTTACCATGTAAAGGATTAGTGTCTATGTTCAACTGATGTATAACATAGAGGTAACATGGATCTTTAATTGTTTATTTGATTATAAATAAAATAAAAATTGAAATAAACTAAAAATCAGATATAACTTAAAAATTATAACCAATTAGCTTTCTAATTATTGATTATTTTTATTAATTATTTAAAATTAGAAGATGAAAAAATTAAATGAGAAAGGAGAGGAAGACAAAGTTGAAGAGGAGAGAGCTATAATTAAGAAATTTTATAGGTTATAGTGTTTTAGTTGTTATTACTTTATTAACTAAAAATAAAATAAAATCTTTATTAATTTATTAAAATCTATCTTTTTACTCGTCTTTTCCTACATTATATCATAATAGATATTAAAAATATAAATACTATATATATAATAATGTTATCTTGACTTATTATATTGTTGGAATGGGGGGAGTAATTTTTTTAACATTATTAGGTTCATTTTACATTTATTCTAATTTAATATTATTACCAAGTTATATACGATGATAAAATCTATATAATTGTTCTTTATAATTTTATAATTGTTTGATTGGCACGCAAAAGTCATAATCCAGTGGGTATAAGTCTTTAAATATAAAATAATTTAAAAACATAATCAGATCAAGTATTAGTTATATGATTTGCTTAATTGTTTAACATAAAAATTTTGCTTTTCTAACTAATAAAACATGAAAAAAGAAGAAATACGTATGTTTTTTCTAAGAAAAAGCAACGTACTTGCTTACGGGCCCATGTGGGCCGAGGTTTAGGATGTGATTTTCTAAAAGATAAATCTAAAAATCAATGGTTAGACTTATTTTACCAAATTTTTAAGATGTTAATTTATTAGAGTACGTGACGGTTTAGGATCGTCTGTACTAAGTTTAATGGATTTTCAAGAAGTATATAATAGATTTCTTGTTTCAAGTGTTATTTTGAACTTTTTGTCGAGTAAGTGTGCATAATATTCTTTTTCCTTAAAATGAGGTTTAATTTTTTTGTTAAGCTTATTTGTCATACAAGGAAGCCATTGTTATCAATTTATAATAGTGGTGCTAATTCAATGAACGGATGGTTAGACTATGCGAAAAGAGAAAATCCGTTGTATGTCTCTAAAATTTTAGTCGATCCATTCCTGGAGTTTTGCTCACTCTTGTATAGCCTTGAATTTTGATTTGAGTAAATTATATTTTGCATTTGGTAAAACTCACATAGTTTCGCTTTGCACAGGGTTTAGTACACATTTTTACTTTGCACCGAGGTATATCAAAATATTTCTTTGATTTTGCACTAGATTGTGTTATGTAACTGAAGAAAAATCTTATAAATCACGAGCGTAACTTATGATTTTTTTGAATTTATACCACATTTCACAAAGTTTCATCCATATTTTATAAAATTGTATAAAACTTCAATAGGTTTGATGCTTTATCTGGTGTTAATTGAAATTTATTTGAAGCAACATGGTGTAAACTAAAAGTATGTGCTATCCCGGTGTAAAATAAAACTAGGTGCGCTTTACCTGGTGCAAATTACAATTTACTCTTTTGATTTTGATCCTATCCATACCATTTCCGTAAATTAACCATTAGTTCACCATCTAATATGTGAAAAAGTCAGTTTTACTTTTGGACATGGAAGGAACATAGAAATTTATTGGAATTCGCCGTTGGAAATATTTATGACAATTTGTTGTGTGACTAATATTATTTTATTGTATGAGGGATTATTATATGTGGAAAAATTATGTATTCAAAAAATACATGTGTGGCATTTTTCAAGATTTAGTTTCTATTAGAAAACATATCTATTTAATAAACCAAATATAAATAAGATCTACAGACGTACAAAATCTACAATATCTATATCAGGTTATATCAGGTGTTGAAGACATCATGTACCACTGCATACCTGCGTCAACCAGAAATATAAGAGTGAGGCACGCGTGTCGCATCCTCAAGCGTTCGTTCATTGCCCAGTATCCCATCAGCTGTGCGGGAGGCTGGTCCGTGGATCCATGGCAACCAAACGGATGCATCCTCAACCTCAGCATCCTCTGATAGTAGCTACGAGAGAACTGTCACATCTGCATGGCATGCCAAAAGAGACATTGACAAGACTAAACATATTGATTTCGTCGGAGCAGACCCCGCTAGTGTATACATATATCGACACTTTAGACTCCCTTTCGTCTATAAAAGTAGGATCCATGCCAACAAAGAAGAGGTCCGATTCTGGAGAAGTTAGAACTCATATAAGTCTCATATTTCATTATAACTCTGGTTCTATATTCATAGTCAACATACACACATAAGTAAGGTGTTACGCATTCGTGCAACCCAAACCTGTATATAAATTCTCATGTCTATCTTTTTAACTCCAAGGATGACCCGAACTTAACTCGTCCCCAGCCAAATCTTCAAAAGGGAAGTGCTCGCTTCTCCATCTTGAAAGTCACGTATTTCGACAGCCTCCAACGCTACAAGCTAATATGTAGGGCCATAATATTTTGAATATGCCAATATATGCTTAATTAAATAACTATGTTATAAACTTATATTTTTATTTTGTTTTTATCTCTTATAATATTTATTGCAATTTATCCAAGCATACTTTAAAGATTCTATATTCCTTTCATAACTATGGACAAATTTTATCTTTTCATAGCTATTAAATAGTCAACTAAAGGACAACTGACGAAATGGGCATAAAATGGGTCAAAACCAAATTCGAGGATATAAAGCGAGCAAGCAAAACTCGGTAACATATAATATATCTTGAAATTTGAAAGTCATACAAGAAATTTTCTCATCGAAAATGAGGCAACACTACGCTCTTGTTTTGTACGCCCTGCTTCGAGTTAGCTGAGAAATAGGTTCGCTATGTTTTTAGTTTTCTCATCACCTCCTCATCTTTCTTTACCCATTTCATTTCGGTTTACTATCTCACAAGGGCTTAAGCTCGCTGCAAACTCATGATTGACGGTGACATTTATAATTTTGAGTTGGTGTGAGGACCAACAGGATGTTTTTTATTTTTTATTTTATTTATTAAAATATTTAAAAATAATTTTCATTTGACACATTTACAAAACTAGTTGCCCATCGTCCTGGGAGAATAATTTTTAAAAATCACTCTCTTAGAGGACGATTTATCCGACGTAGCAGTCAGTCGTTTGCCCTTGCCTAACGACCAGCCACCGAGGGCGACGAAAATTTGCAGGCGACCCCCTTGTCGCCCTTTCAACGGGTAATTTTTGGTTGTAAGGGGTCGCTTGCAAAAAGTCACTCGTATAGTAGAAAATCGCTCTCAGAAGGGCTACAAGAGAGCCGCCTGCAAAAAGGCTGCATGGATGGTTTTTGCAAGTGGCCCTCTTGCAGGCCTCCTAGATGACGATTTTCTATTATGCGGGGTAGATTTTTTGAAGGTGGCCTCTCGCACAGTGAAAAAACGTCCTCCAGAAGGATGGCAAGGGGGCCACCTGTAAAAATGTCCATCCTTCGGTGGTCGGCCTGTTAACGACCAAATTTGGCAAGTCATGAATCGTATTTGGAATCAAGACCGAGGCAGATTTGGAGGAGACCGTGATCTTTGAAAACAGAGTACTCACCAGTTGCAAGCTGAATCGGCTAAGGAGTTTATCAGCTGATACCAGATCGGCTAAAGTGTTCAATCGGCTGACACCGAATCGAATAAGGTAAGCCGATGTAGCCGATTCTAGTAAAAGGACATTGGAATCATTGATGATTCAGGTTGAAGCGTTTCATAAGGATTGTCATATGTGGATAAAGTCCAAAAAGGCAATTGTATCTATTAATTAGGTTATTTTAAGTATATTCCTTATAGATTATGTCGGTAAGAGTCCACCTAAGGGACTTGTCCGTATTTTGAGTTGTAATAGAGATAAGAAGCGTGTCCGACAAGGACATATTGTATAATTTGGTATAAATATAACCCAAGACCATGTAATCAAACAACAATCAGTTCAATAACACCTTCGATGCATCGCCACCTTTTTACTTTCGTTTGTTTCGACGAGTTCTTGCTTTCGAGTTGGGCTGCATCGGGTTCGATCTCTGACGAGAGGTAAAGCTTGTTATGACGGTTTGTGCTCTCAGGATTAATGCTTACATCTTTATGACACTCTAATCCTGTTTACGTAAATCGTCGAGTTATCATATATGCTATATAATCTAGATCAATATTGTTGTCTAACCCTAATCGGCTAACATCTGTTACTAGACAACAGCTGATAGGGTTAGATATCAATGTCGACCTAGATTATATAATGTACCCATCATCTTGAAAGGCTTTCATCGACTTGTTGAGATCTTATGCTTCTATTTATGATTAGTGTCGCATCGGTTGAGTCTGACCTACTAAGCATTATCTAGAATCATAATATCTATCTTGTCCGATGATTGCTATTAGAGCTAGTATCGGGGTTTCGGCCGATCTTATCTGGTTTAGCTATCCTGTTTTGTACATGTTTACTTGATATGCTAAATTTGTCCTTTATATTAAGATCTCACTGTGATAAAATATATTAAGCTTGTTATTAATTTGCTAGGTCATCATAACACTTGATTGATTCTTGTTTGATATATTTAATATATATTGATATCTTAGTATAAAGTGGTGGTATCAGAGTATTAGCCGATACATGTTATATTTATGACATTGGCTATGCTATAAATATATATAATCTTTATCAAAGTACTTTTAGACATAAGTGATTTATACTATCTCGGCACACTACCGATCTATCCTAGTCAGTTGGTTTAAGCATATTTTAAGACATAGATTACATATTATTGATATCTACAGTCGATCGAGTAGATTTAATTTTCTCTATGCTTTATTCTTTATTGTCGATCCTGTGCATATCGCATCAGCTCAATATTGAACAATACGTCATCGGCTATACCCGATCGGCTATCGTCTTCGGATTTAACTCTGTTTTCTTTCTTTAATTTTTTGTTGGTTGTAGAATCAAACTAACTGGCACACCCTTGAACCTCAAAAGCAAGATTACGGACCTGCACTAGAGTTAAGCAGATTTCTCAGGCCAATGTATGTTTTTCTCATCGACATAACCGTTAGGCGATGGTCAACGACCGTCTGTCACGTCAGATAAATCGCTCTTTGGGAGAACAATTCTCAGAGAGCGTTGAACGGCGAGATTTGTAAATTTTCCAAATGAAAAATTATTTTTTAAATATTTTAATAAATAAAACTAAAAATAAAAAAATTCACCAGCAGGTCTACTCTTCAGCTTCCTATGGCCTTCTACACGACGAGCAAGCCCATCATCCTCCCATTATCGCAGTATAACCTGTCATATTTATGGCCCACTTTCGTGTCAGAGAAGTTCAGAAAGTGGCCTCCGGTCCAAATTGAAAAGCCTGAACTTTTACCCCAAAAAAGGGAATAAAAAGGCTGCGCCTACAAATAGCTTTCCTGTAATTAATTAGAGTATACAAATTTTATGCGTAACATTTCCCTGTATTTTATCTCTCTGGATAAAAACACACCTCGGTAGACGGGTAGTAATGGCATGGCTCAGACTGAAGGATGCCGATGGCATTGATAGAACTGCAGTGAATACGAAGCGAGCAACAGGATAGAGAAAGTAACTCAGAAGTCGTTTGTGCATGTTATTGCGGAGAAAGTTTACGAGAGGTAGCCAAATCGTCGTCTAAGAGACCTGGCGAAATAGCAGATTACAGATACTGGCCCTGTTTTGATCACTCTAGCTCGGCTAGAGGTTAGAGCTAGTTTCTAACTCTAAATTAGTCAAAACTAGCTCTAGCCAAAGAGATGTTTGGATGCAAGGGCTAGTTTGACAATAAATAATCATCCATTGGTTGGCTCCCTTCTCTCTCTCTTCCCCATTGGTGGCTCCCTCCCCTCTCTCTTTCTTTCTCCAAACTAACCCAAATAATCACCCCTGAGGGATAGTTTTTTGGGGGCATTCAAAAACTAACTCTAACCCTCCTGTTTGGATATTTTTGGGTTAGTTTGGCTCAAACTAGCTCAAACTAGCTCTAACCCTTGGATCCAAACAGCCACTATTTGAAGAAGGTGCACCGAGGTGTTCTTTTCTAAACATACTGATTTTCTCTTAATTGTTGTTAACACGTTTTTTAAACTATTAAACAAGTATATCTCATATAAAATTTTTTTATATAAAAGTTATTTTACAATATCAAATAAACCCATTTTTAAATTTATAGTAATTAAAAAGTAATTAATCATACGCTAATAGTTTTATTATTTTATATATGCTAATTTTATTTTTATGTTTATTAATTTCAAACAACACCTGGTCTCGACGTCTGGAGCTTCTCTAGTCCAAAGTTAAGGGGATTTACCAAGAATTTCTCAGAACAACAATGCGACGTAGTAGATGGATTTAAAGCCTGATAAGGTTGTTATGATATGACGTCAGGATCATGCAACTCTTGGGCTGGGAAGGAGGTTTTGAAAACTTCTTCTCGTACCAAAAAACGAAATATTTCCTTGGAATGATAATACTTGTTGATGTTTTGAAAAGAACACGGTCTTCAACTTTCACAACCATTTTATTATTATAATATATATATAATTTTATTGAAGTAATTTTTAAGATTAATCTACACATATGATTTTCATATTTTTAAGATAAAAATTTAAAAAATTATTTATAGTTAAAAATTTGAAAGTTTGACTTTACCCTTATCACCCGAAGTGAGTAGCTTATTACGTACAATTAAGTATTAGTTTAAAATATTTAAAAATAAATTAATATAATTTTTAAAACAAATTTTTATAGTTTTTTTAAAATACTCAACATTTAGCTGTCCGGGCTACACAAACTAGGTGCAATGTAATCAACTAAGCGATGCCAAGTTTGTCTGCTTGCGGATCTTCATTGTACAGAGATCAATACCCTTGGGTTTTCACTCAGTGTTGGAAGGTTCTGTTATATTGCCTATCCAAAACGAAAACTCAACAGTTTGAATTACAATTGCTACAACAAAGTTAATTAATATACATATTTGGGTACAGTACATAGGCAAATCTTGCACACATCTCCTTCCGGTAGATTTTAATACTGCAGTACAGAGCCCAAGCATGCAAATCCCCAGTTAATTACGGGAGAAATTTTCTTGTTCGTACGAATTTCCATCGCTCGCTACTGCTACCGTCCAAACACGATATATACACGCCGAATCTCTGAAAGGGAGGTGCCACCTATAAATGTGCAAAACCGTTGCTATCAAAAGGAGAAATTCACAAAGCGGTAACACTCAGGTCAGGAGACGCATTCTCGAGCCACAATCCAGCAGGATTAATGTTTGGTAATTGGTACTGGTCACTTCAAGGGATTCTTACTTACCGCATGTGCGTAAATATTGTTGCAGCTTCCAGGAAACATCACGTCCGACCACAATATCCTCAAAAGTCTGGTTCGCAAGATCTTGTCTTCCCCCTTTTTCCGTTCCTGATCCTGAAACAGAGCACGAAAGTCTACTGGACCTGGAGTAATTTCTCATGTATCCCTGCAAAACACGGTCATTCACTTTTTAGCCCTTTAATAAGCCGCAAACACAAAACCATCTTAACCAATTTATATGTCCAGAACTGCCCAAAACATCGGAGAGAGTTATCATAGAGATATGATTATTAAACCAATGTGACGAAGCTTTAGGTTTAGTTCTTCTTAGATTATTCATCGGACGGACTATTTGCTCCATGTTTTGAAAAGTACATTTTATAAAAAAAATTCTTCTACTTCATTACATAGAAAACTTATTTTAAGCTATTTGCTAACTTTGTTCGTCAAAAGTTTTATTTATCCAAATAATGAAGTAGAAAATCCGCAGCAACAATTCACTCAATACTCTGTTTCATGAAACACATGAAACAGTAGCAGGTGTGTTGACCTGATTTCTTTTTTTCTAATTTTCATATGGCTGTTGATTTTAATTACTTTTATAAGGGTATAAACTATGTAATTGTTCTGTAGTTGTATGCAAAAGTGAGGACCAGTAGTAGAAGCAATGATGGTCAGAGATGACAAGGGAATTCCTCGCCAGAGAATATATCCCCAAACCCGTCCCCACAAGTAAGAAATTTTTATGAGCCTGTCCCTGCCAACTACAGTGCGAGGGTATTTTTTCATCCCCCACCTCCACATAGGGAATTAATCACCACAGATCCTCCGTCCCCACTAAAAATCATTTACATCTTTAATCATATATGTAATTAATAAATAACATCCATACTTTATATTGATATATTAGCATATCTATCACTACTTAAAATGTTAACGTTAGTAATAGTAGTGTCCATTCCCACACCAACTCTACCATTAATTTAAACACTTCACAATCTATATTATCATACCACATTTCAACGAATCATTTCTCATTTTACTATTGGCTTTTTCTAAATTTTAAAATTAACTACTTATTCAATAAAAAATTATAATATTATTTGGATTAAGTGTTTATTGATTTAATAAAGTAAGAACTTAAATTTTTTAATGCATGAGCTCTAGGTTAGTTCTATTAACATAAAAAGTATTCGTCTAGTAATCATGGCTCGATTTAAACTCTTATGCATGTTAATCTGGTCTCCACAGGAAACCAGGACGGGGGACAGAGGATCATCTCCGCCCCCAGCCAGACCCAACGGAGACATGTTTCCCCCATTTCATTCTTATTAGAGAACTAATTGTAACTATCCTCATTCTCTAGTTCCCGATAAGAGAGTTCCCTACGGAGAACAAGGAACGGAGCCCTATTGCAATCCCTACTGACGGTAGTGTGATGGAGTTACAGGTGTATAACTATACTTAAATTAAATTATGATGTCTATGGATACTATATATACAATACATGAGTATACTTTCAATAGGATCTTACTGAGCTCAGCGATTTGCCGTTTACATCTATCTATTTGAGCTTGTGTTAGAGAGACACATTCACGAGTATGTAAGTGTGGTATGTATGCACATCTTCTATGTAATTGAAAAAGTCCAACAATGGATAAAACAAAAGTAAATATACTATGTGGATGGACTATGCCCGTCTAGGGTATTTGTATACGATGGACTATGCCCGTCTATGATATTTGTATAGTAGGAGGATCATCGGTACCAGGATATACGCGAGATTGAGGTAAAAGATACGGGAGACACGAATTTTTATATAGGTTCGGGTCCCTTAACTGACAGACAATAGCCTAACTTCTATTGGTCAAAAACGGTGTTCTCTTTAAATATCATATCACACGAGTACAATATTTGAGGTGATCTAATCTAGTCTTTATCGACTTGACAACATGAAGCTCTTGCACATAATTGACGGCTAGTGTAGTCTTTTTTCTCGAATATAAACTCGACGAGATTGAAGGTTAGCTCTAAATATCTCTTGTTGGTCTCTGTGGTTCTATAGTGTGTTTGCCTAGGCTTTGTGCCTTCATATATGTTGGCTGGTCTTGGTGCGTCTTTTTTTGTCTTGTATTTATATCTTCAGGTGTCCGTTTGTTAATTAAAACTAAAAAAATCAAGTATGGATATGATCTGAATATTCTTTGTCTTGTTCAAGTAAGACTTTGCTTTTTTATCCGGAATACCTTTCATATATGAGACTTGATTTCGTATAAGTCTTGCTATATGATGGGTCTCGCCGAGCCTAACATAAATATTAGGTATTACAAGTCTAAAAGATAAATAATAATTTTTTAAAGATCTATAATTATGTACATGACCAAGCTATATGTGTGCATGTGCCAAGCTGCATTTTTTGTGGGGAATGTCGTTTCATTACTCTAAATAATAATTTTTTAAAGATCTATAATTATGTACATGACCAAGCTATATGTGTGCATGTGCCAAGCTGCATTTTTTGTGGGGAATGTCGTTTCATTACTCAGCCACTTCTTATAAGAGTAAGGATATGAAAATCTTGGAATCAAAATTAGCTTGGTTAATAATTTAAAATACTGTCATAGCAGTATAAAACCCTCTTAACCGATTAGGGTGAAGTGAATTAGAGGTCTATAAGTGTACGTATTTGCTTTGCAGGAGAAATATATAAATAACATATAAAAACGAGCATATCCAACTGTCCTTTCACCATGAAAATACGTGTTCACCCATATATTCTCTAGTACATGTCATTAGCTTTTTATATTTCGGAGGAATCTTCACGGACACTTAATTAATGACGCGGAGCCCACTAATCTTCAATCAGAAGATCCAGTCATCCAATGCATGCGCATGCGTAGTGCATTTCAAGCTTTGAGAAAAAGAATGATGAGTTATAGGCCAGTTATGTGAATAAGAAAGACAATAAAATAAAAAATGAAAGACGTTAACTCTTATATAAGAGCTAGCTATATAATTTAGCTATATATATATATTTATTTCAAGATAAAAAATATTAAATGCATAAGTGAGAAAGAGAGAAGAAGGAAAAAAATAAAGACAAGCTTATAGATAATTACTCCTTTTGTCCCAAAATATTACACAACCATCACAAACACAAATACCAAAAAATAATGATAATTATTTTCGCGAATAAATACCATGCATGCACCAATAGGATTAGATATTTTAAGTATGGAGGATTTAAAAACTTTGAATTTAAGGAAATGAAGGTGCTAATTAATGTAATTACATGTATGCCCATCTTATATTTTCAAACATCGAAAAAAGTTGTTATGCTTTATAAGGTATATATATATATATGAAGTATATATGTTGGTTTTAACATAGGTTTATAGCTAGAAGTGAACTCTATTACACCCTTCATTCAATCACAATCTTTTTTTTTCATAATATAATATAAGATGTGCATGCATGCATACATTAACTAGCCCATCTTCTTTCTCTAAATTCGTTTTATTTTAAATCCTCTACCATCAAATCCCCAACCACAATACTTGCATGCATCGAGACAGTGGGGATACTCTAGCTTGGCTAGAGGTTAGAGTTAGTTTTTAACTCTAAACTAGCTCTAAACTAACTCTAGCTAAAGAGGTGTTTGGATGTCATGGTTAGATTAACAATAAATACACTTTTTCAATCATATGGCTCATTTAAACTATGTGTGCAGCCGGATTTGATGTGGCCGGCTCTTGTGTGGCCTCCTCCCACACTCATATGATACAAAAAAAACATATTTACAAATCAAGCATCCAAAATACGATAAATTAAAATTTGTCCATACAAATGAGATGTCCCACACAAACATAAAAGATAGAAACTTTGTGGCGTAGTAATTTCTTCTCAACTCGATAAAAGGCCTGCAAAAATAAGCAGCAGCCTTACAGTTCATAAAACAAAGCATGAGCCAATTCTTCACGGAAGGTATTCATGTTGACATCTTCAACAATAGGTTCATCTTCTGGCCATACTGTTGACGAAGAACTAGGCAGTGGGTTATAATTTTCATCCGCGTCACAGGCATCAAACATCCTATCCGCAATTCTGCTTTGTCGAATAAAATTATGAAGAGCCATACAAGCATAGTTTGCTTGTCCTCCGGAAATCTTTGCATGTTCAACAAAATTCTAAATTTCATCTTCAACACTCCAAAAGATCGCTCTATGACATTCCTAACTTTGGCATATGCATGGTTGAAGGTTTCTTTCATACCTTGTGGAGGACGATTTTGCCATTGATCCACATGGTACCTTGTACACCTGTATGGTGAGAGGTAGCCCGGCCGGTTTGGGTACCCCGCATCAACCACATAATACTTCCCTACATATTTTGAAAAGGCACACAATGAGACTTACATTGATAAGTGTAATTGGAAAAAAATTATTGCAAGAGAGGTCAAATAGCAAACCTGGTGGTGGATGTGGAAATTTGTGATGATGGGTAGTCATGGCATCTTTGAAAACTCGCATGTCATGTGCTGAACCAGGCCATCCGACAACACAAAGGTAAATATCATGTCAAAATTGCAAAAAGCAAGCACATTTACGACGGTTTCGTTGTGCCTATTCAAGTATGGAACCCTCTTGCTTTTAGGCACCACAACCTTCACATGTGTCCCATCTATAGCTCCTATGCAGTCGTTGAAGTGTGGCCAAAATGTTGGATTTTCCAAGTTTGGGTGCACCTCTGAAAATGTTGGGTCCGGTGGTACAATGATGTCATGTGCTAACCTAAGGAGGCATGTCAACACTCGGTTAAATGTCCTGCTCACTGTCTCCATAGACCTCCTAAAACGGTTCTCAGCTTGTCTAACTGGCTGTGATGAACCAACAACCCATAAAAACATAGCAAGAGCCTCTACAGATGTCATTTTTGTAGTGGACTTCAACCCATATGATTGGACCAAAGTGTTATGTAACCTGTTAAATAGCGGTCTCTCTACCCTAAACATATTGTAGCATTGGGTATCTCGGGCTAGTGTTTGCTCCACCCATTCCAAACCAGAATCACCAGTGACCCTCCTAGGTAGTTTCACAAAGTAGTTATCAGAGTACATACCCAAGATAGGAACCAACTGCACGACCAAATTATGGGACTGCACGATATTGTTGCGGCACATAGAAATAATCTCATCCTCACTTGAGCTACCTCCATCTTTTTGTTCCTGATTCATGGGTCCATGATCTTCTTCCTGCTTGAAGCAATGGAAATAAATGAAATTAAACTCCAAGTCATTAGGTTCAAGACATAGCATAAAACATCACTCGACACAAATAATAGTTCAACACATAGCTTAAAACATAGATAATAGTTCAACACACGATAATAGGTTCAACACATAGATAAAGGTTTAACATCATAACACACACATGCAAATAAGATCCCAATCCATCCTAACTACTCCAAATTGTTGTCCCTGCACCATTTCTGGAAGTATCCAAGCCTCAGCTCTGGAGTTAGTGCGCCACAGAAGAACTCCCTTTGGTACTGAGATTCAAACATCTTCGACATAGCAAAGACAGAGTTCACGGTATTCTCAACGCCACACTCAAATGCCAGCTCCTGACACCTCTTGACAGAAAATGCAGCCTTGTCACTTGCACGTTTCTGTATTTCCAAAGTGTTCGTTGTGAGAGACTCATTTGTGCCCTTCACCACTCATTTGTGCACCATTGTACGTACCTGCTCTACGTTGCTCTACGCACAATTCTAACAAACAAGCATTATTTGCATCATTCCATTGAGCTCGACCGCCATGGCTCACCGGGTGACTGCCGAAGCTCGCTAACTCCTCCACATTGTCCTCCATTTCTTCATCCGCAGTGTCGAAGGGACCGACTGAGCCGGTTGCTTGCCCACGGCCGCCAGTCCTTGGTGGCCTCGATGCTCGAGAACGGGATGCTTGCCCATGGCCAGCACTCCTCGATGCCGTGTTCTGCCGCAGCACTCGCCGGACGGGCTGTCCTCCTTTTCCCCGACCGGTTGCGGCAGATGATGACTGGCCAAAGTGCAGCTGTCGGGCGAATGGTGGCGCCTCTCCCCCTCCGGCACGCGGTGGGCGATAGGGAGGGAGTCCGGAGCCCCTGACGCGGCCATGGTGGAGTGCGGCGTCGTCCTCCTGAAGAAAGGATCCGTACATTCCAAGCCCCGGGAAACCCTCCGCCACCGGCACTTGCGAGTTGAGGTCCAAACCGGCGCGGGCAGCAGGACCGTGGGTAGGGCCGTTCGCCGACGACTGTGAGCCCCACGCGTTCAAGTCAAAGCCGTCTCCGTCCATCAAACCTCGGCGCAGCACGGACCGGAGGCGCGCGGGTTGGCGAGGAGGAACCGGTGGCGCACGGGCTTGCGGAGCACGCCGGCGCGCCGGACTAGCGGAGCACGGAGGCGCGAGCTCGGACCGACGGCGCGTGCGCACGGCCGAGCTCGGACCGGCGACGTGCGCCCGGCGGAGCACGAACCGGCGACGGCGTGCGGACGGCGGAGGCGCGGAGCTCGGACCGGCGACGGCGTGCGCACGGCCGGAGCTCGGACCGGCCACGCGCGCCCAAGCGAGGCACGGACCGGCGCGAGCGTGCGGACGGGCGGAGCGCGGAGCTCGGCCGGCGGCAGCGTGCGCACGGCCGGAGCTCGGACCGGCCACACGCGCCCGGGCGGAGCACGGACCGGCGGACGGGCGGAGGCGCGGAGCTCGGACCGCGACGGCGTGCGCACGGCCGGAGCTCGGACCGTCCACGCGCGCCCAGGCGGAGCACGGACGGGCGACGGCGTGGCGGCGGGCGGAGGCGCGGAGCTCGGACCGACGGCGGCGTGCGCACGGCCGAGCTCTGACCGCGGCGCGCCAGCGGCACGGAGGAGGCGACCGGCGACGGCGTTCGGATGGGCGGAGCACGGAGGAGGCGGCCGGTCGCCGCCCCGTGCGCAGAGCGAGAGTCGTTTGGTTTCCTATGCGGTGCGCTTCATTTTTCCGTGGGTCCCACCTGAACTAGCCCAAATAATCACCTCTTAGAGAGGATAGTTTTTTAGGTGGGTTAGATCCAACTAGCCCCAATCTAACCCTTATGTTTGGATTCTTTAGGGCTATTTGGTGCCCAAATAACCAAATCTAACTCTAGCCCTCCCATCCAAACATGGCCAGTGGCGGACCCAAGGCTCGGCTAGCCTGGGCCACTGCCTAGCTCATCCATCCCTAGTAGCTTGACCAGGCCATATGTAGGCTACAACTTCAGAACAATTGTGGGCTGAAACGAGGCGGGCACAGACTAGAAGCCGAATCGTCGTGCGCGTAGCCGAACCGTCACGCGCATCCACCGTGGAAGGAATCACCGAGCGACGCGGGTGGGGCGACGGACGGCAGCAGGCGTGTAGGGCGGTGGCAGTAGGCGGGCGGGTCGATGCGACGGTAGCTGAGTGAGTCGGCGGCGGGCGACATCGGTCTGTCGGGCGGCGGCGGTGGCGGGCGGGTCAACACGTCGGCGGCAACGGGCGGGCGGCGCGATGCTTGCGGCCTCCGGTGGTCGAGGCGGTGCCGCGGCGGCAGCAGGCGGGCGAGGCGGCAGGAGCAGGCGGGCGGGGCGGTGGCAGTAGGCGGCGGTCCGGCCCTTCACCATTGCATTAGTAGGTTAGCTGCCTGCTCTGCTAGTGCTAGTATTAATCAACGTATGTGATGTGACAAGTTGAAATTGAATAGATTATAGTTGATACTAGATAGGGCCCTAACAGTAACAATTTGATACTACTTGATACATGCTAGTTGATTTGTTGATGCATGGCCTAGCAAGTTTTTGGTGCGAGAGAGCGACAAATTCTTGACGGGCCGCTGAATCTTTGGCCGCTTTAGGAGAGACATACATCAAGAACGGGCTCGAGATCATTATTGAAACCCATAGAACTAATGGAAGTGTGAAAGGGCAACATGATAGAATACTAAATCAAACGTATTCACAACAAAATCAAAGAGACAGTGAGTTTGATCCAGCCCTTAGAAAACCAATATATGAGTATGCTCCTAAAATTCGAGACCTAAGTTAGCATATATTTTGAAGGAACACATCCAACAAATCTAACTTTTTTCGTACACAATATGATATCAGCAATTCAAAATCTTTTTCAATATCATGATATAAGAAATATAATTGGTTAAATTATTATTATCGATTACTTTAGTTCTTAATTTACTCATGCTATTTGAAATTTTTTGTCCTGTCACTGCATCGAGATGATGCTATCGAGGAGATGATTGATTTTTTTATTTGGTGTGTGCCGGAGTGAAGGGAGTATTAAACTTGCTCTAAACTCTAGCATTTCTATCCGTGTTAATTAGAGCCGCATGCAAATGTACGTAATTAATGCTTGCTTAGGATAGAAAATAAATGTGTCATTTGGTGTCGAAGCAATAACTCCAACGCATGTATTTGATCACAAAATTTTAAATTGAAATATATTTATAAATTTTATGACAATTATAATAATACTGGCTAAATTTTAGAAAGACCTCATGCTAGTTTTGATCTTAAACCATTTCCTATTATCTAATTATGAGGTAGCACTTGTATTAAATACAAGTGTTAGAGGTTAGCCTTGAAATAAATTTTTTAAAATCATTTATTCTTGTCTAATTAAAGAGGTCATACTTCATATTTTTTCATGGTTAGCTTGACATATAGTCCATCAACACCATAATCTGATAGAACTATCATCACCATTACTAACGTCACTACGGGAAAGCCCATATTTGTCGAGTGTAAAACTGGTTACCAAGAGCTTTATATCGAGCACTCGGCGAACAATCTATTTGCCGAGCAGGCTCTTGGCAAAAAAAACTCTCGGCAAAAAGTACACTTTGCCGAGTGTAAACTCTCGGCGAACAAAAACACTCGGCAAAAAAAATAATTTTGCCGAGTTCCAATAAGGGACACTCGGCAAAACAAGAACCGCCGTCAACGAACAACCGTTTGTCAACATCTTTGCCGAGTGCCGTGGCTAGGCACTCGGCAAAATACCTTCTTTGCGAGTGCCGGGCAAGGCACTCGGCAAAATACCTTCTTTGCCGAGTATCTTGCCCTGGCACTTGGCAAACATATGAAAATACCCTCCTTTACCGAGTGCTCATACTTCACCGAGAGCTATGGCAAAAGCACTCGGCGAAATTGCCCTTTCGCCGAGTGTTTTGTAAAGCTCTCGCGAATTTTAAACTTCGCCGAGTGTTTTATTCCCGGCACTCGGCAAAATTTAAAACTTCGTCGAGTGTTTTTCCGGCCCTCGGCAAACTTTTCCGTCACCGTATACCCATCCTAACGTGTACTTTTTTTTGCCGAGTGTCGAAGGGACACTCGGCGAAGATTTCGCCGAGTGCCCGATGGAAAACTCTCGGCAAAGAGCTCTTTGCAGATCCAAAGTTCACCGTATGATCTATGCCGAGTGCAACACTCGGCGAAATTTTCGCCGAGTGTTAAACAGCTTTCGCCGAGTGTCCCTGCACTCGGAAAAGGGATTTCCGTAGTGCGTTACTAACATTTAATATTTAACATTAAAGTAGGATAAATTATTGACATTTAACATTTAAAGTAGTATAAATTAGGAAATAGAGATTCCATGCATGTTTCCAAAATGTTTATCAAAGCACTCAAGCAGATTTAGCTCTTGGACCAAAATTTTTAACTCCAAATTATTGGCTCTATAGAAAAGTATGTGTGGCATGGTGATCGTGTTATGTACCTCTACCAATCAGGATTTAAATTTTGATGTCAACAAATATTATACATGTGTGAAAGCATCTATAATGACTTATAGTGATTTAGTAAGGTTACGACCGGATTTGCTGTTGGTTTCTACCGATTTGAGCGTGTGTTAGGAGACATGTTAATGTGATGCATGCACGTGTACATACACGTCTTCCATGTAAATAAACATTTTGGCTTTCTTTAATAAACGGAATGAGTGCATATTAGCTTATACAACCATTTATAATAAAATACCCTTCAGCTATACTAGTCTTAACAGAAATTTTACTGTGGGACACCGTATTTTCGTGTAAAATTTGATACTTTTGCAATATCATGAATTTGATACTTCTCATTACCCGGTATCAGGATGACGTATCAAATTTTATGCCATGAACTGTTGTACCTCTTCAATATCGTAAAATCACTGTAATTTTGAACTAGAAATTTCGATTCAACGGGCTCTTAGAGAACGGGACAATATATAGTGGCCTTCTTGTTTAAGCTGCATCACACATTTAAAATTTGGAACTAACACCGAGTATTTTTTTAAGCTTTTGTCATACGTCATCGAGGCTTGGCTTTTGAACCGCTGCTGGGAGTAGAAGTGTAAAGTCCTAATTAAGAAAATGTAAATTTTATGAAACCTAAGGTTTTTGTGACACTTCTAACATAAAACCCCATGTATTGTATTATGATTTGTTTTACAGACAAAATGTTACATGAAACTCATGTTTACGTCAAATACTCATAATTCTACTATTATATATGATATCGTTAGTATTTGTTTACATTAGTAGGCTCAAAATACATATCTCTCCAGTGGCAGACCTAGGGCCCGGCGACCCTGGGCCACTGCTCGGGCTCCCTGGCCTGCAGCCATTGAGGCCCATTCCAAAAATACAGACACTGGTGTTGGGCTGGGGCCATGTTGGGCTGGGGTACGCGCGTGGCTCAGCGGTAGAAGGAGCGACGCTGCCTGTGACGGTTTGGTTCTTCCAAATTTCCAGGAGTGACGCCGTGCGCCCGTGAGCCAATCTCTTGCGCTCCTGGAAATTTGGAAGAACTGAACCGTCGCAGGCAACGTCGCTCCTTCTACCGCAGAGCCGCACACGTCTTTGCCCCAGCCCAACACAACCCCAGCCCAACACCAGTGTCTGTATGCCCGGTAGCGGCCCAGGGTCGCCGGGCCTTGGGCCCGCCACTAGTGGCAATTGATGTCGAATGTGAATTTTGTAATGGAGTGAATTCATCATATTTGTACGTATCCAATTCAGTTTAATTATGGATTCAAATAAAACATCTAACGAATTGGATTGAACTCCAAACATTCTCATAACTTGAACTACTATAATGTGAAGGCATTTACATCTATTTATCCTCATCGGTAGCATACTCGGAACCACTAATCAGAATAGAAAACAGAACATGAAAAATCTTTGTGAGCCAATAGATGGGAAAAAAAGATCTATATGAATCAAATACAATGTGGATAATTTATATCAACTAGAAGGGTGACCCGTGCCGGCTAGCATCAGTACATCTATATTTTCTCTACATGATTATATTTTTTTAAAAAAATTAAATAGTTGACTTGCCAGCTATATCTATCATTTATTATTTATTGTATTGGAGGTACTCATATGTAACATTAAGTTAAAAATAATCTACGACACGCTTGCACACATATCATTGTCATTTTTCTTTGGTGTCTCGAAAACTTTTAAAACCGAATATAGTTGTCTTTAGAGTTTTAGAGTTTTAGTCTAATGGTTCCTAGAAGTCCTGCTGCCCCTTCACTCGCTTGCCTGCTACCCCTCTCCTCGCTCGTGTGTCCAGCGTCTCTTTTATTTATTATCGTTGAAAACTTAAAAGATCATCGAATCTTATTGTCGCCGGGTTTCGGTTTTCTATATTATTTTATTAAGAAGTCACGCCAACCACTATCGTCCACCGACCACCTCAGCTCTTTTTGGTTGCCGCAAGTATAAAAAGTTGAAAGATTTAGATATTTAGATATTATATTTTGGTTGCCAACCACAATCTTTATAAATCTTATTACTTTTGGATATTATATATTGTATTTTGATATGGATTCTTCATGACATGTTTAGTTATTTTTTATATTTTTAAATTATAATGATATTTTTAAGTTTATTTGGAATTTATATTAAAAATCCAATTTAGGCTGTGTTCTAGATGATCTATTATTTTGAT
Source organism: Oryza australiensis (assembly GCA_019925245.2). Taxonomy (NCBI): domain Eukaryota; kingdom Viridiplantae; phylum Streptophyta; class Magnoliopsida; order Poales; family Poaceae; genus Oryza; species Oryza australiensis. The sequence continues at coordinate 2,021,510 of JAIFGZ020000044.1, forward strand.
ATTTCTTGTTTTTATTTCAAATTTTAGTTACTCTTCAATTTTATTTCTACCTCTTTTTCTAATTCTAAATTTATTTTATTTGTTAAAATTTTGATTAATCTCGTTTTGTGGTCTGAATGTACCGTTCTTTCAATGTTTAGATTTTTTATTTCAAATTTTATTTATTTCTAAGTTATATAATTTCTAGTTGAACTCTCAATTATCTTTTCTAACTTTAGACTTTGTTTTATTTTTTATTTGAATTCAGTTAATCTCGTAGTGGGTTCTATATGGACTCTTCTTCCATTATTTTTATTTTTAATTGTGAATTTCAGTTATTTCTAATTGTATTTTTATTTGAACTCTTGTTTTTATTTTTTCTAATTTCATATTTTTATTTTAAATTTTAATTATTCTCGTATTGGGTTCTCTATGCACTCTTCTTCTAATATTAAATTGTATTTGTCGGCGATATGGGCCCGGGGGTATATTGGAGATGTGATATGTGAAAAAGGAAGGCGCCTTCGCCCACTAAGGCGCACCAAAGATAGGTCCTGGGTGGTTCAAGCGGATCTCGGCCACGGGCAGCCACGTAGCCACCCCAAGAGGAGCTAGGCTCGGGGGCTGCCCGAAGGCCTTCGCACTCCCAGGCGGCAGGGTCCGGGATCACCCGGACCCCCCATTCCTCACCCTGCACCTCCCTCAGAGAGGAGCGAGTCCAACCGCCAACCACCTCATTTAATGCCCGAAAAGAGAGAGGCTAGGCGCCTGCCCCGCCGCATTCAATGCGATGTGAGGCGCGCCTGTCAGCCGCTCTCATCATCATCATCACCCTTTTCGCCCGTCACGAGGCAAAGAGGGCATAAAGTCTTTGACGGTGACCATGGTATGGCAGCGTGCCCACACCGCACGCGCCTTCCTCCATGCCCTGTCCAGTCGCCTTAAATGCGTTGAGCGGCCGCGTGGGAGAGAGAACACACCCGAGCGTCCCATAGGATCGCCAACGCTCCTGCAGGATCCGGGCCACACCCGAGCGGACGCAACGGCGAACCTCGCCGGGAGATGTCCATCGTCGCCGGAGTTTGGCACGCTGAAGGCGCCCTTCAGCGGCGAAGCTCTTTTGCGCCATCCCCGGTCACTTCGAGCGAGGGATCCAATGCCAAGCGTTGGATCGACAACGTGGCGAAGCTGGTAGGCACGGCCCAGCGTCAGCTGGCCGCTGACCTCGCTTCCTCCAGCCACCAACCGTGCGGTTCACACACCGCGGTCAGCTCGTCCTCTCGACGACGGGCTCGAAGGGCAGCGGCTGCCGTGAGGACGGAAGAGAGCCTCTTGGCAGCAGCACGGCCAGAGGCGCCCCGAGATCTGCTATACACGGAATGGGACACCTGCCTTTGCATCGAGCAGCGCCGTGACGAGCGTCGCATGGGACGGGCTCAGGACTGTGCCTCCTCGTCAGGAGGCGCAAGCACTCGGCGAGCGGCTGCAATGGCCCTGCCACAGGAAGAGCCCCTCAGGGGACGGCGAGCGGCCATGGTGGCCCAGCCGCGAGTAGGGGGTTCCACGACGCCCAAAGGGGCCCCACAGCCATCGTCGCCCCCTTCGGCCGGCAACGGCTACCAGGCCTTCGTTGCCAGCCTCCGTAATGTGCGCTGGCCTAACAAGTTTAGGCCGGCCCTTACGGAGAAATATGACGGCTTGGTGAATCGCACCGAGTTCCTTCAGATTTACACCATAGCCATCGAGGCTGCTGGAGGCGACGAGCTCATCATGGCCAACTTCTTCCCCATGGTGCTCAAGGGCCAGGCCCGCTCCTGGCTAATGAACCTGTCGGCTCAGTCGGTCACCTCGTGGGATGACTTGTGTCGGCAGTTCACCTCTAACTTCCAGGGCACGTACCCGCGCCCAGGGGTGGAGGCAGACCTCCACATGGTCCGGCGAGGGGAGGACGAGTCCCTGCGCAAATACATCCAGCGTTTTTGCCAGGTGCGCAACACCATACCCTCCATAGCTGACCATGCAGTGATCTTCGCCTTTCGGAGTGGTGTATGCCACGACGTTATGTTGGAGAAGATTGAGTCCAAGGCCCCCCGGACCACCACGGAGCTCTTCGAGCTCGCTGACCAGGTGGCCCGCAAGGAAGAGGCTCGGGTTTGGAATCCTAGAAATCCCGCCCCAGTCTCCGCCGGCGCTGCCCCCTCCGCGTCCCGGGAGGAGCGACGCGAGTGGCGGCGGAAGCGCAAGCTGTCGCGTGGTGGCGAGGAGGGCCACGTCCTCGCCGCCGACGGTATCGAGAAGCCCCCGCGGAAGGGCAAGCCTGCGGGCAACCACAGGCGCACCCCGGACCCTCGCCCCCAAGGACGGGTCGGGGACAAATGGTGCATGGTGCACCAAACATCCCACCACAACCTCTACGAGTGCCGCTCGGCCAAGAACTTGGCCGAGCGGGTACAAAAGTACGAGCAGGAGCGGAGGGAGAATGAGAAGAAAACCCGCCGCAAGGGCAAGGCCTCGGCGGAGTGCTCGGATAACCGGCGAGAGGAGGCCAAAGATGCGGCCCCCGTCGGGGATGACGACGACGACCTGGGCTACCAAGATCCCGGCATGTCGTCGCCACCATCGACGGTGGGGCGGCGCTCAGTGTCCCACCGAAGCCTCAAGTCCATGAGGCGCGAGCTCCTCGCGGCTGTGTCGTCCCACGAGGTGGCCCGAAGGTCGCGCTGGGCGGAGGTGCCAATTACCTTCGACTAGACCGATCATCCGGGGAGCATCGCACGTAGCGGCCACTTGGCCCTCATGACCTCCCCTACCATTTGCAACGTCAAGGTCGCCCGAGTCTTAATTGACGGAGGTGCGGCCCTCAATATACTATCCCCGAAGGCCTTTGATGCAATCAAGGCCCCGAGAATGGTGCTTGGGCCGTCTTACCTCATCATTGGGGTGATGCCCGGGAAGGTGTGGCCCCTCGGGCAGATCGCTCTGCCGATCACCTTTGGGAGTCCCGCTAATTTCCGCACCGAGCGGATCGACTTCGATGTGGCGGACCTCAATCTGCCCTACAACGCCGTGCTCGGGAGGCCGGCGTTGGTGAAGTTCATGGCAGCCACCCATTATACTTACCGCCAGCTTAAGAAGCCGGGCCCCGGAGGCCCCATCACCATCCATGCCGACGTTAAAACCGCGCTGGATTGTGCGGAAGCGCACGTGGACGACATCGCGGCGGCCGACCGCGTTGAACCCGAGGGCCCTCAAGGGGAGGCCTCGGGTTCCCGGGCCCCAAAACAGCGCATCACCTCGGCAGACGTGGTGGTAATCAAGTCCATCTAGTTGGGTGACGACCCGTCCAAGACCGCCAACATTGGCGGCAACTTGGACCCCAAATAGGAAGACGCACTCGTCTCTTTCCTGCGGGCGAACGCCGACGTGTTTGCTTGGAAGCCATCGGATATGCCCGGAGTTCCCAGGGAGGTGATTGAGCATCGACTTGCAGTGCGGCCGGAGGCACGGCTGGTCCGGCAGAAGGTGAGGCGGCAGGCCCCGGAGCGACAGGCGTTCATCCGTGAAGAGGTGACACGGCTCCAGGAGGCTGGCTTCATCCGGGAGGTGCTGCATCCGGAGTGGTTGGCGAACCCGGTGGTCGTCCCGAAGGCCAACCACAAGCTGCGCATGTGCATCGACTACACCGACCTCAACAAGGCATGTCCTAAAGACCCTTATCCTCTACCTCGAATAGACCAGATAGTCGACTCCACTGTGGGGTGCGACCTTTTATGTTTCCTAGATGCATACTCTGGTTATCATCAGTTCCGCATGGCTATAGAGGATGAGGAGAAAACTTCATTTATTACCCCTGTGGGTACCTTTTGCTACATGTCTATGCCCTTTGGTTTAAAGAATGCCATGTCCACCTTTCAACGTGGTATCCGCATCACGTCAAAAGACCAAATAGGGTGTAATGTTGAGGCGTATGTCGATGATCTTGTGGTCAAGACCCGGGACCAAAGAACCTTGCTCCCGAACTTGGCCGAGACATTTGATAACCTCCGGTCCTCCCGCATGAAGCTGAACCCGGAAAAATGCGTGTTCGGGGTACCGGCAGGCAAGCTGTTGGGATTTTTGGTCTCTGCCCGAGGCATCAAGTCCAACCCCGCAAAAATAAAAGCGATAGAGGAAATGCGCCCCCTAGGAAGCTCAGGGACGTACAGAGAATTACTGGTTGTGTAGCTGCCCCGAGTCATTTTATATCAAGGGTGAGGGAGCCGGTGCTCCCTCTATTTAAGCTACTAAAACGAACCGGCCCCTTCACTTGGACGGACGAGACAGAGAAAGCCTTGAGCGAACTCAAGCGCTACCTCTCCTTGCCACCCGTATTGGTGGCGTCCCGAGAAGGAGAACCCCTCCTTTTATATTTGGTGGTAACCCCCCAAGTGATTAGTGCGGCTTTGGTTGTGGAGCGCAACGACGAGCTAGACTCTCAGTCACCCCCAGCCCTACCAAACCTGGAGGCGGGAAACCTCGGAACGGTGTTGGCTGAGGTAGCGCCCGAACCCGGAGGTGGCCCTTGGCCCCGAGCCTGGGGAGCCATCCGGCCCCTAGTCCGGGCGCCGAGGCCCCTTCCACCTGCAGCGGCCCGGAGGCCCCGGGAGGCGATGGCCCGGTAGTCCCGGTCACCGAGGTAACCCGCCCCGATGCACCTGAACCTGTCATCCCTAGCAAGGTGGCTAGGGCCCGCACCAAGGTGCAGCGGCCGGTCTACTTTGTCAGTGAGGCGTTACGGGACGCAAAGACACGTTACCCGCAAACCCAGAAAATGCTCTATGCTGTGCTCGTGGCTTCCAGGAAGCTGCGCCACTATTTCCAAGCACATCGGGTAACGGTAGTCACGTCCTACCCTCTCGGGCAAATCCTGCATAACCAAGAGGGCACGGGACGGGTAGTCAAGTGGGCCATCGCGTTGTCAGAATTTGATCTGCATTTCGAAGCCCGTCATGCAATCAAGAGCCAGGCCTTGGCCGATTTCGTGGCAGAATGGACGCCAACGGCCGATAACGATCCACCCCCGGGCGAACCCGAGAGTGCGGAGGATCGCGGCCAAAGAACCGCGCACTGGGTGATGAACTTCGACGGTTCGCTCACCTTGTACGGGGCCGGGGCAGGCGTGGCACTAACCTCCCCGAAGGGTGACGTGCTCCGGTACATCGTCTGGCTTGACTTCCGGGCAACCAACAACATGGCCGAATTCGAAGGGCTCCTAGCGGGGTTGCGAGCGGCCGCAGGCATGGGCATCCGCCGTCTGCTGGTCCTCGGGGACTCCCAACTGGTTGTAAACCAGGTTTCCAAGGAGTACCAATGCACCGACCCCCAGATGGAGGCTTATATCAAAGAAGTACGACGTATGGAGCGCCATTTTGATGGCCTCGAGCTGCGCCACGTCCCTAGAAGAGAGATAACACCCTGGTGGACGAGCTGTCCAGGATCGCATCCGCGCGAGCCCCGGCCCCGCCAGGCGCATTCGAAGAAAGGCTCACAGAGCCGTCGCCGCACCCCGAACCGCCTCGAAGGCAGGAATCGGCTGGTTCCGACGCCCCGGACCTGGCAGGCCAGCCACAGCCTGGCCCTGCCGGGACCGACATCACGCGCTAGGTGGCTTGGATTTCGGAAATCCAGGCGTACCTACAAGACGCGTCGTCGCCCGAGCAACATGAGGAAAGCGAACGCATTGCCAGGACCTCCAAGAGGTACGTGTTGGTAGAAGGGACACTCTACCGACGCGGTGCCAACGGAGTCCTCATGAAGTGCATTGCTCGGGAACAGGGTCTTGAGCTCCTAGCCGAGATCCATGAGGGAGAATGTGAAGCGCATTCAGCCTCCCGAACCTTGGTGGGAAAGGAATTTCGCCAAGGATTTTATTGACCCACCGCGCTGGAGGATGCAACAGACCTCATGTGGCGGTGCCGAGCGTGCCAATTTCACGCTGCGTACGCACTGCCGGCTCAGCCCTTCGGACCATCCCGCTCTCGTGGCCGTTCGCGGTCCTGGGGCGGACATTCGGGTCCGTTCAAGCAGTGCATGGGGCGGCTGCAAGTTTCTACATGTCGCCATTGACAAATTCACCAAGTGGCCCGAGGCCTATCCAGTCAGCGTCACCGACAAGCATTCGACCGTGCGATTCATGAGAGGCATCACAAAGAAGGTTCGGGGTTCCCAACAGCTCATCACCGACAACGGCATCCAATTCATGAGTGAGCTGTTTGGCGAGTATTGCGAGGATATGGGCATCAAGCTCTGTTTCGCCTCGCCCGCCCACCCCCAAAGCAACGGTCAGGCCGAGCGTGCAAATGCAGAAATATTAAAAGGCCTCAAGACGAAGACCTACAATGTGCTCAAGAAGCATGGGGACTCGTGGACTGACGAGCTGCCTGCGGTCCTTTGGGCCAATCGGACAACCCCGAGACGCGTCACCGGGGAAACACCTTTCTTCTTGGTGTATGGAGCCGAGACGGTCTTGCCTTCTGAGCTGACCCTGGGATCATCCCGAGCCACGTTATACACCGAAGCAGATCAAGAGCAGCTACACCTGGATTACCTGGAAGAAAGACGGTGCCGGGCAGCGCTTCGCGTGGTTCGCTACCAGCAGAGCCTTCATCGCTATCATCAACACAAACTTAGCCCCCGAGCGCTGCAGGTCAATGATCTCGTCCTGCGTCGCGTGCAAACACATGCGGGACTGATCAAATTATCCCCGATGTGGGAGGGGCCATACAAAGTTATCGGCACCCCGCATCCGGGAGTAGTTCGCCTAGCCACAGAGGACGACACTCCGCTGTCGAACCCGTGGAACATTTCCCACCTGCGCAGGTTTTACCCATAAGCCGCATGGTGTGCTGAAACATGCATGGAAGTTCATCCATTACTTCCTGTGGCATGAACAATGAGTTTGATGTTACATTCCATATAATTTTCTTGCAAAATACCTATTTGTAGTGTGTTTTCCTCCATGTGCTGGAGCATGTAGTGCGGATGCGGGTTTTCAATGGTTCCCTAGCCTTGCGCGCCTTAGCTGAGAGCCCTAAGAGCGATGCTGCATATTACCACGCCTGGGGGTAGTCAACGCCTGGGGGCTCGGGTGCGTACTAACACGCCTGTCCCGAACCCCCCCGTTGCCGCTGCCCTCGTTGGCCTTTTTATGCCATCGCTCCTACCTGAAACCCCGAGAAAGGCACCAGCCGACGGCCAGTGCATGCTGCCCGAACCCGGACCAGCCCCCAGCTACATGGGACAAATCATGGCGGAAGACCACGCTACCGCATTCTTGCAATGGCTAAGCTAACTAAGAGTTGAACTACCGTTGCAGGAAAGCAAACAGGTAGAGGCTCGGGCCAACTAGCCGCCACTACGTGTGCGCTAAGTTGGCCGGAGGCTCCCAACATATATACATATACACATGAATCATCAGAAGCAGCCACGATGGGCTGCTACAAAACAAGTTCAACGATATAAAGGCAAGTTCACTGATATTATAAACAATATTGCAAATGTCTTTGTTCACAAATACATGTAAAAGCAAAAAGGTGCGGGGGAGTCCTAGGCGGTCGACGGATCGCTGGGGGCATTCTCCGGTGGTCTTCGTCCGCCGAGTCTTCGTGGAAAGCGAGCTGGAAGGCCGCTGGAAATCCGTCAAAACCCACCATAATGGAGTCGACGGCGTCTTGGACGCGAAGACGAGCGGCCTCCTCGGTGCCCTCGGGGAAGTCCTCGGTGGGGATGTAGGGGTCGAAGTCGGGGTCGCGGGCTTGGTAGCTCGCCAGAATGAGCGTCGCGACCTGGCGGGACAAGTCATACGACGACTCCTTCGCCACCTCGTCGACCTCCTCCGGCACCCTCTTTATCCCCTCAGCCAGCTCATCTATGTGCGTGGCAAGCCCCCCCAAGGTAGGGATGCTGGGGAGGGGACGGATAACCCCCACCGCACGGGCCGCCTCCCGAAGGCGCTCGACGGACGAACCCATGACCCGAAGCCCTAGGCTTAGGGTGTGCTCCAGCTCCGCAACCCGGCGGCGCGCCTCGTCCAGCTCTGGCGCTGCGTCGCTGGGGCGGGGGGCCGGCGAGGGCTTTTGTACCTGCGCCTCCGCGTCAATGACCGCCTGCTCCCGAGCGGCCAAGTCTTGCTCCCACCACTCCAACTCGTTTTGCCGGCGGCCCGAGGCGGCGGCGAGCAGCTGCTCGTGCTCCCAGACGACCTTCAGGCACCGGGAGGCCTCCTCCTGGGCCTCCAGCACCGTCACCTCCCGCCCCTCCACGGCGGCCTCGCGCTCCGCGATTGCCTTCTACTGGGCCACCACGTTCGCCTCCCACGCGGCAGAGTCCTCCTTGGCCCTGGCGACTGCAGCCTCCCGGTCCTCGACCGCCCGCCACGCCGCCTCTAGAGCCCTCTCCTGCTCTGCCATGCCGGCCTCGCGGGCCTGGAGCTCGATGTCGGTGCTGGCGGCGGCGGCCTTGGCATCGTGCAGGGTGCGCTCGCGCTCGCCGAGCCCTTGGGCGCGCTCGTTGAGGTCACGGATGAACCTCCCAGCGGTGGTGCGGACCCTATCCTCCGTGGCGGCGGTGACCTGCTCGCGGAAGTCGGCGGCGTGCTGCTCAACGACGGTGTCCTCGAACACCTGGCTGAGCTCCTCCTGGCGCCGCTCGATCTCTGCCAGCTCCCGCCTACGGACGAGGCCCTCCACCCTCGCCGTGGCCGCCAGCTCCCGACGGCCCTCTTCAACTTCGGCCTCCCGCCGCGCCACCGCAACGTCCTTGGCGGCCAAGGCCTGCACCTGGGCCTGGAGCCCCTCCAGGGAGACCGCATTGGCTTTCTCCAGTGCCCTGGACACAATCTCCCTCGCCCGCTCTTGCGACCGGACGAGGGGCTCGGTGTCCAGGGCGGCCACGAACCCGGACCGAGCGCCCCCGGATTCGGAGTCGGAGCTCGGCCCGGGATCAGCCACCTGCATGGGGCGGGAAGCCGAAGACGCCCCATGGCCAGAGCCACCCGCTCCTTGCGTTGGGGGCTCGCGGCGGGTCGACGCCGGCAGAACTAACGTTGGCCGGCGGGGTGACGGCGCCGTCCGGCGAGGCGCGAGCGACGGCTGTCGTGGCGACGGCGATGGTTGCCGCGGAGGAGACCCCTGGGGCTGTTCTCCGCCGTCCTCCGCTGCCCCCTCTGCGTCGGGGCCACCCTCAGCTCGCTCCTCGTGGGCGACCGGCGCCCCGATCTCTGGGTGGGCCCCCTCCTCGGATCGCACCGGATCCGGGCCCGAACCCGTAAGGGGCGACCCGGACCCGGAGGGCTCAAGCGCCCCGAGCCTCTCCTGCGCCTCCTTCCCGAGCCCGAGGCGTAACCGCCCTTGGGCATAACCCGGGCGAAAATGCGGGTGCTCGCGGCTGGGAGCAAAAAATAAAGATAGCAAGGGATCAAAAACAAGACAAAAACACAAGGCCCAATGAGCATGTACGTGTCGGCAAGGCGTACTGCGGGCGGGGTTGAAGTCCCGGAAACCCGCGAGATGGCACGCTTCTTCTTCGCGGGGCCGCCTAGAGGGCTTGCCGGGCTGCTGCTCGCTGCCCCCGCCGACGCTGGAGCCCCGCGGACGGCCTCCGCCGATGGCGCGCTCGTCGTGGGAGTGCTCCGGGCCTCCTCTGTCGTCGTCGTCGCCGTCGCTGTGGCCGTCCTGGCACCCGACGGAGTGGCCCCTGGGGACGGGCCCGCCGCCCGCGATCCTCCCGATCTGCGGGGAGGAGCCGCGCGCTCCGCGCCGCCACCACGTGGCGGAGATGGGGGAGGAGCGGGGTCCTACTCTGGCCTCTTCCTCTTCCCCTTAGGGTCTGGGGCCCCCGGATCGATTCGGCCCAAACCCCGGCGGCTCAGCTGCCCGATTGGCACCTGGTCGTCGGCGTCGTCGTAGCCGCCGCCCCCACCCCTCGGGGTAGCATCCGGCACTGCTGACGACGAGCCCACGCCGTCACCCACCACTGCGGCGCGCGTGGGATCTCCGGCGCGCGAGTCCCGGCACAACGGCACCAACCCGGGCGGGAGCTACGTCGGGTCCATCGCCGTGACGCCGAGGGTGCGGCGGACCAGGACCGCGAGGTCCCTCTCGTCCCAGTTGAAGGCGGCACCCACGTGGGTCCGCATGTCATCGTTGGGGCCCGTGTACATGTAGGCGGGGTGCGACCTTTCCTGCAACAACACAATGCGCCTCATCTGGAAGTCGCGGAAGACCGCGTGGCTGGACAGGCCCCCCTCCGGAGGTAGCTGATTCGCTCCAGCACCCCGTCCAGCTCCCTCCCGGCTCGCGGACGCGCCCCCCAGTTCCTTTGGTTCACCGGGATCCCCGTCGGCAGGGATAGGCGGGGGTGGTCGCCTAGGCTGGTGTAGAACCAGAACGCCCTCCAGTTCTCCCACCTAGAGCGAGGGTGGATGTCGATGAAGGGGGTGCTGACAGTCCTGTCATTCGCGGCTGGATCGCCACATACCCGACCGCGCCGAAGGAGCCCGCCCGGCACACCTGGAAGAACTGCTGGAAGAGGTGCAGTGAGGGCATCACCTCCACAAACATCTCACAGGTGTAGGCGAACACGGCGAGGTAGAAGACAGCGTTGGGGTTGAGGTGGTGCAGCCGGAGGTCGTAGAACTCCAGCACGTCGAGGAAGAAGCGGGAGAAGGGCGGCACCAGCCCGACCATGGCGAAGGAGGCAAAGAACACCATTCTCGTGGGGGGCCGCTCCTCCGAGACATCACCGCCGCTGCGCGTGCCGCGCGGCAGGTACTTGTTGAAGAGGCTGCGAGCCTCCGCGGTGCGGACGAAGGATTTGGGGAGCACACTCCTTGGCTCCAGAGGCGAATCACGGGCCATCTCAAAGGTGGACGCTGAATTGCGAAAGGGGAGCCGGTGGCGAGAGAAAAGAGGTGAAGAAGCAAGGGCGCTGGGAAGATGAGAGGTGAATAGCTGTGAGAGGCGATGACAGTGGAAAGCGTAGAAACTGATCCCCTTCCTCGCGGATCTGTTTTTATAAGCAACCACGGCCACCTCGAATTCCACGGCATTAATTTCACCAAACTACCGCACGACGCACCTCCTCGCCTCCGCGCCCCTTCGTTCCTTTTTTCGCATCCCCTTGGGTTCTCGCGCCGCTCGGATTTCGCGCCGCCTGGGGTTTCGCGCCCATCAGGCACACTATGCGGGACAGAGAGAGCTAGGCAGTTTGAATGGGCCCTCGCGCGCGTGGCCCGAATAAACTCGCCCCCCGTCTAGAGAAAGCTTAGTCTAGCGCGGCATCAGTTGTCGCGTACCGGCCTCCTGCCACAGCGGGGCACATCCAGTGCCCAGGCCGACACACTCAAGGAAATGGCATTAACCGCGCCCGAACCCGACTCGGCCCCGGTTAACACCGGGAGCTACTGTCGGCGATATGGGCCCGGGGGTATGTTGGAGATGTGATATCTGAAAAAGGAAGGCGCCTTCGCCCACTAAGGCGCACCAAAGATAGGTCCTGGGTGGTTCAAGCGGATCTCGGCCACGGGCGGCCACGTAGCCACCCCAAGAGGGGCTAGGCTCGAGGGCTGCCCGAAGGCCTTCGCACTCCTAGGCGGCAGGGTCCGGGATCACCCGGACCCCCAGACGGTGGGGTCCGGGATCACCCGGACCCCCAATTCCTCACCCCGCACGTCATTGAGAGAGATGAGCGAGTCCAACCGCCAACCACCTCATTTAATGCCCGAAAAGAGAGAGGCTAGACGCCTGCCCCGCCGCATTCAATGCGATGTGAGGCGCGCCTGTCAGCCGCTCTCATCATCGTCATCACCCTTTTCGCCCGTCACGAGGCAAAGAGGGCATAAAGTCTTTGACGGTGACCGTGGTATGGCAACGTGCCCACACCGCACGCGCCTCCCTCCACGCCCTGTCCAGTCGCCTTAAATGCGTTGGGCGGCCGGGTGGGAGAGAGAACACAAGCGCGGAAGGCATTGCATCAGCACTTACCCTGGAGCTGAACCACCGACCAGTAGGCCCCACTGGAGTAGGTAAGGCGGCCCATCACCGCGTCAGCAGCATGGCTGTCATGGCGCCCGCTTTTTCCCGCCAACTCCGTGACGCGGCAACAGGGACAAAGATGGGGGTAGCTTCTCCGACAAGACAAGGCAAAAATCGCCCCCTCGCGTGGAGCGGCGTATAGAAAATCAGGACTACTGTGGTGTCCCCTTGCACTATAAAAGGAGGCCCAAGTCCATCATAAAAACGATTCTCTCTCTCCTTCAATCGTTTTGGGAGGTTCCTTCCTTCGGTCCATCAACCTCCAGAGCAACAGCTAGTTCTTAGCAACTGTTGGTCCACCTCCAGCACCCCAAGGAGAATATCATCACTGGTCCGTGTAATCCATCCTTCATACTAAAAAAGAACTGGAGTAGGGTATTACACCTCATTGATGGCCTGAACATGTATAAACCCCTTGTGTCCGTTGCCATTGCGATTTCCTCTTCGGTTCTTACCGATTCCACCTCATCCTTATCGGGAGTTTAGGCCCAGATTCACCGCTCCCCTGTGCCAAACCGAAAAAGGGGTCCCTCGGATTCCCGCTCGATCTCCGACATCGACAGTATTTGACTCAAACTTTTTTCCTATGAATATGAGAATTTCTAGCCTCCACAGCAAGCTTATTTTCGAGTTGCGTTAATATAACAGATAGATAGATTGTTCATCGCTAAAAACAACTGTGGATAATTTATATCAATTGTTCATCACTAAGGAGGAATTGTGTAGCTTGACATATATATATATATATATATACAAAATTATACCAAATGTGATACGATGATTAGAGAAGGAATATTTTATTTTGCCTTTTGAGTTTTACTAACGTATGGGCATTTAGTTTTTTTAAAAATACAAGCATGTCAAGAGTCGACCATGGAACTACCTTAGGACAGAAAACACGCTCCGAGCAATATATATATATTACTCTAGCAAGCCCAACTCATAGATATATAAGGATCGACGCTTTTAATTTTGCAACAATATGTCACTGGATTACTAGGTCTTGTTGAATTCTAGACCCATATAGCTTTGATATCTTATGCACTCATGTTCAAACTAGAGCCTGCAGTCAAAAGCAGGTACATTTGACAATTTCGGTGCTATGACCAATTATCACAACTCTAGATCCATACCTGCCGTTCTATAATTTTTTTTTATATTTTGAACAATAATACGGTCTTCAATCAAAATATAACTTTTGACTATATTTTTATTATAATATATACAATAAATAAATATATTTTTATTTTTATTATAATACTTTGTAAGATAAATATATATATATTATTTTTGTGCTTTTAAATTATATATTTTTAAGGTTATCTATAGTCAAAGTTATAAAAATTCGACTGTAACCTTATCAAAAAGAATTATGAAACCAGCTTTGATATCTTTAGTGTTCGTTTCAACGACAGATTCGTAGAAAAGTCCCTTATTTTTTGAGCTCATGTTTTCCGAACTATAAAATGAGGTGTCTTCTATAAAAAATTCTATAAAAAATTAATTTAAAAATCATATTAATTTATTTTTTAAGTTTAAAATAATTAATATTTAATTAATTATATGTTAATGACTCATTGTTTTGTGTATCTTCTCAATCAACCAACGGTGATTTACCACATGGAATTATAGCGTTTTACTTTCACATATAAATGACACATAGGGGATCCCATGTGATTTATGGGTATTTAGGTATATTCAGCTGAATATACCCATGAAATTTTGCACAAAAATCTATATATAATATGTCTTCCATGTATATACATAGGAAATTGGAGTCAAACAACTATATATACAGCTTAAAGGGACTAAGAAAATCTATTAGCAGCCCAAAGTTAAATGCATCATCTCTAAAAACTTACACGCTTCATCCATGATACATATAGAGATGAAATGATTTCAGAAGTGAAACACTTTAGTTGAGTTGTCTATACCATGCTTGTAGAATTGATGCTAAAAATTTAGTTGAGCTTTCTATATCACGTTTTTAAAATTGGTGCTAATATAATTCTTCTGGCATTGAGAGAGTATTTTCTTCCATGAATTATGTGAAGAATAAGATCAGTTCTTTGTTGAGCGTGGCATTTTTTGCAAGTTACGGATGATGAGTTTATTTATTACTTCAAAGATATGGCCATTCGCAAAGTTGAATTGTAGATTTCTTTAGTTATATCCACTAGTACAGATCCTCTCATCTATGACGGTCTCTCATATGCCTGGGTTTTACGGGCCGTCACAACAAAATCATCTTAAACAGATCTTGTTGTTAGGCCGACAAAGATATACTCGCACAGACATGTTAGATGTGTATAAAACTCGAACCCATCACGGATGATACCTATCGTTGACGAGCTCAAATCATGCCCTGACAAAGATAACCTATGATATCTTTGTCGGGTCCCAACAGAAGCCCGTCACCGATGACACTCATTGATGACGGGCATCAACCTGAGGCCCGATTACTCATCGGTGACGGGCTTTTACTTAGGCCTGATTGAGCTGACATCTCTATCAAGCTTAAACTTAAGCCCGTCATGGATATGATTCGAAATCATTTAACCTAGCCCGAGCGCCGATTCGATCTACACATGAGCATGAAAATTTTCTAAGTCCTCACATTGCAAACCCTAGCGCCACCGCTGTCCCTCGTGCCCTCCCGAGCCCGGCACCGTCGTTCTCTCTCATCGCCACCGAGCACCGTCATCCCCGAGCCCGGCCATCGAGCGTCGCCGCCCCCGAGCCCGGCCACCAAGCGCCACAGTGCTCCAGGTAAGTCCATCTCCCCCATGTGCTGCCGTGCTCCCTCATTTATACATCTGAGATGAATGTCATGCCATGTATTGAATCTGAGATGAATGCCATATCATGTATTGGTTGTATATTGGTCACTGTTAATGGGACATGTATATATCTGAGATAATATCACTTTTATTTTGGTTGTATAATGGGACATGTATATATTCTCCATTTCAAAAATAAATTGTATATATGAATGAATGTGTGAAATTTGTCAATGTCATATGTGAGTTCTGAATTGAGTTTCCTGTAAATCATTGTATATATGAATAGGGATGCTAGGAATGAGAATATATATCTCTGTTTCTCTAATTTTTCAGCGAGCATGGCTAGCAAAGGCCTGAGGCTAGCCAAAAAAACAAATTTTTTTTTCAAAAACACTCATCGGTGACGGGCTTTAACTTAAGCCCTTCACAGATGAGACCATCTGTGATGAGTTTAAGTTAAAGCCCGTCATCGATGTTAGTCATCTGTGACGGACATTAATTGGGACCCGTTTGAGATTATTTCATTCGGTGACGAGCCCTTGATTGACTGGGCTTCTGGGTCAAACCCATCAGTGATGTGTTTTAGTTTAGGCCCGACAAAGAGAAGTGCATCGGTGATGGGCTTTTGTCCGATAGAGATAATTTCTCACATTACTGATCTTTGCGCCGTGACGGACGTCATATCCGATACAGATGAGACTTACCGCGAGATGAGAGTTTCTATTATAGTGATTGAGACTTGTCCCTCAAATGGACCAATCTAGAATAGTATTTGTAAACTTGTTATTGCCATCTTATTGCATTTTAGAACTTGTAATGGTCGTTTTATTACCTTTCGTATGAAGCTTTTTTTAAGAACACTTTGAATACCATGTGACAAAATCGTGGCTTCGCCACTGACACATTCTCGCCTCAGTTCTCGGAGAATCCTGCTACAGTGGCTGCACGTGAAAAACTAGTGAGGAAACATCTAAAATTGCGTGCAAATGACCTGTATTTTTTCGACTTAAAATAAACAATATTATCTAATATTTTTTTAAGTATATTCATTGTATTGAAAATATCACATTAGTTTGGTTTGTTACGAGGCGTAGAAAGTACACGACCTTTTGTTGGTTCTAGGAAGAACGTCCTTCTCGGTGCATGCGTGACAAAATGATGGATTGATTGTTGACGCCATTTGCCGTAGCTAGCTAACTAGCTAGCGGGGCCCTCCCTTTTCACGACTATTTTCCTTGTCCTTAGAGTCGGCAAAGTCGGCAAGAAATCAGATCATTCACAATTTAACAGCTGGGCGGTAATGAGAATCTCATCGATCGCACGTTCAGCGCCAAGGCCTTGTAGCCACTCAAGTTAGCTGAAACGGAGCTGAGTCAAAATTTGACTCTCTGGCTCGTGTAGCTAGATCAGGAGGTTTCACTTTCTAATTTCAAGCCTTGATGACAACCATCAAATGAGTGAACGCCTTATATGGTTGCTAGTTATGGTATACTAATCAAAGGTAAGCCCTTCTGCGTGTGGCCCAGTGTCGCTTTGCGTAAACCGAATTAATTTTTCTAATTATATGACGTGTAATTTTTTACATATTAAAAAAAAATCAAAAATAATGACAGAAAGAAGATGAAACGATGATACCACGGGAGAGTCCCGTCTATAAATATAGTTTACAGAGGAGGCCATCTAAGATGGATAGCCCATATAAATACATATATTTTTCTAGTCGGCAACTAAAAAAATCGCCCACATGTATGATGCTGTTATGGGTAGCCGCTTAAGGTAGCTGTGGGCGACGGTTGTCAGCGGCCACCTGTGTTATTATGTTTGCGTTTGCGGTTGATCTTTAACACCCCGTAACCATGTAGCAGGCTTCGCATTTTAATCAGCCTGAGAAATTAATGGTGAGGAGCTGCAAAAATCGCTTTTAAAGTAGTGGGAGCTAGCATGCTGGTGTTGAAAGACAAAAATCTAGCCAATTTTTAGACTATTTTGTGTATTAAATTTATGTTCAGAAATCAACCAAGGGTACACAAACAATAAATTAATAAATTAATATACAGATCCAAATGCAAATAAGTGTATATATTTAGAGAAGAGACATTTACTCCTCACATGAAAAGACAGCAATGGAAGATGATTCTAACGGGACTTCAACTTGACTTCATACGCAAAACTCAACTAAGGTATAAGCCTTGTGTTGGTTCTGGTTTTTGAGACCAAAAACCTCATATGTATTTCATATCGATTCCCTAGATCACTAGTTTGGTACACACATAACAATGTTGATACATTGTCTTCATCGTCATAAAGTCTTACAACATAACAAGGGGTACAAAAATTTGCCCAATAGGGGCCCAAATAAACTTACACAAACTAGCAAAATAGATAGTAAGATAACGGAAGTTATGCAGCGGCGGCCCTGCGCTTGTCCATAGGCACGACTAGGAACTTAGGTCCTATGACACCTCCTTTGGTTCCTCCTCTTCTGGGATCTGCTCACACGGGACACTTGCGGTATCTAGCTCTAAAAGGAAGAAAATTGCAATGGTGAGTACATAGTACTCGCAAGCCACTACTACAACATGATTAATGCTCATATGTTTCAAGATGGCTATAGAAAATAAATACCAAATAAATTGGGAAAAATACCAAACTAGTGCCAATGGATAGATCTTGATTTTAAATGAATTTAGATAAAATTTGACTGGATTTTGACTTAGGATGAAAGAGTTACATTGTGCTTTTTTGTCTTCTACTGATCGAGATAATAACTCACTGCCATGTGGGTCCCATGCATTCTAAATATTTTCCTAAAGAAAAGGCCCCAGTCACTGACAAGTTGGGCCGAAGATAAGTGGACCTGGTCAAATTGACCAGTCAATGGCATAGGACCCACATGTCGATGACACAAGCACTTAAAACAGATTTTAATTCAAGTTTCTTAATGACTGGGTCCCACATGTTAATCTAAGATTTAAGGAACATCATTAACTTAATTAACTATACTATTGACTAATTAAATGGTTAACAGGTGGGGCGCACATGTCAGCCAGAGAGGAGAGGAGATTTATCCCCTTCTCGACCTCTGCTTCGCCCGGCTCGACGGAGTCGACCACGGACGCGGGCAGCGCAACGATACGGGAGGCTAGCGGTGGCCCGAGAAGGGGTCGCGTGACTTCACCGCCCTACAACGAGCGATGGCGAACAAACTGGTAGCGTGCACGAGTGTGGGGGTGTCACCCCGAGGTACCCTATGGACTGAAATCTATGTCCTACCGAAGTGAAAACTGAGAGTCCTCGGGACGTGGTAGATGACACCCTCCTATGGGGTCGGACGTCCCAACCTTACCCTGAGTCCGACCTCGGTTCTCCTCTCTCGACCCCGTCAACTACGTCCCGACCTCGACCATCCTCGGGACAAGACTTGGCGTGCAAGAAGAAAGAGGGAGGAGATAGCCCCGGCAGAGACTGACGTCACCTGACAGCACAGTATAGGTATCTCAGACGGAGGAGGGATCCCAAGGCAAGATAGAGATAGCACAAGATGCCCACGGTGTATAGGACCTAGCAGACCGCTTTGTATCTTTTCAGATGTAGTTTTGTACTCACCTTTTAGCACATTAGACATAGCTTTCTTGGCCCCCAAGTTCACTTGTAACTGCCCCCCTTGAGCTATAAAAGGGAGGGCAAGGCGAGGGGGCCAAGGGGGAAGAAGGATTTCAGACTCTCTGTTCTTGGCTAGCTTGCTTCAAGCCCCAAGAACCCCTCTTTTTAACTCTTGTTCATCACACACCCCAACAAAGAACACTAGACGTAGGCTTATTACCCTTCGGGAGGGCCGAACTAGTATAATTCCCTATGTCTTACTGTTTGGCTCGTTTTCGGACTTGAGTCAACCTTCGGATCCATCGCGGAAAACCCTCTCTACCGTTCTCTTTCACCTCTTTGGGCACCCTCTTTGAAGACTGCCGACCCACCCGTCGACAGTTGATGTGCCAGGTAGGGGTGCTGTTCTTCGTTTCGTGCAATCTGATGGCGGTCTCCTTCCCCACCTGACTTTGCTATTCTCGCCGGGACGACTTTTGTCTTTGGTACCCTGGTGTTCCGTGCCGACGACTTCCGTCGCCTCACTCTCTCTCAGGCGGCCTCCGACAAGATGGAGCACGCGGTTGTGCCGCCACGTGGGGTGGCGAGGTTTAGGCACACAACTTTGCGCTCGGTGGCCTCGGACCTCAAGACCCACACGACCGCCAAGGTTCGGCAGCCTAGGCCTCCGGCTGCCCGCACGGCGGCTCAGCGGCCGGACGACATGTGGACCCAGGTCAAGTGCCCTAATCGAATCTACCCCGCGCATTTTGCTTCCTCACCGCAAGGGTCGTCTGCCTTGCCCTTGTGCACTAGTGGGTGTACTTCCGCGCCTACTAGTGCGGCGATTACTGGCAAGGTCGCTCGCCACACCTCTCTTCCGCGCACAGCGTCTGCTGGGTGGTTCCACGGCCCAGTGTTCATTCCTGGTAACTGCTGGCCCGCCAACTTTGTCATGATGGCGGAAGTGGTGTCTGACAATGAGGCCACAGGCTCTTAAGAGTCCGATGCCCATTGCAACGCACGCCATACCCGTAATGCCGAGCGGGTCGCGCGGCGCGAGTAGGGTCGATTACCCCACATCTAGCCCCGACGCCTGGAGTTTGACTGCACCGTCGAGTTCGAGGGACATCAGGTCTTCCAGACGCCCGCAGCCAACTTGGTCGCCATTGAGCGCGCGCTCATTGGTCTTCCAGACTCTCCGGAGGTCCGGAAGGCCATGGCCATGACCCAGGCAGCCGCAGCCCAGCTCAACGTCGTGGACCCGTTTGAGCGCCCCGTCGGGAGATCGTGGCCGCAGCGGAGTGCAGGTCAGTGGGCCTCCCCGTGCCCCGCCAAGGACGTGGCCACGAAGACCGGGGCTGCCCCGGATGGCATGAGCCATCGCTCCAGGAGCGCTCGCACGACCGAGCATCAAGGGAGCTCGTACACGGGAGATCTGCGTGAGATAATCACGCAAAGGGTTGATGCCCGCAATGTTGTCGAGCTGTGCGCCGCCAATCGGAGGCACCAGGAGATACGGCGCCGAGACGAGTACGACCGGGTGCATGGACCTCCTGATGGAGCCCCCGACGTCGTGCCTCGACATGACGGCTTTGCGGCCTTCATCGCCAAACTCCAGCAGGTCACGTGGCCCAATGGTTTTCATCCAATGGGGATCGACTCCTACGACGGTAAGACCGACTGAACTCTGTGGCTCCAGTTGTACTGTACAGCTGTCCGAGCCGCAAACGGTGATGCTAACGTGATGGCGAACTACCTGCCGGTCATGCTGGCACCAACTGCCATTAACTAGCTCGCGGGTCTCCCCGAGAACTCCATCGATTCCTGGAATGATCTCTGCGATGCTTTCGTTGCCAACTACCATGGCACTTGGCAACGTCTAGCCACTCGTTACGACCTTTGCCAGGTCCGACAGAGCGCTAGTGAGTCTATCCGGGACTACATCCGATGTTTCTCGGAGCGTCGCAACACGGTTGCGAGCATCACTGATGAATAAGATGTCATGCGCATTTTCTTTGAGGGCCTTCGGAAGCCCTCCAAATTGTTCCACTTCCTTGTCCGGACGAAGCCGACCACCCCGGCTGAGGTGATTGCCATCGCCGAGAGCTTCGCCGATGCCGAGGACGCCGAACGACATGAGATGGTCGCTCCCGAGTCCCGCCTGCCAAGGGAGTCCCGGGGCAAGGAGCGGGCGAATCCCGAAAGTTGCTCGCCAAGAAGACCGGACCGCCGACCACTCCCGCGAGCTCAGCGGGACGAGGTGAAGCGAAAGCTGACCTCAGAAGTCACGGCCGTCAAGAGGCCAGGCTCAAGGGGAGAGCCGTCGAGTGAATCATTCTGGGAGGCATTGGATAGGCCATGTTTCCTTCACCCAGAAGGTAATCACACCATCCGACAGTGTTACACTCTCCAGGACCACATGGCCCGAGAGGCTCAGAAACCCCGACCTCCAAGGCCTCGAAAAGAGAGGAGAACAGACCCGAAGCGCCGGAAAGAAGATCACTGACGGGAAGAAGGCTTCCAAGAGCCGACCCACACCGTTAGTATGATCCTCGGGGGCGAGGCGACCTTGGAGAATCGATGCCAGCAGAAGCTCCTCTCCCGACGTGTGAATGCCTTATCCTTCGAGCCCTCTGAGCACCTCCGATGATCAGACGTCCCGATCTCTTTCTCCCGGGCCGATCAGTGGGCCGACGTTCCAAAGCCAGGTCGGTTCCCGTTGGTGGTGGACCCGGTGGTACTCAAGGTGCACCTCAAGCGTGTCCTCATCGATGGGGGGAGCGGTATCAATGTCCTCTTTCGAGGAACCTTCCGCGAGCTCGGGGTCTCACCCTCCGCTCTCGAGCCCACGGACTCGCCGTTCTACGACATTGTCCCCGGCCGGGCAAGCTTGCCCCTCGGGGTTATTTCCCTCCCTGTTATGTTTGCGACACGGGAAAACTTCCGCACCGAGCTCGTCAGGTTCTATGTGGCGGACTTCGAGATGGCTTACCATGCGGTGCTCGGCCGACCGGCCCTCACCAAACTCATGGTGGTCCCCCACTACACGTATCTGGTCCTCAAGATACCGGGGCCCCATTGGGAAGTTTCCGTGCAGGGGGATGTCGCGAATGAGCTCGAAACGACTAAATCCTGTGTATACGACTATGACGCCAGGAGCTCAACTTGTGTCACCCAGACAATGTGTGTTGATTGCCCGACTCGCTCTACTTCGAGGGTTAGACACACAGAGATTGGTAGGACGACGACGACCTCGTGCTCATTCACTACGTACACAACTAAGTGACCTTGCTCGACCGAATGCCCGCCCGCATCCGTCCCGCCGGCTTTCGCCACTTGGTCATGAGAGTTATACGCGTATCGGATGATCGCTGATCGTCCCCCGCCCATCTATTCGCCCTGCACTCGGCTGAGTCGATCCGAGTAGACTGAGGAAGCCTTCGGATCTGTTTGTTAAGGCCCGAAAAACGCTCGACATCGGAGGTTGGTCATGTGGTGAATAGAAGGCCGTCTCGTCGCATTTTGACCCGCTAGTAGAAGGATCTTCTTGGAGTTTGATCGGTAGCCCTCCGGACTTGGTCTGTAGAGGGCCAAGGCTCAACAGGATATACTCCACGAGGCAGACGTCCTTGAGTTTGACCAGAAGCCTTCCGATCGATGGTCCATTGATGGCCTAAGTCGCTCTACGCGAACTACCCAAAGCGGTAGCTTCCTCGAGCTCGACTGCCTGCCCTCCGGATTCAGACTGTTGAAGGACAAAGTCGCTCGGACGGTCTGTCACATAGCGACGTGTTGGGTGTTTCAAAAAAAAGAGGTTTGGACATATCGCAAATCGCAGGCGACATACGAAGGAGACTAAAAAAGTTTTCTTTATTACATTTTGCGGGGTGATGATCATACATAGGGGCCGAGGTCCCCCTAACCTACAGCTCCATTTTTGCTATGATCTTTCCCGCGTCGGCTCCATGGTGGCATAGACGTTATCAACGTCACCCTCCTCGACGCCAGCAGGCCACCCATTGGCAACCACGTCGGCGCCAACCCAAGGGTACAACTCCTGTACCACTCCGGTGGCATGTGCTCTTGCTGGAATGATTTGAACTACAAGTCCAACACATTATCATGTTTCTAAAGCACCCCAACACGAGCACATGCTATACCACACCAAGGATGTGTGTCACCACCGTCTCTGCCACACCCATAGGGTAGGCCCGGAGAACTTCCTTCGGGTCGGCTACCTTCATAGGAATGCACATCTTCACAAATGCCAGCTGCGGCACAGCACCAACATCCTGCCATGGCACCAACACCTGGCAGGTGAGGTCCCAACAAAGGAACAAAAAGACAACAAAAGTAGAAACACTTGAATAGAGGATGAAATCCAACACTTATCTGTTGGCGATGGCTTTTGGGGCTCTTGCTCCCGCTCCAACCCTCGGTGGAACTCAATGATGAGGCTATGAGTCCCAGAATGCCTTGAGGGAGCAGAAGGTTATCGAGCAACGACGGGAGCATTGAGTTTTTTCTTTCGAACTAAAGAGATAGGTGGCAAAAGAAGAAATGAACCTAGAATGACTGGGTTTAAATAGGAACAATGATGGGCTGGGTGGCGGAAATCTCGGTAAATGTGCGTGACGCCGTTTTATGACTGGCGTGGAGCATTCGAGGTGCCCCCTATCCATCCGTCTTCCTGTGTACCACGTTGTCCCTGGGGAAAACCCTGACCGTTGGATCTCCAGAATGGCAAACGACGCCCGCTTGGCTTCCGTTCCCTATCCCATCCCATCGCAGAACGTTACACCAACTTCCGCACCCTCAACGGGACGTGGCATGACTCTGCTCAGGGATGTCAGAAGACCCCCACTACCTCAGGGTAGCGACAATCACCGACTTAGTGGCAGGCTTCCGAGCTAAACTCCGGTCGGATTTGAGACTACTATAAGCCTCCGGGCAGTAGTCCCGTCCACATTGCTGGCTTCCGTTGCTTCAGGGCATGGATTTCAAGGACTCATGCATGGGCTTTCGAGCTAGCCCATCACTGGGGTCGGGACTATTGTGAGCCTTCGGGTGGTAGTCCCGACTGAATGGCCAACCTTTCTTACCCCCACAGTGGCTTCCGGGCCACGATGGGGATAACACGAGGACTACTATATGCTCCCAGGAAGTGAGCCTGTCGGGTCCAAAAGAGCCTTTGCTAGGTTATCGGGCTATACCCAAGTCAGAAGGCCAATGAAGGACACTTCAGACGACTTGACCCTAGGCTCGGATGTGCCATCCGACCCTAGGCTCGGGGTCTACACCTGCCAGGTGCACCTGGACGGTGCACCTGTAAAACCGACCCAAAACCTTGATAACCTGCAAGGGACTAGCACCTTGGAAGGAAACTTGACCCTAAGGACGAATGTTCCATTCGCCCTTAGACTTGGGGGCTACACCTGGCAGGTGCACCTGCCAAACCCTTGGCTCAATGCTTTGAGGATCCTTTAAAGATTGTGGCAAGGAAGAAACTCTGATCCTAAGGATGGATGTTCCATTCTTCATTAGGCTCGGGGGCTACTGTGGGGGCTGTCACCTCGGGGTACCCTATGGACTAGAATCTGTCCTACCAAAGTGAAAATCGGGAGTCCTTGGGACATGGTCGATGGCCCGACCCCCTCCTGCGGGGTCGGACGTCCCGACCTTACCCCGAGTCCGACCTCGGTTCTCCTCTCTCAACCCCGTCAACTACGGCCCGACCTCGACCATCCTCGGGACAAGACTTGGCATGCAAGAAGGAAATGGGAGGAGACAACCCCGGTAGAGACTGACGTCACCTTACAACACAATACAGGTATCTCAGACGGAGGAGGGATCCCAAGGCAAGATAGAGATAGCACAAGATGCCCACGGTGTATAGGACCTACCATACCGCTTTGTACCTTTTCAGATGTAGTTTTGTACTCACCTTTTAACACACTAGACATAGCTTTCTTGGGCCCCAAGTTCACTTATAATTGCCCCCCTTGAGCTATAAAAGGGAGGGCAGGGCGAGGGGGCCAAGGGGGACGAAGGATTTCAGATTCCCTGTTTTGGCTAGCTTGATTCAAGCCCCAAGAACCCCTCCTTGTAACTCTTGTTCATCACACATCCCAACAAAGGACACTGGACGTAGGCTTATTATCCTTCGGAAGGGCCAAACCAGTATAATTCCCTGTGTCTTACTCTTTGGCTTGTCTCCGGACTCGAGTCGACCTTCGGATCCATCGGGGAACAACCTCTCTACCGTTCTCTTTCACTTCTATGGGCACCCCCTTTGAGGACTGCTTTCCACCCGTCGACAGTTGGCGTGCTAGGTAGGGGTGATGTTCTTTGTTTCAGCGGGGAAGTGAGGTGGGGGTGGGGGAGGTGTGGTGCATAGGTGAAGAGACGTGGTGGGTTTCCGGGTGGAGGTGCGTCAATGGCATCTCTATTCTCCCCTTTTATAGGCATGGACGACTCGACCATGCCCTCTTTCCTTGTCACACAAGGACGATGAGGACAGCTGTCACCACCCGACGGTATGGGGTAAAGGGTGTGGAGGTGATTGCTGTGAGGACGGGGATGACGCGAGCGATTTGGAAAGGAGGGAATCCCTGGTGGTCCATCGAGTGTGGCGGCGGAGCTCGACCGACGGTCCTAAGGGGGCGACGATGTGGGTGCACAACACGGTGAGTGGCGGAGTGGGCGGTTGGCATGGGCGGCGGTACGAGCGTCCTTGCTCGAGGGCGCCCGGTGTGCAAGATCCGGCGGTGCGGGCAAGGTGGCATGCCAAGGATGGGAAGGATGGTGTGGATGGTGGTGTGGATGGCGTCATCGGCATGGAAAGGGGTACGACCGTGGCGTAGGATGGTTGACGACGTGCGGGGCAGTCGACGTGCGCTGGCGAGGATGAGGGAGGTGGCGCGGCGCTTGGTCCACTGGACGGAGGGGTGGCGGGGGGAGGGGGGAAATGTCGCGCGAGGTCGGCTTGGGAAATTTCTTTGAAGGTTTTGGGGATTACAAGAGCTTGCAAAATAATTAATAAATTTTAAAATGGCACGGTGAAAATATAAATGTGAACTCCAAGAAGATCCAGCATGAGGCAAACTTTGGAAAATTTTTGTTGGCTCCAAATTTTGGTTTTCGGATTATATATATAAAGATTTTCGAGGGTGTTACAAACCTACCCCTCTTAAGAAAATCTCGTTATCGAGGTTGATTACGTGATTAGGGAAAGAGATGAGGATACTCTGTCTTCAAGAAATCTTCTCGCTCCCAGGTGGATTCTTCCTTAGAATGATTGCTTCATTGGACCTTGTACATCTTGATCACCTGGACCTAGTTCTTCTTTCGGCTTCTTCTAGGATCTTGATTGGTTGCTTTGGATAGGTAAGATTTTATTCAGCTTCACTGTCTCTAGCAGGGTTTGCTCCTCTGGGACATGAAGGCACTTCTTGAGTTTTGACACGTGGGATACTGGGTGAACATCTGCAAGGGTTTCAGGTAACTCAAGTTCATAGGCAACTTGACCTCGTCGGCCTACTATTAGGAAAGGACCAACATATCTTGGTGCCAACTTCCCTTTGACCTTAAATCTTTTCATGCCCCGTAGGGATGATACCTTGAGGTAGACGTAATCTCCAATTTCTAAGGTCAGTTCACGTTGACGTGTGTCGGCTTAACTCTTTTGTTGAGCTTGAGCTGTTATGAATCGGTCCCTAATCAGACAGACCTTCTCTTCAGCATCCTTTATGATATCAGATCCGAATACGATTGAATCTTGAACTTCAGACCGCATAAGTGGTGTACGACATCTATGCCCAAACAACACCTCATTTGGGGACATTTTCAAGCTTGCTTGATAGATATTGTTGTATGAGAATTCGGCATAAGGTTAACATGTCTCCCAATCGATGGTGAAGTCTAGGGCACAAGCTGTCAACATATCCTCCAAGATTTGGTTTGTTCTTTTAGTTTGTCCATCAGTTTGAGGGTGATAAGCTGTGTTAAAGGTCAAGTGGCTTCCCAAGGCTTCATGGAACCTCTTCCAGAAATAGGAAGTGAATTGGGTCCCCCTATCTGAGATGATCTGCTTGGGTACACCATGTAGACACATGATTCTTGCCATGAATAGCTCAGCTAGCTTAGCTATGCTATAGTTGGTTTTAACTAGTATGAATCGGGCTACCTTAGTCAGACGGTCTTTAATCACCTAAATGGAGTCATAGCCTGATTTTGGTCTTTGGTAGTCCTACAATAAAATCCATTATGATTTCATCAAACCTCCACTCAGGATTTTTAGTGGCTGTAGGAGTTTGGCAGGATGTGGATGTTCTGCCTTGACTCGTTGGCATACGTCGCATAGAGCAACATGCTCTGCTATATCCCTTTTCATGCATGGCCACTTGTAGGCTTGCCTCAAATCGTTATACATCTTGGTGCTACCATGGTGGACGGAATAGGCTGAATCATGGGCTTCGGTGAGAATCAATTTTTGGAGGTTGCTCGTAGCAGGTACAAACAACCAATTCTTGTACCACAATATCCCCTATTCATATGCCCTAAAATCCGTAGCCTTTCCTAGCTTCATCCTGTCCTTGATTTCCTTGACCTCTGTATCCTTAGATTGGGTTGCCTTGATTTGACGTGGTAGTTTTGGTTCTAATTCCAATGAGGCTAGGTTTTCAGATGTAACCACAGTCACGTTCAGATGGGCAACATCTGCCCGTAGCTTGGATGGCAAGTTGCGGTTGTCTAGTTGGGAACAGGCTGGTTTCCGGCTGAGAGCATCGACCACAACATTGGCTTCTCCGGGATGATAATGAATATTAAGGTCATAATCCTTGATCAATGCCAACCATCTTCTCTGACGCAAGTTGAGGTCAGTTTGGGTGAAAATATACTTGAGGCTTTTATGGTCAGTGAAAATGTTGCAATGGTTCCCAATTAGGTAGTGCCTCCATATCTTCAGGGCATGGACTACTGATGCCAATTCTAGGTCATGAGTGGGGTAATTTTCTTCATGTGGTCTTAGCTGACGTGACGCAGAGGCTACTACCTTTCCTTCTTGCATCAGCACAAAGCCTAGGCCTTGGCGCGATGCATCGCAATATATCTCAAAATCCTTCTTGATGTCTAGGTTAGCTTAGTTTTGAGGGTGTCAAAACTTCTCTGGCACTAGTCTGTCCACTCATACTTCTTTTCTTTTTTGACTAGTTGGGTCATTGGGTGAGCTACCTTTGAGAATTCTTCAATGAATCTCCGGTAATACCCTGCCAAACCAAGGAAACTTCTTACTTCAATGACCGTCCTAGGAGCTCTTCAGTTCAACCTTGGTTGGATCTACTGCTACTCCTCCTGCCATGATTACATGGCCTAGAAAGCTTACTTCCTTAAGCAAGAAATCACACTTGCTATACTTTGCATATAGCTGGTGTCTTTTAGTGTTAACGCAAAAAATTGGTAAGATTTCTTGTCGGATTCAGTTAAGTGAAGAGATCAATCATCCAATAGAAATTTATCTAGAAGAGATTGAGTTCAAGAAGGAAACATGAAAACCATGGCATGGCAACTTACTTTATCTATTAACTATGCATGGTTTAGTAATTTTTCTTTTTAACTTTAAGAAAGTGTGTTTAGTGTCCGATGAGGACTTTATGTTGTGTCATGTCCAATTAGGACTCATATATGCCTATGGGTATAAATATATACATCCATGGTCTTTGTAATCTATCTTCACAGATCAATACATCTACTTTCGGTGCATCGTCACATTAGTCTTCTAGGTTTTATTTTGACGAGTTCTTATTTTTGAGCATGGGCTGCATCGATTGAGTTTGACCTCCGGCAAGAAGTGAGTTCCGTCATCTTCACTTGCGCTAGCGTGGGTAGGATTTCCTCGATTGAGTCTAATATTCTAATAAGACCGACGCAAGTGTTGCCTATCTGGTATATCATCTCTATCTTTAGTTCTATTACTGTTTATAGTCACATTGGCTTAGTTAGGACTTTCTCGGTTAGGTCTGATATTCTAATCAAGTTGATGTTTCTTTAAACATAATGTTGTTTTAGATAGCTTTTTATATCCATCACATTAGACAGATTTATCGGCTCATTGAGTGTTAGATTATCATATACAATCTTGTGTTGCATCGGTTAAGTCCGACCTACTAGGTTGTTATTGATAATCTAAGTCTTGTTAAGCCGATAGGTTTATGCTAATGTTTCATCGGAGGGTTAGCCAATCTTATCTGATGTGTTAAATTTCCCTTTGATGATTTTACTATCTTGGTTAAATTTAATGCATGACCACTTTGATCGGTGTTATATTGGCTTGTTTAAATCTATCAGGCAACTATCAACCTTATGCTGCTTCGGTTAGGTCTGACCTATGAGGTTGCGGTTGTAAGTTAGATTTATTTAAGTTAGTAGGCATCAATCATTGTTTTATCTGGGTTTCAGCCGATAAGTAATCTGGACGTTGCATCGACTTATAAGGATTATATACAAGTTGGTTTTAGCCAATTGCAGCAAAGGTTTTATTGATCATTTTATTATTTGGATTTAATGACATAGGATTACTAGCCGATTTGTGCTTTAATCATCGGATCAACATTTATTCTATCATACCATTATTTGTTGATTGATCATTGTTTCATTACATAATCATCAGTTGATTGCCTTTATATCATTATTTATCTAAATGTCAGAATCTACATCGGACATATAGTCGATTACTCAAAACCCTATCGACATTGTCGACGGGTGGGTCAGTAGTCCTCCAAGGGGGTCCCCGAGGAGGTAGAAGAGAGATCGGTAGAGAAGCTACCCTCCGATGGATCCGATGGTCGACTCGAATCCTAAGATGAGCCAAGAAACAAGACACACAGAATTATACTGGTTCAGCCCTCCCGAAAGATAATAGGCCTACGTCCAGCGTGTGATGTTCTTTTTTTGGGGTGGATGATGAACAAGAGTTACAAAGGTGTGTGCTAGAGTTCTCTCGGATGTTGGCTCCCCCTTGGCCCCGTCGCCCTGCCCTCCCTTTTATACCTCAAGGGGGCAGGTACAGATGAGCTTGGGGGCCAAGGAAGCTAAGACTAAAAGAGACAAAAGGTGGGGTACAAAGAATATCTGACAAAGTACACGTTGGTCTGCTAGGTCCTGTACACTGTGGGTATCTTGTGCTCCTGCCAGCCCTGGGACC
The DNA here is from genome assembly GCA_019925245.2 of Oryza australiensis. NCBI lineage: Eukaryota > Viridiplantae > Streptophyta > Magnoliopsida > Poales > Poaceae > Oryza > Oryza australiensis. The sequence goes on from JAIFGZ020000044.1 coordinate 2,051,131, forward strand.
CTGCTCCTGTGCCGCCAGGTGGTGTCAGATGCCGCCGGGCTGTCTCCTCCCTCTTCCTCTGTGCCTGCCAAGTTCTTCCCGAGGATGCTCGAGGTCGGGCGACGAGTTGGGGTCGAGAGAAGGGGCCGAGGTTGAACTCGGAGGAAGGCCGAAATGCCCGACCCGACGACCCCCGAGGGGGGTTGGGCTCTCGGTCACATCCCGAGGACACTCTGTTTGACTTCTGTTGGGGTCCAATCCGGGTTTTTGAGGCACCCCGGGGTGACAGCTCCCACAGACATCGGCTAGTATCGGCTATCGGCTACCGGCCGATTCTACATTAGGCTATAAAGCTATCGATTGATCTTACTTCAAGCTATTGACTATCGATTGATACATATGTCAGGCCGATCAACCTTACATCTTGTTAGTTGCAGGATCAAACTGACTGGCATGCCCGTATCTCATCAATATTTCACCTGCACTGGAGCTAAGCAGATCTCCGAGGCCATTATGTGTATCGACACAATTTGCATCAACACAGATTTGGCACCATCCGTCGGGGCGCTGATTTTTCGTCAACACAGATTTGGCACGCCCTTTGGGAAACAAATTTCATACCACTAAGTCTGAAGAAGAAGTCGATGCCAAGATCTTGGTCACAATGGAGAGTTTGACGGAGGAACTATGACATCCTCAAAGATCCACTTTTAAAAATGTGTAAAATGACGAAGAAAATTTTTGCAAAAATAAATTTGTTATGTGCTCAATTTTAAAAACATTTTAAAATCTCCTAATATTTATTTGTATTTTTTCCTTATTTCAATTTAGAAATTCTAATTTTATTAATTTTTGGTCCTTATTTTTGAAAAACTCCAATTTAACTCTTTTAAAACCTAAATTAAATTTTTTTCCAGCTTTTCCCAAATTTCCCTTTTTCTTTTATTTCCTTTTTCTCCATTTTTCCTTTTTTTCCTTTTTCCCTTTTTCCCTTTTTCTTTTTCTTTTTCCTTTCCTCCTTTCCTTCTTTCCTTCTTCCTCCTCCTTCTCTGCTTCAGCCGAACCATGGCTCCCGCCGGTTTCAAGCCGCCACGTCGTGGGCTGGCTTGACCCACCGAAGGCTGCACTGACTCTACAGCAGCGCCATTCCCGCGCACACGTGTTAAAATCAGATTGGAGCAGCCACATCATCGAGTTCATCTCCGGCGAACCGACTTCGGATCAAACCACCATGACCGGCATTATCCGAAGCCTGAAACCGACCTTGAATGACTATATATAGACCATGCCAAGCTAAGAAGTGTATACCAAAGTTGATCCTCATCTTTTCCTAAATACTTCCCCCTGAAAGTGCATCTAGCCCCCTAAGTGGGTTTTGGTGGTTAATAACAATTTGGTTAAGGGACTAATGCATTTAATTGAGATGTGTGTAGGAGAATTAGTCCCTAGATTCTTAGTTGTGCAGGTTTTGAAAAAGAAGAACTCCCAAACATCAATTGCAAAAAGGAGAAAATATTCGACGACGGTGTATAATAGTTTTTTCTTGAATCTTGAGTTTTAGGAAAAACCGTACTATTGAGAGGGGTGAAACTCATGCCATGAGATGATCTAAGTGCTCTTAGTCAGAATATCCTTGAGTGAGAATTTTTGGAGTTATTTTTGAAAATTCCCCTTCTCTCGGCAGAGAAAGCCGATCGGAAGTTCTGGGGTTCCACACCGGAACTTCCGGACCTCTTCACCTCAGCCAAACCCTGAGAACCAAGTGTTAGCCGGAACTTCCGGTAATCCCAGACCAGAACTTCCGGACTATATTCTAGCTGAGTTTGTGTGTAACGGCTAAGTGACGCAAGCGTGTACTTATATATATCCCACCTTGTCCCCAGCTCACTTTTGGCCATCCCACTTTCGTTTTTCAGTCTCCTAGCTTCTCCTATGATGTTCTATCTCATTCCAACTCAATTTCTGAGCCACATAACTAAATTTGTGAGAAGATTGAGTGATTGGAGTGATTGTGAGGGTGAGAGAGCTAGGTGACTTGAGGACTTGGTGATTCTTGCAGGGCTTTGGAGTGGTGCCTATTACTCTTGGAGAGCAATCTCCTAGACGGTTAGGTGTCTCCCGCGAGCTTCCGAAGATTTGTGGATTCGCCCGGGAAAAGTTTGTGAATGATCACCTCTCCTCCGCAAGGAAACGAGGTAGGGATAGTGACAAACCAAGCTGATCTTTTGGAGGTTGTCTAGGTAGAGCAATTCACGTTTGTGGTTCATGCTAGAGGATCAAATTTGGATCTTTGTGGTCAATTTGATCTCTAGGTAAGAACCTAGAAACGTTGGAAATGAAGACCATAGACTTCTTCTCAGGGATTTGCTTGGTGAGGCAAGGGGTTAATTGAGACCCAACTCTACGGAGTTCCTCAACAGAGAGTAGGATTCTTTGAATCCGAACTTCGGGTAAAAATCCTTATGTCTCGTGCATTATCCTTTTACCTCCTGTAGCTTGTCTTTATTGCCTGTGTGTATCTTCCTCTTGCTAGCAATAAAATTGTGTAGGAATTACTAGAATTTGAGTTTAGATCTTTTTTAGTCACATAACACCGGAAGTTCCAAACTATAACATCGGAAGTTCCGGATAGCTTGTGCTGACCGGAAGTTCCGGGGTTCAAGTACCGGAAGTTCCGGTGCCTGTGTGTTTTAACCGCTGCATTTTCGAGAAAATTTTAGGATCGCCTATTCAGTCCCCCTCTCGGTGACATCTACAGGCCTTCACCCCCAAGATTCCCCTAGCTATTACACCTTGCCTTGTCCGTATAATGAGAGAAACCAAGGAAGGTCACTGAAGAACCCTAATTGGCCGCTGAAAGAAATCCGCAAAATTCGTTGTCTCCGGTCGATTGATCTCCAAATTGAAGGTATATTCTTGTTCTATACATCCCAAACTTACTCGAGCAAATAGACCACCAGAAGACCCTCGCCGGCGAGCTCTGCTGTGCTTCCCCTGTTCAGCCATCGTACACACATGTCGCCAGGCCGACACAATCCATCTCCGACAAAGCCAATCCCTAGGTTAGAATCCCCGAGCACCATAGAAGCTCCCAAGCCCTTTAGTCCGGCCGTGCTATCACCAGAGAGTCCCCGCCGACGAGCACTGCCATGATTGCTCTTTGCCCGCCGCCGGGCACACGATGCGAGGCCGCTCCAGTACATTTCCGGCCAAATGAACTCTTTAGCTAGCTTCCCCGTGCCTCCTAGTTGTTCCCAGACCTCTTGTTTCGGCCGTACCGTCACCGGAGTATCATGGCGACGAGCGCCGCCGCCGCCGCGGTTAGGCCATCGTCGCCAAGCCGCTCCGCCGCCTCTTCAACCCAACTAAGCCCCAAAATGGATTCCCTGTGGTTCATAGATGGAGAAAAACCGTTTTTCGCCTAGAGCCAGCCATCCCTCGCCGTCGGCGCCGTCTCCTTCCACTGGCCGTCGGCGCTAGAAGAAAAGAACAGAGAAGAAGAAGAGTAGAAGAGAGAGAAAAGAACGGAAGAGAAAGAAAAGAAAAGATAAGAGAGAGAAAAGGAGAAAAGAAAAAAAGAAGAGAGAGAGAAGAAAGAAAGAAAAAATTAGGAAGTTTAGAAATAATTTTTAGAAAATTAGTTTATCCCTAGTTGACCAATAGACCCTTCCAATCTTTCCAAATTCAAATTTCTCCCATTCTTTACAAATTTATTTATGTTCTTTTAGAAATATTTTTAACTTCTTTCTTTTTAAAGTTAAACCTAAATTTTTAAATTTTAGAATTTGGCAAATAACCCTAGAAAAATAGCCTAACCTTTTTAAATTCTTCCAAATTTCATTTCATAATTTTAAAACCCTTCCATTTTTCTCAAACATATCTATTCTCCTTTTTAATAATCAAATATTTCCTCTGATTCTTTTATTTCTACTCAAGTTCAAATTTAAACTTCAAAATCTAGTAAATAATCTTCTTATTTTAAAACTTTAAACACTATCCCATTTTTCCTTTAAAATATTTCAAATACTCTTGTTATTTTTCTTTATTCTACTCAAGCCCAAAATTTAAGTTTTAAGATCTAACAATTAACTTTTCCTTTAAAAACTTCAGAAATCAGTTTTTAAACTCCTTTTAAATATTTGTATTTATTTGATGTTCATTTGGAGTTATTCATTTGATTTACTTTATCGTTTATCGAAGATCGCAATGTCAAGTTCATAAAGGAGACCAAACTTGACCATATGGACAACACTTCCACTTTCACTGCTGGTCAAAGAAAAAGAGGATTTGAGACCACTGGACCTAAAGGCAAGTGAAACTGTCCTTGATCATTTTATATATTTAAAAATAATGAATTTCATATTATAAATAGTATAATCAGTTAAATACATTTTGCGGGATGGGTTAGATAGTTAGAAACTATCATTTCATATAGATTTAGATATTTTGTAAGTCATGCATGTCAATATTTTATATGGATCTCCTAGTTTATATAGACTAATATTTCATACACTAGGAATATCCTATCATTTCATGAGTTGGAAAGGAGAAGTTTAATACTTCATGTTATTAGATATATTTTCCTTCTCCTTAAACAATATTAGTAATTTGAAATAATTCAACAAACATCATCACATGTGTTAATATTCCATATAGAAGATCTTTCCATGCATTAGAAACACTGCATTATTTTATATAAAGAGAAGGAGAGATTTATTTATTTTAACAGATATGTTCTCCTTCTCCTTAGGAAACATGTTGATAATTTGAGCTAGGTATAAAATTGTTAGCATAATAAAGTGAGCATTATTACATACATTAATGCTTCATATCATGGTTATAATTTCATATCTTAGAATGGGAAATAACCCATTATTTTATATGATAGGTAAATATAAATCCTATCATTTCATGTAATATGAGAATGGTCATATGAAATTATATTTCATAAAATAGAATGAAAAAAATGATCCATTATTTTTTGGGATAGGCAAATATAAGTCCTATCATCTCATGTGATATGAGAATAATTTTGGCTATATGCCAAAAAATATAATTCATATGACCTAAATGATTTTGTCTATATGCGAGAAAATATAATTCATATGACCTAAATGATTTTGGCTGTATGCCAGAAAATATAAAAACTCTTGTGCCAGAATAAGGACATAGTTTCGCCCTCCGATGGACCGGTTATACCGACATAACATTTATATATTTCTCTCCGATCTCCCTGGGGACTTGAGGAGATTTATTAATGCGCATAACAACTTTAGAGATTTGTAGTGTTGGTTAAGTCTCATTGGTGGAGAGCTATGTAAACAGCGGATAATAACGCCGGTACTAACCAGATCGGTACTGTCTGTTAAGATAGCACCACATGTTTCACCAAGCCGAGGCAAGTGTGTGACGAACAACTATTAACTAGGGGTCGAGACACGAATTACTGGTTAGAATTGGTGCCCCTATTAAGATAGCCACTGGTCTCGTTCACACATCAAAAAAGGTTAGAACTATATAAATGCTATGTTACCCCTAGTCTTGCTAACTAAGGTTAATCCTTGGGTAAAGCTGGGTAGACGCTGCAGTCTCGATTTGTATTCGAATACGCCGTACTCCCAGTTAGTGGAGTTGTGTCTATGGGTGAATCCAGTTTAATGGCATGAGCAACTTTTCTAAAATGTCGTTTTAAAATTTGATTATTTTTTTGAGGGAAACAGCAAGGGAGGCCCCTACTGGAATTTTAATTAAAGGATAAAATATTTACATGTACAAGGCCTCAAGCCCAAAATGGAAAACAGTTGCCCTTATCGGAAATTACATAACCAAGATTCTAACTCCACTCTAAGGGTAGGTTTAGCGTGATGAACGACAAGGCCAAACTCCCTTTTAAACAAGAACTTCCACCTAGTCAAAGATAGAGGAATGCCCTCCAAGATGACTTCATTATGTTGAGCCCAAAGGGACCAAATCGCCACTATGATGATTTCACGAAAGATTCTTGAGTTGAAGACACGTCGAGCTTGGATCACCATTGCAGATAAAGGCAGACTAGGGTTCCATTGCACCTTAAGAAAACACGAACACCATTGATGGAAAGGGCAATTTTTTTTGATTATTCATATGTAAGTATAGGAAGGGGTAGAACCTAGGATCATGTTAAGGCTAGGTTCATTTTATTTTCTTTAAATAAATCATGCATACCCATGTAGTATAGAATCATGTTTAGGTTAGGCTTATATTATTTTTTTAAGTATACCATATATCTTCATTTAAACATATAATACTGAATCATATTTAAACTAAACTTACGTTATTTCTTTCTACCATTTTGCATATTAAAACTAAGTTTATGCATTTAGTATTGAATCATGCTAGAGTTAAGTTTATATTATTCTGTTTAAGACATCTTACATATTTAGTTAGTTTAAGTTCAGTTTGGCTTGCTAAGTACCATTGGTGCTCATCCTTGCATATAATATTTTTAGGAAACCCTGAAGTAAATGAACAACTCCCAAGTACCTTAGGGGACTGGGAAGATGAGTACGATTTCTAGGTCGACTCTACACTAGGGCTATCCTTGTGGAAGTGTCGTGGCTTTCTTGTATTGTATGGTTTGTACTTAATTATTATTAGTTTGTAATAATAAATGAAGTTCCTGTATCTGTACTATTTTACACATAACCGAACTCCTAGGAGGTTATGTGGTTTTGTGGAGTTGACCTCTCCGGAGGAGGCCCCACATGAACAGAGGCAACAAATGAAGCAATTTGTGGCTTATTTTTAAAAGCATTGTCTTTGACCTTTCATCATGATGTAGCATGGGCCAATTTAGAAGATTCAATTCCCCAAGCTGATCGTTGAAACACTTCAAGATATAGTCGATGAATCAGTTCATCGTGCCTTGTTCGATCAATCTGGAATTTTGATGAATACATTGCAGGATTTGATCAAGAAAATAGTTGATGAATCAATTGCTCAAGGAATTCGGCTCGGGGGGCAACCATATCAATATCGGTCAGAAGAACTTCATCAGTATCGGTATGGTGAAGAGTATCAATAAATGCAAGGAATAGTGCCACATCAACATAACATGGAGAATGCAAGGAAAAATGAGTTAGCCGATAGAATTATTGAGACGATAAGGGAACAATTTGGGATCAAACCTAAGGAACATATATATGTGTATTGGCGTCCATATCATGAGTGGTTTGATAGGGTTCCATTGCCTCATCGATACAGGGTCCTAGATTTCTTCAAGTTTTCAAGGCAAGACAACATATCTACAATTGAACATATCAGCCGATTCTTGGCTCAATGTGGTGAAGCATTAGTTGAAGAAGCTCGAAAGTTAGGTTGTTTCCATTATCATTGTCCAGATCGGTTTTTACATGGTTTACATCATAGCCACATATTTCTATCAGAAGATGGGCCGATCTAGAGAAACAATTTCATCAGTATTTCTTTGCTGGAGTCGATGAGATGAGACTATCAGATTTGGCATTGGTTAAGCAACAAGCAGATGAATCAGTTTTGGGATATATTCAAAGATTTTGGGATGTTCGTAGCCGATGTTATAGTTTGAACTTAAGTAATGGGAAATTGGCAGAATTAACATTTCAAGGATTATCAACACCTGTTAAAGAAAAGTTTTTCTTCCAAGAGTTTGAGAGTTTAGCACATTTGATGCAGAAGGTATCGGCTCATGAAAGCTGATTGCAAGAGGCAAAGGAAGAAGAATTTTAGAGTCATCAAAGCTAGGAAAATGAAGACAATTTTGAAGCATGAGTCGTCATACTCAAAAATTGGGGGGATGTGTTAATGCCAAATTTTGGTAAGATTCCTTGTCGGATTTGGTTAAGGGAAGAGATCAACCATCTGATAAAAATTTATCCAGAACAGACCAAGTTCAAGAAGGAAACATGAAGACCACGACATGGCAGCTTAATTTATAACTATGCATGGTTTAGTAATTTTTCTTATCTAATGTGTTAAATTTTTCTTTGATGGTTTTACTATCTTGGTTAAATTTAATACATGACCACTTTTATCGGTGTTATATTGGCTTGTTTAAATCTATCATGCAACTATCAACCTTATGCTGCGTTGGTTAGGTCCGACTTTGAGGTTGTGGTTGTAAGTTAGATTTGTTTAAGTTAGTAGGCATCAATTATTGTTTCATCGGGGTTTTAGCGAGATGAGTTATCTAGACGTTGAATCGACATATAAGGATTATATACAAGTTAGTTTTAGCCGATTGCAGCAAAGGTTTCATTGATCATTTTATCATTTGGATTTAATGACATCGGATTACTAGCCGATGTTTGCTTTAATCATCAGATCAACATTTATTCTGTCATACCATTATTTGTTGATTGATCATTATTTCATTACATTATCATCAGTCGGTTGCCTTTATATCATTATTTATCTAAGTGTCAGAATCTACATTGGACATATAGCCGATTACTCAAAACCCTATCGACATCAGCTAGTATCGGCTATCGGCTGATTCTACATCAGGCTATCACGCTATCGGCTGATTTCACTTCAAGATATTGACTATCGATTGACACATATTTTAGGTCGATCAACCTTACATCTTGTCAGTTGTAGGATCAAACTGACTGGCACACCCGTATCTCATCAATATTTCAGTACCTGCACCGGAGCTAAGGAGATCTCCCAGGCCATTGTGTGTATCGACATAGTTCGTGTCAACATAGATTTGGCACCATCATCCAGGGCGCGGATTTTTCATCGACACTTAGCTTCTCCAATATCATCCTCAAGTGTTCCTCATGTTCCCCCTCAGTCTTGGAATAGACCAAGATATCATCAAAAAACACGATGATAACTTGTATAGGTACTCCATGAATACCTTGTTCATGAGATTCATGAAGTAAGCAGGAGCGCTGGTCAACCCAAAGGACATGACCGTTAATTTATACAGGCCATACCGGGTGGAAAAGGTTGTTTTAGGCACATCGTCTGGCCAGATTTTTAGATGGTGATAACCTAAGGTTATATCTATCTTTGAGAATACACAGGCTCCATGGAGTTGGTCAAATAGATCGTCAATCCTTCGAAGGGGGTATTTGTTCTTGATGGTCACTTCATTGAGGGATTGGTAGTCAACACACATCTGTTGGCTACCATCCTCTTCTTTATGAAGAGGACTAGGGCTTCCCATGGGATGAACTAGGTTGAATGTACCCTTTCTCCTAAAGCTCCTTGATCTACTTCATCAGTTCTTCTAGTTCATTGGCCGACATCCTATTAAGGTCTCTTGGAGACGGGCGCAGTGCTAGGTATGAGGTCAATGATAAACTTGATGTCTCTATCTGGTGGCATTCCTCAAGGTTCGCATGACCCCTTGCAATGGATGTCAGCGTACTCATCTTCACCAGGGTCTGCTGGGCCCCACGCGGTGTTGTGGGGGTAGCTGCACCCTTGACTGGTGTAGCCTCGATCGGGAATCAAACCGGTGCAACCTGGCGTTGTGGGCATTCCCTTGCAAAGTGACCCTTCTCACCACAGGTGAAACAATTGAGGTTGGTGGCCGCACCTGGTGCGGGAATAGTGGGACTTGGTGTGGGGGATGCCTCCTCGGGGTAGCCCACACTAATGGAAGGAGGTCGGATGGGTCGGACCAGGAGTCCTCAGGCTGGGGTCAAAAGCCAGACCTCGGGCGAGGACGACCGGCCCAACCTCTGCCCCTTAGCCCGACCTATACGCACAGCTTCGACCCAAAAAGGGCAGGCTTTCCCTTTCAGGAAGGAGGCTTCCTTGGCAAGGCTCGTAGAAAAGACAAAGGGGGGACAAGCCGGCAGAGGATGATGTCACCCGACAAGACTACGCACAAAACGCCTACGGTGAGAGGATCCCGAGGCTGTTCTTTTTTGCTTTTCAGCTTTAGCCTGTATTTTCTTTTTGCTTTACGACTAACATTCTTGCGCCCTAAGCCCCCTATAACTGCCCCCCTTAGACTATAAAAGGGAGGGCAGATCACCCTGGCGAGGAGGGTCCAAGAACACTCTTCCATGCCTGTACTCAAGCCCTAATCTTACACCATCCTAATGCAGACACATGAGTAGGCTTGTTATCCTATGGGAAGGCCAAACCTATCTAAAAAACCTTGGCTCATCTCTTCCCGAGTCGACCATCAGACCCCTTGGTAGACGTCCCGACCATTCTCTCACCTCCTTGGGCACCCCCCTTGGGGGACTGCTCGACACCCCGTCGACACTTGGCATGCGGAACCCTAGAGTTAGAGGGTGAGCGGCAAGGGTAGCAGGAGTGGAAACTGAAGCAGGGAGGAGATGTGCCAGGTACACAAGCTTCCAAGGCTGAGGGGTGGTACTCTTGAATCTCTGTGTCCCGGTTATGTTGATGCAAAAACACGACGGCCAAGGAGTTCTGCTTAGCTCCAGTGCAGGTCCAAAACTTCGGGTTCAAGGGCGCCTAGTTGGTTTGATCCTGCATCCAATAAGATATCGTAAATGTTAGAAGATGATAGCCGATCGACCAATAGGCTGATGTCGTATCATGATGACCTAGCTGATGCAAACAAGTCAAATCAGCAATAAGGTGGATGATGCTGCTCATGAGCTAGATTTAGATTAAATATAATCATAAACAACCTTTCTATAACAGAACCAATCCTATAGGACGAACCCAATCGATGCAGCATAAGATTGAGATTATTAAAGTCAATTGTTATATGATTATATAATCTAAATAGCTAAACAATGGACAGATATTGAAGATTTGACCCAAAGCAATTACGATCGGCTATAGATGTAAATAACATGTAATTACTAATTTTATATTTTTCTTAAGTACAAGCAATTATGATAGGTCGGACCTAACCGAGACAATATTAATTACTTATAACCAATATCAAACAAATTAATAATTATATGAACTTATATCATAGCCGATGAAATATCTTCAGTGTTTTTAGATAACATACCGGCTAAAACTCCGATATAGCCTTATATAAGTCTATCAACGTTTATTAAATCTACTAAACAAGTTATAACCTCAGCAGATCGGACCTAACCGAGACGGGCGAGGCTAATAAGAAGCTTAATAGATTTAATGGATCGATGAACTTATATAAGATGATAGATATAACAGATTAAGCAAAAGAAAACATGTAACTCAATGCGAAATAGTTATACCAGCTAAGATCGTCTGAAACCCCGATACTACCCTTATTGACAATCCAAGAGTGAGTTAGTTCTTACAATTTCAATCACGACTTAGTAGGTCAAACCCAATTGATGAAATACTAAGTATGAAAGAAAGGATAAGATCTAAATAAGCCTTTGATTACTTTTCAGGGTGCTAGATACAACAAACAATCTAAATCATCAAGAACAGTTTAACCGATATCAACAAACCCTAAGTGAATCGGCCGATACAAGTAAACAGTACTAACAACTTAGATTAGATTATGTATATGATAACTTAGCGCTTGTATCGTCCGAAATAGAGTGTCGAACTCAACCGATGGAAGCCCTAGCCCCACTTATACAAGCAACTATAGACAGAACTCACCTCTTGCTGGAGATCAAACTTACCCGATGCAGCCCAACTCGAAACAAGAACTCGTCGAGATGAAAACCAATAAAACTAGGGTGGCTATGCGTTGAAAGTGTGTATTGAGCTGCTATTGTTTTTACAAAACTCTGGGTATACATATTTATACCTAGGAGTGTAAACGAGTCCATATTGGAGACGAAACAGACTTTTCCTAAAGACAAAATACAAATTACAAGACCAAACCGGACTCTACTCAGTTTTTCCTAAAATTATGAAAGGAAAATAATTCCACCTGCCTAATTAATAGATAAATCTCCATGTCACTTTCTTCCCGAATCCGATCTCTTTTTGGTAAAATCCTTAGTCCCTTCAACAGAATCCGACAAGAACTCAAACTTCTAGTACCTATCGACAACTGCCAGCCGATACCATTTTGTCGATGCCTCCTGCCTATACACCCTTAGCCGATGCAATTTCCTATTTTTGGCAACTAAAATCAGTTTGTCAATCCGCTTCGCAACTGCTCCTTTTTAACGGAATATGCCAAATTTTGTTGTTAACAGGTTGCTGGCTCTTAAAGGCAGTCAACTTGTGCTTATTGTTGTTCTCCACCTTTCGATTGTCCTCTTTGGACTTCAACGCCTTGTTGACCATGCCCTAGAAGCTGGCATGGTCTTGAATAATCAATGGTCCACGCTGCGTATCATTCAGCCCACCAAGGAACTTGTCAATCGTCTCATCCTCATCAGGGATGGGGGCATAGCAAGTCAATTGAGTGAACTTGTTCAGATACTCCTTCACACTCATGTTGTGAAACTAGAGTTCCCTGAACTCATCCCTCTTCATCTATATGATGGCAATGGGCACAAAGTTGTAGACCCCCATTTTTGTAACAGGAATCATTCGTGTTCATAGTACCATTTCCCTAGATCGAGTAGTTTGGTACCCACAATTACATTATTGAATCATCAAGTGTGCACGATACATCAATCGCTTTATGCGAATATTACAATATAGCGCCCGAAAGCATTGTCTAGAACATAGGATCGAACAGTCCGGGATACAAGCAAAAGCAGAATGCAGATAAGGCAACGGCACGCCATTGCCAAGGCAATGACCGGAGTCTAAGACCTACTGAGCGCCATCGTCTTCCATACTCTCCTGGTAGTATGCGTACTAATCTTCAGGGTCTTCATCGCCCACATCTAAATGTTTGTGCGTATAGCAAGGGTGAGTACCCACTGTACTCAGCAAGCCACCGTAACAATGATGCATATGATAGGGGATAATCAAGTATGGGAGTTCATATGTGTATAGAATGCATATTTGATTTTAAAAAAACATAAGTTTGCCAATGGGTTCAACATGTTCAAAGGTAGTGATGACTTGTCTTGCTCGCAACCTTGTTGACCTAGGTGTTCAACGCACTCAGTGCTCCTCGGACTCTATAATAACGTGCGGTCAAATCGATTGAATTCGATTAGAATTCAAATAAAATCACCAAAATACCAAATAAACTTGTAAAGCGACTCCTAAAATTAGTCTACGATTTTAGGTGAATTTAGGTTCGAGTTTCGATAGAACCGAGTTAAAACGAGCGAGTTATAATAATTTAAAGTTTTACGATTCACCGATTTAATTTATTATGAGATGACAACATTTTGAGTTTGTTTATTTCAATTTAGAAAAATAAATATTGATCGAAAATTTTGAAAATATTATACCAAAAAGAAAATAAAAAATCCAAACTTTATCCAAATTTATCGGAATAATGAGTCTAGATTTTGAAATAATTAAATTCAGAAATAAATTTTACCCTAAAGCTTGACCCCATTTAGAATTTTAAATTTTAGAAAATTCATATGCTAAAATTAATATTTAATAACAAACTAAATTATAATTGAATTCCTAAAGTGATAATTAAATAAATCATTTTATGTGATAATTAATATTTTAGTCTTTAATCAATTCTAAAAATAAAAGCTTTGTTCCAAGAAAAAGAACATATATTTTTATTCAAAATTTTCCCCAAAATATTTTTCCCAAAATTTATTTTCCTATTTTATATATTTTTCTCTTTTTCTTTCTTTTCTTTTTCTTTTCCTTTCTTTTTTTCCTTCTTCTCTCATGTTCTTCTTCCTCCTCTCTTCTCTCTGTTCACTCTCTCCTCACTCTTTCTCTCCTCTCTCTTGGCTCGGCCGAGCTAGGGCACAAGCACGCATGGCGCGGGGCGCGGCTACGGAGGAGGAAAGGGCTTACCCGACGGCGGCAAGGCGCGGCACGGGCACGGCGGCGTCGGCGGCGACGCGGGCGCGGTGAGGGGGAAACAGCACGCTCGCAGGAAAATGAAGGGGAGGGACGTGGTGAGAAAAGGGAGACGGGCACGGCGTCCCTTTTATAGTGCGGCCGACAAGTGAGGGGAAAAAGGGGGCCCAGGGAGGGAGAGCGGCGCGGTAGGGGCGACGCGCGTCGCAAGCGCACGGGGGGGGTGCGGGGCACGAGGACGGCGCCGGCGCGCGAGGCGCGCGGGAGGGCCCGGCGTGGCGTGGGCGCGTGCGCACGGGAGGCCGATACGGCGTCGAACAGTGACGGCCAATGAAGAGTGCTCTTTCCCTTTTCCCCTTTTTCTTTTTTAATTTCTTTTGTTTGTTTTACATCACACCAATAAAATAAATAAATATATATAACTTGGCCCCAAATATAAATATAAATTTTTATTTTAAACTTTTAAATTTTTGCCCCACTTTTATTTATTATTTTATTTATTATATTTTTTTATATAACTTCCTTTCTTCTTTTCTTTTTCCCTTTGCTTATAATTAAATAATTATTTTATATTTTCCCAAATATAAAATTTTGGTCCAATGTAAATGTTTATCAAACTTTAACCTTTCCCAATTATGTTTTTAAACAATTTTTTTATTATTCATTTTGCAATTTCCTTTCTTTTAGAGTTTTTAAATCTTATCGCCTTTTTCCAACTTTAAATAAATATTCTCTTATTTGAAACTCGGCAACGAAAACTCGCAAATAAGAAGCCAATAAAATATGACAAGATTCAATAATTCAAAAGTTTTTTTAAGCTCCGAATTTTAAATTCAATTTTTAAGTCTCCGATTTATAGGGTGTTACAAAAGTTCTTACGGAATGATGCTGTGAATTCTTCCTAGCTAATTTCTCCAGTCTCTTCCTCATGAGACGCCTTCTAGGTTCCCACTAGTCACTAACTAGCCCATCCAGCTGGTGTTGATGTGAAATTTATTGTTTACACGACGGGCTGGAAGATTTGCTTCACTTTAGTACAGGTCCTATTAATTTGGCTTTAGGATATGCCAGTTAGTTAGATCCTGCAAGTAACAAGAATAAACAGAGAATATTAGATCAATGGGCCAATCGGCCAAAGGGCCGTTGTACTTTGGTTTACCCAAGCCGATGCTAATGGAATTTTGAATCAATTGGCTCTAACCGACATATTTAAACAACAAAGTAATAACTTTTCAACGGCCAGAAATCAAATGCAATATATGTTTGGAAATCCTCTAACATTATTACATTCAATCTTTGTAGATCGGACCTAACCGAGAGAGTAAAAGATTGAGAGTAATAAAATAGAAGCTTAGGCAAATATATATTTATCTTTGTATATGGGCTGATGAATTGAGAAAAGAACTTATCACGCTCTATGTAAAGCAGGTAAACTGATATCAATTATTAACAAGGTAGAGTATAAATTACCAGTAATCTATAATTATTAAACATAATTTAGATAGATTGGACCTAACCAAGACAGTATTAGATTGTAAGAGATAATTACAACAACTAGCCGATTATACTAAATCTTGTAAATCTAACGGATAAAGTAAGATATAATACAATAAGCGGATACCTTATCTGCTGAAACTCCGATAAAACAATGAGCAGTACTTATTGGCTACAACAAATCTACTCAGCAAATTATAACCTAGAAGATTTAACTCAACCAAGATAGTTCCAGGTTAATAATAAGTTGAATATATTTAAATTGGTCAATTAGTACTTTTCAAAGTGATTGATATACTGAATCTAACCAAGAAGGCAAAAGCAATCAAAGAAAGAACCGATACATCAGATAAGGAAGGAAGGTAATAGCTAAATTAGTATATCAGACCGAACCGATGAAGTGCTAATTCTGTCGATACAAGCGAGTTTGACAAGACTTACTTTCTCGCCGGAGATCGAAACCGATGCGGCCCAAACTTGAAAACAAGAGCTCGTCGAAAACCTAGAAAACTAGGGTGGCAATGCGCCAAAAGTTGTTTTTTGAACTATTGTTGTTTTACAAATACCTTGGGTGTACATATTTATACACATAGGTTAAACTAAGTCCAAGTCTGTTACAATCGGATTAATACATGACTCTATCTCTAAACAAGAAAACTACTATTACAATTCCAACTCAGACACGACTCCGATCGGCTAAAACTCTAGTAACAATATAGAAATTAAAATTTCTTCCCTTCTTTCAGATAATCTTGCCAACCAACTCTACTAAAATCACGATGTGAACCCCATCCTTGACTTGGCCTTGAGTAACGGATATTGTCAAATTTTGTCGTTAACAGCTGGCTTGCAACAAACCGAACCTTGTCCTCATTCCGAGCATGAATGAGGTCCATCTTCTTCTCAATCGTGCACAACCAGTCTTCAGCGTTGAGTGGTTCTTCAGCCTAAGTGAAAATAGGTGGCTTGGTCCTCATGGATTCTCCATAATTGGTTGGGTTACAGTTTCCTTGGGCAGCCAGCCCGCCTTGGGTTGCTTGGTTGTTTGCGGCATAGGTGTTTATGAAGCTTTGTATGAGTTGGTTTTGAGTGGCTAGCAGCTATGTGATAGTGGGGTCAGCAGGTGGTGGTGGTGGTGGTGGTGCTGCCTCATTTGCTCGTCCAGCGCCGGATCCAATTGCACGAGTGTTCACCATCTAAAAGAAATAGGAGGGAGAGGGGGAAAAGAAACCCATGACAGTATGGGGGTAAAGTTATTAAGGCAGTTTTAATTGTTTAAAGTGATGTTAGCAAACAAGTTTTCCACACAGAGGCCTCGCATGGTGGATAATATAACACATAAAAGTTGCACTAGGTCCAACTTAAGGACAGACAGGCTCTCTTACTACACACAGACCGCAGATAGAGAGAGACACACCACACACAATACATGAAAGATGATGTTGCCTCAACTATTCATAGCACACAGTTTTAGGTCATAGAACACACTACTAACATGATCATCGCCTAATGTGGAAAGCTAAGGATAAGGGCCCTCTAACCAAAAAACAACCTAAGCGGCGCTACAACTGAGGATCCACTGGTCCTCTATCTACTCAAGGCGGTGGGTGCCGCGGAGGGTACCAGACTACAGGGTGTGACGAGGGATGAGCACCCACGAGTGTCGTGGAGAGGGGTTGCGGCGAAAGTGGGTGTCAAAGTTAGAACCGGTGTCCAAAGAGTGACGACTAAGTGTACTCTAAAGTCTCGGGTGTCATTGGGCACCTCAAGCGGCCACGTCCGTGGCCTGGGTTGTAGCCATGTCCATGGCCACAGGAAGTCCTGTCAAGGCTCGCTGGAGCGGGTGCCTGAAGCTCCACTAGGAAGTCAAGCTCAACATCTATTGTGGGTGGCTTCTCCTGCTTGGGGACATTAGGGTCGGTGTCTGAAACATGGGGCCCCACCTCCTCAGGCTCCTCAGTGGTGTTGGAGGTGATACTGATAGGGGCAGCCACAGATCCACCCTCGTGTGCGGCTGTGGTGGCAAGGTCCATCAATGCAGAGACACTGGGGGCACAAGTGGTAGAAGCTGGAGCAGAAACTAGGTTAGAGGTGGCAGGTGTCGAGGGAGCGACTATAGCTGTTGTAGTAGTGGTGGAAGCTGGAGGAGTCATCACCACCGGGCTGCAGCTAACCCCAAAGAAAGTCCTCTGAGGCATACCTGGTGCTAACTCCGAGGTTAGCCTAGGGCCTACAACTGTACCCAACAGTTACGAGAGTAGTGGTCCTGAAGGTGGCGGGATCACTGGAGTCAAGCTCAGGACTGGCATCAGCGCTGTGGCTAGACAAGTAGCTAAAGGTGGAGCCGAAGGCCTGAAAGCAGCAAGGTAAGTAGCATGGGAAGTAGGCTCAGTTAAGGCCGGTGTAGAGCCGAGGAAGAGTTTGGAAGCTACTGCTACCGTCCTCGACACAAACAGAGAGTCCACATCGGGAGCCAGTGCAGCCCCTAGCGGAGGCGCCAATGTGGACCCAACCTTGAAAACTGAGGCAGGCTCCGAGCTAAAGTAGGTCGGTGCGAAGCTGCTCTGGGGTGGTACTTGAGACCAAAACTAAAGCCTTGAGATGGGCTGCTAAGAAACTAGTACAATAGAGTCAGTGTCAACATACCGATCGGTGCCACACCTAGGGCAAAGGCTGGCGTCGACCCCAGGGCGACCGGTAGATTAGGCGTCGGTGCAGAGGCAACGACACGCTCTGGTATGACTGTCGGTGTGACAACCTGTGAAACTGGGGACGTCGTCACCTACGCGGTCACTGTTGTCGAGGTCAGAACAGGCGGTGGAGTAGGAGTCGATGAAGTAACAGCCCAGGCAGAGGTCCATGGAGTAGCCCTAGTAGCGGCCTGCACGGCAGCTCGTGCGAAGGCCTGAGCAGTGGTGGTGCAGCGCCTACAACGGGTCGTGGCCAGACGAAGCTCCAACTCCCTGATGCGGTCACCCCTATGTAGGTAGTGAGTGGGGTGTGTCTCGACCTCAGCCTATTTTCAAAGGATTGTGTCATCAGCGTGGTCGAGTTGACCATGAAAGAAGTCCAACTCTAGCAGTGCCTCTCCGTACCAGATCACCAAAAGGTAACATTGGTCACGGATCATACGGTAGGAGGTGTCACAAGGCTCTTCGCGGTCCATCTGCACAACATTTTAGGTTATAAGTTACCTTATTTAGAAACATTTGGAAGGACCTTAGGAGAAAGGAACAAATGGAACCTAAGAAATTTTCTTGCTCCGGTTTTCAAATGTCATATTTGCTTAAGGCTCAATGCTACGGGTTCTGATTAGGGTGCCAGGGATTAAGTCCTATAGTCGAGATGGCTCTGATACCAGCTCAGTCGGCCCCTATTTTTGAGACCAAGAATGTCATGTGTATTTCGTACCGATTCCCTAGATCAGTAGTTTGGTACACACATAATAGTGTTGATACATTTTCATCACCATAAAGTCGTACAACATAACTAGGGTTACAAAAGGTTGCCCAACAGGGGCCCAAATGGACTGACACAAACTAGCAAAATAGATAGATAAGACAACATAAGTTATATAGCAGCAGCCCTGCGCTTGTCCACAGGCATCGACTGGGAACTTAGATCCTATGGCATCTCCTTTGGTTCCTCCTCTTCTGGGATTTTCTCACACGGGACACTTGCAGTATCTAGCTCTAAAGAGGGGGATATAGCAATGGTGAGTACATAGAGTACTCGCAAGCAACCACTACAACATGATTAAGGCACATAGGTTTCAAGATGGCTATAAGTTTGTTTTGCGTAAAGCAAGTTTTCACAAATCATTTCGCAAGCCTAAGACTTAGCCATTTTTACCAAAAGAGTTCACTATTGTTCAGGTAGTCTAACCATTCCACAAAGGATGTGTCCACCTTTCCAAGCTCTCCTTGGTTTGGTTTACCTTCATGATCCAATTCACATATCCCATACCTCGCTCTCCTGCCTTTCGATAGAGTTTACACAAGTGTCACACCCCGAGGTGTTTTCCCTTTTAAAAATCATTAAAGAAAATCATAAAAGAAATAATTGAAAAATTAACCTAGAGAAAATAAATAATTTTAAAATGTAATTTCTAATTGGAAATGACATGGTAGGATTTTTCTAAAATTCTACAAATCAAAATACATTAACATGATTTTTAGTGGAATTTTCTGAGCACTAGAAATAATTTTTAACCAATTAAAATCAAAATTAGAATTAAATAAATCCTAGGAAAAATCTTTTTCTCTCTCCGTCATTTTTCCTGCTCTTTTTCAGCCGTGGGTCGCCCCAAGCCGATGGCCCAATCCTTGCTGCGCCCCTCCCCTCCTCTCTGATCATATCGATGTTGCTGCGGGCGGAGCCTTCTTTTCGTTAACTATTGCTAACGCAACGGAGTTGATTGAAAAGATGGTCTCCAACCCCGTAAGCAGGGAATGTATACCGTTCAGGAAATGGGCATGTTCACCGCCAAATTGGACCTCTTACTAAAGAAGCTGGACGACAAGGTCAAAGGAGTTCAGGCCATAGATGCTCGCATGACGTGCGAGACATGCGGCAACACTGTTTACTCGGGGAATAATTGCACCGAGACCAATAAAGACGTGTTCTATCTGAACAACTATGAATATCGTCCACAAGGAGGTCAATGGTGCTGTCGAAACTTGGTTTCGGCAATAGAAATTTGGGGGTGCAGTCAAGATCGCCAAGCACAATGGGTTAGGTGGAAAACAAGGTTTAAACAGGTTCAGGCCCTCTTGTGAGGTAATACCCTACTCCTGTTTTGGGGATTCAATCCGCCGAGTGTTTATTGATCTCAAGATCTGTTGCTCTTGTGTTGCATATGAAGTCTGATATCCCTCAAGGGACGCCCCTTACCCCCCTTATATAGTCTTGGGAGGCGGGCTTACAAGTCGGAAACCCTATCATACTCTAAGTTGGTTTCCTCAATCTTACCAAACCGTGACTATGAGCCGTTGCCTTATCTAATCAGCAACGTAATACCCAAGTCATAGCCGGTTTACATAATTAGAAGGCGTAACCTATCCCTATTACCAGTCGGATAAGCTTGCCATGTGGGTATCCGATTGCCATAATCTCCACAGTAGCCCCCGAGTCCTTCAAAGTCGACGAGATAACTTTGCCTCGAAACAAGATAACACATAACCAAACAACTCTTTGACCGAGTGCTTCTGGTACCGAGTGGTTCCATCATCTCTATCTGAATCTCCCGAGTGGATCTAAAGACTGTGAAGGGCTGGAAAACATCCCAAAAAATTCTCAAAAAATAAATATCTAGGTGCATCTCCTGATGCACCTAATTAGGTGTAGCCCCCGACTATGTGGTTAGTCAAAAACAGACTAAGCATATAGTCAAGAACTATAAAAAATCATTCTTATATAAATGCTTAGCTTAAGCTTAGAACAAATATAAAAAATCTCATCACTCGGCAAGCTCACGCTTATCCGAGTGAATTTGCCCGAGTCATCTCAGAACAAATAACTCAATCAACCCTCGTAGGTGAAAAGCACTCGGTAAGCTCACGTTTATCCGAGTGGATCTACCCGAGTCATCTCAGAAAAAATATTTTAATCATCTCTCATGGGTAAACAAGTTTTTCAGTCATCTGAAAAATATGACCAAAATATTAAATAGCCCCTGCCATAATATTGGTCTCAATCTAAAAAGATCTTCACCAGAGTGGAAAAGTAGCATTGATATAATCATTTAATCAAATGCTTAAAAACCAAATAGTTCCTGTCATCAAGGCAACCATGAAAAGCTAAACTGTTTGTCACCTTTCAAATTGCATCGTGCCAACCTCTCATGAAGCTGCGCAAACCGCGGTATGAAAGAATTTTTAAAGGTACTGGGCAATTAGACACGTGCACATTGCCAAGGCAAATCTGCTTAAGTCCATCCACTTAAATCCCTAAGGACACGTGTCAGGCCACACCTTAGCTGGGCCGCAAGTCTCTCATGGGCTCGGCCCAATTGCTAGATGACTCAGCGAAACCCTCAAATCTTCAACAAAGCCTCGAGGTCATCCCCGCCACTTTGTCTTCCCAAAAAAATTTCCCCTTTCACAACACTGTTCACCAGCTTGCTTGCAGAAAACCCTAGACTCGCGCGCTCACCCAAATTCGTCGATCCAGGAGCTCGCGCTTCTCCACAAGCTAGCCTCCGCATCCAGCTCCAAAGATCCCTATCTCAAATCCCCATCCCCCGAGCTAGATCCACTTCCCCCAAAACCACATCCATGGCGGGAGAGAAAGAGATCCCTTTCGAGCAATGGGCGACCTCGGATGTCAAGGAGTCGACTCTCAAGGAGATGGTGAAGAACGGAGTTCTCCCTCCCAAGGAGATCATCGGCTGGCGTTCGGCGGCTGGTGAGGAGTTTCCCACTCCGAACACCTGTGAGATCGTTGTCTTTACTTCCTTCTTTTATTGTGGCTTCGGCCTCCCCACCTCTGAGTTCTTTAGAGGTCTTCTTGAGTACTATGGCCTTCAACTTTACCACTTGAATCCCAATTCCATGCTCAATATAGCTCTTTTCATCCATGTTTGTGAGGCTTTCCTTGGCATCCTTCCCCATTTCCAACTCTTCCGGCGCATGTTCTATCTCAAGCCGCATCCGAACAAGGATGAGCCCTGCGTTGTTGGTGGGGCCAGCTTCCAGCTCCACGAATCCCTCCGCCGAGGCTATTTCTATCTTCCCTTGAAATCTTCTAACAAGGGTTGGCACACAAACTAGTTCTACATTGCAAACCTCGAACCCAGTCTGCCCAACTTCGTTGGCCTTCCTCCTGTGCCAAGGTCCAACTGGAGCACCGTGCCAGTAGCCCAAGATTGGGATGAAGCCAACAAGCTTCTGGCAAACATCTTGGAAATGAAGAAGAAGGGCCTTTCGGGTGAACAAATCACTCGGCATTTCATCAGGAATCGATTGGCGCCGATCAAGGAGAGGTCCAAGCCTGCCTTCGAGTACGAGGGCGAGAGGGACCCTAGTCGGGAAAACCGTGACTCCCTCAGCTTTGAGACCTTGAAGACCCCGCATGTATAAGATATTCTCAACTGTGATTGCAGTCGAGCGTAGCCTTATGCTGCCGGTCCTCCCATATAGCTTATATCGTCCTCCTTCTCCGGTAAGTTAACTCAGCTTCTTTATTGTCTTTCAATCTTGATGTCACACTTCTTAGTGTAGAAAGAATCTCCCTTGCAGGAAAACACCTCCATTATCTCGAAGCTGTATAAAGTGCATCACGATGATGTGCCGGCTCGGCCTGCCAAGAAACCAGCTGGCGGCGTCAAAATCCAGAGTGACCCAATCGGCAAGAGGGCCGCTACCAGTGAGAACATCAGCAAGCGGGCGAGTAAGAAGAGGCTGGTGATTGACGATTCGGACGACGATGTCCCAGCCCCTCAGGCTGAAGTGACCCCTCCAAGGTCGTCAGCAAAAACTGCGCCCAAGATTCGCCGTTCGACCAGGTACGTCTCATGACTGAAATTGTGCTCTTGTCGAAAACCTCTCTGCCTTCATCCCGATTGCTCCTGTCTTTCTCTTTGCAGGATGCCCCAGAATATAGACCCCACTGGGCAGAGTGAGGGCCCTATGCCATCTGCAGCAGCTGAGGCGACAAAGCCTGCAGAACCAAAACCCCGGAGCCCTCTCCCGAGTGAGAGCGCTCCGAGTGAGAAGCCCACTCCTCCCAGTGAGGATATCCTAAGGGAAGAGCCCCCGACCGCCAGCCGGGAAGCCCCAACTGGAAACCAATCGGCCGCAGAAGAGACCCCGGCTGCCACTCGAAGGACCCCGACTGAGAATCAGTCGGGTAAGAACCAAGAAGGGAAAAACAGCCGAGAAATACCAGTCAAGGATTCGGCCACCGAAGCTGGTAAGCCTCGAAGCAATCTTTCATCTCTTAATCTCCAGTCCATTTTTCCTGTGTCTTCATTCGCTCCTTCTGAATTGATTAGCAAAAGTGGAGGAAATCCCCAGGTTGTAGTCCTCTGAGACCTGGGTCCCTCCAATCAAGATTGAATGGCGCGAGTCCGAGGGCCTGAAACAGGGCATCATCCTGAACAAGCAAAAGGAGAACGAAGAAAGGGACATGCTTGTAGACAGCCTGAACGAAGCTACTCGGCTGCTAACGTAAGTTTTGCTCTTTTTCTGTTGTAGCTTTATGATTGCTTTTCAGTCGACCAACTCTGAACTTGCACTCAGAGGGTGTATTGCCGGTCAATGGCCAAATCCGATGCACTCGAGAAGCTAGTCCCACACTTGAATTCCCTGGAGAACATCCAGCAGGAGCTAAAGGCCACTCGGAGAAGAAGCTGCATCGAGAGAGGCAGCTGTAAGGAGAGAGATAGTCGCGCTCCGGGAGGAGAACCTCAACCTCCGGGGTTCAGTCGGAAGTAAGCTCGATCTCCTTAGTCTTTTTATTCCTTTAATTGCAGTTTGTTTTGATCTTGGCGTTGACAAATTTTCTTGTTGTAGAGAACTCGTCGGAAGTCCATACGCTCCAGACCCAGCTGGATGAAGCCAACGCCAGCAAAGCCGAGCTGGAGTCTGAGTTTGAAGGTGAGCTCTTTCAAAACAGCGTTATTTATTTTGCTTCATCTTCGAATGTTTGTGTGATCGTATGTCTTTGACAGCTTACAAGATCAAGACCCGAGCCCAATATGATGTCTTTGTTGAAAGGGTCAAAAAGGCCGAAAGCGTAAGGGACGATGTTGCTAACGCGGCGACACCGATCCTCTTGTCGCTGTTCCATCATGGGCTTGGGACCAGCTCATTGGACCCCGTCGAGGTCTTCGACAAGCTTAGGAGGGCCCCTGATCAATACCTGGCCAACATCTCAGAAGCAGCCACCATGGGAGCGAACTTCGCCCTTGCACAGGCCAAATCACTCTATCCTCGGATAGAGGTCGACTCAGTCGGGGAGGGCTTCGTCGATGGTACTTCAGACGAGCGGGCTCTGGAGTTAATTGATGAAGCTCAGGAGTCGGCCAAGAAAGTGGTTGCTGATGTAGTGAACAATTTCCGGTCTTAACTATTTTGCAAACATTTGTATGTAACTTTCTGATGTAGACTTGTAAATACTCAGCTTATTTATGTTAATGCCTTGATCCGAGTCTTTATGTCAAATTTCTTGAGTAATTTTCGTCCGACTGTCACCAAGCCTAAGCTTGATTAGGTCATCAAAAAATTCTAAGTCCTTATTCATTGAACTCGAATCGAGGAACATTAAACAATGATAAACCAAATATGCACAAGTTGTCGAAGAAAACGATGATTTATTGACACGTATGCAGCCCCCGACTGCTAACTCAAGAAGTCATCTTGCTTGAGGTTGGCAGTCAAGAATAACATGAAACTTAAGGCAATTTAAGCATAGTATTGTCGAAGATGTTCAATGTTCCAGGAGTTCTCTACCATGGATCCGTCTTCTCGCTTTAGTCGATATGCTCCTGGCCGAGTCACCTCAACGATTATGTATGGTCCTTCCCATAGTGGAGATAATTTGTGACGGTCCTTGGTGGTTTGAATCTTGCGTAGAACCAAATCACCGACAATAAAAGCTCGTGCTCGAACATTGCAACTGTGGTATCGTCTGAGTCCTTGAAGATTCTTGCCGACTGGATCAGGGCTGCCTCACGGGCCTCTTCCAGTCGGGTGAGGTCATCCACTCGGTCTTGATCATAGTGTTCGTCGTTAAAGCTGTGGACTCGAAGAGATCCGTACTCCATTTTGTTCGGCAACATGGCTTCTGCGCCATAGACCAAAAATAAAGGAGTTTGGCCGGTAGCCCGACTGGGCGTAGTCCGTAGAGACCATAGAACCGAGGGGACCTCTTGGACCCATTTGCCGGCATAAGGATTTAGCTGGTCAAACACTCGGGCCTTGATGCCTTGAAGAACCATGCCGTTGGCACGCTCAACTTGTCCATTGCTTTTGGGATGTGCGACCGATGCATAGCAGATTTTGATGCCGAAGTCTTCACAGAATTCCTTAAAGATGCCTCCAATGAATTGGGTCCTGTTATTGGTTATAATTCTGTTTAGGACGCCAAACCGATGTACGATGTTGAGGATGAAGTCTCGTGCCTTGTCAGCGGTGATCGTAGCAACCGGCTTAGTTTTGATCCACTTGGAAAACTTGTCGATTGCGACGAACAAATGCGTGAATCCTCCTGGGGCCTTCTTGAAAGGACTGACCATGTCCAAGCCCCATACCGCAAATGGCCAGGATAATGGAATCGTTTGTAGCTCTTGGGCTGGGACATGACTCTGCCGAGCGAAGAACTGGCAACCTTCACACGTTCGGACCACTTTGTCGGCGTCGAAGACCACCGTAAGCCAGAAGAAACCTTGTCTATAGGCTTTGCCCACCAAGGTGCGTGCTGCCGCGTGACTTCCGCATATACCCGAGTGGATATCTTGGAGTAGTTGTCGTCCTTCCTCAGGCGTGATGCATCTCATTAGGACTCTAGAAGGGCTCCTCTTGTATAATTCGGAGTCAGCCATGACATAGCTTTGACAACGACGTTGGACTCGTTTCGCCTCATCCCGGTCCACCGACAGCTCTTGCTGAGTTAAAAATTTGATGAGCGGTGTCCTCCAGTCGGCGTCGAGCATGGCGATTTGATTTGTAGCTTGCTCGTTGAGAGTCGGCTTTGCTACAACAGTCGGCTCGTAGAGATGCTCTACGAAAACGTCTGTTGGAGCAGCTTCTCGCTTGGACCGACCGTGCCAACTCGTCGCCGCCTCGTTGTTATGTCTCAAGACATGGGATAGCTCCGATCCGTCAAACTGTCTTCAAGTTTTTGAACTTCTTGTCGATATAGGCTTCCGTGGTGTCGTTTAAACAGGACCAGTCTTTCATCACTTGGTTGACAACCAGTTGGAAATCTCCTTTCACAACCAACCGTCGTATCCCGAGTGAAACAACAAGTCGTAGGCCATGCAGCAGGGCATCGTATTCGGCGACGTTGTGTGAGGCGGAGAAATGAAGGTGAAGAACATATCTTAGCCTTTCCCTAGTCGGGGAGATCAGCACGACTCCTGCTCCCAAGCCAGTGATCCTCTTGGATCCGTCAAAGTGCATGATCCAGTATTGTAGGTCTTCTCGAGGTACATCTTCTTGTTGTTCGGTCCACTCGGCCAGAAATCCGCCGTGGCTTGTGACTTTACTGACGTCCTCGCCTTGAAAGTTAAGTCCGCGGCATCGGCCTGTGGCCCACTTCGCGATGCGCCCAGTCGCCTCCCGGTTGTGGATGACATCGCCGAGTGGAAAGGAAGTGACGACGGTGATCGAGTGTCCCTGAAAGTAGTGCGCTAATTTCCCCGCGGTTATCAAAACATCATATAGCAATTTTTGTACCTGAGGGTAGCGAATTTTGGCTCCTGCCAGCATTTCGCTAACGAAGTAGATTGGCCTCTGAATCTTCTGGACTCATCCTTCTTCTTCGCGCTCAACTACAAGAACCGTGCTGACCACTTGGTGAGTCGCTGAGACGTACAGTAGCAGGGGCTCCTGAGGCTGGGGTGAGGCTAGGACGGGCGGCGTCGTGAGAAGTTCTTTAAAATCTTCAAAGGCTTTGTGGGCTTCCGTAGTCCACTGGAAGTCGTCAGTTTTCTTCAGTAGCCTGAAGAAAGGCATGCCTCGTTCGCCGAGTCGAGAGATGAATCGGCTTAGCGCCGCCATGCAGCCAGTGAGCTTCTGAACATCTTTCTGGTTACTTGGGGGCTTCATATTCAGGATAGCGTTGATTTTTTCTGGATTAGCTTCAATGCCGCGATGGGACACCATAAAGCCGAGCAGTTTGCCTGATGGTACGCCGAACGTGCACTTCTCCGGGTTCAGCTTCATTCTGAAGGCCCGAATGTTTGTGAAGGTTTCTTCTAAGTCGGCAATCAGGTCTTCCTTCTGCTTGGTCTTGATGACGACATCGTCGACATACGCTTCCAAGTTCTTGCCGATCTGCGTTTGAAAGCATCTTTGAATCATGCGTTGGTATGTGGCTCCGGCGTTCTTCAGACCGAAGGGCATCATGATGTAGCAGTAAGCTCCAAACGGCGTGATGAACGATGTTTTTAGGCAGTCAGATTCTTTCAAGCTGATTTGGTGGTAGCCCGAGTAACAATCCAGAAAGCTTAAGAGCGGCATTGTCGAGTCCACGACTTGGTCGATGCGTGGCAGCCGAATGGATCTTTGGAGCGAGCTTTGTTGAGGTCGGTGTAGTCAACGCACATGCGACATTGTCCTATCTTCTTCTTCCGGACCGGGACAGGGTTAGCTAACCGGTCGGGATGGAGAACTTCTTTAATAAAACCGCGGCTAAGAGTTTTGTGAGTTCTTCCTTGATGGTATTTTTCGATCCTGAGCAAAATGGCGTAATCGTTGTTTGATAGGTTTCGCGTCATCTTTGACGTGTAATGAGTGCTCGATCACCTCCCTAGGAATTCCAGGCATATCAGATGGTTCCCAAGCAAAAACATCTTTATTATTTTGGAGGAAGGTGACGAGCGCGCTTTCCTATTTAGGATCTAGCTCAGCACCGATTACAGCGGTTTTGGAAGGATCGGACGGATCAAGGGAGATTTTCTTCGTTTTGGCGTCGCCTTGTCCCGACTTGGCTATCTTCTTTGTGGGGATTTCACTCTCTGCAGAAGTTGATGCAGCCAATCGGATTTCCTCCTGGCCACGCGATCTCTCACGAGATTGGGCCATGTCGCAGCTTTCCTTGTCGCAAGTGAAGGCCTGTTTGACGTCGCTGCGCAGGGTGATGACGCCGTTGGGGCCTGGCATCTTCATGCAGAGGTAGGTATAATGCGGTATCGCCATGAACTTGGCGAGTGCAGGCCTTCCGATGATCGCGTGGTAGGCCGTCTCGAAGTCGGCCACCTCAAAAGTGATATTCTCTGTCCGAAAGTTCTCCCGAACTCCGAAGGTGACTGGAAGGATGATGTGCCCGAGTGGCGTGGACGACAGCCCTAGGATAACTCCGTGGAAGGGGGCTGAGCTTGTCTTCAATTCGGCTCTCGGGATTTGCATCTTGTCCAGGGTCTTGGTGAAAAAAATATTGAGGGCGATGCCCCCATCAATGAGGACATGCTTCAGCTTGATGTTGCGGACCACCGGGTCTAGTACTAGGGGATACCGCCCCGGGTGAACCACTCGGTCAAGATGATCCGAGCGATCGAATGTGATGGCCACCTCCGACCACCGTAGATATTGTGGGACCTCAGGTTGTGCCGCGTTGACCTCGTGGTTGGTTAGCTTATGCTTCCTCTTGGACTCATAAGCTTGCGGCCCCCCGAAGATGTGATTCAGCTCGCCTACGGGGTCTTGAAAGGGCTCCGTATTTCCAGTCGGGTTGTTCTTCTTGGTCCCTGATGGATCGGCTTCGTCAGTCGGCTTCTTGTTGAGCTGTGCCGCATATTGTTCGACGAATTGCTTATAAATAAAGCAATCCTTGGCTGCATGCTTGTGGTTTGGATGATGCGTGCACTGAGCGTTCATGATTGCGTCGTAGGCCACGACTCGGGGGCGGCGTTGGGAGTTGGATGTCACGGCAACCAGATCCTCAGGCCGGCGCTTGCGATCCTTCTGGCCCTGGTTATTGTTGCCATTATCCTTCTTAGGATGTCGGCTTCCTCCCGACTGCTTGTCGTCCCTTCTGTCAGGCCGGTCTTGCCGCGCCGCCTTGATCGCGTCACTGGATTTGGCATAGGAGTTCGCTGCCTCGAACATTTGCTTCACCGTCTTCGGTGGCTTACGCCCAAATTTTCCGATCAACAGTTCATCACAGACTCCCTTCTGGAAGGCGGCGATGATGATGTTGTCGGTGATGTTGGGGATCTTATTGCGCTTTTCCGAGAAGCGCCGGATGTAGTCCTTCAATGGCTCGTCTGGCTTCTGGATGACATTGTAGAGGTCGAAGTGGGTCCCAGGCCTTTCAAAGGTGCCCTAGAAGTTGGCGATGAAGTGATCCCGTAACTCACTCCACGAGCCGGTCGATCCTCTTGGCAAGCTCGTGAGCCAGTTCCTGGCTGAGTTGGCAAGGGCAACAGGTAAGTAATTGGCCATGGCCTTGTTGTCTCCTCCTGCTGCACGGATGGCGAGGGTGTACACGGTTAGCCACGACTCGGGGTTGGTCTTTCCGTCGTACTTCTCGATTCCTGTCGGCTTAAAACCATTCGACCAATGCACTCGGCGCAGGTCCCGAGTGAACGCAGGTACTCCATCGTCGTTGCTGTCGGGCGATCCCCTCCGATCTTCATGGAAGCGCTGATCTCGTTCTTGATAACTCCGGTCAAGGACTTCCCGCAGATCACTCGGCGGGGTCCTTGGCAGGTTGCTTCGGTAGTCGAAGTTGTTGCTGCGGCGGACCCGACCGTGGACGGGTGGTCGTCCATGCCGCTTCTCGCGGGAGTCGGCCGATTGCTCTTGATGCTTCCGCGTGGCCTCATGGCTGGGTGTCTTGACCTAGTGGCCGTTCGATCTTGTTCGGGCCTCCTGTAATCCTTCGACCACAGCGGCGGAAGTCGGCTTCTGTCGGGCATTTCTGCCATGGACTCAGTCGGCCTTCGTGCTGAGGTGGAGGGAGAACAGTTGGATGTAGCCGCGACGATGGTCTTGATCTTGTCCAGGATTGGTGTCACATTGGCGGGCGCCGTCTCGATTATGGTGTCGAGGAGGGTGAGGGCGGCAACGGCGTTCTGCTGGGGTGTTTGAAAGATGTTGGTGTTGTCGACTCGCGTCTGAAGTATGGCCTCCCGAGCGGATCGTCCAGTCGCCCTCAGGTCCCGCTTTCTCCTATCGGCTTCCTCCTTGCGCCTCTTCTCATCTTCTGCCAGCTTGCGCTCCTGCTCAAGCCTGGCTTGTTCTTCCTCTGCGACCCTGTGGGCCATGGCTGAGTCGGTCTCGGCCACCTCAGCCATGAGAACGTCGAAGCACTTCGGCTCGTAGTCCTTGTCGCAGTCGGAGTTGTTGGCCTCGTCCGAGGGGATGCCGTAGAGATTGTCGAAGCCTGAAGAGCTGAGGTATTCATCGAGTTTCGTGGATGAGCATGACCCGAACGATTAAAGAATGACTGCGACTTCCCTTGAGCCTGGGTTGCTTGAATCTGGATCGCTCCAGTCCGGGTCATAGCTTGATGATGGGGGTTCCTCCGAGTGGGTCGATTTCGACTCGAAGGAGAGGAGTTTGCAGTAGACCTCAGTGGCGTTTGGTAATCCAAACGGTGCCGAGAGAATTTCTCCTCCCAAGTGGGTCGATTCCGACGGGGAGGTCAGAAGATGGCTGTAGATCTCAGCGGCGTTCGGTAGTCCGAACGGCGCCGAGTGGATTCCTCCTTCCGGGTGGATGGACCCCATCTTGGAAGTCAGAACTGCGTCGAAGATCTCGTCATTGTTCGGTAACCCGAATGGTGCCGAGTGGATTCCTCCTTCCGGGTGGATGGACCCCATCTTGGAAGTCAGAACCTTCTC
Source organism: Oryza australiensis (assembly GCA_019925245.2). Classification (NCBI taxonomy): domain Eukaryota; kingdom Viridiplantae; phylum Streptophyta; class Magnoliopsida; order Poales; family Poaceae; genus Oryza; species Oryza australiensis. Next base: position 2,081,930 of record JAIFGZ020000044.1, read on the forward strand.
GTAGATCTCGGCGTTGTTCGGTATCCCGAACGGCGCCGAGCGGGTTCCCCCTCCCGACTGGTCCGAATCCGAGTCGGGGAAGGAGAGCTTATTGAATCCTTCGGTGGCGAAGTTGTTGATGCCTGAAGAAGATCCCATTGCGCTCGCCGGTGAGATTGAAGAAGAAAACTTGACACGCGGTCCCTACCTGGCGCGTCAACTGTCGAAACTTGGTTTCGGCAATAGAAATTTGGGGGTGCAGTCAAGATCGCCAAGCACGATGGGTTAGGTGGAAAACAAGGTTTAGACAGGTCAGGCCCTCTTCTGAGGTAATACCCTACTCTTGTTTTGGGGATTCAATCCGCCGAGTGTTTATTGATCTCAAGATCTGTTGCTCTTGTATTGCATATGAAGTCTGATATCCCTAACGGGACGCCCCTTACCCCCCTTATATAATCTTGGGAGGCGGGCTTACAAGTCGGAAACCCTATCATACTCTAAGTTGGTTTCCTCAATCTTACCAAACCATGACTATGAGCCATTGTCTTATCTAATCGGCAACGTAATACCCAAGTCATAGCCAGTTTACATAATTAGAAGGCGTAATCTATCCCTATTACCAGTCGGATAAGCTTGCCATGTGGGTATCTGATTGCCATAATCTCCATAGGTGCAATCAACAATGCTCTTACTATCAAGGAGTCAACATTAACTCTATTAGTGACTAATTAAATGGTTAATGGATAGGGCCCACATGTCAGCCAGAGAGGAGAGGTGATTTATCCCCTTCTCCCCTCCTATGCTTCGCCTAGCTCGGCGGAGACAAGTGCGGGCGCGGGCAACACAGCAGTATGGGAGGCTGGCGTTGGCCCAAGGAGGGGTCCCCGGACCTCACCGCCCTACGACGAGCGGTGGTGAACCGACTGCCGACATGCGTGAGGGCCAACACAGCTTGGCCCGGTCGGCTCAATGCGGCTAGTGGAGGTGGCTATGGGGAGTGGTGGCGGCCAAAGAGAGAGAGAGAGGAGGAGGAAGGGCAGCGGATGCTCAACGTGCGGTGGCCATGAAGCAGCGCAACCAAGCGGAGGGGAGGACGGAACGATGGGCATCGAGGTATGGGTTGGGGACAGTCGAGGCACAGTCGGGATGGCGCCTCCTCCATGCTCTGGCGGCATCGGCCCAGGCATGGGAGTGGGAGTCACTCCAACATCCGAACGGGAGGAAGGGGTGGGGGCGGTGTGGTGCAGAGGTGAAGAGGCACGGTGCCTTGCCGAGTGGAGGTGCGGCAATGGCATCCCTATTCGCCTCTTTTATAGGCGCGGACGGCTCAGTCGTTGCCCTCTCTCCCCACCATACAAGGATGACGAGGACGGCATGGCGCTGCCTAGCGATATGGAGAAAAGGGGTATGGGGGTGGTTGCGGTGACGACGAGGATGACATGAGCGATTGGGGAAGGAGGGGATTCCCTAGCGATCCGTCAGGTGCAGCAGCAGTGCTCAAGCCGACTATCCGAAGGGGGGTAACGACGTGGGCGCATGGCGCGGTGAGTGACGGAGTGCGCGGTCGGCATGGGCGGTGGTACATGCGTCCTTACTCGAGGGTGACGGGCATGCGTCCTTGCTCGAGGGTGACGGGCATGCGTGAGATCCGGTGGTGCAAGCGGGTAACGTGGCAAGGACGGGAAGGACGTCGTGGATGGCGGTGTGGATGGCATCATCGGCAAGGGAAAAGGGTACAACCACGGCGTGGGATGGTTGGCGACGTGCGTTGGCGAGGACGAGAGAGGCAGCGTGGTGCTCAGTTTTCTAGACGGAGGGTGGTGCGGGAAGGGAGATTGCCGTGCGAGGCCGGCTCGTGGCGTCGTGTGATGCTGACAAGTGGGCCCCACCCGATGCTAATCTAGCGAGCGCGCGCGTGGAGGCAAAGCATCGGGCGGTGAAGTAGACTTTTAGGGGACGCGAGCTGGAATGTGCCGTGGTCAGCTTCCTCTGGCTAGGCTTCTAGAGAGAGAGATGAGAGGGGGAAATGGGTTGGGCCGCTTTGGAAATGGTGGAGAGAGAAATTGAGCCCGAGGAGAAACTTAGACTTCGATTAGGGTCTCTTTTTATGGGAAATTGCTTTGAAGGTTTTGGGGATTACAAGAGATTGCAAAATAGTTAATAAATTTTAAAATGGCAATCGGTTAAAATATAAATGTGAACTCTATGAACATTTAGCATGATGCAAACTTTGGAAAATTTTTGTTGACTCCAAATTTTGGTTTTTGGATTTTATTTCAAGATTTTCAGGATGTTACACCTTGGTCTTCTAGCTTCGTTTTTAGCACAAAAGCACTAAACTTCTAAAAAGGGAAATTTAGCAAGGCTGAGTATAACCACCTTACACCTTACACCTTACATAGCAAGCCACACAATGATACAATCATGTAAGGGGAGGCAAAGGGAGGTTTGTAGCTTTTTCATAAAGGCAATTGAAAACAATTAATTAATTAAGACAAGATTAATCTCCACTGACAACACTACACCATGTTGAACAAGCCCAACCAAACCAACTGAACTACACTAGTTCATTAAGTCAAGTTAATTAATAGGGTGCGTCTAATCATGGTAAAGCTGGTCGATCATCCATAACCATGGGCACACTATTCGAATAGTTTTACTCCAGCCAGAGGTGTATAACTGTACTCACAAGACATAACCCACCGCTATGTTACCGTGCCTGGCTAGACACGTCACCATATGAGTGATTGTGACAATACTTATCGATTCGAATGATCAGCAATATAATTTATAGGGTGCCCTAGATGAAGGAGAGATGGTGACACAAATGTTTATACTGTCAGTAGAGGTAATACCCTACTCCAGTTGTATGTAGATTGGAGATCAGTTCATTCATTACCTTATTAGGGTTTCATGTCCCTCCTTATATAGTCACGGAGGCAGCCGGTTAGATATGGTAAGGTAGCCCTTATAATCTGGATACTTGTCATCTATTTACATGGGATAAGGTTATTTGTCTTATCTCTAATTCCTTTCTTAATTCACAAGTTAGCCGCATGGGCCTAAGGCACTTGGCCCACTCTATGTTGTATGGCCCAAAAGCCTTGCCATGATTACCCGGGTACCGTGTACCCCATAGTAGCCCCCGAGTATGCTTGATGAAGACTCAGAAGTTGGTGAAATCATTTGGAAGAGGCGAGGCGAGCTAAGTACTCACCCCAGTATTGCCGAATAGGTACTGTTGTAGCCGAATAATCATCCAAGTGATCAGCCGACTAACAACTAGTTATCCCCGGATGTGGTAGATGGGTGAATGATGAAGCCGCATAAGGGTGCAGCCCTTGGGCGTGCGAAGTAGGCACGTGGCTGAGTAGGGCGTAGCCTAATCCGCATGAGCCGCACAAGGGCGAAGCCCCCGGGCATGCGGTATAGATGGCATGGCCAGGTAAGGCATAGCTAGATTCGTGTGTTCCGCACAAGGGAGAAGCCCGCGGACATGCGATGTAGGCGGCGTGGCAGGCTAAGGCGTAGCCGGATCCACTTGTTCCATGCAAGGGCAAAGCCCTCAGGCATGCGGTGCAGACGGCGTGGTCGGGTAAGGCATAGCCGGATCCGTGTGTGCCGTGCAAGCATGAAGCCCAAGGGCATGCGGTGTAGACGGCGTAGGCAGCCGGCCTAGAGACGTAGCCCCCAGTCGGTGGCTAAGGGGCTAGCCAGCACGGGGATGAGGTCGCCCGGCGGCAGCGTAGGTAGTCGGCGTAGAGACGTAACCCCTAGTCGGCGACGGAGGAGCCGACCAGCAAGGGAATGAGGTCGCCCAGCGATGGCATAGGCAGCCGGCCTAAAGACATAGCCCCCAGTTGGCGGAGGAGGAGCCGGCCAGCATGGGGATGAAGTCGCCTGACGGCGAAGTAGGCAGACGGCCTGGAGACGTAGCCCCTGGTTGGCTGCAGAGGAGCTGAGTAAGACAACACTCGGAAGTGTGCCTCACATTGTGATGTGACACCTGAGTAAGATAGCTCAAGAGCGTGCCTCACCCAGTGGAGCAATGGCCGAGTAAGGTAGCCCTCAGGGGCATACCTCACTTAGCGGCGTGGTCCAGTCTTCAAGCATAGGAGATGGGCACATGGTCCCGAATTCCTATTACGCATATCCAGACCTAGGCCCCTTCATCATGAAACACATAAAAACAATAGTATATTGTATAAAAAAATCCACTCGAGAAGAATACAAGTATGTTTAACTACATGCAAACAGTCATTCCTCCTCTTATCATAATTAATTTCCCTGAGTAGTTGACTCCTTATGTTTAAGCACTCTGTCTTGGGTGTACGGTGTGGGACATAGCCAAGTCCGCATGAGCCACGAGGGGGTAGCCCCCGGGCATGTGGTGAAAGCAGCATGGCCGGTTAGGGCGTAGCCGAGTCCACGTGAGCCATGAAGGGGATAGCCCTCGGGCATGCGGTGAAGGCGACGTGGTCAGTTAGTGCGTAGTCGAGTCCGCGTGAGCCGTGAGGAGGGTAGCCCCAGGCATGCGGTGAAGGTGGCGTGGCCTTGACCGTGTGAGCCGTTACAAGAAAACAGAGCTTCATGGATCAAAGTTTGTGCTACTCAGATACTTTTGCAACTATTAAGAGGAGGAAACGAACATGTATCATGGACACCTAATAGGTGTAGCCCCTGACTTTCTGCTTAGTTGGGTGACCAAGTAAACAGTAAGTCAGATGCAAAATAATTACTCAAATGAAAATACCGTATGAAGAGTGACTTAGCTTGCTTGGTATTCCATGAGTTGAGAACAGCCAGGGAGGCGGTGAAGCCCCTCAACTGCCAGGGAGTCATCATGGAGGCTCAACCCCCAGTCGGCGAAGTCATGACGTAGCCTTACGAAGTTAGCCATGTTGGGAAACGAAGCCCTCGAGTGTGTCTAGCTGAGGTGTGGTTGGGCCGCGTTAGCTGTACAAGGTCGGAGCCCTCGGGCGTGCAAAGTGGGCGATGTAGCCGAGTAGGGCGTAGTCGAGGCCGCGTGACCGTACAAGGGCAAAGCCCCTAGGCATGCGGTGAAGGTGGCGTAGCTGGCTAGGGCGTAGTCAGGTCCTCGTGAGTCGCGCAATTGTGAAGCCCCTGGGCATGCGGTGAAGGTGGCGGAGCCGAAGCGGAATTTCACCCTAGATGTGAAGCGTAGGGCTTCGATGCGGACGATGACGCCGGTCTCAGTGGTGAAATTGAAGGAGCCAAAGAATATATGGCCCTCGGCAAGGAACCAAGGGCAGCTTGCCATGAAGAATCCAGTAGATGCCATCTCCTCCTTTGAAGAAAACAATCTAGCGTATCCCTGTCTGGCGCGCCAACTGTCTATTCTAATGATTGGCAATATAATTTATAGGGCACATGTGGGGGGTGTAACCCAAGGTACCCCAAAGACCAGAATCAAATCCCAACCAAAGTCAAATCGAGAGTCCTCGGGATGTGGTCGAGGACCCAGCCCCCTTGGCAGGTCGGCCGTTCCGACCTTTCCCCGAGTCTGACCTCGGCTGCTTTCTCGACCCCGACTCGTCGCCCGACCTCGAACTTCCTCAGGACAAGACTTGTCACGCAAGGAGGAAGAGGGAGGAGACAACCCGACAGAGTCTGACACCACCTGACAGCGCAGAAGGAGGATCCCAAGGCTAGAGAGATCACAAGATGCCCACGATGTATAGGACCTAGCATACCATCATTTACCTTTTTAGATATTCTTTGTACCCACCTTTTAGCTCATTAGACTTACCTTTCTTGGCCCCCAAGCTCATCTGTTCCAGCCCCCCTTGATCTATAAAAGAGAGGGAAGGGCAACGGGGCCAGGAGAGAGCATCATTCGAAGGAAGATAGACCTTGAGTGGACTCTAGATCCAACACCATTGTAATCTCAGTTCATACTTCACCCCATCAAAGAACATCACACACTGGACGTAGGCCTATTATCCTTTGGAAGGGCTGAACCAATATAGCTCACTGCGTCTTTTCTCTTTGGCTCGTCCTAGGACTCGACTCGACCATCCGATCCATTGAAGGGAAGCATCTCTACCACACTCTTTCTCCTCTTCAGGGACCCTCTTTGAGGACTGTCGATCCACCCGTCGACAGTGCACTACATCAAAAAGAGATGATGACACAGATGTTTATACTGGTTCAGGCCTTCAGTAGAGGTAATACCCTACTCCAGTTGTATGTGGATTGGATCTGTATCTGTGAGCGATCAATTCAGATTACCCCATTAGGGTTTCCCGTCCCTCCTTATATAATCATGAAGGCGGCCGGCTAGATATGGTAAGATAGCCCTTATAATCTGGGTAACTACCGTCTATATACATGGGATAAGATTAGTTGCCTTATCCTCAATCTCTTTCTTCAAATACAAGTAAGGTGCATGGGCCTAGGGCACTTGGCCCACACTATGCCTCATGGCCCAAAAGCCATGCTATGGGTACCTAGGTACCGTGTACCACACAAAACTCTTTGCATAACTCCCCCCAACCAAGCGTGCCACTCTGTAGGTTTCGCCCCTACCTCTAAAACCAAGGTGGGCAGCCCCCTCTTGTCCTGCGGTGAATCCAACAACCGATCAACCCTAAAAACCAGGGCTGACCCAACTCCATCACACCCACCCTTGCCTGGTTACGTCGGAAAGAAAATGGCTATACTACAAGTCCAGCAATTGTCCCATTCTTGCTTGAGGTAAGCATGATATGTCTTCAAAGGTTTCCCATGAACTGGTCCTTAATTGCCATGTGTGCGACAATAAAAATCATACACCCATAACTAACCATTAAGCCATATTTTTGTTGAATAATTACGACCAATAAAACATGATCAGGTGCCTCGAGCTCGCAGGTCAACAAGGTACTAAATTAAATAATGTGATTATCTCATTAAGTGAGCAAATAGTAAATAAGCATGACTAAGCATATCTAGCTAGGTCAACATGAGTGACGCAAGCTAGTCAAATTAATAACCAATTTATCAAAGAATGGATATCAAGTAAATGGGTCACAAGCATGCAAGTAGCTAATCCATATTCCATGTAATTAGCAAAGCATGTATTTCATTTGCAAACGGTAAGAACAAGAGAAAATTTCATTTGCCAATCCATCGTATGCCCTCGAGTTTTGCTCACTGCCTTGTGTGCCCCTAGATTTTGGTTTTAGTCTGTTCCATGCCTATTTCGTTAATTGACCATTTAATTTCTATCAAAATGTCAATTTTTCCCTCATGCATGGAAGAAAAACACATAAATTTGTGAAGTATATTGTTTGAGGTGTATAAGTTTGTTGTATATGACTATATATATTCATGACTTTTTTGTGCGAAGTATTATCCACGGCAAAAAAATCTAGATAATGACAAAAAGTATTTATTTTTATTTATTAATAAATTATATGCAACATATTTTTTTGATGGTAGTACAACGGATTTTCCAGGTGTTGTATATCTTACCGAAAAGAAATGCTATCCAAATATAAATTATTATGTGTACCATTTTAAAAATGCTACACATGATTTTTAATATATAATAAATTTTAAAGTATAATACATCACCAGACAACAAACTTATAAATATTATAGTAACAAATTACAATATTTCCAAAGGTAGATTCCATAAATTTTTATATTTTACATGTCCAAGGGTAATATTGACTTTTCCACACCTATTTAATGGTCAACTAACGGTCAATTGATGGAAGGGGCATGGAAGGGATCAAAATCAAAATTAAGGGGCATACAAGGAAGTGGACAAAACTCAAGGGCATTGAAAGGATCGGCTAAACTTTCACTGGTATGGAAGGGATTATCTCTAAAAACAAAGTAGGTTCAATCTTCTCAAAGAGGAATATGGGACTTGCCTTGCTTCTTTGATTAATCTTCTGAACACTTTTCCTGCGATCATGATCCTTCGAAACTATGGATTCTTCATGCTGGCACACAAAACGAAAAAAAATCCCTAATAAAAAACAAGTAAATAGTACGTGGAAAGTAAACCAATATGTAGAGCTCAATTTTAGGTGAATTTTGCAAGTTGAATGGCTCCATTTAGTGTTCATATGAATTAGTTATGGTTAAAAGTTTTGACTCATTTAAATCAATTTCTAGGATTAAATTTGACTTATTACGCAATTATTGATTATTCTTCAACAGGAAATCAAAGTATTATTGCGTTAGCATGGGCAGAGGGATGCAAACCAAGTCCACCAAGGGCAGGCCCCACACGTCATCGGCACTAAGGGGAGCCGGTCTATCATGGACCGAGTCCACGGTGGTGGAGCACAGCATGGATGGTTCGATTGGCCAAGGACTGATCTGACGGCTACAGGAAAGGGTGGGTTGGCCGGTGTCACGCCCAGAAATTTAAGCCAGATTTTTCGAAGCTATATGTGTATTAAAATCCCTGTGCAGGACCAGCCAGGGCACACATACGACAATTGTTGATATTACAGTTCCACTTCTTAAAAATAATACAAAAGAGCAGCGGAAAAAGAAAAGGGGTTAAGCCTAATCTCGACGCTTGCAGCGCGGCTTCAACCACTCCACAGGCATCTTCCAGAGCGTAGGGCAAAGCCTACTCATCTTCGACTTCTTCGGCTTCAAGCTCAGGTTCTGGTGAGTTGAATTTTCACAAACAAGGAGAGTTGAAAGGAAAAACATTTCAAAACAAGTATTTAAGCAATATTATTTTTCATCACTGTCCAACGTTATCCCCACATTGCGACAGGCCCAAACCATTCATCTACACTAGTCATGACCCATTATTCAGGTTTAGAAGTGTGAACTGATCACGGTGAATCTGGTCGATTGCCCATAACTGTGGGATCGGCTATTCGAATAGTTTTACTCTGATCAGAGGTGTACATCTGTACCCACAAGACACAGCCCCACAACACGATTCCCGTGCGCCGGAATACCGCCACGGTACCCCGAAAAGGGACTGTGATAGGACCTTTCGTATAACCCTCCGCTAACCAAGCGAACCACACCAAGGTTTCGCCCCCACTCCCGTTCCTAGGACGTGAGCAGCCCCCCCCCCAAGTGCCACGGTGAATCCGGCAACCCAGCAACCGGTAAGCCCCCGGCCGATTGCAACTCCATCACGCTCACCCTTGCCATGGTTCGTCGACTAGGAAAGGCTACAATAGGGGACCCACCATTGCCCATTTTGGCTTGTGGTTTGTATAGTCATTTTTTCAAGGTTTCCCGTGAATCGGTCCTTAATTTACCATGGGCGTGACAGTCCAAAACCATTGCGCCCACAGCCCACCATTTGCCATTAGTTATTAGTCCAGTTCACAAAGTTGCAAGGTTATTTCCTTCATTTCATGTGTCTAGATGAATGTAGTCTAGATGAAATAAGCCATTTAGTGTGCTAGTGAATCTAAGCAGGGCTAAGCATATCCTAGGCCAAAACTAGTCATGTTATTTTCCAGGTTTATCAAGGTTTTCAGGGTGTCAAGACCTATGGCTTAATACTGGTAATAAGGTGTAATATTTCCCATAAAATGACATTATAAAATAAATGTGGTTTAATATAATAAACAAGGGTTTTTAGCAAAATGGGAGCAATATGATCAACAGAGAAGCATGACTTGCCTTGCTCTTTGGATTGGGGAAACTCTGCGATGACTTCGAAGAACATGCGGTCGGCGGAACTACCGGGATCTACACGACAAAAAAAGCACTCAACAAAACATGCTAAAAATCTATTGAAACAGGGAACAAAACAATTTTTAATGGATTCTTGGCATTTTTATGAATTTAATGAAATTTGAATGGACTCAAACGGAGCTCGGATTGAAAAGATATGAATTTTATAAGATTAACTGTGTTTTTACTAAAGGAGGAAAATCCTTAATATTTTATTGTGCAATAAATCCCGAGATTGTGTCAACGGCTAGGGCTGACATCAGCGGGTGATGCCATCGGCCGCGGGGCACCAGTCCACGGTAAATCGAATCACACGGGCCCACCACGTGGATGGCCTGGATCACCCCAAAGGGGAATGGGTGGCCACGGGGACCGATGGCCCCGGTCGGTTCGGGACCGATCCGACGGCCGAGCAGGCGGGGGCGGGCGAGGAGCGGGCTGCAGGGTCGAGCGAAAAAGGCGAGCGACTGGGGTCGGGCGATCCCGATCTGCCGAGGACGACGCGGCAGCCAGCGATGGTGTGCGACGGCCGGAGACGACGGCGTGGGCAGCGAGAGGGATGGCAGAAGGCGTCGAAGAGGGGTGGCCGAGGGAGCTTGGATGCCGACGGTGTGGGAGGAGGAGGCGGCGAGGTCCGATGCGGCTCGGGTTGACGGGGATTGGTGGCCAAACACCGACGGAGAGCGGCGGAGCTAGGGCACATGGCGAGAGCGCGAGAGAGAGAGGGGAGCTTGAGTGAGGGTGTGGGTGTGGGCAGGACGGGGAGAGCGAGGGCCGGGTTTATAGGGCTCTGGGAGGTCGGTCACGGCCGAGGATGGCGGCAATTTCTCGCTGGAGTAAAGAGGGAGAGAGATTTGGGGAAACTAATGGCTGACGATTAACTCTGGCCATTATGGGGCGCGGGAGCGGTGGTAGGGGACGGACTAGACAGGCGGGCCCCACCTGTCGTGGCTCGGGAGGCGAGGGACGAGATACGGACTTTCGGTGGCGCGCGCAGGGCAAACAGCCGCAGCCTCGGTCGGCCCGTGAGGGAGGGAGAGGCGGGCGCGGGAAGGGAACGGGTCGTCGGCTCGGACCGGTGGCCCATGGCCGAAAAGGGCGGGAATAGGATAGGAGGAGAGAGAAAGGATTTTCCCAAGATTTATTTAATTCCAATTTTGATTTTAATTAGTTGAAAATTATTTCTAGTGCCCCGAAAATTCCACTAAAAATCCTGTTAATGTATTTTGACATGTAGAATTTAAGAAAAATCCTACCATGCCATTTCCAATTAGAATTTGTATTTTTAAAATTATTTATTTGCTTGAGGTTAATTTTCAACTATTTTTTGCATTTTTATTTTATGATTTTTAAAAGGCAAAACACCTCGTGGTGTGACAAACCTATCCCCCTTAAACATGAATCTCAACCCCGAGATTCGGAGGTACTGGCGAAGAAATAGAGATGAGCGGCCTTTAGCTCATCTTCCCTTTCCCATGTGCCCTCTTCCTCTGAGTGATGAGTCCACCAAACCCGACAGAACCTTATAACCTTGTTCCGTGTTCTCCGCTCGCTTGTTTCGAGAATACGAGCTGGTTTCTCCACATAGGTCAAGTCTTCCTAAATCTCAATCTGATCTGGACTTGCCTATTCTTCCGGTACTCTCAAACACTTTTTGAGTTGTGAAACATGGAACACGTCATGGATACAAGCCATGGTGGATGGTAACTCGAGTCGATATGCTACTTCTCCTCGACGTTCTCGAATCCGGTATGGTCCCACAAAACGTGGTGCCAACTTGTCCTTAGTTTGGAAATGGTGCACTCCTCGGAGTGGAGTGACGCGAAGATACACGTAATCCCCAGCTTCAAAAGCTAAGTCCCTTCGATGATTATATGCGTAGCTCTTCTAACGAGACTGCACAATTCTTAGCCTTTCCCTTACTAGTCTAACCTTTTCCTCAACATCTCTCAACACTTCGGTCCCAAACGACTAACGTTCACCTGCCTGGCCCCAAAAGAGTAGGGTACGACAATTCCGTCCATACAACGGTTCAAAAGGTGTCATCTACAAACTGGCCTGATAACTATTGTTGTAAGAGAATTCTGCATAGGGCAGACTCTTGTCCCAAGCTCCTCCAAAATCAAGGGCACAAGCTCACAACATGTCTTCCAAGATTTGGTTCACTCGCTCGGTCTAACCATCGGTTTGCGGATTATAGGCCGTGCTAAAGTTCAACCGGGTACCTAGTTCCTCTTGCAACTTCTACCAGAATTTGAAAGTGAACTGGCTTCCTCGATCTGATACTATCTTCTTGGGCACACCATGAAGACACATGATCCTTGCAAGGTACAGCTCTGCTAATTTGTTTCCTGAGTAGGTGGTATGCACAGGGATAAAGTGGGCTACTTTAGAGAGTCAATCGATGATAACCCAGATGGAATCGTGTCCTGACGAAGTCCGAGGTAAACCGGTGATGAAATCTATCCCAATTTCTTCCCATTTCCACTCTGGGATTTGGAGCGGTTGCAATAATCCAGCGGGTCTTTGGTGCTCTGCCTTCACTCGCTGGCATAAATTGCATAATGCGACGAATTCTGCTATTTCTCTTTCCATACTGGCCCACCAAAATTTTTCCTTTAAATCCTGGTACATCTTGGTGCTTCCCGGATGGATAGAGTACTGACTCTGATGGGCTTCTGTAAGGATCAACCTTTTCAGTTCTTTGTCCTCAGGTACACATAGCCTTGCACCCATCCAGATTGTTCCATGCTCGTCTTCTGAAACGTCACGAGCTTTCCCGACTCTCATGTTTCTCTTGAGCTCAGCTATATCAGGATATGAGGCCTGAGCTGCTCGGATTTGATCTATGAGAGTGGGTTGAGCTTCGAGAACAGCCACAAAACCGGACTCAACAATTCCTTGGTTCAAGCGCTCTAGGTCACGTTGCAATTGTTCACACATTCCTCTAGTGTGGATAGAGTTGCAATAACTCTTTCGGCTCAAAGCATCTGCTACCACGTTAGCTTTGCTAGGATGGTAGTGTATGCCTAGAATGTAGCAGAAGCTATTTTTTATACATGTCTTGATATTGCAGATAAAACCAAGGATAATCCAAAGGCTCGCCTTGACCAAGCCTTGTTGTGCAATAGAAGACATCTGAATCTAGTTGAGAAGCCAAATGATAGGTGGGAAAGACCTAGAGCACCTTTTTCCCTAACGAGAGACCAGAAAAAGGATGTTATGCGGTGGTTTATGGACATAAAATTTCCGGATGGATATGTAGCAAACTTAAGGAGAGGGGTAAACATGGATACACTAAAGATAAATGGCATGAAGAGTCATGACTTTCATATATTCATTGAGCGTCTGCTGCCTGTGATGATGCGAGGGTTTGTCAAGAATGACATTTGGGAAGCATTAGCTGAGCTAAGTTACTTTTTTAGATTGATTTGTTCAAAGGAGGTTGATCGTTCCCAGATATGTCTACTTGAAGCAAACATACCTATTGTACTATGCAAATTGGAGAAAATCTTTCCACCAGGTTTCTTCAATTCAATGGAGCATCTTGTAGTGCACCTTCCATATCAAGTTAGGGTAGGAGGCCCTGTAAAGTATACATGGATGTATGGAATCGAGAGGTGACCTTTTGTTCTAGTTCTGTTCTTTATCACTATGCCTTGTCATAGGCAACAAAAAACTAATTTGAGCTTTCTTGTAGGTTGTTAAAAAAGGTTAGGGCAAAAGTCCATAACAAGGCTCATGTTGAAGGTCTGCAACAGAAGTGGAATACCAAGATCCTGATGATTTTTAGTTGAAGTAATACCTCTATTAATTCTGAAATTACAAGAATGCTTTTTGTATTATCTTTTCTGAAATTACGATTACTAATGATTTGTTGCATTATCTTTTCAGGGATGCCAATCACACATAGAGGGACACGTAGAAGTCGATCTTCCAGTAGTTCGCTGCTAGAGAGGACCCAATTCGAGTCGAATGCTCCCGATATTGAGGTAGAAGATCAGCAAGGAGACGATTTCTACTGCGAGGTGTTGCGACCTCCCCCCATTATTGCCATTGAGCAAAATCGTCCTTTGATTGAGCCAGAAGGGAACTCGTGCGTATTCTAAACTTACATTCTTTTTTTTGCAAATCAACACTCATGACATTTGTTCATTAATATTTTTTCAATAAACTGGATGCAAGCAGGGAAGGACTCCTTCGAGTGTTTTAACATGCTTACTAAAGCGGAATCATCCTGGTTTGATTGAGTACAAAGGCAAGCGTGGTGGCATCCACATGGAAGCATTATCAAGCAGCAATGCACACATCTGGAAAATCAAAAGCTGATCAAGTTGCTGAAGGGTTTTGGGTAATTCTCTGTTTAAATATCTTGTTTCTCACAACTCCTCTAATATCTGTTTAAAAATCTATAGACTGTTGGACCTAACCTGCGCCCTACATTTCACATTTATAATTAATACTTTTGCAGTTAAGGTTTAGATTCAATCCATCCAAAGAAGATATTTCAAGAGAACATGTTGGTGTGTGTTGCTCACAACTCCTTGGGAGCATAATGTATTATGCTAGAATTACAGCTATGGTAGATCATTTTCGCAAGGTGGAGAATAGAAAAATCTGTGACAAGATTGCCAGACAGTTCTATTTGACACGGGACGAGTACATTGCACAACAACCAACTTGGTTTAAACGAGATTGTTGGGAGGTTTTGGCCACAGAATGGAGCAGCCCTGAATTCAAGAAAAAGTCTGAGACAAATCGTGCAAATCGTTGCAGCAGCAAATTTAAACCCCACAAAGGAGGATCCAACTCTATTGCTACAATACGACAGAAGTTGGTTAGTGTTCAATAGTTGATTTTGTATTACATATTCTTTTGTAGGTAGTACATAACTCATTTAGCTAACTATTTAATGTAGTCCAAGAAACTAGGAAGAGAAGTAACTGATATTAAGGCATAGGTCCATACCCATAGAGGCTCAAATCCTGAAGATATTACTTCACTAAACACAGAAGAAGCCACTACATGTTTGGTAATTACTAACTACTTCTTATAATTTCTTAGAACTTTGATGTTCCTTTTTTTGCATAACTTCATGTTAGTAATTTTTGCATATGTTCACACAGGAGAAATACAAAGGTGAGGCCATCGAGTTAAATGGACCATATTTTGATTGGCTGCATCTCCGGTGGACCCAAGAGCTTTGTATGAATGCAGTTGTGGTCGGCCACATGGAAAATGGGCCTTATTTAATGGGATCATCAATGACAACGAAGCCCTTGCTGACTTAAAAAGAAGTCATGCCTCAGCCATGGCTATTAGGCGGCAACGTCAAGAAGAGGAGGACCGTATGAGGAAAGAAGCTAGTGACAGTCGTTTGGCTAAGGAATACGCTCAAAATATGTTGGAGTGGGGGAGAATGGTACATGCTCACACTGGAAGTATACAAAGGTTTATGGAGGTAAGATGTGTCATATACGTCCTTCTATATTCTTTCAAGTGTCAACCTAGCAACTTTATAATTGTGTGTGACCTATATTGTTCAACTGCAGAGCGTTGCTTCCCACCTTTGCCTCCAATATATACTGCTTTATCTACTCCAAATCCCTCTCAAGGCAATGTAAGTTTCATGATCTGAATAGATGTATAATTTGTTCTTCCAAATTTTTGATGATTGATTCTGTTCACCATTATTAATTAACATGAGAATTTCTAGTTATTTCCTTCAATTTATTGTTTTTATGGGACTATCAAAATCTGTGGGAGAATGATCTTGTTTGTGGGAGATTACTATCAAAATTTTCTACCTATCTACTAATAAGTTCCACCTAGAAATGATCTTGTCCCATGCTGCGAGCTATCATGTTACCCTTGCCATGTTTCTCAAGTCAGTGTATGAATATGCCCTTGCAAGCACTGCTTTTTCCTGTACTTTTACTTTTGAAAATATATAGAATAATGTAAAAACGTGTCTTGTACGTGCACTGTTACTAGTCACTAAAAGTGGGCTGTATAAAAGGAGCAATGCAATGAATGGAGCAGAATGGTTTCAGCACCTAAATTTGAATTGAGCAGTGCAATGGTTTCAGCACTATATATGGCTAAGACATAGTCTATATATGGCTAAGACATAGTTTCAGCACCCATTAAATTTCCAGTGCTATATATTGCTAAGACACCCTTAAGAAAAAATTGGTTTGCAGTGCTATATATTGTGTGTGAAAATTATATTTGTTGTTTGCGCAGCTAATACTTTTCTAACTTTCGACTTGCTTACTCTTATAGGCTGGTACCTTTGGATCATCTGTTGGAGCAGAAACTCCGGATGAAACAATAAGTAGGATCGCTTCTGGAGTATTTCGTGGCCATACGGATGTCGATACAAGTGCGGGGGTGAATGAAACTACAAGTGCTGGAGCGAATAGAACTACAAGTGGTGTAGGAACATATTCTCCTCCTGACATAGATCAATTTCCATTTTTTAGTTGTTGTTAAACTATGAGTTACACTTGTTATTGTCTGTTGGATATTTGTTTTAAGTATGGAACTGTGGACTTGAAACTATGAGTTAAAGATATTTGTTAACTATGAGTTGAAACTATGGATATGTGGTTATGGATTGGATTAAACGAGTACTTCATTATGTGTTCATGTGTGATTTTTAATTAAATATATTTTTGTAACTGAATTCAAATCTGAAATGTTATTTCAATTCAAATTTAAATCTAATTTATTTTTTGTTACATATATTGTTTCCCTAGGATTCAAGTACCTGGGGAAAGATTCCTAAGGGAATCTACTTTCCACGTAGGACAGGATGGTGCCGTGTGAGGAAGTTTTCCTAGCGCATACAACTCCTAGGTAAAGAATCTTTCCCTAGGATTTCGGACTAGCACCTTAGGGCACGGCTGCCTTCCCCGTCGAATTTGTCCCTAAGGGTCTTTCCTCACCAAATACCCTAGGGGAACAGTTTCCCTATGGTTTTTTTATCTTTTCTCTAGGATTTTAAACCCTAGGGAAACGTGTAGATTTTAGTAGTGAAGCTAGTAACATTCAATAAGCCCATGGTGTTGGCTTTGGCTTTGCCAGTGCCAACAACAACATTTGGCATGACCTAAGACTTAGGTATGAATGAAATCAAAACCGAATAATGGAATCAAAACCGAATCATCGCATGATCGGTTATATTGAGATTTGAGAGAGAGATATTTGCAAACATTGAAAAAGACAAGATAGTAAAGCGACTTCAATATTTGAGAACCTGAAAGATGAAGCTACCTCTCTAGCGTATTTGAAATTCTTGTTCTGAATTTCGCTTACTATTAATTGTGTTTTTCAATCGATGTCTTTAATTTGCGATTTCTCCATTCCTTTTCCTTTATAGGTTCAAGTTCTAGAGCTACAATTAAAGTGCTTCACAACGATATTATAGGCTTATATGAAACTAACATGTAACAAGGCATTTGTACTTCTATATCGGATCACAATTTAAAATTTATATTGTACTTTATTATGTACTAGTGTGCCACTGTCGAGGAGCTCGAGGATAGCAATTGGACTTGGCCCAGGGCTTGGGGAAATCCTGAATCCGCCAACGCAGGCATACACAAAGGTTGATAGTTACCTTGCTATATATATTGATAATAATTAATAGACATTCTTTTTCTTCTCTTCTTCTTTTAGATATATATACCTTATAGATGATATATATATTTTTATTTCAAGAACGTTAGTTGAGCTACACTACTTGGAGAAATCATCATTGGTTGAAGTGGCAAAAATCACAGTAGTCCCGGTTTGAGTTGCACCGGGACTAAAGATCAACGGCTCTCTAGGAACTTTAGTCCCGGTTCGTGACAAGAACCGATACTAAAGATCATATTTAGTCCCGGTTCAAATGTTGTCAGAGCGTGTCAGAGCGCCGGGCATCTTTAGTCCCGGTTGACCGGGACTAAAGATGCTATTTTTTGTCCCGGTTGGTGTTACCAACCGGGACTAAAGATGCCCGGTGCTCGACACGCTCGACAGCCTGGCGTTATCTTTAGTCCCGGTTGATAATACCAACCGGCACTAAAGATCATCTTTAGTTTTGGTTGGTAACACCAACCGGGACTAAAGATATGGTTCCTTTTTAAACTCCTTCTTCCTCCTCTAGCCCGAGCCAGCTACACTTGTCTTCAAAATTTTTCTTTAGAGGGGAGGTGCTGCTAAAATTTTTTATAATTCTGTTTTGGTGATAATACACAAATCTTTTCTATCTACAAGGTTAGCAACTTCTTCCTCTTATGATCTATGCTTAGCACTTCGCATTTTACAGTTGTTTTCTATATATTTTCATCTCTAGATTTTTTTATAAACATGAGGAGAGAGAAAATTTGTTTGGACTAATTTTTGCTAAGCACATTATATTGTGTTGAGAAAAAAGTTGGGGAAAATAAAGAGAAAGAAAAGTATGCTTAGCATGTAACATTTATAGGAATTTAGTCCGTATAAATTTATCTCAAAAAATATTTATGAAAAATGATGAGAGAGAATCTTTTGGACAAAAAAGTTATAAAATAGATGACAAAGGACCTTTTAAAAAGATTCAAAATAATTAATTAATTTTATGTTTATCACTTTAAAAGACATTTTAAAAATAATTCTAATTCTTTAGAACAACACATTACGTATGTTGGATTAGTATATAATAATTGTCTCGATTACATATATATATTATTATTGTAATAATATTTAAATAATTTGAATTTCGTGGAATTTTCTTACGATTTATGTGCATTCTATGTAGATGGATCGGAAATGGATGTACAACGCGGATCGACGGTCGAGAGAGTTTATTCAAGGCATGCATTATTTTTGAGTGCGGACGATACCAACAAGCAAAAGGGTTTCATACATTGTCCATGTAAAAAGTGTAAAAACGAGAAGGAGTATTCTACATCAAGAATTATTCATGCCCACTTGTTTCAGTCTGGATTCATGCCTCACTACAATTGCTGGACATCGCACGTAGAGGTGAGGATTGCAATGGAAGAAGATGAAGAAGACGACGACAACATTCCGGACTGTGGTCAATACGGTGGGTTTGAAGAGAATACAGCGGGCGAGGCGGGCGGGGATGCTGAAGAAAACGACGATGCCGATGACCTTGGTCAGATGTTGCGCGACGTACAGGGGGACTACAAAGGCGTGAAGGAGGTGCAGAAATTGGAGCGTATGTTGGCGGACCACAAAAGGTACTTGTACCCAGGCTGTGAACAGGGGCACAAAAAGTTGGGTACCACGCTAGAATTCTTGCAATGGAAGGCCAAAAATGGTGTCAGTGACAAGGCATTTGGCGAGTTACTAAAACTCATGAAGAACATTCTTCCAGAGGGAAACGAATTGCCGGAATCAACGTACGAGGCTAAGAAGTTAGTCTGCCTTCTAGGACTGGAGGTACAGAAGATACACGCATGTCCTAACGATTGTATCCTCTACCGTGGTGAGGAGTACAAGAACCTAGAAGCATGTTCGGTTTGTAAAGCACTTTGATACAAGATCATACGAGATGATCCAGGCGAAGTTGATGGACGGCCCTCGAAGAAAAGGGTTCCTGCTAAGGTGATGTGGTATTTTCCTATAATACCACGGCTGAAGCATCTGTTCAGGAACAAGGAGCATGCAAGAATGATGCGTTGGCACGCGGAGGAACGCCTACAAGACGGCATGCTGAGACATCCCGCCGATGGGTCATAGTGGCGAAACATCGACAGAAAATTTGAAGACTTCGGTGAGGATGCAAGAAACCTAAGGTTCGTCTTAAGCACGGACGGCATGAATCCTTTTGGAGAGATGAGTAGCGGGCATAGCTCTTGGCTTGTGACGATGTGTATCTACAACCTCCCGCCTTGGCTATGCATGAAGCGAAAGTACATTCAGATGCCGGTTATTATTCAAGGCCCGAAGCAACCTGGTAATGACATCGATGTGTACCTGAAACCGCTGATCGAAGATCTAAAAATGTTGTGGAAGAAAGAAGGTATTCCCGTGTGGGATAAAGATAAACAGGAGCAGTTTAACCTACGAGGGTTACTGTTTGTTACCATCAATGATTGGCCTGCACTTGGCAACCTATCCAAACAGTCAAACAAGGGGTACAAAGCTTGCACCGACTGTATGGATGAGACTAAGTGTACGTACCTGAAACACTATAAGAAGGTAGTGTACATGGGCCATCGTCGCTTTCTTGCCGCAAGCCACCCTGTCAGGAGAAGAGACAAACATTTTGATCAAAAGGCAGACCATCGTACTAAACCAAAGCATCGCAACGGAAAGGCCGTGTTTTCCATGGTGAAAGACCTCAAAGTGTATTTGGAAAGGGACCCGGCAACCAATCTATAGCAAGTGAAGGTGGTCACGTGGCAATGTGGAAGAAGAAGTCAATTTTTTGGGAGTTGCCCCTACTGGAAAGTCTTAGACATCCGCCACGCAATCGACGTGATGCACCTCACCAATAACATTTGCGTAAACCTGCTTGGCTTCCTAGGTGTATATGGAAAATCAAAAGATACACTTGAGGCACGTAAAGATCTGAAACATATGGCACAACGCGACGGCCTTCACCCGCAACCAAAGGAAAAAGGAGCCCAATACCTAAGTCCAGCCAGCTACACTCTGAGCAGGGCAGAGAAGGAAATAATGTTTGAATGCCTGGAGAGCATCAAGGTACCGTCTGGATACTCCTCGAATATAAAGGGAATAATAAGCACAAAGGATAAGAAGTTCACAAATCTAAAGTCCCATGACTGCCACATGCTGATGACACAGTTGCTTCCCGTTATAATTTGGGGTATCCTTCTCGATAATGTCCGGGCAACAATAACAAAGCTATGTGCTTTCCTGAACGCAATTTCACAGAAGATCATCGATCCAGACAGACTAGAAGACTTTTAAAATGATGTGGTCCAATGTCTTGTCAGCTTTGATATGATCATTCCGCCTTCCTTCTTCAATATCATGACGCATCTCCTATGCCACCTTGTCAAAGAGATCCGTATCCTCGGTCCGGTATTCCTACACAATATGTTCCCCTTCGAGAGGTATATGGGCGTTCTAAGGAAGTACGTTCGCAACCATTCGCGTCCGGAGGCCAGCATCGCCAATAGATATGGAATAAAGGAGGTGATTGAGTTTCGCGTCGACTTTATTGAAAACCTCCATCCCATCGGGGTGCCTGAATCAAGCCATGAAGGTAGACTACGGGGGAAGGGAACTCTAGGAAGGAAGGCAATAATGAACATAGACAATGACTTGTACAGGAAAGCACATTGGACCGCGTTGCAACAATCTTCCTTGGTGGCTCCTTACATCGAGGAGCACTTGGCGATTGTTCACTCGGAAAACATCGGTAAGACGGATGCCTGGATTACACGCCATCACATCGATGCATTCCCTGCTTGGCTGCGACAACGTCTCATGGGCAACGCGAGCATTGACCAACAACTAGCCTTCTTGGCGAGGGGACCATCTTGCTCGATCACCACATTCCAGGCATATGAAATCAATGGGTACACATTTTACACACGGGCCCAAGACTTAAAGAGCATGAATCAGAACAGCGTTGTTCGCATCGATGTCGTGGGATACGACGGTACGGCTAGCACATATTACGGCAGCATCGATGACATATGGGAGCTGGACTATGGACCTCTGAAGGTCCCTCTGTTTCGGTGCCAGTGGGTTAGGCTCAGTGGTGGAGGCGTAACCATTGATGCAAGTGGGATGACAACGGTCGATCTGAGCAAGGTTGGATACTCAGACGAACCTTTCGTCCTTGCCAATGATGTACGGCAAGTTTTCTATGTCAAGGACATGGCTAGCAAATCAAAGAAGGGGAAAGGGTTTGATGAGCCAAAGCGCCACGTGGTTCTCCCAAGCAAAAGGAAAATCGTGGGAGTCGAGGATAGAACTGACGAAGATTATGATCAGTTCGACGGGCAACCTCTATTCACGGTGGCGGTTGACCCAAGTATCCTCCTATCAAATGAGGACACCCCTTACTCATGCAACGATCATAACGAAGGAACAATTGTGCGGAGAAAGTACGTGAGGACAAATGTTACATAGCTAAATTTATGTATGGACGATGTAAATTAAATTGAATCATTGAATATTATTGCTATCATTTGAATTTATTGTAAATTATTGTAAATTATTGAATCTATTGTAAATATATTGAATATATTGAATCTATTATTGAATCACCGCCACCAGCCTCGCCGCGGCCACCATAGGAGAGATTTCTTCGATTCTTCGATCGGCGAACGCATGTATATCCATGCTCTATCGTCGTCTCAGCTGGATCCAATGATCCATAGGTAGTAGTAGTTTTGGTATAATCACTCAATGTTGGTGTAACAGAGGTTGGTGTAATCACTCAATGTTGCTCACCTAAGAGTCTTCAGAAAGGTGGGAAACAGAGGTTGGTGTAATCACTCAATCACTCAATCTTGAAGGAGGAGGACGGCGGCCGTCGACATGCTCCATACTCACAGAAGATCCTAACTTGTGGTCAGGACAATAATGCTCTAACAGCTAATGCTTATGTGGCAATTCACGAGAATAAGACAGAAGGCATTAGCAACGAGAACTTGAACACGAGTACTTCAGGAAGCGGCTTCGTCTATCGCCAGCTTCACCATCCGCTCCATGTGTTTGCTAACCAGCAGTAGAACATGAACCGCTTAACATGAACGACTTTGTATATGTTACAGGGAGCGAAGAGTAAAAACAACAAAAAAGCTACAACGATGGATCATGACATGTTGAAGAGACCATCTTCCTTTTCCGAGGCGAGGATGGTTCACCTTGATCTGGAAGTTCTCCCTCCTCATATTCTTCTTTTGGGTCCTCATCTTCAAATATGGTGATACTAGAAGGTTTGTCTTCATCGTCAACCACATCTAACAATTGAAATAACAAAACAAGACTTAGAAAACCATGATATTAAGGGGGCAAAGGGGCAGAGAAAACCATGTATACACAGCTTAAAGTTTCTTAAACAGACACACATGAAAAGAAAAACTGTAAGCATGAATTCTCTGCTGGAATGATCGGGTAACAAATTATTTAAATTTAAAATAGTTTTAGATATTACAAATGTTAATTATATGTTATTATTTAAATTTAAAATATTTTTCAAATAGGTCATATGTTAATTGTATATTATTATTTAAATTTTAAATAGGTTGGAATATGACAAATGTTAATTATATGTTATTATTTCAATTTATAATATTTTTTGTTAATTATATATGAACATATGAACATATGTTAATTATATATAAATGTAAAATATATCAACATATGAACATTATAATTATATATGAATATAAAATACAATATAATAAGGCACTGTAATAATTAGTGTCGGTTTGTAAAACAAACCGGGACTAGAGGTGAATTTCAGTGGGCGGGAAAACATCTTTAGTCCCGGTTGGTGGATCCAACCGGGACTAAATATGTCCACGTACCTACGCCACGTGGCTACCCCGCAATCTTTAGTCCCGGTTGGTGGCTCCAACCGGGACAAAATATATGATCTTTAGTCCCGGTTCAAGCCATCAACCGGGATAGACATCTTTAGTCCCGGTTGGTGGATTCAACCGGGACTAAAGATCATATCTTTTGTCCCGGTTGGAGCCACCAACCGGGACTAAAGTATCTTCTGTCCCGGTTGTTGGCTTGAACCGGGACAACAGATGCCGTGACTATATATATCAAGGGGCTCACTGGGGATCCAACACTTAGTCGTTTTCGCACTTCGCAACTGCATCGTCTTCGTCTTCGTCGCCGTCGCCGAGCCCCAGGACGCCGCCGCAACATGCCGTCTTCGTCGCCGTCGGCGTCACCGGAGGACCGCTGCGCCGCCGTCTTCGTCGCTATCACAGTTAGCGCGCCGCCCCCAAAGAATTCCCCACATTATGCGCTAGGGTTTGGCCGCCGTCGACGCCATCGCCATCGCCGCCATCGTCGCGGTCAACGCCGCCGCAGCCGCCGTCACCGTCGCCGCCGCCCACTCCCCTTGCGCCCCTCCCCACGGCCAACTGAGCCGACCGGCCCCTAAACCCTAAACGGCCGCGCGCCGCCCTCCACTCCACGCCGCCGCTGCCCTCTGCATCCCTCGCCTCCACCGCACTCGTGAATTTTAATATATGAATTTTGAATATATGTGTATTTTGAATATATGAATTTTGAATATATATATGAATTTTGAATATATGAATTTTGTATCTAAATGGACTGTGAATGGACTGTTGAAAGTGTATGTGAATTTTGAATTTTGAATTTTGAATATATATTTAAATTTGAAATTTGAATGTTTATGTGAATTGTG
The DNA here is from genome assembly GCA_019925245.2 of Oryza australiensis. Lineage (NCBI taxonomy): Eukaryota > Viridiplantae > Streptophyta > Magnoliopsida > Poales > Poaceae > Oryza > Oryza australiensis. The sequence continues at coordinate 2,105,961 of JAIFGZ020000044.1, forward strand.
AATTTTGTATTTTCGAACGAACGAGAACAATAAAATCAACAAACGGACGTAAACGAACGGACGGACGGACGGACGAACGAACGAACGAGGCGTTCGTTCGTTCGTTCGTGGCGAACGGACGAACGAACGAACGACGAACGGACGAACGAACGGACGAACGGACGGACGGACGGACGACGAGCACGAACGAACGAACGGACGTGGGACGAATGGACGGATGGACACTCGTTCGTTCGTTTGGTCGTCTCCTCCTTTCCTCTATCTCTCCTTTCCTCTCCACTTCCACTCCTCTCCTCCTTATCTCCCTCATATCATTCTCCTCTCTTTCTCTCCTCTTCTCCAAATAATCGTACTCACGGACGTGAACAAACGATAGAACGAACGGACGATAATTTAGGGTTAGGGTTAGGGTTAAGGGTCCGAACGAATGGACGTGAATGATAGAACGAACGGTCGGTCGGTCGTGTTCTAGCAAAGAGAAACAAAAGAGAAGAAGCAAAATATAGAACATGATATTCTTCACAAGTCTTTTCTAGGATGGAGATAATCTGTGATTCTGAATCCATATTCTTCTTTTTGTCTTTTTTTACGTAGACATACATGATTTTCCTGAATAATTGATACATGTATTAATCGAATAATTTTTTTAGAACTCTTTGATTAAGTCCTCAACTCACAACAATCAAATGGCGGATCGTGACGAGGAACAGTTTCTCCTTGATGAGATCTCATGAGGAACAGAGTTTTACAACGAGGAGGGAAATGAAGATACAAATCAATACCTCAACGAGTAGGGGAACGAGGGGGGACGAGCAGGGGAACAATGAGGAGAATGAGGGTTCCGCCTCCGCTGGACAGAAGAGGGCACGCGGGCAACATGGCCTCAGCAAGCGCATAGAGGGTCGACATGTCATAATGGAGGTAGAATCTAACGGTCGTCCAATTGCCCCAGAGGACGCCGCAAGGAAGTTTGTGATGCACAGCGGATGGGTGGTGAGGGATCACGTGCCCGTAAGCATTGCCAACTGGAGGCGATCAAGGATAGGAGGAGATGAGCAGAGCTATCTACCGGACACAGAGAAAGAGATGCTCTGGACGACAATGCTGCAGACGTTCACCATCCCAGACTCTAAACAAGCAAGGGTCAAGGAATGGACGTTAAAGAAAATGGCAGAGCTCTTTAGGAACTACAAGAAAGAGTTACACAAGAAATATATCCAGAAGGGCTAGACCCCTGATTTTGACAAGTTTCCAAAGCTTAGAGATTATTGGGATGCTTTTGTTGAACACAAGACTAAGGAAGAAGCACAAGCTATCATAGAAAAGAACAAGACCAATGCAGCTAAAAGAAATACCATCACAGGCTTGGGTCAGGCGGCTATAAGAAAGCAATGGAGAAATGAGAGAAAATGGAAGCTGACCTTGAAGCGCGAGGTATCGTTCCAGGCACAGCCAACTGGCCTGAACGATCAAAGCAGAAGTTTTATGCTCACGGCGGCTCACTTAATCCCGTCGATGGCACAGTTATCTTTGGTGATGAAATTCAAGAAGCCAGACGGAGGTTAGAGGAGGCGCTGCAGGCCACTTTCTCAGGCGCGTTCAGGCCCGACAGAGAGAAGGACGAGCTAACGCTCGCCCTCCAAAACCTAGAGCACCCGGGGCGTACGCGAGGAAAAGGCGTCGTCCCCTGGAAATACGGGTTCCAAGCTGACATCGACACATACAAGAGCCGAATGAGGTCAAAGCCGAATGAGCCAACAGCCGGATCCAGCAACAGTCGCTCAACTACAGCAGCAGCGCAGCTGCTGCGCTTCAACTGGAAATGCTGGCGATTTGGCCCCACAAGCTGGTCCGCCATGTCCCGTTGATGACATCACACAGCGGACCCCATGTGAGATGCACATTTCGCTAAAGAACATAACAATAAAGGTATGTTCGTACTTTTATGTTGTACATATATTTCCTTGAATAACTTGTCAATCAATGTTTATTACTAATTAATAAACAATCTTCTCGAACAGGTCGCGTCGGGCATGGCCATTCCAGTAGACCGAGACGGCACCTACCATTCCCGCCCTGTTCCACCTACGTACTCGAAAGTTGAAATTGAACAGGTGGAACGCGGCTATGAAGATCTCGAGCTGGATATTCCTGAAGGAGACGGAGAGCTGACGCTAGGAGAAACAGCTCACAGAATATTTCTCTGGAGGAAGATCTTCATAATATTCCCCGGACGTGGGTCGTCTCCTCTGCCTCCATGTGGGCCGTCTCCTCCGCCTCCACGTGGGCCGTCTCCTTCGCCTCCACGTGGGCCGTCTCCTCCGCCTCCACGTGGGTTGTCTCCTCTGCCTCCTTCACCGCCTCCGCCTCCTCCGCCTCCTGCGTCGCCTCCATGAGCACCGACTCCTAAACGGTCGTCTCCAACTCCACCGCCTTCTTAGTCTCTCCGTCGCCACAACGAGCACCAACTCCTAAACGGACAACATCTCGAGCCACACGGTCAGGGTCAACCAACAGTGGACCAAGAAGCAAGAGGCCTAAACTTGACCCGCTCCCGCCAGCCCCAAAGAAAACGGCGTACGACATGACTCCAGAGGAGCTGCACGAGGCCGTCCAAGCTGAAGTCAAGGCCCACTTCAGAAAGAAGTCTCCTGAGAAGCCTCCTGAAATCCCCCAGGAGACCAAGGACTTCTTCAAGAAGACGTACCTAACGCCACAGCCTAAACCGCAACCTCAACCGCAGTCCGACTACGACAGGACTATTCGGAAGCTATTGGCAAGGCGAAGAGAACGGGAAAAGATGTACCCCAGCTCGGCATGCAGCCTCAGAAACCTCTGGAGTTCAGCACAGTTCAAAATGTCATATCAGAGTTAAGACAATTTATGGAATCTGCTGGAATTTCAATGGATCAATTACACGGCCGTGCTCCCCTGGCGAAGGCTCCGCTGAAATACAAGTTCAAACTTGGAAAGCCTCTTGTAAAGCCGGATCAAGTGAAAAAGCTACCAACACAGATGTACCGCTTCCACAAGTGGTACATGCAAGAATCCAGCAAGGGTGGAGAGATGGTAACGGGCAAATATTCACCGGACTATTTCGTCGATGGAGGTGACGACTTCTATATCCGATTCGAAGACATATTCGACCTGTACCAGCCTGATGCCCTCGACGTCTCACTTCTAGCCACGTGGGTTCTGTAAGTATCGTTCTGTTATTTTGTTTCTTACCTCCTTGTATTTAGCTGACTAAAATTCTTTTTAACCATTGTAGAATGGCGATCCAATACTGCAACAAGCACGACTGTACCAAACATGGATTCATGGATCCACGCAAAATCAACGGCGTATTGGTTGATCAATTTCCTAATCCAACAATGGACAACATTTACAATGCGCTGGTGATAAACCACTTCCGGTCGTTTATCCTTCTGCCCTACAACACTACGTAAGTATTTTCTTCCTTCCGTACCGATTTCAATCCCGTGTGCATACATAAATTTTCATATGTGTCATCTAAACCAATTTGCAGATTCCACTGGGTTCTGTTAGTAATTGACATGGATAACTCACGGATCCATGTCTTTGACTCAATGGATAAACTAGAGTCCACGTACGTAAAGATATTTGAACTGCTAAATAGGTAATGTCATCTTACTTGCTATTGCATATATGCGGTTCCCTGATAATTACTAGCTAACTTTCAACTGCACGTAGGGCATGGGAACGGCTTCGGGCTAATGTTCGCGGAAATTGGAAAGATAAGCTCTCCGTGAGGATGAACTTTCCAGTGAGTAACATGCTCCAAAGTTGTTTTGAATTATTACTTTGTTCTAAAATATGAAATGTATATTAAATCTGTCATCGTTTCTCCTTTAGTGTGCAAAACAGTCGCAGGGCACCAACTTATGTGGATACTACGTCTGCGACTACATTCACCGCTTTATGACCGATGTCACAACTATTGACGATATAGATGTACGTGTAATAGCCATTTATACATTACGTCTCGATTTCTTATTCACTTTATATATTTATTTCTCGTTTGATCGAATTAATGACAACTTATGTGAGTAAGAGACAACCTCCCCCACGAGACTTTCATACAAGCCGCTCGGGAAGAATTGATGGGATTTATAAACGAGCGATCCTTGATCCCGTGAGGGAGTTCTATTTTAATTTAAGTAACTTAACCACCGAATCCATAAAATAGACAATGCTTTGTAACATACGAAATATATGTGGATATTGTACATATGTGTATATATTTTGATAAGATATTATATGTATATATTTCCTTATATGTGTAACTTATATATTTATACATGTATATTATATAATATATAAATATATGTGTGTAATATATAATACATGTGTAATATATAATATATGTGTGTAATACATTGGATGTAGCACTGCTGGAGAAAGTAGCAAATTAAAAAATATAAAAAAAATCTTTAGTCTCGGTTGGTGGCACCAACCAGGACTAAAGATGGAGGAGCCACGTAGCCGGATACGTCATCTTTAGTCCCGGTTGAAGCCACCAACCGAGACTAAGGATGACGCATCCGGCCACGTGGCTCCACCATCTTTAGTCCCGGTTATTTCAACCATGATTAGAGATGACGATCTTTAGTCCCGGATTCATAGTCTCGATTTGACAACCAAAACTACTGAGGGTTACGAACCAGGATTACTGTGGTTTTCTTTCTTCAGTATGCTAACATGCATGCGTCCTTTTGTTTCAAATTAATAATCAATATATTCTCTCTTGCATGTTGTACTTAATTAAGAAAAAAAATAATTGAGCATGAATTGACTTGTTAATTTTAATTTGCTTGATTCCAAAGCTACCTACCAATTCTATTTCTACACCTGACCGTCAACAGCATTCACAGTCGTCAGCAACTAACTAATTTGCAATATATATATATATATATATATATATATATATATATATATATATATATATATATATATATATATATATATATGGGCTACTGTGTGGGCGCCGCACGCCCATCTCGTGTGGCGTGGCGAATCTCTAATTTAAAACTCAAAATGAAAATCCGAACCGTTCAAATTGTTCTACATATTAATATTGCCTTGTATACAAAATTTTATATTTTTTTGAATTTTTTACTATTTTATCGATAGATCAAAAATGCAATAATCCAACGATTTCTGGAGTATCTATTTTATTGCATTTTTGACCTATCTGATAAAATAGTAAAAAAATTCAAAAAAAATTGGTATACAAGGCAATATTGATATATAAAACAATTTGAACAGTTCGGATTTTCAATTCGAGTTTCAAATTAGAGATTCGTCCACGCCATACGGATGGCTCCAACAAGATAATATATATATATATATATATATATATATATATATATATATATAGAGATATATATATATAGAGAGAGACTTGCACGAGGGATATATATAACCGGAGAAGAAGAGTTTGGTCAAAAATGACGGCAGAGGGAATAAAAATGATGGCACTAGACTGCCAAAACTAAGGAATTCAGCTACTCGTATCGAGAGGAAACCGAGACACTACTCGTATCTGAAATCCGTTTAAAAGGTGCAACTTTTGCGTCGCAAAGATACAAAATACATGTGTGTGCGCTGAAGGAGCTAGCTAGCTGGCCTTTTTATCATTCCATGCATGCATGCGTGAAAGGATTAGACAATTCAGCATCTGCAAGTTGTAAAAAAAAATCAGCATCTGCACTCCCAAAGCATGTCGTGAGGGCAATTATTTTGCACGTCTCCTTCATAACTTGTGCAGATAAAATTTCGTAAATAAACTTATAAACAAAATAGATTCACTCGTAAAGAGAGAATTAAAGGTTTATGCACGCTAGTAAGAACTAATTTTGAAGAATTATTTATGTTTGCCCCCCCCTCCCCCCCCCCCGGTTCCTGTAGGAGGGAAAAATTCATGCCACTTGATAACTAAACTTACTACGGCACTCTGCAATACTAGTATATATGGGGATTTTCCGTGTACATCTAAAAATGAGCGGTCACCACCATCCACCAGACCACCATACGTACGCCTACATCTCTGAGAGTTAATATATCGATCATGATCATTTGTAGAACATATAAGGCCAGATAAAACATCAGATTCAACACATGTTTCGTAATAACCACATATGCAAGAATGTGAAAAAAGGAGGAAATAAATGTGTTTTGTTGAACTGAATAACAAATAGCTAGCGATAGACATCTAACACCACTACAATGGGAACCCTCATCTTAATCGGGCGGCAACCATCATTTGTGTCGGGTACGGCGTTCGTCACGGCACAAAGGTCAGTGATGTGAAAAGTCATCTCTATCGGGCAAAAGTCTGTCACCGATGCACTTATCTTTGTCGGGCCTAAACTAAAGCCCGTCACCGATAGATTTGACCCAGAAACCCAGTCAATCAAAGGCATGTCGCCGATGAAATAATCTCAAAGGGGCCCCAATTAATGCCCGTCAAAGATGACTAACATCGGTGATGAGCTTTAACTTAAGCCCATCATAGATGGTGTCATCTGTGATGGGCTTAAGTTAAAGTCTGTCACCGATGAGTGTTTCGCAAACAAAAAAATAAATTCTGTTTTTTGCTAGCCTCAAACCTTCTAGCCATGCCCGCTGAAGAATTAGAGAAAGAGAGATATATATTCTTATTCCCAGCATCATCATTCATATATATAATTATTTATAGGAAACTCAATTCAGAACTCACATATGACACTTACATATTTCACACATCCATTCATATATACAATTTATTTTTGAAATAGAGGAGAATATATACATATCTCATTATACAACCAAAACAAAAGTGACATTATCTCAGATTTATACGTGTCCCATTAACAATGACCAATATACAACCAATATATGACATGACATTCATCTTAGATTCAATACATGGCATGGCATTCATCTCAGATGTATACATGAGGGAGCACGACAACACATGAGGGAGATGGACATACCTGGAGCACGGTGACACTCGGTGGCCGGGCTCGGGGACGACGGCGCTTGGTGGTCGGGCTCGAGGACGGTGGCGCTCGGTGACGGTGAGGGAGAACGACAGCGCCGGGCTCGGGAGGGCGCGAGGGACGACGATGATGGACTCCGACAGACTACGGCGGCGCTAGGGTTTGCAATGTGAGGACTTAGAAATTTTTCGTGCTCACGTGTAGATCTGAATCGGCGCTCGAGCTAGGTTAAATTATTTCGAAGCATATCCGTGACGGTTAAGTTTAAGCTTGATAGAGATGACATCAGCTCAATCGGGCCTAAGTAAAAGTCCGTCACCGATGACACTCATCGGTGACGAGCCTAATTGTTATCTCAATCGGGTCTCAGGTTGGAGCCCGTCACTGATGACACTCATCGGTGATGGGCCTAATTGTTATCTCAATCGGGCTTCTGTTGGTGCCGGACAAAAATATCATATGTTATCTTTGTCGGGCCATGATTTGAGCCCATCACCGATAGGCATTATCTATGACGGGCTTAAATTTTATACACATCTAACATGTCTGTGCGAGTATATCTTTATCGGCTTTTTTAGACTCATTTGAGATGACTTTGTTGTGACGGCCCGCAAAATCTAGACATATGAGAAACCGTCATACATAAGAGGATAGTATGTACTAGTGCACGAAACCGGCTGCAGGTACCTAGTGATCGAAGACTAGAACAACAGTAGTAATTATTTACTTATTCGTGTGTCAAAATCCCAATATTACGGCCATCTGCTACCAAACAAAACAAGCAAACCATGCATCTTAAGGATATCTTATGGACATTACCACAAGAAACCGACCAGTTCAGTGTATCAATGTCCAAAGCAACAATCAGAACTCTCTCTTTTGCACCGTCATATTGTGTATTAATTCCAACTTTACACACACAAACATGTATATAGGCACAAAAGAAACTACACCCGCCATTAATTCGTACAATCAAACAACCAAAAGCGGGTCGATCATATATAAGTTGGCATCTTCTTTGATTGTCGAAACTCGAAAGCAAAAATGTGAGACGAAATATTAATTAATTTCCTCTCAGAAAATGAGTGAATGAGGTACACATGATATACACTAGTACATGCATGTACAATAAGTCTAGAGGTGTAGAATAGTAAAGGGCTAGCTAGCTGAAGAATTAAGTGGCATGCAGAGCCGTTCTAGTTGTAAAGTTGTAGCTTCCATCTCTACTGATCCGTTCAATTTGTAACCAGGGAAATGTTGACAAATGGAAGAGAAAAAAGCATGAAGTGCACAACACACACAAGTTATGTTCAAGATGAAAGCTTGCAGAAAATCAATTAATTAATAACAATTATATATTCTCACCAAGACCAAGCTGATCAAGCACTCCCTAGCCATCACATTTTGGCGCAACTCCAATGTTTGAAAAGCATGTTGATAAATTCCGGGTGCTTGTTAAATATTGAGTAGTAGTAGTATATTTGTGCAGAAGTTAGTCGTCAGTCATGGGTTGCTGCTAGGCATTGTGGAAGGGAAAAGGTCTTGCAAGAGGGCGTAGTCAGTGAAGTGATGCTGCTGAAGAGGAGGATGATCCGTGGGCATTGCACCGCCTGCCGCAGCAGGAGGCGGAGCAGAAGCAGCTACGACGCTTGGGAAGTACATGCTAGGGTTTGCGGCGGCGGCGGCCATGGCCGGGTGGTGCATGAGGCCCATCAGCTCAGGGTGGAACCCCGCCGGCATGTGGTGCGACGGCGGCAGGCCGTGCACGCCGGGCATGAAGAGGTGGTGGTGCCCTCCGCCTCCGCCGCCGCCGCGGAGGCTCGCCGGGCTGTGGTGCGTGTGCTGCCCTTCGTACGTGGTGATCACCGTGGAGGGGTCCTGGTACGACCGCTCCACCCGCTTCTTCACCCCGCACTTGGGCGTCGTGCACCGGTAGTAGCTCCTGCATTCATTCGAATTTGAATTGCATTTTGAATTGGAGTACTTGAACACGCCATCGTCATGCAATTGTATGGCACAGTATAACATGGTACTACGATGCTACAGCAACTGGGTGAAATTAAGGTTTGTACATGTACATGTATATATGCGTACCTCGGGTATGGGCTGTTCTTGACTGCCTTCTGGCCGTACTTGCGCCACCGGTAGCCGTCTTCAAGGTGATCGACCTCGCTCTTGGTGAGGAACGCCACGCGGGGCTGCCGCTGCCTCTTCTCAGCTTTCTTCTTGGGCTTGTTCCTGTACATGCATGGTAACAAAAAGAATCAAAAATAAGGTCAGGTGGATCAGCAAGGAACAGAGATGATAATGATTCAGAAGATCAGTTGATATTTCTGCGGTGACAAGCTCAATCAGGCCTAATTATTAGTTTGGACTTTTTCAGAGCACCAACAATTAAGCTAGAGCTAGCTAGCTAGATGGGATCATGGACTATGGGAATAGCTAGCTATTTCATGCTAGATTAGCACCAGGTTTTGCTAGAAAGAGTTGTTATTTTGATATATACTAATTTGAGGGCTAACAATTAAGTTAGCTAGCTAGCTAGCTATATGTTGGATTGCATGTTATGTGGCAAGATCAGCGTTAATTTTGCAAAAGTATTGAGGAATTATAGTAGATTTAGGTGGTTGGTGATATGAAAATATATCTTAATTTGAATCTTTTCTAAAAGGGGAAATCATAATATAATCTTCAAAGACCAAGCATGTATCTAGCAAGTCAAACATTGAAGCTATCTCGCATAACAATTTGATTCATTCTACGCAAGATCTATTCTGGAGCATAGGTTGGTTGTCTATTAAATTAAATCAAATTAATAGCCCCATCGTCTTGAAAGATCATATTGGAAATTGGGTCAAAACGAAATCAGAAGAAAAGGGGAACTAGAGGATAGACAGATCTACTCAATGAAACTAAAAGAACCCTAAAGAACCGAAAATTCTAGCAAACCCTAATGTTCACACCATGCATGCAGTAGAGATAGCATAAAAGAAAGAAAATTTCAGGTCAAATTCTGCAACTCCGCAACAGTATGACCAACCAGATCTAGTACCAAGAAAAGGTATCCCCATCTCAAGGCACGCATCCAAAAGGAATCAAGACTTGAATCAGACAAAGTATAGAGTAGAATCAATGGAAATTAACGTACGGTTTCTTGGAGTTCTCTCCATCCTCCTCATCCTTCTCGTCCTCCTCCTCTGCCTTCGCCTGGCCCTTTTTGCACCGACGTGACTTGCCGCCCTCCGCCTCTCCGTCGCTGGACGAGAAAGACGCCGACGAGTTCGGCGTGGCCTGCGCCATGCCTTCTCCGGCCGCGCCGCCGGTGCCCTGGCTGTCGTGGCTCGTCACATCCACCGACAGCTCCTGCTTGACCGGCGTATCCTGAGACGACGGGCACGGCACATCGAGATGCCGAGCTAGCCCGAAGGGGTCCAAGAACCCCTGCAGGTAGTCCGTGATGCTGGAGTACGGCATGATATCGTCGGCACCGCCGGCGCCAGCGCCAACACCATCCCCACCGACGCCGATGCCCCCCGGCTGGCTGAAGAAGAAGCTCTCCATGTCGCTGCTGCTGTACACGTAATCTGCGCCTCCGTCCCCGCGGCCGAGGTGGCCGTGGCCGTGCTGGTGGTAGGGGCCATGGCGATCTCCTCCTCCTCCTCCTCCTCCTCCAGAAGACATGGGGTGTGAGAGTATGGGAGCTAGCTTATGTGTGGAAAGGGAAGAGAGGCGTGGAAGTGAGGAGGGTTTCAGCTTTCAACCGGTCTCGCCTCCCTTTTGATTTGTTCTTTTTTCCTTAGCTGCAAAAGGATAGGCGCAAGATACGACTTTTTGTGATGGAATATGTAAATCTGTCTCGGCGCGGCGTCTAGCTAGTGATCTTCGTTTATATATGTAATATATAATACTCCATAATTCCAGCAGTACAGTTAATACACACACACGCATGCCACTAGTCGTCAATTCTTAATGGTAGAGACGTTTTATTAATGAAATCAGCGTGCTTAATTTGGATTCTTTTCGCATGTGTTGGTCAGGGAGGTATTAGGTATAAGACCGGCCAGTGTCAACGTAATTAAACTGCGTAGGGCCTGCTGTACTATGATTAGTTGAATCCATATTCCATACAGTTCAGCTTACTGTATGTTGAATTAAGATACTGTTTGCCGGTTGAAGTTGGTATATTGTGCATATATATATATATATATATATATATATATATATATATATATATATATATATATATATATATATATATATATAATATAGCAAAATGTCCGTGTGTTGCAACGGGACGACGACGTAGGGAGGGAAGTAGGCGGAGGGCGAAGGTCCACGTGGCGACGCGGAAGTACCGAGCGTCGACGGGAGGGAGGGGCACAGGCGCGGCGCGGATGGGGACGGAAGAGAGGGATATAGAAAGTTTTTTTATCCAAGCCCTCCCTTTCTTTTTAGCATTAGGACTGCGGGTTAATTTTATAAACACTCAAGGGGTTTTCTGGAAAATAACCCCTTTTTTTATTTAGCTGGGTTTTTTTAAATAGTCAGACGGACTGCGGGTTAATTTCGGAAAAACTCAAGGAGTTTTCTGCAAAATAACCAGGCAAAACAAAATTTGGATAATTGGGTGAACATGTAGAGCAAAATGCCCGTGCGTTGCAACGGGATGACGACGCGAGGAGGAAGCGGGCGAAAGGCGAAGGTCCGGATGGCGGCGAGAGCTCCGGCGGCGACGGGAGGAGGGTGCGGGGCGCGGCGTAGGGCACGACGCGGATGAGGACGAAAGAGAGGAGCGAAGGTTTTTTAATCCAAGCCCTCCTTTTTGAGCATTGGAAATGCAGGTTAATTTCATAAACATTCAAGGGGTTTTCTACAAAATAACCCTTTTTTCTTTTTTAACTGGGTTTTTTTAAATAGCCAGGTCGACTGTGGGGTTAATTTCGAAAAAACTCAAGGGGTTTTCTGCAAAATAGCCAGGCAAAACAAAATTTGGGTGGAAACACCGCTACTTTATATATAGTTTTTATATATATATATATATATATATATATATATATATATATATATATATACTATGTACATGTTTTGTCTCCATTAATTTGAGCACTGTAACTCACTTTAATCCACCGCGTTTTAACGGACATCTACGGGGATCCAGCCAAGAGTTCGAAACTGTGCATGTGAATTTCGATTCAAATGTTTATGCATGATCATGCATGCATCAAGATTTTAAATTATTTGCACAGTACACTACAGCTCTTTCTTGACATACACGTGCCACACAAGTACCGTTTTGAAGGATGACATGTATCCATACGTATATACAGCTGTACATATTTATGGTTGGATATTGGACGTACGGCTGTCACAGTACCCTGCATAGTGCACAGCTACAAACTACTCTCATCTTGTTAAGGACAACTCTTTCATTTGGTTAAAAATTAGAGAAGAAAGACGTCAAAAAGAATTCGAGAAGAAAGACGTCAAAAAAAAATTCGAGAAGAATGTTCATTGCAATTGCCTTCTGATCTACACAATCTAGCATTGACCTCGTGGTCCAATTGAAGTACATGGCAAAAATTATAGTAGTATATGCGTGTATATCTGTTGAGATGTGTCTACATCGAACATGTGTACGTCTACATGTTTTAAATTTCTGTTGATTTCGTAGAGAGTTGACTTAACTCATCACTGATATTTTTTGTCTTTACTACTTTTCATATTGTGAAATGGTCACTTCTTTTGCCGAAGTTAATTGTCGACACATGTATATTTAGAGAGGTTTAGAATGAATATCCTAAAAACTATATATATTATTTTTTATATATGTTTAATTACCAATATTATATGCGTGTGTTGTAACGGTATCTGAAGAAAGATGGACGAATGATTCTCTACGAGCTTTGGTTTTTCTATCCAACTTTTTAATTGGTTAATTTTCACTTGGAAATTTTTTTGATGGTTTTCTTTGTACATGGGAAAACTGCGATGGCAAGGCAGGAGGACGGCACCGCTCTTACTTATAGTAGTAGAGAAAACAGATTCGTGTGTGCTGGTCAAATGAAATTAATATATATTGTGTCCCTCCTTTTTTTGCCATTTTTATGATAATGAGGAAACACATCGATAAAATGATAACGTAATTCAGGCGGGTCATAAGGAGCCACGCCTAAAAAAACCGATCTCTAGGGGTCGGTTGTATTATTCCGTACGGTCTACCGTACGGTCTACTTAAGTGACCGCACACGATAATATCTCGTGCAGTCTATTTAAGCGACTGCACGAGATAATCCAGTTTCCCATGCAATCACTTAAGTGGGTCATAAGGGATACTGTCTATATATATTTTTAAACCAATTTAGAGATGTAAAGTTTTAATTATCTATACACCTATTGAATGCTTCATCTAATTCTTAGATATGGAATAGAATCAAATAGAAAAAATATTTTTTCACAATATAAGTGGCAATAACTTTATATGTTGTGATGTTGAGTTAATGTTAAGGTTATGTACAAATTTAAGATGCATATAAGTTCATAACTTCTTATAAGGTATATGGTATATAAACTTAAAACTTAGAGTTCATTTAGATGAAACTATAACAGAGTGGCCCCACTGTATATATAATGCGGTTGTGCGCGTGTAACAAGTTTGTGTGTGTATTATTCCCGTTTTGTCCTCTAATTCGGAGTCGGTTTTTAAAACGGCCATAACTTTCGTATACAAACTTCATTTGAGACGTTCCATATATGAAAATTGATCAGAAAAATTCTTTGGATGCGTTCGTCCGCTGTTTTGCCACGTTGGGCAATTTTATTTTCCCCAAAAATGACTCAGAAGATTGTCTTTTTGAGCTCGGAAGCTTTTTTTGATTTTGAGCACGTCTTATGAATTTTCCATCGGCGCGTCTTTCACTTATTTAGGTTCAAATTTTTGTGGTTACCTCTCGTGTGCTCCTAAGTCAAGAAAAATAATAAAAAAGATAAAGAGAAAAAGTCAATTTTTTCCAAAAAAAATGGTCAACAACAGATGAAAAGGAAAAATTGATAGGGGCAAAAGAGGAACAATATCTAGAGGAGCACATAGAGAGATGCAATGTTAATTATATAGTGTTATGGACCAAAATTAAGTTATCATGTTGATTTATAGAATTTTTTTGACCAAATTTAGATATTATTACAATTTTTATAGTCCAATTTAGAGATGTAAGGTTTAATGATTATCGCATGCGGGCGGCTTAAGAGCCCGCATGGAAAGATAGTTTTTCCGTGCGGGCCGCTTAAGCCGCCCGCATGGAATGATAATCTTTTTGTGTGGGCCCTTAAGCCGCCCGCACGGAATGATAATCTTTTCGTGCGGGCACTTAAGCCCCCGCATGTGATGATTACTACTGCCTATATAGGTGCGTGCGGGCTCCGAAATTTTGGAACTCCCGATGAAATTTTCTAGCGCCATGGCTTCCTCACTAACCCGCCGCCTCCACTGCCGAGGGCCTCCACCGCGGCCGGCCTCCTCCACCGTCGGCCACCACCGACCGCGGCCGCCTCCTCTACCGTCGCCTCTTCCGACCACGGTTGCCTCGTCCACCGTGGCCGCCTCCTCCAGCGCGGCTGCCTTCCTTACTAAAACGACCGCCTCCACCGCCGCCGGCAACACCGACCGCCACCTCTACCGCCGCCGTCACATCGTCGTCGCATCCATTGTAAAATTTGTTGTAAAATTATACATGTGAAATTTGTGGTAAAATTATGATGATGTGAAATTATTTTTGTGCAATTTGTGATATGATATTAGTTGTCGATTTAATTATATAATTCAATATGTAATATAGGACATATGTATCTTTCCGTGCGGGCCACTTAATTCGTCAGACTGGGAAGATCTATTATCTCGTGCGGACGGCTTAAGTGGCCCGTACAGTATAAAAGATCTTCCCGTGCGGGCATCTTAAGCCGCTCGCACGGGATAATAGATCTTCCCGTGCGGTTAGGCCGCCGTACGCGAAAATTTGATTTTTTTAGACCATCTCGTGTGTGTGGGCAGACCTTCCACACGGGAAGGTGCCTTTCGACCCGCGCGCTAAAACCGATTCTCCAGTAGTGCACTACCCACTACATCAATGAAGGTTTACATTATGGCTGCTTTTTCCAAGACTGTTAATTAATATGTTGTCTGAAGATCAAACGATGTAAAGAAGTATAGAACCTTTGTTATTCGAAAACATATACTCTTTGTTCTAAAATATAAAGATGTATTATCCAAAATATAAAGATGTATTAGATTTTTTACATGGTCTCCAATGTTATTAGCTTGACCATTAATTTCTTGCATGATATATCATCGGCAACTACGAAATTAACATCATATAAAAATATTATTGAACACGAATATAATAGTACCACATATAACTAAACTCACGCACTATCGGAATCTTGATGTTTGTCTAGTGTTCAGACACTAGGCAAAACCAGTATTATACTCGACAAAGGATTGTAACACTCGGCAAAGAGGGTGTCGGCAAAAGGCTATTTGCCGAGTGCTAAGCTACGGGCACTCGGCAAAGACTTTGCCTAGTGCATGGCACTCGGCAAAGACTTTGCCTAGTGCATGGCACTCGGCAAAGTAATAAGGTTTGCCTAGTGCGAGGCAGTAGGCAAACAAAAACTCGCACTAGGCAAACAAAAATGTTTGCATAGTGTCAGGCACTGTGCCTAGCATTACTACTTTACCGAGTGCCATTCACTAGAAATGTTTGCCTAGTGCCTGGCACTAGACAAACTTTACTACTTTGCCGAGTGCCATGCACTTTGTCCTCACTCATGCTCACAGCCCAACACTACTTTGTCGAGTGCCATGCACTTTGTCCTCACTCATGCTCACAGCCCAACACAAGTCTTTTCTACACACTTTGTGCTCACTCATGCGCAACCAGGAACTTCTCGGTCGGTCACCCATCCTTAAATTGCCCCAGGCCAAGCAGAGCAAAACCAGGAAGAACTTCCCAGTCGGTCACCCATCCTTGAATTGCCTCAGGCCAAACACGTTCAACCTTTGAGTTCTTTGGAGATGAGCTTCCAGAAATAAAGTTGCAACTTGTTAGTATGACTATTTTATTAATCCTATTAAACCCTAGGCCAGGATGTTACATCCACATCCCCTTAGAAGATCGACGTTCTTATTGGTCAACCCCAGGCCAGGAACCTCCTCTCTTGGCCACGTCCGTGCGTCCAGTATCGACGCATGTGCCAAGCCGTGTCCCCTTAGGGCCCAGCGCCATGTACACCATGCCCGCGCAACTGACCCGCCATGCGCCCGTGAAACCGAGAAGGTCGACTCTGATACCACTCTGTCACATCCCACCCTTTCCAGGGGCGGCGACCGGGGACGGTGGGCTGAGGGAGCACCGGCCAGGGGCGGCGAACGGGAGGGCGGCGGCGGCAGGCACGCGCGTGTGCAATGTGTGTTAGTGTGTGAGCTAGCTAGTCGGGCGGGTGAAATTTTTTTTGGGACCGTGCCAAGTTTGGGATTTTTTCCATCAATTTAAAATTTTTTAATTATTTTTTTGCATTTAGTAGAAAATTACTTTGCCTAGTGCGAGACACTCGACAAAGGTTTGCCTAGTGCCGGGCGTCGGCAAAGGATTTCTTTGCCTAGTGCCGGCACTCGACAAACTTTTTGCCGAAATCTTGCGCTAGGCAAAGTAATTCCCTACTAAATACAAAAAATAATTAAAAAATTTTAAGTTGATGTAAAAAAACCCAAGACTTGGCATGGTGTCATGTATGTTATATATTACGTCCACAAAAATTTTTGGAGCCAAATTATAAATTCAACTATCGTTATGGCTCTAAATTTTTGATATCTTCGTATTCGAAGATAGTTCGATTTACTAGCGTCGTACGTGACAAAATATTTGAAATCTTTTCAATTTTTACCACAGTCTCAATGTTCGATTTCATGATACTCGACAAATCTCGTGATTTTCGGACTTTATTTGTTTTTTAATAATTTAAAAATAGGACTTTATTTGACTCACGGTCTTCCTTAATAAGATCTTTGAAATCACTTTTCATTTTCTAGATATGCCCTCAAAATGGACTCAATAACATGAATATCATTTTTAAAACATTTTATTCAATTATTCGAATCACTTATAGTTCAAATGTGGCACTAGTAAAGAAATTTCTATAAATACAAAAAATATTTAAAAATAGTGAACAATTTAAAAAATACACCAAATTTTAACATGTAGTAATTTATGTTGTATACGGGAGGGGAAAAAGTTTAGAGGGTGTTATGGAACAAAATCTTAAAATTTTGTCGAGTATCTCGGTGAAGCACTAGGCAAACTCTTACCGAGTGCCTTGAGGAGGCACTCGGCAAAGAACGAAGTTTGACTTCAAATTTTGCCGAGTGCCTAGATTTGCCTAGAGCAGCACTGGGCAAAAATGAAAGTTTGCCTAGTACTCCACTTTTGCCGAGTGTCACAGTAGACAAACAAGGAAGTTTGCCTAGTGCCAAGCTTTGCCGAGTGGCACTCGGCAAACACCTTGTTTGTCTAGTGCCCGAGGTTATGCACTCGGCAAACTCCTCGGCACTAGACAAATAATAAGTTTCTGGTAGTGACGTATTTTAAATTTAATTATTAGTTAAAATTTAGATTTGTTGGTTTTATGAAAAAATGATGTATTATATTTTGGAATGGATAGAGTAACATTCTTGACACGGACATAGTCTCTATACATACGAGAATTCATTTTAGGTTAACTTATTACATTACACATAAATCAACCTTTCTTACAAGAAAAATGTTATGATTTTCATCTGATCAACTCTTTACAGTCTTATTTGGTATATTTTCTGGTAAAAATGAAAAAAAGTTTAACTATATTATTCAACATATATATTGTTTTTTACATACTGAAAGTATTACAAATTAAAGATAGTTATTCCTTATTTGCCTTAACTCAACCTCCTACGTTTTTTTACTGTTATATCTAGGGGCTGTTTGGTTGAGGGACTAAAAGCATTAGTCCCTTCATTTTAGTCACTTTTAGTCCCTAAACTCCCAAACAGGAGGGACTAAAAAGCACTAAAATACCATTAGTCCATTAGTCCCTATTGGAGGAGCTAATTGGGACTAAAACTTTATTTTTCCATGAATGTCCTTCTCTCTCTCCCGCAGCGCGAATGAGGTGCAAATGAACAGGGGTAATATAGTCTTTGTACAGTATAATTAATGAGTTTTAGTATCTTTTAATCCCTGCAACCAAACAGGATGTGACTAAAATTTTTAGTCCAGGGACTAATCTTTAGTCCCTTGACTAAAATACCAAACAACACCTAGTCACAACATGCATATTTGGTCACGGCTAGCTGTGATTTGGGATGCGAAGTATGAATGCTGACCGGTTTAAAAACCATTCAAACGGTTATAAAAATTCTCATAAAATTTGACAACATATGATATATATATATATAAAAGACCAAACTCAATTTACACATCGAGATATAAAAAATAATGTATAAATATTAGTATACTATTTGTTTTTTCTTAATATATAGTTTGGATTTTAACCTGATCTTTTTTACAGATAGGTGTCACTATACTATACATTTTTATTTTTTTAAGAAAAATACAACTATTTATATTGAATTTGGAAGGAAAAGACTCTGGAGGAATTATACCAGCATGTGTGTTATTTGGTCCAGTTAATTTATGAGTCACGCGCCCATGAACGACGTTAGAGAAATACCTTTTTGCAAATTTTTAAGGCCTCAAATCAAAATCCAACTAAAACATTAAGATAGGAAACTATTTCCTAAAAAATATCTCCAGAATATCAACAAAAATAAGCAGAGACCCACCTAAATAAACGGCCGGCGCACGTTGCCCCACAGCTACTGGCTGTCTGGCTGATCAGTTGTTAGAGAGATCACGACTCTCACATGTTTCCTCCCATGCCACGAGTCACGCCGGCCAGCGCCGCGGGCGTCGCGTCACACCACGAGCGCGCGCAGTACACAGAATACAAGACGCCCGTACGTACAGCCGCGCAGCTGCAGTCCCCGTCACGTTGGGCTCGCGCGCGGCCTGCACTACTGCAGAGGCTGGACGAGGACGACGACTCTGGTGTGGTGGTGGAGAGGCCGGCCACCGGGCACGTCTGGCCTTAGCTAGCGTATACCGGTGTACGTCGATCGATCGGCACCGCGCGCGCGCGCGCGCGGCGCGCGTGGAGTCAAACTTCCCCTCGCGCTCCCTGCCCTGCGCGTGCACGTGCGCCATTAGCAGGGCCGGTCCAAGCCCAAACCGGCAAACAACCAAGCGGAACCCGACGTCGCGCCTGCCACACGTGGCGTGGCGTTGGTCGCGTGGCCCATCGGCCATCGCACCGTACGTGGAGGCAAAGCATCGATCGCCGTCTACAGCGACTCCTCCGGCCGCGGCCGGGGCCGGGGCCGCGAGCGATGATGGGTCCCGAGCATGCATCGGGGCCGTAATTCATTCGCCGGCGGCCGGGCGTGCGTGCGCGACTGCGTGCATGACCGTGTGAACGGCCCGGCGCCGCGATAGTATGATGGCTGGTAGGCGGTATCAGTGGGGCGGGACCGGTGGGTCATTCCAGGCCATCTCCCGGTCGAGTTCCGTGATTCCGTCTGGTTTCCTCCGCTGATATCCGGGGATTTCCGCTCGTGCACGCGCGCGGTTGGTCGGACGAGATCGAACGGGATTCGGAACCGGGGCCTGCTCGCGTCGGCAGCACGTAGGTGGTGTGGCGCGCGCGGGTGGGGTTACGTGGTGGAGCTGAGCCCGGCGGCGCACGGTTTGTCCGCCGCGTGCACGTTTAGCTTCTTTATTTTTTGGCTTCTTTTTTGGCGATTTGATTTTGATGCCTGCTCCCGATGTGTCCATCGGGTGTCGGTTCTACCAGAGACAGCGGGGCCAGGCCATGACTCGGACAGGTTAATTTGGTTGGAGTTTTCGCGGGATCGGTGCGTGCTAGTGGAACGGGACGTAACGTACGTATAGGTGCTTCTTCCTTCAAAAGGTCCGGAGTGAGCCCGGTGAATATGCACGTGCGCCTCCTCCCCACTCGAATACTCGATCAGCTAATGAGATGATTTGGGCGCCCGTGGCTCGGTGGCCGCTGAGTTCAGGTTCAGCTTCATGCACACCGTACGTCTGTCAATTCTCATGATACCGATAGTTAGCTTTTTTCGGGTTGAAATATAGAAGTAAATGCTAAGATGCGGCTATGGTGTTAGCGCAGCAAGGCAAGGTATCTGTGTGAAAATGCGGAGGAACAGAGATGCTGATTGCTGAGCGGTCCGTATGGCTGGCATTACCGACCAACCGGTGACTAGTCTACTCTACTAGTAGCATACTCATTTCTGAGCGACCGTTATTTTGTCCCAGGCAGGTTGTAGGCGTGAGATATGTCAACTGATCGGTTGGGCTGTCAGAAATGTCCGGCCCAAATCATATTGAAAGGCCAGCCCAATTTCTATGTCAACGCGGCCCAATAGAACAATGGTGTTTTGGGCCTATCAGGTCTCTCGTCAAGTTAGAGTCGAAGTGGCCCACGAACGAGCCAATATTACCCCCAAATCACACGACAAGCGGGGATCAAACCCCAGAACGACACACTTCCCCCACAGCCCTAGGGTTTCTGTCCAGCAACCTCCGAATCGAATCAAGTGTAGGTGCCATGGCGTCGCGGCCGTCGCTGAAGCCGAAGCCGAAGGGCAAGGGCGCGAGGAAGGGATCTCCGGCGGCCGACGAGGAGCAGTCCACGGCGGTGGCGGCGATGCGGTTCGTCAAGGAGTGGACCACGTGGACCATGAAGAAGACCAAGGTGGCGGCGCACTACGGCTTCATCCCGCTCATCATCGTCGTCGGCATGAGATCCGAGCCGAGGCCCTCCCTCGCCCAACTCCTCAGCCCCGTCTGATCTGCGATCGCCTTCAAGCCCTAGATGCGATCGATCTGTCCCCCTTTACTATCGCTTTAGTAGTAACTTAGAATTAGTTCTTTCTTAGATCGGGTTGTCTGAGCTGTTGATGCTGCTGTGCGGATTTAGAGGCTTTTGCTATATATGAGTCTAATAATGTTATATGGGTGGGTGCCTCTTTGGATCAACTCTTGTTATTATTGTGCGGGTCTATCATGGATTGCAATATTAATAATTTGGTATGGTATGAAGAAATTTTCTGTTTTATTTCTATATTTCTACAGGTTTATGCTTTTGTGTGACCTATTAAGCTTTCCGCTCCGTTCTGATTGAAGTATTGAACTAGTACTAGTAAGTAGTAAGCATTTGTTTTTCTTTGCAGCGTTGTGTGATGTTCTGATGTTCTGGTTTCAGTATTCGTCTGAAAAGTCTATGTTATTTTCATTGATTCATTATCACTTATGATTAGTGACATAAAACTGGAGCAGTTATTGTGTTTTTTGTGGATGTGGATAACTTGATTTGCAAAACCGCAAGGTCGTGGTGATGAGGAAAGATTCAGAGCTCCCATTGGCTAAGATTCAGACCTGCTATTAGCGAAGTGGATGCGACCAGGGTTTTTGTTTTGACGAAAACTGATCGAATACCGTGAAATTTTGAGGTTTCAACATGGGACGGAAATAGATTTTGAGTAAAATTTCAAATGGCTTTTGAGAATTCAAATTTGAAACAACAATTCAATCAGAATTTGATCAAAATTTGGTGAAAATGTCATGCCGACAGGGATAGGGATCTGGCTCTCAATCAGATAGTTGAACCCTGATGCAAGCCCTGCAACCATCCTCTAGCGTCAAAACTGATCGAATACTGCAAAATTTTGAGGTTTCAACATGGGATGGAAGTATATTTTGAGTAAAATTTCAAATGGCTTTTGAGAATTCAAATTTGAAACAACAATTCAATCAGAATTTGATCAAAATTTGGTGAAAATGTCATGCCGACAGGGATAGTGATCTGGCACTCAAATCAGATAGTTGAACCCTGATGCAAGCCCTGCAACCATCCTCTAGCACGTACTACGACTATTTGATCTTACAGCGTTTTTTATTGATTTTTACATATAGGAAAAAAGATCCTGCGAAACACGGGCAGATCCAATTTACAATAAACTTGTCGTAAGCATTGCAAGCTAAGCTCCGTAAGCATTGCAAGCTAGGCTTCCCATGTGTCAATCAGTCGGTTTACTTTTCATTCAAAAAATCACTCAATTTACTTCACAATTTAAAGGGGCTTCATGTGTCACTTCATATTGGTAGAATGAACAGCTTTATTGCTCTGTGCAAGTAAGAAATACTAACATATAGAAGCGGCGTGTATCTGTTGTCTCTACATCGACAAAACAGGTGACATTCACCTTCAGAAACGAGAAGCCACAGCTCACTTCTCCAGATGAAATATACGACAATGCTTCGTTTCTCCACCGAGCCACCATAAAACAAAAAACTCCAGCCTGTGCTCTCCCTGGAGGATGTACAGCAGATTTCAACTCATGCTTCAACATTCCCATTAAAGTATGTACTGAAAAACTTTAGGACGTCCAAGGATGTACTATGACAAGCAGAGAAACTGAGGACAGGCTCATTACCAATATAAAAAATGCTCAAGATCAAGAAAGACCAAATTTGGACAAAGCTGACTGAAACAACGTTGAAAATGCCTCTGCAGCGGTCCCATCATCAGCCTTAACTTTGATTTGTGCCTTCGCTGATGCTGTGTTGACGATACATTCTACAAGGAAGAAAGCAGTAGCCCCATCTTTTTGAGCATAGAAAAAGAACTTGTAGTTTGGGGGCTGGCCACCTGAAGCAATACACTGAATGTAGTTGCTTTGCATATGACGAATGAGTGATTGAGGATTCATCAATGATGCTGCTCCTTGTGGACTTAATGAACATTCCTGACAAAACATTCAAAAGCACACAACAGAAAAAAAATTAAATTGTATAAGGATCATAAGGCGAAGCTATTAGAACATGTAACTATTAACTTCAGGCTTCCCGATTGACAATTAATTTATTGTATGAGAATTAAAGATTGCTCTAACATAAGAAAACAATAGCATCTTAACCAGGCAAATCATTACTCAGAACATATAACTGCTGATTTCAAACTCCTCATCAGAGTGACTTTCATGGAAGACACTTAGAGTATTTAGATTTAGACGATAGCAGCATCCTATAATTTCATGCTAAAATAGTTCGAATTTGACTGAGCAATTACAAAAAGGCTACATGAGCATGTTTCTATACAAATAATCACAAAATGCATGGGAAAGAACTCAAAAGCAACATACCTGAGACAAGGATAAGGCCAGCTGGCCCCATTTCTTCTGGAAAGTACCAGGATCCAGCACAGGTTTTGAGTTGAGGGTCAATGCTGGAGCTGGTGGAGGTGCAGGGGCTTGTGGAACACCAAGCCCAAGAAGGTCATCAAGACTCAAGTTCGACTGTGATGAATATGTAGGTCCACCAGGATTTATTAGTGAAGTTTCAGATGGTATTTGCGAACTAAGCAATGAAGGAGCACTCAAGTCTGAAGGAGCATTGTAAGTAGAGGCAGAAGAACCACTGCTGGTAGCTGTTGCATTGTCCTCTTTATCCGAAGTACTTAGCAAAAGATCGTTATCATTTTCTTGGTATCTTTGGGCTGAGATGGTGTTTTCTGTCGTTTCTGCCCCAACAGTCAAATTCGTAAGATCCTCTGAGTACTCAAATGGTCCACGATGCTCCTTGTCAGTAAACATGTAAGATGGCTGCCAAATGCAAAGATAATGTCATATTGATACTTCACATGTATTTGTTCAATAGTAGCATGAGTGATTATATTAGAGTAGCTAATACCAAGAGAAGTACATAATGGACTTAAACAGAACTAGTAAAGTTATAGTACTGATAAAAATATCCAGCAAATGCATTATCAATATTTAATTTTGTTAGCAAGGTTGAATGTCAAAAAAGAATACCTTCTGATATACCACTGATAGGCTGTTGAATTCATCAAATATCCGATCTTTGATTTCACTGCTCTGTGTATCTGCAAATACAGAGACAGCTTGCTTGGGAGGGTTTACAACACGTTCAGCTACAGCAGGATCATACTGCAAAAGCCTATAGTAGAAAAGTGCTCGGTCATGAACATCCTGCAATCAATCCTTGGCAGTTAAGCTAGAGCTCATAGAATGGTACAGTAATCAAATTATTATCAGAAAAAGATATTGACCTGGTGAGTGTCAGATAGACCCGCAGCTAATGTAGCTCCTAGCGCCATTTGTGTCTCTGGTGGTCTCTTAAAGAAACATTTCATCACTGCAGTCAGGAGATGCAAGCGAACCTGCAAAGTACAATATGACAGGAATAATGACATAGAATTCAAAAACAAGTAGCTACAGGCATATGACCGTCTAAAGAAAGGCATAGAATTTTGCAATAATGTCCAGTGACACGCTAGGTATAAGATAACAAACAATTCAAAAGAAAAAAAGGCAATACAATCACCCTTAGTTTTAGGTGCCATAATATGTAATTTCAGTCTGGAACTTTTATTCTGACACCCTTCATTCCACTAACTAATGGACACTGTGCCATTCAGCAAATGAGTAACAGGGTCAGGCTCTACTCTCCACATTGCTCTACTCTCCACACATGGGAGTCAGCAAATGTCAAACCCTGCAATAGTTAGTATTTACTGATTCACTACTTTAGCTATTATCTCAAGTACTCCATGAAAAAAATCATGAGAATATAAAGAAGCACCCACTTTTCTTATGACACAAGGTAATTTCATTCGGATAACATGAAAGAAAACACAATGGTGAAGAGAAAAGAACATTGCTACTACCTCAGGAGAGTGCTCTTCCTCCCAATTTTCAACAAGACTCTCAAGAATGTATGGAGCATCATGCATGTCTTGCGAATATTCTCCTAACATCCATATAAGAGCTGCTTTGCCTTTTGGCTCCTGAATGTTTTTGCTACTGATGTTTCCAACAACTGCTATACAATCATGGCTCCATTGAGGATATTTCCTCAGAAGATCTTTCACCAAGACCTACATTTCGTTTTTATTCAGGAACATAGATGCTCAGAATTGAATGTACTTCATCCTTAGTGAATGATGAACAGTAAAAATACTATTAAAAAACTTACAAGAGTTTCAGCCGTCACATAATCCTTGTCCATTTCAAGGAACTGTAGAAGCCTGTCAACAATAGCATTCACATCATACTGCTGCAGCGCTATTTTCCCAACTGCTCGGATAGACTCTCGTGCGATTGGTACATCAACATTTCCAGCATATTCACACAACTCAGTTACTGGAATGAAAAAGACCACAAAATTTAATATACATAATGAAAATCATGGAGTAAAAATATATCACATATGTCGCAAGATATGCTGATATATAATTAGTGGAAACAGATAACTGCTGTACCAATTTCATAGGTGTTGCTCTCGTTTGCTATAGCAGTCAGCATCTCAAGTTTAAGCTTCTTGACATATGAAGGATCACTGAACTGGCAGTAGAAACTTTTGTAGTCAGAGGAAAATAGCATTGGAGCACGCATCACCAAAAGATGCAAGTGGCATAGCACAGAGTATGATTGTTCAGGACTCCCAGCTCCTACAAGAGTAAGCAGTGGTGCTTTTATACGCTCATAAACCTACAATGGAGTATGCAAACAATGATTAGAAAGATCCTCAGTCATGTCTCTTCTTTCATACTATAAAGTGTACAAAACCAATGTCACAAATGAAATCCATACAACAAAAAGGTTAAAAAAAATCCAAACAGTCCAGGTGTTCTCAGATCAGAGTGAAGAAATTATCAGACCATATAAACTTCCAAATAAGAGCATTTATGTGTGGCTTTAGTTTTGCAAAATGGAATTTCAGTATATCTGTATGCATAACAGTGCGATAACAGTGACAAAGTTCAACTAGTGTAAGTATCAAAACTATGCTGCAAGAGTAAGACCTGCTGGTGAACATCAGTCATTGACATTGTCAAGTGGAGAAAAACTTTGATTGTTGCCAAAACAACAGCTCCATTTGCATGCTGAAGTCTGTCCTCAAGAAGATTCATGATGTCAAAAATTTCGTTGTTATCAGATGGTAGGAAGTTTGACACTAGTTCTAGAACGAGGCACTGTGCCCACTCACTGAACTCTTTGATCCTGCAATGGCAAATAAAACAATAAGTATGCACAGAATAGAGTTATTGAGTACTCCCTCTGTCCCTAAAATAGTGTAGTTTTAGCTAGTCATCAAAGAGATAATAAGCAAGAGGTTAATAGACTACTATGCGCATTAATACAGAGAGAAAACAAGGAGGGAGGAGTAATATTGGTTCAGTGGTAAAAAAACAAGAAGAAAAAGATAAAGTAGTATTAAAGAAGTCCAGTGGACCACTCTAAAACTACACACTTTTAGCGACTAATTCTTAGGCTAAAACTACACTCTTTTAGGGACGGAAGGAATAGTTAACACAAAGAAAAAAAGTAGGTGGCAATTTACCTGTTAAGAAGGTAAAATACTACTGGCTTGCTATATAGTGTCTCAATCTCCCTTGCAGCTTCCTCTGACTTAGCTGCTTCTAGGGTCCAGATCTCCTGCAATGCATGCATGCAATTGGCAACAACCTGCAAATTTACAAGTGTAATCAGCCACCTAAAAATATAATGGAACTCTCTCAAGACAACAGATACTAGCCAGTCAACCTCAACCCTTTCCACAAGACAACCTCGTGTATGGTATGTTTCCTCACCGCTCAACCCTTTATGAAGCAATTCAGTTAAAGCTTTTCACGAAGTAACGAACAAGCATAATACAAAAAGTAATGGGCGAACTGTGTCACTCTACCTGGTATAACCACAGTCTATACAGCGAACAAGCGGGTTTGAAAATATTACAATGTATTTTGAATTGGATCTGAGCCTACAGATATGAGCAAATACACAAGATCCCTTACAAATCAGAGGTAAAACCCACTTGGTTATAAGCTTCACAGGTGGGAAGAGGCCAGATGTCCCTGGTTTGACCCCGCTCAGCTCCAAACTTTAACAAAAATATATTTTTACTTGGATTGTTGGACCACCGGTCTAGTCTGGTTTTTGCTTACTATGCTAATGAGTAGTCGGTAAACTCGGTGAAGTCAAACTCAAGTACTCTGTTCAGATAGCTTCTATTGTAAACATCAACAAGCGTGGAACTATCAATTTCTCAGTTTTCTCATGAACATTCTTTTGAAATAGGTCATAAATGTCCTGAAAATAATCAACCACATAATTCAAACATTAAGTGATCGACACTAGATAAAAATAAAAATATCTGGCAATTCCATCCAGCAGGTCTTAGCAACAAATCCTTCATTTCGAGTCCTCCGTATGTATCTTTACTAGTTATATAGGAAGCAAGGAGTTGGTGGTGGAGTTGTTGTTGATTTAATGTGAATTAGGCATGTAATTCTTTCGACATGAGGTAAATTAGTTTTATTTGTGTAAGGATTGAGTTCATGTTTTTTTTTGAGAATTGATACAACACATTGACAAATATGCTAGTGTACCAAGAGGTCCGACCACCTGGAAGTTGTGGAAGTTGCCAACCATAGCTTGCTGTCCTAGGCTCCTGGCTACTCTCCAAGTAGTATTATATATAACATGAGTTTACTCCACTCACTGGACCACCAATGACTGATTTAAATAGTGAACCCGCTGTTGGACCAGCAAACTAGCAAGCCAAACATCTGGGCGGTTCAACACCTAGTGTGGTTTCAATTACTATGCGTAGAACACTAATACTACTCATGGAACAAAAAGAATTACAATATGTTCTAGTGATAAATGGCAAAATTGAGATGTCTTTAAATATTAAATGGAACTAAAAAACTGCAATATAATTCTTGGTAAATACTATCTCTGAAGTACCCTATCTAGTTTGGCTAGTGAACACTGAGTAAACCTATTATGTTGAATTATAATGTTGAAGGCATTGTGAGAAAACAAGAACCCAAGGGTACAAGCAACTTGCTGTCAAATCTAGAATAATTGCACAAACTGCAGTGTTTAGTGTGTATTGAGTTCGTTTTCAGGTCAGGATTTCCTTCTTGACCATGTGTACTTAGCTTTTTCCTCCTTAATGAAATAACATGCAGCTCTCATATGTTGTTCCAAAAAAAAATGCAGTGTTTAGTATTTCTCCTAATATGTTCATGTGAGAAAATCCATAGCCAGTCATGCATTTGGAGTGGAAAGGCAGAGTATTTGTAGATATAAAACAGCTGACGGTTGACGCTACTCTCGCAAGGTACAATCATTTAAGACTTAAAGTGTGTGGCCAATTTCTTAAGTTGTACACATCTGAATAATATTAAGAGTTGTGTAACTTTATTCAAAAGGTGTATGGAAGAATAACATCTAATACAGGAAGTCGGGAACAACACTGAATGTAGAGCTGCAATCTGGAAAAATGTGGCCATGCATTGGTTTTTCACATCCTATATAATGTTTCTTTCAGTTCAGGACTTGGATATGGATTTGTGTATTATCAAATACAAATTGTGTGTAGATACAGATCTAATATGAATATGGCCATGAATGCAGGTGGATATTATGCATGAACATTCCAGAAATGTTAAGCACATAAGTGCGTGCAGTAGGTTGGTCGAAACTCAGAAGGGATATATACATCAATAGTATTGTAGGAATTTATCTTCGTAAATAGTGAAACGATTGTTCCAAAATTTATAAATCATAATGCATGTAAAATGTAGCAGATGAACGGCATATCAGAAGTACAATTCAAAGGTGTGGAGGCAGGGTGAGGCAGGGACACTCAAGGTGGAAACAGCATGCAACAAAGAAAAATGGACAAGAGCAGTAGAAAATGGGGATAGCGAGTTAGAAACAGCACCAATAAGGGCAGCCAAGGTATCTATCCTCTTGGTACCATTTTTACATCTGTTCAGACTCTTATTCTTACAAGGTTTTATTTGAGTATCATGGTATCTATTTTTCCAGAACCACACTCAAATGTTGAGCCCTGTTTGCTTCAGCTAATTCTCTGGCTTATAAACCAAAAATTCTAAGCCTTAAGTAACAGACAGCTTTTCCACAGGGACTTTTAAAAGCCAAAAATCATGACAGAACTAATAACCAGAAGAAAATTCTGACTCTATCATACAACTTGTGGCTGAGATCTTAAAAGCCTAAGCCAAAACAATATTGTTTTGAGAAAAAATATCTGAATTCGCCTAATCGCCTCCAAATCCCTCCCAGAAATCAAACCCACAAGATGCATGATCAGATTGGTTCGGAGTTGATATCTTTCATTATGTAACCTTAAAAGAATAGGAATCTGTCGGTCCAAGTAATTACCAACAACCTATATGATCAATCAGATCAAAATCAAACTATTATCAATGAAGATTAAGATATCGGCCCCCCACCTGTTCTATTAGACAAACCGCAAAACAGACAACGATTGGCGGGCTGCATGCTGAACCAAATTCCAAGTTCCAGCTAGCATTTGCATGCAAGAAGAAGTACCCAATCCTTACTGATTGACTATCAGTTCCAACTTTAAATTAGCACTACAGATGTCATAGACTTTTAGGTGGCAATTAAACAGTATCGTGAGCACTATAATCTATACATGACAAGTCATTGCAACAGGCAGTAGCATCATGGTTGTGTAATAAATAATAATCACAACACTGTTTGTGGAATGGAAACTCACCTGTGCATCAGGATCAGAGAGCATAAGCGCTTTGAGTGCCGCAGGCAAATCAGCATCAAGGCAGGCGGTGGCAGATATGTGATACAGCTTTGCAGCACCAACAGCAGCGATCATGCGGACGTAAGCACTGGGGTCCTTGAGCCCAGTGGCGAGCGGCGAGACAAGGTACTCGACTAGGTTGGGAACGCGGAGGGAGCAGAGGCTGCGGAGTGCCAGGCCGCGTATGGTGGGGTCCTGGTCGTGGCAATCGCGCTGGAGGAAGTTGATGGTCAGGAGAGCGAGGTCCGGGTGGTTGCGCGCGTGGACGCCGACGTAGAGGTAGCACATCTTCTTGAGCACGACGTCGGAGGTGGCGGAGCAGAGCACCATCTCCCCGAACGCCGCCGACACGTCGATGCCGGCCGTCATGCAGGAGATCACCCGCTTGAAGACGTCCCGGCGCTGGTCGTCGGCGTCGGGCGCGCGGCTTCCTGCCAGCTGCCGCAGCTGCTGCTTCAGATCCGCCACCTCGCTCTTCCTGTACAGTCAGCTCAGAAGTCCCCCAATTGGTCAGATTAGGGTTCAGGTTGGGGAGGATAGAGAGGCCGTCAGAATGAAGGAGCAGGAGGGTGGCGCACCCGGAGGGCTGGGACGGGGAGGCGGACTTCGCCGCCGAGGGCGCCGTCGGAGCCATGGCGGATGCGGCCGCGGCGATGGACGCTTGGATCTGGGTGCGCCGTGCGCGTGAAGAAGACGACTCTCGCAGTGGTGGAGCTTTTCTGTTTTCTGTTTGGTGGGAACTTGGATCTGGTTCACGGGAAGCTGACATGTGGGCCATGAATCCAGAATACGCCTTCATGTGTCGTTTGCGGAATCCGCGTCGATGTATAATGAAGAAGAGAGAGGGGAAATGGCTCTTCAGTTTTTCTCCCTGCGGAACGCGAACTTTGCCGCCGCAGCTCATGGCGACGGACGGGAAGGGCGGCGGGCCGCCGGTCCGCTGGAGGAGGATGCGGCGCAGCTTCTCGCCAAGGATACGACGAAGCGACCTCTCCAGCTAACCGCGCCTTCGTTTTCTGCGTTGCTTTCTTCGTGCCCGGTAATTAACCCCCTCTTCAGGAACCAATCTGATGCAGTGAACGGTTCTAGTTTACTGCCGTATCTTCTCGCTAATAGGGGAGCGACCGATAGAATTGTGTTGGTGAACTCAGTACTGTTATTAAACTGTTCTACGATTGCATATGGTCGGTTGCTCTCCAATCTCTAATTCATGTCTTAAAGTGAAAATCGAGAATTACTGTTATTAGTGAAAATTGAAAATTGAGATTGCATATCGTCATTACTGAAGTTAGTGAGAATTGAGATTGTGTCTTACAGTGGTTCGATCTATTGCACGGTTTCTCAGTGACATTTTTAGATGGTGTGATTTCCTCCGTCATCTTTGTACCGTTGAGCGATGCCAATTGTCAAATGGATGTGTCTTCATGGAGTATCACATCTTCTAATTCATGGTTTAATCGTGTATTCTGTAGTGATGCAGAACAGCGGAAGCAAATAATCATCAGCAAAATTTGTCTTGAACTGGCCCTGGGTGGAATACATGAACGTTGTGAGACATACCATCGTTGGTTTTGAATTGCCTTAAATGTGATCATAACAGACATCATTGGCAATGTCTAGTGCACAGTCTCGTAGCAGCGCCAAACCGCCCATACGCCTGATTGAACAACAGTCTCATTTTTCCGTGACTAGCAAAATACCTATGCAAAACTAACAATTTTCCCTGATTTCTTCTTTGCTATGTTTGGCTTATAGGAACAAAAGCTTAAAGATCTTAAATAAAACAAATGTGTCTGTTTTGCATAAGCTGCAGTCCCGGGTTTCACCCGCGAGATATAGGCCTTAGTTTCACCCGCTTTGTTTTGATCTTTTCCCGGGTTTGTTGTTTGTAAGTTGTTGCCGAACCACCTCAAGTCTTAATATAAAAGATGTGTAATCCTTATGCGCATTCTCGAAAAAATAAGCTGCAGTCCAGACCTTGTACCACCATGACTTCCCTGAAAATAAGGCTGTCTTATCAGCATTGCTAAGTGCTAACAATGCGTTTCATCCAATATTTCCTTGCTTTGTACTTTATAAATGCTCTGCTTTATTAATGTGTTGTCACGAACTTTTGGTTAAATTAGAAGCAAAATCAAATGGCTTAGCTTTAGGATTTATTTTATTATTGAGAACATTATTTTGCCTTCCACCAAAATATTGAATTATATGCATTGAATAAATATTTGGAACACATGTTTTGTTTAATAATTTAAAAAATAGAAGGATGAGGTATAGTTTATTGTGTTTAGATTTTTCATATTTGGACAAGCATACCTAATTATTATAAGATTACTGGTGTACGAAGCGTGTTTATTACCAAAATAAAATAAAATAAAATAAAGTGATTCTTCTATGCTTACAAAGCAGATGGTCATAGCCAGGAATTTAGGACAGGGTCAAAATAAACTACTAATCTAGAGTTCTAGACTATATGCAACAAGGATCCTGAATAGTGCTAATACAAATTAATTTGCTGGTGAGTTCATGGTTTTGGAAGATGCGAAGTTCTGATGTGGTTCTTATTTGTATTCCTCCTATTCTCGTCTCTAATCTGCATTGTACTGTTTCCATCTTAGCATGTTTCTGTAGGACACACATGACCTACTTTACAACCAAATTTGTTATTTCCAAGTTTGTCTTAGAGCCTAAACTCTAGTATCTAGAAGACCGTTCTAATTTTTTAAAGAAATGTCAATTCAGATGTTGTTGTTGGTTTTTCTTTGTATTGTTATCACCCCAGTACATTTGGGATGTTGGTCAATTCCAGCTAGTTTGTATGGAAAATAAAATTTAGAATGATGTGTTAGTATCTCACGCACAAAATGCTATTGGCTGCACTAGGGAAGATGCTATTGACAGTACAGGAATGAGTGAAGAATCTGTATGTGTGTTTGTCAAGACCACTCAATAATTGAATCTACAGCAGAATAAGTACTCCATTAGTCATTTCAATAAGCTAAGGAATTCTTAGAAGCTGTTGCTGTAGCAGCATATTGTTGTTCTCAAAGCATTTCAATTCTCAGAAGTTTATAGGTCCTAAGTTCCCTCTGGTCTAAAAAAACATGTCATTTTACAATTCATGCAGTCAACGCGAATTAATTTTGGCCATAAAAATCATTAAAATATAGATTTTGTGTATATATATATATAATATTCAAGTTTGTTATAACAAGAGCTTTCATAATATTACACTTGTGTGACTTTTTTTAAAATATATGCTAAAGAAGTAGGTACTCAAAGTTGTATAATGCTGACCTTGAAAAGTTCAAAACGACTTGATTTTGAGATCAGAGGGAGTAAAGTAGTCCTGGCAATGTAGATTCTGAATCTTCTTATAACTTTCATTATTAAGAATTCATGTATGTTTGAATCTCTTTCCTCTTGATTTTGGCATTTCTCCTAGTTTTCTTGTCTTTCTCCTTGTTTTCCTGACTTGTACATGATGATCAGTCCAATTGGCTGAATTTGAACATAATGTATAAAATGTGTAATGTAGTGAATGGATTGGTTGATGTAAATTCTCTCTCCAAGGTGGAGGCTGGATCAGGAGAGTTAATTAGGCTCCATCCATGTTTTAGGCCTAATGCTATATGCAATGGCAACTTTTAGGCCTAATGCTATATGCAATGGTAACTTCTATAGTTTACAGTATCTGTGTCTGCAAATGTCTTCAACATCGGTCTGTCAAGCATTGTGGTTAGCTGAGCAGATACTACAATTACCAATGGAAGACATACTTGTGTTGACTGCTTAACTTGTTGAGAATTTTAAGTTAGAGAATCGATGGTGATAGCTTCTAAGCTTTTTTTGGCTGGGACGGGTAGGGAAATCCCGCCCAAATTTTAAGATTATGGGTTAAAAAAACATTACAGAGTTCGACATGAAGATGCCGACCGTCAGGAGTATCCTTTCTGACCTGTTATTCAGCAAGCAGGGGGGAGAGAGTAAAGAAAAGAGAACTGTACAAAAATCGGCAAAACGCTACTCCTCACAGATACAAAACCCTATTGTTGTCCAAGTGTCGATCTCTTTGTTGATTTCTTCTGTAACTTGCATTGCTGTTTTTGCTTTCTTCTCGAAGATTCTTGCGTTTCGCTCTTTCTAAAGAAGCCAGCAAATGAGTTGGAACACTGCATCAAAGTTTGCTCTCTTTTCGCCCGAAAACGGTTTCGCGACTGGAGCCACCAATCTCCCAGAACTCCTTCTACTTCTGAGGGCAGGTCAAAAGCAACGCCAAACCATCGTCTTAACTGTCTCCAAACTTGAACAGAAAACGCGCAGGAAACAAACAGATGATGACAGGTTTCGAAGTCTTGGCAACACAGCACACATTGAGCTTCATGGGGCCAATTTCTTTTTGCGAGATTGTCTGCCGTCAAACAACTGCCTCTTAGTACTAACCAGGAGAAGAACTTAATTCTGGCTGGCGCTCGCGTCTTCCACAGAATTGCCCCGTACGGGCAGTCTTCAGCAGTCTGAAAGAACCAACTATATGTGCCATTTACCGTGAATTTGCCATCTTTTCCTGGAAGCCATTCTAGCTGGTCTTCATAAGGCTGCAGGTTGAATTCTTGCACTTCATCCCACAGGTGCAAATATTCCTCCATTGCCTCCAACGAAAGGGCTCCTTGGATCCACTTCGTCCATTTATTTTGCTGGAGTGCATCTGCAACAGAAAGCTTCGTGCGGCGAACGAAGGTGTAAAGAATCGGCCAACGCTGAAAGCATCCTTTTCCTGACCAATTGTTTGTCCAAAATTGGATGGTCAGACCGTTCCCTAGAGAGAATCTTGCTACCGAGGCAAACA
Source organism: Oryza australiensis (assembly GCA_019925245.2). Taxonomy (NCBI): domain Eukaryota; kingdom Viridiplantae; phylum Streptophyta; class Magnoliopsida; order Poales; family Poaceae; genus Oryza; species Oryza australiensis. The sequence goes on from JAIFGZ020000044.1 coordinate 2,140,601, forward strand.
AGTTTGAAGACGCCTCATCTGTAAAATGCGAAAACAGGGTCCAAGGTCTGTCTGATTGTTCCATCTTTTTGACCAGCCACTGAATCCGGAGCGCCTTTCCTTGCATTGTTAAGTCTTTTACTCCCAATCCTCCTTTCTTGATCGGCCTGCAGATCTTTTTCCATGCAACTAAGCAATGCCCTCCTGTGAATTGTTCCTGTCCTTTCCAAAGAAAACCCCAGCACTTTCTTTCGATTTCTTTCACTGCCCATTGTGGAAGTTCTATTGCTGACATTATGTATGCTGGGAGAGACATCATCGTTGATTTAACCAAGCATAACCGTCCATCGATAGATAGGGTCTTTGGCTTCCATCCCGCTACCTTTTTCCCTAGCTTATCCATTAGAGGTTGTAGCTCTGATTTTGTTGGTTTTCGAATCCCCAAGGGCAGTCCCAGGTAGACAATTGGAAAGGGTTTTATTTCGCACGACAACAGGGCCTGAGCCATGGTCACCTGCTCCTCTGAACACCTAATTGGACTTATAGCTTTACTCAGATTTACATTTAGCCCTGTTGCCTTTCCAAAGAGTTGAAGAATTGCTTTGACTGCCTGAATTTCATCCTGGGCTGGTCTGAAGAAAATAGCTACATCATCAGCAAATAGTGAAATGTGAGGAGTGTTCTGTCTTAGTTTCAATGGTGCCAGTAGCTTTGCCTCTGCTGCTCTTGACACAAGCGCATTTAGGGTGTCCATGACTAACACAAACAGCAAGGGGGAGAGGATCCCCCTGCCTGAGGCCTCTCCCTGGCTTGAAAGGATCAGTTTGGTCACCGTTTATCAAGATGGAAGTCTGCGTTGTTAATAACACTGATGAAACCCATTGCCTCCAAAATGGGCCAAAACCTCTTTGATGGAGTAAAGAAATCAAGAACTTCGGACACCGAGTCGAATGCTTTTGAGATGTCGATCTTAAACAGTAAAGGCTTTTTCTGTCGGTGGAAATGAAGGACCAGGCCCTTAACAAACAAGAAGTTTTCATGTATGCTTCTGTTTCTGATAAACGTTGTTTGAGTGAAAGGAACCAGCTCTCCCATTCTTGGAGACAGGCGATTTGCCATGATTTTCAATGCTAGCTTCGAGAAGCTATGAACCAAACTAATTGGCCTGAAATCTTTAACCAGAGTCGGATTATCTTTTTTTGGCAAAAGGGTGATTAAGGCTGAATTCAGCTTGTGGAGGTTTTGATTGTTTCCTGAGCAGAATTTGGCCAAGGCTGCTAGGACATCCAACTTTATAATTTGCCAGCGCTTTTGGTAGAAAAGTCATGTGAATCCATCTGGTCCTGGAGACTTCTTGTGGAGATTATGGTAATCGGGTATCTACATGGCAAGCTTATCCGACTGGAGGTAGGGATAGATTGCACCTGCCATATCTGTAAACCAAACATGACTTGGGTGTTACGATTGCCGATAGAGATAAGGTAATCGGCCTATAGTCACGGTTTGGTAAGATTGAGGAAACCGACTTAGAGTAAGATAGGGTTTCCAATCTGTAAGCCCGCCTCCCAAGACTATATAAGGGGGTAAGGGGCGTCCCTTGAGGGATATCAGATATTTCGATAGGAGATCATATGCTTTATGAGCTTTTAGCTTTCAGCCTTTAGATCACGAGATCAATAAAGACACTCGGCGGATCGAATCCACCGAAACAGGAGTAGGGTATTACCTCACGAGAGGGCCTGAACCTGTCTAAATCCTCTTTTTCTTCTAACCCATTGTGCTTGGCGATCTTGACTGCGACCCCAGAAATTATATTGCCGAAACCAAGTTTCGACAGTTGGCGCGCCAGGTAGGGGACCGCGTGTCGAGACGGCGTCATCGAGACGGCACCCGCCAACGTGACTCCAATACTTGACAAGATCAAGACCATCGTTGCAGCCACAACCAACGGCCACCCCACCACCTCGGCACGAAGGCCGACTGAGTCCGTGGCTGAAACGCCCGACAAAAGCCGGCTCCCGCCTCTAAGGTCAGGAGACTATAAGAGGCCCGAGCCAGACCGGTCTACGACAAGGCCAAGAGGCCCACGCCGCGAGTCCACGCAGAAGTACCAGGAGCACACGGCCGACTCCCGCGACAAACGACACGAACGTCCACCCGTCCACCACCGCGTCCGCCGCAACAACAGCTCCAGTTATCCAACCAGCCGACCGAACAGCCCGCCGAGTGATCTGCGGGAAGTCCTCGATCGCCGCTACCAAGAGCGGGACCGACGCACTCGGGAAGATCGAAGGGGATCACCCGATAGCGGCGACGACGGAGTGCCGGCTTTCACTCGGGATCTTCGCCGAGTGTACTGGCCGAGTGGTTTCAAGCCCACAGGAATTGAAAGGTACGACGGCAAGACCGACCCCGAGTCATGGCTTACCGTCTACACTCTCGCCATCTGCGTAGCAGGCGGTGACAACAAGGCTATGGCCAATTACCTGCCCGTGGCCCTCGCTAACTCGGCCAGAAATTTGCTCACGAGCCTGCCAAGAGGCTCAATCGGCTCGTGGAGCGAGCTGAGGGACCACTTTATCGCCAACTTCCAGGGTACCTTCGAGAGGCCCGGCACACACTTCGATCTATACAACGTCATCCAGAAGCCGGACGAGCCTCTGAAGGATTACATCCGTCGTTTCTCCGAGAAGCGCAACAAGATCCCCAACATCACCGATGACATCATCATCACCGCCTTCCAGAAGGGAGTCCGTGATGAGCTGCTAATCGGGAAGTTTGGACGCAAGCCACCGAAGACGGTGAAACAGATGTTCGAGACGGCGAATTCCTACGCCAAATCCAACGACACCATCAAGGCCGCCCGTCAAGACCGGCCCGATAGGAGGGAAGACAAGCAGGCGGGAGGAAGCCGGAATCCTAAGAAGGATAACGGCAACAGCAACAACCAGGCCCAAAAAGATCGCAAGCGCCGATCTGAGGACCTAGTGGCCGCAACCTCCAACACTCAACGCCGCCCCCGAGTCGCCGCCTACGACGCCATCATGAACGTCCAATGCACTCATCATCCCAATCATAAGCCGAGCAGTACGCGGCGCAGCTCAACAAGAAGCCGACTGATGAGGCTGGTCCATCGGGCGCCAAGAAACATAACGCGGCTGAGAATGCCGAACCTTTCCAAGACCCTGTGGGAGAACTCAATCACATCTTCGGAGGGCCGCTAGCATATGAATCCAAGAGGAAACAGAAGCTAACCGACCGAGAGGTCAACGCGGCTCAACCCGAAGTCCCTCAGTACCTGCGATGGTCGGAAGTGGCCATCACTTTTGACCGCTCGGATCACCCTGACCGAGTGGTTCACTCGGGGCGCTATCCACTCGTCCTGGATCCCGTGGTCCGCAACATCAGGCTCAAGCGCGTCCTCATCGATGGGGGCAGCGCCCTCAACATCCTGTTCGCCAAGACCATGGACGAGATGCAGATCCCGAGGGCCGAATTGAAGGCAAGCTCAGCCCCCTTCCACGGAGTCATCCCGGGGCTATCATCTACACCACTCGAGCACATCTCCCTCCCTGTCACCTTCGGGGCTCGAGAGAACTTTCGAACGGAGAACGTCACTTTCGAGAGAACGGAGAACGGAGAACTGCTGTAATCGGCGCTGAACTAGATCCTAAATAGGAAAGCGCGCTCGTCACCTTCCTCCAAAGTAATAAAGATGTTTTTGCTTGGAAACCATCTGATATGCCTGGAATTCCTAGGGAGATGATCGAGCACTCTTTGCACTTCAAAGATGACGCCAAACCGATAAAACAACGATTACGCAGATTCGCGCAGGACCGAAAAGACGCTATCAAGGAAGAGCTCGCAAAGCTCTTGGCTGCTGGCTTCATCAAAGAAGTCCTTCATCCCGACTGGTTAGCCAACCCAGTCCTGGTCCGCAAGAAGACGGGGTAATGGCGCATGTGCGTTGACTATACCGACCTCAACAAAGCCTGCCCCAAAGATCCATTCGGGCTGCCTCGCATCGACCAAGTCGTAGACTCAACGTCATTGCCAACTCCCGAGTTTCTTGGATTGTTACTCGGGCTATCACCGGATCAGTTTGAAATAATCCATTGCTGAAGACATCGTTCATCACGCCGTTTGGGGCCTCTTGCTACATCACCATGCCTTTTGGCTCGAAGAACGCCGGCGCCACATACCAACGCATGATTCGAGATGCTTCCGACGCAGATCGGCAAGAACGTAGAAGCTTATGTCGACGACGTTATCATCAAGACCAAGCGAAAGAAGACGATCGCGACCTAGAAGAAACCTTTGCAAGCATCGGGCCTTCGAATGAAGTTGAACCGGAGAAGTGCACTTTCGGCGTTCCATCGGGCAACCGCTCGGCTTCATGGTGTCACATCGCGGCATTGAAGCCAATCCGGAGAAGATCAACGCCATCTTGAGCATGAAGCCCCGAGTAACCGGAAAGACGTCCGTAAGCTCACCACTGCATGGCGGCGCTAAGCCGCTTCATCTCGACTCGGCGAACGAGGCATGCCTTTCTTCAGATTGTTAAAGAAGACAGACGACTTCCAGTGGACCGCGGAAGCCAACAAGGCCTTTGAAAATTTCAAAGAGTTCCTTACAACGCCGCTTGTCTCTGGCCTCACCTCGGCCCCAAGAACCTCTCTCTGCTGTACGTTTCAGCCACTCACCAAGTAGTTAGTAAGGTCCTCGTGGTCGAGCGCGAAGAAGAAGGACGGACTCAGAAGATTCAGAGGCCGATCTACTTTGTTAGCGAAGTGTTGGCATGAGCCAAAATTCGCTACCCTCAGGTATAAAAATTACTCTATGGTGTTCTGATAACCGCGAGGAAATTGGCACACTATTTTCAGGGTCACTCGGTCACCATCGTCACTTCTTTTCCACTCGGCGATGTCATCCACAACCGGGAGGCGACTGGGTGCATCGCCAAGTGGGCTCTAGAACTGATGCCATTGGACTTGACTTTTAAGGCGAGGACGTCCATAAAGTCACAAGCCCTGGCGGATTTCCTGGCCGAGTGGACTGAGCAACAAGAGAACATACCTCGGGAAGACCTCCAACACTGGACCATGCACTTCGACGGATCCAAGAGGATCACCGGCTTGGGAGCAGGAGTTGTGCTCATCTCCCCGACTGGGGAAAGGCTAAGATACGTCCTTCACCTCCACTTCTCCGCCTCACACAACGTTGCCGAGTATGAAGCCCTGCTACACGGACTGCGCCTAGCAGTTTCACTCGGGATACGTCGGCTCATCGTGAAAGGCGACTCCCAGCTGGTCGTCAACCAAGTAATGAAGGACTGGTCCTGTCTAAACGACACCATGGAGGCCTACCGACAAGAGGTCCGCAAACTTGAAAGACAAGTTTGACGGGCTCGAACTCTCACATGTCTTGAGACACAACAATGAAGCAGCCGATGAGTTGGCACAGTTCGGGTCCAAGCGCGAAGCTGCCCCGACAGATGTTTTTGTCGAGCACCTCTATGAGCTGACCATCATGGCAAAGACTACTTCCAACGAACAGGCTGCAAACGAAGTCGCCATGACTGATGCCGACTGGAGGACGCCACTTATCAAATTCTTAACTCAGCAAGAGCTGCCGGAAGACCGGGATGAGGCAGAGCGTGTCCGACGTCGTTGCCAAGCTTACGTCATGGTCGACTCCGAACTATAAAAGAGAAGCCCCTCCGGAATCCTAATGAGATGCATCGCACCTGAGGAAGGGAGGCAGCTAGTCCAAGACATCCACTCGGGCATATGCGGAAGCCACGCGGCAGCACGCACTCTGGTGGGCAAAGCTTACAGATAAGGTTTCTTCTGGCTTACCGCGGTCTCCGACGCGGACAAAGTCGTACGAACCTGTGAAGGCTGCCAATTTTTCGCCAGAGCCATGTCCCGCCCAGAGCTACGAGACAATCCCACTATCCCGGCCATTCGCGGTATGGGGCTTGGACATGGTCGGCCCCTTCAAGAAAGCTCCAGGAGGATTTACACACCTTTTCGTCGCAATCGACAAGTTCTTCAAGTGGATTGAAGCCAAGCCGGTCGCCACAATTACTGCCGACAAGGCACATGATTTCTTCCTCAACATCGTGCACCGCTTCGGCGTCCCAAACAGAATCATAACCGACAATGGGACTCAATTCACGGGAGGCATCTTCAATGAATTCTGCGAAGACTTCGGAATCAAGATTTGCTATGCGTCAGTTGCCCATCCCAAAAGCAATGGACAAGTCGAACGGGCCAACGGCATGGTCCTTCAAGGCATCAAGGCCCGCGTGTTCGATCGTCTAAACCCTTACACAGGCAAGTGGGTCCAAGAGCTTCCCTTGGTCCTATGGTCTCTGTGGACCACACCCAGTCGGGCTACCGACCAAACTCCCTTCTTTTTGGTCTACGGCGCAGAAGCCATGTTGCCAAACGAGATAGAGTATGAATCCCTCCAAGTCCGCAGCTTCAACGATGAACGCTACGACCCCGACCGAGTGGACGACCTCACCCGACCGGAAGAGGCCCGTGAGGCGGCCCTCATCCGATCGGCCAAATATCTTCAAGGGCTCGAGACGATACCACGGCCGCAACGTTCGAGCGCGAGCTTTCATCGTTGGCGACCTGGTTCTACGCAAGATTCAAACCACCAAAGACCGTCACAAGTTATCCTCCTTATGGGAAGGACCATACATAATCGCTGAGGTGACTCGGCCCGGTGCATACCGACTAAAGCGTGAAGACAGATCTATGGTGGAGAACTCCTGGAACACCGAGCATCTTCGACGATTTTATGCTTAATTTGACTAAAGTTTCATGTTTTCCTTGACTGCCAACCTCAAGCAAGATGACTTCTTGAGTTAGTAGTTCGGGGCTGTACATATGTCAATAAAGCATAAGTTTTCCTCATCAACCTCTGTACATGATTTGGTTTATCATTGTTTAATGTTCTTCGATTCGAGTTCAGTGTCTAAGGACTGAGAGTTTTCTGTTGACCTAATCGAGCCTAGGCTTGGTGACGATCGGACGGAAATTACTTAAAAAATTTCACACAAAAACTCGGATCAAGACATTAAAATAAATAAACTAAATATATCACAAGCCTGTGTCAGAGCATCACGATCATACGATATTTACAAGCCAATATTCACAAGACAAATCAAATTCGGAAGTTATTTACTACATCGACGGAAATCTTCTTCGCTGACTCCTGCGCCTCACTCAGCATGTCCAAGGTCTGCTCATCCGTGGTCCCGTCAGCAAAGCCCTCTCCGATCGAGTTGATATCCACTGGGGTAGAGAGACTTGGTCGTGCAAGAGCGGACACCCCCATGTTGGCGGCTTCGGTGATGTTCGCGGATATTGGTCGGGGCCCTCCGCAGCTTGTCAAAAATCTCTAATGGCTCTAGCGAATCGGCCCCGACCCTTGGTGAAACAAGGACAGCAAGATTGGCGCGCGCATTGGCGACCTCTTCCGGACCTCTCGGCCCGTTTGACCCGCTCGAGCAAGACGTCGTATTGAGCTCGAGTCTTAACCTTGTAAGCGCCAAAAGAATCTAATCATGCAAAGCACTCGGAAATAAAGCGGCGCCAAGGATGTTACTTCGAAGAAGCTTACCTTCAAATTCGGCCTCCAGTTCGGCCTTGTCGAGGCCGACGCTTCCGGCGGACTGGAGCGAGAGGACCTCGACGAATTTTCTACAAGCAAAGAAGGTTATCGAACCGAATCAACATGAGAGCCATAAAGGAATTGAGAAGAGTGGACTTACTCCCGATCGAACCGCGGAGGTCAAGGTTCTCCTCCGGGAGCTCGGCTATTTCCTTCCTCAGAGCCGCCTCCCTCGACGCGGCTTCCTCTTGAGTGGTCTTCAGCTTTCGTTGGACGTCCTCTAAAGAGTTCAGGTGAGGAACCAGCTTCTCCAGCACCTCGGACTTCGCCATGGAGCGGCAATACTCCTTCTGCGCGTGAAATCCGAAGAATGACCGACTGGAAAAAGATGATAACACAATAAGAGAAAAAGACTAAGGCTTACGTTGTGTAGCCGAGTCGCTTCGTTTAAGCTCTCGACAAGGGCATCCATTTTTCGCTCTCTTGCCTGTCCAAGACGATGCCCCGCCTCGGCCTTCCGAGTCCCGTCACTCGATCTTGATCGGGGAACCTGTGCTTTAAGATCGTAACCGGGATTTCCTCCACTGTGGCTGGCAGATAGGAAGAACAAATGAAGACGTGAAAGATTCAAACTAAAGAGCAAAGACAAGACTCTGATTCAAGACTCACCGGCTTCAGTGGTTGCGCTCTTGGGTGGAACGGCCCACGGGGCCTCCTTCCTCGGCTTTTCGCCGCCGATCCTCGCCGGGGCCGACGGCCGTAGCCGAGGTTTCCCATTGTCGATTGGCTTCCGGTCGGGACGTCCCGGGCGGTCGGGCTCCTTCCTTGGGGTATCCTTCTTCGGAGGCGAATGTTTTTTGCCTGGAGCACTCTCGCTCGGAAGCGAGCTCCGAGGCCTTGGCTCCGCAGGCTTAGGTGCCTCGGGAGCAGCAGCGGGAGTCGGCCCCTCACCCTTCCTGGCAGGATCTATGTCCTGGGGCCTCCTGCAATAACGAATACAGCTGGGATGAAGACAAAGAAAGTTTTCAACAAAAAAAGTTCGGACTTCAGTCATAAAGCATACCTGGACGACCGGCGGATCTTCGGCGCCACCTTCGGCGATGGCCTTGGAGGAGGAGTCTCGACTGGAGGAGATGGGACGTCATCGTCCGAGTCATCAATGATGAGCCTCCTTTTGCTCGCCCGCTTGTTGGTGTCCTCACTCGGGGCCGCTCTCTTCCCGACTGGGTCGCTTTGGATCTTTATGCCGCCAGTTGGCTTCTTGGCGGGGCGATGCGGCACGTCATCGTGAGGTACCTTGTACGGTTTTGAGACGACAGAAGCATTTTCTTGCAAGAGAAGTTCGCACAACACTAAGAGACAAGATGTCAAGGTTACAAGACGATACGAAGAAGTTAGTCGGCTTACCGGAGGAGGAGGTCGATGGATGCTGAAGGGAAGAACTGGCAGAATGAGGGCGCGCTCGACTGCGATTCCAGTCGAGAAGATCTTGTACATCCGGATCTTCAGGATCTCATAACTGAGTGGATCTTGATCTTCCCGATTGGGGTCCTTCCCGCCTTCGTATTCAAAGGCTGGCTTTGACCGCTCTTTAATGGGAGCCAGTCGGCACCGGATGAAGTGCCGAGTGATCTGCTCGCCACGAAGACCTTTCTGCTTCATTGCCAGGATCTTTGCAAGCAGTTTATTGGCCTCGTCCCAATCTTGGGCTACTGGAACAGTGCTCCAAGTTTGCATGGGTACAGGGAGAAGTCCGACAAAGGTTGGCAGGCTGGGTTCAAGATTGCTGATGTAGAACCAGCCCGCGTGCCATCCCTTATTGGAAGATTTTAAGGGAAGAGAAAAGTACTCCTTGCGGAGAGATCCACGGAGTTGGAAACCCGCCCCGCCAACGACGCATGGGTGGTCCTTATTCGGATGCGGCTTGAGGTAAAACATGCGGCGGAACAGTTGGAAGTGGGGGAGGATGCCAAGGAATGCTTCGCATACGTGAATAAAAAGAGCGATGTGAAGCATGAAGTTGGGGTTCAGATGATAGAGTTGAAGGCCGTAATAATCTAAAAGCCCTGGGAAGAACTCGGAGGTGGGAAGGCTGAACCCGCAATAGAAAAAAGAGGTGAATACAACGAGCTCACCGGGGTGTTCGGGGTTGGGAAGTCCTCACCCGCCGCCGGGCGCCAGCCCACGATCTCCTTTGGGGGAAGCACGTCGTGCTTCACCATCTCCTTGAGGGTAGATTCCCTCACATCCGATGTGGCCCATTGGTCAAAGGGGATTCTCTTTTCCTCCGTCATGAGTGTGGTTTGGATGAAAAGTGGATCTGGTCGGAAAGAATGGGGATTTTGACAAGGGATCTTGGGAGATTGGCTGCGGAAGTTGGATTGTGGCAAGAAGCAAGCTCCTGGATGGATGGATTTGGGTGCGCGCGAGTTTAGGGTTCTTCGCAGGGAACCGGTGAACAGTCTTTGCGAAAAGAGGAACTCTTTGGAAGACGAAGAGGCGGGGACGACCTCGAGCCTTTATAGAAAGATTTGAGGGTTGCGCTAGGTTTTCTCGTGATTGGGCCGAGCCCATGAGAGAATCTGCGGCCCAGTTAAGGTGTGGCCCGACGCGTGTCCTTAGGGACTTAAGCGGATGAGCTTAAGCAGATTTGCCCTGGCAATATGCACGTGTCCGAATGCCCTATACCTTTGGAAATCCTTTCATACCGCGGTTTGCTTGACTTCATGAGAAGTAGGCACGATGCAACTTGGAAGGTGACCAACAGTTAAGCTTTTTATAGCTGCCTTGATGACAAGGGCTGTTTGGTTTTTTGGCATCTGATTAAGTGATTATATCAATGCTATTTTTCCATCTTGGTGAAGATCTTTATAGATTAAGACCAGTATTATGGCAAAAGCTATTTAATAACTTGGTCATATTTTTCATACGATTGAAAGATTCGTATTCCCATGAGGGACGATTAAAATACTTGTTCCGGGATGACTCGGGCAGATCCACTCGGATAAGCATGAGCTTACCGAGTGCTTTTCACCCACGAGGGTTGGTTGGGTTATTTGTTCTGAGATAACTCGGGCAAATTCACTCGGATAAGCACAAGCTTGCCGAGTGATGAGGTTGCTTTAGCTTGAGCTAAGCATCTACATGAGAATGATTTTTTATAGTTCTTGGCTATATGCTTAGTCTGTTTTTGACTAACCACATAGTCGGGGGCTACACCTAATTAGGTGCATCAGGAGATGCACCTAAATATTTATTTTTGAGAATTTTTTAGATATTATCCAGCCCTTCACAGTCTTTGGAGCCACTCGGTAAGATTCAGGGAGAGATGATGGAATCACTCGGCGCCAGAAGCACTCGGCCAAAGAGATTTTTGGTCGTGTACTGTTTGGGTTTGAAGCTGAGTTGTCTCGTCGACTGAAAAGGACTCGGGGGCTACTGTGGAGATTATGGTAATCGGGTATCTACATGGCAAGCTTATCCGACTGGAGGTAGGGATAGATTGCACCTGCCATATCTGTAAACCAAACATGACTTGGGTGTTACGATTGCCGAGAGATAAGGCAATCGGCCTATAGTCACGGTTTGGTAAGATTGAGGAAACCCACTTAGAGTAAGATAGGGTTTCCGATCTGTAAGCCCGCCTCCCAAGACTATATAAGGGGGGTAAGGGGTGTCCCTTGAGGGATATCAGGTATTCCGATAGGAGATCATATGCTTTATGAGCTTTTAGCTTTCAGCCTTTAGATCACGAGATCAATAAAGACACTCGGCGGATCGAATCCACCGAAACAGGAGTAGGGTATTACCTCACGAGAGGGCCTGAACCTGTCTAAATCCTCTTTTCCTTCTAACCCATTGTGCTTGGCGATCTTGACTGCGACCCCAGAAATTATATTGCCGAAACCAAGTTTCGACACTTCTCTACCGGCATCTCTTTTACTGCCTTCCAGACTTCTTCTTCTGTGAAAGGTAGGTCTAGGGTTGAGAGATCTGCCATAGCGAGTTGGAGCTGGTTTAGGTCAAGCACTGTATCCTCTGAGGTGGCAACTCCCATTACATCTGAGTAGTATTTGTGAGCTAGTTGCATAATGTCTTGTTGGGTTGTTGTGATTGCCCCATCGTGTTCAAGCGAGGGTATGTGAAGTTTCCTCTGCCTTGATCTGATTTTGAGATAGAAATACTTTGAACACGCGTCTCCTTCCCTCAAGTTTACAACCTTTGCTCGTTGCCTCAAGCGAATTCTTTCTAATGAGGCCAAAGCTAAGCTCTTTCCTCTGCAGAGTGCTCTCAGCTGTCTTTCGGGATCAGAGAAATGTCTTCTCTCTTGAGTCAGGTCAAGGAGGAGGATAATTTCATTTGCCAGTTGAATCTGCTGCCTAAAGTGGCTTACTCTTTTCTGTCCCCAGTTGGTTAAAGTACGGCTTAGCCTTGCCATCTTTCCATGCAGCACCAAATAGGGGTCTTGGCTGTCGATTTCTCTCTGCCAGCAATTCTTAGCCACTTCTTCAAAATCTGGTAATTTTGTCCAAAAGGTTTCGAATCTGAACCTTCTCTTCCTTGCTGGTTGATCACCACATGTTAGGACGATGGGACAGTGGTCCGAAATGGAAGAACTGATCTCTTGCAGCCGAGCCTCTGGGAAACAATCCTCCCAGCCTGATGACACCAAAGCTCTGTCCAATTTGACTAGTGTTGGGTTTCGTCGGTCATTGCTCCACGTGTATCTTCTTCCAAAAAGGTATAAGTCTCTGAGTTCAAGCCCGTTCAAAGTGTTCCTAAAAGCATTCATCATTCTCCTGTTGATCCTTGGGTTATTTTTGTCAGAAGCTTCTGCAATTAGATTGAAGTCTCCAATTAACAGCCATTCCTATAAACAATAAGTTTGCACTTCCCTTAGTTCTTCCAAAAACAGCAGTTTATCCGCTTTCGTCTGTGGTCCATACACTGAAGAAAGAGACCAAGTGCGCTGGCCTTGGATCCATTCCAGATTTACTGAAATTGGCCATTGGCCTTGTTGGATTAGGGACACCTTGAAGGAGGCACTTTTCTAGGATATAATTATCCCTCCCCTTGTTTGGTTGGCTGGCAAGACTACGAAGTCATCAAAATCTGAACCACAGAGCTCAAACACAAGAAAACAGTTAACATCCGACAATCTAGTCTCCTGAAAGCAAACAATCGACGCAGCAGAAGCTCTTACAGATTCTTTAATGAGGGATCTCTTACTAGGATTATTAGCCCCTCTTACATTCCAACTTAAGATGCTAAAAGCTAAAGGTGGAGACATTGAAGAAAAGAACCCCAGGAACTCTCTTCCCCTGATGTTCAAGTCGGTGATAGAGCAAGTTGAGAAGAAGCATCCAGCTGCAGCAAGCTCTGCGGCTGAGTGGACATGTCCACCTCTAGGAGAGTCGCGAGGGCATGAACATGCTCGACGGACAAAGGTTGATCAAGCAGAGTTTGCAGATTTCTGGTTGAATCTTCCGTGACTTCCTCCTGCTCCCCCAGTACTCCTAACTTCTAAGCTTAGTCTAATGAACAATTAGGTAGCAGATATATGGATTAGGAATAGTATAATGGCCTGGTAGCTGACCCCTTTTTTTTCTTAAAAAGATCATCCTGCTTAAACTTCAAGGTTAAAATTGTGCTGCCATCTTCTGGTAATAGAAAGAATGTAGACAATAGCTATCTATCAACAACACTGCAAGTTCCGTATGTATTGATGAAGACCAATTGCTTACCAACATGAACTGCTAGAGCGAGATCATGCCTGAGCACGTTGTTTTGTTTCTTTTGTTCTCACAATGTATAGTTGCGCTGAACGGATTAATTTGCATGACAAGCACACCCTCTGATAAAATGTCAGATATTCTAATTTTCAGAACGATGGCATGTCCATTTAGTTGAAAAAGAATAGCTGGAAGGCTCTTCTGTAAACTGTAGTTGAAATAAATAGCATATGTAAAATTTATTCTCGGTCTTCTGTTTGACCAATCACTGCTTATTTTCACTGGCGCTTGCTTCCTTCATTCCTGAATCGTGATAATGGAAAGGTTCTTACTTTCGACATAGATGTCCTGCAATAGCAAGAAACTTGATTTAGTTGACTGCCTCACTTTCTCGGTCACCTTTTCTGCTAACTTCCTGTTTCGCGCAGTTATTATCTTCTTCAAGTGTGTTGGGGCATATCACAGTGAAACTATGAAAGCTTATCTTACTCCACCTAAATTACCATACGTAGTAGACCGAAAGAGAATGCTTCCTGGTACAGTAAATCACAGTAGCTCCATAGGTCTTCTCTTTTCTATATGCCCATCTGGGGATGCAAGTGTGTTGGGCAGTGGCAGACCTCAAGAGCATTAACAATGTTAATATCTCTTCTTTGTAGAAGATGTGATAGCTAATTTGTGATTCCAATCAACCTTAACATAAGCTTCAAAATAAAAATAAACTGGACACACTCCATTCATTTTCCCTATCAAACCAGCTGCTTGACTTGGCACTCGTGCATCTTCATGAACCATACAAAGCACATCTATCACCGAGTCCCACATTTGAGGCAAACGAAGCAAAGTAGTATGATGTGAACCCCATCTAGTTTCACCAGGTTTAGCAAGGACGGTTTCTTGATTCAAACCCCTTCCTGTAGATGCCTCATCATTTGCAAGTCTATTCAAAATATATTGATGATGTTTTTCAATCAATGCATCTCTTCTCTTGCAAGATACAATTGTTGTGCTCACAATTAATGAGACATACTCGAAAAAATCATGATCAGAAGAGCAACAATTTGCGACGGAAACAACAACCAATTGTAATTGATGGGCAAAGCAGTGGACATAGAATGCATATGGATTTTCATCAAGAATCTTTTTTAGTCCATTAAATTCACCTCTCATATTCGAAGCTCAGTCATATTCCTTGTCATCTTATCCTCGAAATAGATAACTTATGTCTACCAAGAAAACCAAATAATGCCTCCTTCAATGCTCAGATGTAGTGTCGATGACATGTATAAGAGCAAAAAATCGCTCAACAACATTCCCTTGGGAGTTCACTTACCTACAAAAATAGAGCAACAAAAAATTAAAATAGTGATCCAATTAATGACAAAGGGCACAACTAAATTGATATTACCTTATTACTACCGCCATTTGCTCTTTTACCGATATATCTCGTGATTCATCAAGAAGCACAGAGAAATTTTTATTACCAATCTCTCCCATAATTGATTTAGTTATTTCTTCGAATAACATCTAGCAAGATTCTTTTGTATCTTATGCGAAGTCATCTGGCAATTTAACCCACCGCGTTCATAGGCATCTCTCACTTCTTCATTGTTATGTTTGAGAAAATCTATCAACTCCAAAAGATTACCTTTGTTTAAAGATGTAGAGGACTCATTATGTCCACAAAAAGCCATGCCTTGCTTTCATAGATATCTTGAACAACGAAGAGTAGAAGTCAAACGGACTTGGTACAATTCTTCTTGTTGTTGATTACCTTTAAATATCACATTTGACATGTTTTATCTTTGATTTTTAAAATCATCACGTTTCTGAACACATTTGTTATGAGCACTGCCTACACTGCCAACATGATCAAGTAATGATTTATATGCATGCTTCCAATCCCTCCATCCAGTTATGCTAAAACATCATAATCAAAGTATTCTGCCCTTCCTGGTTGTTTAAAAAGAAAGCAATAAAAGCAAAATCCAGCATCTTTAGACTCACTGTATTCTAACCAATTATATTTCTTGTACCATGATGTCAAAAAAGATCTTGAATTGTCGATCCCATATTATGTACGAGGAAAAGTCAGATTTGTTGGTTGTGTTGGACCCTTCAAAATATATGCTCTTCTAACTTGGTCTCGAATTTCAGGAGCATACTCATATATTGGTTTTCTAAGGGCTGGATCACATAGGATTTCATTAGGATCAAACTCACTGTCTCCTTGATTTTATTGCGAATGCGGTTGATTTAGTATTTCATCATGTTGCCCTTCCAAACTTCTATCAGGTCTATGGGTTCCAATGGGATCAATATGGTTCCTTGTATCAACTAAAAATTGCCTCATCCCTGCATCAAATTCAAACTTTACTTAAAGAAATAAATACTAATAGTGATAGACTAATAACAATATGTCAAATTAACTCTGAAATTTGTAAGTACCAAAAATTATTTACCTGATTGACTAAGATTTATTTGTCTATTTGTCAGTTTTTACTCTAACCTTATAACAGCGGCTTCAATCAGGATATCAGAATACCACCTCTGCCTCCTAGGGCGGCCAAAGATTCGGCGACGCGTCAAGAATCCGCCGCTCTCCCGCACCAAGAACCTGCTAGGCCATGCATCAACAAATCAACGTGTCTATAAAATAGTCTCAAATTTTTACTGTTAGGGGCCTATCCAGTATCAACTCAAAAAAACAAACATAATAAAAATATCCTTGAATTTTGCTTTACTAATATGAGACAGTCTGATAACTTTTTGTTTTTCTTGACCACAAGATACAATCACATAACTATGATGCTTGCAGCCTGTATCCATCCTTTGTTACATTACATGTAATCGAATTTGATTTTACTAAGTCATTTGTTTTTATCTGCAGGGTGGCTACTCACTAGAACAGCCGACTGTCGAGTGTCGACCTGTCTGCCTGCTGCCGCCTCCCCAAGACTATTGTATGCTGCCGCCCATCGCTCCGACCGTCGGCAAGAGGGCGCACGTGCCACGGCGCCCGCCTGCTGCTGCCTTCTCGCGAGCCTGCTAGCCCGCGAGCCGCCCCGCGACTGCTACCGCTCGCTACCCTGACCGTCGAAGGGCGCGCGCACCGCGGCGCCCACCTGCTGTCGCCTGCGCGCTGCTCCGTGACCGCCTGGTGCAGCCCGCGTCAAATTTTTTTGCTTTTTGGCTCCTTTTTTTAAAGATTCTCACAAAAATAGGCCCCTAGCAGTTTTATTTTGAGGAATGGACCCCAAGCTCGACACCAATAGTGATGGCGTCGAGCTACTCGGCGTCAATAGTGATGGTGTCGAGCTACTCGGCGCCAATGATATTGGTGCCGAGATCTTTGCGCCACGTCAGCGCCGAGGCTTACTCGGCGATGACGTGGAAACCTCGGCACCATCATCATTGGCGCCGAGCTTGGCGTCGTGGATCTTGGCACCGAGCCCGGCTTACTTGTGGGTCTCGTCTTCCTCGTCTACTACATCTCGTTTGTCTCTCTCTCTTCATGCCACGAGCACACACTCCCGGTCCGTCGCGCGCGGCGCCACAAGTTCACGGCCCCGGCTCCACGTGAAGTCGCCCGACGCGCCGCCCCCGCCCTTGCACCGCCACGGCAAGCCGCCCGCGCCCAGGCCGCCGCCCCAGCCGCCCGCGTCGACTTCCCCTTCCCCGACGAGGTAAATTGAAAATTTTAATTTATTGTATATGCAATATTCAAATGTGCAATGTAGGTAAAGTTAAAATTTAGAATGTGCAATATAGGTAAAATTTAAAAATGCAATGCATGTGATTTTAGAATACACAATGTAGGGAAAATTTTAAAATGCAATGTACGTAATTTTAGAATATGCAATGTGGGTAAAATTTAAATATGCAATGTATGTAATATTAGAATGTCGGAGACGCCCGGACCTTCCGTTCTATTTGCAATTTGAGTTGAAACGCTTCAGCTCATATGTCAAGTAAAACGAAACATTCGATGTCCCGAGAGTGGGATAAGTGAGACATTGCTGGGCCTTTAGCCTGCCAGTCAACTTCAGCCTGAAGCGTGCTCGTCAAACCACACGAAGGCGGCGACCATATGTGTTACACACTCAGGAGACTTGACAAAATGGCTAAAGATCTACAACGTCTCAAATATTCCTAACTCATACTCATGTGAATCTAGCTCCCAGGATGTGCGCTAGACTCACACTTCCATCACAAGCATGAATTTACATAGCGAATACATTTAAATTGAACAGAACTTAAAAGATTACATCACTTATATAATTACATAGGCCGACCGGCCAAATAAATATATACAATCAGAGTGCAGCGAACAGCAGTGGCTTACTACCCATTCCACAAGCACACTGACTAGGGGTTTACCCCGTTAAGTTCTCATCCTAGAAGAGCAAACGATCACCCGCATCACTCAGTAGCTAAATCTAAATCCTACAACAAAAGGGTCATACCATTCGCAAGTGTTAGTACATTATTTGGGAATAATGTACTGGCAAGCACACGATCAAAACCTACATACATGACAGCTCTAAATCAAAGGAATGGCTTCTTGTGGTTTAAATTTCAGCATAAGGCTAGTTTTGGTTCGCAAGTATTTTACAACGTGGTTTTTAACAAAACAATTTCAGCAAACACCAAATTTTATTAAACAAGGCAAGGCTTCATCAAAAGTTTACATACATAGATATACTTTAGCATCTTACTCGTGTTGGGGAGTAAGGCAAAAATTATTGCTCAAAACATCATCAGTTTTGGCACAAAACACTTGTTTTCAAGAACAATTTGGAAAACACAAAACCTGAAATTTATACCCATAACATTTTTATCAGGTCGCTCATGACCGTGAGCACGACTAATCGATTAGTTTTATTAACTCTACAGAGTTTGTACAGCTTTACCCACATGATATGAACACTCTAGTTTGTTTCATGCTCGTGACACACTACCACACTCTTCATGGTGAATGTGGTCTAGAGGTCACAACGAAGCCTTTACACTATTTAGTCCCTAGCCTTGCACCCAACACGATTCGTGTTTCCTCCATCCTAGGTCATACTGGAATAAGACCTATAACCGTTAAGTGGCGGGCCCACGCCTTAACTTAACGCCGTGGTGGCGGACACGAGAGGAACCCACTCACGTGGCACGATACCGTTGTATTGGACAGACTTAGTCACCTAAACTACCACGACGGGATAAATAGAAAGTTCCTCTGGGTTATCCGAACCCATACACTTCGGCCTACCATAATGCAAGGCTGGGTGCTAAATAGATTACTCGGCTAAGGCTATCCCATGCTAGCACATGTGGATGTACGGTATACACAATGAATGACATGTAGTTCAGTCCTTAATCGACTCGGGCAAACACTCCCCCTATCGATATACGAATACATCAATCGCATACCACTTGTCACCCAAGTCTAAACATCAACTTTTGACTTTGTTTCGCAAATATTTGGGGTTTCTCCCCTTTTGGTTCAAAACACACAAAAGGTTTACCAAATAGTTTAGAAAACAATCCATGCCCATAATTTGATTGATTTCTAAGCAAGGCTAAGCATATCACTTTTTATAAAGCATAGCATATTTTCATATGAGTACTTAAATTTATTTCCTAGGGCTCAAAACAGCAAGGGAGTATTTTTAAAAAGTACATACTAATTTTTAGGACTTAACTACCAATATCAATTTAAAACGATGATACGATAAATTACACATGCAAGATTTCACAACCAAAATACATTGCCCGAAAACATGGGTTCAATGTGTTCAAAGGAGGGGCAAGAACTTGCCTTGGTTGAGCAATGTCAGCACCTAATCAACTCCATCACCGTCTACGCAGTCATCTAAACAAAATATACGGTATGCAGTCAAAATACCGAAATCAGGCGAAAATCCAAAATGCTATAAAATGCATGATTTTCATACATTTAGTAGGTACTGATCTAAAATTAATTTAGGTGAAAGAATTTTTATTTTATCTTATCCCATTTAGGAGTTATGTATTTTAGAAGTTCTATCGGGTCGTAGCGGCATAGGATCAGGTGTTGTGTGGACAATGTTGCTATAATTCAATTTTTATTAATTTGAACTCACAGAGGTGTGGAGATATGTTTTCTAAGACTAACACATTTGGTTTCATAATTTTTAGAGTTATTATGAATTTCTTAGGCTTTTTTACAAATTTACGACGGTCTTTAGGGTTTTGTGTCCAGAACTTGTTAATTCATGACTTAATTAAGTAAACTAGTTATGTTTGCTATTTATTCCACTCTAGTTTTATAAGTTTAGATTTTATTTTATTTTACCTCATACTTTGTGAATAGTGGTGTTCCATGTCATAGTTTCAACATATTAATCTAGATACTTGTTATATGAGCTAAGTGTGCCTAGGTTTGATGGTTAGAGATGGATCTCAGGGTTTCTCTGGTCCAACAAGTTTCATTTGGATTTATTTTGAGCTAATGTGCATAGGTGCATTTATATATAGTACTTAATTACTAGTATTAGTGCCTAGGTTTTCTTTGTAGACTCTTTAGTGACATATTTGGCATAGAAGTGACCACATTTTATTTTACCTAATTGAAGTTCATTAGTTGCTGGTTTTATAGAAACTTAGTTTGTTTCAAAAGGATTAAAAATGAATTTACTATAAATTTTACAAGTTGGAGTGTACTTTACGTTGTTTATTCCTTATATAAATATTTAAGTGATATTACAGTGGGCATATGTTTTTTATTTTATAGTTTGAAAATATGGGTTTTGGTGAATCTTCATAACTTGAGTTTACTAAAAAGGAGTTAGAATGAATTTTAAATAAATCTCTAAAGTTCAGCCTACCTAAATCATATTATTTTAATATTAATAATTTTAGGGGTATTTGGGACAAAGAAACTAGATGTTTTTATTTTTCCTAAATAGAGTGTATAAGTTGGTGTACCTGTAGAATTTGAGTTTGTCCAAAAATAAGTGAAATTAAATTTTTTATATATTTTAGAAGTTTGTGGTAGCTCTATGTGTGACTTCCTTTATTTAAATTTTTGAGACTAAATTTGTACAGTGAGGGTCAAGTTTCATATTTCTAAAACAAAGTTCATCTTGTTGTGAGTTTACAGAAATTTGTCCCATCTCAAAATGAGTTATGGTGAATTTTGTATTGATTTTACAAGTTCTGCACATTTTAAGCTAATTTGAAAATGACTTGGTCTTTTATTCAGTCTTAATTAAGGGCCCCTGTTATTTTCTCATTATTACAAATGGGTCCAAGGTCCACTAGTCAGTGAGAGATCAATATGCAAAAAGGTCCCTAGGTTCATGGAAAAACTACCCGCAGTCCTCAGCACATGTGAATTAGAATTTTCATTAAGAGTCCCTAGTATTTTGTGTCAATTACATTTAGGTCCTCGGGTCCACATGTCACAGAGAGAGTATTTTACAAAATAAACCTTACAAGTTTTGATTTCCTACTGAATCACTAATTAACAGATTTAAACAAGTGGGACCCACCTGTCATTTTCTCGGGAAGGAAGAAAAGGCAGCGGTCGATGCAGAGCCCGGCGGCCCGATGAAGGCTTCACCGGCGCCGGCGGCGTTTGGCGGCCTATCTCGGTGAGTTTTCTTGAGAGGAAGTGTAGATTTCCACCTTGCGAACCTGATGGAAGTTGTCCCGCTGCAAATGGCGACCGGAGCAGCACTGGCGGCGAAGGCGAGCGGTGGGACGGGTCGACATACTGGCGCCTATCATGCTGCGGCTTGGTTCGATGCAAATTAAGGCATGTAAATGCTTCCAGAGGGTCGTTAGGGGCTTACCAGTCCTACCCTGGCTCCCGGCGAGGTGCGAATGGTGGTGGCGATGGTGAACATGGCTTGGTGGCGGCGTATAACGTCGGTTTCACAGCGGCAGCTCGTTTCGGCCGCTGTGTCGCTGAGGAAAGGTAGACATGAGGTTCCCGTGGCCCTGAGGATCGTTCATGTGGGAGGAATTGAAGTGGCGCTCACCGGGAAGGTGGGAATCGATGGCGACGGCTCCCTGCCGGACCTAGGGAAAGACGATGCCGATCCGTGCGCCTACTTGACCATTGGCGATGGTTCTTGGGGCATTTTGAAGAAGAGGTCGAGACGGTGCTGGTGGCGCAGCGGCTCGGCTTGCCTTGGTCGGAGTTGGTCGGAACGCCGACAAACCCGAAGCGGCGGTGCTCTGGTGCGTGCCCCGAGCGTCGTGAGCGAGGTCCTCGTTCCCACCGATTAGCTACACGAAAAGGGAATGTGTCAAAATGGAAAATGGCCGATGGACTGAGGGGAGTAGGGAACTGGAGATAGATGTCAATGAGCGCAGCTTGATGACTATCTCCATGGCTTCCTTCCTGGCGGCCGACAATGAAGTGGAGGGTGTCTAGGACAAAATGGAGTTCTCTCTCTCGGTTCCCTTGGCTTGGCTGTGTAAAGGGTGATGGGGCGACGCGCTCTGGGAGGTTAGAGGCGGGCTCGGCGTGGCCACGTCCTCGGTCACGCGTCGAGCACGCCGGCGGCTCGATCTCCGACGCTCTTCCTCTCTGTCTTCGTGTTCCCTGGTTGGTCCTGGTAGGCTTCAAGTGGTGGGGCACCATGTACTAAGTTGGAGCAAGCCTCAGTGGCTGTCTGGTGGGGTCAGAGCGAAGTAGGCAAGGCAAAGAAGTGGGGGGTGGGTAGGTTTCTGTGTGAAATCGAATTTTGAAGATAATTTTTGGTTTATTTCTCACCCTTGACTTTGCAGCTCTATAGTTTAATCTGTGCGCATGGTAAATTCATGAACTTTTTACTGGAGGTGGATGCTCATCCGTAGGTTCCATTTTCTTTGGTTTCACTCAAAAATTCTTAGTGGTTTGTTCTCAGAAATTTAACAAAGATAGGGTATTTATGGATTGGTTTGAATTTTTAGAGGGCCTAAACAGAGGAGAAAATTCTATAAAAATTATATTTAACTAGGTTAGTTAACCTAGTATTTGATTAAACTATTTCATGTATATACTTATGTGCATTTTAATGGTCTTTGGATAAGTTGGCATTTTAGCTGATTAAAGTTATTAATTAGCCTATTATAGCACTGTTTTGTTTAATTTGTTTGGGACATCAAACCTAGCTTTTAATTTGCACAAAAATTATTTTAAGTTTTACATAACGTTTAGCGCCTTCATGAATTTTTCCATGATTTTATCATATATGGTTTAGTCTAGAAGATTAAGGTAGCCTTCTAGGTTTATGCGTCTATGCTAGGTACATGCGACTGTGTTATTCTTCGGATTCATATTAACTTTCCTCCTAGGCTGAGGAAATGATCTTTGGATTAAATTTTTAAGTCTACATGCTTGCATCCAAAGTTAGTTGTAGATTTGCTTGGTAAACTTAACTCGGCTAGGCTACGCGTATATGACCTATAATGAGATGCGTTTTTGAAATCCGAATATACGTAAATGACCTACGTCAAACTGGGCTTTATGTTAGCATGCATGCTTCTTCATGAGCTTGCACTTTCATCCTAGGTCATAAATGAAAAGTTTTTAATTTATTCGAAAGTTTGGGTCTACCATGCATAGGCCTAGATCGGTCTCACCTAATTAGAAAAGGAAAATTTTAGTTCTCAAATTTTTTGAATCATGTAAATAGGTTGGAGTTCCTTAACCCAAGGTAGAAAATGAAAATTCTTGGTTCACAAAATTGGAAAACTTTAATTTCATTTTGTTTAGACAAAATTTTGTCGACCCTAGAGTTTGTGTACGTGACATAGAATGTGCAACATAGGTAAAATTTAGAAATGCAATGCATGTGATTTTAGAATATGCAATGTAGGTAAAAATTTAAAATTCAATGTACGTAATTTTAGAATATGCAATGTGGGTAAATTTAAAATGCACTATACGTGTATTTTGAATAGGTGAAATGTACATTGTTAAACATGTAATTTATAAATTTTAGCATCCTTTTTGTTGAATAATTGGTAAGTTTTAATTGTAGTGCAATTTTGATTAGTTTACTAGTTGATTTAGTTAGGTCGACGATGCAAATTAGCACAACTTTCGATGAAGCATAAGACGTAGGGAAAAGGTAGTTCTCATGTAGAAATCTCAGGATTGGATAATTTCGTACGGGCTAGAACGAACTGTATATAGCAATTATTTAGGACAGGACAAACTGTACGCCAAGCTTGGTACCACGGCGTGACGCGTGCTCGACTCAGACTCCAATGGTCGCAGGATAACTACACCGACATTGAGTCATCCAACAATGAAGGCATGACCTACGACCAAAGTACGCGGGTGGGGGGGCAGGTGGAGGCAAGGCCTATCTTGGACAGAGTGGTATGTCACCTGACTTGGTTTCTTGTATTGAGTTGCATAACTAGATGTTCTAAATGTGAAATTTGTTTCAGGGCAACAGCCTACGAACGACGGTTGAGGAGATGACGCAATTTCGCAGGAGAGTTAGAGACGACGACACACGCAACTTCCTTTGACGTAAGATTTTTAAAGCTCTTTCAAGTATACATCTAATACATTGCAATTTGAGCTAAGTATTGAATTTTGTGCAAAAGAGAGTAGTACGTCGCCTACGTCGTGCGGTTGCACATTGTGGTTGCAGGACAATCACGAGGCAGAACGTGCACGTGCCTTCTGCTTCCACAGAGGTGGCGGTTCCTCTAGACGGGCACGTACGGGCTCCAGATGCACTGTCTCCGACGAGGACGACGATGCTGACAACGAGGAGGAGGCGCTCCAGGCACACGATGAGATTGGGTCATCTCAGCTGCATGACGCTCCATCGACTCAGCCTACGCAGCAGCTTGGCACCAGGAGAAGGCACCCACCAGACCCTTTCACTCCAGGCAGTGACGCTCTTGGACACAAGGGCAGGAGTAAGAGTAGGAGACAGTGAACCTTGATGTACATATTGTGCTATATGTATGCATTACACTTGTGGACTATATGGAATTTTATTACCCCTTGTATGGACTATTAGTTTGGACTATCAGAACTAATATGGACTGTATGGACTATTATGAACTTTGTGGTCTTTTCGTTATGTCATATCAGTGGGTTGTGATGAATGTGGTATATATTTGTTGATGTCATATGATACATTGATTTTTGTGTAAGACTTGAATAGATAAACAGGGGAGATACTGCCGAAATTTTCTGCTCTAATGTAAGTTTACATTAGTAGATTTGGACAAATGGGCACATTTGATAGTTTGAAACAAAAAAAATTCAGATAAATATGAAGTGAGTCACTCGAATTCACATCCACTGAATAAATGAATCATGCATGGGCGTGCTCGTGTTGTCACATCCACTGAATAAATGAATCATGCTGGTGCGTGCTCGCGTTGTCACATCCACTTAATAAATGAATCAGCAGTACGCGTGCTCGTGTTGTCACATCCATCGAATAAATTAACTCCGGTTGAGTCCAGTAGTGTCACTGCTTGCTCCACTATAAATTGGACCATCTGAATACAAGCTCTTCATATCAACGTTCAATTTCTTACACATCTAGATAGAATGGACGCTCCATTTCTTGAGTGTCTCGACTGGCGAACTCAAGGGAGGAGATTCTTCCAATGTGGAAACATTGATCAGGTATGACTACTCTACTCCGACTTGTATTACTTACACTCAATACACAAAACACTAACTTTGTTCCATGCCATTGTAACATCTTACGCAGGCATACCGGCCGGTGTGCAACTTCTTTGAGTGGGTTGATACAGAGAATCCACATAATGACGGAACAAGTCCATATCCACTTAGCAAAACTAGGTTGGACTACTTTCGACGAAAGACTGAGCATGAACTTCGAATTGCTACAGAAGCTTTGGAATGGCAGGTAGATCCGCTGAGCCTACCCATATGGTGGGAATGTCCAGATTGTCACTGTGGTCTCCGTTGTCAGATGATAAGGTCCGTTAGACCAAGAACTCGAGGATAAAGAAGCTTCATGTGTCATGAGATTGTCGACGACGATTTTGTCGTGAGTCAAAATTTATTCCTGGTAATGCTAATCACTTGTTTCATTTACTAACCTCTTATGGCACAAATGTAAAAACAGGAGGATGTAAAGCAGTGTCGATTCGAAAAGTGGATCGATACGGTGATACCTACTTTCATCGGTCCAACGGTAACGTAGCCTGAGCCGACCGAACAATTCATCCAGGCATGGATGGAGTACGTACGTCGGACGGAAATCGCAAGCTTAGATTGGAGGAACAATCCATTAGGTTACCCTGAATGGTCGGAGCGTCCCAGGTGTAGTTGTAGGGATCACTGCCAGATGGCTACCTCCTTTGCAGAAGAAACATATGGCAGGAGATATTTTGTTTGCCCCAACATAGATGACGACTTCGTTGTATGTATTACGTATTTCTAATTCCGGTAGTGTCTGCATGATGTTGGTACTATAACTGTCTAACTACATTTATTTTGCAGGGCAATCCAAGAAGGTGCGGCTTTACTTTGTGGATCGACAATGTCAATCCAACATATATTAGACAAAAGATAACTGAGTGTGAAACACAGGCAGAGTATAAGCGATTGAAGGCCTAAAGAAAATGCAAGACAAGTTGCACGTCGTAGAAGGGGTCCTTCGAAAAGCTCAGGCTCGACTCGTCAGGTCCGACTACTTTGTATCGTGTATCCCTGGATGAATTGTGAGACGAAAATGTTATGAAACATTTGTCATGTTCTGTAGCATCAATGAAATCTGAGTTATGCTTGTATTATAAGACACGTTGTGTACCGTGTGAACTGCTGAACTTCTGGAGATCAAACTCATGCTTGAATAAGGTGAGATTATGGACACAGATAATATAACCAACAAAATTACGATAGGTCCAATAATAGGGTAAATTAGACACCACGATAAGAATTCAACTACATTACAACATACTAAATAACATTTTAAGTCCATTACATCGCAACACAGTGCAAAGTTCTAATCTAGACAACAAATTTCACGGATAAACCATAGAACTACCAAGTCGTGCGGACTACTGAGTGCAACGAGGTCACTTCCCCTTCCTCTGGGCATCGGGATTCTCCTCCATTGTTGCCTTTGCTCAGCGCGCATGCTCAAGCTTCCGCTCCCGCTCCTCCCTGTATGCAGCAACACGCCTTCTTTTCGCCTCTTCCTTGTGCTCCTTTTCTGCGGCCTCCTCTCTGCATCTCTTCTCCATCTTCTCCTTGCGCTCTGCATCCCACCGCCCCATGTACTCCAACCACTCCTTGTCTTCCGGCTTGATCTTGGTGTCGATCCACTGCTCAAAATCACATAGCGGTGGAGGGGTCTTGTTGATGTGAAAAACACACACTGGCCTGAGAGATCTGCTTAACTCTAGTGCAGGACCTAAATCTTGCTTTTGGGTTTCAAAGGCGTGCCAGTTGGTTTGATCCTGCAACCAACAAGAAACAAAGAAAGAAAAACGAAGTTAAATCCATAAATGATCCGATCGGCTAATGGACGGTGACGTATCGTTTAATATTGAGCCGATGCAATATACATAGGATCGGCAATAGAGAACAAAGCAAAGGAAAAATTAGATTTACTCGATCGACTGTAGATATCAAGAATATATAATCTATGCCTCAAGATACGTTTAAATCAAGTGATTGGGATATATGGACAGTTTGCCGAGACAGTATAAATCGCTTATGTCTAAAAGTGATTTAAGACAAAGATTGTATGTATTTATAGCATAGCCGATGTAATAAATCTCACATGTATCGGCTAATACTCTGATACCACTTTATACTAGGATATCAATATATATTAAATATATTAAACAAGAATCAATCAAGTGTTAAGATGACCTAACAGATTAATAACAAGCTTAATTTATTTTACCACAATGAGATCTTAATATAAAGGGCAAATTTAGCATATCAAGTAAACGTGTTGGAAACAAGATAGCTAAACCAGATAAGATCGGCTGCAACTCCGATCCTATCTCTATAAGCAATCATAGAACAAGATAGATATTATGATTCTAGATAATACTTAATAGGTCGGACTAAACCGATGCAGCACTAAGTATAAAGAGAAACATAAGGTCTAAGCAAATCGATGAAAGCCTTTCGAGATGTGGATACACTATATAATCTAGGTCAACGTTGATATCTAACCCTATCAGCTGCTGTCCAGTAACAGATGCTAGTCGATTGGGGTTAGATGGCAATATTGATTTAGATTATATAGCATATATGATAACTCGGTGATTTACGTAAAAAAATTAGAGTGTCATAAATATGTAAGCACTAATCCCGAGAACGCAAGCCGCCATAACAAGTTTTACCTCTTGTCGAAGATCGAACCCGATGCAGCCCAACTGGAAAGCAAGAACTCGTCGAAACGAAAGTGGAAAAGGTGGCGATGCACCAAAAGTGTTATTAAACTCATTGTTGTTTTATTACACAGTCTTGGGCTATATTTATACCCAAATACATAATATGTTCTTGTCGGACACGACCCTTATCCCTATTACAACTCAAAATACGAACAAGTCTTTTAGGCGGACTCTTACCGACACAATCTATAAGGAAATTACTTAAAATAACCTAATTAATAGATACAATTACCTTTTTCGGACTCTATCCATACATGGAAATCCTCATGGAGCACATCAACCTGATCCAACGATGATCCCAATGTCATCTTGCCGAAATCGGCTACATCGGCTTACCTTGTCCGACTCAGTATCAGCCGATGAACACCTTAGCTGATTCAGCTTGCAACTGGTGCGTACTATGTTTCCGGGAATCACGATTTCCTCCAAATCCACTTTGGCCTTCACTCCAAATCCGATGCATGATTTACCAAATTCGATCGTTAACACATGCCCCCAAGTCTGCTATATTTATAGTATTGCGGATTTGCCTAATCTTATCTCCAAGAAAATCTAGGGCTTTCCATTCCAATCGTTACCGCACATCTTTAATTAATAACCACCGTTTTAAAGTTTTTCACGCCGTTATTTTCGTTTTCACCGCTTTAGCCACAGCCGTCCCCAACTTCACCGGCGATCTCCTCAAAGCCCTTGGGAAACCTGCAGGCGATCCCCTTGCGGCGGTGACTCCATCTCTGGCGATGTCGACTTCTGCCAATTCCTCTGGTGCCCCATTGGCTGAATTCCCCGAGGTAAGCCCTGTCGGCTATAACTTCTTTTCTTGCTACATATTGGTTTTCCTCTTCGTGATTCGCTTTTCTCTACTATAGCATCTTTCCAAACAAGTTGCAGTTCCTAGTCTGGTCCATCAAAACCAATTTTTCTTGGGATCAATCGGCAACACATACCCTACTGAGTTTATCAATGCCGAGACCAATAGGGTTCCCTTCAGGTTGACAAACCCTAGTTTAGCTCACTGGGCTGGAACCTTCAAATCTTGGCCATCTACTGTCAAAACCTGGCCGGATTGGTACAACAGAATATCGGTTAGTTAGTAGACCCATTGGGAAGAGCTTGGAATAGCACAATGCTTAGCTTTGACTGTAGCCGATATGACCAAGGATGAACCCATGCTATCGGCCACAACTTACTTTTGGTCCAACGCCCTGAACGCTTCTTGTTTAATCAAGGACCAATGACACCAACCCTTTTGGACATAGTCATGATCACAGGCTTGGATATCACCTCATCGGCTAACCCAGTTAGCTTGAATGTCAAGAACCTTATCACCTCATCGGCTAACCCAGTTAGCTTGAATGTCAAGAACAAAATTTTCTTTCAAAACCCGGGCCATTGGTGGTTGGAACGGATTTATAACTCAGAACATGGGAACTGGTCCAGTAACCCCCAAAGAACATACAGCTTTTCTGTTGATGTGGTTGGAGAAATTCTTGTTCTGCGGTCTGAGATGTGTCCCTACCACCAATTGGCAACATGTGGCCGAAGCCCAAGCAGATAAGAAGCAATTTCCTTTGGACAAGTATCTGTTAGGATATCTCTAGCAAACCTTGAACTCTGCATTAGCTCGGATTGCCACAAACTCTACCATCGGCAGTGGTGGCCCTTGGTGGCTCTTGCAAATCTGGCTCAACCTGCACACCCTCAAAGCTGCTAAGAGACCAACATTAACGAAGCCGATTTCCCATCAACATAGCCGACCACGAGACGATGATGGCAATGAGGTTACAACTCGTCAATGCATGTCCTTCGGATAGGCAGCATCTACATATACTAGATCAAAGCTATTAGCTGATCTCTTCAGAGACTGGTTCGGCAACTTCTATGAGGGATTTCCAAGGGATTCAAGAATATGGTTTGCTTATGAACATTCTAAAGACTTTGAGCTCCTAGCCAATTTCAGATTTGATAAAATCAACTCGAAAAATTTGAAAAATCCAGAGAAGTTTTTATAAGCGCCATATCCCCTTGCATACTGTTACGACCAAATTTGGTAACCAAACCCCGGGTTCGAGCCGAGATTGAAGCGAAATTGGAGGAGAAGCGATCGGTGGGGAAACAGAGGCTTCATCGGCTAAGTCCAAGTCAGCTGTGGAGCCGCTCTGCTGAGTCCGAGTCGGACCAGGATAGCAGATAGCCGATTCCGCATGAAGATAGAAGTGGAGCCGGTTCCGAAGAGGAAACTTGGAGATAAAGCGTTGGATTCGGTCTCCAAATTATGTGTTAAAGATATCGCCATCTATGGATAAGGTCCTGTAACGGCAATTATATCTGTAAATTAGAAAGTTGTATAGATATTCCTTTTGTAACGCAACATGGGACTGCGTCCCGAGATATTGTCATACTGTAAATAGTAGATAAGGTAGAAACCGTGTCCTACACGGATGTCGTTGCATCCAGGTATAAATAAGACCCGAGGAGAAATGCTATGCCGAATTAGCATCGGAAGAGCAAAAGCTTGCCAATTTTCCCAGGGCCATCGAAGAGCAAAGATCCAAGCTAAAGACATCTGTTAAACATCTGTCAAATCTAACCAAGTCTCTGAAGATAATCCCAGGAACCGATGCAACTGATGCCCAAGCCATTGATGAAGTAGAACAAATTAGGCAAAGGGCCATATCGGCTATCAACATGCTTGTATCTGGATGAACCGATTTTGTGAAATTCTGTGATATAACTTCTGTGAATTTTTTTAAAGTCCACATACTTTGTATGCATGTATGCCCCCCTAATTTTACAATGCCAAACAAACATTGATAAAATTATAGCTTGACTATGGGCGATATCACAAATACCGGCCATCACACATCACCATAACACAACCAATTATGATAAGTTAAAAAGACTAAGGGCGATATAACTTATATCAGCCATCTAAAGGTGATGTTAACACATCGGCTACCATGTATCGACATAACACAGCCTAATCATGAATTGATCCAAACACTTGGATAATATTTCTTCAAATATTTCCCATTGAGAGCTCTTCCAAAAACTTCTCCATCAAGCCCTTGCAACATATAAGCTCCCTAAGAAAACATACTTGTAGATCCGAAAAGGTCCTTCCCAATTTGGTGACCACTTGTCGAATTTATTATCACGAGTTCCAATCGACAGAATCAATTTCCAAACCAACTCGCCCTCTGAAAAAGATTTCGACACAACTTTTTTATTATAACGACGAGCAATTCTCTCCTTATCTATTGTTACTTTCTCCAAAGCACACATCCTAGATTGAACCAACTCTTCTGATTCATCTATCATGAGATTATGATAATCATCGGCTGTCAGCTCATCTTGTAAATTAATCCTCTTTGAGCCGATGACACTTTTCCATGGTAACACAGCTTCATGCCGATAAACTAGCTTGTAAGGAGGAACTTGGATCGATCCATGACAAGCCATCCAATAAGACCACAATGCTTCAGCCAGTCGGCTATGCCATTGCTTCAGAAATTCAGAAATCTTTCTCTTAATAAACTTAATCAAACTCTTGTTAGATGCTTCTGCCTACCCATTGGCTTGTGCATAATATGGTGAAGAATTCAACAACTTAATCCCCATGCTTTCTGCAAATTGGACAAACTCATCTGATACGAAGATAGATCCCTGATCGGTTGTGACGGTCTGAGGAACACTAAAGTGGTATATGATATGCTCTTTAACAAACTAATTGCATCCCCCAGAATCAACCTTCTTCAATGGTATTGCCTCCACCCACTTTGTGAAATAATTGGTTGCCACCAATATAAACTTATGTCCTTTGCTTGAAGGTGGATTGATCTGGCCGATCATATCAATTCCCCAACCTGTGAACGGCCATGGCTTGATTATAGGATTCATAGCCGATGCTGGTGCTCTTTGAATTGCCCAAAATTTCTAGCAATCTTGACAACCTTTATAATATCTGAAACAATCTTCTAACATCATCGACCAAAAATACCCAGCTCGCTGAAGCAACCATTTCATCTTGTGGGCCGATTGATGAGTACCACATATACCTTCATGTACTTCTCCCATCACAACCTTTGCTTGATCGACACTCAAACACTTTAGCAACACCCCATCGATCATCCGATAATATAGCTCATCATCCAACAAAACATATATCAAAGCTTTATATCACAACTTTCTTGAAGCCGACAGAGAGGGATTCTTCAAATAATTAAATACATGATACCTCCAATCATCGGCTGCAATTGTAGTGATTTCTACCTCAACATCTTTCACCATCGGTTTGTATCCCGATGCCCCCTGAGCCAAATCATTAGCTTCAACGTTCTGCTCTCGAGGAATATGCTTCAAAGTCACCAACCGAAAATTGTCCATCAATTCTCAGCACTTCTCATTGTAAATCATCAATGTATCATTCTTGCACTCGTATTCCCCAGCTAACTGGTTGATGACCAACAAAGAATCACCCATGATTTCAACAGCATCGGCCTCAACTTCCTTTAAGAGTTGTAATCCCTTGAGAACTATCTCATTCTCAGCTTTATTATTGGTGGCATAAGGCTTAATAGTACAAGCAAATTCAAAACTTTCCCCCAAGTGATATTATGACCAAGACGATACCACAACCATGAGTACAAACCGATCCATCAAAAGTCAATATCCAAGGCACTATGTCAACCGAGCCGATCGAGTCATCACGATGTTCGACAATAAAATCGGCTATGGCTTGCCCCTTAACAGCTTTGGGCGATTTATACCTGAGATCAAATTCTGTTAAGGCATAGATCCACTTTCTAAATCTCCCTTTCAACACCGGAGCCGATAGCATGTACTTAACGACATCGGCCTTACAAATTATGGTGCATTCATTGGATAACAAATAATGTCTTAACTTTGTGCAAGAGAAATATAAACACAAGCATAATTTCTCCACCGAAAAATACCTTATCTCTGCATCTAAAAGCCTTCTGCTTAAATAAAAGATTGCTCTCTCCTTACCCTCAAATTCCTGGATCAAGACCGAGCCGATTGACTTCTTATCGGCTGACAAGTACAACTTGAAAGGTACTCCTTTTTTGGAGGAATCAGAACTGGAGAGGAACTCAAATATTCCTTAATACTATCCAAGGCCTTTTGTTGCTCTGCCTCCCAAGCAAACTCCTGATCGGCTCTCAATCTGAGTAAAGATGTAAAGGGCTCCATCTTTCCAGATAAGTTAGAAATAAATCTCCTGATAAAATTCACCTTGCCGACCAAAGATTGCAACTGCTTCTTGTCTTTCGAAGGTTGAATATTCTTGATTGCATTAATACTCCTCTATGTTACCTCAATCCCCCTCTCATGAATCAGAAAACCCAAAAATTGTCCAACGATACACCAAAAGCACACTTTGTGGGATTCATCTTTAGGCCATATTTCCTTATTCTTTCAAAAACTTTTCTCAAATCGGCTATATGATCATCAATCTCCTTTGACTTCACTACCACATCATCAATATAGATTTCAACCAACAAGCTAATCAGATCATGAAATATGTAATTCATGGCCCTTTGATATGTAGCTCCAGCATTCTTCAAGCATAAAGTCATCACAACCCACTCATACAAGCCGATTGCACCAGGACATCTAAAACCAATCTTATGAATGTCTTCTTCTGCCATAAAAATCTTGATTGTATCCAGCATTCCCATCCATAAAACTTATAATCTTATGCCCTGAAGCAGCATCAACCAATTGATCGGCAATTGGCATTGGGTACTCATCCTTAGGGGTGGCCTTGTTCAGATCTCAAAAATCAATGCAAACCCTAAGTTTACCGTTCTTCTTGATAACTGGAACTATATTAGAAACCCACTCAGCATATCGGCATGGCCGAATAAAACCAGCATCATATAATCGAGTAATTTTGGCTTTAACAGCATCATACATATCGGCTTTACATCTTCTAGGTGGTTGTTTATATGGACAATATCCTGGTATGATAGGAAGCCGATGTTCTACAAATCGATCAGCTAAGTCCAGGCATCTCAAAATATTCCCAAGCAAAGCAATCTCTGTATTCTTTCAAAAGTTTGATCAACTTGGTTCTAAAATTAGAAGATAAATTTTTACTGATAAAATCAGCCTAGGCCTATCCCCTGGACCTATATCAACTTCTTCCAAATCATCAGCTGACATAAAACCTTGTCCCAATTTGCCATCGAGATCATCTACAGTATCCTTGGTGTAGAAATTTAAACCCTCCACGACGCCCTCAAAGTAATAATTGGGGCTCTTTGTCTCCAACTGGTTGTATGTCACAATCGGACACTTTTAGATAATCTCCTTCCCAAACTTTTCTAGACAAGCAATCAATTCCATCCATCTCCCAAATAGTTAAATCGGCATTAGCAATATTGACTGACCTGTCGGCTGGCACGATCTCCATGTTGTAACTTTGCCATTGGATCAAACTCGATGCATGGTCGAAGGAATACAATAATTTGCATGAATCCAATCCCTTCCGAGCCACAGACTATATGAACACTTCTCATCGATGAGAAAAAACATGGTAGGAACAGTTTTGCTACCGATTGTTAACTCCACATTTAACACTCCTTTGGTCTCTGAAGGATTGCCACCAAAATATTTAAGAACCATGTTGGTCTTGATGAGATCATCTGAAAATTCTTACCCAACTTCCCGAGTGTGGCATACGACATCAAATTCACAGTAGCTCCACCATCAACCAACATTTTTGACATCAGCTTGCAATTGACAAATCCCTTGACATACAGTGGCTTGAGGTGCCAATAGCCTGTTCCTTATGGCTTCTCAAAAATAGCTTGTTCTGGCGATAAAACCAGCTTGGCTAAAGATTCTTTCATGGCATCTGCATCAGTTTGGTTAGCCTCATACTCTGCTGGTAGTACTAAACCATATTAACCGACGCAGAAGCAACAACCTTCCCCTTATCTAGCCTTTTTGCCTTATCGGCTTTAACCTCATCGGCTGAAAGCACCTTACTCTTTACACGCCACTCTCGCTTTTTTCTCTCTAGCCGATGATTGATCTCCTCTTGAACCTCTTGGAAACGTTCCCTGTTCCTCATCCTTTGAATCCTCCTCTTTTGGTTCTTAGTGAAAATACCATAAGGACACCATTGTGGGTTCCTGGTTTCATCTTCATCCTCATCAAAATCCTCTTGTGAAAAATCCTGACAAATTGGACCCAATCTTTGATGAACAGGCAGTTTCCTCTGTCTTAGCCGATTTTCCCTAGGACAAGATCGACTTGAACCTCCAGCATAGCCCTTATCATAGTTGCTGCATCCTAGACAATCGTCTGTTGATGACAGTCTCATCCCTTCATTCCAGCAAAACCTAAAGAATTCACAACTCCAATGGAATCAAAACTGTCATCTTCCTCATAGTATCTCTTTTTCTGCCTATCATACTTCCTCTGGTATTTATTGATGATTCTGACAGAGTTACGTTGCGTGAACCGATAATCTTTTCTATCGGCAACCCTCCCATTCGTATGAACCATGTTAACAGAAAAGGATTACCATCAACCTTCATCGGCCTTCTTGAATCATCAAATTTTATCTTTCCTTGATCAATAGTCATTGGATCTGTTGCCTAAAAACCTTGCAATCATTAGTGCTATGAGATCCAGTATTATGCCCCTTACAATACTTCCTCTTTCCCAACTCATCAGCCAATGGAATCACATGACCAACAGGTAGTTGAATTTGCTTCTCCCGAAGTAATAAATCAAAGATCTTATCAGCCTTGGTAATATCAAAGTCATTTTTTTCTTCCCTTGCATAATTTCTAACCACTGACATGTAACAATTTTCTTGTTCCTTGCCCACTCAGCCGCTGCTACTTCGGAGTCATCTTTTCTTCAGATTCAAAAGCATATGTATTAACGAGGTTAATTTTTTAAATGCTTGCTTAGCTTCTTGAAAACATTGCTCATGTGATGTCACCTTCTGAGCCAAATGAGCCAAGCTCTCAAAGTCTTGAGTCAAAAATCTTTCCTTAATTGGTGTCAACAAACCTTGAAAAACAAAATCGGCTAACTGAGAATCTATCAAAGCCAAGCTGTAACATCTGTTTCTCATATCTCTAAACCTCTGAATATAATCTTGAACAGATTCATCATGTTTCTGTTTGATTGCTGTTAGATCAGATAATTTCATCTCATGGATTTCACTGTAGAAGTACTTATGAAACTGTTTTTCCAAATCAGCCCAACTTTGAACAGAATTATATGGCAAAGATAAAAACCATGTAAAAGCCGATCCTGATAAAGACAAAGGAAATAATCTAACCCTTAGAGCATCAGTAGCCGATGCCTCACCACACTGAGCCAAAAATCGGCTGACATGTTCATAGGTTGACACATTATCTTGCCCTAAGAATTTTGAAAAATCTAGGAACTTGTATCGGTTTGGTAACGACACCCTCTCAAAGTATTCCGGGTATGGATGCCGATACAAATTAACAGTATCCTTAGGCTTAAGACCAAACTATTCCCTCATCACATCGGCTATCATATCATCCCAAGGCTTCTATTGAGGTGCCCCTTGAAACTGCTGCTGTATCAGATCAAACTGATTAAATTGAGGCAAATACTGGGGTTGAGGTGATACCCCTAACCGATACTGCACTTGAGGTGAATGAGGCTGATACTGGAAATTAATATTGCCTCCCACGTGATGTTGAGGAGACTGATGCACCATATGGGCTTGCTGATCAAGAACAAACTGAGTACCAATAGGCTGATGCTGTTGTGGAATCAGTGTCTGCTGCCTTATCAGTATTTGTGAAATCGGCTCAACAACCGGCTGGTTTGTTCTGAACATAGCCGAAACTTGTTCTTGAGTAACCTGAGGGATGTTTTGTCCTATGTGTTGAGGTTGCTGTTTGACCAAAAGAAGAGGATTGAACCCTAGTAGCTTCTGTGCCGATGATGATGCAATCTGCTTTCCAAGAGCCGATGCTGACGACATCGGCTGTTCTGGGACCACACCTGAAATAGGTTGTTGTTTATCGATAAACAGAGTCCTATATCATGGTAAATTGCCCTCAGGAAGAAACACCGGCCCCTTGGCTTGATGCTCAGCAATTCTACCATCAACCACAAAATTGATCATATTGTTTAAGGTGTTAACAAGAACTTCTGACTGGTTGATTAAAGCATGATGCACAGCATAATCAATCCGATCTTGTAGATTGTTAAACTCTGTAGGGCCTTCTTCTTGCTTGACATCCTGAGGTTTACCATCCTTGCCAGAACTTGTTTCAGGCTCATCATTGCTTGGCAAAGCTATTTTGTACCTCTAAATCACCGTGCCTGAGCGAGTCTGAACAAATAAATACAGAAATTGGCTCTCCAGGTTATTCATCATCTCTTCAAACTCTGCCTTCTGTTCTGGCGTCAATTTGTCCATTGTTATCGGAATGATGTTCTCTGGGTCAACATCGGTCAACTTGAGGTCCACCATGATGTCTGACTTCTAATCAGGTCCCACCGGACAAGCCAAAAGCGTGTTGATGTGAAAAACACACACTGGCCTAAGAGATCTGCTTAACTCTAGTGCAGGACCTAAATCTTGCTTTTGGGTTTCAAAGGCGTGCCAGTTGGTTTGATCCTGCAACCAACAAGAAACAAAGAAAGAAAAACGAAGTTAAATCCATAAACGATAGCCGATCGGTTAATGGCCGATGACGTATCGTTTAATATTGAGCCAATGCAATATACATAGTATCGGCAATAGGGAACAAAGCAAAGGAAAAATTAGACTTACTCGATCGGCTGTAGATATTAATAATATATAATCTGTCTCAAGATACGTTTAAACCAAGTGATTGGGATAGATCGGACAGTGTGCCGAGACAATATAAATCACTTATTTCTAAAAGTGTTTTAAGACAGAGATTGTATGTATTTATAGCATAGTCGATGTAATAAATCCACACGTATCCGCTAATACTCTGATACCACTTTATACTAGGATATCAGTATAGATTAAATATATTAAACAAGAATCAATCAAGTGTTAAGATGACCTAACAGATGAATAACAAGCTTAATATATTTTACCACAATGAGATCTTAATATAAATGGCAAATTTAGCATATCAAGTAAATGTGTAGGAAACAAGATAGCTAAACCAGATAAGATTGACTGAAACACCGATGCTATCTCTATAAGCAATCATAGAACAAGATAGATATTATGATTCTAGATAATACTTAATAGGTCGAACTTAACCGATGCAGCACTAAGTATAAAGAGAAACATAAGGTCTAAGCAAATCGATGAAACCTTTCGAGATGGTGGATACACTATATAATCTAGGTCAACGTTGATATCTAACCCTATCACTTGTTGTCCAGTAACAGATGCTAGCCGATTGGGATTAGATGGCAATATTGATTTAGATTATATAGCATATATGATTACTCGGTGATTTACGTAAACAATATTAGAGTGTCATAAAGATGTAAGCACTAATCTTGAGAACGCAAGCCGTCATAACAAGTTTTACCTCTTGTCGGAGATCGAACCCGATGCAGCTCAACTCGAAAGCAAGAACTCGTCGAAACGAAAGTGGAAAAGGTGGCGATGCACCGAAAGTGTTATTGAACTCATTGTTGTTTTATTACAGTCTTGGGCTATATTTATACCCAAATACATAATATGTCCTTGTCGGACACGACTCTTATCCCTATTACAACTCAAAATACGAACAAGTCCCTTAGGCAGACTCTTACCAACACAATCTATAAGGAAATTACTTAAAATAACCTAATTAATAGATACAATTGCTTTTTTCAAACTCTATCCACATATGGCAATCCTCATGGAGCACATCAACCTGATCCGACGATGATCCCAACGTCATCTTACTTGAATCGTCTACATCGGCTTACCTTGTCCGACTTGGTATCAGCCGATGAACACCTTAGCCGATTTAGTTTGCAACTAGTGCGCACTCTGTTTTCGGGAATCACGATTTCCTCCAAATCCGCTTCAGCCTTCACTCCAAATCCGATGCATGATTTACCAAATTTGGTCGTTAACAGGTCTGCAAAAAATGCAATATTTACAAAACAAATAATTATGCATTACTTATTAATACACTAAATATTTATTAAAAAACATTAGTTTCTCACCATCCTGTTAATGCGGCACTGCAGAGGAGTAGGCTTAAACGAAAAAATTGGCACACATCCAGTACCTCTGAATATACGTGTCCTCTTCATCGGACTGGGCTACCTTGCAAGGATCACAACACCAGCACATGGGCACTGGAACACCACTAGGCAAACGCAATGGGTCGAATGCATTTTCGATCTTCGGGCGATAACTATAACTCAACGAGGTAGCGAGCACATTAAACCGAGAACCTAGGGTTTCTCATTTGATGCACAATAAATAACGGATAATATCGCAAGAACCGCTTCTGTTACCTTGAATTGCTAGGTTTTCCACGCCTTGGCATCCTACGGTTTCAAACAAGAACAACTATCAAACAGTACATAAAACCTTAAGTAAAGCTCCATTTTACGATCAAAAATACGACTTATACATACCAAATTGATGCGAAAAAAACTAGGAGGGAGAAGAATATACCTTGCTCTAACAAATCCACGTATCATATTCAATTTTCCACAGTCAATTATGTCAATTCCAAAGTAAGGCTGAAGGGGGAAGAGAAGTTACACGGGAGAAAGGGGAAGAGAAAGAACAGGAGAATGAGGGAGGGGCTGGCTTATAACTCCTGGCGCCAAGCTCTACGCCAAACTCATTGGCGCGGACCTTGGTGCCACAATAATTAGCGTCGAGCTCTTCCACGTCAGCTTCGGGGCCGACGTGGCGCAAAGATCTCGGCGCCAATATCATTGGCGTCGAGTAGTGTAAGCTCGACACCATCACTATTGGTGCCGATCTTGGGGTTTATTCCTCAAAATAAAACTATTAGGGGTATATTTGTGAGAATCTTTAGAAAAAATGACCAAAAAGCAAAAAATTTGGCAGCCCGCGCACCGCCCCGTGACTGTCTATTGTTGTCTCCCCGCTCGCCTATTGGCCTGCGTGCCGCCCCGTGACTAATTTCGCCCGCCACAGCGCCGCCCCAACCGTCAAAGGGCGCGTGCCGCGGCGTCCGCCTGCTGTTAGAATTGATCTCCTCCCGTTGGGCCCAACGGCCCAACGGGGATCCTTGACCGCGCCTGATCGGGGCGCCCAGCCTCCTCTGGCTGGTGGGCCCCTGCCGCCTGCGCCATATAAAAGGGGTGAGGGCCGGGGCGGCACACGACACGAGAATCGCTGCCGCCGCCAAACCTCACCCACAAACCCTAGCCGATCTAACAGCGGGGGCGCAGTAGCGACGGGAAGCGCCACCACCGTGCCCCACGACATCTACACCAACACACGACACCGACGACGACCACCATGGCCGACGGACAGCCCTCGAGTTCTCACTCCACCGGTAACCCTAATTCCCTTTCTCTCTCGAATGCGCTACTATCGATCTACCCGCATAAACCCCATTAGCGTCGGTGCCTAGTGATCCTAGAGTATTAACATTGGTATCAGAGCTTCCTAGTACATCGATCTAATTAGGGTTGCAAAATCCGGCAAAGAGAAAACCGATCCGATCGGATCGGAAAAGGAAATGAGAAAACCGGATCAAAGAAAAGAATGTTTACCTCGTCGGTTTTCGGCCGCCGGGGCAAAGGGCACCGCCATGGGGCCGGTCGACGGCGGCGCGCGCACCCGACGGGCACGCGCACGCCGGCGACAGGGACCGCGGCGGCGCCAAAATCCTCCGCAGCTCGTGCCGTCGTGGAGTTTTGCGCCGGCATATGTAGAGGAAGGAGGAGAAAGAAGAAGAGAGGAAAAGGGCCGCGGCCATGGCTCGCCGCCATGGCGCCGGCGGCGAAAGGAGAAGGGAGAGAGGTTGCGGCGGCTGTGCGGCTGGCCGGGGGGATTCGGAAACCCTAATTAGGGTTAGGGTTCCCCGGCCGGTGCCCCTCTTATCCCTCCTGCAAGAGCCGCTCGGCCGTCGGATTCATCCGACGGCCGAGATCGAGGCGGGGTATGCGGCTTGGTTTTGGGCCGTTTCGGTGGCCCAGCCATTGGCTGCCGGGCCCCGAGCCCACGCTGTCGCATGGCCGAAGTAGGCCGAAAGTTTTGGGCCGAGGGAAAAGAAAGAAGAGAAAAAAAGGAAAAGGAAGAAAAAAAAAAAAAAAAAGGAGGGAAAAGAAAAAATATAAGTTTTATTGTTTTTGTACAGTTAATTGTTTTTTTAGTTTAAAGTTTCCGCTGCAAAATTGACAAATATTGTTGAAACTGACGTTTCTAAAATTGAATTTCGAACCAACGGAAGAATTTTAATTTTAGGAATTTCATTTATGGTATATGATGTTGCTATTTTCTGACCAACGTTGTTAATTGCAATATCATGCTATGTATTATGCCTAATTTCTGCCCAACGGTGATGTAGGCTTAATGCATAGGAAGGTTATTATGTGATATCTTATTTCTCACTTTTCATGATCAATTTTCAGGAGGTTACTCCTTGATGGGATGCATAAAAGATATCCCGACCCTACAAGGAGATAACTACAGTGAATGGAAAAGAAAGCTCGACCTTGCATTTATCTTGGAAGAGGTGGACTGGGTGCTAACCACACCCTGTCCTATAGAGCCTGCTGCATTAGTCAGAGGCAACACAGAGTCAAACGCTGACTTTGAAAAAAGAGAAAAAGAAAATGCTGACCTTAGACAACTATATATAGTTGAAAAGGCAAAGTGGGCCTCAGCCAACAAGAAATGTATGGCTGTGGTAAAGAATACAATTGAGCAGGCTATTGTAGGCTCAATTACAGAGACTGACAATGTCTCTGAGTATCTAGAAAGGATAAAGACCCAGTTCACTGGTTCTTCAAAG
This sequence comes from Oryza australiensis, assembly GCA_019925245.2. Lineage (NCBI taxonomy): Eukaryota > Viridiplantae > Streptophyta > Magnoliopsida > Poales > Poaceae > Oryza > Oryza australiensis. The sequence goes on from JAIFGZ020000044.1 coordinate 2,182,293, forward strand.
ACTCATGCCACAGAACTCATAAAGGACCTTGTCACGGACATGTACACTGGAGGTGGCATTAGGGATTTTATCCTACAGAAGAGTGCACAAAATGCAAGACTAAAGCAATGGGACTTGGATCTAAAGGAGGACTTTTTGGTTCACCTGATCATGTCTCGATTGCCAAAGGAGTTTGATCATTTCATTCTCAACTACAATGTGCACCCAGAGAACTGGACCTTTGATACTCTTCTTGCACAATGTGTACAAGAGGAGGAGAGGATTAGGCCCAAAAATGGTGGCATTATCAACTATGTTGGTAGCCCAAAGAAAAGGAACTATAGACCGTCCCAATCAAAGGACAAACAGCCTCAAAAGCCCCAAGGTCAGCACCAACCTCAGCAAAAGCAATTTACAGTGGGGACAAACCAGTGCCTGTACTGTAAGAAGGAAGGTCATTTCAAGAAAGATTGTCCTGATTTTTTAAAGATGATAATGGCAAAGAAAGGTGAGAATTTTATCACTTTTGTAAATGAATCCTTGTATGCTAGTTATTCGAAATCCACATGGTGGATCGATTCTGGAGCAACTATTCATGCCTCCAACTCCTTACAGGGATTCCATTTGACGAGGACTACGCAAAGAAGCGAAAGCAACGTTAAAGTCGCAAATGGAGTTGAAGTGAAAGTTGAAGCCGTCGGAAATCTCAATCTCAAACTTGATAACGGCTTTATCCTTCCACTCCGAGATGTTTTTTATGTCCCATCTTTGCATAGAAACTTGATTAGTGTGCCATGTTTGCGAAGATGACTATTATTGTTATTTTGACAAAGTACTATGTCGCATAATTCATAATAATGAATGTGTGGGTCTCGCCTTCCGACGAGACAAACTTTATATGCTGCCTATGCATGAAAGTGTGAATGTTCTATGTAATGATGCAAATGATGTGAATGATGGGTCCTCGTTTACAAAAGAAAATAAGAAAAGAAAGAGAACTCCTAATGTCTCATCGAAATTGTGGCACTGTCGTCTAGGCCACATTTCGAGGGGGAGAATAGAGAGACTAGTTAAGAATGAAATTCTTCATCCATTGGAGTTCTCAGATTTAGAACAATGCATAGAATGCATCTAAGGAAAATATACAAAGCACATTAAAAAAGGTGCAAATAGAAGCGCAGGAACATTGGAGATCATTCACACAGATATTTGTGGTCCATTTCCTGTTAAAAGTGTGGATGGTTATGACTCTTTCATAACATTCACAGATGATTACTCCCGATATGGTTATATTTATCCAATTAAAGAAAGGTCGGAAGCTTTGGATAAATTCAAAGTATTCAAAGCTGAAGTTGAAAATCAACATGATAAAAGGATTAAAATAGTAAGATCCGATCGTGGGGGGGAGTACTACGGTCGGCATACTCCTTATGGACAAGTCCCAGGACCTTTTGCAAAGTTTCTAATGGAAAATGGCATAGTCGCCCAATATTCTACACCGGGCGAGCCTCAACAGAATGGGGTGGCTGAACGGCGTAACCGTACCTTAATGGATATGGTGCGCAGCATGATGAGCTACTCCACCCTACCATTGGGTTTATGGATGGAGGCGTTAAAAACCGCCGTTCATATTCTCAACAGAGTACCTAGCAAATCGGTGCCTAAAACACCGTACGAGCTGTGGACCGGAAGAGTACCCTCGCTAGCTCACCCTCGTGTGGGGGGAGTCTCACGGAGGCTAAAGTATTTAACCCAAACATCGGGAAATTGGATCCCAAAACAGTCGGTTGTCATTTCATTGGCTATCCCTGACGGATCGAAAGGTTATCGTTTCTCTTGTCCGAACAGTTATACAAAGTTTGTGGAAACGAGACATGCTGTCTTCTTGGAAGACGAAATGATAAGGGGGAGCACGGTAGCTCGAGTGATTGATCTTGAGGAGAAGCGGGAATCTATACCACTTCGACGATTCGGGAACCTTTCTTCTCACTACTTGTTGATGTTGCGCCTGCAATGCCTGACGTTGCGGCTCCAACACCTGTTGTTCGCTCTCCCGTGGTGGAAAGAAATAGAAATGAGGAACCTGTCCTTCAGGATCCATCAGAAAACACTACCACACATGAGGAGGAGCAACAACAGCCTCAAATAGAAGATGTGCCAAATCAGGAGACTTCACAAGAGTCTCAAACAGAAAATGTGCCAAATGTCGAGGCCCCTAGAAGGTCTGAAAGAGTAAGAAGAAAAGCTATACCTGGTGATTATCATGTGTATAACACAGAAGAGTCTCACATAGAGGATGATCCCGCCTCATATGAAGAGGCCATGAGAAGCGCCCGCTCATCCAAATGGCTGGAAGCCATGGAAGATGAAATGAAATCCATGAAATTAAATGACGTTTGGGATTTGGAGGAAGTTCCTAAAGGAGCCAAAACAGTAGGCTGTAAATGGGTCTACAAAACAAAATGTGACTCCAAAGGGAATATAGAAAAGTTTAAGGCGCGACTTGTGGCAAAAGGATTCACACAAAGAGAAGGAATTGATTACAATGAGACATTTTTTCCAGTCTCTTGTCAAGATTCTTTCAGAATAATAATGGCACTAGTGGCACATTACGACTTGGAATTACATCAAATGGATGTAAAAACGGTATTTCTAAATGGAGATTTAGAAGAAAGAGTCTATATGGCACAACCAAAAGGTTTTGTCATGAAAGAAAAAGAGAATATGGGATGTCGATTAAAGAGATCCATTTATGGATTAAAGCAAGCTTCGAGACAGTGCTACTTAAAGTTTGATGGAACCATAAAGAAATTTGGTTTCCAAGAAAACGTTGAGGACAACTGCATTTATACAAAGTTCAAGAATGGGAAATTCATATTCTTGATTCTGTATGTGGATGATATTCTACTGGCAAGTAGTGATGTTAGTCTTCTACAGGGAACAAAAGAATTCTTGTCCTCAAACTTTGACATGAAAGATCTTGGTGAAGCATAATATGTTTTGGGCATAGAGATTCACCGAGATAGAAGAAAGTATGCACTGAGATTGTCTCAAAAGGGATATATAGAAAAAGTATTGAAGAAATTCAACATGTCGAAATGCGGTGCTACGCCGCTCCTATAGTGAAGGGCGAAAGATATGGGAATGGCAATGCCCCGAAATAAGTTCGAGCTCGATGAAATGAAGTCAAAGCCATATACTTGGAGTAGGAAGTCTACGTATGCACAAGTGTGCACACGCCCGACCTATCTTTTGTCACCGGTTACTTGGCGATTTCAAAACAATCCGGCCCGATCGGAAATTGGTAAAGAAAGTCTGCGATATGCGCAAGGAACGAAAGGCCTTATGTTGACATACAGAAGATCCGACTCACTCCAAATAGTGGGTTATTTAGACTCTGATTTTGCCACAGATAAAACAAAGTCAACATCCAGGATACGTGTTCACTCTTGCGGGGGAGCTATTTCATGGAAAAGCTCTAAGCAGGACCATCACCGGGGTCTACAATGTATGCCGAATTTATAGCATGTTATGAGGCCACGGGCGGGTGAAGCGGCTAAAGAAGTTCATACCCGGTTTGAGAGTGGTTGACGTATTGAGAAACCACTAAAGTTATCTGCGACAATGAACTGCAAGATCTGTACTCTCACAACAATCGGTCAAGTGGTGCTGCCAAACACATTGACATAAAGTATTATGTTGTGAAGGATAAAGTCCGGGATCAAACAATAAGTCTCGAGCATATAAAGACTGAAAAAATGCTCGCGAATCCGCTAACGAAAGACCTACCACCCAATTTGTTCAAGGAACATGTAGCCGGCATGGGTTTAAGGGAAGCCTTATGATTCGGACTCGGGGCCCAAAAGTTGAAGTATAAAGTATACGTTTACGAACAGAGATGTGTATAGTGGCTATTGAATCTATCGGCGATTTGACCGTGACGATGAGATATGCTCTATGCGTTAATTTGTGATGAAACAGACAAAGGTTAAAAGTAATAGTAAAAAGATCAAGGGGGAAAATGTTAGAATTGATCTCCTCCCGTTGGGCCCAACGGCCCAACGGGGATCCTTGACCGCGCTCGATCGGGCGCCCCTCCCGTGGTGGTGGGCCCCTCGTCGCGCGCCATATAAAGGGGTGAGGGCGGGCGGCACACGACACGAGAATCGCGCGCCGCCAAACCTCACCCACAAACCCTAGCCGATCTAACGGGGCGCAGAGCGACGGAAGCGCCACCACCGCGCCCCACGACATCTACACCAACACACGACGCCGGCGATGACCACCATGGTCGACGGACAGCCCTCGAGTTCTCACTCCACCGGTAACCCTAATTCCCTTTCTCTCTCGAATGCGCTACTATCGATCTACCCGCATAAACCCCATTAGCATCGGCGCCTAGTGATCCTAGAGTATTAACACCTGCTACTGCCTCCCCGCTCGCCTGATGGCTGCTGCCGCCCGCCGGACTACTGCTGCCGATGCACCGACTCGCCCGCCCGCCGCCGCCGCCCGCCCGCCTGCGCCGTCCGCGCGTTGCGCCGCGTCGCCGGTGATTCCTTCCGTGGTTCACGCGCGTGACGGTTCGGCTAACTATTCGGCTTCAATCTTTCTCTTGTTTCAGCCCACAATTGTTGTGAAGTTGCGGCCCATATATGACCTGACCCAGGACTAGGGATGGATGAGCCCGGGCAATAGCTCAGGCTAGCCGGGCCTTGGGTCCGCCACTGGTGTTGGGTCATGCCAACTCATTGACATGTCCCACTCCCAACTCTTGTGCTTACTGTTACAAGTAAACCATCAATTTTATGGATGACTGAACTATCTGATAGGTGGGATGGGTCAGGATCTGCCCAGTTACATCGCACACCCTACTGCAGTGTCAGTGCTTGATGGTGGACACGTGAAAGTTTATCCAATGGGTGTCTGTCTTTTCTTCCTTTTTCACAATCTTGATTTAGGGGTAATACACATTGTCCGAATCTTTCTGATATTGTGTAGTGGCATAATCATGTCTGGTATCCTGTGTTGCTAATTATGCTTTGTGTCTGATTAGCCCACTTGCTTGCTACCAGTTTGCGTGATCTCATCTCCCTGTGTCATACTGCTGTAAGTTTTGGTTATGTCGATGTTGAATGCAACAAAGCCTTCCGTAGTTCATCATGCTCCAATTTCAAAAAAAAAATCTTACTTATTTGGCAACATTTGGAGCAAGACTCATGGAACATTTTGTGGTGTTTCTCAGGACGAACTGGCAGACAGGAGGACAGGGGACCAATATGGATTATTGTCATTAACCATGCCTCCCCTGTTTATTCAAGAGGTACTGCTCATTCTTCTCCTAAGTATCCTATATTAGCTTTTAGAATGTCTGGTGGTACATCAGTACATGACTACATGTGATGGCTATTGTTGTGCGAAACCTTTTTAGCTACTGCCATGATTGATTATTTGCTAGTGCCATTTATTATATTCGCATCCGTCCATAATCGAATTCCATCACGATTTTAGCTAGCTTGACACTTGATTACCAATCGACATATATTGTCTCATATACGACTAGTATTGCAATTACATGTTTGGATGTCGCTATTTATGGCTATTGTAATATAGGAAGATGACAGGATGTTTCTGAGCCAACGACGCGATCTCTGCAGCTGGGACCCTGGGATCCTTGCACTCAGCGGCGGAGATGTTGATTTCAGAACCAGGGTTTTGTTCGCGTTCATTAATTGCGCCCGGTAAGCATGCAGGGCCTTGCGAGATCACATGCGTCTATCAATCTGGCAAATCTCATAGCCTCTCAAGTGTATCCATTCATTTCCATCCATTGGTTATACTACTCAATTATACTCGAACTAGTGGCAAGGGATACTCCAGTTGGATTTGGAAGCAAACGGTGAACTTTGCAGCGCCCGGACCGCGGAAGCCGCGCATCATGAGAACTTCAGCAACCCACGTTGCCGGACACCCATGGGGTTTCAGGCAGGCGTACCGCCTTGCAGCGACTCAGTCAGCCGCTCGCTGCTGCTACAGTGCTACTGCTCGACACAGATCCACGCCTACATGCCCCGCTGGCATTTGCCGCAGCAGAAGAGAAGAAAATGGTCGTAACTGCGTCAGCATCCAAAGGCCCCCCAATCGAGGACATTATTCACGGTAAAGCAAGCCACTGCTCAGGAGAGCGTTCCGTACAGACCCGAGGCCGTTGCCTGTTACTACATGGTTTTACTCATCCGCTCTCCACGGTGCAGGCACCGTGAATGACTGAATGCCGTCAACCACAAAGCGGCAAGCAAACCGACTAGCCGAGGCCCCCAGAAGGCACGTACGATTGTTCGGATTGTTCGTTCGTAGAACCTTTCCAAGACTCACTCGGCCGCGCAGACGTGCGCCGTATCTGGATAACCTTCTTTTTGTCGCTCGGATTCGTTTCAGTAGTGACTCACCTATCATGCGTTTGCATGCTCATCTGGATCGGCAGACACAGGCTACTGGAGTAGCTCTCCCCTTGTGTGTGACCACAGCCAGCGCGTACGCTGGCCCGTTCAGTTGTGTTTCCACGTGCATGGTACACCTGCCGGGATCGCAGAGATATCTCTCTGCGTGACACTAGCTAGCTCGGACTGATCAAGACGTCAAGGGGCATTTTGGCTCAGGTGAAGGAGGTAAGCAGTACTGCTCCCTGACTTGCTTTGTTATGGTGGTAGTATATCACTTACCAATCACGTAGCTAGATATACCTGTCAGATTAGTGAGAATTTTAGAAGAGTTGTGAAATTCAACGTGGTATACATGGAGCAGAGCACAAAAGGGCCTCTGGGTGTTTATACAATCAAAGCTCAAATTGAGAAGGTGCGTTTTACGTCTGCTAGCAATCATGTCAGATCGCTCTATCTTGTTCACATGCCAATGTCAGAAGCTAAACACAACGTGATGGCAAGTTGAAATTTAGGAGATGCATGAGTTGGTTGATGCAGGGAAGAGAGACTCCAGGAGGAGCATCTCTAGCATGCACTGCACCTAAGTTCAGCCTGTGACATAACAAGACAAGCGAGAAAGGAACAAAACCCCTCTCCCTTCTCTCGCATAATATAATCATTGTGTTAAACCCTCCTCCAAGACTGATCACCTCTCCAGCATACATAATTAGCCACTGTCCCTTGCTTACAGTTACATAGAAATAACATTTCACCTGTAGCTGGCACGGCAAGCTTACGCTGCAAAGCACATGACGCTTTGTTTTGCATCACCTGTCCCTTTGTTCTTGGCCATTAACACATCAAGTCCAAAGGCATTTGAAATCTACCAAGACCTTTTGGTTTCTTTTTCGTTGTACAGTCCACGGGGGTCAAGATTCAATGACCGTGCAGCCTTTAACTGTTCCTTTCGTTGCCCGATCTTTCTCCACCTTGGACTTAGCCTTGCACATGTATGAGATTACATGCATATGGTTACTTTTGAGTACATCTGTACATGCCTAACCTTTTGGCGTGTTACGGTGAGAAGTCATTGAGGAAGACGCGTACACTGACGATGCTGTAATTAGGCTGCCTCCTACTGCATTGGGAGGATGAAACATTCCGCTACATCCTAATAATGTGGTTACAAACTTTGTGGTGGAAGGATCACCTAGGTGAGAGCGAAATTAGGCCGTTGGGTTTGTACTGGTTATTAGTTAAACCCGTACTTTGGTTTGAAATCGAAGTGAGGGAGCAGCGACGGTTGAATAATACTGAATATAGCTGGCTAGAAGGCAGAATGTTTGTTTGTGTTTGGTGCCGTCTACTCTGTTGAAACATGCACATTGAGGTCAGAATACGTCTTCTCGGCCTCAGTGGCACATCAATCAGAGAGAATAAGCCGTGAAATGTGTATGCTTATCCTGCACCTTAAGATGCCTTGTCAGTCGTGATACCGAGAAAGTCCGGACATTAGCTACGAAGTAGGGGTATCGTGTATATATTAAACCCGATCAAAGTACCTATGCATTGTAAATTTGTACTGCCTTCGAAATCGTTCTTCATGGCTTGAATTAATACTAGTACATTTTACCCCCGCCATATTTGTTTGTTCTGGAGACCGTTGTAATGTTAGTAACGTCCAAATGTGTATCAACAGTGCACGCTAGAAGTCCAGTTGTTGGCACAAGTGGCGAGTCGTTTATTCAAGTGTATATCAAATGATCAACCGTCATAAGGTTATAGCTTACAAGGTATGTAGCCCCAGGGTTTCCTGTAACCGTTTCAGTTTGGGTTACCGACCTCCATGGTATAGTGGTTACCAGCGTATTAAATTCACGTTCAAAAATTTGAATTCAATTCCTGCCCAAGAATTAAAAAATAGCACATAAAATATCCCCTCACCCTCACCCCCACCCTGCCCACATATATGTCACCCCCACATATATGTCACCCCCACCCAAGGACGACACGGGCGGTGACCGAAGAAACACCACCGCCACTCCTCCTCCTTTCTCCTCTCGCCTTGTCGCCGGCAAAGCTGGTCGCAAGGACGGTGACGGTAGGACTCCCCCCTCCACACACACACAAACAAAGGTGCCATCATTACCAGAATCCTAGTATTTGCTTAGTGTCCAGGACACTAGGCAAAGCCAGTATTATAAAGAGGGTATCGGCAAAAGGCTATTTGCCGAGTGCTAGACTACGGGCACTGTAAAGACTTTGCCTAGTGCATGACACTCGGCATATTATGCAAACCTTACTACTTTGTCGAGTGCCAGGCACTAGGCAAAGCTAATTTTGCTTAGTGTCATGCACTCGGCAAACAAAAAATGTTTGCCTAGTGCCAGACACTAGACAAAATATGACAGCACTTTATCACATCCCACCCTTCCCCGGCTAGGCTCGCTTACATCTATCACGTCTCACCCTTCCTCGGGCTGGGCCCGTGTTCATCTGGAAGCCCTTTGTCGTTACTCATGCGTAACCAGGAAGAACTTTCTGGTCGGTCACACATCCTTAAATTGCCCCAGGCCAAGCACGCTTAACCCAGAGTTCTTTGGAGATGAGCTTCCAGAAATAAAGTTGAAACATGCTGCACTAGGCAAAGTAATTTCCTACTAAATACAAAAAATAATAAAATTTTAAATTGATGCAAAAAATCCCAAAACTTGGCATGATGCCATGTATGCTATATATTACGTCCACAAAAGGTTTTGGAGCGAAATTATAAATTCAACCATCATTGTGGCTCTAAATTTGTGATATCAGTATAAACACTAATTTTCGTATTCAGAGATAGTTCGATTTATTAGCGTCGTACGTGAAAAAATGTTCGAAACCTTTTTAATTTTTTACCACAGCGTCAATGTTCGATTTCATGATACTCTGATAAATCTCGTGATTTTTGGACTTTATTTGTTTTTTAATAATTTAAAAACCGACCGAACTTTATTTGACTCACAGTCTTCCTGAATAAGATCTTTGAAATTACTTTCCATTTTCTAGATATGACCTCAAAATGGACTCAATAACATGAATATCATTTTTAACATATTTTATTCAATTATTCGAATCACTTATAGTTCAAATGTGGCACTAGTAAAGAAATTTCTATAAATACGAAAAATATTTAAATATAGCGAACAATTAAAAAACACACCAAATTTTAACATATAGTAATTCATGTTGTATATGGGAGGAGAAAAAGTTTGGAGGGTGTTATGGAACAAAATCTTAAATTTTTGCCGAGTGTCTCGGTGAAGCACTAGGCAAACTCTAACCTTTACTGAGTGTCTTGGGGAGGCACTCGGCAAACAACGAAGTTTGTCGAGTGCCACCAAGCGGCCCTCGGCAAACTTTAATTTTTGCCGAGTGCCTAAGTTTGCCTAACGCAGCACTAGGCAAAAATGAAAGTTTGCCTAGTGCCCCACTTTTGCCGAGTGTTACACTAGGCAAACAAGAAAGTTTGCCTAGTGCCAAGCTTTGCCAAGTGGCACTCGGCAAACACCTTGTTTGTCTAGTGCTCGAGGCTATGCACTCGACAAACTCCTCGGCACTAGGCAAACAACAAGTTTCTGGTAGTGCATAGAGGCTGGGGAAGCCACAACGCCCCAAGAAGGCGGAGGCGCCGCCGCCCAGATCCATGCCCTTCTTGGCTGGATCCGGTGAGGAGTGGCAACGGGGCCTCTACCAAACGAGTTGGCCTCCAAGCTCGAAGAGGGAGCGGGGTGTCGACGGCCAGCAGATCTAGCGTCATCGCAGCTGGATTCAGCGCCCCTTCTATTAGATTTGCCACCCCCGTGGCATTCCTGCCGATTTGTGCGGGAGAGCGGACAACGACGTGATGACGAGGGCGAGGCGAAGCGAGGAGGCGTTGTAGCTCGGAGGCGGTGTCCTATGGCCATAGCGGCAGGGCGAGGTCGCCATAGAGATGAGGTGTCGTAGGAGACGGCGTTGCGTGTCTGTAGCGCAGGGCAGCGATGGGATGTGGCCGTGGAGGGACAGGCGGTGTCAACTGCGGACGACAGGGCTTCTGTGGCACGGTGGCACATGGAGGATGGCAGTGAGCCATCGAGCGGGCATTGGGCACGAGCCAAGGTTGCTGGGCGGCGGATGGGTGATGGTGCAGTGAGCTTGTGTGCTGGAGGAGGTCGTTGGGTGGTCGGGTGTTGGGATGGCGATGGCTAGATGGGAGTTGGTGATGCAAGTGAAAGCCTAGCTCGATTTTTTCGGGCCGACAGTGATGACACCTCTAGTTGTCGTGCTCTCCCCTTGGAGTGTTGCTGAGCTGCCACCTCTTCCTTCCGTATAGGACTTTCCAGGTGAAAACCTAGTCCATGGTGGACAGGCCACGACGGCGCCTTGTTTCCTCGTCTTTCTTGTCTTCTCCTCAGTTTGGCTTGTGGCTTTCTCTCAGTCTCGTCGTCTAGGTTGGTGTGAGAATGAGTGGATCTTTCTTATCTCTCGCCCTCATGGCCCTCACCCTTAACCTTTCCGTGAGGGCAGTCGGGAGTTTGTAGTTGACCTTTTGTTGGAGTTGGCTTGAGGCAGGGGCGTCTGTGATCCTCATGTAGGCTAGCGGCGATCACGCAGAACGACGGCTATTTCGGTGCTAGTGCTTCTCCACGGTGTGTATTGCATGTGGTGGGGTGGTCTCTTTTTTCTTTTTTTCCTCATTACAGCCTCCTTCGGTTGTAATCTTATAATTTTATTTTGCTATATCAATATGAAACTTTGGTCTTGTGCGATTCATTTAAAAAAATTGAATTCAACTTTTTCGACAGCGATTTCAATATTTTTGGACCGTTAACTCATGGTTTGGGATGGTAACCGCACAGTAATACTGGTTACCGTGAACTGTTTAGAATAAACAAAATGAAAGGAAAAAATGAAAAGAAGTAAAAAAATTAAGGGGAAATTCATGATAACTACAAGAATATGTAGGAGACATTTAGAACATGTACGCAGAACTGCCATATTGATATCATATAGAAAAATTCGGCATGACTTTTGCTATATTTTTTACATTCAAGCAATTAAGAATCTCATTTGTTCTTTCTGTCATTTTGTAATCTATTGTCAATTTGGCTCGAAGATATGATGTTAGCTTTTTTTTTCAGTGTTTTCACAAAATTCCTTCACTAGATAACACTACAATTTAAATACTACTTACGGGAAATTTTCTCAATGTTTTTCTTTTTTATGGAAGTTTTTTGAATTCAGATAAAAATCAACAAACCCTACCACCGTTAACACGACTGCAGGAAAAAACCCATCGTAGCTTCAGTAGCAGCAGCAAGATTTTAGGAGATGAGCGAAATTCAATCGGCACAATAATCACCCATCCATTTTGAAAATTTTGTTTTCTGGATTAAAGAAGACAAAGACTACATAAAACTTATAAACCACTGAAATATAACGATTACGTAGTTCCTCGCTAACGTAGATAGAAGTTCGTTATCTGTGTCTTGGACTGGTCTAAGTATTTTTCTTTGTTTTAATTAAATTGTGATTTTGTTTTTTATTTGAACCTATAACTTTTAATCTTGTGTAGTACTCCTATAGTTTCTATAAAAAAAGGCATAATGAATTATATTATCTTAAGAGAGAGATGAGCAAAATGGCATATATATGATCCCTCGCTGTACCAGCGCGGAATAAACTGCAAGTGGCCGTGGCGCGGCGCGCGGCGGGCCTGCTCACGCTCTGCTTGCGCGCGCGTGGTGGTGTACCGGTACGTCAGTACGTACGACCACCACACGCCGGATCACGGGGACGATCGCGACAGCCACCGACCGAACCACCGAACCCCGCGTGCCCGCGGCGGCCGCGCATGAGGACATCTATTCGCTTCCCTCCTCTTCCGCTCTCTCCATCCGCGACCCGCTGCTCAGACCGCTGGTCCGTTCGGCGCGCGCAGAGAGGTCAACGGGAGCGAGCCACGCACAGCCACCCGACACCGACACGGGCGCGCGCGGCCGCGCTCGCTACCACCACCAGCGCGGCAGCCAGCATGTTCGACTGCCTCGACCAGCCGCCTGGCACGTACGGCGGCGTCGGGCCCGCCACATTCTTGCTGGTTTTTGTGATTGTTCTCTGCACCGACGTGCGCGGCAGCGCAGTGCTGCCTGTGACTGTGAGTGCATCCGTCATCCATCCGCATCCCATGATCCCATCCGGACACCAGTGGCCAAGGCCAACGCGGCAGTCCGGCAGATACCAATGGACAATAGAGAGGGCATATATATGATACTCCATGAAGGATTGGGAAAAATTTTAAAAAAAAATCAGTACTTCACAGTTTGTTTAGGTAGTTTCTTTTGGAAAATTTTCATTTTTACCACACCGAAGTGCTTAATGAGAGATATGACATTAAAAAGAATGATTGGTGGTATTAGGCTGAGTTTGAATCACTGTAACGATTGACGATCCGAAGAAACAGATCATTAACGTATAATTAATTAAGTGTTAATTACTATAAATTTTAAAATAAATTATTATTTTTAAAACTACTATATAAAAACCTTTTACGTAAAAATACATAGTTCATCTATTTAAAAATGTGTTAACAAATAATGAGAGAGATAACGAGGGAGTTGTGGAATTAAACAACCCAAACAAACGACCCTTAGTCATTTGTCACTACTTATAATAATTATAAATGGACCATCTCTCCCTGATACGTAGTTTTACAAAGCTAGTGTGGGAAAGAATTGGCCCGAGGCTACACTTTGCCCAGGCTCTTGATGCGTCAATGGACTTTGAATCATGGTGGCAGTCTGCTCGCAAAAGCGTGATCAATACTAAGCGAAAAGTGTTCAATGCTACAGTAATTTTGATGTCTTGATGATTTGGAAAGAGCAAAATACTCGAGTTTTCGAGAGGATCAGCAAGTCTACCATCGGGCGGCCTGGACAATCACTGAGGAATGGTGGACTTGGCATGCAACATGTCTGGGCGGTATGGTAATAGAAGAGATACCGGCAGGTTCCTAGTTAGTTTCTTTAGCTGAAGGGGCAAAGTAGCGCTGCCCATTGTGTCCAGGACAATGTTAAGTCCTTGGAGTTCCCAAAATATATGCACGCGGAGTAGGATATGTAATAATTGAGCTACCTATTGACTATTAGCCCATATTGTTATTACGTACAATTGATTAACTATAAGCTTGGCTTTATTTTTCTCACACTATAATTTAATATAAATATTTCGAAACATGTTTATAGCTAGCACTTAAATAAAAGCCAATATTTCTTATATTTTTCTTTGTCTCTCTCTTTCATTATTCAAGTTTATAGTTGGTTTATAGCCCACTACTATTCTTTTCTAACGACTATTTTTTTAATCCGTTTTAACTTCTCTAATCTTATTAAAAATCGGCCATAACTCTTCTTCATCACCGGTCGGCCAAAAAATTACAAATAGAGTATGCTTTTTCATGCGAGAGACTGGAATGGAGGTTTTAGGATCGAAGGATCGAGGATAACAACAGGTCCAAGAAACAAAAGGATATTGTGGATATGGATTTGGGATGTCCTTTCGTTATTTATATATCATTTAAATAGTTATTAAAAATTTTAAAAAATTAACAGCATAGATTAATATATGAAATATATAACTTCACATATTACAAATATGTAAGAACAAATTCGACTTTTGCAAGTTAAAAAAGAACAAATTTAACTGAAAATAGTTATTGTATTATATTTATTATTTTTGTTATAATTTATAAAAGTTAAATTTTAACTTGAATGTTTGAGAGTGATATATTTCATATTAATTTATCTTGTAATTTTTATTTTTTAATTAACTATTTAGGTGGCATGCACGAAGCGAGAGAATATTCTCTCATGAGATAAAAACACTTTTCCGGACATTGTTGCCTTTCCTCGCATAAATTGTTTTGACTAGCTAACATTGTCCGTGCATGCAAAATGGTGGAGCAGCAAATATGTATATCTACTTGTATAAAAGATATAAAAACACAGTCATTCTTCAACACACCCCTCACAAACGTGCTCAGCGTATGCTAAGGAAAAAAACGGTTGGTGCGCTCCGGGAAAAAACATGAAAGAAAAATAGAAAAAGAAATGGTTCAATAAAAAAATATCTTTTTATGCTAAATCCACATCTGACTTTTTAGCCCATTTTTAATAGTATTAGTGCTGACCCGTTGTAATACGTAAGCATAAATATATGATATCTATTTGTATAAAAGATATAAAATCATAGTCATTTTTCTTCATACCCCTTTCTCTCGTGCTCAGCGTATGCTAAGAAAAAAAGGGTTGGTGTGCTCCGGAAAAAAATCATGAAAAAATAATAGAAAAAGAAGTGGTTCAATAAAAAATATCTTTTATGCTAAATTTATGTCTGATTTCTTAACCTATTTTTAATGGTATTAGTATTGATCCGTTGTAATGCGTGAGTATAAATATATAAATATATGAGGGAACACAATTTTTCTTTTGAGGGAACGCAAATGTGCAAATCAACGCTCTCTTCTCAGTTATCACATCTCTCGCCCAACCCCACCACTCTAGAGTTGAAAACGGACGGAATTTTTCCCGTTTCGAATCGTTCGTTTTTCTACATTTGAACCGATCGTTTCGGATTTTTGAAAAAATGTGGAAACAGGTCGGAATTCGGGTTGGAGCTTGGCGGAATGCGGACGGAAGTAGAAACGGCATTTTTCGTTCGTATTTTCGAATTCCGTATTTTGTCGGAATATTTCTGTATTTGTACCGTTTTTTACGGATTCCTTCCAGGCCGGCCCAATCACAAAGCCAACACTAGGTCATCACCGGCCCATGCCCATCTAAAAAAACCCTAGGTCTTCTCTCTCATTCTCAGGCTAGCTCCTTCCCGAATCCCGACCGAGTCCGGCGTCGTGAGATTGAGGCGCCGCCGTGCGCCGCGCAGCCCCCGCCCGCGCCCGCTCTATCGGCGGCGGCTACCGACTCCGCCCGCCCACCGGCCCGCCAGCCGCCGCCACCCGCCTGTGCCGCCCGCCGCCCGACACCCAAGAACGCCGACGCCGACGTCGGTCCCGCCCGCCCCGCCCTCCGCCCGCTGCCGACCGCCGCCTGGCCACGGCTAGATCCCGCCCGACGCCTCTAGCCCCAGATCCCCCCGACGCCGACCGCCGCCCGGCCATGGTGATCCCGCCCGACGCGGCGACGCCTCCAGCCCCGTCCGGCCCGCCCAGCCTCCGACGCCGACCGCCGCCCACCGCCCGGTCACGCCACCTCTCACCCGATGCCCTCCAGCCCCGACGCCGCCGCCCGCCCGGCCACTGGCCAACTAGTAAGCAACCTTTTTCCACCGAATTATACTAATTTTGTTTGTTGTTGGACTGTATTTTTCCTTCTATACTGTCAAGTGATAGAGACTAATGATATAGTCACAGACTCACAATATGTGATTTTGTTGTTGGACTGCATTCGCTAATGGTATTTTCACTTAATTAAATAAGGTCGTGAATATGGGTATTTCGCTCGTTTTAGGATGCATTTGGTTACAGAAAAATGAGATCGAATAAAAACTCCCTTTGTCACTCATTGCCCTGCAACAGGTGAAGGCTCCACCAGCCACTATGTCAAATCGTGGTTGTTGCAACTCAATGCCACCAGCTCGTGGAAGAGGAAGTTATGCCAGCTCGATGCCGCCAGGGCAGCATCTTGCGCTACCGGCACCGGAATCACCATCTTCAATTAAGGACAGCAGCAGTGGATCCATTACAGGTAATGATGTAAGCAATAAGTAGTAGTAGCAGACTAGCAGTAACACTTTATGTGTCTACAAATTAATAAGAATTTTATTGTTCTTATAGGAAAGATAAAAGTCAATGAAGTCGTGTCAATGTCATCATGTTCAACGACGAGAACAAAGAGGAAGACACTCGTAACCAAGAGGAAGGACGACATCATTTAAGCAATGAAGAAATAGTTGCCCTTGATGATGATGATGTTGAGGAAGAGGAGGTTGCTGGGTTAACAGGAAAGAGGAGGAAAAGGTGCACATCTGCTGTGTGGAAATATTTTACCAAGAAGATAGAAGTAGTAGAGGTTAACGGCAAGAAGTATGAGCAGTTGTGGGGTTATTGCAAGTTCCCAAAGTGCAAGCAAAGGTACAGAGCCGAGTCTACCAATGGAACAAATGCATTTCGGAGCCATTTGAGATCATCCCACAGTGTGGTAAAAGGTCGATTTGTGAAGGCTAAAAGGACCATGGAAAAGATATTACCAATGTTCACCTTTCGGGTATGACCTTGATACTAGTGTCAAGAAATTCTATTTGGCAATAATCATGCATGAATACCCATTCAATATTGTTGAGCATGAGTACTTTGTGGATTTCCTTCGGTCTTTACGTCCAAGATTTGCATTCAAGTCGAGGGTCACTGTTAGAAATGATATAATGGACTTATATATACAAGAAAAAGATAAGTTGTATGCACTTTGAAGAAAGTTCCCTGTCGTTTTAGTGCAACCATGGATGTATGGACATCATGTCGAACAAAAGTTATATGTGTGTGACCTTACATTGGATAGATGATGCATGGCATATTCAGAAAAGGATTGTTGGTTTGTTTCATCTAGAAGGCCGACATAATGGCCACAGGTTGGCAGAGGCCTTTACTGAAGTAATGGTTAAATGGTTTGTTGAGAAGAAATTGTTTGCCTTGACTTTGGACAATGCATCAAATAATTTAGTAGCGGTCACTGATATTATTGAAGATCTTAAATTGAATGGAAATGGTTCTTTGGTTTGTGATGGCATATTTTTCACATTAGATGTGCATGCCACATACTTAACTTGGTTGCAAGAGATGGGATGGCTGTTATTTCAAAGACACTAGACAAGATTAAATCATTGTGTCTTACTGTGAAGGGCTCTCCCTTGCAATGGGAGGAGCTTATGAAATATGTTACTGAGTATGGATTGGATAAATCAAAGGGCATCCAACTTGATGGCTCAACTATGTGGAACTCAACTTATTTGATGGTTAGGGATGCACTGTACTACAAGTCTGCTTTCATTAGGCTCAAGATTGCAAATCGCCGTAAGTATGAGAAAATTTCTCCCTCTGATACTGAATGGGGCATGGTTGTTATAATTTTTCAGTGCTTGGAAAAATTTTATGATCTTACTGAACTGCTTTCTGGTACCTCATATCCCACTGCAAATCTATTCTATAGAGGTTTTTGTGAGATAAGAGAGTTGATTAGTAAATGGAAGAATCACAACAACTTAACTATTAGGCAAATGGCAACTGCAATGAGTGAAAAGTTTGAAAAATATTGGGAATGTTCTAGTACAAGTCTTGATGTTGCATGTTTTTTTATCCTAGGTACAAAAGGAAGATTATAGAATTCTTCATGAGAAAGTTTGATGGTGACTACTATCAAGTTCATCTTGAAGAGTTTATGGCTATTGTAAAGAAGTTGTACCAATTTTACAGTGCTTCTAAACCTACTTCAAGTAGTAGTGTAGTCGTAGATGCTAGCCCAGCAGAAACACTGGGTGCCAAAGGTAATTCTGAACTTGAGAGGTTCTTATGATGATTCTAGACCTGATGGAAATGATAATGAATTGGACATATACTTAGCACAACCATTATTGAAGCAAGATTCATTTGATATTTTGGCTTACTGGAAGAACAACACAGATAAGTATCCTATCCTTTCACAAATTGCTCGTGATTTGATGGTAATACAAGTGTCCACAGTTGCTTCTGAGTCTGCATTTAGTGGTGCTGGCCGAGTACTTGATCTTTATCGCAATCGTCTTGATCCTGAAATGGTACAAGCACTTGTTTGCAGCAAGGATTGGATACATGCAACAAGAAAAGATACTACTTTTCTAAATTTTTCAAATTATCCAAATATAGTTCGTGTACATCACATGTCTTGATAATCTATTAATTTGTCTTTTGTCTTTTTAGATCATAAATACATTCCATTCATAATGGCTGATCTGAGACCGGAAGACCCCATGGCTGCAGCCCCAAGTACCCCTCTAAATGATGAGGTATGAGTTGAATATTTGTAGTGTAGATAGTGTGATAGTCTGCAGCCCAACCATATATATGCACTAATCATTAATCAACTTGTGTGAACTATATGTAGGAATATGACAATGCAAGTGATCCTGATGAGATGGATGATGCTGCAGAGTTATGATGTACTATGATGTGTTCATGCCAACTCATTTTATTTTGTTAAAGCGTGTTATGTATGTGACATTAGTAGTATGTGCTTCGTTCTGTGTGTGCTGCCTTTGAAGTTTGGACTGCTTTTGTTCTGTGTGGACTGCCTTGGACTACTGTTCTTTTTTACCAGTCATCTTGTGTCATGAAAGAACTAAGATATATGTACTACATGCATGGACCAGTGTATCATTCCTGCATTTTCCTAATATTTAATTTCAGTGAACTTCTAGTGAAACTGAGATATATTTGTTCACTGAACTGCTTTGACTGAGATATATTTGTTCACTGAATAGTGAGCTTGGACTGCTTTGTTCACTGTAAGAGATGCATGGCTTGGTTTGTGTTTTATTAAAGATGTGTGTGATTGTGATTGAGTATAAAGATGTGCGGTATTCCGGCTTAAGTTCCCGACTTCCGACCGTTTCCGTTGATTTTTTGATCCTATTTGTCCGTTTCCATGTACCCGCATATCCCGATTTCGTTTTTGAACCCGTATTTTTCGAACCGGATTTCGTTTTCACTAAAAAAATATAGAAACGAAAGTAGAAATAGGTTTTTTCCGTTCGTTTTGGTCCATTTTCAACCGTACACCACTCCACCGCACCCCTACACGTGCGTACAAAGCCGGGTTATTTCGGTGTACACTTGTTCCCTTCTACCGGCTTCCTAGCCTTCTCCGTCTCTTGCAGTCTCACTTAGACATTTCCACGATGCAAACCACACTCCCGAGAAGCTTATAAGGAGGCGCAGCCAAGCCGCGACGTGAGATAAACCAAAAAACCTCCACACAACACTCCTCGACCCATTTCCAAACCCCTCAAAGAATACCGCGATGCACACGCCTTTCGTGGACAAGAGCCCCCACCGCCGCCGCGACGGCTTGGGCGCCGGAGGTTGGCTGAAGCAGAGGCTGGCTCAGATCCTAGTGCGCTCTACTTGCACCACCAACACCACCACAACCACGACCACCTCGTCCACGGCCTTCGTCAGCCTCGACAAGACCAATGCCGACACGCACCAAGAACCGCCGCGGCCGCCCTCGCCGTACTTCTGCACCCCCTGCACCTACCAGAGGCCCAAGCTTGACGGCGCCGGCCGTCCCCGCCGTCATCGCCGCAGCGCGACGCTGGTCCACATCTCCATCGACTGTACCGGCGGGGTCGGGGCCACCTCCAGCCGCCGCTCCGTCCACTCCGACGCGCCCCTCCTGCCGTCGTCCTCGTTGCCGAGGAAGGATGGCAGGAAACAGAGCAGGGCGAGGAGAAAGTCGCGCTCGCCTTCGACATCTAGGCGGCATTGCCCGTCGTCCTCCTGGGGCCGCGCGAGGCTCCCGAGGGGGACACCGGGGCAGTACAGCTGCTCGTCGTCCACCGTGACCGACGACGAGCTCGCGCCGTTCAGCACCGACGAGGAGGGCGGCGAGGAGGCCGAGACGAGGACCCTCTTCTCGTCCCTCAGCTTCTCCTCCGACTCCACCTCGGAGTTCTACCACACCAACAGCAGCAGCAGCCTCGCCAGGAAGAGCCACAAGAACGCGCCCCGCCGCCCGCCTCCGCGGCGAGCATCGGCGAGGATCACGAGCGACCCGGCCGTCGACGCCTTCCGGCCGGTGGTATCCGTGGCGGCGACGAAGCAGCACAACGAGCACCGCAACGACATGAGGAAGAAGGAGGAGAAGGCGATCAAGAATCAGCTGGGCGCGGACGACACCGGCGGCCCCGATGTCGGCGCGGGCATGGCGGTGGTGAAGCGGTCGAGCAACCCGTATGCCGACTTCCGGAGCTCGATGGTGGAGATGGTCGTGGAGCGGCGCATCTGCAGCGTGTCGGAGATGGAGGAGCTCCTGGGGTCGTACCTCTCGCTCAACTCGCCGCAGCACCACCCGGCCATCCTCGCCGCCTTCGAGGACGTGTGGGAGGCCGTCTTCGGCGAGGAGTGAGTTAGTGATCAGTGACGGCCAACCAACCGATCGACCAAAGCCCTATTTGATTAGCCAACCAAGCCATTACTCGTTCGTTGTTAGGCCAGTAGAGCAGAGGTGTACGTAGTTACTTAGGAAATGCAGCGAGCGATCGCGTGCGCACGCACGGCAATGTGTGTTATCCTGGTTTGCAGTTAAGTCTACTTTGTATTTACATGAAGAATTGGCATATCGATCGTGCCATGAAATGCATATGTGCTCGTGTTATGAATCCACCGTATCTACAAGAGCACTTCGTGTTATGAAGGTTTTGAGTTAATTAGCTATGTGGATGATGCAAGATCCACGCATGCTCTCGCTATAACTTCAGTGTCAGGAAGTGTTCATTGAACGATCGATCAATACTAGGTTCTAAAAATTGTTCTCCCATTTCAATGCTAATGATCACAAAAGGCCTGCACCAAATTCCCGAAATCCATTTCGGGAGCAAGGGACTGGCCTCCATCTTCAAATTGGGAGTTCAAATGTGTCTGGAATATTTGATTCCAAGGGTGAATGCGGTTGCTACAGTTATATACACCATACAACCTTTGCAGGGGAACCCGTGGTTTGGATCCATAGTGCCAAAGGACACCTTCAGGTCTGCATACGCGAGACTATAGTAACATCACATCAATGTTTTAGGTTTAACCATAGCTTTCAGAGAAAAGGAAAGTTTGACTCGAACAATATCAAGGTCAAATTTGGATGCGCTAGATGCTGTTATTTCTATGAGAGAGACTATATGACAGGATCCCGTTAGGACCGGGTACTTAAGTGTCTCATCCCCCTTCCTTTTCTCTGTCTAATTGAGCTTTCACGTGCAAGCGAAATAGTAGCTGTATTTATTTTCTTCATGTCTCGTCAGCCACATCAACAGAAAGAAGGGGAGAGAGCACGTTGAGAAGAGAAAGGGAGAAGAGGATAGGAGATAGGCTCATTGGTTGGCCTGGTGACAACGGCGTGCGTTCCCTCCTCACACCTAGTGGCTGGTACCTGATGCCTATGAGTACGGGCTGGTATCGATCTTGGTATATAGACATCAACCTAATACTTGTAAGTATCAGCCATGATTTTTTTAAGGTACTATACTTAGTATTAGCCGTGATACCCCAAGATACCATGCCTGATACCTGATACCTGGTACCAACCAAGGATGACTTATCTATCCACAAGGAAGAGAAGCAGCATGATGAGCTAGCGAGTACGATGCAACAACCTCGAGACCTGCATGAATTTTGAGATTGCCCTCACGCCGATAACGACTGATTCTGATTTATCACTAGTGCCCTTGACACATCCTCCTCGGCCTCGCTCTTCCCTCTTCTCCCTTCCCACCAACGGCAAATGGCGACCTTCCCGTTACGGTTACCTTCCTCCTTGCCGACTTCACCAATTCCAACAACCACATAACCTCGTTGGACTCCACATGCCCACTGATGTGGTGTAGGGAAGGGAGAAGAGGATGAGGGGTGCCATCGGTGTTGAGGATGATGGTGGTTGGTCCTCCAATGAAGGGAGGCGGGATTGATTGGAGTGGAGGAGTTAGGGGAGGGAGCGAGGTGGACGACGAAGAGAATGAGTCGGAGAGAAAGGAGGAGAAACATATATGGGAAAAAAAAACGAATCTGAGATGTTCGTTATTAAGGATGTATCATGTTTCACTGGATTCGTCTACTAGTTTTTTTTATTTTTATGGCCAACCACACTACAGCTTTATGCTAATTGATCGCTTAGGCATCTTGATGAATTTGAACTCTGATGAATTGGCTTAGTTGCTCACATCACATCTTAGTCTACACATATCAGAAGCATTGTAGTACCAAGTAGCAACAGGAGCGCCAACTTTTAGGATTACAGACTAGCTAGACAGTGATACCAGAGAGAATATATGCTCTCCATCTTGACAACAAACAAACAAGCCAAGATGGTTTAACTACCAAGTGCGTCATCCCTAATCCCCACGAAAAAAATTGAAGACGCAGCCACTGACACGTAGGGCCCATCATAGGACCGACTGGGAGTGGGCCCACGTGTCAGCCCGACAGTAGAACTTTCTTAACCGTGGTCGGTAATTCGGTAATCGGTGTCGTCGCTCGCCGCGCGTGCAGGAACAAGCATAAGCCGCCGCCGCGCTTGTCCGCACGCGGCGAGCTGGGCTTCAGATTCGCGCCCCCGTGCGAACGCCGGGAGCAACGGTGGGTGGTGCCAACTCCGAGTGCGAGCCGCGCTAGCTCTGTCTAGTGGTTTGTTTGGGTGGGAATTTCCTATACGGCCTCGAGTTCGGTTGCCTGTGTGCGTGCCTGCCTCTGTTCCCGATGGCGTCGCGCGCGGCCCATTGCTGCTCGCTGACGTCGACGCGCGCGTTCTTCACCGAATAGTATTTTTTTTTTCGTCGCTGGCGTGGAGTTCGGCGATTCCACCGGTGGTCTGGTGGTTCTCGGTTTGGTGGTTTCGGAGAACCTCCTTGTCATCTCGTACTTGGGCCGCGTGAGTCATGCGTGGGCATGTCCGGGCGCCCAAGAATGCCGACGAGTAGGTTGGAAGGGAGAATCACAGGGGCTTTTGCGGGCCAAAATTTAGCCGAGCGTCACTTTGTCAGGCGCTCGCCCAAGTGAGGCCCAAGGTGAAGGGCCCAACGGTCGAGTTGAACATGATCTGCATTGGGCCTTCGATTCCATATAACTCGATTGGGCCAAACAGAGAGAGGCTTTCGACGGAGGGTCATTAATTACTTCTCCTGCCGTGCTTGCATCGACATACTCCCCATCTACTTGTCCTCTTTTTTTTTAAAAAAAAAGGACTCAAAAGATCTATTATAGATTAAGAGCAGAGGACATGAGCTCGGAAACGTAATTCCCTCATACATCGCCTTTGTAGAATGGAACATTCTGAACATACTGAAGACCGTCCTTTAAAAGATGTAAAACCACGCAGTGAAAGAGGGTGAAATTAACAGGGTGAAATTAACATATCTTCGTCATATCTTCACCATGTCACCCATGCTGCCCGTAGGACTGGGTGTTCGGGTTTACCGAAATTTCGGGTTGGGTAGTTCGGGTTTTTAAATTTTGGGTTTTCAAAATCGATACCCGAAATATTGCCCGATCACCTATTTACCCGAAATTTCGGGTATCCATTATTTCGGGTTTCAATTTTGGGTTATCCGAGCTGCGACGCGAGGGAAAGCGAGCAACGCCGGCGCAGAGGCAAGCGGCGCGCGGGCGAGCTGCGCCGCATGCGGGCGAGCGCAGCGTGCGGGTGAGCTGCGTCGGCGCGAGGGCAAGCGACGCGGCTCGGCGCGAGGGCGAGCGCGCGGCTCCGGCGCGAGGGCGAAGGGCTAGCGGCGACGGCGGGCACGAGCGGCGAGGCGACGGCGGCGCGGGAGGTTAGGGTTAGGGTTACGGGCGGGCGGGCGGGCACACGGGGTAACGGGTTACGGTTGCACGGGTTGTTCGGGTTATAGGGTGCCGCAAGTTACAACGCGATTAACCCGAAATAATATCGGGTTTTCAAGTTATCTACCCGATATCAGTGTTCGGGTTTCGGGTTTTGGGTAGTTTGGATTTGGGTTCGGGTTTTCTTGGGTTTGAGCTTTGGGTTCGGATTTTATGCCCACTCCTAGCTGCCCGTGATCTCTAGGCAGGATCCACATCACACTGCCATTAATACGGAATGACGGTAAAAGATGCCTGTGTTCTCTAGGCAGGATCCATGTCACACTGTCATTAATACGGAATGACGGGAAAAAAAGCTGCAAATTGGACTAGGTCAAATCTTCATAATGGCGCTGATACTACTAAAGAAAGGGTTTTTCCAAACGACCGAAAAGGGTTTTCGCGTGCGGTTGGCCAACCCATCTGGCCCCAGGTGTCTGTGAAGATCACCATCTTCGCGTGTGGGTGGTCCAACAACATGCGAAGATATACCTTCACGGGCGGTCTGCTTAACGTGATTGCACGCGAAAATTGATCTTCCCGTGCGATCGCATTAAGCAGACCGCCTGCGAAGACCTATTATTGCATGCGGTCATACAGTAACTAGCCGTTGCGAAGTTCTTATACACTATATAACCCAATATTTCCCGCTATAATAATCGAATTTCCGAATAGTACACGTACAAGCTAACCAAGTTGTCGTTATTCACACATATACAAACTTGCTTCGTGAAATAGAAAAGATATTACAAGTGAACACAAATATTGTCATAAAAGATAAAATATACATATGTACATAGACATATCAACATGTTTTTTTGTGCCACTTTAGTGAGTCGGTCGATAATAACCCAGATAGAATCATGCCCTGATGATGTCTGAGGTAATCCGGTGATGAAGTCCATTCCGATTTCTTCTCATTTCCACTCCAGGATCTGGAGTGGTTGTAGTAACCCTGCAGGTCTTTTGTGTTCTACCTTCACTCGTTGGCATATGTCGCACAGTGCCACGAACTCCGCTTTTTCTCTCTTCATACTGACCCACAAAAACTTTTCCTTTAGATCCTGGTACATTTTGGTACTTCCCGAATGGATAGAGTACTGACTCTGATGGGCTTTGATAAGGATCAACTTTTTAATTCATGGTTCTCTGGTACGCACAACCTTGTGCCCATCCAGATTGTTCCATGCTCGTCCTCCGTAAAGTCGTGAGCTTTCCCAACTCTCATGTTCTTCTTAAGCTCGACTATGTTAGGATCCAAGGCTTGAGCTATTCGGATTTGGTCTATGAGGGTGGGTTGGGCTTCAAGAGTAGCCATAAATCCGGGTTCAACAATTTCTAGATTTAGGCGCTCTAGTTCCCGTTGTAACTGTTCACATCTCCCTTTTGTGTGGATAGAGTTACAGTAACTCTTTCGGCTCAAAGCATCAGCTACCACGTTAGCTTTGCCAGGATGATAGTGTATGCTTAGGTCATAATCCTTGATCAACTCTAACCACCTTCGCTGACGGAGGTTCAAGTCCGGTTGGGTGAAGATGTATTTCAGGCTCTTACGATCCGTATACACTTCACATCAATTACTGACCAGGTAATGTCGCCATATTTTCAAAGCATGGACGACTGCTGCTAGTTCCAAGTCATGGGTTGCATAGTTAGACTCATGTGGTCGCAACTGGCCGGAAGCATAAGTGACCACTTTTTCTTCTTGCATCAACACACAACCTAACCCTTGGCGAGATGCGTCACAATAGACTTGAAAATCCTTGGTTTGATCTGGCAAGATTAATACTGGTGTGGACACTAGCATCCTCTTAAGTTCTTCAAAACTATTGTCGCACTCAGCGGTCCACTTAAACTTTTCATCCTTTTTCAACAATTGGGTCATTGGCTTCGCAATTTTAGAGAAATTCTCAATGAACCGATGGTAATATTCCGCAAGTCCAAGAAAACTCCTGATTTGGGTGACGGTTTTGGGTGGAGTCCACTTGGTTACTGATTCCACATTGGAAGGATCCACCGCGACTCCTTGGGCATTCGCGATATGGCCAAGGAATTGCACTTCCTTTAACCAAAAAGCACACTTGCTAAACTTAGCATAAAGCTGATGATCTCTTAACTTCTCGAGTGCCAAATGGAGATGGTGCTTGTGCTCTTCTTTCGATTTGGAGTAGATCAGAATGTTATCGATGAACACTATGATGAACTTCTCCAAGAATTCCATGAACACCTTATTCATCAAGTTCATGAAGAACGCAGGTGCATTGGTAAGTCAGAAAGACATAACCATGCATTCATACAAACCATACCGAGTGATAAAAGCTGTCTTAGGGATGTCTTATTCTCGAATCCTTAGCTGATGATAGCCTGATCGTATGTCTATCTTAGAGAACACCTTTGCTCCCTTTAGTTGATCAAACAGATCATCGATCTGAGGTAGTGGGTACTTGTTCTTAATGGTGACCTCATTGAGTGCGCGATAGTCGACACACATCCTCTTAGTCTTATCCTTTTTCTCCACAAATATTACTGGAGCACCCCAAGGTGACGTGATCGGGTGAATGTAACCTTTCTGCAGTTGTTTGTCAACTTGCTTCTTTACCTCCGCTAACTCATTGGCTCCCATCCGATGAGGTCTCTTGTGGATCGGAGCAGTTCCAGGGATCAGGTCAATCCAGAACTTTATCTCTTTCGGGTGGCATTTTGGTAAGGTCCTCTGGGAAGACATCAGGATATTCGTAAACCACGGGGATATCCTCTAACTTCTTTAGGTCTTTTCCTTCCCCTTCAAGTTTCTCCTTGACCGAGATCCGATTCAAGCTGGCTACTAACTCTGTTGATTTAGGGGAGTGGAAGATCACTTTCTTTCCTTCACCATTGGTTAAGGTGATCATGCGACTCGCATAGTTGATAAGGCCCTTATAACGGGTTAACCAGTCCATCCCAAGAATGACATCTAGGCCTTTTGATTTCAGAAGGATAAGATTGGCTAGAAATAGGAACCCTTGGGTTTCTATTGCCACTGAAGGGCAGAATGGGCGGTGTTCAAATGCTTTTCGGGGGTTTGAACCCGCATGGGTATCTTAAGTTTCATTACAGACATCTCATGTGTCCCAACGAATGCTTTTGATATGAACGAATGGGTTGCACCTAAATCAAACAAGACTGACGCGGTAAAAGAGTTCACAGGGAACATACCCAGTATTACTTCCGGTGCGTCCTGGGCTTCCTCTACCGAATCGTGATTCACCCTTACTTGGACGAATCGAGGTGCACGCTTGGGCTTTGGACACTTGTCCGTGAAATGTCCAGGCTCTTCACAGTTGAAGCAATTGCCTGGTTTGGTCCCGAGGTCCTTCGGCGGTGCTGGCTTAGGCTGTTGTTGCGGTTGCGCCATTGGAGGACGCGGGGCAGGGTTCCGTTGCTGCTGCCCATTGCGACTACCACTGGCTTGGAAATTTCCTGGGTGGTAGGGTCGATGCTGTCGGACGATCATGGTGGTGGGTTCACCCTGACCTCCGGGAGTGAGATGTGGCCGTTGGGGATTCCCCGCCGAGGCCGAGGCCCGATCCGAACAACCTTTCTCTTCTTCACATTTTGTTCCGTTGGTCTTCTTGGCGCATAGCTTTGTCGACCAAATTTTCGAAATCCACGTATTCTCCTAAGATAAGTTTGTCCGTTAGCTCATCGTCCAGTCCGGCCAAAAACTTTTCTTGACGCTCGACGTCGGTGCGCACGTCTTTCGGAGCATAATGTTCTAGACGATTAAACTCATGAAGGTACTCTGTGACCGTCCGGTTGCCTTGCTCGAGAGACCTGAACTCCCTCTTCTTCTGTGCCACAATCCCTCCGGGAATGTGCGCCTTCCAGAATTGGTGGCAGAATTCTGCCCAAGTGACGGCGGGTGCATCTGCCCGGCGAGTGACCAGGAGGTTATCCCACCATGCCGAGGCGGGGCCTTGAAGTTGGTGGGTGGCAAAGGACACTTTTTCTTGGTCTGTGCACTGTAGTAAGTCCATCTTCTTCTTCTCTATGGCATTGAGCCAATCGTTGGCTTCCATAGGATTGGTGGTGCTAGAGAAGGTTGGGGGTCGGAATGGGAGAAATTCTGACAACTTGTTTTGAGGGGGAGGTGGCGATGCAAACTGGTTGTTATTGTTTTGGTTCTGTTGCTGAAACTGCTGTATCATCTGCAACTGCATCTGTTGATGTTGCTGCTGCATTTGCTGCATCATTGCAGCCATCATTTGGGTTTGGTTGGCTAAGACTTGAGCCAAAGTGATGTTCTCAGGTGGCGGAGGTGGGTTGTTGCCATTAGCCCTGGTGTTGTTCTTTGCTGACTCAGCGTTGGTGTTCGTGCTGTCGTTCCTGGTGTTCACCATCTAAAGGAGCGGGTCGAACAAAGAGGGGAAAGGAGTAAAACAGATTGGACTGAGAAACTGAACTTTATTAATTTATAATTGATTTGATCTGTGTTTTATTAAAACACTTAAAACACACTCAACATCCTTAACTGGACAACCCATACCCACACTTGATATAGGTTGACCGCTATCCCACACACAACACTCCTAGCACACAACAACTAACAAGCAGGAAAACTAGGAAAATGGTAAACTAAGGGTGGCGACACTCTAGCGGTCGGAGCGATTTCTTCGATTGGTAGAGTCGAATCAACTCTCCTGGGAGTCTCCGACTTCCTTCTCCTTCGAGCGACTCCGGGAGTTTGCAAACTCCACTTTTTCGCCCGGGGTCTTGGAGCTGCCACTGCTACTGCCTCCGCTACTGCTGGACACAGAGATCCACCCTCCTCTTTCTCCTTCGCTTAGGGTCAGAGCAGGAGCCAGAGGGGCTAGAGCTGGCACGGGCACTGGTGCAGGAGCTGGGGAAGGTGGCGGAGCAGGAGGGGGAATCCTGGGCACCAGCTGGATCCGCACAGGAGCCTTGGTGGTCTTCCGAGGCATGATCCTGATCCGGAGGATGTTGGGGACCGGAAGTCCCTTCAGGGTGGTGATTTCCTTCTTGAGGCAATCCACCTCATCCTTCAGGCTCTTGATCTTGAGGATCTTCTGGTCATTCAAGGCTTTGGCCACCATGTGAAGATCTGAATGCATCTTGTCCAACCCTTTATCGCAGTCCTCATGTGAGTAAAGGTAGTGTCATTCTCCTCTACGGCCGGTTGGAAGGAGCTGACCACCGACGAGCTTCTGCGCCGGGGATGAAAACTGTAGGCAGAGTGGCGAAGATGGTAGTCATGCATCTCCCTTATCCTGGCCAGCATCAGGTAAGCAGCCTCTTGGCAGGCATGCTCGTCCGTTCCTCCCAGAGCAGTGACCACCATGTTCGGGATGTTGGTGCTGATGAAACCGTGCACCTCCAAACGGACCTGATGGGGCAACTCGCTACCGAACGGTGAGATGGCGGTCTATTCCGGTGCACCAGGATAGCCCCCTGCCAAGGCCATCCTAGCCAGCTCAACAACGAAACCCTCTAGACCCTGACCGTGGTGGGTGACGGGACGGCCTGCCATCTAGAGAAGACAAGGTAGGGGATCAATGCAAGCTCAAGCCCGAAACAAATAAACGGTAAAGGACTCAAGTGAAGTAAACGAGTAAAGAAGGGTTTTATGAAACATTTTCATGAGGCTAGGTAAAGCTTCTAATGACATCCCCTAGATGATGAGGTAATGCTTAAAAATAAATGCTTAGTTATATTAAGTATAAAATCAGCGATCATTCCTTCCTATCTTGACTTAAGAGTTGATCCCTTCGAAAGAAATCCCGGCTAACGGTCGAATAAGATTGCAAATGGGTTTTTCAAATTTAATTTCAAAGTCCTATCACTTAGACTGACCTAATTTTTTAAATTTCCTGTTTTGAAAAAAGATCAGGATTTTTCCCAAACCCGAGGAAACAGAGTCCCATTTTCCCGAAACAACTCCAAATGCAAGGACTTATGCATATGGAAAAATCCAGAGGGGTCCTAGGGTTTTCCATTTGGCTTTTCCTAGGTCTGAAATTGGCTCTGGTACCAACTTGTCACGCCCAAAAATTCAAACCAGAATTTCCGAAGCTATATGTGTATTAAGATCCCTGTTTAGGACCAACCAGGATACACATACGATAATTGTTGATATTACAGTCCAACGTCTTAAAAACATTACAAAAAGATTACAAAAGAGCAGCAGAAAAAGAAAAGGATCCAAGCCTAATCTTGACGCTTGCAACGCGGCTTCAACCACTCCACAGGCATCTTACAAAGTGTAGGACAAAGCCTACTCAACTTCTTCTTCTTCAGCTTCTTGCTTGGGTTCTGGTGATGAGGCAAGGATAAGTACTTCCATGTACTCAGCAAGTCATACCGGAAGAGAAAAGGTATGAATGCAAGGGGGAGACAAGGATTTGGTTAGGGTTTGCCTTTAGCACAAACAACTAGAGTTTTCACAAACAAGGGGAGATTTGAACACGATAAAAGGGTGGTAAAACAATTAATTAATTAATATTAAATCCAACACTGTCCAACATTATCCCCACGTTGCGACAGGCCCAAACCCTCCATCTATACTAGTCATGTTCCATTAATCAGGTTTCAGCAGTGTGGGACTAATCACAGTGAATTCGGTCGATCGCCCATAATCGCGGGCATGACTATTCGAATAATTTTACTCTGATCAGAGGTGTACATCTGTACCCACAAGACACAGCCCCACAACACGGTCTCCCTTGCGTCGGAATACCGCCACGGTACCCCGAAAAGGGACTGTGATGGGACCTTTCGTATAACCCCCTCGCTAACCAAGCGAACCACACGAAGGTTTCGCCCCCACCCCCGTTCCTGGGCCGTGGGCATCCCTCCCGAGTGCCACGGTGAATCCGGCAGCCCAACAACCGATAAGCCCCCAGCCGACTGCAACTCCATCATGCTCACCCTTGCCAGGGTTCGTCAGCTAGGAAAGGCTATACTACGGGACCCACTGTTGCCCATTCTGGCTTATGGATTGTACGGTCATTCTTTCGAGGTCTCCCGTGAACCAGTCTTTAAATGCCATGGGCGCCAGTATCAAAACCACAGCGCCCACAACCCACCATTTGTCATGTTTTAGTTATTAGTCTAGTCCACAAAGTCCTCAAATCATATCCTTCATTTCATGTGTCCAAAGTAATGTCGATTAGATGAAATGACCCATTTAGTGTGCTAGTGAGTTTAATCAGGTATAAGCATAACCTAGGCCTATAAACTAGTGACGTTGTTGCCCAAGTATATCAAAGGTTTAGGATGGCAAGCCTAGGGCTTAATACTAACCATAAGGTGTAATATTCCCCATAAAATGACATTATAAAGTAAATGCAGTTTTATAGAATAAACAAGGTATTTTGGAAAAATGGGAGCAATATGATCAATAGTATAGCATGACTTGCCTTGCTCTTCGAACTGAAGAAACTCGAAAGTCGTCGGGATCGGAGGAACTACCGGGGTCTACACGACAAACAAGGCACTTCAACAAAACAGGCTGAAAAACTACTGAAATAGGAAACAAAACTATTTTAATGGATTCTTGGCATTTTTATGAATTTAATAAAATTTGAATGGGCTTAAACGGAGCTCGGATTGAAAAGATATGAATTTTAAAACATTAACTGTGTTTTTGCTAAAGTAGGAAAATCCTTAATATTTTGTTGCGCAATGAATCCCGGAATTGCGTGAGCGCTAGGGCTGACGTCAGCGATGTCATCATTGGCCGCGGGAGCGCCGGTCCACGGGCCGAGAGGGCGGTGCACCACATGGCGCACACATGGCGCCGACGCGGCGGCCACATGGCGTGCCACGCGGCGCCGAGGCGGACGGCTCCGATCTACCGACGGCCGAGAGAGGGCACGGGCTGCACGGCCGGTCAGCCGAAGAACGGCGCACCGCAGCCGGAGACCGCCGCCGCCATTCGGGCGACGGCGCGGGGCGGCGGAGTGCGCGGCTCACGTGCGGACGGAGCCATGCGCACCCGGGAGCGGCAGCGTGCTCTTGGGCCAAGAGGGAGAGGGAGGGGCTCACTGCGGGGACGCCGGAGATGGAGAAGACGATGGCGCGGGTGGCTCGGGAGGCCGCGGGAGGCGACGGGGAATGGCGACCGAGAGAGCTCGGGCTCTGAGGGTGGAGATGAAGGCGGCGGCGAGGTCCGGGGTGGCTCAGAACGACGGGGAGTCGTGGCCGAAGGCCGGCGGGAGGCGACGAGGCTTGGGAGCTTGGCGCTAGGGCGAAAGGGGGCACGAGAGAGCTCGGGAGTGAGGTGGGGAGGACGAGGAGGGCGAGGGCCGGCTTTTATAGGGGACGGGGAGGTTGGTTTCGGCGGGAGGTGGCGTAATGGCTCACTGGAGTTAAGAGGGAGAGGGATTTTGAGGATTAATGGCCGGCGATTAACTCCGTCCATTGGAGGGAGCGAGAGCGGCAATGCAGGGCGATGAAGGCCGGCGGAGAGGCGGGAGTGATGGCGGGGTTTAAGGCGTGCGGGGACGGCGGGGATGGCCGAGATTCGCGCGGGGGAAGGGGCGGCGCAAATGGTGGTGGCGTGGGCGGAGGTGGGGACGGGCCCGACGTGGGCCCCACCCGTCGTGTGTCTCGGAGTCGAGGTGGAAAAATAGACTTATTTTTGCGGGCGCAAGGGGCAACGGGCCGGGCCTACGACCAGCCCGCGAGAGAGAGAGAGAGAGAGAGAGGGCGGGAGGCACGGGCGCGGGAGAGGATGGGCGGCGGCCCAAGGCCGAAAGGGCGGGAAAGAGCGGGAAAAGGACGGATGAGAGAGAAAAGGATTTTCCTAGGATTTATTAATTCCAATTTTGATTTAAATTGGTTAAAAAATATTTCTAGTGCTCTGAAATATCCACTAAAAATCCTGTTAGTGTATTTTGACATGTAGAATTTAGAAAAAAAATCCTACCATGCCATTTCCAATTAGAGTTTGCATTTTTAAAAAAATTATTTATTTGCTCCAGGTTAATTTCTAACTATTTTCTTTGTGATTTTCTTTTAGGATTTTAAAAGGGGAAAACACCTCGAGTGTGACATATCCCTATGGGATTGACATCCTTTATGTAATCTATACAACACTCAACAACACCTTCAGTTGTGTACCCCTCTATCATCGATCCCTCCAGGTAAGCACAATTACGAACATACCTTTTCAGAACCAACATGTACCGCTCATACGTCCACATTTGATGTAGGTATAGAGGACCAAGTTCAATAATCTGAGAGACGAGGTGAACAATCAGATGCTTCATCATATCGAAGTTAGATGGAGGAAAATACATCTCTAGCTGGCAAGCTGTCTCCACTATGAATGCCTGGAGGGGTCCTAATTCTTCTGGAACAAAAACCTTTTGTGAAATTCAATTAAAAAAGTAGCACAACTTTGTTATAAATACCTTAGTGTGATGGCTTGACCGCCCTAATAGCGATAGGGAGAAAAACCGTTGCATCTTATGACACTAATGAGCATTGCTGAGATGGTCAAATCTTTCATTGATAATACCTTCCTGATGTTTGATGAGAAACCTGTAGGCACTTTCAAACCATGCAAACATTTATAGAAAGCCTTTTTCTCTTCTGCTATCATTGAGTAGCATGCCGGAGGAATCTCGATCTTCCCATTTGTCAGCTCTTTCGGGTGGAGGTCTTTCCATATGTCCAAATTCACCAGGTCGTTACGTGACTTCAGTCCATCCTTCGTGTTACTAGGGATGTGTTAACGACTAAATTTGGTAACCAAATCCCTAAATCCTTGCCGAGACAGAGACGGAATCGGATTGGAAGAAGAGAGGTCGAATCGGCTACGGTGCGATCGGCTACGAGGTCAATCGACTGGGGTTAGATCGGACAAGGATAGCCGATAGCCGATGTTAAGTCAGAAGAGAGGATAAAACCGTTTCCGATGAAAGTGGTCGAAGATAAATAGAAGATTCGGTTCCCAAATTGCGCATTAAAAGATATTGCCATCTATGGATAGAGTCCTGTAACGGCAATTGTATCTATAAATTAGGAATTTGTGTACACTGTTTATTGTAATTTGGCATGGGTCCTTATCCGGGGATATTGTCATATTTTATATAGTAGTTTAGATAGAGTCCAGAGTTTGTACAGATAATGTTATTCTTGGGTATAAATAGGACCCGAGATCCTTGTAAAAAGACATTCACACAATCAATACAACCTTCGGCGCATCGCCTCCTTTTTCTTCAGACGAACAACTGATCTGGCTTCGGGCTGCATCGTTTCGATTCCCAAGTTAAGGTAAATGTTTGTCATTAGTGGTGTATCTCGTCAAATTTAGTGCTTCCATCATTACGACACTCTAAATTCGGTGATTTATGTTGCGCTAGTTAACATATATCGCATATAATCTAGAACAATGTTTAGATCTATCTCGACATCGGCTCGTTTCTGTCAAGAATCAGCAGCCGATAGAGCTAGATCTAAGGGTTGGCCTAAATTATATGCGATATCCACCGTCTCGAGGTATTTACATCAGCTACAGTAGATCAGATTGTTTTTTTTTATGCTTAATGTTGCATCAACATTGATCTATTAAGTCGTTTTTAGAGCTTTTATGATTTATTCGGCTAGATGTATATGTTTAGAGATAGTGCCGGGGTTTCAGCCGGCCTTATCTGTTTTAATATTCTTTTGGTATATTTTGCTATCAGAGCCTCTTATATTAAGATCTTGCTCTAGTTAAATACCCTAAGCCAGAATCAGTTTGTCAGCTATAGCCGACAGCCGACTGATCTAGGTTTAGCGCATTTAGCTCAGATCAATATCTTTTCGTAAGATAAATTGGAGTATTAGCCGATTCACAATTGAACTTACGACATCGGCTAGATTGTTAAAGCATATATTTATTATCCCATGGTACATTTGGATTAAGTGGTTAATACTGTCTCGACGCAGCCGATCTATTCTAGCCACTTGGTCTAAATACGCTTCGGGATAGCATATATATGTAAATTGACTCTTGCAGCCGATCCAGTAGGATCCAACCTAACACTTAACACATATATCTCTATTTTTCTTGTTGGTTAACAGATCAAACCAACTGGCACGCCTTGTACAGCATAGGTAGCCGAGAAGGACATGCACTGGAGTTAAGCAGATCTCCCAGGCCAGCGCGTGAGAGAAATTTCTCGTCAACAGGATGTCTAGTAAGGTGTCTTCTTATGGTGTTGTCGAACACATTCTTCTCGATGTGGATTACACCAATGGCATGTCGAATCTCTAGATCTTTCCAGTATGACAGATACTTGAAAAAGATTAAGTGCTTCTTGAAAGGCAATGTATTTTCCTCCATTGTTTTCTTCCTCTTGCCTGCCTTCTTCTTTTCCTTCTCGAACACGACCTTAATATTCTTTGTCATGTCGAATACAACAATTCCACTTGGTTTTGCAGGTGTAGTCCCGTTCTCTACTGTCTTGTCAAAAAATTTGGCCATCGCATGGTATTTGTGTTTCTGGGGTAAGAACCGATGATGAAACATGTAAACTATCTTGCTTGAGGATGTCAGAGAATTGTACGACGTGTTGTCGAGACAGATAAGACATCCAGTCTGCGCTGATAGGGAAAAGTTGGCCGGTTGGTCGTTGATGGTAACGAAAATGATAGCCCACAGAGTAAAGTACTCCCGATGGTATTCGTCCCACACTCGTAACCCTTCTTTCCACATAACTTCCATATCCTCCATTGAAGGTTCAAGAAACACATCCATGTTGGTGCCAGGTTGTTTTGGCCCTTGTATAAGGATAGTCAAAAGAATGTACTTTCTCTTTTGACAAATCTATGTTGGAAGGTTGTACATGGTGAGAAGAATTGCCTAGGTGTTCCGTGAGCTGCTTAGGTCACCGAATGGATTCATTCCGTCCGTGTTCAAAACAAACCTTACACTTCTCGGATACTTAGCAAATTCTGGATGTTTTGAATCAAAGGTAGTCCACTACCGAGCATCTGCGAGGTGTCGAATCATACCATCTATCTTTTGGTTCTCTTGATGCCATCTCATTAACTTGGCGTCGATAGGGTTTGAGAACAAGCACCTCAAGCGATCTTTCACTGGCAGGTACCACATCACCATTGCTGAAATCTTCTTCTTTGTATGCACTGATCAGTCTAGGTCGACAACCTCAATATCAGAGGGCCCATTGCCGTTTTGTATCGACTCGTCCCAATGGTTGGGCACTTGTCCAAGTCAGCATATTCCTTGTGGTATAGTATATAGTGATTTACAAATGCATAGATCTTTTGAACACCTAGAGATAATGGACATATCAATTTTTTCGCTTCATATGTGTTGGATGGCAACAAGTTAGGCTTAGAAAGCATAACTCTCAAGAGACCCATCAAATCTTTGAAACTAGTATCGGACCATCCATGCCTAGCCTTCAATCTAAGAAGTTCTAGGATGGAATGCAACACTATATAATCCTTTTCATATCCCTTGGATTCATCGTAAAGAAGGTCTTTTGCTGATTTCTGCAATGCCTTCCAATTGTCTAACCCTCATGCTGAACCAGTTAGCACCTCTGGTTCAGTGTGGCGCAATATATCATCCAGATCAAAATCAGCCTCCAAATCATCAATACCAGAGCCACAAATTTCGTCCCTCGTAACACGGGACATGTCCTCAATTATAAAATTTTCTGCCTCATTGAAGGAACTATTAGGAGTATCTTTAGGAATGGTGACTTCCCCATGATAGGTCCATACCTTGTAATCATCCTTGAATCCACGCTCCACTATGTGCCCAAAAATTTTCTTCGGATCTTTCAGTATTTTCTAATTCTTGCAATCAAAGCACAGACAAAAATTTTCCCTCTTATTCTCCCTCAAAGCATGTGCCTTAGCCTGGTCAACAAATTTTGATGCTTCCTTCATGAACGACAGATGAGTTCTTCACGTCTTGTACATCCATGCCCGATCCATCTATAAATAATTGCAGTACGAATAAAATTTTAGTGCAGGTGTTTCTCACACCATATGAAAAAACAGATATCTCCTAAAAATTAAACCTACAATACATTTAAGCATCATGTGCTAGTGATTAGAATCAAAATTTTGGTCATCTAAACATTATATTTTAGTTAAAAATTGACCAAAATAGCTCTAAAAATTCCCTTTGCAAAACTATAAAATTCATCGCATTTAATCAATGAAATTTGAAATAAATGGAGGCAAATAAAAGAGGAAATCAGGCATGTGACCTTTTATATAGATGGCAAGCAAAGATTTTGAGTTGAAAACCTCTCCCTATTTGTTGCTACGTTTTAGAGAGAAACGTCACGTTCAAATGGAAGCATCTCGGGCTAGGGGATGGATATATGGCCCATCATCGCATGCGGATCTCTTAAGCGATCGGACCTGAAGACCGATTACTGTGTGTGGTTGCTTAAGAGGATCGCATGCGCTGTGGCCACATTATCGCGTGCAGGCCTCTTAAGCGACCACACACGATAATTGGTCTTCGTGTGTCGTCGGTCACCTGCCCCCCGAGGGACCGGTTTTTGCAAGCGCGACCACCTATGACCCACGTGCAAACTATTGGGCTGCCCGTCTAGAAAGATCATTTGTGTACTATGTGATTTTAATTTAGGTGGACTTCGGGCCCCGATGATGACCTCAGGGCCCAGGCCCACTTGCAGCGTCTATCAGGGACCTGAGCTGGGGTTGGCTCAGGCTCGAGCTAAGAGCCAAAGACTAACCTAGGTCACTTTTGTCACGTCTAGAAATTTAGCCAAATTTTCAGAATATTTTATGTATAAATCCTTGTCCAGAAATCAACCTAGGTACACAAAACGACAAATCAATATACTGATCCAAACGTAAATAAAGTGTAAATACTTACAACAGAGGCACTTAGTCCTCACACTGGAGAGAAAACAACAGCGAAAAAGCAATCCTAAAGGGTTTCAGCTCCACTCCATAGGAAAAACTCAACTGGTGTAGAAGCCTTGGTCTTCTAACTTCGTCTTCAACTCAAAAGTACTAAACTTGTGAAAAGAAGAAAATAGCAAGGCTGAGTACAACCACTGTACTTAGCATGCTACACCAATGATGCACACGTGCAATGGGAGACAAAGAGGGGCTTGTGGCTATTTGCATAAAGGTGATTGCAAAAGTCTATTGCTGAAAACTGTAAAGCAGTTGATTAATTTAGGTAAGATTAATTCTACACTGAAAAAGGCTACACCATGTTGAACAGGCCCAACCATTTCACCTGAACTAAACCAGTTTATTAAGCCAAGTTAATTAATAATATGGGACTAATCACGGTGAAGCTAATCAATCGCCCATAACCACGGGCACGATTATTCGAATAGTTTTACTCTGACCATAGGTGTACAACTGTACCCACAAGACACAATCCACCATATGTCACTGTGTCTAGCCAAACACATTACCATACAAGTGTTTGTGACAAGACCTTTCACATACTCCCCTAACCAATCGTACCACACTGCAGCTTTCACCCCCACCCCTAAGCCAGGGTAGGCAGTCCTCCCTTGTGCCAAGGTGAATCCGGTAGCCCTAGAGACCACCGTAGGGTTTATCCAAACTCCATCACGTCCGCCCTTTTCTTGGTACGCCAGACAGGAAAGAGCTATACTACAAGTCCAATAGTTGCCCATTCTTGCTTGTGGTAAGCATGGTAAGTCTCCCATGATTTCTTGCGAATCAGTCCTCAATTGTCATGGGTGCGACAAGCAAAACCATGCACCTATAGCCCACTATTAAACCATATTTTAGTTGGATAATTACGACCAATAAAATATGGCCAGGTGTCTCAAGCTCGCAGCTCGTCAGATACTAAAATGATTAATATGATTATACCATTAAGTGAGATAGTGGTAATTAAGCATGGCTAAGCATATATAATTCTATCAAGGTCACATAAGTGACACAAGCCAGTCAAATTATCACCCAGGTTCGACAACGAATGAATATAAAAGTAAACATGGCACAAGCAAGCATATAGGTAGTCCAAATTCTCATATAATTAGCAAAACATGCAATTTATTTATAAACGATAAAACATTATATAAACGATAAAACAATCAACATGCTTCAAGGAGGAATCTGTGACTTTCCTTGCTTCTTCAGACAATCTTCTGAACTCTTTTCCTCGTGAGCACGAACTTCCAAAACAGTGGAATCTACATGTTGGCACGTAAAATGAGGGAAAACCTAATAAAAACTATAGACCCCCATTTTTGTAATAGAAATCATTCGTGTTCATAGTACCATTTCCCTGGATCGAGTAGTCTGGTACCCACGAATTACATTACTGAATCATTTAGCGCACAAAATACATCAATCGCCTCACGCGAAATATTACAATATAGCACCCGAAGGCATTGTCTAGAACATAGGACCGAATGGTCTGGATACAAGCAAAAGCAGAATGCAGATAAGGCAACGGCACGCCATTGCCACAGGCAACGACCGAAGTCTAAGACCTACTGAGCGCCATCGCCCTCCATACCCTCCTGGTAGTATGCGTACGGATCTTCAGGGTCTTCATCGCCCACATCTGAATGTTTGTGCATATAGCAAGGGTGAGTACCAACCGTACTCAGCAAGCCACCATAACAACGATGCATATGATAGGGGATAATCAAGGAATGGTTGTGGTTCTTTTGCATAAAGTCAGTTTTGCAATTCTTTTCACAAGCCTAAGAACTAAGACTGATCAAGTTTTATTTCCATAGTTCATTTAATCGGCGACGGTTCTGTCCACCATCCATTGTGATCCCAAGGATAGCTTCCCGTCACCGGTTCGTCATGATTTTCTGGGGTCTACCCCTTCTCGCATTCCCGAGAAGTTGATCCACCAGCACATAAAAATCATCATGCATGCCCATCCCATCATTTTAAAATTTAGAGTCTAGTCAAGCGAAAAACTTGTCCCGCCACTCCATATCCGTGAGCATGGCTATTCGAATAGATTGTTTTACTCACATTACAGTGGATGTACACTTTACCCTACTCCGTGGCTTGCCCAACACATGAGCCAAAGTCCCAACTAATGAGACGCGTCACGGCAAAGCCTTTCAATAATCTCACTTTGACAGTACTCGCTCCATGAACTTGAGCCCTCATACACTCTAGCCGTACACAGTTTCTAGCAGTGAGAGGAGTTCTGGCGCTCCCGAGAAGGGAAAGACTCACTCATTCTTTACGTTGTAGTTAAATCAAATTTCAGTCCGATGTTCCACCTCTAGGCTTCTCTCGTATTCTCACACACAAATAAACCACTATGCAGGGGTACCGCCTCCGTTCGGCTATCTACTCCGCTAGGTCTATACCCATTCGAGAAGTATGGTTGTATTAGCTCGTTTCATGTTTATTCTCATGGCTCGGTCCTTAATTGACCAGGGACGACACTTGCCTTAACCGGAATCCACCCAAATCATCCATCCGCCCTAGTCTAAAACATTTGTTTTATTTAGCTTTCATCCAAAAATCATTTCATCATTGTCATGGCAATGTGGCGCTCATGTCTCCACATGCCGTATGTCAACCACCTATCCCAAGGTAGTTGCCCAAGCATATAGAATTTGATAAATATGAATGTGGATCAATCTAAATTAGCATGGCACAGCTAAGCATTGTCGAAGATTGACTTCGAACAAACGACACTATGGGTACAAAGAATATATAAAGTATTTAATATCAAGGCATGACATATAACACGTATGGGAGTTCTCATGTATATAGCATGCATATTTGATTTTAAAACAACATAAGTTCGCAAAATGGTTCAACATGCTCAAAGGTAGTGATGACTTGCCTTGCTCGCCACCTTGTTGACCTGGGTCTTCGGCGCACTCAACGGCTTCCTCGGACTCTATACATACGCGCGAAAGATCCGATTGAATTCGATCAGAATTC
The DNA here is from genome assembly GCA_019925245.2 of Oryza australiensis. Classification (NCBI taxonomy): domain Eukaryota; kingdom Viridiplantae; phylum Streptophyta; class Magnoliopsida; order Poales; family Poaceae; genus Oryza; species Oryza australiensis. The sequence continues at coordinate 2,223,267 of JAIFGZ020000044.1, forward strand.
AAATAAAATCACCAAAATACCAAATAAATTGTAAAAGCGGCTCCTAAAACTAGTCTATGATTTTAGATGAGTTTAGGTTCGAGTTTCGATAGAATCTGAGTTAAAACGAGCGAGTTATAATAATGTGAAGTTTGCGTTTTACCGATTTAATTTATTATGAGGTGGCGTTATTCCAAGTTAATTCACATTAAATTTTAGAAATACCATGATCGACGATTCAAAAATATTATGCCAAAAATAAATTGTAAAACTTAAATTTTATCCTAATTTATCGGACCGACAAGCCCGAGGGTTAAAATTAAATTCAAAATAAATTACCCTAAAGCTTGACACTATTTAGAATTTTTAAATTTTAGAAAATTCATATGATAAAATTCCTAAATTAAATTCATGCGATAATTAAATTATTAATATTATATTTAATATTTAGCATATAATTATTTCCTAAAATTTTATTCGAGAAAATATATTTTTATTCTAAATTTCCTAATTTTTTCCTTTTTATTTTCCTTCCTATTTTTATTTTCTTCTTTTCTTTTCTCTTTTCTTTTTTCTCTTTCCCTTTCTCTTTTCTTTTCTTTTCCTCTCCCTTCCTATTCTTCCTCATGTGTTCTTTCCCCTCTCTCTTTCTCTCTCGGCTCCCTCTCGCTTCCCTCTTCTCCCATTCTTTCTCTTGGCCGAGCCGCACACGGGTGAGACGCGTGCACGGTCGACGTGGCGCGGTCGGCTAGGGGAGGAAGGGATTACCTGAGAGGCGGCGAGGGTGGCAACGCGGCACGGAGTTGGCGGCGACGAGGCAAAGAAGGGGAAGAGGTGAGTGGGGGTGGGAAATGGAACGGGGAGGAAGAGGAGGGTTGGGAAATTTATAGTCGTGCATGGGAGGGGAAATAGCGACGGGACGGCGACGTGCGGCGCGAGGCAGCCGACGGGCGAGTGGCGCGAGGCAAGACACGCGCGCGAGGCGGCGCGGCGCAACGGGCGCGCGACACGGTGCTTGGCGGGCGTGGTGGGACGGACGCGCGCGCGGGCGACGCGTGGCGGGCGCGGCGGGGACGTGAGGTCGGCGCGCGGGAGGGCGGCTGGGTATGGGGCCAAACACGTGGCGCCCGTGAAGAGTGCCATTTTTCAATTTCCCTATTTTCTTTTTTATTTTATTTTTATTTTTATTTATTCCTTTTGCATTTCACCTATAAAATTTAAAAATATAATTTTGGCCCCAAATATAAATTTAATTTAATTTTAAATTTTAAATTTTCCCCAACTTAATTTTTATAATTCCCTTTTTATTTATACTTTAGTAATTTTTATATTTCACACAAAAATATAATTTTGGTCCAAAAGTAATTTTTATTAAACCTTAAATTTCCCAATGTATATTTTTATAATTTTTATTTCTAATATTAATTTTGAAATTTTCATTTCTTTTAGTTTTTTAAATCTTATCGACTTTTCCATCATTAATAAACATTCTCTTGTTTATAACTCGACAACAAGACTCGTAAATAAGAGGCAAATAAATACGACAAGATGCAACAGTTCAAAAGTTTTTGTAAGTTCCGAATTTTAGATTTTGATTTTTTAAGCCTTCGAATTTTAGGGTGTTACAAAAACCAAACAAAGAGTACATGAAAAGTAAACCAACATGTAGAGCTCAATTTTGGATGAATTTTGCAAGTTCAATGGCTTAATTTGGAGTTCGTATGAATAAGATATGAATTTTAAAAGTTTTGAGCCATTTAGATGAATTTATGGAAATTAAATCAATTTATTGCGTAATTGATAATTATTTTAAAGGGCGACGCTTACGTCAGCAGGGGAACCGACACCGATACATGGGCCACATGCGTTAGCGGGTCAAACGGGTCGGTCCACGATGGACTGGGTCCACAGGCATGGATGGGTGCACCACGTGGTGCAAACATGGCGCTGACGGGGCATCAACGTGGCGACCACACGGACGGCCCCGATCTGCTCGGCGACAAATCGAACGACCACTGGGAGGACGGGGCAGTGCCCACTGGCCAACCGGCCGGGAGGCAACGGCGCCCGGCTCGATGGGGGCGGCGACGGCCACCGGCGTGACAGTGCCCATGAGAGAGCGGCGGAGGAGGGGAGAAAGGAAGAGTCGTTGCTCACCGAGGGCACACCGGCGACGGGCGGTGGCCGGGGAGAGGCGGTAGGGTTTAGCATCGACGGCCTGTGCAGGATGACGACGACGACGACGGTACTCCGAGTGCGGGTAAGCGGATTCCGGACCTCTTCTCGCTATCACAAAGCCGACGAGAAAGACCCCGTGTCCGAGGTGGCTTGGAGCAGCGGCGAGCGCCGGCTAGAGGTGGTTGAGGGTGGTGACGGCTCAGGTTGGCGGCGAGGGCGGGATTCTGGGGTAGAGGAGCTACGGGGAAATGCGACCGTGGGGTTCCTCAGCGCGGAGAAGCGGGAGGTGGCAATGGCGTGCCTTGGGGTGGTCGCATTTGATGGCAATCATCGCCGGAGGCGACGAATGCGGCGGTGACCTCGGCTTAGCGACGAAGTCACCTCTCCAACGGTGATTTGCGACGAGAAAGGAGCGGCCGAGGTGCGGCGAGGCACGGGGAAGCTAGCAGTGGTGGTGGCATGGCACGACACAGCTTCACGCAGCAGTAAGAGGTGGCCGGAGCACGACGGGTTCATGCTCACGGTGAGGGCAGTGCTCTAGCGGTGGTTTGGGGGAGTAAAGCGGTGGACGTGGTGGCTCTTGGCATAGCAGTGCCGGCAGCACGAAGCGGTGGTGGCTAGAGTGGCGGTGGTGCATGGCCGGAATGCGGCGGCGGGCAGTAGAGCTCGGGCTTAGCGGCGCAGAGCGTGAGTTAGGGCGCGACGAGCTTGGAGAGAAAGGGGGAAAAGAAGAAGGGAGCACGGGGTCTCTTTTATGGGCTCGGGAGGAGTGGCTCGAGGCCGGGAAGGGTGAAAGTCGACAGACAGAGTGGGACACCGACGTGGGGGGTTGCAGCGGTTCGCCGCCGGTTTGCCCGAGGGAGTGGGGGAGAAGGTGGGGTGTTGGATGGCGACCGTGTCCATGTGCTTGGGGGCGCTGGCGCATGCGGGGGCGGCCTGAATTTCGCGGCGAAGTGAGGCAGCATCCATGGCGGAGTAGGGCAGCGTCCATAGCGGTTGGCGCCGGACAAAGGTAGGGGACGGGTCTGACAGGTCGGCCCCACTTGTCGACGGGACAGGAGAAAGGACGGACGCAAAATGTAATTCACGAGAGGGAAAGAGGCAAGCGGGCCAGCGGCCCAGGAAGGAGGAAGGAAAGAGGAGGGGGTGGCGTGAGAGTAGGAGGAAGTGGGCCGAGGCCGAGGAGGGAAAACGAACTGGAGGAGGATGGGCCGCCCATGAACATGGACAGGTTTTTTTTTAATGTTTTAATTTAACTATTTGATTAAATGAACTTTGTATTATTAAAATTACCTCTTGGGCTGTGAAAATTCATGAAAAATTTCAAAGAGTACTTTAGAGCATGGGAAATATTAAAAAATATTTTCAACCATGATTTTTAAAGAAAAATTTGATTTCCTCATTAATTTCACTTGCTAATTTATTTTGACTTTTAATATAATTTTCTAGAAATGTATTATTAAACTATTTTTAATCTCGAACGAAAATCGGGCGTGACAACTTTCTTCTAGTGAGGAAAATTCTTGGATCCCATCGTCGGTCTCTGTCTTGACCGTGACAAGCCCCGGAGTGCCTCGAGCAAGAGATGGAGTGGGAACCCTCGTTCCCACTTCTTCAACACCCTCCTTTTCTTTTCTTATGGAGTCATATCATTTTAGTTTTTCTTTGTACGATTAATCTATATTATCTTTCTTCTTTTTCTTCTTTTACTGGTCCACGTCACCTTAGTTTTTCTTTCGAATAACCAATCTATATATAATTAATTTGTTATAAACCATATCATCTTTAACTATTTATAGTTTTTATTTTAATAGTGAATCAAAGATAAAAATTATATAAAATATGTAAAGTTATGTCGCCTAACTATCAAACATGTTTTTCTACTATAATTATAAGTTTCGTCTAGCTATCTTACATATTATTTTTACTTTTATCACACAAAACTCTCGCAGCAACGTGTTAGGTTTCATCTAGTTGATAAGACGCCTAGGGTTATAAGCTTGATGGTCAGTTTTGTAGAAGGTAGGTATCTTTAGTTAATTTAATTGGGCCCTTCTATTTCCATATCTTAATTGCCATCAATTTCTCGTTGGAGAAAAATGGCTAAAGAATATGCCAGTCCACTGACAATAAAGCAAGGGCCTAAGAGATACCAGGAACATATTACTGCTGTATATAATATACATGAATAATATATATAATAAGAACATTTCGATCCTGGTGTAGATAGGTATATTTGATCCCCTATGAATCTATATACGATAGAATAATCAATCGATCGGTGCCCCATAAGCCATAATATGCGTCCAATATCCCGTGCACAGTATGCCATGCGGCATTGCAAGGGAACACAAACCATTCGCGCACACGTGCAAGAGGGGTGTGGGGGGAGGGGAACTACTTGACTGCCCTCCGCATGCATCCATGCATGCACACACATGCCATATGCTGCTGTTGCTACCCCGCATCACAAAAACTTCCCCTGTCCACGGATATACGGAATCCTAGGTTTTTGAGATTAAGGACTCTATGATTTGAATACAAAACGTTTGAATTTTGTAGGATTATTATTAATTTCTATATAATTTTTCCTACATGATCCTTTAAAATAAAGGATTGGACACTATCGTATACTATGAAATTCCTCTAAAATACCTCATTCCAGGCACGTAAGTTTTAGAGGCAATTTTACATGAGTTCTAGCGCCCCATGGAAAGCTTTTTGAAACTTTATCTCCCCTCAAATTTCTGAATTTTTGTGCGATCTAACCAAACGATTATTTCTATATTTTTGTGTTTTTAAATTATCTGTTTTATATTTTTCATTTATGTTAAAATACATGGTTTTTTTTCATATCCTTTATTTCTTTTCAATCCAATGTTTTAAAGTAGCCATAAGAATGAATGAAAATGACGGGATAAATGGCATGTTTTTCAAATGTGAGATGAATTAATTTGTTAGGTCCATTCATAATCACTTGTTTTTGTGAAAATTTTTTTGAACCCCTGAATACCTTATATTTGTCTAAAAAAGAGTATATTGCTTTATGTGTTTCTCACTCGTATTGCCTCAAATATTAACTAATGTCGTGATAAATTAAGCGCCTACTATTTCCACAAAATCTTTTAACTCCTAATTCTATCTACATATGAAATTTTTTTCTAACTATTACACATATTATTCAAAATTAGTTGTGTTCTTTCCTACATGTGTATGACCTCTTTTTTTAATTACACGTTAGACACATATACAATAGCGAACATAGGATTAAAATTTAGAAGGTACTAGTGGGAAAAAATACAATGGTAGCAACTTAACTAAACAGTAAGAGAAAATATTTTTTATCCAAAATTGTGCATGACCTGCATATAAAAAACAAGTAAAACAAAAAAAATGAAAATTAAAACTCAATTGTGCGTAGAGCGATGCTACCAACGATAAACATACATAAATGGCTTGCTGTATGTTTATATTACCAAAATCAGTGTGAATCTAAACACAAATACTTTAACATTGTATAGAAACAAAGCAGAAAACTGAAGCAACAAATGGCAAATGAAATATTAAAGTTTACTACTTTCTTCAGAGAACGCCTGGGCTCAACTAAGCGGCAAGCGATATGTTGGCTTGCATGCACACGGTTCGACACTGTTGTCTAGCTGCATGTACGCAGAGTGAACCAAAGGGCTGGGCTGCAGTAGGGGGGTGCTCGGGCCCCTCTTCCTTCCTGCTGCGTCCGCCCCTGCACACGCACACCCGCACACATGTCACACCACACTGATCTTACACATGTTAAGAGACGAAAATCAATGACATATTTTTTATCTCGTTAAATTTTTGTTAAAAGTCTATTATGTATATATAAATATTTATGGACAATGGAATTTAAATCATATACTACTGAAGAAACGATTTTTGATTGATCTGTTAAAATCCATAATAGTCCCGGTTGTAATTGTACCCAAGACTAAAAATATTTTTAGTCCCGGTTAAAAAAGATAACGGCTCTATAGGATCTTTAGTCCCGGTTCGTGAGAAGAACCGGGACTAAAGATGTCCCGGTTATATTCCTGTCAGAACCTATCAGAGCGTCGAGGATCTTTAGTCCACCAACCGGGACTAAAGATTCTATTTTTTTCGGTTGGTGTTACCAACCGGGATTAAAGATAATTTTGATCTTTAGTACGGTTGATAAAACCAACCAGGACTAAAGATTGAGTTGTGTTTTATATTTCTTCTTCCTCCTCCAGCCCGAGTCAGCTGCAGCTTGTCTTCAAACTTTTGCTCTAGCTAGAAGGGGTGCTGCCAAAATTTTTTGTGAATTTGTTTTGGTGATAATATATAAATCTTTGCTATCTACAAGGTTAGCAACTTCATCCTCTGATGATCTATGCTTAGCATTTTGCTTTTTACGGTTGATTTCTATATATTTTTATCTCTAGATATGTTATGAAAAATGAAAAGAGAGAAAATTTGTTTGACACTAATTATTTTACTAAGCACATACATTATGTTGAGAAAATTGTTTGTGAAAATAAAGAGGTAAAAAATATGCTTAGCACGTTATATTTGTAGTTATTTTCTACGTACAATAAAATTGTAATAATATTTAAATGGTTTGACTTTCATGGATTTTCTTACGACTTTTTGTGCATTTCATGTAGATGGATCGGCAATAGATGTACAACGCGGATCGACGGTCGACGGAGTTTATTCAAGGCGTGCATCAGTATTACAAGACGTTTATACTTCTGCCATACAACACAGCGTGAGTTTTTACTACCTTCCATACAAATTTTAATCCCGTGCATATATAAAGTTTCATATGTTTCATCTCGCGTAATTTGCGGATTCCACTGTGCTCTGTTCATAATTGACATGGATTACTCACGGATCTATGTCTTTGATTCAATGGATAAACCAGAGTCCACGTACGTAAAGATCTTTGAACTGTTAAACAGGTAATGCCATCTTACTTGCTATTGCATATATGCGATTCTTGAATAATTATTCGCTAGCTTTAAACTGCACGTAGGTGTAGACCCTCGTTTTTGAGGACGGGAATCGTTCGTGTTCATAGTACCATTTCCCTGGATCGAGTAGTTTGGTACCCACGAATACAGTACTGAATTACCAGGTGCAAAGTGCACGAATAGTCTTACACCAAAAGTATTACAATATTAGGGCCGAAGGCAATATCCAATACATATAGGACCTACCGGTTCGGATACATCCAAAAACAAAAATTAGATAAGATAGCAGACGGAAGGCAGCGGCATGTCGATCGCCTACAGGCAACGACTGGGGACTAAGACCTATTGCGCTCCATTGTCTTCATTCATCCTGGTAGTAGGCATACGGGTCCTCCAGATCTTCCACGCCTACATCTGTAGGTTTGTGCGTATAGCATGAGTACCCAACGTACTCAGCAAGCCAACACGGAATGATGCACATGATAGGGTCATTCAAAGGGTGGCTGTGGTTTATTTGCACAAAGCCAATTTTCGCAAATCATTTCACAAACCTAACGTCTAGCCAGTCAAGTTTTAGTTTCAGAATATATTAAATCGGTGACGGTTCTGTCTGCCATCCATCGTGATACCAATGTTGGTTTTCCGTCTCCAGATCGTCATGGTTTTTCTGGGGAGTCTATCCCTTCTCGCAGGTCGAGAAGTTGAGTCCACCAGCACAAAAATCATTATGCATACCAACCCATCATTTTAAAATTTATGAGTCTAGCCATAAGAGAAACTTGTCACGTTGCTCATTAACCGCGAGCATGGCTATTCGAATAGATTGATTTACTCACACTGCAGTGGATATACACTTTACCCGTACTCCGTAACTGCTCATTGAATGGGCTTTCATCCCTATATATGGGACGGTCACGGCAAAACCTTTCGATAACCTCACTTTGGCAATACCCGCTTCATGAACTTAAGTCCTCATGCACTCTAGCCGTCTTTTCCTAGTAGTGAGAGGAGTTCTGGCGTTCCCGGGGTAAGAGAGAAAACTCACTTAATCTTTAAGTCATCGTTAAGTTCAGTTTATTATTCACATAAAGGCCTTTTGTCTCATCACAATCACGGGCACTCTACCATTGGTAGGCCCAGGACACTCTACCTATTGGTAGGTCCTTAACTCAACACCTACACCTGAACCACTATGCAGTGATACTGTCTCCGCTCGGCTATCTACTCCGCTAGGTCTATACCCATTCGAGAAGTACGGTTGTACTGGCTCGTTCTAAGTTGTAAGTCTCATGGCTCGGTCCTTAATCGACCAGGGACGGTTCTTGCCTTTACCGGAATCCACCCAAATCCATCCATCCTCCCCAGTTTAAAAACATTGGTTTTGTATTTTCACTTTTCCATCAAAACTATTTTCTTCATGATCGAGGAAATGTGGCGCTCATGTCTCCACATGTCGTATCTCAACTACCTTCCCTAAGGTAGTTGCCCTAGCATATAGCATTTTGTAAAAATATGAATATGCAAGATTCTTGTATAAGCATGGCTAAGCATTTTACCGAAGATATCCTTCGGTTGTATCACATCGAGGGTTACAAAGAATATTTTTAAGGGTAATCAATATCAAGGCATGGTACATCAAGCATAGGTATTCATTTGTGTATAGCATGCATGTTTTGAAGTTTAAATCAACATTATTTCACAAAATATGATCAACATGTTCAAAGGAGAGTGTTGACTTGCCTTGCTCGTGACCTTGTTGGCTTGAGTCTTCGACGTTCTCGACGGTTCTCTCGGACTCTATCATACGTGCGAGAAATCCAATTTGAATTCGATTAGAATTCAAATAAAATCCAATAAGATCCAATAAAAGCCAAATAAATCGCGAAAGCGGCTCCTAATACTAGGCTATGACTCTACGTGAACCTAGGTTCGTGTTTCGGCGAAATCCGAGTTAGAGCGAAAGAGTTACAAGGATTTGAAGTTTTTGTATTGAACCCGATTTAATTAAATATGATGTGATTTTTATTTTAAGTTAATATGTTTAAAGTTTGAGAAATATCATGGTTGATGATTCAAAACATAATATTAATAAAAGGAAGTGGTTATCTTTCAATTTTATCAAGATATTCATTGGGTCGAGAAGCCCTAGGGTCGAGAAGCGGCCGGACAGGGAAAGCACAGTGGTGCTCGCCGGCGGCGTGCTCCGGTGATGGTTTGGCTCGGGAAAACTAGGGGAAAGGAAGCTATTGACATGAGGATTGTATCCGTACCTTCAACCGAAGAGGAAATTGGCCGAAGATGATGAATTTTGGAGAATCGGCCTCGGGCGACTACAACTAGGGTTCTTCGGTTCTTGATCAAATTGGAACAGTTCAGTATGTAATAGGTGGGGGAAATTTAGGGAAATTGGAGAGGAGTGACTCATGAAGAAATTTTGTATAGGAAGTTTGATCTGTCATGGCCTTTTTATAGGCATTCCATGTGTCGGTTTTGGTTCGGGAGGCGCCGACGGCCACGTCGCGTGCGCGTGGGGACACGGCGACGTGCGGCGAGCGCCGAAGAGGGGCCTGGGGTAAGGAGCGACGCGTGGCGGCGCTCGGGAGGGCCGGCGCGGCGCGAGACATGTGGGCGCGAGGGCGGCGGGCCGGCGCGGCGAGTAGCGCGTGGGCGCGAGGGTGGCGGGGTCCGGCGAGGGCGACGCGTGGCGGCGCACGGGGCGGGTCCGGCGCGAGCGCGCGAGGACAGCGGGTCCGGGCGCGAGGGCGGCGCGTGCGCGCGCGCAGCGGGCGCGCGGTACAACGGACAGCTGCGGCGGCGGCGCTGGCATGGCGGCCGCGCGTGGATCGAACACGTGTGGGTCAATGAACAGTGGACTTTTGTAATTTCCCGATTTAATCTTTATTTCCCCCATATTTCTTTGCCTTCACATTTAAATTTTAAAATATGATTTAACTCAGTCATTTATTTAATTTATACCTATATTTCCAACTCCTTTGTCCATTTTGCTTTTTGCATATTATATTATATACATATTTTATTTATTTTATTTCCCTTTCTTTCCAAAACATGATTTTGATTCAAAATGAATTATCAACCCTATACTTCCCTATATATTTTTTATAATTTTCATTTATTTAATATTATTTATTTTATTTACTGATTATTATTACTTTTTCTCAAAATAAGGTTTTGTCGATGTCGATACGCAAGGATCCTGAGGACCCTCTTTTTTGGTTCGGCACGGGGAGCGGTGTACCCTGGTTTAAACTCGTAGAAAAAATGAAATAACGCAGAGGGGGCGGGAAGAAGAAGCTAAGATTGCGTAAACACGAGGGTTTATACAGTTCGGGCCACCGCCGCGGTGTAATACCCTACTCCCGTTTGTATGTAATATATGGGGCAAGTTGCAAAGAACAAGGGGGTGTTCCTCTCTTTTGGACTCAGTAGTGGAGGAGAGATTGTTCCGGGCTAGCTGATGCCCTGGAAGCTGATCTACTGGCCAGATAACCTTGAGCGTATGGTCAATCTCCCAGCCGAAGAGGCAGAACCTGTTCTATGATGGACTTGGGTCTCCTTTTATAGCATAAGGGAACACCACAGTAGTCTCAACTTTTCTCCCTTCCACTCCACGTGGGGGAGCAGTTTTTATCTTGTCTTGTCGGAGAAGCCATTCCATTCCTACTTATCCCTGTTTGCTGCATCATGGGAAGCGGAAAAGAGGGCGGTCGTCGTGGTAGCCATGCCGCTGACGCAAGGATGGCTTGCCTACCTACTCCGACGGGGCCCACTGGTCAGTGGCCCATTCCACGGGTAGGCATAGGCACCGTGCTTCCCACGCGCGCACCCTCTCTCTCCCACGCGGCCGCCCAACGCATTAAATGCGACTGGACAGGGCGTGCAGGAGGCGTGCGCGGAGTGGGTGCGCGGCCACGCCGCGGTCTTAGTCAAAGACTTTTAGCCCCTTTTGCCTCATGATAGGCAAAAAGGGGTGATGATGAGGGTAACTGACAGCCGCGCCTCACGTCGCATTGAAGGCGGCGAGGCAGGCGCTCAGCTCCCCTCCTTTTGAGCATTAAATGAGTTGGTTGGTAGTTGGACTCGCTCCTCTCTCAGAGAGGTGTGGGATGATGGATGGGGGTCCGGGTGACCCCGGACCCTACCGACTGGGGGTCCGGGTGATCCCGGACCCCACCGTTTGGGAGTACGGTGGCCTCCGGGCAGCCTCCGGGCCCTTCTGGGGCGGCCACGTGGCCGCCCGTGGCCGAGACCCGCCTAAGCCTTTCAGGGCATAACTTTGACGCTCTTTTGACGGGCGAGGGCGTCTTCCCCTTTCTCAGATGTCATGCTTCTAACATACCCCCGGGCCCATATCACCGACAGTAGCCCCCGGCGTTGACCGGGGCCGAGTCGGGTTCGGGCGCGGTTGACATCATTTTTTGAGTGTGTGGGCCCGGGTGTTGGATGCTTTTCTGTTACAGCAGGCGCTGGCACGCGATGACTGGTGATGCACCAGGCCAAGTTTTCCTTAAGACAGGGGGCGAGTTTATTTGGGCCACGCGCGGGGAGGGGCATCCAAACCGCCTGGCACTCTCCGTCCCGTGTAGTGCGCCTGGCGGGCGTGGAACCCCAGGCGGCATGAAATCCGAACGGCGCGGGAACTCAAGGGGATGCGAAAATCGAAAGGGCGTGGAGACGAGGGGGCGCTTCGTGTGGTAGTGGGGCGAATTTAATGCCGTGGAATCCGAGGGGACGGTGGTAGCTTATAAAACCAGATCCGCATGGAGGGGGATCGGTTTCTACGCTTTCCACTGCCATCACCTCTTACTGCCATTCGCCCTTTGTCTACCCAGCGCCTCCTGCCCCTTCCGTTTCCTTCCTTTTGCCTTCAGCTTCCCTTTTCGTACTTCTGCATCCACCTTCGCGATGGGCCACGATTCGCCCCTGGAGCCTGGAAGCGTGCTTCCCAAATCTTTGGTTCGCACTGCGGAGGCCCGCAGTCTTTTCAACAAGTTCTTGCCACGCGGCACACGCAGCGGCGACGATGTCCCGGAGGAGCGGCCTCCCACGAAGATGGTGTTCTTCGCCTCCTTCGCCATGGTCGGGCTGGTGCCGCCCTTCTCCCGATTTTTCCTCGACGTCCTGGAGTTCTACGACCTCCGGCTGCACCACCTCACCCACAACGCCGTCTTCTACCTCGCCGTGTTCGCCCACACTTGCGAGATGTTCGTGGGGGTGAGGCCCTCTCTTCACCTCTTCCAGCAGTTCTTCCGGGTATGCCCGGCTGGCTCCCTCGGCGCGGTCGGATACGTGGCGATCCAGCCACGGAACGACAGGGCGGTCGGCACCCCCTTCATTGACATCCACCCTCGCTCTAGGTGGGAGAACTGGAGGGCGTTCTGGTTCTACACCAGCCTGGGCGACCACCCCCGCCTCTCCCTGCCGACGGGGATCCCGGTGAACCAGAGGAACTGGGGGGCGCGCCCGCAAGCTGGGAGGGAGCTGGACGGGGTGCTGGACCGGATCAGCTACCTTCGGCGGGGGGCCTGTCCAGCCACGCGGTCTTCCGCGACTTCCAGATGAGGCACATTGCGCCGCTACAGGAAAGGCCACGCCCCGCCTACATGTACATGGGTCCCAATGACACCATGCGAACCCACGTGGGCGCCGCCTTCGACTGGGACGAAAGGGACCTCGGGACCCTGGTTCGTCGCACCCTCGGCGTCACGGAGATGGACTCGACGCAGCCTCCCGCTGTGGCCGGTGCCGTGCCGCTGGACTCAAGACGCCGGAGATCCCGCACTGCCGCCGCAGTGGTGGGCGACGACGTGGGCTCGTCGTCGGCCGCACCGGAAGCTGCACCGAGGCCGCTCCGAGGGGCGGGGGCTGTGACGACGACGACGATGCCGACGACCACATCCCAATCAGGCAGTTGAACCGCCGGGGTCCGTGCCGAAGCGACCCGGGGGCCCCGGACCCTAAGGGAAAGAGGAAGAGGCCAGAGGAGGACCACTCTCCTTCCCCATCTCCACCACATGGCGGCGGAGCGGAACGCGTCGCGCCCTCCCCCTCCCCCCCACCGCACCAAGGGGCTCGCAGCAATGAGCCCATCCCCGGGGCCACTACGCCGAGGGCCAGCCGGCCACAACGGCGGCGGGAAAGGCCCGGGGCGCATCCCCGGTGAGTACGCTGGCGGCGGGGGAGGCCCGGGGCGCATCTCCGGCGAGTACGCCGGCGGCGGGGGAGGCCCGGGGCGCATCTCCGGCGAGTACGCCGGCGACGGCTGGGTCCGTCCGCGGGACTCCAGCATCAGGGGACACGGCGAGCAAGAGCCCGGCGAGTCCTCCGGGCCGCCCTGCGAAGAAGAAGCGGGCCATCTCGGGGATCTCCTGGGACTTCAACCCCGCCCGCAGGTATGCCTTGCCGATACGTGGATGCCCATCGGGGCCTTACCCTTTTTGTCTTTGTTTCATGATTCCTTGTTGTGCTTTTGTTTTGTTTCCCGCCGCGAGCACAGGCATTTTCGCCCAAGGGTTGTACCCAAGGGCGGTTCTGCCTCGGGCTCAGGGGAGGGCGCGCAGGAGAGGCCCAGGCGCCCGAGCCCCCTGTGTCCGGGTCGCCCCCTACAGCCCGGTCCCGGATCCGGTGCGATCCGAGGAGGGGGCCCACCTGAGGCCGGAGCGCCGCCGCCCACGAGGGCAAGCCGTGGCGGCGCGGCGCAGAGGGGCAGCGGAGGGCGACGGAGAACAACCTCAAGGGTCCCTTCCGCGGCAACCATCGCCGCCGCCACAGCAGCCTTCGCCCGCACCGCACTCGGCCGGCGCCGTTACCCCGCCGGCTACAGTAATCCCGGCCGGCGCAGCTCACCGTGAGCCCCCAAGCCAAGGGGCGGGCGGTGACGACCACGGGGTCTTCGACGGCTCGGCTTGCGCAGCGGCCGATCCCGGCCGGGTTTCGACTCCGAATGGGGCGCTCGATCCGGGTTCGTGGCCGCCCGGACACCGAGCCTCTCGTTCGGTCGCAGGAGCGGGCGAGGAAGGTCGTTTCCAGGGTGCTGGAGGAGGCCAACGCCATCTCCCGGAGGGGCTTCGGCCCAGTGTGCCCCGGCCGCCGTGGAGGTCGAGGTGGCGCGGCGGAGGCCGAGGTCGAGGAGGGTCGTCGTGAGCCGGCGGCCACGGCGAGGGCAGAGGGCCTCATCCGCAGGCGGAGCCGGCGAAGATCGAGTGGCGCCGGAGGAGCTCGGCCAGTGTTTGAAGACACCGTCGCCGAGCGGCATGCCACCGACCTCCGCGAACAGGTCGCCGCCGCCGCTGAGGAGAGGGTGCGCACCACCGCCGGGCAGTTCCTCCGCGACCTCAGGGAGCGCGCCTAGGGCCTCGACGAGCGCGAGCGCACCCTGTGCGACGCTGAGGCCGCCGCCGCTGGCATCGGCGCTGACCTCCAGGCCCGCGAGGCCAGCCTGGCGGAGCGAGAGAGGGCCCTTGAGGCCGCGTGGCGGGCGGTCGAGAGCCGGGAGGCCGCCGTCGCCAGGGCCGAGGAAGACTCCGCCGCGCGGGAGGCCAACGTGCTGCCCCAGGAGAAGGCCATCACCGAGCGTGAGGCCGCCGTGGGGGGGCGAGAGGCGGCGGTGCTGGAAGCCCAGGAGGAGGCCTCCCAATGCCTGAAGGGCGTGTGGGATCGCGAGCAGCTGCTTGTCGCCGCCTCGGGCCGCCGGCAGGACGAGCTGGAGCGGTGGGAGCAGGAGTTGGCCACCCGGGAGGAGGTGGTCATGGATGCGCAGGCGCAGCTGCGGGGGCCGGGGCCGGAACTAGAGGAGGCGCGCCGCCGGATCACGGAGCTGGAGCACGTCTTGCGCCTGGGGGTCCAGGGCCTGGCCTCGTCCATCGGGCGCCTTCGGGACGCGGCTCACGGGGTGGGGGTCAACCGTACCCCGCCCAGCGTCCCTACCTTGGGGGGATTGGCCATGCACATTGACGATTTGGCCGAGGGGATAAAAAGGGTGCCGGAGGAGGTCGACGACGTGGCGAAGGAGTCATCATATGACTTATCCCGCCAGGTCGCATCGCTTATCTTGGCAAGTTACCAAGCCCACGACCCCGACTTCGACCCCTACATCCCCACCGAGGACTTCCCCGAAGGCACCGAGGAGGTCGCTCGCCGCCGCGTCCAAGACACCGTCGACTCCATCATGATGGGCTTCGATGGTACCCCGGCGGCCTTCCAGCTCGCCCTCCGCGAGGACTCGCCGGATGAAGATCCCCCGGCGGATGCCCCCAGCGACCCACCGGCCACTTAGGGCTCTCTTGCTCCTTCTCGGCTTGTATCTGTATTTATGTAAAAAGATATTTGTAGCATTGTTTATAAAGTTAGCGAACTTACCTTCACTATGCTGAACTTGCGTTGTAACAGCCCATCGCGGCTGCTTTTGATGATTCATTTATATGTATGTTGGGAGCCTCCGACCAACTTAGCGCACACGCAGTGGCGGTTGGTTGGCCCGAGCCCCTGTTTATTTGCTTTCCTGCATTGATAGTTCAACTCTTAGTTAATGCGATAATGCGATAGTGTTGTCCTTCCCCGTGATTTGTCCCATGTAGCTGGGGGGCTGTTCCGGGTTCGGGCAGCATGCACTAGCCGTTGGCTTGTGCCTTTGTCGGGGTTCCGGGTAGGAGCAAAGGCATAAAAAGGCCAGTGAGGGCAGCGGCAACGGGGGGCCGGGACAGGCGTGTTAGTTCGCACCCGAACCCCCGGCGTTGATCGCCCCTGTGCGTGGTAGTATGCAGCATCGCTGTACCCTCGACACCCTTAGGGCTCGCAGCTAAGGCGGGCAAGGCCAAGGAACTATCGGAAAGCCGCATCCGCAGCACATGCTCGAGCACATGGGGGAAAACACACTGCAACAGGTATTTTGCAAGGGAAACATATGGAATGTAATAACAAGTGTATTGCTCATGCCACCGGGGGCAGTGGATGAACTTCCATGCATGTCTCAGCGCACCATGCGGCTTATGGGTAAAACCTGCGCAGGTGGGAAATATTCCACGGGTTCGGCAACGGAGTGTCGTCCTCTGTGACTAGGCGAACTACTCCCGGACGCGGGGTGCCAATAACCTTGTATGGCCCCTCCCACATCGGAGATAACTTGCTTAGCTCTACGCGCGTTTGCACACGGCGCAGGACCAGATCATTGACTTGCAGCGCTCGGGGGCTGACTTTGCTTTGATGGTGCGGCGGAGGCTCTGTTGGTAGCGGGCCGCACGAAGCGCTGCTCGGCGCCGTCTTTCCTCCAGGTAATCCAGATCGTCACGACGCATTTGTCCTTGATCGGCTTCGGTGTATAATGTGGCTCGGGGCGATCCCAGGGTGAGCTCGGAGGGCAAGACCGCCTCGGCTCCATACACCAAGAAGAAAGGTGTTTCCCCGGTGGCGCGGCTCGAGGTTGTCCGATTGGCCCAAAGGACCGCAGGCAGCTCATCAGTCCACGAGTCCCCATGCTTTTTGAGCACATTGTAGGTCTTGGTCTCGAGGCCCTTTAGTATTTCTGCGTTTGCACGCTCGGCCTGACCGTTGCTTTGGGGGTGGGCGGGCGAGGCGAAACACAGCTTGATGCCCATGTCATCGCAATACTCGCCGAATATCTCACTCGTGAACTGGGTGCCGTTGTCGGTGATGAGCCTGTTGGGGACCCCGAACCTTGCCGTGATGCCTCTCATGAACCGCACAGCCGAATGTTTGTCGATGACGCTGACTGGATAGGCCTCTGGCCACTTGGTGAATTTGTCGATGGCGACATACAGGAACTTGCATCCGCCCCGTGCCTGCTTGAATGGGCCCAGGATGTCCAGCCCCCAGACCGCAAATGGCCATGAGAGCGGGATGGTCTGAAGGGCCTGGGCCGACAGGTGCGTCTGCTTGGCGTGGAATTGACGTGCTCGGCACCGCCGCACGAGGTCTGTTGCATCCTCCAGCGCGGTGGGCCAATAGAATCCCTGGCGGAATGCCTTTCCCACCAGGGTTCGGGAGGCCGAGTGTGCTTCGCATTCGCCTTCATGGATCTCGGCTAGGAGCTCGAGGCCCTGTTCCCGAGCAATGCACTTCATGAGCACTCCGTTGGCGCCGCGTCGGTAGAGTGCCCCTTCTACCAACACGTACCTCTTGGAGGTCCGGGCAATGCGTTCGCTTGCCTCGCGTTGCTCGGGCAATGACGCGTCTTGTAGGTATGCTCGGATTTCCGAAATCCAAGCCACCTGGCGCGTGATGTCGGTCCTGGCGGGGCCAGGCTGTGGCTGGCCCGCCTGGTCCGGGGCGCCGGGACCGGCCGACTCCTGCCTCTGGGGCGGTTCGGGGTGCGCCGACGGCTCTGCGAGACTTTCTTCAAATGTGCCTGGCGGGGCTGGGGCTCGCGCGGATGCGATCCTAGATAGCTCGTCCGCCACGGAGTTGTCTCTTCTGGGAATATGGCGTAGCTCGAGACCATCGAAATGGCGCTCCATACGTCGTACTTCTTTGACATAAGCTTCCTTTTGGGGGTCGGTGCATTGGTACTCCTTGGAAACCTGGTTCACAACCAGTTGGGAATCTCCGAGGACCAGCAGACGACGGATGCCCATGCCTGCTACCGCTCGTAACCCTGCTAGAAGCCCCTCATATTCGGCCATGTTGTTGGTTGCCCGGAAGTCGATCCGGACGACGTACTGAAGCACGTCGCCCGTTGGGGAAGTTAGCACCACGCCCGCTCTGGCTCCGTGCAAGGTGAGCGAACCGTCAAAGTTCATTACCCAGTGCACGGTTCCTTGGTCGCGATCCTCCACACTCTCGGGTTCCCCCGGGGGTGGATCGCTTCCGCCGTTAGCGTCCACTCGCCACGAAATCAGCCAAGGCTCGGCTCTTGATTGCGTGCTGGGCTTCGAAGTGCGATCGATTCCGACAACTCGTAGCCCATTTGACTACCCGTCCCGTGCCCTCTCGGTTATGCAGGATTTCTCCGAGAGGGTAGGACGTGACCACCGTTACCCGGTGCGCCTGGAAATAATGATGCAACTTCCTGGAGGCCATAAGTACGGCGTATAGCATTTTCTGGGCCTACGGGTAACGTGTCTTCGCGTCCCGTAGCGCCTCGCTGACAAAGTAGATCGGCCGCAGCACCTTGGTGCGGGCCTTGGCTACCTTGTTAGGGGTGACTGGTTCGGGTACACCGGGGCGGGTTATCTCGGTGTCCGAGGCTTCCGAGCTGTTGCCTCCACCAGGGCCCTCAAGGCCGCTCGGGGTGGAGGGGTCTTCTGGAGCCCCCGGACTAGGGGCCGGCGGCTCCCAAGCTCGGGGTCAAAGGCCTCCTTCGAGTTCGGGCGCTTCCTCGGCCGACTCCGTTCCGGACTTCCCGCCACGGGTGCTTCGGGCGGGTCATCTCGTGTCCGGGGCTACCGGGCCATCGCTTCCCGGGGCCCTTGGGGCCACTCTAGGTGGAGGGGCCTCGGGAGCTCTGGACTAGGAGGCCGGCGGCTCCTCGAGGCTCGGGGGCCAAGGGCCACCTCCGGGCTCGGGCGCTTCCTCGGCCAGCTCCGTTCCGAGGTCTCCTGCCTCCGGGTTTGACAGGGTTGGGGGCCACTGAGAGCCTAGCTCGTCGTCGCGCTCCACAACCAAGGCCGCACTAATCACTTGGGGGGTTGCCGCCAAATATAAAAGGAGGGGCTCCTTCCGGGGCCACCAAGACAGCGGCGAGGAGAGGTAGCGCTTGAGCTCGCTCAAGGCTTTCTCGCTTCGTCCGTCCAAGTGAAGGGGCCGATTCGTTTTAACAACTTAAATAGAGGAAGCGCCCGCTCTCCTAACTGGATATGAAACGGCTCGGGCAGCTACACAACCAGTGAGTCTCTGCACGTCCTTGAGTTTCCTAGGGGGCGCATCTCCTCTATTGCCTTTATTTTAGTGGGGTTGGCCTCGATGCCTCGGGCAGAGACCAAGAACCCTAACAGCTTGCCTGCCGGTACCCCGAACACGTATTTTTTTGGGTTCAGCTTCATGCGGGAGGACCGAAGGTTATTGAACATCTCGGCCAAATCCGGGAGCAAGGCTCTTTGATCCCGAGATTTGACTACGAGGTCATCGACGTATGCCTCAACATTGCGCCCTATTTGGTCTTTCAACGTGATGCGGACACCACGTTGAAAAGTAGACATGGCATTTCTTAAACCAAAGGGCATAGACATGTAGCAAAAAGTACCCACGGGAGTGATAAATGAAGTTTTCTCCTCATCCTCTACAGCCATGCGAAATTGATGATAGCCAGAGTATGCATCTAGGAAACATAAAAGGTCGCACCCCGCAGTGGAGTCGACTATCTGGTCTATTCGGGGTAGAGGATAGGGGTCTTTGGGACATGCCTTGTTGAGGTCGGTGTAGTCGATGCACATGCGCAGCTTGTGGTTGGCCTTCGGGACGACCACCGGGTTTGCCAACCACTCCGGATGCAGCACCTCCCAGATGAAGCCGGCCTCCTAGAGCCGTGCCACCTCTTCTCGGATGAACGCCTGCCGCTCCGGGGCCTGCCGCCTCACCTTCTGTCGGACCAAGCGTGCGTCCGGCCGTACCGCAAGACGATGCTCGATCACCTCCCTGGGGACTCCGGGCATATCCGACGGCTTCCAAGCAAATATGTCGGCATTTGCCCGCAGGAAGGAGACGAGCGCGTCTTCCTATTTGGGGTCCAGGTTGCCGCCAATGTTGGCGGTCTTGGACGGGTCGTCACCCAAACGGATAGACTTAATCACCACCTTGTCGGCAGAGGTGATGCGCTGCTTCAGGGCCCGGGAACCCGACGACTCCCCTTGGGGGTTCTTGGGTTCAACGCGGTCGGCCGCCGCAATGTCGTCCTCGTGCCTCCGCACAGTCCAGCGCGGTTTTAACATCGGCGTGGATGGTGATGGGGCCTTCGGGTCCCGGCATCTTGAGCTGGCGGTAGGCGTAATGGGTAGCCGCCATGAACTTCACCAACGCTGGCCTCCCGAGCACGGCGTTGTAGGGCAGATTGAGATCCGCCACATCGAAGTCAATCCACTCGGGGCGGAAATTAGTGGGCGCCCCAAAGGTGACAAGCAGAGCGATCTGCCCAAGGAGCCACACCTTTCCGGGCGTCACCCCAATGATGGGGTGAGAGGGCTCGAGCACCATTCCCGGGGCCTTGATTACATCAAAAGCCTTCGGGGATAGTACATTGAGGGCCGCGCCTCCGTCAATTAAGACTCGGGCGACCTTGACGTTGCAGATGGTGGGGGAGGTCACGAGGGCCAAGTGGCCACTTCGTGCAATGCTCCCTGGGTGGTCGGTCTGGTCAAAGGTGATGGGCACCTCTGCCCAGCGCGACCTTCGAGCCGCCTCATGAGACGGCACGGCTGCAAGGAGCTCGCGCCTCATGGACTTGAGGCTCCCGCGGGATACCTGGGCGCCCGCACCGCCGTCGATGGTGGCAACGACGTGCTGGGGGTCTTGGTAGCCCAGGTTGTCACCGTCGTCCTCGGCGGGGGCCGTATCCTTGGCCTCCTCTCGCCGGTTGTCTGGACGCTCCGCCGGTGCCTTGCCCTTGCGGCGGATTTCCTTCTCATTCTCCCTCCGCTCCTGCTCGTACTTTTGCACCCGCTCGGCCAGATTCTTGACCGAACGGCACTCGGAGAGGTCGTGGTGGGAGGTTTGGTGCACCATGCACCATTTGCCTCTGGCCCGGCCCTGGGGACGAGGGTCCGGGGACCGCCTGCGGTTACCCGTGGGCTTGCCCTTCCCGACGAGGAGGCGCAGTCCAGCGCCCGCCCTAAGCAGCGCTCGTCTCGGCGCTGCTCGATGCGGAGGCGGGCGTCGCGCCCTACGTACAGCAGGTCCCGGGGCGGTTCCGGTTGGGTTGCCGCTGAGGGGCTCTCCTCTGTCCTTGCGGCAGCCGCTGCCCGTCGAGCCCGTCGCCGGGAGGAAGAGCTTACCATGGTGTGTGAACCGCACGGTTGGCGGCTGGAGGAAGCGAGGTCAGCGGCCAGCTGGCACTAGGCCGTGCCTACGAGCTTCGCCACGTCGTCGAACCACCTCTTGGCGTTGGATCCCTCGCCAGGGGTGACCGGGGGGTGGCGCAAAAGAGCTTCTGCCGCCTGCAGGGCACCCTCAGGAGTGCCAAACTCCAGGTGGCGATGGACGTCGCCTCGGCGGGGCTCGCCGGTATGCCCGCTAGGGCGTGGTCTGGGTCCCGCAGGGGCGTTGTCAGCCCTGCGAGATGCATGGGCCCCTCCGTTCTCAACCGCCGCTTCAGCGGGGGGCAGAGGGGACGGCGCGGGCACAGCTGCCGCTGCCACCACCAGCGGTGGTGAGGGAGACGAAGATCCTTCCCCCCTCGAGCGGAGGTGGCGGAAGTTGGGGCTGTGCCTGCCCACATCGACCTCTTCCGCCGCCTCGTTGGCCAGGTCACGCTCGCACGTAGCGAGTGAGCCTGACGCAGAGCGTAGGGCGCGACCGTGGACCATGGCTGAGACGGGGAGAGAGGATTCCCGCCAAAAAAATGGATGGAAAAACGGGAGTTTAAACCAAAACACAGTGCGCTCCCCCTACCTAGCGCGCCAGCTGTCGATGTCGTAGATCGACACGCAAGGATCCTGAGGACCCCCTTTTTTGGTTCGGCATGAGGAGTGGTGTACCCTGGTTTAAACTCGTAGAAAAAATGAAATAACGCAGAGGGGGCGGGAAGAAGAAGCTAAGATTGCAGAAACACGGGGGTTTATACAGGTTCAGGCCACCAGCGCGGTGTAATACCCTACTCCTGTTTGTATGTAATATATGGGGCAAGTTGCAAAGAACAAGGGGGGTGTTCCTCTCTTTTGGACTCAGTAGTGGAGGAGAGATTGTTCCGGGCTAGCTGATGCCCTGGAAGCTGATCTACTGGCCAGATAACCTTGAGCGTATGGTCAATCTCCCAACCGAAGAGGCAGAACCTGTTCTATGATGGACTTGGGTCTCCTTTTATAGCATAAGGAAACACCACAGTAGTCCAAACTTTTCTCCCTTCCACTCCACGTGGGGGAGCAGTTTTTATCTTGTCTTGTCGGAGAAGCCTTTCCATTCCTACTCCTCCCTGTTTGCTGCGTCATGGGAAGCGGAAAAGGAGGCGGTCGTCGTGGTAGCCATGCCGCTAACGCAAGGATGGCTTGCCTACCTACTCCGACGGGGCCCACTGGTCAGTGGCCCATTCCACGGGTAGGCATAGGCACCGTGCTTCCCACGCGCGCACCCTCTCTCTCCCACGCGGCCGCCTAACACATTAAATGCGACTGGACAGGGCGTGCAGGAGACGTGCGCAGAGTGGGTGCGCGGCCACGCCGCGGTCTTAGTCAAAGACTTTTAGCCCCTTTTGCCTCGTGATAGGCAAAAAGGGGTGATAATGAGGGTAACTGACAGCCGCGCCTCACGTCGCATTGAAGGCGGCGAGGCAGGCGCTCAGCTCCCCTCCTTTTGAGCATTAAATGAGTTGGTTGGTAGCTGGACTCGCTCCTCTCTCAGAGAGGTGCGGGATGATGGATGGGGGTCCGGGTGACCCCGGACCCTGCCGACCGGGGGTTCGGGTGATCCCGGACCCCACCGTTTGGGAGTACGGTGGCCTCCGGGCAGCCTCCGGGCCAGCCCCTTCTGGGGCGGCCACGTGGCCGCCCGTGGCCGAGACCCGCCTAAGCCTTTCAGGGCATAACTTTGACGCTCTTTTGACGGGCGAGGCGTCTTTCCCTTTCTCGATGTCATGCTTCGACATACCCCGAGCCCATATCACCGAGTGTTTTGATCCAAAAATAAACTTTTATTAATCCCTAGCCCTTTTCTATTTATCTTCTTTTATAATTTCAAAATCTTTATTTTTTGGAATTTTCTTTCTTTTGGGATTTTTAAATCATTTAGTTTTTCTCAATCTTTTAGATGAATTTCTGTTTATTGATTTTATGCAACAAAGCTCGCAAATAAGAAGCAATAAACATGTCGAGATGTAAAAATATCAAAAATTTTTGTAAGTTCCGATTTTTAATTTCCGGTTTTAAATTCTCCAATTTTTAGGGTGTTACAAGTAGAGCATGGGCATGGCTCGGTGAGAACGTTCGGGAATTGGAAACATAAGCTTACTGCTGAACTTTCCAGTGAGTAACATGCTCCAAAGTTGTATTGAATCATTAATTTGTTCTAAAATATGGAATGTATATTCAATCTATCATTGTTTCTTTTTAGTGTGCAAAACAGGCGAAGGAAACACACTTGTTCGGCTACTACGTCTGAGATTACATTCACCGCATGGTTACCGAAGTCATAGGTCTCCAGGATCTAGATGTACTTATAACAGACATTCATACATTACGTCTCGATTTCTTATTTATTTTATATATTTATTTCTCATTTATTCGAATGACAGCTTATGGAAGTAAGAGACAACCTCCCCCACACGAGTTTCATACAGGCTGCTCAAGAAGAACTGATGGGATTTATCAACAAGCAGAGTACTGATCCCGTGGAAGAATTCTACTTTAGTGTTAGCAACATAGACCCTAGATCCACAAAATAGAGAATTTTTTGTAACATTCGATATAGAAAATATATGCTGATATTTTATGTGTGTACATATTTTGGTAATATATGTATATATTTCCTTAATTAAGTACATTTATATGTGTGTAAAATATATATTTATATATATGTGCATGTTGCATATATATGTATAAATATATATGTGTGTAAAATATATATGCATAATATATAATTAACAAGTAGCAAGCTAGCAGCAAGCAAAAGGAAATTAAAAAAATAAAAAAACCTTTAGTGTTGGTTGATAACACCAACCGAGACTAAAGATGGCGGAGCCAGTCACGTGGTGCCGTTATCTTTAGTCTGGTTGGTGTTATCAACCGGACTAAAGACCTCTCTTTAGTCTAGGTTATTTCACTCAGGACTAAAGATATCGATATGTAGTTCTGGTTTGATAACCGGGACTAAAATCTCTTTCCCGAGTAGTGATGTGGTTGAAGTCGTACATCTACCAACTCCATACCATATGCTTGGGACATGTGGATGTGTAAATTTCGCTGTATTTTATGTGGTGAAATTTTACAAATTGGTAATAATGAGTATCTCAACGGATTAACTAAAAAAATTTCTCTCTATATATATGTGGTTATTTTGCGAAAACCCATTGAGTTTTTTTCAAAATTAACCCGTAGTCCGTCTCGGCTATTTAAAAACCCCAGTTAAAGAAGAAAAAAGGGGTTATTTTGCAAAAAAACCTCTTGACTGTTTATAAAATTAACCAGCAGTCCAATGTTGAAAAGAAAGAGAGGGCTTGGATGAAAAAAAAGACCTCATGCGTCCCTCTTTTCTACCCCCCATCCACGTTGCGCTGCGCCCCTCCCTCCGTCGCCGCTCGAGCTCCCGCGCCGTCGCATGGACCTTCATCCTCTGCTTGCTTTTCTCCCCGCATCGTCGTCCCGTTGCAACGCACGGTATTTTGCTAGTATATATATATATATATATATATATATATATATATATATATATATATATATATATATATATATATATATATATATATATATATATGCACATGCTATACATACTACTACTGTATATATCAATCCCATAATATGTCCCTCCCGCTATCTGTCTGACACACCCCCAAATCGGGCATATATACCATGTATGTTTGTTAACTTGTCAAACATAAACTCGGTGTCATTACTAGGGTATTTGGTTTTCAGTCACATTTTGTGTCACGCTTAATTAAGATTAGACAATTGACATTGTCTTACTCAAATGTGACGTGATTTTTATATGATTGTTCAGGTACAATCAAAAATTTAATTATCTTAACTTAAATAAATATAACGATATTTGTTGATAAATGATGATAAAATATGGCTACAAACCAAGCCCACGCCCTACATATCAAACAGCTAGCGAGATCGATGATCGATAGCGTTGGACGGCCATGCACGATAATGTATGTACATTATTACTTCAGCTTGCTTTTTTTTTTGAAAGTTACTTCAGCTTGCTTGATTTCTAGCAGCCTAGCTAGCAGCTAAGCAGGTGTTTAGATAACATATTTTATGTGTGACATGGTGGGGACCGCACCGGTTAACATGCAATTGAAAGCGCAACAGTGCGATCAAGTTGGCTATAGCTTAGCTAGAGACCCGGCGGCATGCATGAGCTCCCAGGCAATCCTACAGTGGCACGTCACGCCTGCGCACACACGCTGCCTTTGCCTCCTTTCACATGCTTGAGATGAGAGGTCGATAGATAGGCAGATACATGTCGCCTTTGGCTTTAGCTATCCTGCATTCTGATCGCTCGCTTGCTTGCGCGCGTGCTGTAAATAATAGTAGTAAAACTCTACAATTGCATGCATGTGAGTTACACCGTACATTATTACTCGCATTATTAGTTAAATTAGCCGTCGTTTGATAATGAGTAGCGATTGTTTAATTTTAACTTTGTTGTCACGCGGCTTAAATAGTGTAGCAGCTGGTCGTATCACCTGTCATCGCGCGCGGGTTGGAGATGCGGCTCACAGTAACCGTAACTGTACATGTATGGGCACCTTTAAGGCCGGCGTGATCCTACGGTCACCAACGTAATACAGTACACCGAGACATAATTTCATCGGTGCTTCAAAGTAAACACACACAAAGTCATCTGGTGTCCGATGGAGAGACCTGCCAACTGGGGGCCACCTGCAGCTGAATATATATCGCGGGGACCACCTGCAGCTGAATATATATCGCGGGGTCCACCCTGTTTTGGACACATCCGTTTACTTTGCCCATATGCACTCGCTATAGTCTCAAAGCGACGGGTCAAAACAATTAAGAGAGTGATCATTGTTCATCCGATCTTGTACGCAGTACTACAGCCACTTGCGTCGTCGTACAGTGACATGACATCGATCACTCCGATATATAGAATCAATGATAAAAAATCATTTTATATCTCGTTTCATAATGGCACTCACTTACCATCGATATCGCGGTATTTATATATTTCAATTCATTCATTGATGAATTACGAAATATGTGTAGAGCTAGCCCGTCAGCGTCTCGCTACCTGACCATGGAGACCAGCGTAATTACGAGCCATCATATCATTTGCATATAGGAGTAAGCATATTCCGGCCGTGGGGGACATGTACCATATCATGTCACGTGGGAGGTGGATGGATATTGGCTAGTGGCCATCGCGCTACATTCTATACTACTACTATACCACCTCTAGAGTACTTAATTAGCTCAGCCTTTAGGTAGTGATTAACCGTACGCCCATATACATATATATACACATCTCCTCACTTGCTATAGCTTATTTAGCCAGTAGCTAGCTACACGTACAACTCGATCGATATATATCGATCGATGATCAAGCTGGCGGACAGCCAAATCTTTGTAAATATCGATCGATCTGCACACCGGCCGGCCGGCCGGCAGGTTGGAATAATAATCCTGCAAAGCAAACTACTAGATTACTAGGATTATCATATATCAATCGGAGTGTCACACCTTGCGCGTCACCGAAGTTAACAGCTGGGGCAGGACCAGCTTAGTGGGGTAATTAAACAAAGATTTCGAGATGCTTAGCCACGATTAAGCCACGACGATATCAGCCCTAATTAAAAGTACTCGTCGAGTATACCTGCAGCCAGCTCCTGCATCTCCGCGGGGCGCGTAATTAAGCAGTGGACTCGATCGAAGGCGCGGCGCCCCCGAGAGCGACGGGGGGAGAGAGAAAAGAGCAGAAATCACAGGGAAAATCACGTCAAAAATCGCCAAACTGCTGGGCGCGCCGCGCGCCCTCTCGTGAGCTCTAAGAGCCTTTCAGTGATCTTCTTCCCCTGAGCTAGCTGCCGCATCGACGTCCAAATCCAAACTTTAATTAACATCATCACTACAGAAAATGCTAATGGAAGCAGACACCTGGACCATTAGCGGCACAGCGATCGGCAATTCGTCACCACCCCTAGCTTCCTATTGGCTGTGTGCAGTGGGGCCCGGAGAAATTAAAGAGTCGAAAGCAAAAGCCACTTCTCACAAAGTCACAAACTACTCAATAAATTAAGTGTATATATATAGCTATAGTTAGCATAAGGGTAGATGGGCAATCACAGGAAGCCAAATGCATGTTTCCAGCAAAAGTTATGCAGCAAGTGCACCCAGAGATTAATTAAGTACTTTCATGAATCATGAACCCTACAAACTTGGAGGACAAGAAGAAATGTCCATGCATCCACCTAATGAAAACACTACTTACTAATAATAGTAGTACTACTAATTAACTAACAGCTAGCAATAAAAAATACTAATTCAACACCACTATCGTTTGATGCGTTGTACATAAGTACACAGTAATTAAGGTTACACCGTCGTCTGTAATCTAATCTGTACCATGTAAGAATAATCAGATCAACACATACTGATCGATGCTGGTGTTACTGCATGCATTGCACTAGAATTAACATCTTCTTTACCATTTTTTTCTTGGCAGTGTGTGTATGTAGGAGTGACTTAATCAGTAAGTAGAATGGAAGAATTACTACGTGCATGGGCATGATTCGGCAGGTTAATTAAAAGAAAGCCTGACCAAGTAGGCAGAATGGGAATGGCGGCTCCACCTTGGCCTCACCGTCCGTCAAGCCCATCACGCCGCCACCCCCGAGCTCCGGCACTTGCTGCACGCCACAGCTAGCGGTGGGCGGCTCCAAGGATGGAAGCACCGTCATGGGCTTGATCTGATGATGATGCTCAGTCCATTGCCAGCAGGTGCCATCCATGGCTGCCGCGCCGGCGAGCGCCAGGAGCGGCTGCGGTGGTTGTGGCGGCGGTGCCGGCGGGAGGGGAGAGACGGTGGGCTCGTGGGAAGGGAGGTGCTGGCGCCGGCGCTTCCTCTCGGCGGCCTGCTCGAGGAGGTGGCCCGTGACGGCGTTGGGGTCGTCGGCGAGCTTGGCGAGGAAGGACATGAGCTGGTCGGGCCGCCGCTCCGTCGCCTGCAGCCGCTGGCTCATCCGCGCCAGCTCCTCCCCGATGGCCGTCTGCTCGTGACGCAGCCTCTGCACCTCCTCGAACAGCGCGGCCTCCTTGGCCAGCACGTCCTCCGCCGCATCCTCCTCTCCCGACATTCCCACGCTGGCCGCAGCAGCCACGTGCTGCTCGCCGGCGCCGCCAAAGCCGCCACCGAAAGAGCAGGACCCGCCGCCGCCGCCCTCGCCTCGCTTCTTGCGGCGCACGATGCGCGGCAGCAAGTGCGTCTGGCCTCGCAGGAACGACTCGTGCGCGAACTCCCACCGGTCAGGGTGAACCTTCCGGAATCCCTGCACCACACGATGGAAAAACGTTAATCATCGGGATGTACGGGGGGCCGGCTCCAGCGATCGAATCGGGCTGGCTGGCGATGGATGATACTGACATAGGTGTTGAGCTGGCGGACGAAGCTGGAGAAGTTGCCGTGCTTGAAGAAGCAGGGGAGGAGGAGCTGGGAGAAAGCGGCGGGGTCGACGACGACGAAGCTGTTGTTGTCCATCCCCCACCGGACGAGCGCGTCCGTCCGCGGGTCGCACACCATCTGGTACGTCTTCGCCACGAACGGCGCCGTCTGCTGCTGCCCATCGCCGCCGCAGCACCCTATCAGCCCCAGCGCGAGCTCCGTGTGCAGCTCGTCCATCTCTCTCTCGATCGATCGACCGAGCAGCAACCCACTCCACTTCTCCGAACTATAGCTAGCTACACGTTAAATCCCTCAAAAGGCAAATGCACGGTGGACGGCTTGGGCGCTTGAGTGCTTGACTAGCTCGCTCGCTTGGTTAGCCCTTATACTAATTAGAGTATGCGTGCCGCACTGCGTGACGGGACATGACTAAGTAAACAAGTGGTGATATGAGCTGCATAGTGCATACCATTGGGGCGTCGGGGGTTTGTTCATATAGAAGTGTCCGGGAGGCCGGAGCGCGACAAGTGTCGGGCTCCTGACCCTTCCCCCTGTGGCGTACGTCGCCATCGCGTGAGATTTGAGGCCATGACACTAAACAGTGCCGCCTTTTTTGGACCAACAGCGTGATCCGGGGCGTGCCTCTCGATCTAACCCCAACTAACCGCATGCCTAATCTACTTGCCAGATCCGTCATATCACGCCA
This sequence comes from Oryza australiensis, assembly GCA_019925245.2. NCBI lineage: Eukaryota > Viridiplantae > Streptophyta > Magnoliopsida > Poales > Poaceae > Oryza > Oryza australiensis. The sequence goes on from JAIFGZ020000044.1 coordinate 2,252,562, forward strand.
GGGTATGTCCCGTTTGGCTCGATCTCTCTCTCTCTCTCTCTCTCTTGTGGACAATTTGAGTCGATCGGGCACCAGTACTTTGGTAGCCTAATAGTACTAGCAGCTAGTACTAGGTGCTGGCTGCTTTGTGAACGGCGTTTAAGTAGCGAACATCTGGGCGAAGGCGAACAAACGATAGCTACCGACTTCGATCGCTAGCCACGCAGATCCGATATGATCCGTCACACCGGCCAGCGAGCGCGAGGCCGGCACGGCCAGGAGCGACCCATGTCGAGATCGCGGGCGGTGTGCACCACCGGAAAAGGCGCCGGGTTTGGTCGTGACAAGACGGTGTACGTGCACAGAGGATTAGCTAATTTCAGCGACCGGATGGATGGGGATCAGATGGGTGGTGGGACAGAGAGGGACGGACGGGAGACGGGGAGAGGGGCCTTCGTGGCTTGGCCTACACGGGGATTGGATTGGATTGATTGGAGAATCGGAGGTGAAAGAAGGGAGTGGAATCTAATTTCTGTATTTTAATATATATATATATATATATATTAATTTGATATAAATAGTTATGAAAAATTTTGAAAAAAATTAACAATGCAAAGTTCAAATTTGGTATACACATCGAGATAAATTTAGATATAAACAATATGTCATTATTCATATGTTAAATTTGTCTTTTTTATATCTTAACATGTAAGTTGAATTTGAAACCAAAGAAGTCGTATAGCGTTAAATGATTGTTGTCAAATTTTTTTAAAATTTTTTATAACTATTTAGATAGTTTTTAAGTAAAAAAATAATCAAAATAGTTTCCCATCAAAGAAGTGCACCTAATACTATAGCACGCAGTGTGATAGCTAGGGCCTAGGTGTGCTCTCTTCGAAAATATCTTGTCTCCTTGAAGGCTTGGAATGGATGGGGAATTGGGGATCGGTCGGTCATGCCTCCTTGCCTTTGGTCCCCAAACAGCTGAACGGCTGCTCCCCGTTTCCAAAAGTGGGTCTGTCTTTTCCATGCCCTATTTAGGAAGGAAGGGATACTCCACTTTGTGTGTCCGTATGGTCTTATCAGCTAGTGGTACCATACTCCATTAGTAGGATGGTTCTGTGAGGTTATCCGGCTTAATTCGCTTGGGTTTCCTAGTTTAGATCCATCAGTGGAATTAGTTAATTAGTGACCAAGTCATTCTTTCTACGAGATGAAAGTACTTTTTTTACCTTCCATAAATAAATTAATAACTAACAAGGTCCATGCAATTATATGATTAGCATCGAAACAAAATATAATATGATGTACAAATATTATTTTACATATTATTTCTTTTAAAAATATAATAGTCTAATAGTTGACTATATATCTATGAAACATATAGAGCTTATAAATCAATCGATTATATGCTATTGCGAAGAGAAATAATAAATAAAGCATGTAACTCCATAATTTTTCTATTTTGACTTTAATTTAATGGAGTTCTTTAAAAGACTCCCTATCTACTCCATAAAAATTTAAGAAATTTGTAAAATATATCCTACTTTTACAATTTTAGAAGTCCCACCCGTCGCTACCGCCCCTCTGCTCGTGTGCATTGTCTTTTCTCTTTGTTGTTGTTGCTGCCCCAGGGTTTGCTCTCAAGCGCCAGCCAACACTTCTCTACTCCTTCGACACACTCCTCTGACCTGCTCGCCTTTACTTTTTTTCATTAGGCACCTTAGAAAATCATACTTTATAGTCATCGTGGTTTCATTTTTATAGTTTTAGAAGCCATCACCGCCACCTTACTCCTTGAACATCCTTCGACTCATTGTCTCATGACATCCGCCGCTTCCTGCTGTCCTCCACATCAGGCCACCCAAGCTTACAATTCTTGTGAGAGCTTGCCAACTACCACCCATCAAACTCATTTGGCACCATCAACATTGTTGCCTCAGACTTATCCATTGTTATGGTAAAGCTATCCTGCAGTCACTACCTCCCTTAAGCTCGCTCGTCACTTTAGACATCACTAGCCTCAAGCTCATATGATGTTGTCATGCTCTTGAGCTCACTTACGGTCGTCACATCCCTTGATCACGCCTAACGCCACCACTACTCTCTCTTAATCTCACTTGTAGTTTCACATCCCTCGGTCTCACACGATACCATTGCTATTGCTACCCTTAGGGTCATTGTGGTTGCCAACTTTCGAGCTTGCTATGCAAGCTTGTCCACATCAAATGGGCCCACCAAAGCTTGTTCCCACTTACCGCCTTTCTCAATATCGCTTGACACTCTGGCTACTACTATGCTCTTAGGCTCGTCCATCATCACCACACTATCATGTCTGCTCTCGTGGTTGAGAAAGGTGCATGGCCTCTAATTGCAGGCTTCAGTTTTTATCTATCGTTCTTGGCTTTTTTCACGAAGAATCCACGTCAGTATTGAAGCCTTTATCCATTTGCTTTTTCATGATTTCTTTTACGCAGTAACATGAGATATAATTCTATATTTAAATAACATTGTCCATAATCATATACATGTGGATGCAAACCGATTTTTATTAGTTCACGATGCTATAAAATGTTTGTATCGATAAAGCTGATATTTTGAATCCAATTTAAGCTAGCTCATGTGATTGTTGCAAATATGGTTCTATATGACATTTAATATATACTGTCGTCGAACAATAAATGTTTTTTCATTTTTTTCGATTAATGTGAGATGCCAAAATATTTTTTATTTTACAATTTAACACACACGAGCGCGCACACACACATATATATACATACTAGCAACTGTGTTCGTGCATCGCAATGGGTGAAGTCGGGGCGCGGCGCGGGAGCTTCGAGCAGCGATGGGAGGGAGGGGCGCAGGAGGTTTTTTTTTATCCAAACTCTCCCTTTCTTTTTAGCATTGGGACTGTGGATTAATTTTATAAACACTCAAGGGGTTTTCGCAAAATAGACAGACGAACAAAAAATAAACGCTACTTGCTTTATAGATAATTATAGATATATACACAACTTAGCATAGGCTAAAAGCATCTAAATTTTTTTCTCTCTGGTGGAGCAAAAAAATGTAAAATATTGTCCATAGTATTTTTTTAACAAATCACAAAATCAAAGTGCCATATGGCAAGTACCATGTTCTTTTAAATGTCCCACGACAGATGTTACGAATCTATCCTATCCTTTAGCAAATTCTATCTAGAAAGAGTACGGTATTACGGTGCAAAGTGTCAACTTAATACTTACTCTCATTGTCTGCATGTAGGCTTATCGGCCAAAAACTTTATTTTTGAAATTTATTTTATGGTTTTTTCACCGCATATATTTTTTAGCCTTAGCTTTTAAACCATAATAATACAGAGACGAAAGCTATAATAACTATGTTCGGTTGTTTTGTTTATTTTTCTTCGGTTATACCTCTATTCTTTTTGCTACTTCACCAAATTATTGCCTCAGATTAGTTCCATGTATGAAAAATACATTTTCTAAAAAAATTCTTCTACAAATTGTTTAAAGTTATTTGTTAATTTTATTTTAAAAAATATTTAAGTTATATATATCTGTAATGTAGTACTCGTGGTAATAATCTGTCTAATAATCTATGTCTTAAACGGGCCGTAATTCCTTTTCGCTTTTGTGGAGTACTTTGCTATTTTTGCACCATGCAATGCTGTTTCAGTGTGACATGTGACAGGTTTTTTTTCCTTTTTGGAAGGGTACATGAGACAGGGTCTAGTGCTGCACCTGAGAGACACTTGTGTTAGAGTCAAACTAATTAAGGAGACAATTTATTTTACGCTCTTGGCCTCCCACTTTGCAATTCGTGCGGCAGGTTATATATTTCTGGATGTGGCTTTCTGACTCGAAGTGGGTGATATACGACCGACCTTTTTTACTCTACTAGCAATATGCCAATATATATGTTGCAACGAAATTTTTTTATTTGTTCATTATATATATGATTGAGAGAAACTAATAGGGAAAGTGGTTCAATTTTTTTAGGAAGGTTACGACATTGTCTATACTGTATTTTTCTTGTTGGGCAGTTTTTCACATAACATGTAGTATATAATGAAAATATTTCTTATGTCGAATATCTAATAACATAAATCAGAAGTTAAACTAGCTATATGAACTTTATAAAAATTGATGGTTAAAAATATAAGTATTTGATTTAGGAAAAATATAGAATCACAGGTAATTTGAAACGGAAGAGAATACTTTGATAAATGCTTTGACATAAGCCGTCATGTTCCATTCCTCCACTCCTCACTACATCTGTTTATTTTGTAGAAATTAATATCCTCTCTCTAATTTTAATTCCTACAAGCTATAAGGTCCATCAGCATCATGCAAGCCCATTGTTGTTAGGCCCATTATTTGCTGCACGGTGATAGTAACTAACCATAGACATATATGAAAGTGCATCTAACACCTCTAAGTGGGTTTTGGTGGATTAATGATAATCCGGTTAAATGACTAATGAACTTGTTAAGAAGTTTGTGCAGGTTTTAGCCCCCAAAAATTTAAGCAATGCATGGAGACCCCCTAAACTGAATGGAAAGCGGAGCGAGAACTTGAAGAGTTATTTTAAATTTCTTTTAATTTTGACTCTTGAGTTGTAGGGCCATTGTACTATCAAGAGAGATTCCTATCAGTTGCCTAGTGTCTACAAGTGCTCAAGGTTTTATATCTTAGATGAGAAACACGGTTGCACAACACTTGCACAAGCTTGGGGTGTCAAGAGAGAGTGTGGCCCGGAAGTTCCTTGCATTTTTCCCGGAACCTCGTGGCCCTATTTTTCAGCTCACTTGTAGGCCCATGTCATTCCCCAAACTAGCTCCAGACGGAAACCAGTGTAAGGCAATCCAAATTAACATGTAATCACATACCAGTCCTAGAAAATAGAGTTGATACAATAGGAAGATAGAATATCACAACAACATGGGTTTTATTATTATGAGTAGGGATACAATCATCGTTGGAACTGCGAACGGTCCTTGAGTTTGCAACCGCAGTATAAAAAGGCGAAAGCGGAGACTAGCCCAAAGCCACAAGCATGACTTGGGAACTAAGCCGAAACCCTAATACTGCTCGAAGCCTACTTGCTCCTGGAAGAACTCCTCATCAACTGGATCCACCTCTTTTTCATCGAGAACTTAGGGTGTTATTTATACAGAGAAAGGGTGAGTACAGGAGTACTCAGCAAGCCATGGGAATTAGGTGTTTAATGCAAGTTCCAAAAGAAGGCTGATCATTTTCACGTTCAGTTTTATTTTAAAGCTTTAGAAATGACTAAGTGAGTGCTTCTCAACAACTCGGGTGAGAAGGTGGGTCTCACCCAGTCGGAGCAGTGAAGGGTATTCATTGAATGCATATGCATGAGTGGCTCCTTGCCAACAAATAAGAGATGTACTTTACCGAGTCTGACTGTTCCTGACAGCCATAGATCAATTTGAAACGGATCCCTCACCACCAACAACAATTTCACGAAGCAGTAGTCAAGCAAAACTACGCTAAGGAATCACCTCACATCTGCCCATGACCGTGGGCACGATTGTTCGAACAGTTTGCTAACCTCTACAGAGGGGGTACACTTTACCCACACGAAGCTACTAACCCGGGTCACCCAGCCCGTGCAAAACAACCATGTCTAGTGACCTTGAGGCTTTCATGACAAGGCATTTCCAAAGCTAACTCAGGGTCATCTTATGACAATGGGAGGAGTCCCATAGACCAATAGCAGGTTAGATCCTAGACCATGCTGTGCCAGGAAGCCAGGGGTCCTCCTCGACACCACCCCGGTGAATCCACTTGTCCCTTGTCATCAAGATTTCCTTGGCTTAGCTAGTTACTCAACCAGGGGTGTCCTAGTTCACCCATGTGATCACACGTGTTATGTTTGGATGAAATTCCAAAGGAAACGGTCCTTATGGGCGAGAAGGGAAAAACCGTACCACCAGTACGTCTCCCGCACCATGAGTTTTAGAAACTCATTTTATTTTCCAGGCATCAACCCAGGTGTCGGATTTTACAAGGATTTTGTAAACCCAAATTTTACCCATTGTTAATCATTTTAAATTTTGAGGAGGGTCACCAGTATCCCTACCTGGGGCATGAATACCAAGACCTAACATAGTAGGCGACAAGGGAGGAATAGGTGATTCAATTATAAAGGAGGTTAATGCAACAACTATAGGTGAGGCCTGCAAGTTATATTGTGAACTATGGCCAACATTTCATGAGATGCACATTTTGAGAAATAAAATACTTAATTTCAAATTATGGGCTCAAATGTTAAAAGGTGACTTGCCTTGCTCGAGATCTTGAGCTTTGTCCTCGTACTATGCACACTAGGAATAATTCGGCTCTGAAGCTACATGTGACATGAGACAACTCAACAAAATGATCAAGGAAAAGATCCTATTAAAGACCACTAAGTGTGCCACTGGATAGATCTCAGTTTTTGAGAAATTTTGGAAGTTGAACGGAGTCAGTTAGACAAACGGTGAGGAGATATGGATTTTATAAGATTAAATGATTTTCTACCCAAAGGAGAAAGGATTATTGATTTCTCTGGAAAAAAGAAAAAGAATTAGGGGGCTTTGGCCTTTTGGGCCGAAAGCGAGGCGCGACCGAGCGCGACGCGTGTGCATGGCCGACCGGAGCGGGCCGGCACACGGGAGGGTGGCTCACACTGGGCGAGCGCGAGAGACGGCGAGCGGGCTGACAGGTGATGCGTGGCCCACGCGGGCAAGGGGTAGCTAGCATGGTCAAAAACGAAGGGGCGGTGGATTTATAGGCGTGACCCAGAGTCGAATGAGGGTGTGGCAGGGTGTGACCCAGAATGGGGAGAAGGAAGCCAAAAACGAAGGGGCGGTGGATTTATAGGCGTCGGGCAAAGCTTGTAGGAGAAGGGAGCCCAGGGTAGCTGGCATGGTCAAGGAAAAAGGATGGTGAGCTGGCGCCGGTGTCAGCGACGTGTGGTCCATGGTGCAAACAGCCAAGTGGTAGAGGAGAGGGATGACACCGATCTGAGAGGGAAAAAGAAAGAGGAGAGAAAGAGGTGCACGTCCCATGCCTCTTTGGGTAAAAGGGAAATGGGGAGAGTGAGCCATGCCTCTCGAGTTGGAAGATTGTGGCGGGGCGGCAAAGACCATGATGACGACGACGGTGACAACAAAAGGGGCAGTGGCCGGTTTGGTGCCGAGCGGGAGACAGGACTGTCGTCGGCGTTGGCAACGGCTAGAGAGGATGACACCGACATCCTTTCGGTCGGCCACGACGAGCGCGTGCAAGGGAAGCAATAATGGTGACGAAATTGAATCTTCAACGTCTACAGCGCTGGTGCAACGAGGCAAAGAGATCGCTGTGTGGAAAAAGGGAGAGAGAGTGCAAGGGAGGCTCATCTCCCTCGGCACGTGCGCACGTGATCGAGGACGCGGGCCGATGAGGGAAATGGGCCGAACGAAGGAAACATCCCAAAAAGAAGGAGGGAGGCAAACCAGACTTTTACAGAGAATTTGATTTGGAGGGGATTTGGAATTGGAATTTCAATTTGGATTTAGGATTTTTCTCTAGGATTTGAGCTGAGCACAGAACAGAGAGCCGAGACCTTGGCACACACAATGGGAGCACAATTGAAGAATAATTTTCGTAGTTAGGGTTTTTAATAAATAGGTTTTTCCACTAACGCCACAATGAAATGGGAGTTACAGCCCAAAACCTCCTGGCCCTATTTTTCTTCGGTAGTAAGCCAGAACTTCTAGGCCCTAATTTTGTTCACACTTGTGAGTAACGGCTAACTGATGTCACAAGGCACCAATTTGAACAAGACACCTCCACCTTTGTTGGCTGGCAATTCCATTTTTTCTTTTATTGTCCCTAGCCTCTTTCATGTTGTCCTTGCCTTCTTCACCTTATTCTTTAGCTTTCTTGATAAAATCGAGGGATGGTGGTGAGGGATTGAATTGGTGTGAGGGCTAGGAGATCTTGAGCACTGGGAGATCATCTTGGGCTAAAGCTTGAAGCTTTTTACTCTTGGAGGACAACCTCCTAGACGGTTAGGCATCGCCCACAAGCATCCAAGTGATTGTGGATTGTCCCGAGAAAGTTTGTGAAGGTGATTCTTACCTCCTAAAGGAAAAGAGGTAAATTGAGTAAAATTCTGAGCTGATGTTTAGGAGGTTGCCTTGGTAGAGCAAGCTTCACCTCTGGTGTTCTCTTGGTGTTCAAGTTGGGGATCTTTATGGTCACTTGAAACCAAGAAAAGTACTTAGGGGTCTTGGCTTGAAGAACGGATACTTTTTCTTAGGCTTTTGCTTGGTGAGATAAGGGGTTAATCGAGACCAAGCTCTTTGGAGCTCCTCAACGGAAAGTAGGATTCTTGTAATTTGAACTTTGGGAAAAAATCTCTTGTCTCCCTTTGTATGCTATTTGTGCCATCCTCTATGTTTTATTGTTTCCTGTTGATTCTACCCATCTCCTGCTGTTCCGCAAGTCTTGGGGTTCCCTGAGAATCAAGATTCTAACCTCGAGGTGCTAGAACACCGGAAGTTTCTAAAAAGAACACCGAAAGTTTCAAATAGTAAAAGTTGATAGGAAATTTCGGGGTTCTTGCATGAAAGTTTTGGGCCCTGAATTTAACTGCTGTAAATTTTAAGTAATTTTCAGGAACGCCTATTCATCCCCCTCTAGACGACATCTACGGGCTTTCAATATACACTTCGATAGATTTTCATCGACTTTATCCGCTTTGATTCTTCCTAGAGCTCGAACTACTTCCAAACCTCTCGGACTCTCTCCGCTCCCATTCCCGTCCTCATCACTGACCTCACCAAGAGACACCTAACGAGTGATGACGTGTTGTTGTCTCCACTTGCTGTGTGTGGACACGGTCGCCCTCGTCATTCCTGCCATCAATAACACCGGCTCCACAAGGGCACTCTTGCCTGCTTCGCTAGCAGCGATGCATCCCTCACCTCATCCTCTTTTATTGGTTGTGCAACCCCACCAGGAAGGAAACAGGGGCACGAGAAATTAACTAGCAGAGTGGTGGTTGCGAGATTGCGGCTGGGCCATCTGCCAGCTGCGATGTCTTAGCTATCGACCTGTGTATCAAGCTAAGAAGAGGAGGGACAGAGGGAGGTGTCGCTCGAGCTCGTTGACATCAGACCTTCAAGATTCGGCATATTCTCCATCTAGCTAGCCATCGCACCCTTTCTCAAGCTGGTATGTCTAGTTCCTTCATCCTTCTCCTTGAGTCAACGTCCCAGCCCACAAGACCTCACCATGCTCTAGCTCTATCGATCCACATCATAGCAGAATCATGCATGGAAATAGAATCATACCAGACATGGAAACATAATTGAATATGGTAGGAGTGGCTCGTACAGGTCGTAATTGGGCCAGCCTTGCTTTTCCTGGTGGTACAGATGACTGGCAAAGCGATCGGGAGACGGACTTCGGACTTGGTGAGGAGCAGGTCAAAGACACACGGTTGGAAACCTTGCGCTAGGAATCGGACAGAGGCTACGTACGAAGAATTTTGGCAGGAACACCTTCAGTTTTTATAACAGTAAATATAGAGATAGAGAAGCGTCGAGCGGTACTGATAGAATCTGTTTCAAATTATATTTCAGATCTCAATTAAATCTCGGTGCTCTAATTTAGATGCCTTACACGATCAAACGGTGGAGATACTTTTTATTCTCTCTAATTAATGTGGTAATTTTTATAACTCTAGAGCGAACATGATGTCTTTTCTTGTGTCATTGTTTTTCTTTTTCGATGAATGTGGAAATTTCTAAACTCTTTTTATTTCGAATTTTAATGATTTTTAAGTTTACTTGGAATTCATATTGAAATTCAATTTCAGAATTTACTTTATTTTTACTCTAGATTTTAATTAATCTCGTGTTGTGTTTTAGGTGAACCTTTTTTCAATATATTTTATTTTTATTTCAAAATTTAATTATTTCTGAATTGTATCCCAAGTTGAACTCCCATTTTTTTTCTCCGACTAATATGGAATTTATAGGCTCTATAGGAAACATGGTGCCTCGAGTTATTTCTACTTTGAACTCTTATTTTATTTTCTAAAATTTTGGAATTTACTTTATTTTTTATCCTAAAATTTAATTAATCTCTAATTGTGTTCTATATTGATTCTTTTTTAATATTTATTTTTATTTGAATTTTAGTTATTTATAAATGTATTCCTACTTGAACTTTTTCCTTTTCTCGATTAATGTAGGAATTTCTAGTCTCCATGGTGAACGTGGTGTCTCCTTTTAACGTTGGTGTAATAATACAACTCTGAAATTTTATTTCTATAGGGACCATTATATATATGTGAAAGTATATTTGAATTTCATATAAAACTCTTAGCTTCTATTTCTATAAGGCCTAGATTTTATATACAACTCTTAGATTGGCTTACATTTCATATACAACTCTTCTCTTCTATTTCTATAGTGATAATTCACATAGAGTTAGATTTAATATATAACTCTGAAATTTTATTTCTATAATAAACATTTTATGTAGAAATATATTTGGATTTCATCTATAACTTTTAGCTTCTATTTCCTCAAGGTCTAGATTTCATATACAACTCTTAAATTTTATTTATAGGCTTAGATTTTATATACAACTCTTAATTTATATTTTATATTTTATATACAACTATATCAATTATCTATATCGTTATAATCTGACCCACTGTGATCTAATGGTTAAGATTTTTTTATTAATGTGGGAATTTTTAGCCTTCAAGATAGATGAAAGTGTTGTCTTCTTTTAAAGCTATTTTAATAATATAAGTAGAGGATTGCCCCGCGTAGTTTTGCACGGAGTTACATAATTCATGCGGAGTTAGATTTAATATACAACTCTGAAATTTTATTTCTAAATAAAAATCTATTTGGATTTTATATACGGCTTATATTTATATGAACCATATACAATTCTTAGATTTTATTTTAATAATTCCTAGATTTTATATATAACTCTTAGCTTCTATTTCTAGCCATGAGCCCTAAATTTCATATACAACTCTTAACTCATAGATTCTATTTCTATAGACTTAAACTACATATAACTCCTAACTTCTATTTCTATAAATAGAATTATATAAAACAATATCAATCAATCTATACCGTTATAATTCGAACCCACATACCGTTATAATTCGGACCCACATGATCCAATGACTATGATTTTTTTTTCTTTTTCTTCGATTAACATGATAATTTTTTGTCACCACAATGAATGTGATGTCTTTTTTAAGGTTGTTTTAGTAATATAATATATTGATTGATTGATTTCCACGCAAAGTCTTCTGCGGCTAATTGGAGACTTGTGCTACTGCTTCGCTAAAAAGAAAACATTGTAAAATGTTTTATGTTATACATCTGTCTCCATTGGTCCAACGGATCGGGTTTTCTATATAGTTCATTTAATTTATCTATCAACAAAGTTATTTGTAGTATTATGTTATTTGAACTACCACTATCCCAAATTTTGAAATACTTCGAACGGATAGAGTGTCATGTTATAAAACAGCATTGTTCCAGATGAGTTATACAGATTTGTAGTGTTACGATAGTCTAATCTGTAACATTTTGAAACGGGTGAAGTACTAGTTACGATGTTAATCGAAGAAAAATAAAGGTCTATAACGTTGACCACAGTGAATGCAAACTATAATGATGTAGATCGATGGTCATTATAGTTGTATTGAATATAATTGTGGAAAAGGAGAAACGATTTGTTATCGAATTCAATTCTATTAGCGGCTAAAAAAACATTGCTAACGTAGTCAAATATATAGAAATATACACGTGTCCTAATATCCATGCATGAAGTTGGAAGTGCATACGGTGCAATCCCATTTTACTATTTCAGTCTATATCAGTTCCTGTTAGCTAACATCTAGCGATAAGCGTACGTACCCCCAATCAATTTGAATCCGGTCCAGCTGATATCACATTTGTACCAGTAGCATAAGTTGGCCCAGCATAGCCCAGGCTCATCCATCTCGGATCGTTAGTTTGTCAATTCGGCACACTGTATGATCAACCAAGCCTTAGCAGTTTAGCTATAAGCTAACGCTAACTCCATTCTCTTTTTTTTAGAATATTTGGTCACCAATACAGATTTTCTAATCATTGTTTTTCCTATTATATATTTACACAAAACATTGAAAATACGACTACATGGAAACAATTCTGCATATCGAATGCTAATATTTTCGTTTGCTTATGCGAGTTACGCGAGAGCACATAGCACAAGACGTCACAACATGTGAACTACAGAAAGCGGAGCAAAGCTACGGCACCACAGAATAAGCTTCGTTTGGTTGCAAAATGAATTACCACAAAACTCTGAAATCATCATACACCAGACAAGAAAAAAATGTATTTGTTGAGCAACAAATAGCTGGACAATCCTGTGACGACACAGACTGCACGATATACACAAGGATGGAATACGAGGACACAACTGGCGCAACTCGGGTACAAATAGTTTACGAGGTCGGCCGATCGCAAAGTGCAGTAAACTAGCCATCTAGTTCTGCGTTTGTCTTGCTTGCATCTATGGGTTCTGAACTGAAGCTGTATTGGCCAGGCAAGGCCGCATCTCTACGGGGCATACCAGCAAATAGTGGCACGGCCCACTTTTCTGATTAGCCTCGTAGTGAAGACGAATAGGCAACTCCTCTGATCAAGGGCTCTGGTATACAGACATACTTACTGCACGTTATTCTCACCACAAATAGTTAGCTCCTGTGATCAAGGGCACTGGGCATATAGCAGCACATTATTCTCGTTTAAGCGCCTCTGGAACTGCGCAAGACGTTCTTGTAAGTCGACAATTCCGGCAGCTTTCTGAGAGAGTATACCGCTTAGTCTTGTGATGTAGTCGTCTAGTTGGTTGCCAGGTTGATCTGCTTCAACTAATAAATTCATCTCCTGATCAAGAGTTCAAGACAGTAGTCTCAGTCGTTATGGAAAAAATGAAAATGGCAACCACTTGACAATTTACCATTTCAGGGATCTAACCTCTTTGATTATGTCTAGGGTCTCTTCCACCTGCTTCCTATGAGCAGACACCAAATCTTCCTCTTCCTGAAGCAATTATCCAGATTCAAGATGTAATTCAGATAATCTCGTATCAATAAAATGCTGCACAATCCTCACAAAATAAAAAAGAAAGAAAATGTTGCACAATAAATACCACCATACCTGGAGGAGTTCGTTCAGATGGTCATCTTCATCTGGTACAACCCTTCTAATCGGATAAGCAATGGAATTTCTCATATTATTGTCTGAAGCTGAATCTCGAGCCTTCCTAGTTGGTTGCCATCCCTGCTGGTACACTGTATCAGGTACTTCAGCTATGCCCACTGGCACACTACCCTTTGTTCTTTGTTCCTTGAAATAACCACCATTTGACAGACTAAATTCGGTATCTTCTTTCACCTTGGGCATTCTATCCACAAAAGTTGGTGCTTGCTGCTCTTTGAGATACTGCTGCTTGGTCCAACCAAAGTTGCTCCTTTCAGTGATATCATTCATCACCTCGGCTGAAGAGAAAGAGGGCACAGCTGAAGCCAATGGGGAAGGACTTGACTCTCTTAAAGGTGCAGCAGCCAGAGGCAAATCTTTCTTGGTGTTGCTTCCTTTCGACAGACTCTTCACCCTGAAGACCAGGAGAAGCTGGTTATATTATATGTGCGCATAAGCAGCAAGTGCAACATAAAGAAATGAGGAAATAGACAATCACCTATCAGCATATCTCAACGTGTTCAGAGTATGCTCACAAGAACCAGAGCTGGGAGAAATGCATGATATCATGACAGTGCGTGAGTCCCCAATGAAGGAATCCCGCAAAACTTCAGTTAATTTGCTTCCTCGAAATGGAATGTGGGTCTGGTCATTATCTAGTGCTCTGATGCATTCCTTTAAAGCAAGCAAACTTTTATTAATCTCAGCGCCTTCAATTCTGCATCAAGTTTCATAATAGGCAGTTCAGTACAGCAGATCTCTACACTATAGGCAGTTTCACAATATTCATGGCATTCCTATAACAAGATAGAAGAGAAAAGTTGTGAGATAACCTTGTTTGTTTGTCATTGTCCGTTGTATCAGCACCACGCTCACTGCCAGCAAGGTCAATAAATGACAACTTGCCAGCCAATCTTGGTGGTTTTGAGTCATTGCCATCAACACGCTTTTTAATAGCAAGCTGAAGGATGGCATGGGATCTTGAGGACTCTTCATTTGCACCAGTAGTACCAGTACTTCTGGTGCCATTGCCTTTCTCAATCAACTCCTTTATGGTTTCAACATCAGACACCCGATACTCTTGTAGACCAACAATGCAAACTTTCTGTTTCCCATCCTCCCTCATGCAAAGTTTACTGCATGAAGGAAAAAAGTTTCAAACAAGATGTAACAGGCTTCCTGAATATATACTGTCTAGAAGCATAATTGATTGGGGGCAACTTACCTCCTTTCATTGAGAAGATCAAATAATTTCCCACCATATATTTCAAAGAAGCTCACAAATAACTGATAGCCTTGATTGCGATATGTATGGTGCATCAATCTCAGAATGTCTTGGGAGGCCTTGAGAGGCAATGGACGCATGGTGTAGGTCTTTCCACTACCTGAGTCGACAGAATGAGATTGAATATAGCATTAAGTATGCTGTGTATGCTGTACACACACATGCACTATAGGCAACAAAATAGGTGCAGCCCACCCTCGTTGGTTGCATGCTAAGGGTGGGTTGCAGCTCAGACGGTGCCCTGAATCTACAGAAGATTAGATATATACCAGTTTGTCCATAAGCAAAACACGTAGCTTTTGTACGATTAAAAATAGCAGGAACAACAGGTTCCACTGTTTCTCGATAAACCTGTGAATTAAATGGGTACAGGCTGTTGAGAATGGATCTACAGAACATAATTATATAAATTACTAAGCATATGTGATTTATACTTTACACTCACCTCATCATTCGAAACGTCTTCATCTAGTACAGCGTCGAACACAAATTCATGTTTCTCAACATATTCAGTGAGGTCAACCTGCATAAAGATACCCAAGACATTGATAAATGAGTATAGACTGACAGTAGGGAGCACAGAATATAAAGAACATTCGTCATAATAATGCAGATGAATGTAAACAGGCGGCTTGGAATGAACCTTGAGTTTGGTCTCATGAACAGTCAAGGAGTTTGACTGTTGTTCAATGTCTATGATATCTTCTTCTTTCTTTGATATCTCCTTTTTGTTAAGTGGCCTTTTGCGAACCTGCATTTACATTTCACATCAAATCTATTAGAAGTTTGCAGCTTATCTTAACCTGAGCTTTGCCATGAAGGAACTTCAATGATTATGGAACAAAACCGAGAAACATACCACCACTTTGATTTTCGCAACAGGAGCTGCCTTCTCTTTCTCAGGGAAGGCCTTGAGGAAATTACTTTCAGCAAAAACAGTGGATTTGCTCATCTGTTTATTTGGAGCGAAGGTTGGGTCTGAATCATCAAAGCCTCCATTGCCATAGCCAAACTTTTGGGCACCATCATGCATCCCAATCCCTGGGACTTGAAACTGCATATGAATTTGAGCTCCAGTTAATAGAGTGATTTCAATATGGTAAAAAATTGGATAATAGATAATCCCTGATCCTGACTGCAACAACACAAGGTTTGTGCAAACATTTAGGTTTAAAGTGCACCATCCATCAACAAATCTAGTAAACTGCATCATGTAAACTCAACAACGAAACTTAAACAAACCAACAACTGGACCATATAATCAGTATTGATGCGGCGCCACATCTCAACAACCATCCTCGGTTCTACCTAAGTATTATTTGTTTAACACCTTCACATTCTAATCCCCCAAAGAATTGCGCATACAACCTAGCATTCCTAAAAGAAGACCAAAAGAACCAAAGCAGTACACTTCCTCCATTTCCTTTCCAAATTCCAACTCACTGCTCAATTGAAAAGAAAAAATAACTTGAAAACGCGACAGTTCTGACTGCTCAAGCGGCCATGCCATCGCGCTGGGATTCAAAACATCAGATCCACAACGTCAGCATCAATTTGGAAACGCCACGATTTAACCTCCAACCATGCGAGACAATCGAAACAGAACAGGGGCACTAACTAGAAATGCAGCTGGCCTTACATCGCTGATAAGCTCGGTGTCGAAGGCGTGGAGATCGAGCAGCCCGGGGCTGAGCTGCTGCCTCTGCCCCGGCGACTCCCCCGCCGCCGCCGCCGCCCCTGCTCGCAGCCGCGCCGGCGTCGTCGGCTCCACCGACACGAAGATCTCCCCGTCCCCGCGCCGCACCCCACCGCGCTGCACACATACGCACGCACACAAACAAACGAGGCACGAAAACCACACCCGTTAGCTCATCCGGAAAGCCCCCGGGGATCCCGCACCTCACGCGTAGATCTCGATGAACCCCGCTCGCCGTACCTGGCCCCACTTGCCGGCGCCGCCCCCGGCATTGGTCGGGACGTCGAACATGAGCTGCTCCGAGGAGTATCGCCGGCGACCGCCCCCGTTCATCGTCGCCGGCGAGGTGGGGAGGATTCGGAGGCTCCTTCCGAGAGGGAGGAAGAGAGAATGGAGGAGGAGAGGGGGACAAGGAGAGGCGGAAGGAGCGAATCGTGGTGGAGTAGAGTAAAGGCCACCCGTTTTTGCGGCCTCCACCCTGGGATTCGCGAGCCGTTGCGGAGACGCCCTCCGGTTTGAATTTTGGAGTCGAGTTCAAGGCAGCACGCAGCAAGCATGTTGTAGGTAGGAAGGGGAAAAAAAACTCGAAAGGTGGGGAGCGTTTGGCTTTGCTTTGCTTTTTGGGGGGTTTGGTTAGGTGGACGCCGTCTAAACCCGCGGAGGGGGGTTAGTGCGGACTTCGTTTTCATCTCACAGTCAGGATTTGTCGGACTTCGTTTTCATCTTTCAGTCAGGATTTGTTGCACTGTCCTTAATCCGGTTTAAATAGAGAGTTAGGTCGATAGGGGCATTCGATTATCATTTTTTTTCTAATGCGTCTTACTCCCTCCGTTGCATAGTGATCATCATATAACCAAAATTCAAAAATTTCAAATTAATTATCATATAATCATAGTATCTTTGTTTGGTGTGTAGTATTATTATGTATGGGGGAGTTAAAGTGTGCATGTTTTTTGACTTTTACCCACCACATACTCACATTAAATACAATATATGGAAGTTAAAGATTTTTTGGTCTTCGTGAAAAAACTTATATGATGATCAATATGGAATGAATGATGATGAAGTATTATGTCATCATCGAAATTTTTTTCCTGCTGAAAAACAATTCCAGTTCCTTTTCCAATTAGTAAAAGAAAGATGTACAAATAAAACATATGCAAATGTCCCTACACTTGGTAGATACTATAGGTATAATAACATCGTGACAAAAATATTATAAACATAGATGATGGCTCTTTTATAATGCAAACGATGGTAGTAAAGATAATTTAGTTATAAATTTTTTATATTTGTGGTTTTAAAGGTAATGCTCAATAATAGAATGTGATACCCCCCTCTCCTCCTCTCCCCATGCTAAAAAGATCAACTATCAATTTAAGTTTCAAAAAATAATTTTGGATATGGTTGGTAAGTGAATAAGTAGACGATAAGTTATAAATTAGCTCAAATCCCATAAGATTGCACAAAATTATTCTAGACCAAATGAACCCTGATTTTTGACCACTACACTATTAGTGCTTTTATCATTGTCTATGCAGAAAATAATATTTATTTCCACTTGAAAACATGAGAATCCTTATGAAAATGTTATATGAGTAGAAATTGTTGGTTTTCGTACAAAATAGTTGTAAAGCCCTGAACCTTAACTTAAAGTATACATTAAGCCTTAAAAAAGTATATCTTAGCAAACCTAAGGTAAAACAAAGTAGTGCAGTACTACCACAAAAAGTTATCCTGTCTGATTTACTGCCCATACGTACAGTCACGGTTCTCCTAGAAAATTGAACATGAATCATGAATGTGATAGTGGAGCCCGGCTGCAAGCTAATAAAACGAGTAAACATTTCATGCAGGAAAACGGAATTTATCCATGTCCTCAAAGTTTAAACAGCTGGCGTGATAAACCTCTTATCAGCAGAAAATTTTCCAAAAGCGCAAGGACACAACTGAAACATTGGTCGCAAATTAGCGAGGGCCACACAAGCCACTTCGAGATTGTTTTGAATAGCGCCCCCTTGGGGTAGGCGACCGCCTTTCACCGGCACGTGGCGGCCTCCTCCGCGCCGGCACGGCCGGTGGTGCGTCGGACGCGACCGAAAGCGGCCGGACGGACGGTGCTCTCCGCTGGCCAGTGGCCACCAAGCCGGTTGCCCCGGCGCCGGGCGTGGGGCCCACTACGCAGAACCCTCTCACTGTCAAGTGGGCCCGCATCGT
This sequence comes from Oryza australiensis, assembly GCA_019925245.2. Classification (NCBI taxonomy): domain Eukaryota; kingdom Viridiplantae; phylum Streptophyta; class Magnoliopsida; order Poales; family Poaceae; genus Oryza; species Oryza australiensis. Next base: position 2,271,027 of record JAIFGZ020000044.1, read on the forward strand.
GTCCTTAATTAACACGCGTGTTTTGCGGGTTAGTGGGTGTGATTATCAGTACTAAGCAAATAAACGCGGCTGATAGCGTTGCGGCCCATGTCTGCGGCACTTTGCTCCGAAAAGGTCCAAATGCTTGAACCCTAGCGCCGGAGCACAGCGGCTGTGTTGCGTGTCACAGGTGGGCCCGGTTCCCGATTCAAACAATTGGTCCAAGCCACTCCAAACCAAATCCAAGCCGCGGTCGAGTAACTTGAGTTTGAGAAGCTGTTAGCTTCATTACAGGTATACTAAACACCTTCCTAGTATATCTGTAAATGTATTTCCTAACACATACTTCAAAAAAAAGAAACCGGTGACACATATTTAATTTCACTAAAATTTTGTTGGGCATTAGGATTTAAATCTAGTAGACCATGATTTCACCATCACATCATTGATACTTTTCTTGCATAAAAACACTATCCAAATTTGGATAGGCATCAAACTAAACGCATCGAACGCCGTCAAAAATTTAATAACGTCAAATTATGCTAAAATTTGTTACATTGTCTAAGGTCGATTTTCGTCAAAGAGTGAACAAACCTTCTATGCGAGGTTCCCAAGCAAGCGAGACGGATGCGTCGTACGTACACGCCTGGTCTCCCGAATCTCGACGCTTTCTTCCCGTTTGTTTCTGTTTCAAGACGATACGCAAATCACTCGCCCCGACGTTTAATATTAGCGAGCCCCGAAAGCAAAGCTATAGATTAAGTAGTTTAGTACCACCATGTTTGGGCAATGGGAGGCAGCAGAAGTACATGAAAACATGTGACAGGAGAAGCAATTTTTGTTAAACACTTTGTAAGCAACCAGGCGTGTACCCTGTTTATATGAACAGGGGCATTGCACGCATTTCAGAGTTCAAACTTGAATCATAGGCCGAAAACGCTGGAGCACGTTCAGAATTGGAAATTTCCTCGTTTCAGGCCCATGTGAAATAAACTAAGACAGGCTAAGGCCCACGAGTGAAAACTGGTCCTACTTCTTACTTTGAAGGCTGACTCGACCGAAACGGTGGCCCAGGAACGGCCCAGTGTACTGGTACAGGACAAACCCAATACGGACGCACTCACGAAAGAGTTCTCCGTCCCGAACAGATTAGAGCTGTCGTTTTTTCGATGGCAGGCTTGACAGCATAACAACTGATAAGAGCTGTCGTTTTTCGATGGCAGCATCACAGGCCTGTTGATGCATGCATATACCGATGCAGTACGCCGTAGTGCTCATGGAATAAAGACGGAGTTTTACGTCTCCATGTTTCCTTTATACAGCGTAGCATCGGTCGCTACCAAAATTTAAAATTTTCAAAGTTAATTTTAAATTTTTTATCAAAATTTATTTTATGCATTAGAATTAATTTCGTTATATATATATATATTATTATTATTATTATTATTATTATTATTATTATTTTGACACGTCGAATGATGTATTATTTGTATGTATTATTTGTATTTAGCCAATACGATAGGAGCCTTAGGTTTTATGTATCGTCACGGCCTATGAAAGTGAAAAGAGTACAGGTACAATACAACAACAAGTGGGTTTCTCTTTTAGTGTTTCCTAGCTTGATCGTGCATTCGTGCGTGCTCACGAATCACAATCATACATCAGCTATATATTCTCCTTGAAAGGCAGGCATCAGCTATATATTCTCAAATTTTCAAATTCTGAGATCGACACTTGTTCTGTAATCAACACTTTGTTCCGTAAACTAATACTACTACTACGCGGTCTTCTCTGGTTATTAACTGCTAGTCCTAGTTGTTTATACTACGTTTTAGCTGAGACAATTAGATAAAGAAAAGTAAAAGGTGTGGCATGTACACGACTGATTCCTTTTCGCTTCGAGGGCAGTAGAAGGCAGGTAGCAGCGCATGGCCGGGAAAACAGTTTTGCAGCAGGAGATGGAGATTCATTCGTTTCAATTCGCTGTACCCTCTCGTTACTTTTCTGATACTTTTTCTTTAGTGTAGGTGATGACGGTAATGACGTCTGGATTCCCTGAAAAGAGGGAGGGATACATGATGCTGATGGCAATGTCCGATCGCACATGCGAACTCGTCGCCACGAGCAATGGCCGATCGAGCAGGACAAGGCAGGCAGCGGAGGAGGACCCTTCGCAAGCTCGATCGGGCACTTCTTCCGCTCCAAAAATCCATCGAGGTTCAGGCCGTCCAGCAACAGGGATGGCTCCTCCGTTCGTTATTCCCTTCTGCAAGGGCCGCATCTGATTGATCTTTCCAACTTGCAAGGACAGTCATTAGTCATTGATTACTCGTTTGGTGCTCAGGTGTCTATATATTTCGGTTTAGTGCAAAGAGACAGCTGACAGCCGTCGGCTCAATAGCCCAAACTTAATTCGAGTGGTGATCATAAAACAATATTTCAGGGTGGGAATTGTCCTGATTCATGTGAGATTGCATTTCGTTTTTTGATGTCAAAAACCTGAAATATACTTGTGAAACGGTATTTTCAATTCTGATGGATTCTGAGTGGTTCAATATTTATGTTTTAGTAGGCTTTTATAGCAAGTGGGCTCCAATGTACACATAAACACACAAAACATCAAGGTGCATACTAATCAGATTATCCTCCGAGTAAATAACTCTTGAATGCAAGCCCTTCAATTTAGGCCTCATTTGCATGGCTGAAACATTTTAGATTCTGATGAGAAATGGAAGAAACTTTGTCAAACAAAAGTGGAGCCAGCAGTTTCATGGGCCAAGGTAAAATTGGATTGGTACAGTTTCTAGTGATTCACTTCTACTTTTTTCAGTTTTTATTAAATTTACCAAACGGTTTCACAAGTAATCCTGATTTTTCAGAGAAACGTTTCTCGGAAGAATCTGAATCCGAAACATTTCTTACATAATCTGGAGCCCTACCAAACGAGACCTTAAAATAAAAATTAAGAATTACGTGGTGTTTATGTCCCGTACTTCCAAGTCACTTAGTATATTTCAACTGGACCGACTATCTATATATTTTATCCATTTAAATCACATAAATTTTAGACTAACCATAACTCTAATATATCCTTTGTTTTCTTCTTCTCAAACTCCCGGTGTTGCCACCATCGGTCTCTTCCTTCCCGATCTCCGAGGCCACTGCCTCTCTAGCCCAGCTCGCCGACGGCGGCCTCATCGGTGTCGGAAGCCACCATGATGCTAGCGAGGACCGTCAGACGCTCCTTACTCCTTCTCACGCCCCTTTCTCTCCTTCTCACGAGCGGCAGCAAGCTAGGTATCCTAGCCTGCCTTTTTCTTGTCTCCAGTGGTTCTCCTTTGTCGGAGATGCTAAAGCCAACTTCCCCAGTGCTGATCTAACTTATTTGGACGATTTTGTTCTATAACCCAGGGGGATAGGGTGGCTAGCTTAGCAACCCTAAAAAGCTAGCCACCTCTCTGCTTTGACCAAAGGGGAAGAGACTAGTGTTTCTATTATTTCACTTATGCATATGCTTATCCATACTTATTAACAATCAAAAAATAATTTATAATTTTTATATAAATGTTCTTTGTTGTTAAAAATAAATAAATGTAAATAAACCATGATGAAAACCACAAAATCAATTTCAAAATTAAATTTAAAAAATTAAATTTTAGATTATACGTATAAGCATAAACGAAACGATAGAACTACTTATTAACTAGTGAATCTTAGTAACATACTTACTAACTAGTGAATCTTCAGCTGCGTCGCAGAATCCTAACAAACAAATATGAACCATAATGGCAAGAGGACGTACCACTCCCAACTTCTAGTCAGAGATTATGGCAATGAAACCCACTTTTTTTTCACAATGTAAGATATTTTAAGTTTTAAATAAATACATGTAGTGATCTATGTATGTGTTTTATTTTATGTATGTGTCAAATTTATATATATGTTAGTAAATTTAGATAAAAAGAGATGTCAAAACGTCATAATATATGAAATTATAATATATGAAACACCTTCACGTGTCGGCCATCAACAAGAAAATGCTCTCCAAACCACAAGTCCATAACCTAACTACTGCAGCACGTAGTGGCGACCGGCCGAGCAGCCGGTAGCGGAGATAACGTTGGCACACCGAACAGCGCGCTCTGTGTCATCGCTCACCGAAACACCCACGTTCACACACTATGCCAAATTTCACTATAGTCGTTAGAGTTGTATCCAGAACTTAAAAAATATTTTTAGTCCCAGTTTAAAAAGACAACGGCTCTCTAGAAACTTTAGTCCTCGTTCGTGTCATGATCTTTAGTCCCGGTTCAAATCCGTCGAACTGTCGGGCGTCAGAGATCTTTTGTCTCAATTGGTAACATCAACCGAGACTAAATATTCTATTTTTAGTCCTGATTGGTGTTACAACCTGGGACTAAAGATTATTTTGAATTATTTTGATCTTTAGTGCCGGTTGGTAACATCACCCGGGACTAAAGATGGGGTTCATTTTTATACTCCTTCTTTCTCTTCCAGCCCGAGTCAGCTCCACTTGTCTTCAAACTTTTGCTCTAGCTAGAGGGAGGTGCTGCCAAAATTTTTTGTGATTTTGTTTTGGTGATAATACACAAATCTTTGCTATCTACAAGGTTATCAACTTTTTTCTCTTATGATCTATGCTTAGCACTTCGCTTTTTACGGTTGTTTTCTATACATTTTTATCTCTAAATTTTTATGCAAACATGAAGAGAGAAAATTTGTTTGGACTAATTATTTTACTAAGCACATTACATTGTGTTGAGAAAATGTTTGAAAAAATAAAGATGAAGAAAAGTATGATTAGCACGTTACATTTGTAGAAATTTAGTACGTATAATTTTATCTTAAAAATATTTATGGAAAATAATGAGAGAGAATCTTTTGAAAAAAAGTTATAAAATAGATGACAAAGAAAAAAATATAGAAAATTTAATAGTAGATTAAAAAAGTAAGGTAATTTTAAGATCGTTGAAATAGTTAGAAATATGTACACTACGTACATTAAAAAGAACTTTTAAAATAATTAATTAATTTTATGTTTACCACTTTAAAAGACCTTTTAAAAATAATTCTCATTTGGACCACAAAGCCCACACGTTCCTCTCAATTTCTCTCATTCTCCGCAACACACCCGTCCCGTCTCTATCTACCCGCCACCTCTTCTTCTCCTCCATAGCTTCCCGCTGTTGTTGTTTTTGGCCTCCGGAGCTGCAAGCCGCAACTATTTGCGACTGAGAAAAACAGTATTTTGAGATAAGCGAATCACCTCAAGTTCCTCTAGTTTGCATTCTGTTGTTGCGTGACCTGTTCCTCCCTACAAGTAGCAGTATCTACACTTGCTCGATGGTGTGTGGCAACGGTAGTATTGCGTATATGTTATTTTGATCTTTAGTGTCGGTTGGTAACATCAACAGGGACTAAAGATGGGGTTCCTTTTTATACTTCTTCCTCCTCCAGTATATAATTATTGTTTGATTACATCTATATATATAATTATTGTAATAATATTTAAATGGTTTGAATTTCATGGATTTTTCTTATGATTTTTGTGCATACCATATAGATGGATCGGCAATGGATGTACAACGCGGATCGACGGTCTACAGAGTTTATTCAAGGCGTGTATTATTTGTTGAGTGTGGTCGATGCCAACAAGCAGAAGGGTTTCATACGTTGTCCATGCAAAAGTGTAAAAATAAGGAGTATTCTACATCAAAAATTATTCATGCCCACTTGTTTCACTCGGGATTTATGTCTCACTATAATTGTTGGACACCGCATGGAGAGGTGGGGTTGCAATGGAAGAAGATGAAAAAGACGATGACAATTGTGGTCAATACGATGGGTTTGAAGAGAATACAGCAGGCGAGGCCGGCGGGGATGCTGAAGAAAACGACGGTTCCGATGACCTTGGTCAGATGTTGCGCGACGTACAAGGGGACTTACGAAGGAGAAAAGGAGGTGCAAAAATTGGAGCGTATGTTGGCGGACCACAAAACATCCTTGTATCCAGGCTGTGAACAGGGGCACAAAAAGTTAGGTACCACGCTGGAATTCTTGTAATGGAAGACAAAAAATAGTGTCAGTGACAAGATATTTGGCGAGTTACTAGAACTCGTGAAGAACATTCTTCCAGAGGGAAACAAATTGCCAGAATCAACGTACGAGACTAAGAAGTTAGTCTGCCCTCTAGGACTGGAGGTACAGAAGATACACGCATGTCCTAACGATTGTATCCTCTACCGCGGTGAGGAGTACGAGAACCTAGAAGCATGTCTGGTTTGTAAAGTTTTTTGATACAAGATCAGATGAAATGATCCAGGTGAAGTTAACGGACAACCTTCGAAGAAAAGGGTTCCTGCTAAGGTGATGTGGTATTTTTCCTATAATACCACATCTGAAGCGTCTGTTCAGAAACAAGGAGCATGCAAGGATGATGCGCTAGCACGCGGAAGAACGCCTACAAGACGACATGTTGAGACATCTCGCCGATGGGTCACAGTGGCGAAACATTGATAGAACATTTAAAGACTTTGACGAGGATGCAACCTTAAGTACAGACGGCATAAATCCTTTTGGAGAGATGAGCAGTGGGCATAGCACTTAGCCTGTAAAGATGTGTATCTACAACCTCCCGCCTTGGTTATGCATGAAGCAGAAGTACATTCGGATGTCGGTTATTATTCAAGGCCCGAAGCAACCTGGTAACGACATCGATGTGTACCTAAGACCACTGATCGAAGATCTAAAACTGCTGTGTAAGAAAAAAGGTGTCCCCGTGTGGGATAAGGATAAACAGGAGCAGTTTAACCTACGAGGGTTGCTGTTTGTTACTATCAACGATTGGCCTGCACTTGACAACCTATCCGGATAGTCAAACAAGGGGTACAACGCTTGCACCCATTGTTTGGATGAGACCGAATGTACGTACCTGAAACACTGTAAGAAGGTAGTGTACATGGGGCATCGTCGCTTTCTTGTTGCAAGCGACCCTGTCCGGAGAAGAGGCAAACATTTTAATCAAAAGACAGACTATCATACTAAGCCAAAGCATCGCAACGGAAAGACCGTGTTTGCCATGGTAAAAGACCTCAAAGTAGTATTTGGAAAGGGAAAAGTAGTATTTGGAAAGGGACCCGTCAACCAACCTATAGCAAGTGAAGGTGGTCACGTGGCGATGTAGAAGAAGAGTTCAATTTTTTGAGAGTTGCCCTATTGGAAAGTCTTGGACGTCCGCCACACAATCGACGTGATGCACCTCACTAAGAACCTTTGCGTAAACCTGCTGGGTTTTCTAGGTTTATATGAAAAATCAAAAGATACACTTGATGCACGTAACGATCTGAAACATATGACACAACGTGCGGCCTTCACCCGCAACCAAAGGAGAAAGGAGTCCAATACCTAAGTCCAGCCAGCTACACTCTGAGCAAGGCAGAGAAGGAAATAATGTTTGAATGCCTGGAGAGCATCAAGGTACCGTCTGAATACTCCTCGAATATAAAGAAAATAATAAGCATGAAGGATAAGAAGTTCACAAATCTAAAGTCCCATGATTGTCACGTGCTGATGACACAACTGCTTCCCGTTATAATTCGGGGTATCATTCTCGATAATGTTCGGGCAGCAACAAAAAAGCTATATGTTTTCCTGAACGCAATTTCACAGAAGATCATCGATCCAGACAGACTAGAAGACTTTCAAAATGATGTGGTCCAATGTCTTGTTAGCTTTGAGATGATCTTTCTGTCTTCCTTCTTCAATATCATGACGCATCTCCTATGCCACCTTGTCAAAGAGATCCATATCCTCGGTCCGGTATTCCTACACAACATGTTCCTTTTCGAGAGGTATATGGGCATTCTAAAGAAGTACATCCGTAACCGTTCTCGTCCGGAGGCCAGCATCGCCATGGTATATGGAATAGAGAAAGTGATTGAGTTTTGCGTCGACTTTATTAAAGACCTTCGTCCCATCGGGATGCCTGAATCAAGCCATGAAGGTAGACTAGGGGGAAGAGAACTCTTGGAAGGAAGGCAATAATGAACATAGATAATGACTTGTACAGGAAAGCATATTGAACTGTGTTGTAACAATCTTCCTTGGTGGCTCCTTACATCAAGGAGCACTTGGCGATTGTTCGCTCGGAAAACATAAGTAAGATGGATGCTTGGATTACACGCCATCACATCGATGCATTCCCTGCTTGGCTGCGACAACGTCCCATGGGCAACGCGAGCATTGACCAACAACTAGCCTTTTGGCGAGGGGACCATCTCGCTCGATCACCACATTCCAAGCATATGAAATCAATGGGTACACATTTTACACGCGGGCCGAAGACTTGAAGAGCACGAATTAGAACAGCGTTGTCCGCATCGATGCCGTGGGATACGTTGGTACGGCTAGCACATATTACAGCAGCATCGATGACATATGGGAGCTGGACTATGGACCTCTGAAGGTCCGTCTGTTTCGATGCTAGTGGGTTAGGCTCAGTGGTGAAGGCGTAACCATTGATACAAGTGTGATGACAATGGTCGACCTGAGTAAGGTTGGATACTTAGACGAACCCTTCGTCCTTGCCAATGATGTACGACAAGTTTTCTATGTCAAGGACATGGCTAGCAAAGCAAAGAAGGGAAAAGGGCCCGACGAGCCCAAACGCCACGTGGTTCTCCCACACAAAAGAAAAATCATGGGAGTCGAGGATAGAACTGACGAAGATTACGATCAATTTGATGGGCAACCTTCGTTCGCGGTGGCGGTTGACCCGAGCATCCTCCTATCAAATGAGGACACCCCCTACTAACGCAATGATCATAAGAAAGGAACAATTATGCAAAAAGTACGTGAGGACAACTATCACTTAGCTAAATTTTTGTATGGACGATGCAAATTAAATTGAATTTTTGAATATTATCGTAACCATTTTTCATTTATTATAAATTATTGTAAATTATTGAACATTACCGTAAATTATCGGCCATATTATTATAACCATCATTTAGCTAAATTTTTGTATGGACGATGTAATTACATACGATTGATAGAATTTAAAATAGGCCATATATTAATTATATATTTTTATTTAAATTTAAAATAGTTTTGAATATGACAATTGTTAATTGTATGTTATTATTTAAATTTAAAATATTATTAAAATAGGCCATATCTTAATCATATTTAACATATTTAAAGTATTTAATTGTAGATGATTGTTAGAATTTAAAATACTTTTGAATAGGGTAAATGTTTTTTAATATTTTTCAAATAGTCCATATGTTAATTATATATTATTATTTAAATTTAAAATAGTTTTGAATATGACAAATCTTAAGTATATGTTATTATTTATATTTTCAAAATAGGCATATGTTAATTATATTTAAAATATTTAATTATATATAATTGTTAGAATTACATTATATATGTGTTAATTATATATTATTTATTAAATTTAAAATACTATGTGACTATTACAATTTAAAATACATTATAATAGGGCACAATTGAAATATTTAATCCCACTTTTACCACAAACCAGACAAAAATGAATTTGAAAAAGGCGGAAAAACATCTTTAGTCCCGGTTGGTGGCTTCAACCAAGACTAAAGATCCTCACCTACTGAGCCACGTGGTCGCTCCGCCATCTTTAGTTGTCCGGTTGGTGGCTCCAACCGGGACTAACGATTTATCTTTTGTCCCAGTTGAACCCATCAACCGGGACTAATGTATCTTTAGTCCCGGTTTGTGCCTTAAACCGGGACAAAAGAGTTCGATGACTATATAGAGCAGGGGATCTAACATTTAGCCGTTTTTGCGCACAACTTCATCGTCTTCGTCGCCGTCGCCAAACCCTAGAAGCCAAAGCCGCCACGCCGCCGTCTTCGTCGCCGTCGTCATCGCCGGAGACCCGCCGTCGCCGGGAAGACGCCATCGCTAGCCGCCGCCGCCACCCATTTTTTTCCTCTCTGTGTGTGATCCGTACGGCTAGGGTTTAGGGTTTTGGGGCGTCACCGCCGCACCTTGCCTCCCTCCTCACCGTCGCTGCCGTGCGCCCTTCAGGCCACCGCCCTCTGCCTCTCCCTGTTGCACGTCAGTCGCCACTCCCTCGATGCCGCCGCCGCCGCCGTTGCCTCCCCTTAACGCCGCTGCCGCCGCCTGCCTCCCCTCGACGCTGCCGCCGTCGACTGCCTCCCCTCCTCAAATTTTATAAATAGATGAAATGTTAGAAATGTTAGAATGTGAAATGTTAGATGAAATGTTAAATTCGTAAATTTCGATGTGTATGGAATTTAAAATGTTAGAATCGGTTTATGTGTATGGATGATTTGAATGTCTATTAAATGGAAATGGACTTATGGACTGTTTATTTAATTTTGAATGCATGGATGAATAGATTTAAATTTGAATGTGTATGTGAAATTGTGAATGTGAATTTTTTTCGAACGCACGATAACGATAAAACGAACGGACGTGAACGAACGAACGAGTTTCGTTCGGTCGGTCGGTCGTACGTGAACGTACGATAGAACGAACGAGTTTCGTTCGGTCAGTCGGTCGTTCGTTCGTTCGTTCGTTCTGTCGTTCGTACATGAAAGTACGATAAAACGAACGAACGAACATGAACGAACAAACGAACAAATGAACGAGTTTCCCTCATTCGGTCGGTCGGTCATTTGTTCATTCGGTCGTTCGTACGTGAACAAACGTGAACGAACGGATGGACGTGAACGAATGAACGAACGAACGAGTTTCGTTCATTCGGTCGGTCATTCGATCGGTCGGTCATTCGTTCAGTCGTTACAACGTACCTCGGCATGCATCGTCTTCTCTTTCTCTCCTCTCCTCTTATTTTTTTCTCCTCCAGACGAATGGACGTGAACGTACGATAGAACGAACGATAGAACGTACGATAGAACGAACGGACGTGAACGAACGATCGAATGATTGTTTAGGGTTTAGGGTTAGGGTTGGGGTGGAGCGTCGGGTTTAGGGTTAGGGTTAGGGTGGACATGTAATAACGGAAGTAGCACCGGACGGTCGACCAAGTGCCCCAGTGAACGCCGCAAGGAAGTTTGTGGTACACAGCAGATGGGTGGTGAGGGATCACGTGCCCATCAGCATTGTGAACTGGAGGTGATCAAGGACAGGAGGAGATGAGTAGAGTTATCTCCCGGACACAGAGAAAGAGATGCTCTAGACAACAATGCTGTAGACGTTTACCATCCCAGACTCCGAACAGACAAAGGTCAAGGATTGGACGTTAAAGAAGATGACTGAGCTCTTTAGAAACTATAAGAAGGAGTTACACAAGAAATACGTCCTGAAGGGCCAGAACCCAGACTTTGACAAGTTCTCAAAGCTCAGAGATCACTGGGAGGCCTTTGTGGAACATAAGACCGGGGAAGAAGCGTAAGCCCTCATTGAAAAGAACAAGGCCAACGCAGCCAAGAAGAAATACCATCACAAGCTTGGGTTGGACGGCCATAAAAGAGGCAATGCAGAAATGGGAGAAGATGGAAGCCAACCTAAAAGCGCGAGGTATCGTTTCGGGCACAGCCAACTGACAGGAACGATCAAAACATTGGTTCTATGCTCACGGCAGATCGCTTAATCTCGGAGATGGATCAGTTATCTTCCGCGCAGAAATCCAAGAAGTTGGACGAAGATTAGAGGAAGCGCTGGAGGCCTCTGCCTCGGGCTCGTTCAAGCCCGACAGAGAGAAGGACGAGCTAACGCTCGCACTCCAGAATCCAGAGCATCCGGGACGAACGCAAGGAAGAGGCATCGTTATGTGAAAATACGGGTTTCAAGCAGACGTCGACACATATAGGAGCCGCATGAGGTTGAAGCAAGAGACGGTGCGAGGTTCGCAGAGATGGAGATGCGGATCTCACAGATTGATCAAATAGTGGACCAAAGGTTGACCCAAAGGTTGGCAGAGGAGCGGAGCCACTGGGTTAGCCAACAGCCAGATCCAGCAACAACAGCTCAACTACAGTAGCTGCGCTTCAACAGGAAATAAAGACGAGTTGGCCCCACAAGCTCAAGCCTGTCCGCCATGCCCCGTGGATGATATCACGCAGCGGACACCGTATGAGCTGTACATTCCACTCAAGAACATAACAATAAAGGTATGTTCATAGTTTTATGCTGTATATTTCCTTGAATAACTTGACAATCAATGTTCATTACTAACTAATAAGCGCCATTCTCGAACAGGTCGTGTCAGGCATGGCGATTCCAGTAGAACGAGACGGCACCTACCACTGCAGGCCCGTTCCACCTGCGTACTTAAAAGTGGAAGTTGAACAGGTGAAACGCTTATACGAAGATCTTGAGCTGGATATCCCCGGAGAAGACGGAGAGACGACGCTAGGAGAAACAACTCATGGGATATTTCTTTGGAGGAAGCCCTTCATCATATTCCTAGGACGAACAGTTTCTCCTTTCGTTCCTCCGCCGTCGTCTCCACGTGGACCATCTCCTCATCCTCCTTTGCCTCCTCCACCTCCTGCATCGCCTCCACGAGCACCGACTCCTAAACGGCTGTCTCCCACTCCACCGTCTGCTCAGCCTCCTACGTCACCACAACGAGCACCGACTCCTAAATGGTCAACAACTCATCCTACTTTGCCTTCTCCGTCGCCTCCAAAGCAAAGATATCGAGCCACGCGGTCAATGTCAACCAGTGGACCAAGAAGCAAGATGCCTAAACTTGACCCGCTCCCGTCACCCGCAAAGAAGCTGGCATACGACAAGACTCAAGAGGAGTTGGACGAGACAGTCCGAGCCGAGGTTAAGGCACACTTCAAGAAGAAGTCTCCGGAGAAGCCTCCTGAAATCCCTCATGAGACCAAGGACTTTTTTAACAAGACGTACCTGACTCCACAGCCTAAACCGCAACCTCAACCGTAGTCCGACTATGACAGGACTATCTGGAAGGCTGCTGGCAAGGCGCAAAGAACGGGCAGAGATGTACCACAGCTCGGCATGCGGCCTCAAAAACCTCTGGAGTTTAGCACGGTTCCAAATGTTCGAACGGAGTTAAGACAATTTATGGAATCTGCTGGAATAACAATGGATCAATTATACGGGCGTGCTCCCCTCGCGAAGGCTCCGCTGAAGCACAAGTTCAAACTTGAAAAGCCTCTTGTAAAGCCGGATCAAGTTAAACAGCTACCTACACAGATGTACCGCTTCCATAAGTGGTACATGCAAGAATCCAGTAGAGGTACAGAGATGGTCACGGGCAGATACCCACTCGACTATTTCTTCGATGGAGGTGACAACTTCTTTATCCGATTCGAAGACATATTCGACCTGTACCAGCTTGATGCCCTCGACGTCTCTCTTCTAGCCACACGGGTCTTGTAAGTATCGTTCACTTATATTTATTTCATTCCTTAGCTCCTTGTATTTAGCAGACTATAATTCTTTTAACCATTGCAGAATGGGGATCCAATATTGCAACAAGCAAGAATATCCTAAACATGTATTCATGGACCCACGAAAAATCAACACCACGATGGTTGATCAATATCCGGAGCAAACAGTGGATAACATATACAATGTGCTGGTGCAACACCACTACAAGACATTTATCCTTCTTCCCTACGACACAGTGTAAGTTTTTCTACCTTCCGTATCAATTTCAATCCCGTGCATACATAAAGTTTCATATGTGTCATCTCAACCATTTTGCAGATTCCACTGGGCTCTATTCATAATTGATATGAATCACTCGCGGATCCATGTCTTTGACTCAATGGATAAACCAGAGTCCACGTACACAAAGATATTTGAACTGTTAAACAAGTAATGTCATCTTACTTACTATTGCATATATGCGGTTCTCGGATAATTACTAGCTATCTTTCAACTGGACGTAGGGAATGGGCACGGCTGCGGGTGAATGTTCGCGGGAATTGGAAAGATAAGCTCTTTTTAAGGATGAATTTTCCAGTAAGTAACATGCTCCAAAGTTATAGTGAATCATTAATTTGTTCTAAAATATGAAATATATATTCAATCTGTTGTCGTTTCTCCTTTAGTGTGCAAAACAAGCACATGGGACCAAGTTATGCGGCTACTACGGCTGCGACTAGATTCACCGCTTTGTTACCGAAGTTAATAGTCTCGACGATATAGATGTACGTATAACAGTCATTCATACATCACGTCTCGATTTCTTATTCATTTTATATATTTATTTTTCGTTTATTCTAATTAATGATAGCTTATGCAAGTAAGAGACAACCTTTCTCACGCGACTTTTATACAGGCTGCTCAAGAAGAATTGATGGGATTTATAAACGAGCCGGTCATTGATCCCGCGGGAGAGTTCTACTTTAATTTGAGTAACTTTACCACTGGATTCACAAAGTAGACAATTTTTTATAACATACGAAATATATGTGGATATTATACATATGTGTGTACATATTTTGGTAATATATGCATATATTTCCTTTATTAAGTTCATTTATATGTGTGTAAAATATGCAACATTCATATATATGTATAAATATATATATATATATGTGTGTGTGTAAAATATGTATATAATATATAATTGAAAGATAGCAAGCTAGCAGCTAGCAGGAAAAAATTAAAAAAAATAAAAAAAATTAGTCCCGGTTGATAACACCAACCGGGACTAAAGAGGCATGAGTCGATCGGATGACGTTGTCATCTTTAGTCCCGGTTATTTTAATCGGACTAAAAGTACCGATCTTTAGTCCTGTTTTCATAGTCTCGGTTCGGTACTACAAAGGGTTTCGAACCGAAACAATAATATGTTTTTCCAGCAGTGTCGCTTATCCAATTCATCGCACTCAAGCCGCAGCACCACACAAGATGTAGCTGCACTCACCGTGTGCCGCGCGTACCGATCCAACGTTCGGAATCCCCCGTGATGAGCAGCCACCTCGCGCGATCAAGTGATCAACCGTGAGTGAGACACCATCGCCCCGCCCCGGCGGCTCATGGACAAGCTGGAGTAAGTGGCTAGGCCGCTGGGCAGCCGCGCGCCGCGGCAACGGCAAGCAAGTCAGCAGCCGCGGCACTCGGGCGCTGCGATCCCCTCGCGTCGTTTTCGCGGCCAAAAGCGGCGCACTCCACCGTCGCTTTGGCACGTCCCCTCGCGCCGGTTGGCCGCGGCTCACCCCCACGCTATAAACTACGAGGCCTCCGGAGATATGATGCATATGGCCATGATCTCGTGCTGACAACATAGGTGCTCATCGTACCACGGGGGATCTCCCTCTCGCTCTCTGCCCTTTGACATTTGCTCAAAGTCAGTGAGATGAAAAGGGGAGGGAAAAATAACCGGCGCCTGATGGCTCTAGCAGTCAAGGTGCAGGCAATAATAGGGGCGGTAGAATTATTAAAAAAAAGGGCCAAGTGTAAAAGTTTAATTCCCCCCACACTTGAGTCTCTTATGACGCGAGAGAGAGCTCGAAGATTCCAGCCCTTTTGGTTCTCCTCTCTCTCTCTCTACCTTTTGACATTTGGACAAGTCAAAGAAAACAATACGGGAGCCTAGCCTAGCAAGCCAAAGAGGCGAGGCGACGGCGATCGATGGGGACCCTCTTGACAAGTGTACATAGCAACAACTGATAGAAGAATCCCTTTTTCAAACACCAGCAAGCTGCTGTCCCATTTGGCGACTAGTTTATCGCCAATTACGACTTGTTTATCGCCAATTATCGGCATATATCTTTTTCCTAATCGCTTGCTCCCGCCGTGCCTACCACTAGTAGCGTTGCGTTTGACTCTACTCCAGCGATCGATCGAGCTAGCTCTCGCTAGTCGCTAGCTAGCCAGTGGTAGTAGATAGCTAGTGACACTTCTGAATCCACCCGGAATACGCGTCTATGTACAGGGATACGCGTATATATGGCGCGGCCCGGCAAAAAGTCAACCCCCCGCCTCCGGCGCGAGCTCGCAGCAGCACGCGTCCTTTTAGCTAGCTCACCTCGTCAAACTCTCGCCTCTCCCCCAACGCAAAGCCTTGCCGACGTCGGCGTTCATGCGCGGGCCGCTGCTGCTGCGCGCCGTCATCTTCATGGAGCACTTCAACGACTGGGACCTGCAGGCCGTCGTGAGGAGCTGCAGCTTCCCGCAACCGGAGCATCCTCGCATCGGCGTCGGCGTCCCTGCGGCGCCGGAAGCGGGAGGGGCTCCGGTGGCGCCGCCAGCACGCGCTCCGGATCAGATGGCGCGGGCGTCGGCGGGCGCGTCGGCGCTGTACGACCTCGAGTACCTGGATTTGGATCATAAGCCGTTCTTGCTGCCCGGGTCGTCGTCGTCGTCGTCCCGGGCAGTGGCGCGGGCGCGGGGGGAGGATGACGGCAAAAGCAGCCACGAGGTGATGATCTCTTTCCCCGCGGCGGCGGCGGCCTCCACGTCCGGTGCGCAGCGGTCGCCGTCCGGTCGGAAGCCGGGCATACGCACCCCGCGGCCTAAGAGAAGGTAGTACATACTACATAGTACTAGTTTGCAACCGTTTCACGTACCCCGCGCATTGGCAACCTGATCGCTCCAAGAAAATTCTGAGCTTATTTCGAAATGATCGATCGAGTGATAGATTGTTGTGATTTCCATGGTGCGAGGAGCAGCAAGAAAAGCCAGCTGAAGAAGGTGGTGTACGAGGTGCCGGTGGCCGACGGCGGCGTCTCTTCCGACCTGTGGGCGTGGCGCAAGTACGGCCAAAAGCCCATCAAGGGCTCGCCTTATCCACGGTAACTAATACTGTAATTATCAACTCTTTCTTTGACCCTGCCTACCCTTTCCACGCGTCACTACTCACTAGCTACTCGTGCATATATATCACCACAAACCATAGCGTTGGGAAAACTGAAAAATTAAGGAAAACCACAGAATTTTGAGATGCTTGTTACATAAGGGCATATTAACGTACACATGACCTGCTGTAGTGCTGCACATTGAGATCTTGAGATTATGGCCACAACAATCGAACGCCTTGCCTTGCCAATTGGACATCATGGCTTTGGTCACACTCCACGTGACATGTACTTTCTGTAGTACAAAGCAATTCCCAGTACTTAGCAGTACAATCGGTTGTAAGCATGTACTTTGCAGTTGACCTAATGACCTGTGCGCTCAACTAACTTGGCGATACGATGGTTCGTTGGGTGGTTGTGGCTACAGGGGATATTACAAGTGCAGCAGCATGAAGGGGTGCATGGCCAGGAAGATGGTGGAGCGCAGCCCGGCCAAGCCCGGGATGCTCGTCGTCACCTACATGGCCGAGCACTGCCACCCCGTGCCGACCCAGCTCAACGCGCTCGCCGGCACCACTCGCAACAAGTCCGCCCCTACCGGCGACGACGACAAGCCGACGTCGCCCAGGAGCAACGAGGGCCCTGCAGCCGGCAAAGCGCCCGCCGGCGAGGGAGCGGTGAAGGGCGAGGTGGACGTCGACGGCAACGAGCTGTCGGCGATGGCCGCGGATGACGGCACAGAGGACGCCGCCGCGGATGACAGCGAGTTCTGGCCGGAGGGGATGGGGCTGGAGCTGGACGAGTTCTTGGGTCCCATGGATGACGACGTGTTCGATTTCGACCATGTCTTGGAGGAGGACGGCGTGCTGGGGCGACGGCTCTCGCTATAGCCGCAAGAGAAAAAGCTGCAGCTTGACGAGCCGGACAGTTGACTGGCAGCTCCAACCTCTTGGCGAGACCGTGAGAGAGGTCTTGCAGCGCGAGAGATCCAAGCTATGTATAGGCGGTTTTTATTCGTGCGTGTTTGTGGCATGATCTCTCTCAAGTCAAGGTTCCAAGTTTCGAGTTTGCACGAGTGTATATATACTTGTAATCGCAGGGATGTCAGTGCGCATTGACATTTGCATTGCTGTACATAATTCTCGTGGTTGCTGACTTTGTCCAACATGTGGACCGGGCTCAAAGGGAACTAGGGAAGTCAGAAGTGACAGCTTCAGTGCAGCTGCCTGCTTCGCCAAGTTGCCATGGTAACATCGCAGGAACGGTGCAAATAAGCTTCCTCTTGTCGAACATTAAGTTAAACGGCAGAACGCAATATCTACGACAAATCTATGTCGATCATTTCATATCATAAATCGTTTTAACTTATTTTTAACGTGAATATTTTAAATTTTAATTTTAGTTACATATATAACACCAAATTAGTTTTATTTTTTATATTTTTTAAATTTAATCAAGTTTATAAACAAATTAATAACATCTACAACACTAAATACTTTTTATTAAAACTAACATTTAATATATTTTAATAATATGTTCAATTTAATATACGAACAACGCACACAAAATAAAAAGAAAGCAAAAGGCTTATTTTTTATTTTTTAACCCATTGTTAAACTTTTGGTATTATATATTTTAGTAGTATGTTTAATTTGGGTTGAAAATATTGCTATATTTTTTATAAATTTGATTCAATCTAAAAAAGTTTGCCAAAAAACCAAAAAAAATCAAAATGACTAGGATTACAATGCAAAACGGCAAAAGCGCATCCACGGAAGAAGAGTGCAGAGTGGCTACCCAGTGAATGAAAGAGGAACAATAGGAAAATATGGCTAGCCAGCGGAGCATAGGTTGCAAAAGAGGAACAATCGAGTAAAGAGGATTGAAGACCCGGCATGCAGTGCGCCAGATCTACAGTACCAGGAGTAGCAGTCCGCTCCCGCAGAAGTACATAGTGGTAGAGTAGGTGTATAAATAGATGGTCAACAAATTACCTGTGAACACTGAATTATAGAAGCTACAATTAAGACGAATATCATCACATTTCATGGATGATAGGAGAAACAGTACTGCTCGCAATTATCAGTAAAACGACAGAGCATTCTGCAGTTCGTAGCAAAGATTCAGATAACGTACTCTTTGTGTCCAGATGTATCTTCCAAAAACTAGGTGAAAATCTCAAACAAGCTAGCCTGTCATACAGAGAGCTTACAATATGGAAACGCAAAACAAAGAGAGCATCACACAAAATGCAACTTATGGACGACAATTGATACGCGAGATCTCCAGCCAAGTAATAACCCACGACAAAGCATTTACATATGGACGATCCTGAGATCTTAATACTCCCACTTCTTAAGCTCCATTCCATCAGGAGGGCTTCCCTCTACCTTCTTCGAGCCAACATCTTTCCAATTGGTCGACAGAACAGTGCCGTTAGATTCAACCTGCAAACAGGCACATCGGTGATGTATAAGTGTACAAAGTACAAACTCAACTCAAAATACTTTTGTCAGCAAGGCCACTAGTTATAAATGCTACAGAAAGACTTACAAAAGATTTCATCATTGCTCGTCGCATGTCTTCATCAGCATCACTGTAAATGTCACGGAAAAATTTGTTCAATGCAGCATCACCGTCAAGCTTCTCCTCCTTCTCCTGTTAGAAATTGATGGCAATTCAATAATTACCAGAGTCCAATGAACTTCAACAGAAATAGTGAAACATTGAACCATGTGCATCGCACAAACCTCCTTTTTAACTTCAGCTTCCAGTTTATCCCAGTCTTTCTTTGATTTTGAGGAAGGATATGATGGCCTCTGGGCCGATTCAGCTGAAAAAAAGGGGGTTATCAGTATAACTGTAAAAGAGAGGGGGGAAATAACAATTCAACATAAAATAAGCCAGACTTGATTAGATATTGGAAGTGTATGACATTGGTTGTATTCCCAGTCATGTACAGTTCATGCTTAAGCTACTCCAGCAGTAAACCATCTATCAACCTCAACAAGGTATTAGCAAGAAATAACCTGGCCCACACATTATATTTCAAGGAGATGTGCATGATAACACTCAGAACCCTCTTCCTTTTCATTTAAATTTGATTACCTATTAATGTATTCAATACATTAATGTATACAACAAGCACACGAACCATCAAAATGGAACTAACCCGCCCGACATGTGAGCCAGCGACTCAGCAAGTGCATAGTATGGCAGACCTTATTGATAACCACCACATTAATGGAAAACATAGCCATCAATTGACAGAAAGTCATTTCTTTCCATGGCTATAAATCAACTCCACCAGTTACTAAGATAAAGCAGTAAATAATTATACCCAGCAAAGTACAAATATTTAAGGGGAACCTCTTATAAGATTGAACAGTGCAACATTGAACTAACTACATGAAGCGACACAATAGGTTCAAAAGTGCAAGGAAGTCACATTCTGGAAATCCAGCTGCAATAGTTTTGCTAATTTGCTTAGTTTGTTACCTGGCGAGATAATCTTTTGTGGAAGAGCCTTTGGTTTTTTATCATAATCAAGTGAGGTCCACGTAATCTGCTCAGCTTTAGCCAGTCTTATTTCCACCTTGGTGGATAGCACCTGATACTTGCTCTTATCAGGGATGATCTGATAGTCAAGAGATCAGCAAAAGTTAAGAGGAGAGATGAATGGTGTATACTGTGCAGAGAAATCATAATAAGCAGATGCTGAGTATTGGTTTTAAAAGAAGTGTATGGATCAAGAGCAATGCAACCAAAGAAAATAGGGACAGTAGCAGACCCATTTCTTTTATTAGGTTCGGAAGCATAGTTCAGGTCAATATCTTACAAATTAGAGGAAATGCACCAGCATATTCAGGTCATAAAAATGAAAACACAATACAATATGCATTGTTTTCATTCCCAATGCATGTAAGAACAGATAGAATCCCGGGATTACAGAGGTTGCATACCTTAGAAAACAGGCGAGGCTGAAAATGGTACGGCTCCTCTCCAGGGACTTCAATCGACACACTTAACTAAAATGGAAGGCTTAATTAGTGCACACAGTAAATTATAGTAAATAGAGATGATTTCCACAATTTAAGGTTAAGGACACACCATTTGTTCACCAAAATCAACAACAACATTCTCAGCAGGAACACCCTTTGCAAAAATTGTCAATACAACTTCTGTAGCACTGTTGTAGAAGTCGTGCCTGCAACAAGGTGTGTTTCCAGAAAATGTTAGTACCAAATCGTTGTCGTTAAAATCCAGCCCTAAGAAGCACTTATTTTAGTGTCTGACATAGGAGATAGGGTGTGGGATATCTCATATATTCATGTGGATTCTGTCAAGTGGTTTCCAAAATAAAGTGGACCCCTCAATTCAGAATAACTTGATACTTGACTACAGAACTGTATTGGGAAAAGAAGCACAATATTAAAGGATCCATGAATTGGTTACCTGTATTTTGGCTTGACTTCTACCATTGGTTGTGTATTGTCCATGTTTGCAGTATCATCCTTTTCCTCAGCAATAGCAGCAACAGAGGGGGCAGCTGCTCCATCTTCAGCCTTCTTAACAGGCACCTGACCAGCCTCCTCTGAAAAGAAATTACACAGCATCAACAATAGTATGAGAGAGAAAGATGTCTTGTGCAGTATTACATTTCACTTCCACTTACAGGACTGCTGTGGATATTCGTCCCAGAAGACAAATATGTGTGCAAATGCATACTATAATATGGTAGTCTCACGTAATGGTATGCCCCAGGTAAAAATATAACACTATACTACAAATGAATTAACCAAGTAATGGGCTCAAAAGGACAGCTTACCAGCAATGCGCTCATCACACTCCTTCATTAGGCGAGTAAACCTTGAGTCACCAGATGCAAATGAGTAACCCAATTCCAGAGCAGCCTTTGCAGTTTGATACTCCTCGAGTTTGATGCAAGCAGCGCTAAAGATCATTTGCTTATCAGCCATCATACTAAATGAATGTGCCTAGTCTTTTTTCATAACATTAAATAATTTAGTCAAGACTGACCCTTTACGAAGATAGGCCTTGTGCATTGACGAGTCAAGTTCAATGGCTTTGTTAGCATCAGCTACAGCTTCTGCAAGACAAAGTGCAATATGTTGCTTTAATATGAAACAGCATGATAATGTCTTAAATGCAAGCAAAGTAAAATAAACATGCAGTTAAGTCACTGAGCTTACAAGGTCTTGTAAGATATAGTAGCGCTGATAATTTAGGGCTACAGGTTACAAACCAACTTACAGCAATTACTGATAAGGATGGTTGATGCCTTGTTTTGGCAGTAAAATTTTGCAATATTTCAGAGGATTGGTCAGAGATATGTGCAACCTGACAAATTTTTACAAAGATCAGAACCAAGGGGAATGGTCAAACAGTCCAAGCTGACAAATTTTTACAAAAATCAGAACCAAGGGGTTTTCTCCTGGTAAGCTAGCAAGTTGCTGCCAGATGTCATTTTAGCACCAGCACCTTATACTAATTCAATGCTACTATATGATAACAGACAGAAAACAGTAATCGGCAAACAAGCAGGAGTATAGCATTTCCTTGAGTTGGCAAATTTAGCTGGGAATTCTCAGTAAGTAATAGCTGAAAATAACGACAGGTGGTCATCAACATCTGCCACGGCAAACTGTTGCTCTAAATTAAGAGTTGACTTACTTTCCAACATAGCAAGCTAAACAGTCAGGCGCACATGTATCTTTATAATTTTTCTTGTTTTATCTTATTTTCTAAACCAAAAGGAACTGACAAGATCAGCACGGTGAGTTGATTTTGATTGTTTCATCAAATTTTAAATCTATGTTGTTTGATATATGCAATCATTAGGCAGGATATGCTGTGCAAATGAAATTTGGACATATAGAACAAGGGAAAATTTAAACAATCATTAACATGCACCATCTTGGATCATTAGTTGTCAAATTTTTCTCCAGCGCATACCCCTGCAGCCATACCAGCTTTGTAATATACAACACCTAGAAACAAACAAGCAACTAAGTATGGTTCACTTAATGAAGTCTGACTTCCATATCAAATGGTTAGTGGCTTGAATGAAGCATACTTTAACAGTTCAACAATACAAAAGAACAATGTTAGGATAATTTCAGGAAAGACAGCCCATCCTGGGGGAACTGAAACCAAACCTCCCAATGCTTGGCCAGGATCCAGCTAATCCCATCGTAAACAAACTGGGCCTTAACAGCACAGGACATCTCTAAATCATAGTGGCATACATGCACCATATCATAGCAAATACTTGCAGTAGAATTTCCACATAACTCTGTATCTATTTGCCCCGTGCCTCAGAACAAAACAAAAAAATAATATGTATACACTTCAACCTGGAAAGCCATGTGACCTAGTGCCGAGCGCAAGTTTATGACAATTCTCATCCTTTGAAGATTAACTACTCCAAATATTACACTCACACGCTTCCAAACCCAATTTACCCCCTACCATTTCACTACTGCGCACCATCATCATTCATGCTTGACATAAATCATTTAAAAGCACTCTGAATTGTGCGTAGGTAATGTTCTGGTCAGAAGAGTCAAGTGTTTAGAAAATGGAGTATAGCAAGTCAACTCTCACCTGTCGAACTGATTTTCCCATTCCAATAACCCCCGACCTAGACCAAATCCAAATCACACAGTACGGCACGCGAACGGAATGGTTCGAATTCGAAACATAGCATTTAGACATCGAAGGGTGTCCTCACATCCCCCACGAACAACTATGCTGCTTCTTTCGACTAGGATGGTACCTGCCACAATGCGGCTATGCCCTCCTTGCCCTCGATATCCCCTCCTATCAGTAAGTCAACTGTCACAAATCAAACTTATTTTGGCCCATCTCATGACCTCCACCCGAGATCCTCTCCAAATCACGAAGCGCGATAACACACGCATACGAATTGCTTGAGGACGCAAACAAACAAAACACCGGTTTGACGTAACTCCCGCAAACAGGCGCAACAAACCACGAATCAAAAAAAGCACAAAACCACACCCCGCGCCTCACGATTTCATCTACATCCACGCGACTCCCCGGACCACCACCGCAAACACGGCAAACGAATCGAATCGAAGGAAGGAGGGGGAGGGAGATTGCGAGAGATAGATTACCAGTGTAGTTGCCGAGCTTGATATGGGCCTGGGCGCGGTCGGCGTAGAGCTCGGCGGTGGCGGGGCTGGCCTCGATTGCCTGCGTGTAGAGCTCGGCGGCGAGCTCGAAGTCGTCGTCGACGAAGGCCGCCTTGGCCTTGCTCTCCAGATCCGACGCGGCGGCGGTTGCCATGGCGGCTTGGCTTTGCGGCTGCGGTGAGGAGACCGGGGGATGCGGGTGGGGGAAGACTAGACGAAGACTTCGTGGAGGGGTAGAATAAGGTGCGGTGAACGGGACGGCCCTTTTCAGGGCCCGTGGGGCGAGTGGGGGTTCTAGAGAGTTCGATGCGGGAGAGGCTGGGCCGACGCTTGGAATTTCCTTTTTCTTTGTCTTCTTTTTCTTTTTTCTTTTCTTTTTCTTTCGTGTGGGTCAAGTCGTTCCCCTGGCAGTTTGTTTTTTGTTATCGGAAAGCCAGGAAGTTTCCGGAATCATTTGGGTTTCATTGATGTTTAAGGGGTGTTTGGTTATAAGGAATTTTCTGTCACATTACATATTTTAAATGTTATTTTACAATATTAAATATAAAATATTTACAAAATTCATTTATAATCGGTGACTAATTGACGAGACGCATCTAATGAGCCTAATTACGTCATGATTTAACGATGTGATGCTACAGTAAACATTTGCTAATCGTAAATTAATTAGGCTTAATAAATTTGTTTCGCGAATTAGTCACCGATTCTGCAATCATTTTTATAATTAGTTTATGTTTAGTCTTTTAAATTGACGTCCAAACATGCGATGTGACACTCCCAGCAGGGACCAAACACCCTCTAAGCGTTATAAGTTATGTTTTAATGCACTTGTTTGGATCATGATTAGGAAGCGGGCGAAACATATGTGTGGGGTTGAGATCAATAACCAAACGGATTTTGGGATAAGGTTAATATCAATGAAAAAGTTTTATATTGATGTTCAAAGACAGCCACGTAAACAAAAATAAAATAAAATAGTGTTTGAAAATAGCATCACAATGCATAATTTTATAGTGTGGTTTGATAGGATGATATTCGTATACACACGGTTTCATCTACGGTTTCATCTAGATGAAATTAATTTTTTCTTTGGTTTAATTTTATGTACTATGTGACATATTAATTAATGTATATGAAATCTCATAAAACTTTTCACTAACAATAACTTAAGTCGATAATACGAAGCGTCTAGATTCATCGAAGAATCGAAGTTACTATGATTATGGAACTCAATTTTAGTGGACTCAGATTCATCGAAGTTATCACGATTATGGAACTCAATGGAACTCAATTTTAGTGGACTCGTACCATAAGTACATAGCACACTTTTCGGTAGGAACTAGTGAGAGACTAATTAACGATGGCTATATACTTTGTTTGAGCCCCCCAAAGGATGCGCTTGTCATTCGAACATTGTTTAATTAGTTATAAAAAATATTAATATATATATCATTTCATAAAATTATAAAGACAGGTTCTACTGTACAACCGTTATATAACCCTTACTATCACAGCTATTGACACAAAACATGCAGGCTGGTTGCCTTGTAGTCGAATATGACCTAAATCTAATTAAACTCCGCTAGCAAATCAAGAAATTTAAAAAGAAAGTTTTAGCATACAAACATTACTGGTGCTACGTCTGCTAAGATTTTTTTCCTTGATGTAAATCAAGTTTAAACTTGATTTTTGATGGGTTGAAAAATATCTTTATACTCTACATTGTTATATATTTTTTAGAACTTTTAATCCAACCATTTGCATTTAATTTTGATTGGAAAAGGTATACGAGGGGCATGCTCTGAGAGATTAGAATCCAATTTCTCCAACAGATTGGCTTAGCTTGTGCTATATACTGCTACGTACCACGTGACATGCTTTGTGGATTTTTTCACACAAAATTTACACGGTGTAAGATTTAAAAAGTAAGATTATATTTATGTTCTTTAGGAAAAAATGGTGTATATAACTACAAGTACGCTAAGAGCAAGATTAAGAATAACAGTGAGCTATAAACCAAAAATTTACGTGAATAAGTTTATGTGAAAAAGGAGAGAAAAATGAGGAGGGTCAGCTCTTATACAATAACTAGCTCTGCATATGCTATAATATATTTATATTAAATTTACAGTGAGAGGAAGAGAAAAAAATAAAATAAAGATAACCTATGATACATGTTAACTCTAATATATTAACTTAAATATAGATTAATGGCTACTATTAAACTTGCTATAACCATATGATTAACTCATATGATTAACTATTGAATCGAGCTAGGAAACCTCGTATTCATGAGAAGTCCAACGACTATCTGCCGAATGATTCTTCTTGTGAACTTCTACGGGTAAGTTTTAAAAATTAAATGAACCATAGACATTTCTGCGAGGATTTATAGAAGCAACTTTTGGATGAAATTTTGAGTAATAAAAAAATTAGTGAAACGATATGACAGATTTAGAATATATATACACTGCTTGTAAAGGCAATCTAAACATCACACTTCTAGAAGATGAATAAATCAATTAACAACGTCAGATGAAGGGAATGACTATTTATCTTCATTTTAATTACCTTGGATAGCAACAAATCTGCAGAATGAAGCATGAATCAAGCAAAGTTATATAGCTAATTTAAAAGCAATCGAATATGCGATACTTAAAAAATTAGGCAATGTGATTTCAGCAATTTAAGAAAAAGTTACATTGATATGTATTTGATATACATAAGAGGTGAGACTTGTAGTCATATGTTCACCAATAAAACTAGAAATAGAGATGAGTGCACAAAAATTATACGGTTAGCCGAAGACATTATTTTTTAAAAAAAATTATTAGCATGTCAAGTAAATTTGTGAAAGAATATACTACATCTTTCATTAGGGTGAATAATACTAAACAACTTTACATACAATGATTCTTCGCTTCTTCAAGAAATAGGTGATAATCCAAAAAAAATAATGGAAAATGAAGTAAGAAAGATACATACCTTCCTGCCAAGCAGAATATGTCGCTAAACCATAACGACAGGTGCTGTAGCTGTAAATTCAAATGAAGAGAGTCAAAAAAGATTGACGAAATTTGCTAACATGAACACTCATTGACCACCACTGGAGATGCCAAACTGAGAAGGGCATAAACATGTCTCGGATAACACCCAAACCATGGTTGGAGACATAAGGTTAAAAGGTTGATATGAGATGAACATGAAAGAAGAGCATAAAGGAATGCTGCAGATGAGAGCGGGAGCCATGGAGGTTGATTTTATGCTGAAATTATTGGGATTATTATGGTTGAGAATGTTGGAAGAGGAAGCACTTGGCCTAGAGTGATCAGTTGCCCCTTAACCGTTTATTTGAGCACTAAGTGGGTGCCATCAAGGCATCAACACAGGATAAAGTAGACGCGTTTAGTTTTAATGAGGCAGTGGTTAATGTGCAAAATAGGCCTAGCATTAGCAGAAATCCTATTGTATCTGATGGCTGATATTTGAGATGAAAAACAATCCAATGGCTATGACATTTTTATGAGGTGGCTACACGTAATCTATAATCTATATTTATAACTATTTATAAAGTATAACTATTTATAAAACAAATATTGTTTCCACCCAAATTTTGTTTTACCTGTTTATTTTACAGAAAACTTATTGAGTTTTTTCGAAATTAACCCGCAGTGTGCCTGATTATTTTAAAAAGAAGAAAAAAGAGGTTATTTTGCGAAAACATCTTGAGTGTTTATAAAATTAGGGTTTGGATGAAAAAAACTCCTGCGTCCCATCCGTGTCGCGCCTGCGCCCCTCCCTCCCATCGCCGCTCGGAGTTCCCGCGCCGCCGCCTAGACCTTCGCCGTCCGCCTGCTTCCCTCCATGCGTTGTCGTTCCGTTGCAACGCACCTATTTTGCTAGTTGAAGATAATGGAGCTAACTATCTTAGAAATAGTAGATAGTATATGGGTTTATAGATGTTATTGTTTCTTCCGGTGCAGCGTCCAGCAGGAGCGGATTCAGGAATAGTTTGAAGGGAACTCATCTTCTATCTCTTACTTCGGTCCTCCTTTTCTTTGATTTTTTAATCCTTTCAATTTTTAATTTTGAAAATAGACTCTCTAAATTTTATTTTTAATTCTGAATCTTTTGGTCACACCAATGTCAGTGACGTGGACAAAATGTTTCGATTTGAAAATAGATTTCGAGAAAGTCTATGTGTAAATTAAAAGGTTAAAAAAATTCCTCTTATTCCTATTCTTGTGTTCTCCCCATTCCCATCTCTCCATGCAACCCACTGCCCTGGCGCCAAGAACATATATGCCTCTCAAGAAAATACAGGGAATACATATCGAAGATTTGCACAAATAAGCTGGCTAGTAGTGTAATTTGAGCGATCATGAAGCCAATTTATGAAGCAAACAACTGACAATGCTGCAACAAGATTTTTAGCGTACGTTCCTCATTACAGGCAAATTAACAAACTACTCGGGCTAGCCGATGAATCAGAAAAGTTCTCAGAAGAGGAGGTCCCGGAAGGTGGGGAGCTTCATCTCGCCCTGGGTGGTGAGCGGGATGGTGAAGCTGCCGACGACGGGGAGATCGATGGTGATCCCGACCTCCAGCACGTAGTCGATGTCCCAGTCCCCGCCCACGTCCTTGATCAGCGACACGATGAAGTCGTACGGCACCTTCACCGGCAGCTCCAGTTTCGTCGTGCCGCTCGCCGCGATCCACCCAGGGTCAGGCATCGTGCCGGACGCTACCACCCTGCAAAATAGATACAATCGCGCATGCCAGAACCTGATTCGTTTTGCGCTTCTCGAATAAACTTGATCACGAGAGGATAGGAGCGCCAAACAATGCATGCAATGCACACGCACTTGTCGCCGCTTTTGAACGTGTAGGTGAGTTCGCAGATGGGGATGCGGTGCGAGTAGGGGTTGTTGACGTCGACGTGGCTGTGGAGCGTGATGCACTCGCGGCTGACGCCCTTGAAGGAGACGCGGTCCAGCGTCGCGTCGGGCTTGGGGATCTGCGCGATCTTCCCTGCCACGAACCCCTTGGCCCTGTCCACCAGCCCGCCCACCACGCCTCGCTCCCGCTGCTCCTCCTCTCCCCCTTCTCCCGTCGTCACCGATGCCTCGTCCCACTCCTGCCAATCTCCTCTCTCCGCCGCTGCGCTCATCCTCGCGCGAGCGTCGTGACGGATCGGTACGTCTCGGTGCTCGTTGCGGCTGCTGCGCTCTCGCGTCCTCACGCGTAAACGCGGCGTGCCCGGTGTTCTGCCTGCCTTACCACTCCGGCCGTCTGCATGCGCACAGGCCGCGGGCTCGTGGCTGGGCGCGACACGCGGGGGGTGTGGATGCACGCCTGCGCGCGTGCACGGGTGCACGGCCACCACGGAAACGTTTGCGGAAATGCTTCCTATCAACCGTGGGTGGAAGGAAAAACTCGCGAATTCAACCTAAAGATCAGGTGCATGCATGTGCATACGAGACTGTTCAAATCTATTATCTATATCTATAATCTATAATCTATAATCTATAACTATTTATAATCTATTCTATAACTAACTATCATAAGCAAAGTAGTGTTTCCATTCAAATTTTGTTTTGTCTGGTTATTTTACGAAAACCCTTGAGTTTTTCGAAATTAACTGCAATTCGCTGACTAACCCATTTATACGTATGATAGAACTTATTTTAACTACTTAAAAATCTATAACTTTTCGATTATCAAATCATTTTTTTCCTCCAAATCTATAAAATTTCCGATCCGTATAACCTCTTGCTCCATTGTTGCCTCACTTTCCTCACCTCCAGCAGGCGAGCTCGACTTACGCGCCTCTTGCGTCGCCATGTATTGCCTTGAGCGGCGGCCAAGCACACGCTGCACGCGTGAGCTAGCGCGCCGCCGTCGATATACAAGGAACTTATCCTATTCATCAATATACTTTTCTAACTAATAATATCCGAGTCATAAATATTTTAAACTTTTACTAAATTTCTAATCGGTTTAAAGTATTAGTAAGTAAATATCTATTTTTATTATATTTTTAACTTAATTTGGTGAAATTAAATTAACTTGGACTAAATTTCTATCTGATACTATTTCTTAATCAAGGTCCAGTGATACATAAAGTTGAAGATATCTATGCTTTCAAAGTTATATATATGTATATATATATAACTATCTAAAATAAGTAGTGTTTCTATTCAAAATTTTTGATCGTATCTCGTTATTTTGCAGAAAACCCCTTGAGTGTTTATAAAATTAACCCACAATCCCAATGCTGAAAAGAAAGGGAATGCTTGGATGAAAAAAGACCTCCTATGTCCCTCTCTTCCGTCCCCATCCACGCCGTGCCCCACACCCGCGCTGCGCCCTCCCCCGTCGTCGCTCGGAGCTCCCGCGCCGTCGCCCGTACCTTCGCCCTCCACTCGCTTCCTCCTGCGTCGTCGTTTTGTTGCAACGCACGGACATTTTGCTAGTATATATAAAGCAAGTAGTGTTTCCACCCAAATTTTGTTTTGCATGGCTATTTTGCAAAAAACCCCTTGAGTTTTTTCGAAATTAACCCACAATCCGTCTGACTATTTTTTAAAAAAAAATTATACGTATGATAGAGCTGAAGGGTTACGCAGAGACTACGCTAGCCGAAAACAAAAACTTTTAACCGCGCAAACCAGGAACACTTGCAAGTAAGGGCCGATAAATCGTTACCGATTGGAGTGTGCGTGAAACAACCAATCGGGCTATCGATCCGGAATGTGTAGCCGATTCCCGCAAGCCGACAGCCGATACCCGGGGACAGCCGATTCGCCGATCAGCCGATTCGTCGAGTCGTCTGACCGTGTTCTCACGCCTCGCTCCGATGCGCTCGTCAGCAGCCGATTCCTCCATAGCCGATCAACAGCATGCAACGTAGCAGCGCTTCTACCGGTATCCACACGTTCGGGGACAGAACGCCGAACACCCGTGTGCTAGCACGCGATGCAAGGCTAGGGTTTGGCTCGAAAGTGGGGAGGGTTTTCGTGGAGATTGATCTCGGCGACTTCTGTTGCGGATTCGGTTCAATGCGATACCGCAACTCTCCACCCCTCGCCCCTTTATATAGAGTTGGCCGACTGGGACTAGTGGCCAGTCAGGATTCTGTTTTGAATCGGATCTCATCCGAATCTCACAGAGTTGGACGCCCATACGTCGTAAGCCCATAGGACTCTATCCGATCGGATCCCTATCCGATCGAGCCGTATCCGAGTCCAACTCGAATTCATGTTCTTATCCCCTTAAGCGTGCAACCCTGTATGTTCAGGTATATTCGGTCTCGGCTATAGTCTAACTTAGCCGATCGTCGGCTCGAGTCTAACTCAGTCGACCTGTCAACAGCGGCGCCTAGGAGCACATATTGACATCATAGTATACAAGAATATAATATCGGCTCTGAACCTGTAATGTGTACACAAATCCCTTTGCCTCACGATACCAATTAAGCTATAGGCAAGATGTGTGCCATCCTTTCAATAGCTTAACCATTCACTCGAACCGTATTGGATTATCTGTCTGTTGATTGACTCCTCAATCAACTTAGCATGGCCATGCATTTCCATAATCCATTACCTCGAGGGGCCCAGAGATATCTCTCCAAAGGAGGGGCAAATTCCATCTTGATCACTCACATCTCACTCCATGTTTCATAGCAAACCCGAAAACTACATTTATAACTACCCAGTTACGGAATAGCGTTTGGTAGTCCCAAAGTAGGCTACTACATATGTTGGAATCCATGGTGATCTCAGGTCTAAGGACTTTGTACCAACACTACCTGAGACCAACTAATGGCACATTAATTCCTGTAGTGTCTCATGGTGGGTCTATCCAACAATGTGTTCTCCAACACATGTGTCCATGTTTATTGATTTGGTATCTACATACCCATGATCGATGAGACATGATCATCAATCAATAAACATGCCGATCTTAGAATCATATTTGTTCCAACAATATGACATATGATCAGGGATCGTTTAGAAATAGATTCATACATAAAGAGTCTCATAAATAAGTCACGTACTTATTGATCAATACAAGATGTCTATTTCATGGAACTGAATAACATTTTATTCATAAATACATAAACATTGACGTGATATCCAACATCTCCATGTTGCCTCTAGGGCATATCACTAACAAGAGCTTATCTTAACTACTTAAAAAATCTATAACTTTTCGATCATCAAATCGTTTTTTCGTCCAAATCTATAAAATTTCCTATCCGTATAACCTCTCGCTCCATTATTATCTCACTTTCCTCACCTCCAGCAGACGAGCCCGACTCACGCGCCTCCTGCGTCGCCGTGCATTGCCCTGAGCGGCGGCCGAGCACACGCTTCACGCGTGAGCTAGCGCGCCGCCGTCGATATACATGCAACTTATCCTATTCATCAATATACTTTTCTAACTAATAATATCCGAGTCGTAAATATTTTAAACTTTTACCAATTTTCTAATCGGTTTAAAGTATCAGTAAGTCAATATCTATTTCATTATATTTTTGACTTAATTTGGTAAAATTAAATTAACTTAGACTAAATATTTATCTGATACTATTTCTTAATCAAGGTTTAATGGTACATAAAGTTGAAGATATCCTTACTTTCAAAGTTATATATATGTATATATATATATAACTATCTATAAAGCAAATATTGTTTTTATTCAAAAATTTTCGTCCTTCTCATTATTTTACGTAAAACCCCTTGAGTGTTTATAAAATTAACCCGCAATCCCAATGCTAAAAAGAAAAGAAGTGCTTGGATAAAAAAGACCTCATACGTCCATCTCTTCCGTCCCTATCCGCTCCGCGCCCTGCGCCGCGCCTGTGCCCCTCCCCCGTCGTCGCTCGGAGCTCCCGCGCCGTCGCCTGGACCTTCGCCCTCCGCCTGCTTCCCTCCCTGCATCGTCGTTCCGTTGCAATGCACGGGTATTTTGCTAGTCTATATCTATCTATAACTATATATAAACCAAGTAGTGTTTCTACCAAAATTTTGTTTTGCCTGGCTATTTTGCAGAAAACCCCTTGAGTTTTTCTCGAAATTAACCCACGATCTATCCGGCTATTTAAAAAACCCAGTTAAAGAAGAAAAAGAGGTTATTTTGTAGAAAACCTTCCTTGAGTGTTTATAAAATTAACTTGCAGTCCCAATGCTAAAAAGGAAGGGCTTGGATAAAAAAATCTCCTGCTCCTCTCTTTCGTCCTCCTCCGCGCCGCGCCCACGCCACGCCTCCACCCCCCTCCCTCCGTTGCGCTCGGAGCTCCTACGCCACCACCCGGACCTTCGCCCTTCGCGTGCTTCCCTCCACTGCGTCGTTGTCCCGCTGCAACGCACGGGCATTTTGCTAGTAACTAAAATGTTTCCACCTAAAATTTTATTTTGCCGGCTATTTTGCGAGAAAAACCCTTGAGTGTTTATAAAATTAACATGCGAGTCCCAATGTTGAAAAGGAAAAGAGAGCTTAGATGAAAAAAAGACCTCTTGCATCCCTCCCTCCCATCTGCTCAAAGCTCCGCGGCGCGCCTTGTGCTCCTACCTCCCGTCCCCATCCGCGCCGCGCCCAATTTCACAGTTACAACGCACGGGCATAATTGCTAGTATATTTATAAAGCAAGTAGTATTTACATTCAAATTTTGTTTTGTCGGCTATTTTGTAGAAAACTCTTTGAGTTTTTTCGAAATTAACCCGATCCGTCGGCTATTTTAAAAAAACCTAATTAAAAAGAAAAATAGGTTATTTTGCGAGAAAACCCCTTGAGTGTTTATAAAATTAACTCCAGTCCCAATAGTGAAAAGAAAAGAAGGGCTTGGATGAAAAAGACCTTCGTGTCCCTCTCTTCCGTCCCCATCCGCGCCGCGCCTCGCCCCTCCTTCTCGTCGCCGCTCGGAGCTCCCGCGCCGTCGCCTAGACCTTCGCCCTCCGCTTTGTTTTCCTCCTGCGTCGTCGTCCGTTGCAACGCATGGATATTTTGCTAGTAGATTTTAAATTAAAATATTTTTTCTTTTCAACTATTTATCCGAATTATCAACTAATTATATTGTTAGATTCGTTATAATTAAACTTTTATAATAATATCTCATGATTTTTTTAACTTTTTAGTGTTGGACATAATGTTATTGAAATATTTCAATAAGTATTTGTTGATGTTTCACTAATTCATTTGTAATGTTTCATGTGGTGTTTTTCTATGTTTCAGCAAATATTTTTTTATGTTTCACTAATTATAACTCAATATTTTAAGTGTGGTATAAAATACTTCAACAAAATCAAGTATTTGCAAATACATGTATCGTATGAATTTGTTTTATGTTTCACTAGTTGGGACCTAATGTTTCGTGTGATGATGGTTATTGTTGTAGTCAATATTTTTATATGTTATAAAACATTTGCACAAATGTCACAACTGTTGCTTTTTTTAACATATATTTTTTATCAAAATATAATTGTCTAAGACCTTATTATAAATATTTAATTAGAATGAATATAATAGTATAATTAAATTATAGATCGGATATATACTTTAAGAGAAAATATTGTTTAAATGTTAATAAAAACGTAGTATGGATATGAGAGAAGAGAGAGAAATCATAGATGGGTAGGTTGCTGCATGCACCCACATGTATATGCATGCTGCAGTGCAGATCCTGACATGTTTGTAGCAGGCTGGATGCGCTAGACGGTTTGCTGTATGGGCGGAGCGAGGATTTTTACATGGGGTATGCCGAATAAAAAATTTCATATGCAAATCGAAAAAAACTATTTAGCAATTCGGTAAAGTTTACATGGTCCTTTCACGTGGATCATATCTAATTCGACACGAGTCTAGAATATCTATTATAAACTCTTCCCACCCCAACCCAACCGACTGCATCATCCCGCCGCCCGTCCTATGTGTCTCCACTCGGCGCCGCACGCCCCTCACCGATCGGTGTCTTTTTTCCCTTTTTCATGTCCTTTTTCTTTTTTTCTCCCGATCATCCTGATTCTCTCTTGATCCTTCCAATTTCCTCTATTTTATCCTTGTTTCTCCTTTTTTACTCCTTTTTTCTATTTCAAATTTCTCTCATCATAAATATTTTTATTTTAAAATTATATTTGTTTAAGGTGGGTATATGCAAGTTTGTTACTTTGCAAATATTTTCTATAAAAAATTCACTAATTAAATAATCAAAACTTCAATCTTTGGTCGATCAAGTATAGAAAAATACACATGCGTCAACTTATGGAATAGACAACGATCGATTTGTGAGGCTATAGAAATGTGTACATGAAGGATTCTTCATGTGATTAAGCATGAAGTATTTCCAATTTGTTTTTTAATTATTTTGTTTGTCTTATTTTGGTACGTCGTTTAAATTGACAGAGTTTTATTAATCGTGAAACTTGTCTTCACTTGTTGCAACGCACATACACTTTTGCTAGTAAATTTTAAAAGTAGAGATTATTTAGAACTTAATATGGATTAATTAAAATTTAAAATAGAAAATAAAATAAATATAGAAAATAGAAAAATAAAACGAGTGTTCAAGTGGGAATATAATTTATAAATAACTAAAATTTAGAATACAAATTAAATATTAAAAATGCATGTATAACACAGCACGAGATTAATTAAAATTCAAAATAAAAATAAAATAAAATCCAAAATTATAAAAAATGAGAGTTTGAGTAGAAATACAATCTAGAAATAATAAAACATTAGAATAAAAATAAGCAATATTGAAAAAAATATATATAACACAACAAGGGCAAATACCAAAAATGGGAGAGGTTACGGATGAGCCATAAAAGAATAATGTCTTGGCGGTTGATAGAACATCTAACAACTATAAATAAACCTTTCTCCAAATGATGATTAGGTATGATTTTTACAACCTCAATGATGATTAAGAGGAAAGGCAACAGGCGGTCGTGAAACAATAGGGTCATGGCGGTTGATGGGACTTCTAGAAAGTACAAAAGAAAACCTCAACGATGATGAGGTTTAATTTTTAAAATGCTAATGACAATAATGAAGGGGGCGGACTAGCCATAAAGGAGTACAAACAATAAAAAGGAACCCGACGAGGCAATGAACTCTTGTGGAGGGTGTCTCCCCGAGGTAACACTTGACCAGAGTTGATGTCAAGCTGAAGTCGGATTACGAGTCCTCAGGACATGGTTGGGAGCCCGATCTCCCCTCAGGGTCGGCCGTCCCGACCTCTCCTGGGTCCGACCTCGTCACTCCCTTCTCGACCTTGACTCCTTGACCCGACTTTCGGCCTCCTCGAGACAAGATTTGGTTTGCAAGGAGGTGAGAAGGGGACAACCCGACAAGGAACGACGTCACCCGACAGCACAGTATATGTGGTATCTGAAGAGAAGGGATCCCAAGACAAGATAAGACACAAGACACCCACAACACGCAAGACCCGGAGGACATTTCCATGTACCTTTGTTAGATGTTGTTTGTACTTACTTTTTAAATCTTTAGTCTTAGTTTTTTGGCCCCCAAGTCCTTTGTAACTGCCTCCTTGGACTATAAAAGGGAGGGCAGGAGGGGACAGAGGAGAGATTCTCACGAACAAACAGACAGACATCGCTCAGTTCGTAGCTTGTCCTTGGCTAGCTTGCTCTAAGCCTCAAGGATTCACACTTGTAAACCCTGTTCATTATGCACCCCAACAAAGAGCGTTGAACGTAGGCCTATTATTCTTCAGGAGGACTGAACCAGTATAAATCTCGTGTCTTTTGTTTTCTTGGCTCGTCTTAACGACTCGAGTCGACCATCAGATCCAGAGGAGAGGTGTCTTCCTGACCACTCAATTACCTCCTCGGGCACTTCTCTTGAAGGACTGTCGATCTACCCATCGACAACTCTTCTTACATGTATCAAGGAGAATAAATAGGAGCCATGACAAGCTAGACAAGTAAATAAAGGGGTGATAAA
Organism: Oryza australiensis; assembly: GCA_019925245.2. NCBI lineage: Eukaryota > Viridiplantae > Streptophyta > Magnoliopsida > Poales > Poaceae > Oryza > Oryza australiensis. Next base: position 2,307,929 of record JAIFGZ020000044.1, read on the forward strand.
AAAGATAGATGTAGCAACTAGTATGACTTTTAAAAACTATAAAATTAAAAACCTGATATCCAATTTCTTTTAATATGCTAAGACAATGAGATAATTATTTAAAAAATTATATAAAAAATAATTTTATATAAAAAGTATGTGTCGACAACCCAGCTAGTTCTTTTTATACTACATTTTAGGGGGACGTTCTCAACACATACCGTATTCACGTACGGTTCCACGCAGCAACACTCACACTGTCACACATGTACTTTTGTACGCATGTCCTCTAGACATATTCGAAGGTTACGAGACACCAAATCCTACGTACCCAGGCATACGCAAATAACCATGTTGATGTATAATCACATCACCTGACCATTTGGCTACTGTTTTGTTTTTAAGAAAATGATCATCTTTGTAAAATCAAAGTGTGTGTTTGATTCTTCTTTGGATGATGAACAATTGGTTATTTGGGATTTATTGATTTGAGTGTTTTGATTTTGAAAGAGTTAAATTTTCGGATGATGAACAGTGTTCAGTCGGCTGCCACAACCGGTCTGACCGGGCGTGTTCTGTCGGTCTGACCGGAGGTGTTTCGGCGGTCAGACCGGGCAGTTGCCTGCGGTCAGATCGGCCGAGCCAGTCCGACTGGTTGCCGATTTCGTTTCGGTTTTGGTTTTGGTTTGTTTCCTTATACATACATGGAAGTTTCGTGTTCCTATGCACGTGTCTGGTTGTTTATGCTGACAATGAGTCAAGTTTGGATAGCTTGTGCTCGGATATGGTATTTTTTATTTAATTGTGTGCAGGTATTCTTTACGCCTCAGGAAAGTATCGCCGGTGATCGAGTCGGAGTCAACTTGGAGATAAGGTGACGTTCGAGATGGGGATCATGCGGGATGCTGAAGGGTAGAGATTAGTGCACATGATTGGAAAGTTTCCATATGGCATACAATGGAGATATTGTTGCGTATGGAAAGCGGAATTTCGGTTTTAGAAAAATCGAGATTGTTACGGTTGGTTTATGTGTAGTTTGTTTCTTGTACGAGAAGATTTCCTAGTGGATTAGGACTTCTTGTATGAGTAGGATTCGTGGCTCTTGGCTGCGGATTTTGTGTATAAATAGTGAGGGGAGGCGTGGCCTCTCGGTATCGCTTGTATCGATTTTGAGTTCGAGTTTTAGAGTTTCTCAAGTTAGGGTTTCAAGTTTAGATTGAGATTTTGTGAGGAGTGCTTTGTTTGCACTTTATAAACACAGAGAGTTTCAATAAAGATCAATCTTCTTAAGAATTCTTTGTGTCTACTTCTTCCTCGGTGCGGCGGCGTATTTTGGATCTGCTAACCGGTCAGACCGCAGACACTACGGCGGTCAGACCGCGCCTTCATCCCGGTTAGACCGCAAGCACATTGGCGGTCAGACCGGCGGGCATTGGCTCTTCATCGGCATCGGCTACTACAGGCAAATCGGCTGAGGCGATCGGCTACGGGCGGTCGACCGGTGTGACACTTGCGGTTAGGACCGGACGTCATAAAACGAGGTAAAGTTTTATTTCCGCTAAAACTTTGTTTTTGGGGTACTCAACTATTCACCCCTCTCGGTTGGCTTTTAGTTGGGCATTCGATCCTACAAGTGATATCGAGCCACGTTTTTCGCTTTGGATTTTCTTTGATCTAAAGTCTTTCATCATGTCGGATAAATTTTCAACAAAACCGTATGTTTTTGATGGCACCGATTTTGCGTATTGGTGTAGTAAGATGCAATCTTACATCATGGCTCAAGACTATGATGTGTGGCAAAAGGTTGCGCTTCCCTACACCATACCCGATGCCATTAATACTGATGCTTTGAAAACCGAGTTTAATAACAATTGCAAAGCTCGAAACATCTTGTTGAATGGACTTTCGCGTTCTGATTTTGATCGTGTTTCTCATCTTCAAACCGCTAATGAAATTTGGAACGCTTTGAAAATTTTTTATCAAGGAACTACAAACATAAAAGAACTTCGTCGAGATCTTTTTAAAAAGGAATATATAAAATTTGAGATGAAACCTGCTGAAGCTTTGGATGACTATCTTGGTAGGTTTAGTAAAATCTTGAGTAATCTTAGGTCTGTTGATTCTTCATATGATACTAATTATCCACAGTCGAGATTTCTCGTCACTTTTTAAATGGTCTTGACATGTCTGTTTGGGAGATGAAAGTGACTTCTATTCAAGAATCAGTAACATGGCAAATTTGACTTTGGATTCGTTTTATACAAAACTCAAAACTCATGAAATGAATATTCTTTCTCGAAAAACGGATTCTAAGTCAAGTGCTTTGATTTCTCCTTCGACTTCTTCGGATGTTGCTTCTTCATCATCTTCAAATGCTCTTGCTTTTATTAACGCCATGTCCGATGAACAACTCGAGCAATTCGAGGAGGAGGACTTGGCTCTTGCTACTAACAAGCTTTCCGAGCTATGAACAGAGTTAGGTTCAGAAGAAAGGAGGACCAATGCGTTGCTTTGAATGCGGCGCCTTGGATCACATCCGCTCCAACTGCCCCAAGCTTGGGAGGAGCAAGAAGAAGGACAAGAGCGCTGAGAAGACAAAGGATGACAAACCCAAGGGTAGGCGGTCCAAGGAGATGATCAAAGGTCTTGAGTCAAGTCTATGCCGCTTTTGAGCCACTCGCGACATAGACTCGACGGTGAGGAGGAGAAGGGCAAGAACATCTCCGGCGTTTGTCTCATGACGCATGGAGATGAAGATTCTTGAGATGAAGAAAATGAGGTAAGCTCACTTGAAGATGCAATTCTTGTTTTAAGTGCTAAGAATAAAAATGTGAGAAAATATTTAAAAAACAAGAATTTGTAATTGAATCTTTAAATGCTGAAATTGCTAGATTAAAATCTCTTGTTCCCAATGATGATAATTGCAAAAATTGTAAGGTTTTAATGCTGGAAATTTCAAAAATTAGAGATGTCAATAATCCTCAAGTTTTAGCTTCTAAATCTTGTTTAACTTGTGATGCTAATGCATTAAAACTAAAAGATGCTTTAGCTCATGTTAAGCACATGGAAGAAATAGTTAAACAAGATGAGGTAGTTTCTTGCTCTAAATGTCGCAAAGACAAAGATGTTTTAATTGATTGTGAAAATTGTGGTAATCTTGGAAAAGAAGTTTCTTACTTGAAAAGTTCTTTTCAAAAATTTTCTGATGGTAAGAAACAACTTAACATGATTTTGGACAAATCAAAAGTGTGTAGCGACAATAAGGGAATAGGTTTTGATGCTCATGACTATTTCACCAAAAATCCTCCAAATGTTTTAGGAATAACTGAAAACGGTGAAATTTTGACAAAACCTAACACCATGAAAACAGTTTTCAAGTCTCATTGAAATTTGCCATCTCTTTCGTTTATTTAAAAGAAACTAAACCCAATTCTTCAAAACCATTTGTTACTAAAGAAAAATTTTCTTGCTCTTTTTGTGGGAAAGATGGTCATCTTGTTGGTTTTTGTTTCAGATTAGCACGAAAACAGAAAAAGGAAAGAGAAAATAATTTTGCAAAATCAAAGTGACAAAAATCGTTTTCCTCGGGAAGACCGGTAAGACCGCAGCTTGGTCCATCGGTCGACCGGACACGGCACCCGGTCAGACGACGGCACGCTCTGCCCGACCGACGATGGCGCCTTGGCCGACCGCAGCACGCATGCATGGGCCGACCGGCCCCGAAGGAATTTTTCCGAAAGTTTCAAACCTGTTTTTCTCGTGGTTTTGAGCCTATTGATCTACTGGTCGTGTGTCTCGATCGGATTCCTAAGTTTCTTTTAACTAACCCAGCATCGAGGCCTCGACATCCTTTGTTTTGTAGGCTTTTGTGGCGAGGAAGGAGAACGTGTGGATCATGGATTCCGGTTGTTCGCGGCACATGACCGGTGATAAGAAGTGGTTCTCCTCCCTCAAATTGGCATCCAAGACGGAATCGATAATCTTTGGAGATGCTTCAACAAGTGCCGTTATCGCTACCGGATCCGTCAAGGTAAGTGACAAGTTTGAATTAAAAGATGTAGCTTTGGTAGAAGATTTAAAATACAATTTACTTTCGAGTTACACAAATTGTTGATGAAAACTTTGAAGTTCATTTCAAGAAAACTGGAAGTAAAATATTTGACTCTTGTGGTGATTCTGTTTTGAACATTTCTTGTTATGGGAGAGTTTTTAAAGCTGATTTTGAAAACCATGTTTCTCCTATTGTTACTTGTTTAGTTGCAAAATTCAACAAAGATTTGATGTTCTCGCATCGTAGACTTGGTCATGTTGGATTTGATCATTTGACTCGCTTAAGTGGTTTGGATCTTGTTCGTGGTTTGCCAAAACTCAAAAAGGATCTTGATTTGGTTTGTGCACCATGTCGTCATGGTAAAATGGTTGCTTCTTCTCACACACTAATTCTTTCTGTGATAACGGATGCACCGGGACAGCTTTTACACATGGACACTGTTGGTCCAGCTAGAGTGCAATCTGTTGGAGGAAAATGGTATGTGTTAGTTATTGTTGACGATTTTTCTCGATATTCTTGGGTTTTCTTCATGGCAACTAAGGACGAGGCCTTTGGACACTTTCAAAGTCTTTTTCTTCGCTTGAATTGTGAAATTCCCAACTCTTTGAAAACAATTAGAAGTGATAATGGTGGTGAATTCAAAAATGCATCTTTTGAACATTTTTGTGTTGAAAAAGGAATTGAACATCAATTTTCTTCTCCACGTGTTCCTCAACAAAATGGTGTTGTTGAGAGAAAAAATCGTTCTTTGGTTGAAATGGCTAGGACAATGCTAGATGAATATCACACACCTAGAAAATTTTGGGCCGAAGCTATTAACACCGCTTGCTATGTTTCTAATCGCATTTTCTTGCGTTCTAAACTTGGCAAAACTCCTTATGAGCTTCGTTTTGGTCGTCACCCCAAAGTTTCACATTTGCGTGTTTTTGATTGCAAGTGCTTTGTGTTAAAATCTGGAAATTTGGATAAATATGAATCACGTTCAATTGATGGTTTATTTCTTGGTTACCCCGCACACACTCGTGGCTATCGTGTACTTCTTTTAGAGACTAACAAAATTGTCGAGACTTGCGAAGTCACTTTTGATAAGGCTAGTCCCGGTACTAGACCAGATTTTTCGTGTACACTACCACGGGATCGGGGGAGTTTGGTCGAATCTTTGAAGATGAAAGTGACGACGACGACGATGAGATCGACCTGCCCGGTCAGACCGGCCAGGTGCCGTCGGTCAGACCGGAGGAGGCTGCCCGGTCAGACCGACCAGAGACCCGGTCAGACCGACAGGGGCCAACCTCTTCGGACTCCGTCGATTCCAATCAAGAAGATTCTTCGGGGACCACGACCAGTGCTAAACCAGAACGTGAATCAACTTCTGAGATCACTGCACCCTTGCACATTCGGCGACGACATCCGCCTGGTACAAATAATAGGTAATTTAAATGAGCGGACAACGAGATCTAAGGTAACCGCGCATGACTCGCGAATTCCGCTTTTGTTGCTTCTTTTGAACCCAAAGATGTTACTCATGCATTAACCGATGAATCGTGGATTAACGCCATGCATGAAGAACTTGAAAATTTTGAAAGAAATAAAGTTTGGTCTTTAGTTGAACCTCCTTCGGACATAATATTATTGGAACAAAGTGGGTTTTCAAAAATAAACAAAATGAGGATGGTTTGATAGTTCGCAATAAGGCTAGACTAGTTCTTGAGGGTTATACTCAGTGGAGGGTTTGGATTTTGATGAAACTTTTGCTCCCGTTGCTAGGATTGAGGCAATTAGGCTTTTGCTAGCTTTTGTGCTTCTAAAGGTTTTAAATTGTTTCAAATGGATGTAAAAAGTGCTTTTTAAATGGCTTTATTCGGGAGGAAGTTTATGTTAAACAACCACCGGGTTTTGAAATCTGAATTTCCCAACCATGTTTTTAAACTTTCAAAAGCTTTATATGGTTTGAAACAAGCACCTAGAGCATGGTATGACAGACTTAAGAACTTTTTGCTTGAAAAAGGTTTTCGATGGGAAAAATTGATAAAACGCTTTTGTTGTTAAGCATGGTGAAAATCAACTTTTTGTTCGGATATATGTTGATGATATCATCTTTGGTTGTTCAACTCACTCCTTGGTTGTAGAATTTGTTGAGACTATGCGTAGGGAGTTTGAGATGAGTATGATGGGTGAGCTGTCGTACTTCTTGGGTTTACAAATCAAGCAAACACCTCAATGTACGTTTATTCATCAAACAAAGTACACCAAAGATCTTTTGCGCAGGTTCAAGATGGAGAGTTGCAAGCCAATCTCTACATCCATTGGATCTACTGCTGTTCTTGATCTCGATGAAGATGGTGAAGCTGTGGATCAAAAGGAGTATAGAAACATGATAGGATCTTTGTTGTATCTCACTGCTTCTAGACCAGACATACAATTTGCTGTGTGTTTGTGTGCGCGCTTTCAAGCTTCTCCACGTGCGTCTCATCGTCAAGCGGTCAAGCGCATCATGAGGTATTTGAGTCATACACTTGAGTTTGGTATTTGGTATTCAACTTCATCTTCTGTTTGCTTAAGTGGTTATTCAGATGCTGATTTTGCGGGTTGTAGAATTGATAGAAAAAGTACTAGTGGAACATGTCATTTTCTTGGAACTTCATTGATAGAAAAAGTACTAGTGGAACATGGTCTTCTAGGAAACAATCTAGTGTAGCTCAATCCACTGCTGAATCTGAATATGTTGCTGCTGCTAGTTGTTGTTCACAGATTCTTTGGCTGATTTCTACTTCAAAAGATTATGGACTTGTTTTTAAAATGTGACTCTTTATTGTGATAATACAAGTGCCATTAACATTGCTAAGAATCCTGTTCAACACTCACGCACCAAACACATTCATATTCGTTTTCACTTCTTGCAAGATCATGTTGAGAAGAAAGATGTTGAATTGAAATTTTTGGATACAAAATTGTAACTTGCTGATGTTTTTACAAAACCATTGGATTCTTCTCGCTTTGCTTTTCTTCGAGGGGAATTGGGAATCATTCATCCTTTTGGCATGTTTTGAGGGGGAGTTTTTGTGCTCTTTGTTTTATCAAGCTACAAAATTAAAATAAATTTAAAAAAGAGCTTTATCCATACATATTGTTGATCATGTGCATGCTAGCAATATTATGAAGATTTATTTGTCACTAGTATAGCTTATATGTATTTTAGTATTTTTATGTGATCTAGATTTTATATTTAAGAGAAATAATGCATGACACTTTAACACAATACTTGAATTAAAGAAATATGCAATGTTGATACTCGTACTTGTGTTGGATTTTAAATGCTTATATATATATTATGTTGCTTTAATATTCCTCAAATTACTTAAAATTGCTCATTGTGAAAAGAGAATAAAAATTATCTATGAGAAAAAAAATGAATACCAAATCATTGGAAACAGTCTTGACGACAAGGACGTATTCGATGTGAGCAAAAATAGTGAGTACCGAATCCTTGGAAACAGTCTTGACGACAAGGACATACTCGGAATAATTGAGAGAAAAAATATAAGCAACAAATATGGCTCAAATCAATATGAAAAAGTTTTTCTCTTGAATTATATGTGAAAAAGGTATATTTGAGAAAGAATAAAGATTGCAATTGATATATATGTTTGGGTTTATCTTTCAACCTATGTGCTTGTAAAGATGTTGCATTATAAATCTGAAATCCATGAATTTTTATTGTGTTATTGCTCTTAATTATAAAATATTTGATTCATGATTATACCTTAATGCATATTTGCTATCTAATTGATAAATTTATCTTCTTATTATTGCAACACATGACTTGACTTGCTTTATGTATGGTGCTAAGCTCTTGACAATTATATAAATATAATTCCAATGCTTGATGAATTTATTGTCAAAAGGGGAGAACATAATGTTGTTTGGGAGAAAACATTTGCATGGGAGAACATTTGCATAAAGTGCAAAAAGTGCAAAGTTTTTTTTGGGTCAAAGGATTTTCTTTCTTTTCAAAAGGGGGATAAATTTTCTTTGATTTAATGCTTTTTACCATTTTTGTTTTTAACTTTTCAAAAACCAAAACAACTTTTTATTTTGTTTGCCAACGTGTTCATAAGGGGGAGATTGTAAAATCAAAGTGTGTGTTTGATTCTTCTTTGGATGATGAACAATTGGTTATTTGGGATTTATTGATTTGAGTGTTTTGATGTTGAAAGAGTTAAATTTTCGGATGATGAACAGCGTTGTCGGCTGCCTGGCCGGCCGACCGGCGTGTTTGGCGGTCGACCGGAGGTGTTTGCGGTCGACCGACAGCGTTGCTCTGGTCGACCCGCAGTGAGCTCGGACCGGTTGCCGATTTCGTTTCGGTTTTGGTTTTGGTTTGTTTCCTTATACATACATGGAAGTTTCATGTTCCTATGCACGTGTCTGGTTGTTTATGCTGACAATGAGTCAAGTTTGGATATCTTGTGCTCGGATATGGTATTCTTTATTTAATTGTGTGTGGTATTCTTTACGCCTCGGAAAGTATCGCCGGTGATCGAGTCTGAGTCAACTTGGAGATAAGGTGACGTTCGAGATGGGGATCATGCGGGATGTTGAAGGGTAGAGATTAGTGCACATGATTAGAAAGTTTCCATATGGCATACAATGAAGATATTGTTGCGTATGGAAAGCGGAATTTCGGTTTTAGGAAAATCGAGATTGTTACAGTTGGCTTATGTGTAGTTTGTTTCTTGTATGAGAAGGTTTCCTAGTGGATTAGGACTTCTTGTATGAGTAGGATTCGTGGCTTTGGCTGCGAATTTTGTGTATAAATAGTGAGGGGAGGCGTGGCCTCTCGGTATCGCTTGTATCGATTTTGAGTTCGAGTTTTAGAGTTTCTCAAGTTAGGGTTTCAAGTTTAGATTGAGATTTTGTCGGGAGTGCTTTGTTTGCACTTTGTAAACACAGAGAGTTTCAATAAAGATCAATCTTCTTGAGAATTCTTTGTGTCTACTTCTTCCTCGGTGCGGCGACGTATTTTGGATTCGCTAACCGGTCGGACCGCGACGCTACGGCGGTCGACCGCGCCTTCATCCCGGTTAGACCGCAAGCACATTGGCGGTCAGACCGGCGGGCATTGGCTCTTCATCGGCATCGGCTACTACAGGCAAATCGGCTGAGGCGATCGGCCACGGTGGTCGACCGAAGGCCATCAGCGGTCGACCGGCCAACAAGACGGCCGACCTGTGTGACACTTACGGTTAGACCGGACGTCATAAAACAGAGGTAAAGTTTTATTTTCGCTAAAACTTTATTTTTGGGGTACTCAACCATTCACCCCCTCTGGTTGGCTTTTAGTTGGGCATTCGATCCTACAATCTTCTTACTCCTACTCCTATGAATGAAAGGGACAGACTCACTGCTTATTTTCTTTTCTTTTCTAGGAGAATAGAGACACAGAAAGCTCCAAGTCTCAACCACCGGATTCTATAGAGATTTATTGTGCTGAGCCACGTGTCCATGTTAAGGAGAAAGTGGTTGATTTGACACACGTATCCATGTTGAGAAAAAAGTAGTTCATTTGACATAACGTAGCTGACTTTATATCATTGATATGTTCATTCATAAAGTCAGTTGACATATGTTGAATTTACATATTAATGACATAAAATCAACTGGCATCAACTGACGTATATTAAAGAATCTTTGTTTGTTTGTGTGAGTTGGAAGAGTTGGCAGAGTGAGGTGTGTGTGGAGGGTGGAAGGTGGACTGACTACGAGATGTGTACGCTGCAGTGCACGCAATATATTGTGAGGATATATGGCGGCTTCGTGTGGCAGTGTGATCACTGTGATGAGCCGATGGCTATTGCGAACAATAATAAATAAGCCAAGATCTGGATCGGCCAAACCTGCATCACATGTTGCTTGCTCTATATGATTAGCACAAAGCCTCTGCCAAAAACGCGAAAGGGCAACAGATGAAAAACAATTCAATTAAAGGACCCTTGTGTTCTTATCCTACCTGTTTCATATTTGGACAGTTATATAACACAAGCACATCAGCGAGTGTGGCGTATACGGATGCTCACTGTCACGGATAGATACGCCAAGTGACAATGTAGCTCTCACTTTCGTCGTAACATAAGCAGGCAGTCAGCTAAGTTGAGTAGTGTTGAGCGCGGCCCATTAAATTTAATTTCGAGACACATGTTTATTAAAGATGGAGAACAATTAATATTATATTAAAAGTAAAAAAATATTAACACCTATTTAAATATATGAACTACTTGTGAACCAGCTAAGAGGTTAAGAAAGATTCGTAAGAGGCCATACGCACGCTCGTTCATCAAGCTGTGGCGTGGCCTTGTTCCTTGGTCCTTCGTCGGCCTGAAATCCTAGATTTGTCATTTTTGCAATAGTTGAATGACAATAACTAGTTAACTAGTATTCATTTTTGAAATCCTAGTTTTGTCTTTTTTGACAGTTGAATGACAATAACTAGTATTCATTTGTGATATGCAGAATGATGACAATCATCATTAGATAATTATTCATGTGTAATGGCAGCATTATCTTCGGTTGAAATCCTAGTTTTGCCTTTTTTCAACAGTTGAATGACAGTAACTAGTATTCATTCTCGTGATATGTAGAATGATGACAATTATCATTAGAGAATCATTCTTATGCAATGACAACATTATCTCTGGTGTTGAAAGCAGACAGCAATGATAATTCATTCTCTGTGATAACAACAACATAATAGCCATTGATTCATGCGTTAACATCAACCTGATCATGATCATTGATGCACAACAATTAATATCCTTTATGGTGTTCAGGTTCATCCTCTCCGGCTCACCTGCACACCTATAAAAGGAGTCTCTCCTCCTCCTCAACACACCAGAGCACAAGCTTCTCCCTCTTATCTCTTCCGTTGTCTGTTGTCTTTGCCTGCATTTCCATTGCTAGCACTACGCGTACTTTGCTGGCGAGAGCAGAGCCTTTAAAACCACGTCTATCGTTGAGATCCTGCTCAGGATAAACAGACGATAAGGATTTTGGAGAGCGATCCACGCGACTGCTCAACCTCTGAACGACTACTTCCTGGTGGCTATCATGGTGTACGCCTACATCGACTACATCCTGGTGACCAACTGCATGGCAACAACTCATCACTGCATCAACTGTACGAGTCAACAAGACATCAAACATGTCTAACTCCAGTGATAACAACACTGTGAGCGCGACTAATGTCACCGACAGTATGAGTGCAACTCCGACACTGTCTCCTCGATAGGGTATATACTTTACAGTTGCATAATGTTCATGTTTTTAAAAATAAACACATGCATATATTTTGTTTCACTCATTATAATCATAGAAATATGTTTATTTATCTAATTAATTTTAAAATTAAAATATAAAAAATAGACGTACATTTCTGACGAGTAAGGTATATTTCTAACGAGTAACAAGTAGTTCACGATGAAATGATGAGCAAAATCAGCCTAGCACTGCTTCAATCTACACGTAGCCGAACCCACTCCGTTTTGTCCGAAATAAAAAGGCCCTACCCACCGCATTATTGTACTGCCATCCAAGATATCGTGATTGCCGCCTGAGGGTTCACACCAAAATGGAAAAATGTCACAAACAGGTTATAGTGCTCCTGGACTGCAAGCATTAAAAAGCACCCGACATCACAACTTGCATTGATCATGGTTAATGCATCAAAATCGCACTACCGGATCACGTATAAAAAACACCCGAAATCACAACCAACGAATCGTTGTGTGAATGTGATTTATAGAAGCAAAGAAAATTTCTAACCTGCCCCAGCATACTATAGTAACTATACTACTAGCCAAGTAAAACCCATTGAACAGCCAATTCGGTGCAGAAGCGCGCAGTAGCGACTAAACATTTCCCACATTGGTCACATCCGAATCCGACTACTCTAGTCGAGATCCACGCGAGAAACCCAGGCTGCGCCCTCGCGTGCACGCATCCACCTATCCACGCCAGCACGGCTTCTTCTACTCGCTTCGTCTTAGGCCCCGTTTGATAGAGATTTTTCTCCCTGATTCTCAACAGAATTATTAAAATTCTTGTCAAACGGGTTATTTTATAACTGATTCTGAGAAGAATCACTTCAAGTGATTCAGCAGTTTTACATAGGGAGTGAGAATCACCTAAAAAGCAGTTTCTTCCCAGAATCAACTGAAACCAGTTTTTTTCAAGAATCACTTGAAAATTACCTAAAATATTGTTCTAATTATTACTTTATTATATCGATTCTGATTCTCTCCAGAATCTGATTCAGAAGAATCAGAATCTAGAATCAGAGAATCACACAATCAGGAGCCCTACCAAACGAGCCCTTAAAAAATAAATCAACATAGATTTGAATAAGATATTATCCAGATTTATTGTACAATTCTGCATTAGTTTATTTTAAAACAGAAAATATTCTCTTTCCCAACGCCCCAGATCTATTGATATAAAATTTGTCATGATACATGACAGCCTAAAAGATTGGCTTAACTCTAATATAGGTCCTATCAATCGGGTTCAGAAGAACATGCCGGTTAGTTTGATCTCGTAACTAACAAGATAAATAAACAGATCGTATAATATCAAGGAGTCGACCGTCCAATAAATGTAGCGAGTCCGGCCTATGTCGGTGGAGTTGATCAATCGGCTATAGGTTCGATGTAGATTCAAATAATTAAATAAACATTGAGATTCATGCTTTCATCGGTCAGAAACAAATTATATATAATCATCAACAAATAATTTTTTATCAAGGATATTTTGATAGATCGCATCAAACCGATAGTATAAGATTGAAGTTAATAAAGAAAAATTTAACTACAGAATATGCAAATCTAAATATGAGCCGATATAGCGCTTAGAAGTCGTAACAAGATAACTTATCGGCTAACACTCCGATAAAACATTGCATAATAACCTATCGGCTCAATAGAAATAAACCTATTAACAACAATTTGATGGATCAGACTTAACCAAGACAATATAAGATTGAATATAATAAGAAAAAACTATTTAGATGATAGATCTATATAAACGTAATGGATATATCGATCAATCTAAAATAGCAAACGATTAGAGAAACATCAACTTAGTTATAATATCGGACCTAACCGAGAAAGCCTTAACTAAGCATCCGACTCTAAACAATGACACAATTAAAGATAGAATCAATATATGAGATAGGCAATGTTTGTGTAAACTGGATAAAATATCAGACTTAACTGAGAAAGTTCTAGTCACGTTGATACAAGCGAAGTTGACAGAACTTACTTTCTCACCGGAGATCGAAACGATACAGCCCAACTCGAAATTAATAACTCACCAAAATAAAAGGTGATGATGCACCAAAGGTAATTGTATTATCTGTGAAGATGTTTTGCAAAAACCCGGGTGTACATATTTATACCCTCGGGTTGATATAAGTCCTGATCGAACACGACATATGTTTCCTAAAAAAAAGAAAAAATACAAGTCATAACCGGACACTAGATAAAACTTTTTTAAGATAAAATAAAAGTTACTAAATTCTACCTAATTAATAGATAGAATTAAATTGTCATCCCATAGTCTTCACTATTCCTTTTTGAACTCAAGTCTCTTCTGAATAAACTTTCATCGATTGATCAACTTCTTCCCTTAGCCGAATCTAGTAAAGAATTTTGGTGTTAATGAAGTTGCAACAACACAGATGGAATTAGCCCAAATCTGGGCCATCCAACCAAAACTAACGGCTCGGGTCTTATTTTTAGTATCATCCCATGGTCTCATTCGTATGCGGCTGCAACGGCCCATGGGCAATGGGGCGGCCTCCTCGCCATCTCGCGCCCTAGGCATCCCATCTAGTCATGGAACCAGTGACGATGTTGTGGGTGTCGGTGTCGGGGGATGGCATGGTGACACCCCCTTGCAGAAGGCTTCATCTAGCATGCCCGGAGAAAGGCGGAGAGAGAAATTGTTGCCCCTTTTTCCAATGTATGTTTGGGCAGTTGTGCTTGTACACAGATCTGTGCGACTATGCATCTGCAGTTCTTCACAGCCATGGCAAAGAATCCAAGTCCTCTGCTTGGCTCCTTTTGCCTTTTCCCCTAAAACAACAGTGTGTCAAAGCCATGCCTTGGACGCTTTGCCTTGTCAGCCTCTGTCCACATTGTGGTCGTCTTCGCCAGTTCGCCCCTCGTCTTCATTCTCCATTGCCTCATTTCCACTGCGACCTCCTCGGTGAGATTTGACCTTGTGGCCTTAAAATAGGGGGGCACATCTACTAGTAGGTCATCCAAGTGGTTGCTGCAACCACGATGTCCGCTACTCTCGAAAGCTCCAGCTTCCAGTAGGTCACGTCATGTTGTGTCCGTGCCGTGTGCCGGGTTAAATGGTGGCGGGGTGAGGCTCGATGCCGCAGCGTCCAAAGCTCTAAATTCGCCAAGGCGGCCGGTCGAGGTGGGGTTCACCGTTGAGTTTTATTCCTCTAGCCTCTTCACTCTCTTCCAGGTTCCAACAAGGCCACGTCGCTCGTTCGATCCCTCGTCCCCCCGTCCCCACGCCCATGGGTTAGTTTGATGCTAATTGGACGTGTTTCGCTTTGCGTAGCAGTGGTGGACGTAGGATTTTATAGATGAGGGTTCGATAAACTAATCTATTTATAAAATAATAAATTATCTTATTATTATACAACATTATAAAATATTATAATATGTTCATTGAATATATTTTTAGTTATTGTTATCTACATTATATATATATACACATATTAAACTTTATATGTAATTTTTCATTTTTTTAATTAAATAAAATATCATTATTCACCCTATTATCATTAGATCGCTCTATAAGATAGCATAAGATATATATGTATTTATCTTAATTGTTTTAGAAGCACAATCCCTCCGCCTTTTGAAAAGAAATTGCCTCTTCACCTTAAAAAACTTAAAAATAAATAAACAATCATGCATTAATTCTCCTTCTCCCTTAAAGAATTGATTCCTCTCTCTTAGAAAAGCTATACCCTAAAAAACCTCTCTAAAGAAATGTAAAAAACTGAATGCATCATAAAAAACCAAATTAAAAATAAACTAAATCATATTTTTATCTCGATCCCGTTGTAATGTATGGGCATGTAATGAAAATCACAAGTCACCTCAACAATAGCATTAGATTCGTTCTCCATATATAGTATAAGTATATATATATAGCACTATGATCATTAGATTTAGATTCATAACAAGCGTCGATCTCTAATTTATCCATAAAAATTATGTATATTACATGACTACATATCCTTCAATATTATTAATCTTTATAACATTTTAGATTATGTTTAGCAAAATTATCTTTTTAGTTCTTAAAAAACTAGTCAAGTAACTTATATAAATACAATATCATTAACAAAGATAATAATCATTTTTTACTCATTTAAAACATAGATAATATATATTACGAAGCGCGCGCAAGCTGCTTGCTAATATTCATGTGTAAGTTATAGTGTTGGCTCTAGCAATATTATTGTCGATAATAAAGAAGAACAAGAAAACAGAAAAAGATGGAACAATGGAAGAATGTAGGGTTAAAATTTTAGTTTAACACCGTATTACGGTGAAAAACAAATTTAATAATATTGTTATATTATCGATTAATGAGAGTATATATCATATCATGAATGTGAGCAACTTTTCCTCTCGTGTGTGCGCGTGTGACTAACCTCCCCATTTTCTTATCTTCTCTCGAAGTTCTCCTCACATATTTAGGTAAAAAATGTCTTGTTTTGAATGAAATATAGAAAGGATTTGACTAGATTATTTTTTATGATTCTTCACTTAACTACATATCTACTATGGTGCGGCATTTTAAACAAGTCAAATCTTATACATATCTTACGCATTAAATTACATACACTTATAAATAATTATCAAATTATACAATACACTATACTCATTTTATGTAGGAGAAATATGAAAAAAATATTTATTATCTATTTAATTATAAAAAATATTAGTCCAACTTAACATATATGTAAAAAAACTAAAAAACAATATGAAAGAATTAGGGAATATATATATATATATTTATATAATGCAGCGAGAAAATAAGAATCAAATGCTTTATTATTAAGCAAAATTAAAGTTATTGTTTTTTTAGCCGAGTCTATCTAACCATAATTAATCAGCTTGTATTAGCAGAAGTACATATCGTCATATCGTCATGCATCAACATATCATGAGATTATTAGCAATAGCTAACTAGACCTACCCAACCATAATCTGCATGGATAATCAAACTGTAATAAGGATAGCACGAGACTATTGTCTAATGGACAACTTATCTTTAGTTATGCTAAAAAAAAGTAAAATAAATTACAGTTTGTAATATATATTCTTAAAAGTTTTCATATTATATCATCTTTTAATCATTCTACAGCTAACTTTACAATCTTGTTTCAACTTGGACCACCCCATTCTATCCATCTCTAAGTCTGGTGACTATACCACCGCTCCACCTCCAAGTCCAGTGACTGTCACCGTTTCACACATTAACTCTCTCTCTCTCTCCTTTTTCTTCTTTCTTTCGACGGTTGGAGAACCGCTAGATCTAGCAAGGAGGAGCTCGAATCTATCGTCCCCACTCTCCATCGGGTCGACTCCTCTCTTCCTGAGCCCCTATAAGCTCGACACTCCCATCTTCAACAATGACCACGACAATAACGTGAATGATGACGGGGGAGGAGAAGAGACATATTGGTGCCTAGAGGGTGCGGATGCACATGTGAAGGCAAATAGGAGGAACAATGGTGGTTCATGAAGAAAGAATGATGGTGACGGTGTGTGGAGAGAAAACTAGTGGTTGTTGCTGGTCTTAGGAGTTTATTATCGACACAATGCCCTATCAAGTTCGTTGCATTTTTCTCTGAGTACTATTGACATGTGGGTCATCAGTCATTATAAAGAACTAACTAAAGGTTTGTGCGTTGCAACAGATATTATAAAAGATATAAATAAAAGTAAAAATTATAAATTTATAGCATAGTTAATTGATTAGGCATACAATACTATACCCTAGAAAAAAGTATTTACGTATGAGGATTTCATGGCCCCACATGTCAACTTGTGACATTGAAGACAAACTCGGCCGCTATCATTAGCAACATTTAAGGCCTCTTTAGACTTATTGGCTTAAGTTTTTAAGTCGTCTTTTGCTTATATGATTTATAAGTTGCTAGGTTTAAAGTCTTAAATCTAATGATGAAGTCATATCTTTATCACACCTAAACCAAAAAACTTCTCCAACCTAGCTTTTGGCAACAATGTAAGAACAATATATGGCTTTAAAAAACCAAAGCTGTTTGTTTGTTTAGGCTAATGATGAAGTCATATCTTTATCATACATAAACAAACAACTTTTTTAACCTAGCTTTTACAACCGTGTAAGAACAATTTATGGCTTTAAAAAACCAAACAAAAAACTGCTTGTTTGTTTAGGCTTAGATTTTTTTGTCCTTATAAGTTTAAAAAAAGGTCTTAGAAATTAGAATAGTATATAAAAAACAAAAAATGTCTTTAGAATAATATAGATATAGATGTGTGTGTATATATATATATATAATAGCAGCTTTCACAGCGAAAAAAAAACCTTTCCTTGGCGTAAAAGAAAATCTCCCGTCTCGTCTCCTCCGCCCCTTGCGCCATCTCGCGGCTGAAGCTGAACAGGGGAGGGGATCCTGGTGAGCATCCACATCCTCTTTCTGATTCATCTCTCTCTCCCACCGGGAGTACTTCTGTCTGGAATTTGTTTGCGTTAACCCTAGCTTCTCTTCTACATCTGGAAGAAGCTCTTCTCTTAATTTCAGAGCCTTAACCTTAATACAAGTAACAGTTTGTTTGTTCCCCCAAAAGCTTGGGGGGTTCAGCTGAACCCCCATGTCCCAAGTTGGATCCACCCCTGTTGCGGGGAAGTTCGTCGCGCGATTGTGCTACGGTTTGTGCGTGATTGGTGGCGTGCTTCGCTGAGAAGCTTAGTTTGTAGACTGTGCAAGGCCGTTTAGGCTGTTTTAGTAGTGTGGTTTGTTTGGTGAGAAAAAATAATGGATGGCCTTGCCGCCTTGATGCTGCTCCCTTGTGGTGTTTCTTGTGGAATTTGATGTGGTCAGATCAACTCAGATCGTTGTGGGGGTTGCTTGCTGGTGATGGATGGTGCTCTGCGGCGAATGGTTGGGTGGGTGCTCACCGTTTTCCGGATCTGAGGTACTGCGGGCGGATGTGTTTGTGATTGCGGGGGTGCATTTCAAGTTTGAGGGCGTGTGCTTAAGCTTATTGATGTAACGTAATACGATTTGCCACATCTATGTCTGCCATACTCTTGTGTACTGTGCTGACAAAGGTACTGTGGGTTCTCAAAATCAAGTATCGCCGGGCCTAGTTATTCTCTTGCCCCAACTTATGCGGGGTACGAATTTGTCGAGTTGGATCAGTACTATAAGCCTAAGTATTTTATTGATCAGGCGGCACCCAGATTTGAACTGGGGATAAAGGATTTGCGAGTGCTTTTGTCCAACGACCTAAATTTCTTGGTGCTCTAGCATGTTGGTCTGGTGAAACTTAGGGAGTTCCATTTCAGTCCCTTTTGGTGAAATACTGAAATTAGCTCTTCTTTGTTGTACTTTGTTCATGAAGAGTGATAGTGTTGCCACTTTTAATGTTTTTCAGAAGAAATTGGTACCTTCTCATGTCTTAACCTGCCTGGACAATACAGATAATATGTGTGAATTTTCTTACATACTTTATTTTCTTTTGCAGTGTTTAGTAAATTCAACACTTTGGACTTACATGAGTTGATTAACAAGTCCATTCCATTGTCCTTCATGGAGGCTTCATCTTGGTTGCGCTACCGAGCTTGTGGTTTTGGTTCATCCAGAATATGGTTATGGCTTCTTCTAGTTCTTGTTATTCTGAATTGCAGCCTGGTACTCTCAGCCTCGCCGTATCTGGTTGGTATGGGGAGCTTTGACATAACAGGACCTGCCGCAGATGTTAACATGATGGGATATGCAAATACTGAGCAGATTGCATCAGGAATTCACTTCAGGCTGAAGTCACGTGCATTTATTGTGGCTGAGCCTAGTGGAAAGCGTGTTGTGTTTGTTAATCTTGATGCTTGTATGGCATCACAGATTGTGACTATAAAGGTGCTTGAAAAGCTAAAAGCAAGGCAAGAGTTAACATTTCTTGCATCCTTGTTACCAGTAAATACTCGCATGTTTGTTGCAACTTTATGTGTGATATGCACGTATAGATTGTGTATTAAATGATCCATCAACCTTTCCACGTGCATGGTATGTTCCCAAAAAAGCAGACTTGTCACGCATTATCAAGTTATTCACCAACTTATACCTTGCTTATTTACTTCTGTTTTCTAACTATCATTTGCTGATGGCCGTCTTACTGTTTTCAAAGATTTGTTCAAGTGAGGCACTGCCTCAAAATCCTTGGCCATTTTGCAATGCATGTTGCAGAAACATAGAGGAACCCAGATGCCCCCATGTTCACTGATATGATCTTGTTTGAATCTGCTATGTCCCAAAGTTCAGCTAGGCATTGTAGCACAGTCATCTAGGCTGGTGCTGACAATGCTGTAGCTAAGGTGCTTATGTTGCTTGTCTGTTGAAGCATGCCTAGAGTCACTTTGTTGGAAGTTGGAACATTATCTCTTAAACCGACTACCTACTTGGCTGCAGCATTTCTCAAAATGTGCTAATCATCTATTTATGTGACGATGGTATTGCATTTCCTATGGGGAAATGAACCAAATTTCTAGTTTATATTTTCTCCAACTGAACCTCAAAGCCTTGACTTACAGCATCAGGATTCTTCCCAGTGCTTCTGGCCAGCCTTGATACCCTTATGCAGTCATGCACATAATAAAGTCTGCTCAGTATTTTTTTATAACAGCATGGATCCTCAAATTTTCAGGTATGGGGATCTTTACAATGAGAACAACGTGGCTATCAGTGGCATCCACACTCATGCTGGGCCTGGAGGTTATCTGCAGTATGTAGTTTATATTGTCACGTCTCTTGGGTTTGTTCGCCAATCATTTGATGTAATTGTTGATGGCATTGAGCAAAGCATTGTTGAAGCTCATAACAACCTCCGTCCTGGGAAAATATTTGTGAATAAAGGTATAAAACTAGCTTTTGCTTGGACTAGCCAAGTTTTTCCTAAACCACCTCTGGAGCTAATTTTTGCAGCTATTTAATTAAATGCACCTGTTTGCTGTTCTTTGTGACATCTTTAATCTCACATAGTTGCATTTCATTTAGTTTCAAGTAGGCCTTCTAATGTTATCACTTGAATTCTGGTCATTTCTTTCTGATCATTCAGAAAGCTTTATAACAATAGACAACTTGAAGCCTGAGTTTAGATGTATGTTGTGCACTTACGCTCCCCATATGATGCCTACTGAGCATAGATTGTTACTGCAGTGGTTCTTTTTTTAAAAAAAGGTACTTGATTTCAGGTGACCTCCTTGATGCTGGTGTGAATCGCAGCCCAAGCGCATACCTAAATAATCCTGCCGAAGAGAGAAGCAAGTACCAGTATAATGTTGATAAAGAAATGACCCTCATCAAGTTTGTAGACGATGAACTGGGTCCAGTTGGAAGTTTCAATTGGTTTGCAACTCATGGAACATCAATGAGCCGTACAAATTCTTTGATAAGTGGTGATAACAAGGGAGCCGCTGCACGCTTCATGGAAGACTGGGCTGAACAAATGGGCTTGCCCAAACAGTCAGCTCATACAAATTCTGATGATTTGAGATCTTTGCACAAGACATCTGTACTTCCACGGAGAGTTTCCACTATAATTCCTGAACCAAATGAGATAAGTATGAACCTGAACCATGCCCCTTGAGCTGTTCACATATATTAGTGAAACATGTTGGGTCATGCCTGAACTTTTATTTTCTTCAATTGCTGTTCAGCTGATGACTTGATACAATTGGCATCATCCTATGAGGCCTCAGGTGGTAGGCGGTTGGCAGGTTCGAGTATCACTAGGCGTATTAGAAGCACTCAACAAAACAAACCTAAATTTGTTTCTGCATTTTGTCAGTCCAATTGTGGAGATGTTAGTCCAAATGTCCTTGGAACATTTTGCATAGACACCAATCTCCCCTGTGACTTCAATCACAGCACATGTAATGGGAAAAATGAACTTTGCTATGGACGAGGCCCAGGGTATCCACCATGCCTGAAAAGTTTAATAACCTTCCTGCAACATCTGATAGAAACTGTTATAAATGAAGTTCTTCTTTGCTGCTTTGCAGATACCCTGACGAGTTTGAAAGTACCCGTGTTATTGGGAATAGGCAATTTCTCAAGGCTGTAGATCTCTTTAATTCAGCTTCTGAAGAAATACAAGGCAAAATTGACTATAGGCACACTTATTTAGATTTCTCACAACTTGAAGTTAAAGTTTCTACAAGTTCAGGCGGTCAGCAGACTGTGAAAACATGCCCAGCAGCCATGGGTTTTGCTTTTGCTGCTGGAACCACAGATGGCCCTGGAGCTTTTGATTTCAGACAAGGAGATGTCAAGGTTTAGATGTCAATTACATACTAGCTTCAAAATTTGGGTAACATGCTATTCACTGGTTTATACATCTCTTACCAGGGAAACCCTTTCTGGAAGTTAGTAAGGAACTTGTTGAAGACACCAGGGAAGGACCAAGTTGAATGTCATTCTCCAAAACCAATATTGCTAGACACCGGTGAAATGAAGGAACCATATGATTGGGCGGTATGGCTTCTCTCTCTCTCTTTTAATAATCGTAGGCAGGCACATGTAGTACCTTAATCTTTGAAATGCCTTGTTCATTTGATTTTTGATAGCAAGGTCCAAGGTGACCATCTTTATAGAGCAAATGTTGCTGCATGAAATCAGTACTGCATATACTGATATAACATATAACTCTTAGTAACACTGATGACTGGCAAATGCTCTAATTCTATGATTCAGTTTGTTTGACCTTTTCTGGGATATTCAGATAGTTTCAGAGCTTAAACCATAGCCAGTACCATGATATTCATGACCGGCATGATTTTTTGTGCTAGAGGCAAAGCGATGACATCAAATGAGTTGTCACTTCCAAAACGTGGATCACCAGTCATGAGTGACTCCATGACATGTGAACTCGCAAGCAAAATATATAACTAAACCACTTAATGATTTTTTAAAAAAAACACTGTTTTCTGGTCCTGTACTGACTTCTGTAGTCTTATGCAGCCTGCAATACTTCCAGTTCAAATGATAAGAATTGGTCAGCTGGTTATCTTGTGTGTTCCTGGAGGTATATTCCCAACTCCTTACTAGAATTTCTACCAAGCTAAAAGTGTATATGACGTCTTAATCCAGTGGATTGTAATATGATATCTGATGCTCACGGTACAATATTTACTGTCATGTTTCGGTTCAGAATTCACAACAATGGCTGGCAGGCGTCTACGTGATGCTGTGAAAACTGTTCTTACAAGTGGAAACGGTGAATTTAATGAAAATATTCATGTTGTTCTTGCGGGGCTAACAAACAGCTATTCTCAGTACATTACAACTTTTGAAGAATACCAGATCCAAAGATATGAGGTGTGTATAAACTTAGGCCATCTGTTCTTTACATTGATAACAATATTGAATCAGGCGAAATAGATTAACATCTCATAGACCTTGCACAATTCATTTATAGCTGTGTGTGTGTGTGTGTGTGTGTGTGTGTGTTTATTTATTTAACTTCTTTGCTACGTTCAGTTTGTACTTAATCTGCCAGACTTACATATGCCCTTGCTCAACTAGAAGTCCTAGAATAATAGGCCTATGTGTCAGCCTGTCAGGTACTCTACCATTTGTTTGCACTAGTTACATGCCCATACATTGTAATTGGTCAGGCCCATATAATTAGGGATAGACCGAGAGCCCATACCTTGATGGGCTAAGCCCATATAATTAGGGAGAGATGGTGGTTACTTTTCATGTACAGACGCGCTGCATGCATTGAGAGGAGGGAATGGAAGGACAACAACTCTGTTTTTAAGATAGTGGAGATGTCGGCGCTTAAATTACCATATCTTGATCATGCTCCTTATGATATATAAAGTTTCTTAACGCGATCTGTTTTGTTTTGTGCTAGAAAAAAGGGTAAAATTTATGTAGTTTTTTTATATATTATACTCTGGACAATTATACCAGTTGTCTGTTATTGATGTTCTGAAGCTGAATATGCGGTTTTTGTTTTACCCAAAATTTTCATAATCCTTCTGGCAGATAATGTACTGTAGGATCGCTTGAATGAATTTTGGATACATGTTGTCTCATGACTCGTTCGTTCAAATGAATACCTTTTCACAGGGAGCATCAACGTTGTATGGTCCCCACACCTTGAGTGCCTATATCCAAGAATTTCAGAAACTTGCTATGGCCATGATTGCAAACAAAGAGGTCCCAACAAATTTCCAACCTCCTGATCTGTTGGACAAGCAAATTGGACTACTTCCTGGTGTTGTTTTTGACTCGACTCCTATTGGTGTCAAGTTTGGGGATGT
The DNA here is from genome assembly GCA_019925245.2 of Oryza australiensis. NCBI lineage: Eukaryota > Viridiplantae > Streptophyta > Magnoliopsida > Poales > Poaceae > Oryza > Oryza australiensis. The sequence continues at coordinate 2,331,582 of JAIFGZ020000044.1, forward strand.
CAGTTCGGATGTTCCTGGTAACTCAACATTCAACAAGGGTAGCACTGTGAATGCTACATTTTATTCAGCATGCCCAAGGAATGACCTTCTTACAGATGGTACCTTTGCACTTGTCGAGAAGCTAGATGGTAACAATAATTGGGTTCCTGTCTACGATGACGATGATTGGTCGTTGCGTTTCAAGTGGTCAAGGCCCACAAGATTGAGTTCAAGAAGTTTTGCAACTCTGGAGTGGACAGTTCCTGAAGACGCTGCCACAGGTGTTTACAGATTGAGGCATTTTGGTGCCTCCAAGCCAATGTTTGGTTCTATCAGGCATTTTACAGGGACCTCTCGTGCATTCGCAGTGCGTTAGGTGATGCGCCTTAAGTTTTTTATGGCTTATATAAAAGTTTACAGCATCCACTTCATGCATGGAAACCCTGCCATTATATCCACAGGGCTTACCTGCTTCTTGTTTACATGTATTTGAGGGTAATAACACTGTTCAATCGTATGCAAGTGTGAAACTGCTGTCCCAGTGCATAAACTAAGAATGGGAAATATACAGAATGTACATAAGTGCTCTTTTTATGTAGACATGTTTCTTGTGATTTCTCGTGGGATTTTGGCCCAGAGCTCTTTCATCCATTGATCTTTACATCTATGCAGTGAGTGGTGATTGTGTTTTCTATACTCATCACCGAGAACCCGATCTGTTGTGGATTGATATATGCATAAAGGGACAGATTACTGTCAAAATGAATCTTTCCAAAATTTTGATAACGTCAAATTTTCTATACTCATCACCGAGATCCCGATCTGTTGTGGATTGATATATGCATAAAGGGACAGATTACAGACAAAATGAATCTTTCCAAAATTTGATAACGTCACAAGTTGACACTATTGCCAAATATTTAATAGGATAAGTGAAATGTGTTGTCAAAATTTTATAGGCATAATTAATATTTGGCAAACTAAATGTATTTATATGTTTATCAATTTTATAAAAAAAATTGAATGTATTTATATGTTTGTCAATTTTATAAAAAAATGATATGATTCAACTCTATATAGCTCTATAGGTCCCAATGGTTTTTATAGAACTTCCCTAAGCTGATACAGATCTACAAATGGCGGTGATTGAGTGCAATTTTTTTACTAGGTAACTGATTACATATTTCTCTGAACTGAACTCTGTCTACTCATCAGAACGGTCCGGACCTTTGCTCTGATTATGCAAAGTTGTCCATAGAGCTGCACACGGCACATGTCTACAGGAAACGTGTTATCTGGTGTTGAGTGATTGACATGCCAGTTCTAACTTTTTAATTTTAATTGGTTGACATGTGAACCGCACCGCTGGTGAACTTACATGTTAATGACTCATATAGTTATAGTATGTAATACAGATATATGAGTTGCACAGCTCGTGAACTCATATGATAATGACTCATATAATATAGTACGTAAACATCAGAGAAGTTTTTTTCATGTCTACGTATTGGGTGGACTCATGAAAGCTTTCATTATGTGCTAAGGGCCATCTACTTTATGATCTTGGCAAACTTCCTCTCCGTGAAGCCTAGCAAACCTTTATCATTTCACCCTCGAAGAGGCAGTAAGCCAGCAAACTAGCAATGGACCAACATATCAATGAACGATGTCAAAAAGGAAAACGAAGATACTTTTTTTTTATGAGAAAGGAGATGTGTTGGTACGACAAAAAAAGGAACTATATTCCATCCTTTCAGTTCTAAAATAGACTAATTCAGCGTGGTCCACTGGAACGACAATCATTCTTCATCATGCAACAACCAACTAAGATGTAAGTACAAATTTCCCAGAGCCTTCGTGTCATCCTTTACTAGTATTATTTGAGCAGCAATACCATTCTACTCTTCTGTCTGGCGAGGAAACCGTATCTTACACAACCAAAAGTTCATACAAGACAATTTTATGGTCGGTAACTCGGTAATGCATCAGCTGTGACCAACTGACCAACATTCAAGAACCGAAGTTTGAGTCCAGCAGTTGACCCCTTGCAAATGACAAAAACTATAGCACTGTAAAGCGTTCATGTTTACCTCTCGAAAGAGTAAAGAGTAGCCTGCCAAAGGAACCATGGAAAAAAAATAGAAGACACTTTGGGAAAGCAAAAGCATAAAAAAGAACTAAAAAAATGTTCCTTTTCCTAGGCCGAAGGTGAAATGCTGCTTCTTGTTCTTCCATGTGGAGAGCATACGTACGGTTGCTGCCTTTGCAAGCCATACAGTGTAGGCAGGCGCCATGTAATCTCACTCCAAAGAACCTGTGTGCAATTTCTTGGCATTGGGAATACTAGATCCGCTTATCATCTCGGTCCCATCCTTGTCCGCGATTTAGAGGCACGTTTGATACCCTAGAACCACGTAACTGAATAGTAATGTTCTTGCCCGATGTGACATGTGTTCATGCACCTCTGGACCCTCAAAACATGAACAGAAAACGTAGAACCCAAACAGTTCGTTATCTAAAAAAGGAACCCGAATAGTTCAGGCAACAGCAAGAGGCATATCCAAGGAGGCTGCTTGTTGTTCTGCAACAAGGTGAACAGGTGATAGATCTCCCTCTAATTAAAATCTCTCCAAACCATCGTGTCTTACGGCTCCTGTCGAGAACGAGCAAAACGGGATTCATGCATCCAAAGCCAGACGTAGCAAACGTGGTGCTGTCACATAATTAAGCTAGTATCCAAAATCTGAAGAACTCATTTTTTTCATGGAAAAGATGCGTGTTGCTATGATCCAAAGCAGTGCTAGTACTACTAAACTACGAGTAATACAAACCATTTCCCGTTGCAGCACAAATGGTGCATGATTAAATGAGTGTCAGCAGTAGCAATCTCAGTTGCATATGCCATTTTGCCATGATAGCCCAACTCTATGCTCACTAGGAAGACTGAATCGATTGCCCCAACTCTACTGGTTCAGACTACTACTGCTATGCACAATGAAGGCCCTATCTATCTACCGCTAATGAAGCATCTCCCCTCCTCTCCAAGCAGTCAAGATCCGCGAAATCCTGCACATCGCGTTTCATCATTGCACCCGCAAGTTTCTGCAGAGGGGGGGATGCAGTTTTGTCATCAGTACAAAGGCCAGCCAAGAACAAAGAAGCCTCCTTCCTTTCGCAGAATATAAGATTAGAGAAAAAAATTTCCATGGGGCATCATGGCCATGGCCCCCACATCAGATGCACGCTATGCCTCCTCCTCGGATTCGCTGCTAATGCTGACGACGACGATGCACGGCGTAACTCACGTTATCAGCGTAGCTTTTGCGTTAGTTATGCCCACGGCTTTCCTAACCGGAACGAGATTAAAGGCCTAAAGCCAAGCAAAGGTCAGACTAAACAATGCTCTCTCTCCGTCTCTGGGCGTCGTCAAAGCTTTGGGCCATTCTCGTGACCTTTTGCTTACCTTTGCTGCCTCGCTCACAGGTGAACTGAGATGAGAAGGTACTGGGATGAGAGGGTGATGGGAGGGGGTACTGGTAAAACGGGAGGAACAGCAGCGGCAGCAGCAAAAGGAGGAAGGGGAAGAAAAAGGAAAGAAAGGCTGCCGCGAGTTGCCGTGGAACGGCAGTGCCACGGCAACTGCGTGCTGGGGATAAACAAAGTCGAAAGAAATGGGCTCTCGCGGCGCGGCTCCCTGTGCTGCCCCGCGAGGCGAATCATGCGCAGATCTTTGTCCCGTCCCAAATGGCCACCCACCCCACAGGCCACAGCCCACACAAATCGTTCGTATCTCTCTCTCGCCACCGTCCGGCGTACAGCTCGCCGTGATGATCATCTCATGGCCGCCCCTGCTTCCTTCTAAGCACATGTTGCAATGCTACATTTTGATACGTCGTGCCATGTTTCTAAGAGAACTGATTATGTTCCGAGAAAACTGGCCAGTGGGCGGCATGTTTGAGTGCCTAATTACAGGTCGTGTTGCGAGTAACAAAAGATGAAAAAGAGGAGTAACAAGACATACACAGCTGACAACTCCACGCCTGTACGTGAGGGGGGGAGTGGCTAAAGGAGCCTAAAAGGAGCTCTTTCCCCGCGCCTAAAACTACACAAAACAACGAACTCAACTCACTCACTCACACTCACACACACGAGAAGAAAGGCTAATAAAAGAGAATTCTCTCGCTCGCTGAACCACCGCGCTTTCTTTTCTTGGGGCTTTTAACAAACAATTCGTACTTGAAGGTTTTTTTCTCTCGCTTCCTCAGCGAAATTCAGCGCGAAGCTTCTTTGAGGCCTCTGCTTCGTCGAGAGAACTCGATGCCGAATGGTATAGCTAGCTTCGTGGATCGCTCCGTGACCGCAGCAATGGCGAGTCGCGCTCTGACACGGACGCTGCACGACGCAGGTGAACGAACACGGGTGTCAAGATTCGGTGCTTCAGGAGATGAAATGGAGGTTGGCAATGTGGGGGCGCAGGGAGGGGCACGTACCACGGTGGAGCGACTCCTTGCAGTGCGCGATGGCGCTCGCGATGCCGTCCTGCTGCTCGAGGAGCGAGTCGTCGCGGCGAGGTGGCGGCGACTGGCACGCCGCCGTCTGCGCCGCGGACGCCGACCGGCTCTTACGCAGCCGGAGATCCGCGGCGGCGGCGCCGGCGCTGGGGGCTACCCGGCGTAGGTGCCTCGAGATCTTGCTGAGGTACCGCCTGATCACGTCGCGCGAGGGCGTCCTCTTGTTGGCCTCGTCCTGCTGGTCCGGCGAGCCGTAGCCGAACGTGGCGAAGAGCCTGGCCGAGCGCGCGCTGTTGGAGCTCCTAGAGAAGCTGGCGCGGCCGCCGTAGAACGCGGCCTTGGCGGACCCGAAGCTGAGCGTGCGCAGCTTGCCGCGCCTGCCGGAGCCGTACCGCGAGGCGGCGTCGCTCGGCTCGGACGCGCAGAACTTGAGGTGCGCGGGCGCCGGCGCCGCCGCGGCCCACCCCCTACCGCCGCGAACGTAGAAGACCCGCTCCTCATACGACGGCGACGCGGAACGGCTCCGCTGCAGCGAGATGACGAAGTCGGACTCACCGGCGCACGACGAGTAGTCCTCCGACTCGGACCCCGACTCGGCGCTCGACGCGGGCGCCGAGGCCGAGCAGCACGACAGGTCGAGGTCAAAGAACGGGCCCTCGTCCTCCCCGTACCCGCCGCCGCTACCGCACGGCGTGGCCGGCGCCGTTGCCGTGATCGTGGACACCGCGCGGCGCCGGAACCGCCGCGCCGCGAGCAGCCGTAGGACCTTCATGTGCGCACCGGGCGTGTTCGGAGCGGGGCGGGGCGGTGTGGCCTCGTCACTCGTCGGCTCGGGTTTATTGGTGGGAGGAGTGGAGGGGTAGTGGTGGTGGTGGGGGATGCAGGCGGGGCGGTGGCTCGCTTTTAAACGGGAGCGGCAAAGGCAGCGGCGGTGAAGGTGGAGGACGTGCTTGAGACTTAAGAAAGGTCCTACTGGGTTTTTGCGGTGTTTACGGCGCGAAGTGAAGCCGATGCATCATCCGCGGCGTTTCGCGGTTTCGCCACCGAAACACCCCGGCGCGGTGCGGTGTGGTCTGCGTCGTGTCGCATCGCGTCGCGTGGCGCGGGCCGTTGCGTTGCCGGGGTTGTTCGCGTGCGCCGCACGGTCCGTGGTTGGCAAAGGGAACGACGGTGCGTGCGCGGCGCGGTGCGTGGCAGTAGCGGTCAGTTTCGAGCGCGATGCCTCTCAGCTCTCCGTGGTTTCGCCGGCGGCGTGCGCGCGCTCGTGGTTGTCTGGCCTGAAATCTGTGAACTAGTGGTATATCGGTGGGTAGGTTTTGTCAAGAATTCCGGATTTTTACTTTTGTCTCTTGCTTACCAACCCGATATCCAGAAGGATGGCTACCTTGTACCATTTTCGCGTTGTTAATCACGTTTTGCCAAGTGTCTATATAAAGTAGAGAGTAAGCACTAACAACTTATTATTACCAACAAATTAAGCAAAGTGAATAATACGGAGTATGAAGGAGCAGTATCTTCGTGCACGTGTCCAATCAATCACGGGCGCTCTCCTGTCAACATTTCTTAACTTCTGTCGCGCGCACAAGATGCATTTTCTTTTTCAGATAACAGTTGATGGTTATAACTCATCACCTCATGATCGATACTAATGACTAATGTCCCGTACAACTGAAAACCGCATATTTCTCTCTCCCGCGGGGAGAGGGGGACAATCATGGTGCCCAGCCCCTGGGACTATTCGATGAACACCAAGCCTGGGAAGAGAAGCAGGAAATCAGGAGTCATTCATTCCTCAGCCAAAAAAATTTCACGGCCTCACTCAAAGAAAGCTTCACAAAAGGTCTGCAAAAACCATCCACTACCGAGCTTTGCTTTCAGGGCAATAGCAATACGGCACAACAATTTATTGGACCTCACATGCTACCTAGACCAAAAATAATATTAGCTACATGCTTCACAGTACAACTTACTTATAGTGAGTCCCATCAGTCTCTCTCTTCTCAAACAGCGATGGCACAACCCAAGCGGCGTCGAGCGGAGTGGTGGCGGCATCGAGTGGGGCTCCACCTCTCCTCGTCGGAGCCGAAAGCCATGGACGACGGCGCCGCCGAGCTACGGATCGAGCTGGCCGACTCCGAAGCGGCCTCGACAGTGCGGCCTCGACCTCAATCTCTTCTCCCTCTCCATCGCCTCCCTATCCCTACCCCCATCTATCTTCCTCATGGACAGTGCCCCTCTTCTTTTCCCCTAACGATGGCGGAGCGGGTGGTAAGCTCGACAGTGCAGATCGAGGCGACCACCGTCGGGATGAGTTGAGGTCACCGCCACTCCATCAACCTCACGCCCCTCCTTTTCGTCTGCGGCCGCCGAGCTCACCAGAGCCATCTTGGGGCTCACCGTATCCGGCCTCGGGTGGCGGCGGCGACGCTTCCCCTCTTTTTCACCCTTCTCTTCGACCGCGATCGCTGGTCATGTAGGATCAAACAACAAGAACTAAACCAACCAAAGATGGGTGAATGGTTGAAGTACCCAAAAATCAAAACTTTTAACGGAATTAAAAGTTACTCTTATAGTCGATGAAAATCGATCTGACCGGAGTAGATGCACCAGTCTAACTGGTACTGTACCTCCGGTTTGATCGCCTTGATGCACCACTGTCACCTGTCGCCGTCGTCGGTCTGATCGCCTTGGAGCCGTCGGTTTGAGGTGCGATGCCGTGGGTCGACCATCGGTGTCCCACCGGTTAGACCGTCGAACCCGAGCAAACACAAATTAAAAATCTCTAAAAATATTGAATTTTATTATTTCTATTCATGTTTACAAAGTGCAACAACAATACTCCTCTCAGAAAATCTCGACTAAACTGGAAATCCGTACTTTTTTCTAAACTCAACTCTCACAAAAATCGATATCTAGAGGCCTCAACACCTCTCCTATTTATATCCATAGATAAGAAGCCTAAAGTCATGAATCTAACTTATACAATATGTCCTAATCCCCTATAAAACCTTCTCGTACAAGACACAAACTTTACAAAATCCAATCATAACAAATTTGAACTCTTTCTAAATTCGACGTCGTATTCCATACGTACACAATATCTTCATTGTATGCCATATGAAATCTTTACTAATCACGTGCATTGTTCTTTAGCTTAAGCATCCCATATGATATCCCGATCATCCAGACGTTATCTTCTTCCAAGTTGACTCCCGATCCATCACCAGCGATGTACTATGGCATCAAGACACACCTACACATGAGTACAAGTTCTTTGCAACTTGACTTAACATTGACACACAACATCATTACATACGTATTGAAATCATCTAGAAGTCATAATCATGAATTAATCATGAGTATCTAAAGAAACAACCCAAAACCATAATTGACACAGAGTCAGTCAGTTAGACCGTTGGGCTGGCCGGTCTGACCATGCAGTACACGTCGGTCTGCCCGACAACCATAGCACGGTCTAACCGGTCCACACGACCGAAAAACACTGTTCACCGTCGTATCACTATTTATCATGTGAAAATCAAATATCTCAAAAACCGCTTCACCAAATACTTCCAAATATCAAAACCAATTATCCCAAATATTAATTGTTTATCACAAATAAATGATCAAAACACATCTTGATTTTACACGTCACGGTGCTGGCACGGTCCCAAGTGCCTGAGAAGCTCGACGGTGTGGATGCCTCTCCTCCGGTCCTCTCTCTCCCTTCCCTAGTGGCGCGGGACTAAGATTGTGGGCCCATACCTGCAATCTAATGAGGAACGTGTAGCTTATGGGGGTGTTTGGTCACATCGGATGTTTGAATGTCAATTTGAAGGACTAAACATGAACTAATTATAAAAATAATTACAGAATCAGTGGCTTATTCGCAAGACGAATTTATTAAGCCTAATTAATTCATGATTAGCAAATATTTATTATAGTATCATATCATCAAATCATAACGTAACTAGGCTCATTAGATTCGTCTCGTCAATTAGCCATCGATTATGAATGAGTTTTATAAATAAACTACATTTAATATTGTAAAATAGCATTGAAACATTTGATGTGATAGGGACTAATATTAGTTCCTCGGAATCTTAATCCGGCAGCAAAAAGCTTTCCCAAACACCCTCTATTCTTGGCCGACTCTTTTACTTTTTGGTCCTTCGTTAGAAAGATTATCATAAATAGACCCTTGTCAGTTTTAATTCAGAAAATGGACCCAAGCCCGGCGCTGTCGTTATTGGCGTCGAGCTTACACATCCCGGTGCCACCACAATTGGCGTCGAGCTTTTTACGCCACGTCGGTACCGAGGCTGTCGTGGTGCTGACATGGACATCTCGGTGCTGTGGATGTTGGCGCCGAGCTCAACACCGTGGATATTGATGTCGAGCTCGGCGCCATGGATCTTGGCGCCGAGATCCACAGCGCCGAGCTGCGCTACTCACCTAACTTCATCGATTTAGTGTATTCATATACCTATATAAAGAGTATGATATGGTTGGATAGTAGCTCAGTTGGTTAGTACGTGGTGCTATCAGCTTGAAGGACGTGGCATGTTTTGTAAACTTTTTTTACATTATTTTTTTTAAAATTTTTTAGAACATATTGAAAAAAATAAAAAAATATATTGTATACACTTGGAACCCAGTTGGAGCTGAGCCATCTGTGTTACTTTGCATGACTTGTGAGGCGATGAAATTAAATTGATGCATGTCGTTACCTTCTCAGTGTTTATTGTCCCTTGGGGCTTGTAGATCTTGAAGCAAAGAGCACAAGTGAAACTAAGACATGTATAAATGGAGATTATATTCTTTTCCACATCATATGATTAGATCTTTAAGCAAAGAGCAGAAGTTCCAAATTTTTTTCGTCAAGTGATTGATTACAAGACGAAAACTGCCAAGTAAGCTCAAACCGTCTAGGTCAAACGAGTATCCTCAGATTTCAGGCAATTTAATTTGCACCATGGGAAGCTTCACCATTGAAAAGCTTTACGTGCATGAACTGATTTAGATCATTTGGCAAACTAGAAACCGGCTGATATAAGCACTAGAAAAATGAACAAACTAACCAAAAATATTTGTGTTATTAACATATTCGAAAAAAAAATAAAAAATAATATACAAAAATTTCCTTTTTCAATTTTGGTACGTCCTAATGTTTTAGAATTTTTCCAATTTTTTTCATCATAATATTTTGTAATTTTTTTACATCCTGCATACCAATCCTATATTTTTGTATTATTTTGTTTTATATCATTTTCCTATATCATTTTTTATTTTTTTGCAAATATGTTCTTAAAAAGTAAAAAAGAATGCAAAAAATGACAAAACCTACGGTCCGTAGGTCTTGAACCTAGAACCTGCACCGCACCCTTCAGGTTGATAGCACTACATGGTAACCAACAGACCTACTGCAACTGTCATGCTTTTTCTGTAGAGGTATATGAATACACTTAACCTGATGAAGCAGCTCGACGTCGTGGAACTCGACGTCAAGCTCGATGTCAAGATCCATCGCGTCAAGCTCAGCGCCAACATTCACGGCGTCGAGATCTCCACGTCAGCGCCACGACAGTCTCGATACAACTGGCGCCGAGTCATACAACCTCGGCGCCATTATTATTGGCGCCGAGGTTAGAGTCCATTCCTGTAATGAAAACTACTAGGAACCTATTTGTGACAATCTTTATAAAAATGTGCCAAAAAATCAGAAAATTCGGTATTTTTGGCTCCTGTTCTTCCTGAGGAAACGAAATATTCAAATATGCCGAGGTGGAGGGGAATCTCCGAGCTGGCCGGTTCGGGCTGAATGACATCTCGGTACACGGTGAATGGCCTCAAAGAGACGGTGGAGTGTGGGCGGCAAAGGAGGGGAGCTGCTGCTGCTCCACTCGACTGCCAGATGGGAACTGACGACTGTGAGCAACAGGCGTCGCTCAAGTGCAAATGTGCAATGCAGTGCAGCGCCTGCAGTAGCTGCAGCAGAGGCAGCAGCACTCGATGAGTCCAAAACTCCATGGCGCGAGCTTTCACTGTTCTCACAGCCTTTTTTCACCGGTGGTCTTCGTCTTCCCTTCTCTTCTCGTCTGGTCCAACCCATCTACAGTAGTTTCGAGTTAAAAACCGCCATTATTCGGCTTGACCGGGCCAGTCTTGAGAATGGCCTGCACTTGTCATATGTGACTAGAATAGATTCTGTAAACTGTATAGCACCATAGTACTATATACTGGAGTGGTAGTACATTATACTATTTTCTGAAAATGCTTTTGCCAGATTTGTTTAAGCTCTACCATTCCGTGTTAATGGCTGCTACATTTGCCGTTTTCTCAAGAAAGATGTGACGTGATGGATCATGGACGATGACCTTCAGAGCTAAATTTTGGTACCCTGTACCAGGTAGGTCAGGGCAGGAGACTCCCCCGTGCGAGAACACATGTCGCCATTTGAAACAGATGCAGCAGCATTACAATCAGTGCAGCGTGCTTACAAGAAAAAACAATCCAAAATGGATCCAATGGCGTGCATGTGCTTGACTAACTTGTCTCATACTCCCATCATCGATTCAGAGCATAAAAAGGCTTAAAGCGTCTTACCCTTTCTTTCCTGCAGATCTCGAACAAGCGTTTGCTCGTCTGTCCGTGAGATTCAGAGACTGCGTCGGCAAGACTATAGCAGGCGGAGGAGGCTACCACAAAAGTTTGAACAGAGTTTCATAAATTTCTTTTTCTTACTACGTAAAGTCGAGTACTGCACGAACGGCAGCGCCAACGGCACGTACAACCTCTGAATTCTGATGGATCATTTCCCTGGAACTGCAAGCAGGGCAATAAATATATCAAAGGACGAGGTTCAGATGAATATTGATGGTTCAAAAGCTCGTCATTCACAGTCCGCCAAAAGGTTCTTGCATGGTGAATTGGTGATACTAGCAGTAAATCCTATCAGTCATACTGTGTAACACTAGTTCCTGACTTCCTGCCAATGTCAGTCCTGTTTTGAATGTGAAAGGAAAAACGCGAGGAACTGAAAACGGGTTTGTCTATGTCTATATGCAATGTGAAGTCCAGAATGAAAGTTTCTCCGCAAGGAGTTCACATAACACAGAAAATAAACAAAACAACATCAATGTTTTCTTAACATATTTCCATTATCCTCTGCTACAAAACTACCCAAACTATTGCAGTCTAATCTCACATAGAATGTGTGCTTAATTCCGGGAGGCTGCATCCGGAAGTTTTGCTTCGACCATTCAAGGTTCTCCTGCTACCGCCTGACTGAGCCAGTTCAGTCAAAGGCAACGATAATGGCAAGTGACAATATTGCGGATCCTGCTCCAAACGTAGACGATCGTACAAGGATCCTAAGTTCCTACTAGCTCCGGAGCCAGAGAAGAAAGAAACATCTTCACAATCCCATGAAGCCATGAACTACTACTGCTGACTACCGTGTCCATTAGACCCGCAGAATAGTTGGGATTAAGCAACTCCAACAATTGTTCTCTTATGCATTTTGGAGTTGGACTTGGCGTTCTTGCTGACGTTGGCGACCGGCGAGTCCACAGGAAGGACAAAAATTTCAGTTAAGAGTTGATGAGTCGTGCAATCCAGTCAGACGCGTGCTGTACTGTGGTGGAGTAGGAGTACTATCTGTGCACTGAAGTCTGCAAGTCAGCGGACAACTGAATCAGTAGACTGGACAGTGCAGGCTTTGAGGTTTCAGCATCACGACGTCTTCGGTTTCCTGCGTCTTCTTCGCTACAGAATTTATCATTTTCGCTTGTGGATATTTATCCACCATTGGATTCCATATTCCCATTCAAACTTTAATTCAGTACTTTTCCACGCAAAACTTGAGTTCAGTACTTCAGTTCTTGAGTTCGATCAGGTTGGGCGCCAAGGGGAAAGCCCCCATGTTTCTGAGATATCCTGAGGCCCATCTGCAAGTGGTTGGGTTCATATCCAGCTTTCTGCGGCCCGATATAAAAGCCTATAATGGGAAAACGAAGCCAACGCGTGGTTATAGCTTTGCCGGAAATATCCATTTTACGTCCCTCAACAAACAGTCGAGTTTCATCTGTGTCCCTCAACCACAAAACCAACCAGCTATAGAATGTCCCCCAACTATAAAAACTACTACAAATCAAGTTCCTCGACAGTATTAAGGGTGATGTCAGCTGACACGACATCCTAGTTAGAAAACACACACATGTAATTGGCCATCTCACTTCCTTCATCTTCCCTTCTCGCTCTCTCTTCACCCTCTCCTCTCACCAATCCATCGCCTTGCCCCCTCCTACCCACAGACCCACCACACTACTACCCTTGAACTTTGCCTAAATCACATCGTGACCCAGAACCCTAGCTCTCTAGTGCATTAATCTCAGCCACGGTGAGCGTCCCCCACAACCATGGCCTCACCGCCGCTGCCTTCAACGTCGACCCTTGAGGGAGGCTTCTATTGGATGACGCTCACTCCTCCGTAGGCGGCGATACCATCGCCGCAGCCCGTTGCCCCCATCATCGTGGCTCCCAACACCTGGTAATTTCAGGTTTACGACCTTCGATCGTGCTCAGCCGTGTTTGTCCCCGACGTCGTGGTCTAGGGTTTACTTTTCCTTGTCCTGATTTATTGTCCCACATATTTATGTCAAGGCCCAGTCACCCCTTGCATAGTTGTTGACCCAAATTGCAACCTGCTCATCACCCACATGCCACAGCATCTCGTCGTCTGGCCTGTGCGCCACTTCGGGAAGCTACCATGGCACACTGTTAGAGAGGAAGCTAAGGGATAAGTGGCGACCATTGATGTGGTGCTGGAGGGAGGAAGAGGATGGAAGGGATGAAAATGGTCGGAAAACTTCTCAACCATTTCTTTAATCATTTTTCTAGGAAATGGAATCAAAAAGATAAAGCTGAAAATGAAAATGGTATTGGAAATTTCTAAAAACCAAAAACGGAACTATACGGATGGAAACATATTGGTATCGATCAGAAACGGTAATATATGTCAGAAACATTGAACTATAAAATCTCATATTTAACTTTGCATACAAAATAAATTTAAGGTTACACTATGTATATTATAAATTGTCTCTATTTTAACCTTGTACTCAAGTTAGGGATTTGGTTGAGGAGTTGATGGGTCTCTAAACTATGGGTCAAATAAAGAAACGAACCTTAAATATTGGCATATTTAGTAATATGGTAATTACCATAACATAAGAAAGGGAATTATCATAGAATATGGTAAAAAATCAGAAACGGTTGGTATACAACAATCTTGTTTCCATTTCCATATTCTTTACCATTTCCAATTTCATTTTCATCGGTGTTAATGACAAAATTTGGCAATAGTCGTCAGTCAGAGCAGGACAAAGGAGGTAATTGATGCCATGAATTGGGCTTGTTGCGGTTGGAAAGTGTGTTGATTAGTTTGTTAGTTTTAGATTCATTTTTGGAATTAGCTATCGTAATAAGGCAGGTTTATAGTTTTTCTTTTCTTTTACGAGATAAATCTTCAACCAATTGAGTCGTGTTTGAGTCAGACTCGGTTAGGTCAAAGGTATAAATATAAGTGCCCGCAAGCCTTGTAAATTATCAACAGACTAATAAACAACTTTCAGCACATTGCCACCCTTTTCGACGAGTTCTTAGTTTTCGAGCATGGCTGCATTGGTTTAGATGTCCAATGAGAAAGTAAGTTTCGTCAATTTTGTTTGTATCAGATTGGTTAGGACTTTCTCGGTTAGGTTCGATATTATAATTAAGTGGTTATAAACATTGCATATCTGATGTATCAACTCTTTCTTTTATTGCTTTACTGTCTTTGATAGATTGATATATCTTTCACTTTGTATAAAATTGGCGGAGACGCTCCAGACCTTTTGTTCTATTTGAAATATGAGTCGAAATGGTTCAGCTCAAAGGTCAAGTAGAAAGAAACGCCCGGGGTCCCGAGAGCGAGACATTGCTGGGCCTTTAGCCTGCCAGTCAACTTCAGCTTGAATTATGCCCGTCAAACCACTCGAAGGTGTCGACCAGATGTGTTACACAATCAGGAGACATGACGAAAATGGCTAAAGATCTACAACGTCTCAATTATTCCTAACTCGTACTCGTGTGAATCTAGCCCCCAGGATGTGCGCTAGATTCACACTTTCATCACAAGCATGAATATACATAGCGAATACATTTAATTGAACAACACTTAAAGGATTATAACACTTAGGTAGTTACATAGGCCGACCGGCTAAAGAAATATATCACAGAGCAGCGAACAGCAGTGGCTTACTACCCATTCCACAAGCACACTGACTAGGGGTTTACCCCGTTAAGTTCAATCCTAGAAGAAACAATCGATTACCCGCATCACTCAAAAGATTAAGTCTAAGACCTGCAAACAAAATGGATGTTCCAGTGGCAAGAGATAACTGGCAAGCATCAATCAATCCTAGCGTACTCATGTGAGGCTTATACTTCAAAGAAGGCTATATAGGTTGCTCATCTTCAGCGAAAGGCAAATTTTATTTTACAAATCATTTACAAAAGAGTTGATGCTTCAATTAACAAAGACAAGTTTCAAAGTTCATTACTAACTATGCTATGGTTCCATCATAATTAATACCAAGTCATCCTCCATGTTGACAAGTTACATAATATCACCATATTCACACAACTCAACACCTTTTGTTGAAAACACATAATCATATTTTTAAAACAATTGAGTCTATACTCATGACACTTCACCAAAGCGCTCATGACCGTAAGCACAGCTAATCGATTAGTTTTAATAACTCTGCAGAGTTTATACAACTTTACCCACATGAAGTGAATCACTCTAGTTTATTCGGTACCCGTCGGTACCATCATACTCTACACATTGAGTATAGTCTAGAGGTCACCATGAAGCCTTTACACTACTTAGCCCCTAGCCTTGCACCAACACAATACGTGTTTCCTCCATCCTAGGTCATACTGGAATAAGACCTAGAATCGTTAAGTGGCGGGCCCATGCCTTAACTTAACGCCGTGGTGACGGACACGACAGGAACCCACCCACGTGGCACGATACCGTTGTATTGGACAGACTTAGTCGCCTAAACTACCACGACGGGTAAATAGGAAGTTCCTCTGGGTTATTCGGCTAAGGCTATTCCATACTAGCACATGTGGATGTACGATATCTTTAATTTGGTGATACAAGTTCGGTCCTTACAGACTCGGGCAAACACTCCCCCTATCGGCTATGCAAATACTTCAATTGCACACCACTTGCTGCCCAAGTAAAAATTATATTTTTACCCATTTTGTTTCGCAAATAATCATCAAATTAAGCCCATTTTAGCAAGGGCATACTTTATCAAAAACTCACATTTTAATTCTACATGGAACAATTTGTTGCAAAGTACTAAGCAAGGCTAAGCAAGTGTTGCAAAAAGTACTTTTAAACCCATTTGAGCACAAGAGATGTACTCTAACCATTTCTAGGGGTACAAACAGTAAGGAATTAAATTATGAAGGAAGGAAATGCAGCAAGTAGGTTATATCTACCATTCCCAAGTTTTAAAGTACCGATATAACTTAAATTCTCATGTAAGTTTACAAACAAAATATTTCATCCCTCAAAACAACATGGGATTCAATGTGTTCAAAGGAAGGAGGGGAATAACTTACCTTGACTGTTAGAGAATCTTCCTGGGGTGAGTTAGAATGCAAATCTTTTCACCGTCGCGAAATTATCCTCTAAAAGAAAATACCGATAACGAATAAATACCGAAACATGTAAAAATTAAATATGCTATAAAATGCATGAGTTTTGTATATTGAGTAGGTTCTGATCTAGGATAAATTTAGGTGGGAGAATTTTTAATTTATCCCATCCCGTTTAGGAGTTGTTGATTTTAGAAATTTTATCGGTATAGGGCTAGGCGATGTTTGGACAATGCTTCTTAATTTGATTTTTATTAATTTGATTTCACAGGGGTGAAGAGATGTGTTTTCTAGGATTGACACATTTTGTTTCATAATTTTTAGAGTTTTTTGTAAATTACTTAGGCGTTTTACAACTTATAGCGTGTTCTAGGCCTATAGGGTTATGTATACATGGCTATAGGGCTTTTGGGTCCAGAATTTGTTTAGGTTGTTATTTGGGATTTAAAATGGTTCATCTAATAATTACATCTTAATCTTAGGTGCAACTATTCTTGGAGTCTAAATGGCCTTCTTAAATATATATTTTCCATGCTAGGTAGCTTTGCTAGGTAGGTGTCGGACTTATCGATTTATGTCTTGCCTATGGAGCTAAGTGTGCTAATTTTTTAGTAGCTTTGGGATGAAGATGGGGCTTACTGGTCTATACCTTATATTTTAACATACCTAGAGCTAGGATTATGCTTCATGTTTGTATAACCACATATATGCACATTTGGATGTGTATACATATGACAATTTCCTTGTTTACTTTCTAGGCCACCTATTTAGAGTCTTTTCTCTATATTCCAATGGATGAGTGACTATGTTTTATTTTACTAAATGGGATTTCATTAATCTCGGGTTTTATAGAAACTTGTTTCACCTAAAAAGGATAAGATTTGGATTTTTCACAATTCTTACATGTTAGTGGGTGCATTAAACCATTAGCTTCATTTATAATTAAGTTAAGGAATTACACTACACAGAGGGCATATGGTATTATTTTATGTTTTAAAAGTACATGTTTGGTGATTCTATAGAATCTAAGTTTACTAAAAAAATATCATAAAATGAATTTTTAAGAAATCCTTAAAGGTTGATTGTCTTAAAGTGTATTTTTTTCCTAAAATTAGGTTTACCAACATTTGACTCAAGGGAAGTATAACTTTTTATTTTCCCAGGTCAGAGAGGGTGAGATGAGGAATCTATAGGATTTGGGTTTGCTCAAATTGAAGTTAATTTGAATTTTCTAGAGATTTTACAAATTCTCCTTTGGTTTAGGTGTGTCCTGACTTATTTAAATTTTTGGGATATTTCCAGTACAGTAAGTGCTAAGTTTTATGGTTCCACATTAAATTTCATTGTCTAAGGAGCCCACAGAAATTTGTTCCATCCTAAAATGTTTTCAAATGAATTTTATATGGATTTTTGAAGAAGTGGTTTGCTTTCTGTGAAAAAACATACTGGTGACTGTTTTTCCCTATCTCTCTTACGCACGGGGCCCACTGGTTAGTGGCTCATGGGTTTAAGAGGGAGGCCTTCGCGCCTGAATCGATGGGGCCTAGCTGTCAGCGAGAGTGAGGGAAAGAAGAGGCAGGGCTGGGGTGCGCCGGTGACCTTCCGGACGACAGCGACGGCGAACGACGGCGAGTTGGGTGTCGTGTCCAAAAAGGAAAATCCGTGCAAGGGTCTTGTGCATACAATGGTGGTGGCCCCGTGCATTGTGGTGGCCGGAGTTGCGCCGACGATGAGTGCAGGCGAGGGTCGGGTCCGGGGTGAAGTGTACAACTACTCTAGAGACCGAATAGCGCTGAGGCATTGCATGTATAAGCACCTACGTGAGGCACGGAAGCTTACCCGAGGATGCAGACAGCTTGGCGAAGCACGGGTGGTCTTGGCGTCGTGAAGCCCGAACGGCGGCGCCGGTAGAACCGGGAGGGTGATGGCGACATCTTGACTCGGCCAATGCTTCGCTAGGAGAGGTTGATCGTTAGGTCGCTGGGTACCCCGAAATGGTTCAAGTGCAAGGAATCAGACAATGGCTCACCGGTTGCAGAGGAATCACCGGTGACGGCCCGTGGCGGCGGTTGGTCGGTGCCGAGGAAGACGGATGCCGATCTCTTTCCTCGGTGCACCGTTGGCTGGGATCTTTGAGGGGAAATGTCGAGGAAGTCGAGGCGAAGTTGTGGGCGCAAGGACTCGGTCTGCCTCGGCCTACATTGCCCGGAACGTGCTCCAGACTTCGGTGGTGCTCGTCGGCGTTCCCGCAGCTACAATGGGCGAATGGAAATGGTGTTAACAAAGAAATGGCTCGGCATTGAATGGTGATTAAGGAAAACGAGGTAGAGAGGAGTGACCGTGGCTCCTTGGCGAGGGTGGTGGCTGTTTTCTTCATGGCCGGCGATGGGGACAAAGGGGAACCGATGCTCTAGAGCTCTCCTTCTTCGACCGGTTGGGTTCTGAGGTAGAGAGCGGGGTTGGGCGATCGTGGCGGGAGAGTTTTGCAAGGCGGAGCGAGCTCACGCGACGTCGACACCTCAAGGCCACGCAGTGCCGGTGTTCTTTGCAATGTCGTCCGGGGTGCTGCATCCTTCGGCGGTGGAGAGGAAAGAGACTGAGTGGAGGCTAGCTACAGGTGATGACAAGTGGGTCCAATCCCGTGTAAGCGAGGCAGGGAGTGGAGGATGGGTAGGTTCTTGTGTCCACTTGAATTTTGGAGATAATTTCGATTTATTTCCCCCCTTGACTTTGCAGCTCTATAGTTTATTGTGTGGCTTGGATAAATTTTTGAAGATTTTTTTGTAGACAGAGGAGTAGATGAAGAACCCATTTTCTTTGGTTTCACTCAAAGATCGCTCACGGTTTGCCCACAGAAATTCGACAAAGTTTGGGTATTTTAAACCTTGTTTGGATTTTTAGGAGGTCCAAATAGTCCATAAAAATTCTATAAAAATTATATTTAATTTTGGCATTTAACATAGTATTTCAATAAGTTATTTCCTATATGGATTTATGTGCATTTTAATCCCTTTTTAAGTAGAGTTTGGTTTTAGCCGATTGGAGGCATTTTCCTCCACTATTATGTTGCTGTTTTGTTCTATTTGTTTGAAGCATCAAGGTTACTCATTAAATTGTGTAAAAATTACAGTGGAGTGAATACAATGTAGGGCATATACAGGGATTTTTCCATAATTTTATCCTGTGTGGTTAGTCCAAAGAAATCGGGATAGTCTTTCTTCGTTTAGGTATTTCCCCCTAATGCATGTGCATCAAATTTGAGTATAGGGCTCTCTTTGAATTTTTCCTGAGTTGAAGGGATGAACCTATAATGTGATGAGGGTTCAAAATTCAAGAGGCACAGAAGATTCTTTTGCCAAAATATATTTTATGCCTAAGCATGCTCTTATGCACTAAAGGGACAATGTTCAAATTTTTTTTGAAAAGTGTTTTTCCACCCTCCAATCCTTAGTCATGCATTTGCCCACTGAGATTCCTACCCAGGGTAGAAATGAAAATTTTTGGGTCAGAAAAGTGGAGATTTCTACTCTTAGTTTTGTTTAAACAGAATTTTTTATATGACCCTAGGATCTAGGTATGTGACAAAAATCTCTCGGCTAGATTAGATCTACCAGTTGTCATCAATCTTGTGCTATCTCAATTCAGTCCGATCTGTTAGGTTTTGATTTATCAAGTAGGTTTCTTCAAGTTTGATAGATTTTATTCAACGTTTCGTCGGAGATCTAGCCGATGAGTTATCCTGATTATACTTTCTAAATGTTACATCAGCTCATGTTCAAATCTATATATTCATTATCTAGATTAGTCCTTATTAATTACAATATTATACAGTCTTGGTTAGGTCTGATCTATCAAGATTATCTTTAATAAAGAATGATTTATTGTTGATTATACATTATTTAGTTCCAGCCGATGATAGCACACTTTTCTGCTTTTTATTTAATTATTTAAGATTCCACCGGTTACATAGCCGTTGATCCGAAACTGAAGCATCGGTTGGGCACACGATTTTGTATCGGCCCATTGGCCGATCAACCCCCTGATCTAGTATGAGTTCTTTTATTTATCTTGTTAGTTGTAGGATCAAACTAACTAGTATGCCCTGAACCCGATTTTGTATCGGCCCATTGGCCGATCGGCCCCCTGATCTAGTATGATTTCTTTTATCTATCGTGTTAGTTGCATGATCAAACAAACTAGCACACCCTAAACCCAATTTTTCAAGAAAATCTCCCAAGCCCTCGCGTGTTAAGATGAATGTCACGTCAACAGTCAGTAACCATTTCCATATTGCTCGACCCATAAAGATAAAAAAACAAGTTTCAATCGGTCGGGAATTTCTGTGACCGTTTTTACCCCTAGATGGAACGAAGGTCATGCCAATTGACATGTGGACCCACTATGTTTTATCATCTTTATTTGTTTGACATACGGGCCCCATGGATTCCTTTAAATTTTCTTCTATTGTCACGTAAGCTCCATGTGGATGTTACATGGGATGAAGACCAAGTCAAACTCACATGGGCACCAAGTAGGATAAAATTGCCATCAAAATTGTCAAGGGACTCCATTCTCACTGTTTTTTATAGTTAAGTTTGATTAAGTTTATAGAAAAACATACTAACATCTAGAACATCAAATTAGTTTCATTAAATCTAACATTGAATATATTTTGATAGTAAGTTTGCTTTGTGTAAAAAACATTGCTATGTTTTTTTATAAATTTGGTCAAACTTAGATAAGTTTGACTTAGAAAAAATCAAAGCGAATAATATGAAACAGAAGGGGTAGGGAAGATAAACGACCTATATTCCTCCAAATTGAATAAAGAGTAAAATACATGGTCGGTCCTTAAACTTGAGCGATGGTGTCACTTAGGTCCATGAACTTGAAAAATGCATATTTAGGTCCATGATCTTGGTTTCATAAAGCACATGTTAGTGATATGCCCTAGAGGCAACATGGAGATGTTGGATATCACGTCAATGTTTATGTATTTATGAATAAAGTGTTATTCAGTTCCATGAAATAGACATCTTGTATTGATCAATAAGTACGTGACTTATTTATGAGACTCGATATGTATGAATCTATTTCTAAATGATCCCTGATCATATATCATATTATTGGAACTAATATGATTCTAAGATCAGCATGTCTATCGATTGATGATCATGTCTCATAGATCATGGGTATGGAGATACCAAATCAATAAACATGGACATATGTGTTAGAGAACACATTGTTGGATAGACCCACCATGAGACACTACGGAATTAATGTGCCATTAGTTGGTCTCGGAGTAGTGTTAGTACAAAGTCCTTAGACCGAGATCATCATGGATTCCAACATGTGTAGTAGCCTACTTTGGGACTACCAAACGCTATTCCGTAACTAGGTAGTTATAAAGGTAGTTTTCGGGTTTGCTATGAAACATGGAGTGGGATGTGAGTGATCAAGATGGAATTTGCCCCTCCTTTGGAGAGATATCTCTGGGCCCCTCGAGGTAATAGATTATGGAAATGCATGGCCATGCTAAGTTGATTGAGGAGTCAATCAACAGACAGATAATCCAATACGGTTCGAGTGAATGGTTAAGCTATTGAAGGGATGGCACACATCTTGCCTATATCTTAAGCGGTATCGTGAGGCAAAGGGATTTGTGTACACATTACGGGTTGAGCCGATATTATATTCTTGTATACTATGGTGTCAATATGTGCTGCTAGGCGCCGCTGTTGACAGGTCGGCTGAGGTTGACTCGAGCCGACGATCGGCTAAGTTAGACTATAGCCGAGACCGAGTATACCTGAACCTACAGGGTCGCACGCTTAAGGGGATAGAATAGATATTCGAGTTGGACTCGGATACGGCTCGATCGGATAGGGATCCGATCGGATAGAGTCCTATGGTCTTACGACGTATGGGCGGCCAACTCTATGAGATTCGGATGAGATCCGATTCAAAATAGAGTCCTGATCGGCCACTAGTCCCAGTCGGCCAACTCTATATAAAGGAGGGAGGGGTGGAGAGCTGTGACACGTCAATTGATTGCGCCGAAATCAATCTGATCACACGCGGCTTTAGAAGTCGGCGAGATCAATCTCCACGGAAACCCTCCCACCTTCGAGCCAAACCCTAGCCTTGCATCGCGTGCTAGCACACGGGTGTTCGGTTCTATTCCCGGACGTGTGGATACCGTAGAGGCGCCGCTACGTTGCGGCGCCGTTGATCGGCTACGAATTGGCGCAATCGGAGCGAGGCGACTTCGGCAGATCGGCAACGAGAACGCAGTCGGCGACTCGGATCGGCTGCAGCACAGGGAATCGGCTGTTGGCTCGCGGGAATCGGCTACACAGTTCCAGATCGGATAGCCCTGATTGGCTATTTCCGCTGCATACTCCAATCGGTAACGATCTATCGGCCCTTACTTGCAAGTGTTCCTGGTTTGCATGGTAGAAAATTTTTGTTTTCGGCTAGCGTAGCCTCCGCGTAACCCTTCAGCATAGTAGGTCCAAACCTTGTTTGACCAGACTGACCACTAATGTGGCGCTCCACGTAGGCAACAAATTTGCCTTTGGCCCCCTCCACAGCGTAGCGTGGCGGTAATTTTGCACTTAGTCCCAGCAAGCTATAGCACTACCTTGAATATCCTGAACCCCACAAATCCCTTCCTCCCTTGCACTCTCCCCAATACGACGCTTCTGAGGAAGAGCGACGTGCAGGACGACGCCCGTGATCATCAGTAGTGCAAGGTGATTCGAGCGTCGATTTGGGTTGCACGATTAGCAGCGCTAAATAGGCGATGCGCGACATGGCTCCCTCGACAATGGTGATGGACCTCAACTCACAGGAGAAGATGAACAACCTCCTGTGTATCATAAGTGAAAGGAGCTTGAAGTCGCCTAGAGGAGGAGGGGGTGAATAGACGTTCCTAAAAATTCACTCGCAACGGAATCAATTTTACCGAAACTTTAGGTCCTAAGACCAGAACTTCAGGTCCGTTTTTGCTGTTTCATATAGAAGGTGGACCTAAACTTTAGGTACATGGGACCGAAAGTTCCGTTCCCCTGAGACTGTTTCTTTGAGGAGAAAAAGCTCGAGGAGAGGCTTTCAACAAGAGTAAAGGGAAACAACCAGGAACATAAGAGAAACAAACACGACTAAAGGGGGCACGAGATTTTTCACCGAAGTTTGGATTTTTCAATCCTACTTTTTGTTGAGGAGCTCTTAAGAGCCGGATCACTTTCAATCTCTTGCCTCTCCAAGCTACTAACTAGGAGAAAGCTCTGATCTCCAAGAAAACACCAAGGATTAGTGGGTTCCTCCCCACCAACAAGGTTCAAGGACGAACAACCCTCACCTTCCTTAGGTGAAGCTTGCTCTATCAAGCAAACCCCTAGAAATTAGCTTGGCTTTACTCACAACTTACCTCTTCCCTTGCGGCCCTGAGGCAAACCTTACAAACTTCCCAGGCAATCCACACAAATTTGAATTCTTGCGGGCGATACCTAGCTGGCTAGGTGGAGAACCACCAAGAGTAATAAGCACGTTGATGAAGCCCCGACATCAATCCAAATGCTCAACCAACAAGCCTAACTCCCCATCTCCTAATAATAAAATCCCCTTCACCCACAAGATTTACGGCTCAAGAATCAAGGTGGGAGAGGCTAGAAACCCTATGAAAAGAGGTGTTGGAAAGTGTGCCAGCCAACCCCTCAAGGTGGGGGTGGATGGTGTTAAATAGTAGCCCATCCCCACAACTAGCCGTTACTCAGATTTGAACACCGAAAGTTTAGGTCTGAAAGATCGAAACTTCAGGTAAAAGGTTTTGGCCAGCCGCAGGAATGGGGACTTGAAGTTTAGGTCCAAAAGACCTGAACTTCAGGTCCAGGTTCACTGTCAGCAGCTGGGATGGGGACCTAAAGTTTTGGTCCAAGGACCTGAACTATAGGTCAGGGTTCTCTATCAATAACTTGAAAATGCAACTCCCATTTTTTTCTTTTTGTGAATGTGGTGCATTGTGTCTCTTTCCAAATGGATCAAGGTCACTCTATAGCACTTGGATACAACACGAGACATCAACATGAGCCCCTCTTAATAGTGCGGCTTTTCCTATGACTCAAATTCAAACCAAAAATAAATTTAAGTCGCCTTGAGTCGATTACCGCTTCATATTGAGTTGTAGGGGTCTCCCTCTTCTTGTATCGACAATATGTGAGACTAATACCTGCACTTATCTTGATCAACTTGATTAGTCCCTAATATATGTTGTCATTTATCACCAAACCCACTAGTGGTCTAGATGCCCTTTCAGTCTTTCCCTTTTTGGTGATTGATGACAACACACTTAGAGCTTATAAAAGATCTAAATTCAAAGGTTTTGAATGAAAAGGATAGGAAGAGCTCCCCCTTAATTTGTGCATATAAAGTAGTGAAGTGAAGCTCATATGCACATATTTAAAAAAAGCATGGGAACTCCCTCTATCTCTTTGCATTCGTGGGGTGAAATGTGTGATAAAGAATATGACATGGAGTGGTAAATGCATATGGCATGGCATTCTCACACAAAAGGATAAAAAACATCACACCAACCAAACATGCATCAAACACATATCAAAGGCAAAATTAAAGCTAAACCAACAATCATTACATCACAAGAAGGTCGATAATAGATAATACTTGTCCAGGAGAAAGAGATAGATTGAAATTTATAAGAGGACTGGAACTTCAGGTTGGGGACCTGAACTTCTAGTCAGGAGGT
The DNA here is from genome assembly GCA_019925245.2 of Oryza australiensis. NCBI lineage: Eukaryota > Viridiplantae > Streptophyta > Magnoliopsida > Poales > Poaceae > Oryza > Oryza australiensis. The sequence continues at coordinate 2,356,557 of JAIFGZ020000044.1, forward strand.
TCTGGAAAAAGCTGAAAGATACAACATAAAAGAAGTTGACCCCTTCACATCCACATTTCTCCCCCTTTGGCATCAAGACAACAAAAAGAGATGAAATTGGAGGTCACTCGGAGGCATCATCCCCTTCTTCTTCTGCTGCTTCTCCTTCAACCTCTTGCTCATTTGAGTTATCAGAGTAGACATAAGGATATTCATCCAAGGGCTCGGAGCTGGTACCAGAGGTCTCTTCAAAAGCACGAACAGTGGCACCATGAGAAACCCTAGAAGATGTTGTTTCATCGAACAGATCCTCAAAGGTTGGAGCTGGCGGCTCATTGCCGGACACATCCACGTTCTGAGAGCAAAGGAAATCCTTTTACACTTCTCCAACTTTTGAATATGCAACTTGTTCTCATGAAGTTGAATGGCATTTGAAGTGCACATGGAGAACAAGGCCTTGAGGGCTTTCTTGAAAGGGGAGTCAAGCTTGGTGGAAGTGGAGATGGAAGATCGAGCAACCAAAGATGAAGAGGTGGAAACAAGAATGAGAGAATATACATGGAACAGTGGAGTCAAAAGGTGATTGGCTAGATCATACTGGGACCGAAACTTTAGGTGGATGAGACTTGAAGTTCAGGTCCAAACTCTCGGCGAGCCAGAGAAAACGGACCAAAAGTTTCGGTCTCAGACACCTGAACTTTTGGTAAGGAGGTTAAGTTTGCGATCAAGGGATGAATGGAATTTGAGAAGATGGATATGTAAAGTGATTTGTTGCACATAGCCAGCCAACAAGCATCATTACAAAACAATAGCCATGTGTAACTCTTCTAAAAAAATCCAAATTTTCGAAAACAAAATAGGCACACAACGGTTTTCACAAAGTTTTGACAAAGGGGTTTTTGGTTAGGGGAATGTTTGAACTTCATTCCTGGTATCTAGACCAACTTCTACTCAAGAAGAGGTCTCAAGACACAAAAGTTCAATTTTAATTTACACTTATCCATGATTTATGCTTGGCTATTGATTAGCCAACCACTCCTCAAGAAATATTGCGAGAATCCAAGATATTGAGCTCACCCCTAAGCTCGCAAAATCTTGTCTCATCCAATGGCTTGGTGAAAATGTCAACTAATTGGTTTTCGGTTCTCACATGGGATAGAGTAATGTCTCCTTTAGTCTCATGATCTCTCAAGAAGTGGTGACGAATGTCAATGTGTTTGGTTCTTGAGTGTTGAATGGGGTTGTTGGCTATCTTAATGACACTCTCATTGTCACATAGGAGTGGGATTTTGGAAAATGTACAACCATAGTCTTGGAGGGTTTGTTTCATCCAAAAGAGTTGAGCACAACATGATCCGGCGGCTATGTATTCGGCTTCAGTAGTGGATAGGACAATGGAATTTTGCTTCTTGGAGGACCAAGAAACAAGGGACCGCCCAAGGAATTGACAAGTCCTAGTTTTGCTTTTACGATCAACCTTACACCCGACATAATCCGAGTCAAAATAGCTAATAAGCTGAAACACACAACACTTAGGATACCACAAGCCAAGATTAGGAGTATGAACCAAATACCGAAGGATTCTCTTGACAACAATCAAATGAAATTCTTTGGGTGCCGCTTGAAAGCGGACACATATGCACACATTAAGCATGATATCGGGTCTAGATGCACAAAGGTAAAGGAGTGATCCAATCATGGAGCGATATACCTTTTGATCCATACTTTTGCCATTTTTATCAAGGTCAAGGTGTCCATTGGTAGGCATGGGGGTCTTGACAGGTTTTGCATTCTCCAACCCAAACTTCTTGAGAATGTCCTTCAAGTACTTGGTTTGAGAGATGAAGGTCCCTTCCTTGTTTTGTTTGACTTGAAGTTGTTAACACCAAAATTTGGTAAGCCCCAAAACCCTCATCGGCTCAAGGTTTAAATCGGCTCAGAGCCAGTATCGGCTTAGAGTTTTGGTTAGCCGATGGGGATTTTGCCTTATCAGTATCTCCAACAGTCGGATTCTTATCGATTCGGTTTGGGAAGATATTATCCAGAAGACACCGAGTTCAAGAAGGATATGACTTGTATATATTAATTAGGAAGAAGTTGTTAGCTTTCTATTTTATCTTTAGAAAAGTTTGTTAGTGTCCAATAAGGACTCGGTTTGTTTCTTTTTATCTTTAGAAAAGATTGAGTCGTAATCTGTTAGGATCTTTGTTAGCCCGTGGGTATAAATATGTAAGCCCGAGATTCATGTAATCTATCCTCACGATCAATACAACTCGGCGCATCGCTACCTTTTTACTTTTGGCTACTTTGGTCATCATCCGGCGGAACTTGACACCCAACGCGGGGCTGCATCGGCTTCGATCTCCGGCGAAGGGGTAAGTCCAAGGTCCCGCCGGCCCACGTATATCGTATCTATCTTTAGTTTCATTACCATTCATAGATACATCGGCTTAGTTAGGACTTTCTCGGTTAGGTTCGATATTCTGATCAAGTCGATGTTTCTATAAACGTAATGTTGCTTTAGGTAGATCTGTTATATCCATCACATTAGACAGATCTATCGGCTCATCGAGTATTAGATTATCATATATAATCTCGTGCTATATCGGTTAGGTCCGACCTACTAGATTGTTATCGATAATCTAAGTCTTGTTAAGCCGATAGGTTCATGCTAATGTTTCGCTGGAGGGTTAGCTGGTCTTATCGTATGTCTCTGTTAATCTAGTCCTAGTGTATCAATTTAGCTCTATCGGCTATCTCTTGCTTTAGGGTCTCTGTCGATACCGGCTAAATTGTTTACTAGATTAGATTAGTTTAGACATCTACCACCCTGAGAATTAGTCAAGGGCTTGATTGTCTAGATATTGCGTTTCTTTTCATACTTAGTGTTGCATCAATTTAGTTTGACCTACTAAGTCATGATTATAATCGTAGTCTCTAGCCTGCCTGATGCTTACCAATAAGGGTTTCGTTGTGGTTTCAACCAACGAGTTATCTGGACATCGACATCGGCTGAAATCACACAATCGGCTATCAACAGATCGGTTGTTTTGATTATCGGCCTATCGACCGATATGATTTATGCTCTGCTGTTTTGCATATCTTATCAGTGGCAGGATCAAACTGACTGGCACACCCACACTTCATCAATTCTAGGACCTGGATTGGAGCTAAGCAGATCTCCCAGGCCAGTGTGTGCTCTGACGTCAACACATCTTTCAGCACGACAGCGGCGATACGGATTTGGCGTCAACAGAAGCCCAAGGAAGAAAGTGAGCTCCCTCATCATGGACATCTCGAACTTCTTGGTCATGATCCTAAACTCATCACTAAATGAAGCATTAGTAGAGCCAAATATTATGTCATCGACATAAATTTGGCAGACAAATAGATCTTTTTTGAACTTTGTTGTGTAGAGAGTAGTATCGGCTTTCTCTATTTCAAAACCATTATTTAGAATAAAATCATGAAGGCATGCATACCAAGCTTTAGGGCTTGCTTGAGCCCATAGAGCGCCTTGTGAAGCTTGTACACATGGTAGGGGTATTTTTGATCTTCAATGCCGGGGGTTGCCCCACATAGACCAATTTCAAGATTGGTCCATTCAAGAAGATGCTCTTGACATCCATTTAGTAGAGTCTGGAATCATGGTTAGCGAATTAGGCCAAAAGAATTCGAATGAATTCAAGACGAGCAACCGGTGCAAAATTTTCACCAAAGTCGAGATCCTCGACTTGGGGGAACCCTTGTGCCTTTAACGGGGCTTTGTTGTGAGTTACTACTCCATTCTCATCTTGCTTGTTACAGAACATCCACTTGGTCCCGATCACATTTTGGATGGGTCTCTCCACCAATGACCATACTTGATTGCATGTGAAGTCGTTCAATTCTTCTTGCATGGCCATCATCCAATCCGAATCACAAAGCACTTCCTCCACCCTAATAGGTTCTAAAGATGAGACAAAAGAGTAATTCTCACAAAAACTAGCAACTCGAGAGCGAACAGTTACCCCTTTTGGATATCTCCAAGAATGTTGTCGATGATGTGATCTCTTTGGACGGTTTGATGTAACCTTGGATGGTGCACCATTGGGACTTGAGCCTGCTTAGGTTGCCCTAGAGTGCCATGGCGTCGATCCCATCCACTTGTGCTGGAGGCACGTCTTCAGAGTCACCATTTGGTGGACTTGGTGATGAGTTGTTGGAGCTTGACGGTGAAGGTTGATCATGATCATTTTGATCATCCTGCACTTCAACCGGTCTTATGTATCCAATCGTCTTGGTTCCAATAGCCTTGCTTGGATCCGCATCATGTACAACATGAACTACAACTTGCTCTTCTTGGAAGCCATTAGATTCATCAAATGTCATATCCCTAGTGCTCTCAACAATATCAGAGGTTTTATTGAACACACGGTAGGCATGGACATTTGATTCATAACCGAGTAAGAACCCTTCATCCACCTTAGGGACAAACTTAGATGAACGAGGCATCTTACTCAAAATGTAACATTTGCTCTCAAAGACACAAAAGTATGAGACATTAGGTCTTTTTACTACTCAAGAGATCATAGGATGTCTTCTTCAAAAGCTTGGGGAGATAAAGACGGTTGATGGCATGGCATGCGGTGTTCACGGCCACTGCCCAAAAGATGTCCGAAGTCTTGTACTCGTCAAGTATGGTCCTTGCGGCTTTAATGAGTATTCGGTTCTTCCTCTGAACAATGTCGTTTTGAAAAGGATCATATGGCGCAGAGAACTCGTGCTTGATGCTTTCTTCATCAAGGAATTCATCCACTTGAGAGTTCTTGAATTCACCTCTGTTGTTACTTCGCACCCTCTTTATGGTGGTATCATATTGGTTTTGTGCTTGCCTTGTGAAGCACTTGAAAACATCTTGTGCTTCACTTTTATCATGGAGAAAGAACATCCAAGTGAAATGGGAATAATCATCAATAATTACAAAACTATACTTGTTCCTCCAATACTAATATAAGACATGGAGCCTAATAGGTCCATATGAAAAAGCTCAAGCGGCCTTGATGTGGTCATGATGTTTGCACCTACCCCTAAGTGGGTTTTGGTGATTAACAACAAAATGGTTAAAAAACTAATATGTTTATTGAGATCAGTGTAGATAATTAGTGTTAGTGATATGCCCTAGAGGCAACATGGAGATGTTAGATATCACGTCAATGTTTATGTAATAATGAATAAAGTGTTATTCAGTTCCATGAAATAGACATCTTATATTGATCAATAAGTACGTGACTTATTTATGAGACTCTATATGTATGAATCTATTTCTAAATGATCCCTGATCATATGTCATATTGTCGAAACAAATATGATTCTAAAATCGACATGTTTATTGATTGATGATCATGTCTCATAGATCATGGGTATGGAGATACCAAATCAATAAACATGGACATATGTGTTAGAGAACACATTGTTGGATAGACCCACCATGAGACACTACAGGAATTAATGTGCCATTAGTTGGTCTCAGGTAGTGTTGGTACAAAGTCCTTAGACCTGAGATCACCATGGATTCCAACATGTGTAGTAGCCTACTTTGGGACTACCAAACGCTATTCCGTAACTGGGTAGTTATAAAGGTAGTTTTCGGGTTTGCTATGAAACATGGAGTGGGATGTGAGTGATCAAGATGGAATTTGCCCCTCCTTTGGAGAGATATCTCTGGGCCCCTCGAGGTAATGGATTATGGAAATGTATGGCCATGCTAAGTTGATTGAGGAGTCAATCAACAGACAGATAATCCAATACGGTTCGAGTGAATGGTTAAGCTATTGAAGGGATGGCACACATCTTGCCTATAGCTTAACTGGTATCATGAGGCAAAGGGATTTGTGTACACATTACAGGTTCAGAGCCGATATTATTCTTGTATACTATGGTGTCAATATGTGCTGCTAGGCGCCGCTGTTGATGGGTCGGTTGAGTTGGACTCGAGCCGACGATCGGCTAAGTTAGACTATAGCCGAAACCAAGTATACCTGAATCTACAGGGTTGCACGCTTAAGGGGATAAGAACAAGCATTCGATTGGACTCGGATACAGCTCGATCGGATAGAGTCCTATGGTCCTACGACGTATGGGCGGCCAACTCTGTGAGATTCGGATAGGATCCGATTCAAAATAGAGTCCTGATCGGCCACTAGTCCCAGTCGGCCAACTCTATATAAAGGGGTGAGGGGTGGAGAGCTGTGATACATCAAGGACGTCAATTGAAGTCAATTGCGCCGAAATCAATCTGATCACACGCGGCTTTAGAAGTCGACGAGATCAATCTCCACGGAAACCCTCCCCACCTTCAAGCAAAAACCCTAGCCTTGCATCACGTGCTAGCACACGGGTGTTCGGCGTTCTGTTCCCAGACGTGTGGATACCGATAGAGACGTTGCTACGTTGCGCGCTGTTGATCGGCTGTGGTGGAATCGGCTGCGGTCGAGCGCATCGGAGTGAGGCGCGAGAACGCGGTCAGACGACTTGGCGAATCGGCTGATTGGTGAATCGACTGTCTCCAGGAATCGGCTGTCTGCTTACGGGAATCGGCTGTCATCGGCCAGCACAGTTCCAGATTGGATAGCCCTGATTGGCTTTTTCGGTTGCATACTCCAATCGGTAACGATCTATCGGCCCTTACTTGCAAGTGTTCCTGGTTTGCGCGGTAGAAAAGTTTTTGTTTTCGGCTATCGTAGCCTCCGCGTAACCCTTCAATTAGTCCCACGGTACTTAGGTGTGCTAGAAGACCCCCCAACAACAAATGCAAAATGGCGAGAGGACTCAAAGATCTATTTAAATTTATTTTGTATTTTTCTCTTATGTTTAGGAAAGTCGTACTATCAAAAGGGGTTTCAAATGGTTGCCTGAGATGATCTAATTGCTTAAAGTTAAAATCTATAGAGGAGAGAATTTATAGGACAAAACTTGAAAAGGATCGGGGCAAGACAACAAGTGTTGGCCAGAAGTTTCTGCAACATGTCCGGAACTTCCTGGTGCCACTACCAGTCAAATTTTCCTAAGTGCTGGCTGGAAGTTCCTGGCATCCTGGCTCGGAACTTCCTGGCACCTTTACAGTTCAAAAATATGAATAACGGCTACATGATGTCATCACGAACCTATATATATCCCACACCCTCACAACTCATTTCTGGCAATTCCACGTTCCTTTTTTGTCTCTTAGCTTCTCCCATGGTGTTCTTGCTTCCTCCACCTTGTTCTTGAGCCTCCCAAGTAAGATTGAGTGAGAATTGAGGGTGGTGATGACGATTGGTGATGTTAAGAGGACAACGATGTCTTGAGCACTTAGTGATTCTCGTTGGGCTGCTGTTGGGTGCTTATTACTTTTGGAGGATAACCTCCTAGACGGTTAGGCGTCACCACGAGTTTTCTTTGATTTGTGGATTGATCCGGGCAAGTTTGTGAAGGTTTTCCTCACCTCCACAAGAAAATGAGGTAATTTGAGTAAGAATCCGATATGAGCCTTCGGAGATTGTCTTGGTAGAGCAATCCTCATCCAAGGTATTCGCTAGGAGTTCAAGTTAGGGATCTTTGTGGTTACTTGAATCCCAGTGAAGGACCTAGGGATGTTGGATTGAAAACTGGGGACTTCTTCCTAGGGTTTTGTTCGGTGAGACAAGTGGTTAATCAAGACCTAGCTCTTTGGAGTTCCTCAACGGAGAGTAGAATTCTTGTAATCCAAACTTCGAGGAAAAAATATATTGTCTCTCTTGTGTATGTTTTGAGCTCTCTCTTGCACTTTTCTGTTTCCTGTTGATTTACTTCATCTCCAACCTTTGACAAGTCTTGTGATTCATCGAGAATTGAGACTTAGGCCTCAAAGTGCTAAAAACCTGAAAGTTCTTAACTAGAACACTGAAAGTTCCGGACAACATTAGCTGCCAGGAAGTTCTGAGGTTCTTCTAGGAACTTTCGGGCCCAATTGAATTTAACCGCTACGATTGAAGAAATTTTCAGGAACGCCTATTCACCCCTCTAGGCAACATCTACGAGCTTTCAGGGATGAGGGTTTCAAACTTTCTTGCCAACTTGACATGCACTACACACACGATCTTTCTTAAAGATTACATTAGTAAGTCCGAGGATGTGTTCTCCTTTAAGAGAGTTGACAAATTTGTCATTCTTACATGAGCTAGCCTTCAATGCCATAACCAATCCATGGAGGATTTGACAATCAAGCAAGCTTCCGGATTCACTCCATCTATGTCGAAGTCAATAAGATAGAGATCACCCTTCAAATTTCTCTTGAATGCTACGGAAGAGTTATCCCTCTTAAAAACGATCACATCCTCGTCGGTAAACAAAAAATTGTAGCCCATCTTACATAATTGAGAAACAGATAAAATATTATAGCTAAAGGACTTGAAAAGGATGACATTAGAGATGGATTGATCATTTGAGAGAGCAATTTTACCTAGGCCAATTACCGTTCCTTTACCATCATTTTCAAAAATGATATTTTCATGATCACCTTCTTTCTCGTCAAGACTTGTAAACATATTCCTCTCCCCTATCATATGGTTGGTGCAACCACTGTCCACCACACAACTCGATCCGCTAGAGGAATATGCCTAAAAGAATCAAGCTTGGGATTTAGGTATCCAAACTTGTCGAAGTTTGAGTCCTTGAAGGTTAGTAACTAGTGCCTTGGGCACCCAAACACAAACTTTATACTTATCATTGTAACAACCATTGAAGTAGGCAACCACCTTACCCTTCTGGTCCTTGGTGTCGCATCCCAAGTTTTTCCCCTAAATCATTTAAACAATTCACCCTGAAATAATTGGAATTTCTGGAATTTAATCTGGAGCCAACAAGTAATATTAAAATACATTTAATAAGTGGAAATGCTCCTTTTCCCGCCCTTTTTCCATGGGCCGACAGCCCAAGCCGCTCCTCCCCGTCGGCCCATTCCCCCTTTCGGCCCAAGCGCCATGCGCCCTCTCCTCTCTCCCAACCGTGGGTCGCAGCCCATGAGCCGCCACCGCGCGCAAAGTCCGTTCGGCCTCCTCGCCGCGGACCATCAACAGGTGGGCCCCATCTATTGGGGCCGCCCTCCTCATGCCCGACGGCACGGGCCGCCGTCGCCATGCGTGCCGCCGTGCCCCGCCTCCTCCACTCCACCCCGTGCCACGCCGGGCCCAGGCCGCCTTCCCCGTGCCACACGCCGCTCTCCCCGCGTCCCGCAACGGCCGGAGCCATATCCGAACGCCCGCCGAACCTTTTTCTCTCTCTTTGATTTGGTTACATCGGCGAGAAATTCCTGGCCCATCCGTGCCCAATCTGGACTCCCGAGCCTCCTATAAATCTTCCCACGAGCTCCACCACTCTTTTCTATTTGAGCCGCCTCACTCCAAGCCCTAGATCGCCGTCGCCCAAATCTCATCGCGTCGGCCGTCGTCTTCACCTCCAACGCCGGTGAGCCCTTCCTCCCTTTTTCTTTTTCCCATCCCGTGCACAAGCCGCGCCACTAAGCCGTCACGTGTCCCGCCCGGCCGCCGCTCTCGCCTACTGCCGCACCGCTTGTGTTAGCCCCAGGTGCTGACGCCATATGCTGACGTCAGCCCTAACTGACGTGAGTCCTGACCGCGCCCGCCGCCGACGTCAGCATGATGTCATGCTGATGTCAGCCCTACCCGACCCTGCGCATGCTTGCGTCAGCATGGGAGTTAATTGCGTAATAATTTAATTAGTCTTTTCTATTTAGTTTAAAAATCACAATTAAACTTCTAAAATTCATATCTTTTTAATCCGAGCTCCGTTTTAGTCCATTCAAATTTCATTAAATCCATAAAAATGTCAAGAATCCATGAAAAATAGTTTCTTGTGCTGTTTTAGTTGAATTTTAACATGTTTGTTGAAGTGCTTTGTTTGTCGTGTAGAATCCGATAATTCCGGCAATCCCGTTTACTTCGAAGTAGTCGCTGAGGTTCCCCAATCTTCAGAGCAAGGCAAGTTATACTTTACATTGATCATGTTGTACCTATTTTATTTAAATATCTCTTTTCTCTCAAATACTGCATCTGTTTTAGAATGTCATTTATGAGACTGTTATACCTATTGTACTCAGCCGTAGGAATTTAATACCTTATATCATTGATAACTTGGATTCAATATGACTAGATATTGGTTTAGGACATGCTTAGCCTAGCTTAGATCAACTTGCTCACTTAAGGGAATCACATCAATCAAATATTACATTAGAGACTAATACTCAGATGATGTCAAGTATGTGATCCTACTCTAATAATACTAAAATATGAAAATGGTGGGTTGTGAGCACATGGTTGGATATTGGTTAGAGTGCTCATGACAATTAAGGACCGGTTCTCGAAAAACCCTGGAAGAATTACCGTGCATACTACAAGTTAGCATGGGTAATGGCTGGAACTGTAGTGTAGCTGTCTCTAGCCAACGTACCCTAGTGAGGGTGGGCGTGATGGAGTTGGGTCGGCCCTAGTTTTAAGGGTTGATCGGCTATCAGATTCACCGCGGCACGAGAGGAGGCTGCCCATTACCCTGATGGGAGCGGGAGCGAAACCTTGGTGTGGTACGATTGGTTAGAGGGGGTTATGTGAAGGGTCCTGTCGCAGTTCCTTTCCGGGGTATCGTGGTGGTACACCGGCACACGGTTACGGGCGATCAACCAAATTCACCGTGATTAGTCTCACCTAAGTAATGGTTTGACCAATGGAACTTGACTAGTATAGATGGATGGTTGGGCCTGTTGCAACATGGGTTTAACGTTGGACAGTGTTTATTTAATATTATTTAATTATTATTACTGTTTTACTGCTTTCAACAATTGCTATTTTTGAAATTCTTTTTATGCAAATGAGACTATATTACTTCCTTGTGAATTATCCTGCATCGTACCTCCTCTTTCGGTATGACTTGTTGAGTACGGTGGGAGTACTCAGTCTTGCTCAATTTTTCCTCCTCCAGAGCCAGAGGTTGCAGAAGAAGAAAGTTTCGTTGAGGTTTAGGCTTGCGTCCACCGTCAAGGTTGCTTGTGGTGTTTTGGAGTTCTGTCGCGTGTTAGAGTTTCAGTTTAGTCAGTCTTTTTCTTTTCCGTTGCATTTATGTAATTCTTTTATATTGTTTCTAAAATGTGGATTCTGTAATACAATAAATGTCGATTTGTGTACCTTGGCTGATGCCTGGACGAGGAATTAATGCACAAATTAGCTGTGGAAATTTTGGCTTGAATTTCTGGGCGTGACACTTGGCGATCACATATGAGTCATTGTACAAACCCTTTGGCTGAAATTTCTTGTTGAAAGTGCATCTAGCCCCCTAGTGGGTTTTGGTGGTTAATAACAAATTGGTTAAGGGACTAATGTGTTTAGTTGAGATGAGTGCAGGTGATTAGTCCCTAAATGCTTAGGTGTGTAGGTTTTGAGAAAAGAGAACCTCAATCATCATTAGTAAAGAGGAGAAAAGATTCGACAACTGTTTTTAGCTTTCTTTTCCATAAATCTTGAGTTTTAGGAAAAAAAAGTACTATTAAGAGGGGTGAAACTCATGACATGAGATGATCTAAGTGCTCTTAGTCAAATTCCTAAGGAGTGAGATTTTTTCGAGCTTTTTTTGGGTTTTTGCCCTTTTCAGGACAGAGAAACCCGACCAGAAGTTCCGGGGTTCCAAGCCGAAACTTTGGAGTTCTCTGCCTCGCAGCCAGCCTATTTTCCTAAGTGTTGGCCGAAAGTTCTGAGGGTCCCTAACCGAAACTTCCCGACGCCTTTTCAGCTGAAGATGTGAGTAACGTCTATGTGACACAATCACTAACCTATTAATATCCCACACCCTCCCCAGCTTACTTTTGGCCATCCAACTTTTGTTTTTGTCCCCTGCCTCTTCCAAGTTGTTTTAGACCATTTCAACTCAACGCTTGAGCCACATAACCAAATGTGTGGGAGATTTAAGTGATTGAAGGTTTGTGAGAGTGAGAGAGCTAGGATGACTTAGGCACTTGGTGATTCTTGCAGGGCTATGGTGTGGTACGTATTACTCTTGGAGAGTTATCTCCTAGACTGTTAGGTGTCTCCTGCGAGCATCTAACCATTTGTAGATTGGCCCGGGAAAGTTTGTGAAGGATTTCCTCACCTCCGTAAGGAAACAAGGTATGGAGAGTGAAATTCCAAGCTGATCTTTAGGAGGTTGTCTAGGTAGAGCAACTCACATTTGTGGTTCATGCTAGAGAGTCAAGTTGGGATCTATGTGGTCACTTGATCTCTAAGCAAGAACCTAGAAACGTTGGGGTTGGAGACCATAGACTTCTTCTTGGGGATTTGCTTGGTGAGGCAAGGGGTTAATTGAGACCCAACTCTACGGAGTTCCTCAACGGAGAGTAGGATTCTTTGAATCCGAACATCGCGAAAAAATCCTTATGTCTAGGAAGTAATTTAAATTTGAATTCAGATCCTTTGAGTCGCAAAACACCGAAAGTTCGGATAGGAACTCGGAAGATCCGGACGACGGTGACCGAAAGTTCAGTTCAATACCGGAAGTTTTGGTGTCGTGTGTTTTTAACCTCTGCATTTTCAAGAAACTTTCATGATCGCCTATTCACCCCCCTCTAGGCGACATCTTGGGGCTTTCACTTGGCACGGGGGATGGAACTTCTGAAACATTGGCTAACCGAGGGAGAGTATATCTCACTTTCTTGTGGGGCTTCTCCTTCCTTGATGAACTTCAAGCATTGTTTTCCATTCACAACGGTACACTTGGATGGTTGGTTTTCATAGGGATAAAAGCCAAGGCTATGCCTAACCTTGTTGTTGCGAGTGGTGATGGTCTTGTAGAGTGCATCTTTGGATTGATAGGTCTTCATGCACCCATACCTCACCAAGGTTCCCAACCTTTCATTCTTTTTTTAAGAGCCTACAAAGCTTTAAGGTTACTAGCATAGAAATCCAAATCATAATTATAACAACTAGCACAATCATTGCTAGTGGAGGCATTGGATGACTTAGCGGCCTCATTGGATGGAGAGGACTAGTCCAAAGAGTTTCAAATTGCACTTGAAGAGCCTTGTGACTTTGGTCCAATGCCACAAACATCTCTTGAAGTGTGTCATTGACATCCTTCAATCCAACAATTGATCCATTGACCAAAGAGAGATCATCGGTCAATTTTTCAACCTTCTCATGCTCCTTGGCCAAATTATCCTCTAATGTAAGGTTTCTCTTATTTTTAAGAATGAGTATATCTTCTTGCCTTTCGCAGGATTTTTCTTTGTGATCCAATGCCTTCATTAGCTTAGCCAATTGTTGCGTGGCCGGCTTGCTAAAACTCTTAAACACATCATCCATGTCATCATCACTATCTTCATTACTCTCATAATCATCATCAAGGAGAGACTTCATGGATGGATTACCTTGCGGTCTTGGGCCATGAAGCAAAAGTGGTTGAAGAAGTTGTTGTCGTCATCATCACTCAACTTGTCGAAGAGACACTCCTTGGTGGGTGATGAAGACTTGATAGCAATGGTAGTGACTCCTTCACCTCCTTCTTCCTTGTCCTTCGGGTCCGCCTCATCACCAGAGTACCACACCTTTCCCATGTGAGCATGCCCGGTCTTTTTCTTGATCATCTTGGGTTTGGCTTCATTATTCTTGGCCATATTCGCCACATTGAAAACATGCCCTCTTGGATTGCTGAGCTTTTTCCTTGTCAATATCCTTCTTGTTCTTGCCAAAACCACCACAACGAAGAAATTTCTTGAAGTTTTGCACCAGAAGCACCATGTCTTTATCATCACTTTCATTTTCACTTCGAGCTTGTTCCTTGATGGCCTTCAAGACAATCTCCTAGTTTTTTTTATCATGGCGGCATTCTTGGTTATTTGCTTGACCTCCTTTGCTTCTTCTTCAAGTATCTCATGGGTCACAATTCTTCTAAGGATGTCACTTGGAGTGAGTCTCTTGAAGTCCTTCCTCTCACGAATGAGAGTGACCAAGGTAGGATTGGTCCAAAGGCGCGAAGAAGCCTCTTGACGACGAAGTGGTCCGTCATGTCTTCACTTCATAGCCCTCGAATCTTGTTCACCAAGAGCATCATGTGGTCAAACATCTCTTGGGGAGTCTCATGATCTTCCATCACAAACCTACCAAGCTTTTCTTTCAAAAGCTCGATATTGGACTCTCTCACCCCGGGTGTCCCTTCATAAGAAACTTGCAATGTGTCCCAAATCTTCTTGGCCTCCTCAAGCCCATCAACCTTGTTGAACTCCTCTGAGCCCAAGGTGGAGAGGATTGCATTGGCGTCTTGAGCATTGCGGTGGATGCTTTGTTCTTGCTCCGGAGTGAGGTCCATGTCCTCCATGGGTACATCAATTCCTGTGCATACAATCTTCCAAATACTAGGATGCAAAGATATTAGATGCAACTTGTTAACACCAAAATTTGGTACGGTTTTTTAATGGATTCAGTTAAGGAAAGAAGTCGATCAGCCGATGAAAGTTTATCTAGAAGGAATCGTGAAGACCATGGCATGACAGTTTAATTTTATCTACTAATTATGCAGGATTTAGTAACTTTCCTTCTATGTTTAGGAAGTTTTTGTCTTGTGTTTGATCAGGATTTTTATCTTTCCTTTTGTTTTCAGAAACCTATGTCGTGTTCGATTGGGACTTGTATCAACCCATAGGTGCAAATAAGTACACCAGGGTCTTTGTAAGATATCTCCATAGATCAATAAAATTATTTTTGGCGCATCACCACCCTTTTATTTCGACGAGTTCTTATTTTCGAGTTGGGCTACATTGGTTGAATTCGATCTCCAGCAAGAAAGTAAGTTCTGTCAACTTCGCTTGCATCGTCATGACTAGAATTTTCTCGGTTAAGTCCGATATTCTATCTAGGTTGACGCAAGTGTTGCCTATCAATACATTGGACTTCAACTATCAGATATATCGGTTAGTTAGCCGATATACACTTTAATTTATTTACATCAGATCTCCAGCCGATGTATGTGTTAACCATTGGATTTGCATTTATCTCATTAAATCAAGTTTGGCCAATTGGTTCACATTATATTATCTTGTTGCATCTTCTAAGCTACATCGGCTTATACCTAAACTTGTATAATTTTTAGTTAAATCTATCTTTATCAATTTCAATCTTATATTGTCTCGGTTCAGTCCGATCTATCAAGATTGTTTTTGATAAAGAATGGTCTATTGATTATTATGCATACTTTGGTTCTAGCCGATGATAGCATTGTTCATCTTATTATTTGAATCTATATTGAGTCTATAGCTGATTGATCGAAACCCTATTGGTATCGGCTGGCATCGATACATCACAACGGCATATTGGTCGATCGACTCCTCGATCATCAATCTATTTCCATCTTGTTAGTTGCGGGATCAAACTAACTGACACGCCCTAAACCTGATTAATAGGACCTACACTGGAGCTAAACAGATCTCTCAGACCTTCATGTGTGCGACGAATTTCACATTAACACAACTTCATATTGTGCTTCTAGGCGGCATAGTAGTCCCATCAATGGGGTGCATGCCCGGAAGGGACAGAGATGAAGTTGTGAGAGAGAAAATTAATCTTGTTGTAATAAAAAGGTATAGTGACACTCCCTTGTGTTAGCCCATTCTTGTTTGAAGAATTTTCGCCAACGGTCTCCTTCTTCTCTCTAGTTTCAACTCCCGACATCTTGAATTAACTCCAAGCGGTGAAGCTTATCAGGAGTTTTGGTTCTGATACCAATTGAATGGAGCTTTAAGTCACCTAGAGGGGGTGAATAGGCGTTCTTGCTCGTAGCGGAATCAATTTTACCAGAACTTCAGGTCCTGAGACTGGAACTTTAGGTACGCTTTCGCTGTTTCACAAAGAAGGTGAACCTGAACTTCAGGTACTTGGGACCGGAAGTTTTGTTCCCCTGAGACTGTTTCTTCCAGGAGAAAAAGCTCAGGGGAGAGGTTTTCAACAAGAGTAAAGGGGAACAACAAGGAATACAAGCAAAACAAACACGACTGAAGGGAACACAAGATTTTTCACTGAAGTTTGGATTTTTCCATCCTACTCTCCATTGAGGAGCTCCTAAGAGCCATACCACTTTCAATCCCTTGCATCTCCAAGCTACTACCGGGGAAAAGCTCCGATCTCCAAGCAAAGACCAAGGATTAGTGGGTTTCCTCCCAACCAGCAAGGTTCAAGGACGGACAACCCTAACCTTCCTTAGGTGCAGCTTGCTCTATCAAGTAAACCCCTAGAAATTAGCCCAGCTTTACTTACAACTTACCTCTTTCCTTGCAGTGGTGAGACAAATCTTACAAACTTCCTGGCCAATCCACACAAATTTGAATTCTCGCGGGCAACGCCTAGCCGGCTAGGTGGAGAACCACCGAGAGTAATAAGCGCATTGACAAAGCCCCGACATCGATCCAAATGCTCAACCAACAACCCTAACTCTCCATCTCTCAATAACCAAATCAGCTTCACCCATAAGTTTTTTGGCTCAAGAATAAAGGTGGGACATGCTAGAAACCCTAGAGAAGCTATGGAGAGAGGTGTTGGAAAGTATGTCAGCCAACCCCTCAAGGTGGGGGTGGATGGGGTTAAATACTCGCCCATCCCCGTAACTAGCCATTACTCACAGATTTAAACATCGAAAGTTCAAGTCCGAAAGATCAAAACTTCTGGTCCAAGGTTTCGGCTAGCCACAGGAATGGGGACCTGAAGTTCCGGTCCAAAAGACCTGAACTTCTAGTTCGGGTTCACTATCAACAACTGGGACGGGGACCTGAAGACCGAAACTTCATGTCAGGGTTCTCTGTCAAGAACTTGCAAGTGCAACTCTTTTTTTTCTTTTTGTGAGTATGGTGCATTGTGTCTCTCTCTAAATGGATCAAGGTCACCCTAGAGCACTTGAACACAACACAAGACATTGACATGAGCCCCTCTTAATAGTCGGCTTTTCTTATGACTCAAATTCAAACCTAAAATAAATTTAAATCGTCTTAAGTCGATTATTGCTTCATATTGAGTTATAGGGGTCTTTCTCTTCTTGTATCGACAATATGTGAGACTAATACCTGCACTTATCTTGATAAACTTGATTGGTCCCCTAATATGCGTTGTCATTTATCACCAAAACCCACTAGGGGTCTAGATGCACTTTCAGTAAGTACCACAGCTACCTCGCCACACTTCGTCCCTACTACCACTACCTCGTATGTGTGTCGTAAGAAGCCATGGTGGTCCGGAGCATTGAAGCAGCACTTCGCACTACCTCACCGCACTTCACTGCCTCCCACCACACCCTCGTCGCCTCCAGTCGCTCCCTCGATGTTCCAACCCTAGTGGGGGGAGAATGCGAGGGAGGAAGGGAATTGGGGGATTCTGGGTAATACTATAGTTTAAAGGGGCTAAGTGCAAGATTATCGCTACGTTATGCTGCGGAGAGGGCCAGATGCAAATTTGTTGCCTGTGTGGAGCACCACATCAGCATCAGCCCCGGTGAAATGAGGTTTGGACCTGCTGTGATTCATTAAACCAAAACCATTGACCTAAACATACTTTTTCAAGTTTATGGACTTAAGTGACACCACCACTCAAGTTTAAGGATCGACCATCTATTTTACTCTTAAATAAAGGATGGTTAGAAGTGTAGGTTTGTTGGGATAAGATAAAAATAAATTTGAATAAGAAGCAATCGATAAGACATTTGTACTTTAAAAATAAACTTATTTTCGGACAAAAGTAAGTGCTAGAAATGCACTTATATATTGATGGAGGGAGTACCTTGTTTTGGGATTGATGGGTTGAGAGAAAAAAAGTTCGATCAATAGTTACGAGATGAAAAGTGGACTTTATAATTGCCTTAATCCTTCGGTTCAACTTAAAGTCATGGCCTCCAGGTGTCTCCAAGACTTGTTATATAATTTTTTTTCGTTGCAACTTTTGCGTTAGCCCATGTATTTACACGGGCATTTATCGTAGGTTGTGTTTCAGAAATTTATAAGAATAAAATATCAGGTAGAAAACACATGCCACAGTATAAAGTTTTAATTCTCCATATATCTTCGTTGGCATTGTTTAGATAATTTTTCTAAGGTATTTGTTGTCTTTAAACTATATAATATTTATTTTTTTCCTTTTTCTATGGACTAGAATTTTTTCCTCAAAACTATTAAGATTTTCTTTAATTTATTGGAGCGCTATGCGGTAGCTTGAGAACGGTTTTAGAGCATCATATGATAGTTTGATAACATTTTAAAAAAGTTTGATGGACTTTTAGTAGTAGATAATGTAGGATCGAACAAGACCAAATAAACCTACCAAAGGGGGTGAATGGGAGGGAAAATCAAAATCCAAAAACTTTTAGCGAAAATAAAAGTTACCTCGAATCAATGGAGATCACGACGTAGTATTGTCGCTGCCGGTCAAACCGCCCTCACACCGTCGGTCAGACCACTGTACCTACGCCGGTCAAAACGCTGCCTTGCCACTCGGGTTGGACCGCTGCCGCAACCCGTCGGTCAGACCGCTTGCACACCTGCAGTCAGACCATCGCTTTCCCACTGGTCAGACCGCCGCCTAGACTGCAGTTAGACCGTCGAGATCCAGAAACACCGGTAGATGACAAACTCGAAGATGTAGATTAGAACTTTCGACTTTATTGCATCAACTAGTGTTTACAAAGTGCAACAACAACACTCCTCATCAAAATCTCGAACTAAACTCGAAACCCTAACTTTCTCTCAACTTGTGTCTCTCTAAAACCGATACCAGGAGGCCACACCCTCCCTCTCTATTTATACCACAAGAACCTCCTACTCAAAGTAGGTGTAGAACTCCTATTCCCAATAAGCCTCAAGAACTCCTATTCCCAATAGGAGTCAAGAACTATTATTCCCAATAGGACTAAATCACTCTCTTCCCTTATCTCAATCCATCTTTCCAAATCCTCCTCGAATCCGGACTCCCTTCCAAATTCGACCCCTCTTTCCATACGCACACGATTCCTCTCGTATACCATATGGATTCTCCATCTTCCACGTGCATTATCCTCTAGCCTTTTAGTATCTCGCGTGATATCTTGATCTCTGGACGTTCACTTCTCCCAAGTCGACTCCGATCCATCACCGGCAACACTATCCCGAGGCCTCAAGCAATACCTACACATGAACAGCAAAGAAACTCCATATTCGAGTACAAGTTTGCACCAACTTTACTCACATCAGCACACAATAGTATCACATATGAATAGAAACCATCTAGAAGTCATATCCATAAAGAAATCTAGAAATCCAACGAAAACAACCCAAAACTGACTCCTACCCGAAGTCAGCCGGTCTGACCGTCGGGTAACCCGGTCAGACCGCTCGAACACCTCCGGTCTGACCGGCGACACCCAACCGGTCTGACCGGCCACACATGCCGACATGTACTATGCATCAATCGAAAACACTATTCACCATATTTTCATAAACACTTCCCTTTAAAAATTGTTCATCACATGACTCTACAATCTCCCCCTTGATAAACAAATTGGCAACATCTCAAAATGCAAATTGGTGTTTTTGAAAAACAAAAAACAAAACAAATCAAAAAGCACAAACGGCTTACAAAGCATGTTTTCAAACGCAATTAAAAAACAACTCTCCCCCTTTTTAAAAGAAAGAATTTTCTCTCATGTATTGCAAAATCAACTATTTTTAATATGCATTTTGTATATCTTTTTCCCCTTTGACAATGAATTCATCAAGAAATTTAAAAGAGAAAAACATAACCAATAAAGCATAAATGTCATGATAGTCACTTGTAAAACCACTTATTTTATTTTCTATTTTTTAGAGCTTTGAAGTGTACCAAAAGCAATTCAAGGTCATGTTTTGCAAGACAAAGGAGATACATTCATCAACTAGTTAACAAGCATGCACTATAGTATAAACATGAATCAAAGATATTACAATTAAGCTCAACTTAGCAATAAAGATTCATGATTTCAAATGATTTATAATGCAATATATTCACAAGCACATAGGTTGAAAGAAAACCCCTACATATAAACCTATTGTATTTATCACTCTTTCTCAAATTAGCTCTAAAACCAAACAATCAAGAGAATTCTAAAATTTATTTGAGCCTTTATGTTTTTGTTTATTTTTTCTCTCAATTATTTCGGGCACGTCCTTGTCGTCAAGATTGTTTCCAAGGATTCAGTATTCATTTTTTTCTCTCATAGAAATATTTTTATTCTCTTGCACAATGAACAATTAAAGAGCAATTTGAGGATAACAGTCCAACAAGCATATATATATAAGCATTAGTCATCCAAGCTATGTACAAGCTTCAACATTGCCTATTTTCTTAATTCAAGTGAAAGAATTAGTGTCATGCATTATCTCACTTAAAAACAATATCTAAGCCTCATGAATAGACTAAAATACATGCAAGCTAACATAGCAATAAATAGACCTCAATTATTTTGCTAACATGCACAAAAATATACTAGAGGTATAAAACAAAGCTCTTCTTTTTCTCATTTTTATTTATTTTTTGATTTAAAAACAATGCATGAAATTAAACATGAATGCATGAAAAAACATAAACTCCCCCTCAAATTAACCTCCAATTCACCCCAAAGAAAAATCAAGAAGAAATCAAAAAATTTTGAAGAAGACATCCAATTGCCAATGATATCACCAAGGTTCTCATAAAATGACATATATCCACTTGTATTAGCCAAAACTACTATCTCAAACACTAGCATATAAAAAACTAATAATCAAAAGAGTAGAACAAAATTATGTCAATCCAAAATTACCTTAATGTTACCTTAAAAAGCAATCGCCATCTCCATATTGAATGCTCATGTGGAGTATGTCACCAAAATACCTACAAACTAGAAGATGTCGAGGCCTCCATGTTGGAATTAGAAATAAGAAATTTTGGAATCCAACACTGAGTCACAAGACTAGTAGAACCAGTAGGTACATATGCACATACAAAATCAGAACCAGACTTACCTAAAAACTTACCTTGTCGCCTCACAAAATTTTGATTTGAATATTGCGCAAAATTTCCCCAAGGCTGGTCTAACCGCCGCCTTATGTCTGTGATTCGACCGAGCCTGGCCGCCAATGGCTCATTGCCGGTTCACTGCGGTCGGCCAGCGTGGCCCGGTCGACATTTGATCCGGTCGGTGTCGGTCACGACCATGCTCCTTGAACCAAAACTCGATTTTTGTCATCGTCGTTTCGCAAAAACAATTTCTCTTTCCTTTTTCTGTTTACGGGCAACTCTAAAACAAAATCCAACCAAATGTCCATTTTTCCACAAAACGAACAAGTGTATTTCTCACGATGATTAGAAGCACAAGTAGAAACAAATGGTTTAGCAACAGAAGTAGCAACAAGTGGTTTTGCAATCACGGCATTGGTTTTGAAAGATGATGCATTCAAAGAAGTCATGATGCCAGCAGATTTAAACACAATGTTCTTAGATTCAGGTTTAATTAAAATTTCACCACTTCTAGAACCAACACCTAAAACAACAGGAGGATGTCTAGTATGATGAGCACAAGGATCAAAACCTAAACCACGATTATTTGTGCTAACTTTAGATTGATTAAGAATTATGTTGAGGTTCTTTTTACCATCAGAAAATTTTTGCAAAGAACTTTTCCAGTAAAAAACTTCTTGAGTAAGAGTAGCACAATTTTTACAAGCATCCAAAACACTCTTTTGTTTTCTACAAGTCATGCAAAACATCACTTCATCTTGTTTAACAATTTCCTCCGTGTGCTTAACACGACCCAAAGCATTTTTTAGTTTTACCTCATTAGCAACACATGTTAAACAAGGTTTGGTACTAGATTGCTTAATTCTCTTAGAGCTAATCAAATTAAACATTGAGCTAGCAAACAAAGCAACTTGGCATTTATGTAAGGTTCTCTTAGTCAAAAACAATTCATCAACCAATCTAGTGTTCATGACCAAGCTAGGTGCAAGACAAGATTCAAATTTTTGAGTTTTCTTAGATTCAACATCAAGCTTCTTGGCATAAACATCTCTAATTGACCTAATTTCAGCAAATAAAACCTCACAAGATTGGCATTCATCATTATCGAAAACAAGAGATTTTATTCTACTATTTTTAGCATTAAGAGACTTAGTGGTAGCTTCATGTTGACTAATCTTTTTCTCAAACTTAGAAATTTTGTAACCAAGTCTAGCAATAACTTCTTGAAGATATTCAACACTAGGAGCAGGAATTACCTCATTGTCATCTTCAGAATCGTCATCAATGCTGCTAGCCATGAAACAAACTCCAACAATGTTCTTTCTCTAGTCATCATCTTCATCACTTTCAAAATCAACATCACTTGATTCTTGAACCACTGCATATGTTGCATCAATTGCCTTTTGGTAGAATTTCTTCATCTTCATGTTCTTGAATTGCTTCTTACTTTGCTTGGTACCCTTAGCGTTCTTGGGTTCATCTTGATCTACTTCCTTTGCACCTTTTTCAAGCTTGGGACATTGAGAACGAATATGATTTGGTTGTCCACATTCAAAGCAACGAATTGGTACACCTTTTCTCTTGAACCTGAGATTATTTACAGCTCGAGAAATTCTGTTAATAAGAGAAACCAAGTCCTCCTCACTGATTTCCTCCAGTTGATCATCGGACAAGGTATTAAAAATAGAAAGAGTCGTCATAGGAGAAATATCCAAAGAAGACCCGGATGAAGACACCAAAGCGGTAGATTTAGAATCGGTAGATTTAGAGTCGAGTTATTTTAGAAAGAATATTCATCTCATAGGTTTTCAATTTGGTGTAAAGAATATCCTGAATAGAAGTCACTTTAACATCCCAAATTTTCATACCAAGATCATTCATAAAGTGCCGAGCAACCTCAGACTGAGAATAATTAACATCATAAGAAGAATCAACAGATCTAAGATTACTCAAAATTTTATTAAAACGGCCCAGATAATCATCCAACGACTCCCCATGTGTCATCTCAAATTTGATGTACTCCTTTTTGAAAACGTCTTTTCGTAACTCTTTAATGTTTGAAGATCCACTGTGAAAATCATTCAAAGCCTTCCAAATCTCATTAGCAGTAGCAAGATGCAAAACATGATCAAATTCGGAGCAAGAAATTGTATTAAGAATAATATTACAAGCTTTGCAATTATTTTCAAAATCTAATTTGAGAGCAGGAGTGTCAATGCGCTCAGGGATTTCATAAGTTGTGCAACTTTTAGCCAAATATCATATCCTTGAGCTGTTATGTAAGATTCCATCTTTTTATTCCAATAATCAAAATCGGTTCCACTGAAAATATGAGATTTGTTTGAAAAGTTTTTAGCCATGGCAAAAAGATCAGAAAAGCAACAGATATACAAAACAAGAACGAGGCTCTGATACCACTTGTAGGATCAAACAAGACCAAAAAACCTACCAGAGGGGAGTGAATGGTAGGAAAAAACAAAACCCAAAAATTTTTAGCAGAAATAAAAGTTACCCTCGAATCAATGGAGATCACGACGTAGTATTGTCGCTGCCGGTCAAACCACCCTCATGCCGTCGGTCAGACCGCCGTACCTGCGCCGGTCAAAACGCTGCCTTGCCTCTGGTTGGACCGTCGCCGCAACCCGTCGGTCAGACTGCTTGCACACCTGCAGTCAGACCGTCGCTTTCCCACCGGTCAGACCGTTGCCTAGCCTGCGGTTAGACCGTCGAGATCCAGAAACATCAGTAGATGACAAACTCGAAGATGTAGATTAGAACTTTCGACTTTATTGCATCAACTAGTGTTTACAAAGTGCAACAACAACACTCCTCATCAAAATCTCGAACTAAACTCAAAACCCTAACTTTCTCTCAACTTGTGTCTCTCTAAAACCGATACCAGGAGGCCACACCCTCCCTCTCTATTTATACCACAAGAACCTCCTACTCAAAGTAGGTGTAGAACTCCTATTCCCAATAAGCCTCAAGAACTCCTATTCCCAATAGGAGTCAAGAACTATTATTCCCAATAGGACTAAATCACTCTCTTCCCTTATCTCAATCCATCTTTCCAAATCCTCCTCGAATCCGGACTCCCTTCCAAATTCGACCCCTCTTTCCATACGCACACGATTCCTCTCGTATACCATATGGATTCTCCATCTTCCACGTGCATTATCCTCTAGCCTTTTAGTATCTCGCGTGATATCTTGATCTCTACGGACGTTCACTTCTCCCAAGTCGACTCCGATCCATCACCGGCAACACTATCCCGAGGCCTCAAGCAATACCTACACATGAACAGCAAAGAAACTCCATATTCGAGTACAAGTTTGCACCAACTTTACTCACATCAGCACACAATAGTATCACATATGAATAGAAACCATCTAGAAGTCATATCCATAAAGAAATCTAGAAATCCAACGAAAACAACCCAAAGCGACTCCTACTCGAAGTCGGCGGTCGGCAGTCGGGTAACTGGTCGACCGCCCGAACACCTCCGGTCGACCGAGGCGTCACCTAACCGGTCGACCGGCCACACATGCCGACATGTACTATGCATCAATCGAAAACACTATTCACCATATTTTCATAAACACTTCCCTTTAAAAATTGTTCATCACATGACTCTACAATCTCCCCCTTGATAAACAAATTGGCAACATCTCAAAATGCAAATTGGTGTTTTTGAAAAACAAAAAACAAAACGAATCAAAAACGCACATGATTCCTCTCGTATACCATATGGATTCTCCATCTTCCATGTGCATTATCCTCTAGCCTTTTAGTATCCCGCGTGATCTCTTGATCTCTGGACGTCCACTTCTCCCAAGTCGACTCTGATCCATCACCGGCAACACTATCCCGAGGCCTCAAGCGATACCTACACATGAACAACAAAGAAACTCCATATCTGAGTACAAGTTCACACCAACTTGACTCACATCAGCACACAATAGTATCACATATGAATAGAAACCATCTAGAAGTCATATCCATAGAGAAATCTAGAAATCCAACGAAAACAACCCAAAATCGACTCCTACCCGGAGTTAGCCGGTCTGACCGTCAGATAACCCGGTCAGACCGCCCGAACACCTCCAGTCTGACCGACGACACCCAACCGGTCTGACCGGCCACACATGCCAACCTGTACTATGCATCAACCGAAGAACACTATTTACCGCATTTTCATAAAACACTTACCTTTGACAATTGTTCATCAAATAGATTAAATCATCACATGACTCTACAGATAAATGTGTTGTTTGGACGTTACCTAGTTTACAGTCTGCTACTATCATTATTGCGAGAAAATTGCAATTATAGGACTCCAAACAATACGCTTTGCAATTATAGGACTCCAAACATCAACTTAGTTAAAACGAGCCTTGAAACATTGGCTTCTTGTTATACATTGTATTTGGTGTTTTTAATCTCTTTTCTCATCACAAATACATGTATTTTTCCATGAGCTGACCATTTTGCCCTCAGGCCTTGAAATGACGTGATCATGCATGGTAGGATTGTAGCCGATGCTAGTAGGTTAGTGAATCTTAGCTATACGGCATGTCACTGTTTGAGCAGGGTGTATGTTTACATGTCACGCGATCTGATATTTCTATGCATGTTGTTGTTTAGGGGTATGTAGAGTGTTCCATGAATTTGGCATATTTGACAGTGATTTGCTGGCATTCAGGCGAGTTTGGATTTTTTTTCTCTTTTTTGTCAGATTGTGAACAGTACCAAATTATTAAATCCTTGTGGTATGGTTTATTTGTTCAGGATTTGTGAGATTGTGAACAGTGCCAAATTATCAGGTTTTGAACACTGCCAAATCGTGAAAAATTCATTATTCATTACCAAAACTGAAGCAGTACCAAATTAAGTAGTTCTAAACAGTACCAAAACTAGAGCTCCTTACATATGAGCAGTAACAATTCATTATTTTTGGCCCATTGCTGGTACAGTCACATAAACAAGCTCATCTCATAAAACCATGATTTTAGCATAAACAAGTTCATCTCAGAAGACCATAATTTAGTCCAAACGAGATCCTAAGTCATATGAAATAGATCATGAGTTTACATATCATCACACAAAACTAAAATAATTCATCCAATGTGTAGCTTTGTCTTTGGAGTTATCTTTTTTGGTGTTGTCGTGGTAGGCATCCTCACGGGACTAGTGGTGTTGGTTTGTGAATATGTGCCCTCTCCTAATAACATCGCAAACTTGCTGCACATAAATACAATACGACAGTTAGATGTATGGAAAGAATTAATGTATGGTAAATGTGTTAATATTCCTTACCTTCTAGTGACCCTTCCTGGACTATCCCGTAGGATTTCTTCTCTAGTCGGCCTCCGTGGGGTGCTAGGTTCTGCTGGCGCAGCTTTTGTAACATTCTTCCTAGGTTGCCTACGCTTCTACAAGTAATCAAATAAATTAATACTGACATTTTTCATTCAAGTTTCTTGATAAATTCATGCAGTTTTACCTTTTTTTGTTGTCCCATTGAGTGGGCACTTGGCATTAGCTTGCATGCAACCTTTTTCTCCGCATTTTTTTGCAAGTTATAGGTCCTCTGTTCATCTTCTTTCCCTTTCCATTTGTTGGAGCAATATCGTTCTCACATCCATTCTAACCTTCATCCTCGTTGGTACCTTCACTATCTTTGATATCTTTCTTTTTGTGGCCACCTTCCATCCATCCCTTCCTTCTTAGCTTCCTTCGTCTTCCAACAGGTAATTTAGCAAGAGGTGCACCAACTAAAATTGGTAGGTCAACTTGTGGCCATTGTGTTTTGTCTGTCATAGGCTCAATCTCTCTATCATAAGCAGCCCTGAATCTATTCACCGAGTAGTAGTCATATACAAACTGTTCAATGTCAACTCCCCGTTGGCGGGTTACATAGGCCAATACATGTTGACAAGGCTTACCAGTGTGCTGCCATTCAAGACAAGTATAGGTCCTTTGGTGTAACTGGACAATATGCCTCTCAACTATGTTGCTATGGTCCCACACCTCTGCACTCTAATTAGAACATGGTACAATTTTCAAGTGTCCCAGAATACTAGTATTTGCCTTTAGCTGATTCACAATAGCTGGAAGTATCCTACTTTCAGGTAGCCTGTATGCAATATTTCTTCTCTTGTTCCAAAGTACCATGATCATTTCTCTAATCTTATCAGCAAGGTCAGCAACAGGTAAGTCCTTATGGTATCTAATCCAGTTATTAAATGACTCAACAATATTACTAGTTATGTAGTCACACTTAATTTCTGGATTGAAAGCACACCTATACCATAATAGCTTATGATTGGTACGTAACCATTTCATTGCTTCTGTTGATTCACTTATCAATTTTTGCTATACTGTCATAGAATATGTCTTCTCTGTAAGCCCTTGCTGCAGGATATATCTGACCAAACCCTCTATATCTCTTCTGGAAATTTGTGACAAGATGATAAAGGCATTCTCTTTGCTCTGCATTTGGGAATACATTCTTCACTGCATTCTCCAAGCCCTTGCAAGCATCAGAACAAACAGCAAGGAGGGAAGGATCACCTATTGCCTTCTTTAATTGTTCCATGAACCAAGTCCAGTTATCTGTTGTTTCAGAAGCTATGAGGCCATAAGCGAGTTGATACATCCAATTGTGACCATCAACTGCTATAGCTACGGTCAAGTGACCATTCCACCTTCCATTAAGTGTTGTAGCATCTACGCTCAAATGAGGCCTACAACTTCAAGAACAGAAAGGTTGTACTCTACTGCCGGAAGAGGAGCAGTGGGCATCAACGTTCTAGTTAGGGCTAGAGCACTGGACATGGCGTCAGGAGGGGCGTCCACTGCTAGAAAAACGTGGCCATCAGCCTGCGCGGCTAGGCCCTCTCCCGGCGCCGCCATGCCCTGAGCCTACGCTATGGTGCTCGTTTTAGGGTTTAGCCAGCATATGAAACGCCAAACACCTGAGCCGGTACGGCCATGCCCTCTGTCGGCACCCCCAGGCCCTCTACCGGTGCCGCAATCACCTTAGCCTGCTGTTAACCACCAAATTTAGTAACCAAATCCCTCAGTTCAAGGCCGAAATTGAAGTGAAATCAGATCGGAATTGTGATTGATGGAAAAACAGAGGCTGCATTGGCTAAGACCAAATCGGCTGGAAAGCCAGTCGGCTGAGGCCGAATCAGACAAGGACAGCCGATAGCTGATTCCGATTCAGAGAAGAAGACGGAACCGTTTCCTATAAGGAAGCTTGAAGATAAATGTTAAGATTCGGTTCCCAAATATGCGTTAAAGATATTGTCATCTATGGATAGAGTCCTGTAACGGTAATTGTATCTGCAAAGTAGGGATTTGTTTAAATATTTCTTTTGTAATGCGACATGGGGTTGAGTCCCGAGATATTGTCGTACTGTAAATAGTAGATAAGGTAGAAATTGTGTCTTACACGGATATTGTTATGCCTGGGTATAAATAAGACCCGAGGGCTCTTTGTAAAGACATCAACACACACATCAATACAAACTCGGTGCATCTCCAAACCTTTTCATTTTAGACGAGTTGTTGATCTCGCTTCGGGCTGCATCGATCTCGATCTCCAAGCAAGGTAATTACTTGTCATTAATAGTTTGTATCGTCGAAATTAGTGCTTACATCGTCATGATACTCTAGTTTTGATGTTATGAACTACGCAAATTATCATATATGACATATAATCTAGAGCAATATCTAGATCTATCTCACCGTCGGTTGGTTTCTCTCGGGAGACAGTAGCCAATAAAGCTAGATCTAGATGTTGAACCAGGCTATATGTTTTATCTACCGTCTTGAGGGGTTTACATCGGTTTTTATGGATCTGATACTTCTTTTTGTACTTAATGATGTATCATATGATCTATTAAATCGCTTTTAGAATTATTAAGATCTATTTGGCTAGATGTCTATTTTTAGAGACAGTGCTGAGGTTTCAGCCGGCCTTATCTGTTTTAATTATCTTTATAGTTATATTCACTATTAGATATTTTAAAACTGCCTTTTATACTAAGATCTTAATCTATCTAAGTGCCCTAAGCGATACCAATCTGTCATGCTATGCTGACAGTCGATTGATCTAGGTTTAGCACGATTAGATCAGATTAATATCTTTTTATAAAATATGTCGGAGTATTAGCCGATTCAAATTAGATCTGCAGTATCGGCTAAGTTATCAATGCAGATAATTACTACCCTAACACGCTTTTAGCCTAAGTGATTTATACTGTCTCGGCATAGCCGATCTATCCCAATCACTTAGTTTAAGTGCGCTTTGGGATAGTAATTATGTATAAATTGATGTCTTCAGTCGATCCTATAGGATCTAGTTTTAACTTAATGTCTATTTCTTGTTTCTTGTTGGTTACAGGATCAAACCAACTGACACGCCTTAATCACCAAAGGTAGCCAAGAACGGACCTGCGAAGTTAAGCGGATCTCCGGGCGGCGCGTGGGAAAGATTTCTCGTCAACACCTGCGCACCTGAGCCAGCGCTGCCATGCCCTGAACCTGCGCACCTGCGAACCTGAGTCGGCGTGGCCAGGACTCCAAAAAAATGGTGCCGCCATGCCCTCTGACGGTGCCCCCATGCCCTTTGTCGACGCCATGCCCTCCGTCGGCGTCGCAATGCCCTCTTCCTCTGACGTCAGGAGACCAACAGAACGAGCGGTGCGGCCTTCTTCATCCTCTGGCACCACCACAGTCATCGACAGCGCATCCATCGTCGTCGTGCGTGGGGAAGGTGGCGAAGAGCAGGAGGGCCACATCAACGAGGAGAGCAGGAGGCGGCGTTCCTCTGCCCTCAACCCTCAGCTGGTGCGACGCATCCATCGAGGCGGCGCAGGAGGCGACGTTCCTCTGCCCTCAGCCGGCGCGGCGCGGCCAACATCATCCTCTGCCGGCAGCGCAGGAATCGGCAGCGCATCCATCGGTTGATGAAAAGTCAAAGCGCGTGTTTGGTTTGGCAGATGAACAGTCGGACATGTGAAAGGGTAAAAGGGTCACTTTGGTAACAAATACATGTTTTTGTGATAAAAAAATAAAAACTCTAATTGTCATGTATAACAATAAGCCAATGTTTTAAGGATTGTTTTAGCGAATTCAATGTTTAGAGTCCTATAATTGTGAAGTGTATTGTTTGGACTCCTG
The DNA here is from genome assembly GCA_019925245.2 of Oryza australiensis. NCBI lineage: Eukaryota > Viridiplantae > Streptophyta > Magnoliopsida > Poales > Poaceae > Oryza > Oryza australiensis. The sequence continues at coordinate 2,386,766 of JAIFGZ020000044.1, forward strand.
TAATTGCAATTTTCTCCATTTTTGCTAACTGCTGCAGTACTATCCCTTTTTTTCCGAATACATAAGAACCATCCTTTTGGTGTGATAGCAACAAATCTGTCTCTCCACAGTTAGAAACGGTAGTAACTCTGATTGTTCAGTAGTAGTGTTCATCCTTGCTCTGACATCGTCTTTACCCCCACCAGTCTACCCTCCTCTCCCCTCCATTCGACCATTCCTGCCCAATCGGGCGCCTGACCTCAGAGGCAGTTCCACATCACTACGTCACCTCCAAAATGATCCTATTTCCATTTGACTATTGGTGTGGCCGTGTGGGCGCCTAGCCCTGTAGTTTTATAAAGAGATTAAAATTCACCCGCACGGGTGACGAGATGCTGCTGCACTTTGCTTCTCCGCGAAACAACCCAGCATGCATGACCAGAGTTTCCCATTTCGTACTCTTACCGTGCCCCCCTCCCCCCTACCCCCTCTCCTCTCGCGGTAGCATGGTTTTCACACGAAAACCACAACAAACGAACAACAGTTTTCGCGACGTTTTATCGTATCATGGTTTTCGTCTAAACAGTGTAAAAACTACGTCAAAAATCACGAAAACCATGCCAAAAACCACAAAAACCATGAAAAACACAATTTGAATTTGAACCAAATTTAAATCCGTATTGTGTCGCGGTTTTCGTTCAAACCACGCGAAAACCACGCCATATTCTGCGGTTTTTGCGACAAACCAGTGAAATTTATTTTTTATAAAATATATATTTTTTATAAAATGATTTTTTTAAAATTTTTGAATTCATAAAAAACTATTCAAAAGAAATCATGGGGACGTCGTGCCGCACCCCTACGATACACGCGAAAACCGTGACGGTTTTGGCGGTATCAAAACACTGTGCATGACTGCTCAGCAATACGTCCACACATACCTCAAGTAGAGTTCTAAAATCGTCATATTTCCCGATTGCCGATCAATCATCACTTCATAAGCGCATACGTCTGGACGTGGATGGGAATTGAAGCTTCGCTACATTCCACCCTGTTTCTCGCCTCTTGTCACCTGCACCTGCACGCGACGATAGTCACGACACGCCCAAATCGCTATCTGCGCATGCGATGCTACTACTCCCCGTCTCCTGAACTCATCAGGCCAGCCACGCATGTGACTCGCAGCCGCCAAGACAAGCCCAGGTTTCGGCTGCATGGATCGAGCCCGACTACCGCAAGCAATCTCTTGACCAACACATGCCAACTTCGCCGCACCGCCCCAGATGCAGATGCTCGCTGCTAACACTAGCTAGTAACATGGTGTCACGTTCGCAAACGGGGCTAGTGGCTGCGACTTTGGACTTCGTTACTGCAATCTCGCCAGGATTCTGGGGAAATCCGTTACGTGACAGTTGACACAAGCACCGCAACCGAGCACGCACAGTTCACATTCAGTTGCACCTCGAGCTCTATAAATGGCGTGATGCAGCCAAGCGAAATATATCAGTAGCTACAAGCGATCTGATAAGTGATAATTAAGTGGTGTTTTCACGCATGGCTCGGTGCAGTGTCTCCCGTGTTGTTTTGTTGCTTTTGTGTTGCATGCATCTGTCAGCTGCAGCTGCAGGAGCAGCAGTGTACAACATCGAGAGTTACGGCGCGAGACCTGACGGCTGGACGGACGCGTCCAGGGCATTGACGGCCGCCTGGTCCGCCGCATGCCGGTCGCCGGAGCCGGCTACCGTGTACGTGCCAGACGGCGAGTTCTTTGTCAGGCAGGCGGCCTTCAATGGCCCGTGTTCCGGCAGGATAACGGTCCAGATCGATGGCACGCTGGTCGCACCGTCCGGTTACACCGGCAGTGCCAGCTTTGGTGGGGAGTGGATTGTGTTCGACCACGTCGATGGCCTCACCGTATCCGGCGGCACCCTCGACGGCCGCGGCGAGTCTCTGTGGGCGTGCAAGGCGGCCGGCCACGGCGGCTGCCCGGACGGCGCAACAGTACGTACAGTGCACAATGTACTTAGTGGTTCTACTACTAAACGATGAGCTCAATTACACGGAAATTTAAAACCATCTTTGTGTTAACCGACGTGTTTCATGTCGACGTCGTGCGTGGCGGTGCAGTCGATGAAGGTGCTGAACTCGAGGGACGTGATGATAACCGGGGTCAAGTCGGTGAACAGCGAGCTGTACCACGTCGTGATCGACGGGTGCGAGGGCGTGGCGGTGCAGGACGCCCGGATCGTTGCACCGGGGAGCAGCCCCAACACGGACGGCATCCACGTGCAGTCGTCGTCGGCGATCACCATCACCGGCGCCAGCATCCAGACCGGCGACGACTGCATCTCCATCGGCCCAGGCACCTCCAACCTTCGCGTCGAGCACGTCAGCTGCGGCCCCGGTCACGGCATAAGCATCGGGAGCTTGGGGAAGGAGAGCGAGGAGAGTGGGGTGGAGAACGTGACGGTGAGCGGCGCGGCGTTCGTGGGCACGGAGAACGGGCTGCGTATCAAGACGTGGGGGCGGGCGGCGCGCTCGGGGGCGTACGTGCGCGGCGTCGTCTTCGAGCACGCGCTCATGCGCGACGTGAGCAATCCCATCATCATCGACCAGGACTACTGCCCCAACGACGGCGGCCACGGCTGCCCCCATCAGGTACCGGCCGTACGCGCCGTCGCCAACGTATCGTATCCCATCGCTGCCGATCAATCTAGCTAACGACAAGAGCGGTTTCTTGCAGAGCTCCGACGTGCAGATCAGCGGCGTGACCTACACCGACATCCAGGGGTCGTCGGCGTCGCAGGTGGCGGTCAAGTTCGACTGCAGCGCGAGCAACCCCTGCAGCGGGCTCGGCCTGCAGGACATCAAGCTCACGTTCGACGGCGGCAAGCCGGCGGAGGCGACCTGCCAGCACGCGGATGGCACGGCCTCCGGCGTCCTCATGCCTCCCAGTTGCCTGTAACGCTTTACCGCCAAATAGGAAAACAAAGTCTTGTAACCCGAGTGCTCATTATTTACACACGGACGATGATATAACAGCGATGATATAACAGATAGTGATATTAAGAAACTTCAACGATTCCAGCTCTAATCAGTAATCAATCAATTGTATTCCCGAATCAAGAAGGTTCAGCATTATTCAACAAATAACCGAGGGAATGACAATCAGTTTATCGAGTCTGACGACTACTCCTAAATGCCCTTTTTGTTTCCTTCTCTGTTCCTCTCTGCTTCAGTACATCCAGTCATCCGGGGACAGATGCCAACCAACTCCAAACACTACAAATGTATATACAAAGTACAAACAATGAATTCTTCACTACAAGAAGTATGTCAGTTGCTCCGGCTTCCTCGACCCGCCTTTGCCGTAGAGCTGATTCCATTCCTTGATCCGATTCATCACAGCGCCTTCACTAGCGAAGCTAGCAGCGACCTGCATAGTGTGTTCAATGCGCAACGGATAAGAAGTATGCTCTTGCGGTGAAAAGGATAGCATGAGAATCGAGTCGTCAGTGACTTACCTCATCCTTTGCATTCCTCAAGTCCTCCATGTTTAGCGGTCTGAGGGCAGTCTCTCCAGCATCACCTTTGTCTGATTTATCTTTCTTGTCAGCAGGCTTGTCTTTCTTACCTTCCTTGTTGTCAAGTTTGTCCTTGTCTGTCTTACTATCCGAACTTTTTGTCCCGTTTTCTTGAATTTTGGTTTTTTCTTTTGGTTCTTGCTTCGTTTCTGGTGCAGTTTCCTTCTTGACCTGGAGAATCAAATTGCCATTAGCCAATGTGAGATGATGATATGATTGGTGGAGATCGCTTTATCAAGCACCCAGTGATGGAGTTTGCAGGTTTCATCAGGCAATCATTACATGAAGAATGGAAATGCTGACCATAACTAAACGTATTAGAAAAGTTACAGCTCGTTAAATTATAGGGATTTGTTCCTCTTGGTCTTACCTTGTTCTTTTCTTTCTGAAGTAGCTCTCTGACAGGACGGTAAGCTGCTGTCACGCAAATATTCTGAAGAAAAAAGGTACAGATTTAATAATTCAGAGAATGACGACTGAATAAATCCTCTTTCTAATACCAAAAGTCCAAAACAGTGTAGAGACCTTCAGGTCACTGCTGGTGTATCCTTCAGTCATTTTGGCAAGCTCCTTGAAATCAATATTTTCAACCGTCTCTTTCGACAACAATGTCTTCAGGATCAGCTCTCTACTCTCCAACGTTGGGAGGCCGACCATGATTCTATTTAACACAAATGACTCATAAGAAACTCATCTAGAGAAGCTGAATCTAATCAAACAGAAGTTTAAATAAACATAAACGAAAGGTACCTGTGCTCAAATCTCCTTATCACCGCATCATCAAGGTCAAAGGGCCTGTTCGTTGCAGCAAGGACTAAGATCCTTTCATTGGACTTGGACAAGAGTCCATCCCAGTGAGCCATGAACTCATTTTTTACTCTGCGCGATGCCTCATTTTCATTTTGGTTATCTCGTTGCCCCAGCATGCTGTCTACCTCATCGATGAAAATGATTGCTGGTGCAATTTTAGCAGCAAGGCTAAACAAGGCTTGGATGCACTTCTCAGACTCCCCGTACCATTTTGATGTCATACTAGCCATAGAGATGTTCAAGAAGCTAGCACCCGCTGCGTTTGCTAGGGCCTTGGCGAGCATTGTTTTCCCCGTACCAGGTGGCCCAAACAGTAGAATGCCCTTGCATGGCTTCAAGAGACCACCTTTGAAGAAATCAGGCCGTTGAAGAGGAAGCATGACAAGCTCGTGAAGGCATTCTTTGATATCATCCAGTGCTCCAATGTCATCAAATGTCACTCCAATTTCATTGGCTGGTATAACCGTTGATCTGATCTTCTTTTCATACTCACTGTCTGGAACTATCTGTAAGTTAAGGATGGAAAAATTTTAAACAATATGTAATTGAAATATGAAAATTACTTAACTATAACTTATTGCAGTTGAAACAATGTTATTACCATCTCTGTCTCATCCTTTGCAACCACTGTATCTTTCCCAAGGTCGTTGCTCTCTTGGAATATGCGTAATCCATGGGATAAGCTGTGAAAGTACCATGTTAGCAAAAGCAAGATAAAACAACAATGGACCATCAAAGTAAATTTAGCTAACCTCTCCGAAGATATGACAAGATTCCCGTTTCTGTATTTAGGGTCCTTGTTGTTCATCAGATGGTAAGAGACTGCTGGGGTTATAATTTCTTCTAAGTAAGTCACAATGATTTTACAATCATCATCTGCATTGATCGAGCTCAAATCTTCACACTCAATATTGTTTTCTGAGAGCACTTCTGCAATGTAGTTTCGAACGATTTGATTATGGTCATTATTCGAATCTTCTTCCATCTGGGTCTTCCATTTCTCAAGAAGGCTCTTCTCTTTGGGAGGCTTAGTCTCCAGAATACAAGGGAAAAGAGCACACACAGATTCATCAATATCTTCTCTATCCTCATCATCATCGAGGAATTGTGAACCAATCACGATGACCCGTCCAGATAGTGTTTTCAACATCTTCTGAAACATACAGTATGCTTTTTCTGAACTTCCAAGCAAGTCGTCGACATCCCTTATATAAAGAATGACTGGACTGATTTCAGAAGCAGAAACTATAATCTGCAAAAGCCATCCAATATCAGCTTGTACAAACAGGGCACGTAAATTTTGACTATACTGCTGAATAACTGAATTACCTTGTAAAGGGATTGTATGAGAATCTTCTCGTTCAAACTCCAGCATGGTTTAACTGATGCTGCATCAGAAGAGGGACAGTAAGTAACTCGTGGTTTCAAATTATGGCTCATATTGCACTGTACTTCAAATGCAAAAGAGAGGGTGATCTACAGATAGCTAAAAACGAGGCAGGTCCTTTTAACTGCAAATTTCAGTTGGAGGAATTTACTGGTAAATGAGGATGTTGGGTTGTCTGAAACTAGTTGAAGCTGGCAACACATGCATTATACATCTAATGTGCACATGTGCAATCGGGGCATAAATAAACAAGAGAACATAAAAGAAAGATTTCACTCACCAAGGTATTTAGAAGATTCGGGATCATGGTCCTTTTCGGGAGGTACCAAGGATAACTGAACCCGGACTGAAGGTGTGTTATGAGGACAACAAGTGCTGCAAAAGCAATAGCATAAAATGCTCAGGAAATCAATATCTTTATTCTCTAGTTGCATATCCAGACAGAGATATTACCTAGTCCTGAGATCAAGGATGCCTGTTTCACGGCTCAATGGTCCTACATTAGTGTTTCATGACAGTCAGACCATCAGAAAAGTTGGAGCATGGGCGTTGCTTCAAAATCATGGTTAAAAGAAAGAAGGATAAAGCATTGCACAAAGTAAACAGGCAAAAAAACGGTGAGGGCACAAAAGGAAGAAAACAGGGTACCTGTTCCTGTTGGTTCTTCCTTCTTGCGAAACAGATTGAAAGCTCCAACCAAACTAGACACTCTATTGAAGGCTGCCTCTGTCATGGATCTCTCACGGGCCTGCGTTATGAACAGAGCAGAATTGATTAGGTAAATCATCATACAAATCCACGCCACTTCACAAAATTGTAACAAATGCTCCTGTTCGATAAAAACGGCACATTCAGCAACTCTACTAGTTAAATTGTTCGGTGTGGACAGAGTAGTGTAGACTAGGTTCTGTCCTTCTCAAGTAAAAGTTGTGCAGAGGCTGGAGGCGTAAAACGCTATTCAATAATCTAAAGAAAAGTTCCATTGTTTCACCAGGGACAACATGTTTTACTTTGATTCATGAAGAGAAAAAAAAAGGGCCAAAATCCTGATCGCGGAAAGAGTGCAATGCAAAAATATTCGCAGGCCCGCAGGCACAATCAACTGATAAACTGAAATGAAAATCATGAATTTCCCATGTCGCTTGTTATATCAACCAAATGTGCTACGCAAGATGAAACTACCAGTTACCACCTAGAACAACAAGGCAGAACAAGAATACAGACCTGCGTATTGCAGGGGCCACCGTACTTATGATGGAGCTGCAATGGCAATACGGAACAAACCGTTTAGGATCATCATCATAGGAGACCAGGGAGTCAACAAAACTAAATTTTCTCAAATTGCAACTAACTGACCTTGCGCGCGAAGTCGATGACATCGAGCAGAAGCAGGCGAGCATTGAACTGGTTCGCGAGAGCCTTCGCGAGCGACTGCAGGTACGCCTCTGCAACAGAGAAACAGCGGCTGTGAAAAAAGATCGCGCTTTTGGAGAATTCCGAACGACCCACATTGCGGTTTAGGAAGCGCAGGGCGAACCTGATGGGCCGCAGAGCAGTATGGTGCGGCTGGACGCGGAGAGGACGCGGATGTGATTGGGCAAGATCGTCGGGCTCAGGTGCACGAACGCCGTGCTGGTGAGCGCCAGCTTCATCTGCTCGCTGCAAGAAAACCATGGAAAACACATGCTCAATTAGCCGCCCTTCACCAAACACGCATTGATTTCAGATTTCTATTGACGAAACAGTTCCTCTCGAACATGACGACACAACGCGTATCCATGGGATCAGTAAAGAAATCATCTGATCCTACCCGAAATATACCAGCAAAGTCATAAACTAATCGATAAAGCTAGTGGTTTAAAATAAGGGAAGAAAAGGTTGGGTTTTTTTTTCTCCCACATTGGATTGGGGGGTTTTGGCTCTGAGGATTCGCATCGACGAAGGCACGAACCTGAGGTAGTACGGGAAGTCGTCGAAGGAGACGCCGATGTCGCGCCCGTCCACCACCAGACGCCGCAGCTCCGCCTCCACCTCCGCCGCCGTGGCGCCGCCGCCGCCTCCAGTCGCCGACCCGGTCAGCCGCGACGAGACGAGGCCGAGGCCGACGCCCACGCCGACGCCCACCCCCACGGCCGACGCGATGATGCTCCCGTGCTCCATGTGCCTCCGCCGCCGCCGCCGCCGACACGACGACACCTATGCGGAAGCCGACTTCGACAGCGGCATGCAACTTCCAGGGGCGCGGATTCGGTCCGGGTGCGATCGAACGGCACTGACCCGGATGGCGGTATTTATAGACGAGGTGAGGGGAGGGCGAGAGGTTGGAGTTCGGTTCGGTCCCGTCGCGGGCTCGCGGCCACGGGCAGGGCGGCGTCACGGGGCACGGGCCAGTTGGGATTGGGACGCTGCGGATGCCGATGCCGACGCGGATTTGGCCAAAAAGAGGGTGAAATTTCCGGTGCACAACACCTCGGCCTCGGCGGCGGGATCTCGTTGTCGCGGATTGAATGGCCGATTCCTACTTGTTTATTTTTATTCTTTCGCTAGACTTGGTCTAGGTGTAAAACTCAAGTCTATGTAAAACTCTCCTTTCACTGTAGTACAGTACTTTTTTCCGCCTTGTAACTCCGTCAGTCCGTCACTCGATTCCTCTGTGTTTTTTTTTCTTCTTTCTGATTTGACGGAATGTTAACGGTGACGGAATATATGTTTTAACACCACAGCCGATTGGCGAAAGGCGTGTGACACACTCGGGCCTTGGCTGTCAACACCACCAAGAGCAGAGACGCGTCACGCGTGGGGCGGTATTGATGGATGAGATCATGGTTTTTGCCTCGATGGGACCACTAGTTCGCTTCTCGCTTCCTTTTCGAGCGTAACGCATACATGCATCATGGCTGGTGTTTGAAGCTTGCTAGTTTTCCCTTTCTTGCTATAACGTCTTTGGATGGTTGAAGTGTAACATTAGAACTTGGAACTAGCGAGACTATTATATGTCACCGATTCATCTTTTTACCGTTGGTTCTACTGTTTAACCACAGTCGGAGCCGTTTGATGTTTCTAATAATATAAGGGCCTCTTCAAAACGCATGGTTGAGAATAAAAAAGACAATTTATTATAGGATACTTAAAATTTACGATATTTGTTGCAGGATAAAAAAATATATATTTGTTGTAGGACGAAAAAATTTACACATCGAACATATTATTTTATTATATTTTGTGCAAATAAAGAGAAAAACACATAAAAAGTATCAATTTGCCTCTATGTCTATCGGCTTGTAAGGTTTGAATTAAACCCAGGCCATTGTCACTTCCCAATCCAGTCCAGCTCCCCTAGCCTAGGTCCAATTCGAACTATAGCTGGTCGGGTTAAAAAAATGAACCCATGGACAGACTTGTCCTTTTTAAGTTTCTCTTTCGATTTACACCAAATATAATAAAATAATCTGTCCAATTTCAGCAACTAATTATCATGCGTTCGTGATGTCCAACAAATTCATGTATTTAGGTGTTATGCAGCAAATCCAACAACGCTATAGGAAAAACATAGGATTTTAGGGCTCCTTTGAATTACAATGGATTCTAAACCTAAGGAATTTTTTTACATACGTTGTTTGGAACAAAGGATTTGAGCATATCAAATTCCTATAGATTACTATCCAATGCACCAATTCCGTTGGAATTTTTACTATGAGCTCAAACCTCTTTTTTATTTTACTTTGAGAAGCCCAATGCATCTTCTTTCTTTATCTCTCTTCTCGCTCTATCTCAATTCCATCAATTTCCTATGGTTATTTCCCTATTAACTATCCAAACACAATATGTTTTATATTCCATATGTGACATCCCAATATTATGTTTTTTTCTATGTTTTTCAAATCATGCATTTCAAACGAGCCTTAACAAATACGCATGCAAAATAAAGGATTATAAAATAAATAAATGATCGTTTAATTAGACCGTGGGAAAAACAAATTGGATAAGAGACAAAGACTCAAAGGTCACTTTTTATGAGGTTGGACCTCTTGTTAAAAATTCTATAAAACTTGTATAGATTGAATCATTTTTAAATAGGATTTAATAGTTTTCAATCCTTTGTACAAATGGCAAACAAAGGGCTATAAAAAAATCCTATAGGATTAGAATCCTATAAAGTTCCTAGGGTTTTCATTTAAATCGAAGGGGGGCATAAAGGATACGTTTGGTTTTCTGTAGCCGTGTGTGTTCAACAATAGGATTTTTTCGGTGCTATTTTTACATGGAATTAGGTTTTAAAAGAAGTAAATTTGATGTAAAAAGATTTCTCATATAAATATTTTGTATACAGTTCGTAGATTTTACTCTTAGCTTATGATTTCGTTAATACTGTTGTATTTTGTAGACAACTACAATGATCAGTTTACATAATTATCATTTGGACCTACAATGACGTAGTGAAGTAAATCTTTCATGGTAATTTAGGCAAATGGTAGCTTCCTTATAACTATTCTCTCCATCTCAAAATCTATATCTATAATCCATAATCTATAATCTATATCTGTAATCTATAATCTATAACTATCTATAAAGCAAGTAGTGTTTCCACCCAAAATTTTGTTTTGCCTGGCTATTTTGCAGAAAACCCCTTGAGTTTATGAGGACCGCGGTCCAAGCAGTGATACACCTCGTATTTGATCCAATCCCGAGTTCATCTCGCGCCAAACACGAACCAAGCCTGAAATCCCTAATGGACGACCAGGTGCACGGCCCACTATGCGTGCGACCACTTCCATTTTGGTTCATTGGTTAATTTGGGAATTTTCTTTTCGGCCCGACCTATGCGATCAATTCGGCCCGTTACCAAATTTGGCATGTACGTTTTCGAGACTTTCTCTTTTGTAATTTTTTATGGGCTTCATTATTTAGCAGGCCGACCTAAATCGTTCACACATACCAAATCGGGCTTTTTTTAGCAGACCTACTATTCAACCTATGTGTATACACTTTGTATAGGTACATACGTATACAAAGTATATATATATATTTATATATATATATATAACTATCTATAAAACAAGTAGTGTTTCTACCCAAAATTTTCGTCCGCGACTATTTTGCGAAAACCCCTTGAGTGTTTATAAAATTAACCCGCAGATCCCAATGCTGAAAAGAGAGGGCTTGGATAAAAAAGACCTTCTGCGCCCTCCCGCCGCCTCCCCATCCGCGCCGCGCTGCGCCCTCCCTCTCGTCACGCTAAGAGCTCCCGCGCTGCGCTGCGCCTCCCTCCCGTCCCCATCCGTATCGCGCCCGACTTCACCGTTGCAACGCACGGGCACGATTCTAGTCTATAACTATCTATAAAGCAAGTAGTGTTTCCACCCAAATTTTGTTTTGCCTGGCTATTTTGCAGAAAACCCTTGAGTTTTTCCGAAATTAACCTGCAGTCCACCTAGCTATTTAAAAAAACCCAGTTAAAGAAGAAAAGGGGTTATTTTGCATAAAACCCCTTGAGTATTTATAAAATTAACCTATAGTCCAAATCTGAAAAGAAAGGGCGGGCTTGGATGAAAAGAAGACCTCCTGCATCCCTTTCTTCCGTCCCCATCCGCGTCGCGCCCCGCGCTGCGCCTGTGCCCCTCCCTTCCGTCGTCGCTCGGAGCTCCCGCGCCGTCGCCTGGACCTTCGCCCTCCGTCAGTTTCCCTCCCTGCGTCGTCGTCCCGTTGCAATGCACGGGCATTTTGCTAGTATTTATAAAGGAAGTAGTGTTTCCACCCAAATTTTGTTTTGCTTGGCTATTTTGCAGAAAACCCCTTAAGTTTTTTTGAAATTAACCCACAGTCCGCCTGGCTATTTTAAAAAAATCTAGTTAAAGAAGAAAAAGGGGCTATTTTGCAGAAAACTCCTTGAGTGTTTATAAAACTAACCTACAGTCCCAATGCTGAAAAGAAAAGAAGCGCTTGGATGAAAAAAAGACCTCCTGCATCTCTCTCTTCCGTCCCCATCCGCGTTGCGCCTGCGTCCCTCCCTCCCGTCGCCGCTCGAAGCTCCCACGCGCCACTGGACCTTCGCCCTCCGCACTTTGCTTCCCTCCTGCGTCGTCGTCCCGTTGCAACGTACGGGCATTTTACTAGTAACTTAACAAATAAAGATGTAACCTATCCTAAAATAACAAATCTAAATAAACTTAGATTTATTGTCTTAGAAAGATTGGATTTTGGCCCTGTTTGGATCGAGGGGTTATTTTTTAGCCCCTCGACTTTTAACCTTAATTAGCCCTTAAGGATCCAAACAGAGGGGCTAATTTGGGGGCTAAAGTGAATTAGCTCACCCTAAAAAATTAGCCCCTCCAAAGGGTGCTTATTTGGGCTAATTTGACGTGGATCCCACCAATCTCATGCGTTTCTAAGAGTGTATGTCTTCCTTCCTCTTGAGCGTCGCGCCCATCCCGCCGCCCACCGTCACCGCCACTAGCTACGAGTCGCCACCGCTGTAATCCAACCGTGTCGTCGCCTCCGTCGCCCCCATCCGCCGCAGTCGCCCCTCATCCAACACGTCGTCGCCGCCTCCCATCCGCCCCTCATCCACCACCGCCGCTGGCCCCATCCGCGTCACCCCCATCCATCGCGCTAACGCCGACACCCACCATCCGCCGCGTTGACGCCGTCGCTCTCGGGCAGCTCATACGGCAATCTACGAAGCGCCGACATCGACCAACAGCTGAAGCAAATGCTCGATTCCCTCAAATCGTCCAATTCACCGTAAGTATGGTTGTTCCTCCCCTGCATCCGTTGGCGACACTCCTCTCTATTTCTTACTTTAAGAGCACACATGAAACAAGTAGGGATGAAATCGGTCGAACTCGGTCGAAAAACTCCTCAATTGTTTTCTACTTTTACATTTGAAATACGAAAACGAACACGGACACGAACATATTGGACACGAAAACAAACACGAACAAGTCGGATAAGGAAACGAACAAATCTCGAACGGAATTATGTCGAACACGGTCGGTATACGAAAATTTAGTACGAAATGCCATCCCATAGGCCATAGTGCATACTGCATAGCGTTAATCAAGCGCAAGACAATTATAGAACAAGTGTGTGCGCAAAACATTAAATAAGTACTCGACCAAATATATAACATGTCCAAAATAAGCAATTAACATGACATTAATAACTACAGTTCATCAGCATCATCCATGATGTCAGGATCACTTTCCATGTCTTTTTATTCCTCATTGTCCTCCTTTTTGTCCTCCTCTTTGTCCTACAAGTTTACACAGTCCCGTTTTAGTAAAGGCACAAGGTGTGGCTGAAAGCAAAATGATATACAATGCAAGAGAAAAGAAAACAAAGTAGTGTGGTGCTGCCTATATTCAACAATTAATCAAGTAGTGTGGCTGAAGCTGGCAAAAAGATTTCAACTCCTATATTCATCATCAAGTAGCCAATTAATGAAGATATGAAGATATAATAGCAGCAGCAGTTAGACAATAGTAGCAGCAATGAAAGTTGGTTTCAAATAAGATAATAGCAGCGATCGGACTAAAACAATAGCAGCGGTTGATCTACTATTTTCAGCATTGCGGTGAGTAAACGTACCTCAATTTTCAGCTCAAGCAACAACATTAGTCAAAGCGTCAACCTCAAGATCACTCACAATTGACCCAACCATTTTAGAATCGAAGATAAAATTAGAAAGGGAAAACTCAAAGCATTAATGACAGTACCATTTTATAATCGAAGATAAAATTAGAAAGGAAATTAAGTACCTTTATTTTTTGCAGCAACCCAATCTTTTGTGCAAATTAATGCTTGCACCATCTCGGATCAAGACGACTACGATAGGGATCAATAACACGACCGGCGGCACTAAAGCGATTCGGATGCTACTGTTGATACTTGTACAACCATTACATCCCTAACAACCAATGAAAGGATAGGATACTCTTCTTTCTTGTTTTTCCACCATGCTAAGATGTCAAATTCAGCAACATTTTTCTGTAGTGGTTCCAACATATACCTCTCCAAATCATTCGTCTCAACCACAGAAGGTTCGCTTGCATCATTTAAGAACTCTTCAAGGTCATGGTCTACATGTCCCATTAATACATCAACTGTGTTACTAGGTGCAAGTGCAGGTGCAGCCATTTCACTAATTGCTGTTGATGAAGCACAGACATTGACATAAAAGTTGTACAACTTCTTTACCACACTAATAAACTCATCAACTTTAGCTTGATAATGAACCCATGGAACTTCTTCATGTAGTACTCTATGAGCCTTTTCTTATACCGTGGATCAAGAAAACAGGCTACAGCTAGAGCAATATTAGACTGTTCCTAATATTTTTCAAATTTTTCACTCATAGCAACTGCCATTTCTCTAATTGTGTCATCATGACTAAAGCACCAATCATCAAGCAAGACCTTTATATCACAGAAACCTCTATAAAATAAGTTTGAAGTAGGATATGAAGTGCCGGAGAGAATTTCGGTGAGATCATAAAATTTCTTCAAACAACCATAAATTGTCAATGCATTCTCCCACTCATCGGAAGATGGAGAAATATTAGCATACCTTTTCCGATTTAAAGACTTGAGCCTAATAAATGCATCCTTGTAGTACAAGGCATCTCTGAGCATGAGATAGGTAGAATTCCACCTTGTTGATACATCCATTTGAATACCCCTCTTTGTATCCAACCCAGCTTGGGTGGCACACTTCATAAGAGCTTCCCACTGCAATGGAGACCCTTTCACAGCTAGCACAAGTGATTTAACCTTGCCGAGTGTTGCTGAAATAACTTTCAACCCATCTCTAGCAACCAAATTGAGAATATGGCAAGCACATCTAACATGAAAAAACATCCCATCACACACTATGGAACCATTGCCATTCTCTTTCAAATCAGAAATTATGTCATTGACAGCCACTTCATTTGAACTAGCATTATCCAAAGTCAAAGCAAACAGTCTATTCTCCATGTACCATTCAACCATAACTTCAGTGAATGTTTGTGACAATTTTGCACCAGTATGCCTACCTTTCACATTAAAGAAACCAATAATTCTCTTTTGCATAGCCCAACTATCATATACCCAATGAATTGTAACACACATGTATCCTTTGTTTTGGCATGAGGTCCACATATCCATAGTTGCACTAAATCGACACTTCATAGTTTTCAAGTGTGCATAAAGAGTTTCCCTTTCTTGATTATATATCTCCATTATTTCTCTCCTAATAGTGACACGGGACTTTTTCGGAAAGCTAGGACACAGAGATTTTATAAAATCAAAAAGATACTCATGCTCAACTATATTGAAAGGATATTCATGCATGATTATTGCCAAATTCAATTTCCTCAAGCTAACTTCTTGGTCATATTTGTAAGTCTGAATAGTACCATAATTCTTACCAACTTGAAGTTGTTGTTGTCCTTTCACAGTACTGTGCTTTGAATTTAAATGGTTCTTGAATGCAGTCGTCCCACAAACACCCTCAGCTCTGTACTTTTGAGGACACCTAGCGAAATTGCAGTATCCCCATATCTCCTCAATCTGCTTTCTTTCCACCTCTACATACTCTGTTATCTTTGTGAAATACTCCCAAACCCACGATGTGCATTTCTTGGCCTTCTTGCCGAAAAGCTGAGCCTCCTCTTCATTCTCGCCATCTTCAATATTGTCATCAACAATAATTGGAGTTCTTACCACAGGATCTTTCCGATGCTTCGCACTAGGGTCAACACTTTCGGATGCGGACCTTTTGCCCCCGATCCCGCCAAGGTGCAAATGAAACATGGTCAAAATAAAATAAAGCATCTAAAATAAAACATGGTCAAGTAACGGTGTGGCACCGGGTAACATAAATATATGGCATCGGGTGTGGCACCTTCAAAATATATGCACTTTACTTGGTTAATCCCGATTAAATAACACTAACATGCATGAGCAATGAAGGGTTAGCAAACATGATTGAGAAGAATGAACGCCCTACATCAGCAAAATTAATATATAGGTTGAAGTTTAGCGAGGTAACGGTGTGTTTCTTGTATATAGGGGCAGTAGATGGTACTAGCGCTATACATTTGTTCCAATCATGCACTCGGAACGCATTACCGAATCTTTTGGAGGCCTCCATGTAGATCAGCAATCACTTATGCAAGTATGTATACTACTCTAGCTAGTTAATTTGTCTTTGTATGTGATTTCTCATCGATCCCCATATGGTGAATGTCGAATGAGAGTTGTGCAATACCCGGCGTTGGATTCGGAGTTGTTCTTGTCGGCGGAGGCGGAGAAGCCGTTGATGCCGAGGCTGGAGCTGCCGCGACGCAAGAAGGTTGTGCACGCTCTTGGTTTTACTCCTACCCCCCGCCCTTCGTTCTGGAATGGAAACACCTCCGGTCGGCGCCATGAACAGCAGAACGAGCAAGGACCGGTGCGTGGTGGTGGCGCAACTGGTGGTGGTCCTCCAGACGGGGAGGGAAGAGCGTCGGGCGGGCCGGTGGTGGCGCAACTGGCGCGGCCGCTAGCGACGGCCGAACGGGTCGGGGACTTGGGGGTCGGGGAGAAGTGGGGGATGCGGCGGTCACGGTCTGCGAATGGCGGCTGCTCTGGGATGGAGGTGGGACGGTGGGAGCTGGGAGGATTGGGATGGAAGCGGCCGACGGGTCGGGGACTTGGGGGTCGGGGAGAAGGGGATGCGGCGCGGCGGTCGCCGGTCTACGAATGGCGGCTGCTTGCTTGGGATGGAGGTGGGACGGTGGGAGCTGGGAGGGATTGGGATGGATGGATGCGGCACACAACACACTAGGGTTATCATTTGTTGGGTGGGCCACGCGAATGACATGGATCGGATAATTTGAATGCCTTGTGGACTGAAATACGATTCAAAAAATTCGACCAGATTCGGTATATACCGAATACAATATAGAAAAATAGAAATCGGTCGAAAAAACCTAAAACAGAATTCGTCCGAATTCGAATTTTGTGGTCCGAATTTCGAATTCGAATAAGCTGTCCGAATTTTTGTCCGAGAATATAGAAATCGATGCGGTAAAATGTAGAAAACGATACAGTCAAACTCGGGATATTTCTGTTTCGTTTTCATCCCTAGAAACAAGTGTTATCCGATGCTAGATAGCTTGAACAAGTTTAGGCTGCCAACGTTTTGTCCTTGGGTTGCATAACTCGTAGGGACAATATTGAATTGGGATAGTTTATGTTTTTTTCATCAAGTTCAAATTAATCCATAGATCTAAACTATTCAATAGACTAATTTTTAAAAAGGCTAATATTTAGCCTCAAATTAACTCAAGAGTTAATTATTCAAATACGACCTTTGTCTGAGCTTAACTGCTAATCCTAGCCAAAACATTGGACGGTGTTTCATTGCTTCTCGAGAATTGTGTTAGCGTCACTGGCACGAGGGTGCCTTGTACGCGCACCATTTATTTTGCGTCCCTTGGCAGGATTTGTGTCCCTTCCGTAGTAACCGACAGACGACGTGGCATGATCCACGTGGCAGTGGACCCATGGCGATGCCCAATTAATCATGACCGTAACCAACCGAGCGTGGGCGAGAACTTGCCACCCCCGGACTCTTGACGATTGAATCGCTAGCCCTGTTGTCCTGCTCGAAGGTCCCCCTCGGCTACACCTAGTTGGTCGTGCTCATGGTTGGGTGTTACCACGGGCCCATTGTTGCGTGTACCACACCATATGTCGATTACTATTAAAGGGACGCAAATCGTGCCACTCAGATAAACAGGAGATGAACAGGCATGCATGTGACGCTGACATCTATATACATGTATTCCCTATTTTTTTATATCGTTTATCGTCATGGATGGCTGCAAACCTATACACAAGAATCCCTGGGTATGCATGGATTAAGAGTTTATTCACTTTATAATATTTTGCACCTTTGTAAATTTTAATAATATTAAAATTTGATAAGATAACAATTAAACATAATATTACCAACCCAACTCTGTCAAATTTTGATAATTCTGACACCTTATAATCTCAAAACTTTTATCAAAAGTTGAAAAGGCTTTAAACCGAACCCTAACAAATTTTAGCTTATCTATACTACTTAAAATGTTAAAATATTAGTAGTGATGGTGTCTATTTTTATATCGTCTTTATCACTAACATGGAGGTCTCATAATATATACCGTTACATGTCTTTCGATAAATCCTTTTTTTTCTTTTACTATCGGCTCTTTTGAAATTTCAAAGCCACCAACTTAAATAAAAAATTATAGTATTACTTGACTAAATAAGTGTGTATTAATTGATTTAACAAAATAAAATTTTAATTGTTTTCTGTTACAACACACAAGCTCTAGACTAGTCATAAAAAAAATTGGTAATACCAATTTGGCATGATCAAAAGTTGACAAGTTTTTTTTCAAAGAAGTAAAAAGCCCTAAGTACTTGTTTTCACTTCCGTAAACGTTGATCTAACAATGACACTATAGTTGGCCATGACATCACCACTATTTTCTACCATGCATGACATCACTATTTCACTAAGATGCTGTTTATGCGTTCGTCATAACACCCTCGTCGACGGATTAATAGAGCTTGGGTGGGTCAAGGCGCTTTAGAACAGGATGTGGACAGGAGAACTGTGGCGACGTACGCCGGCAGGATCGGATGGCCGGTATGAAGAGTGAGGAAGGCATGGCTAATATAGTGTGCTCGACACTTAATATGTGATTAATGGCTAAGCTAATGGGAATGGCATTTAAGAAGAAATTTTAAAACAGTGTCCGACTAGAGAAGAATACTAGTAAATTTTAGGTCAAAAATAAGAAAGCTTACCAAGTTTGAGAAAAAATATTTCTCTATTAAATAGTAGAGATAAGAGTTAATAAGTTATCCCATTCAATTGTTGCTTAACTAGTTAGTTCTTTGGATGGAACTTGTCCACTTGAGTCTAAGTCACAGACTTTACGATATAAGATATGCAAGCAAGCGATTGTGTTTATACTGATATTTTTTAAAAAAAATTGTCTCATTTGTGGCATGATCTATCAATTTTCTTAAGGTTTTATTTATAATCCTTAATATCTATCGTTTGAGGTATCACCTATAGAATTTAAAGTATAATTATTTCCTATAATATATATCAAATGATTATCAGTTTGTCAATAGAAAATACTTTTGTCTCTTAACTCCTCCCATAAGCTCATTTTTCACACATCCCTTTATACCAATACAAAATTAAAAGAGACTAAAATATTTTGATTTTATCAAATAGCAATATAATTATTTTTTATATATCTCAATGTATTTATCTATTAATTTTACAAATCTTGATAAATAATTATTTAAAATAAATTTATTTTGAGACCAACCGGAGAGAAAAAATAAGATTATTCTGAGCGGATATCAAAGTTAGTACTACTTAAAAAAACTTAAAAATGCATTGTACACCGTAATTATTACTAGTACCTTGTCCTTAACCGGTAAGAAACACCAAACAACGAGATAGAAGTGCGAATGTGAGATATTCTGCACAAAGTCTCCGACGTGGCAGAGCATGCATGTGGAAACCTTTCCACAAAAGACGCCGACGATGAGGTACAGATGGACTCCAACATGCACCATCCAATGAAGTTGTTACAACAAATTTGATCCGTTAACAAGCCACCACATTCACTCCATCACATTTCATTTGAACCATCACATCCTATTTGAAACAGTGACAATTAATACCTCTATTTGTATAAATAAACATTGATCAATGAACAAAACACACAGATTTTCATTTACTTTCTCATTTCACTGTCATTTACATTCCAAAGTCTAATATGTTATCAGCACCTAGCCTCTTCCCATTCACACAGAGACACACGGCCAAAAAGAGAGAACAAGTTCTCTTATTCTAAAAAGAAGAACAAGAACAGGAGGAAGAAGAAGATTGTACAGACATCGATCTGATGGATGAGGAAATGTGCCTAGTGGACAGCGGTACCACTAACTCTATATTCAGGGAGATAAAATATTTACTGCACATACATAAAACCCGTACCACATGTTGTTTACAAAATAATTTTTCAGAATGTTAACGCATTCCAAACTTGGCATGATCGCCATGGTCATCCTGACATAGGAATGATGAGGAAAATTATCAACAATTCTGTTGGTCATACATTAAGTAATTCAAAATTTTTTCAATCCTCAGATTTTATGTGCACCGCATGTGCCATAAGGAAACTAATTTTGAGACCCTTTTACCTCAAAATTCATACCGAACCTTTAAAGTTCCTTCAACACATTCAAGGAGACATATATGGTCCCATTCAATCATTGTCTGGGCCATTCAGGTATTTCATGGTTTTCATAGACGTATCTACTAGATGGTCTCATGTGAGTCTTCTCTCCACAAGAAACCATGCATTTGCTGAAATTGTTGCACATGTTGTTAAACTTAAAGCACAATATCCTGAACATCAAATCCGGTCTATCCGAATGGATAATGCTGTTGAATTTTTCTCACGTGCCTTCAATGATTATTGCATGGCATTAGGGATTCAAGTTCAGCACTCGGTCCCATATGTCCATACTCAAAATGGGTTGGCAGAATCTCTCATCAAGAGAGTTAAACTTATTGCAAGACCATTACTACAGAATTGCAATCTACCAACATCTTGTTGGGGTCACGCAGTCTTACACGCTGCTGACTTGATTCAATTACGTCCAACTGCATATCATAAAACCTCCCCGTTTCAACTTGCACGTGGAAATACACCAAATATTTCCCATCTATGGAAGTTTGATTGCGCTGTATACGTACCGATCTCATCACCGCAGCGTACATCAATGGGCCCACACAGGAAAATGGGGATCTACGTGGGATATCAATCTCCGTCGATCATTAAATACTTGGAACCCCTTACAGGGGATGTATTTACTGCCCGGTACACTAACTGTATCTTCAATGAAAATCATTTCCCAGCATTAGGGGGAGAAACTGAAAACCACATACAATGCCAGAAAATTAATTGGAATGCCACAGACATTTCCAATCAAAATCCATGTACATCTGAAACTGAACTTCAAGTTCAGAAAATCATAAATTTGCAACATATTGTAAATAATATGCCAGATGCATTTGCTAAATCCTATAATCCTGCAAGAAATGTGCCAGAAAGAGTAGAGGTACCAAATAAAACTACTCAACTCCCAAGTAAGAGGGGGAGAAGTACAGCTATTTCCACAGAAACAGCTTCTAGCAAGCAAATGAAAGGAAAGAACATGTCTCCCAACACAGCAAATGTAACTCAACCACATGTTGAGGAACACCCTGTGAAGGTTCAACCTTCACATCCCACATCAACAGTGCACTTAATTACTGATGTTGGGACATCGGAATGCCCCGATGCGGTCATATTGGGAAATAATGATGCATCACAAAGGGTGCGTGAAATTTTCATTAACTACATTGAATCTGAAGAATCTTATGATAGAAAGTCTATAGTTGTCGACATACATTTCACTGATTCAATTGCAAAGATCATCCAAAATGATCCAGATCCAAAACCATGGCAGAGTGCAAAAAGCGCTCGGACTGGAATCAATGAAAAGATGCAATTCAAGCGGAATTAGCCTCACTCTCCAAAAGAAAGGTATTCACTCATGCAATACCTACACCTCGTGGAATCTTTCTTGTGGGATTCAAATAGGTTTTCGTCCGAAAACGAAATGAAAACAACGAGGTTGTGAGACATATAGCAAGGCTTGTAGCACAAGGGTTCACGTAGAGGCCCGGCATTGATTTCAATGAAACATATTCTCCAGTTATGAGTGGAATAATATTCCGATACCTTATATCTATGGCTGTACAAAATCATCTATCTATGCAGTTGATGGACATAGTGGCTGCGTATCTTTATGGGTCACTTGATTCGAAAATTTATATGAAGGTTCTCGATGGAATCTCTATCCCGAATCAGAATGCAAACCACAACATGTATTGTGTAAAGCTTCAAAAGTCACTTTATGGCTTGAAACAGTCGGGAAGAATGTGGTATAACCGATTTAGTGAATTCCTTCTGCAGAAGGGATACATTAACAATGATGATTGTCCATGTGTTTTCATCAAAAGATCTCAAACGGGATTTTACATCATATATGTGTATGTTGATGACTTAAATATCATTGGCAACCCACAAGATATTGATGAGGCACGCAATCATCTAAAGACGGAGTTTGAAATGAAAGATTTGGGTCAAACCAAATTTTGCTTAGGTTTATAACTTGAGCATTTTCCCACTGGAATTTTAGTGCATCAATCTGCCTATGTCCAGAAGGTATTGAAGAAATTCAATATGGATAAATCACATCCTTCCAAAACTTCGATGGTCATTCGGTCTTTAGAGCTCAAGACTGATCAATTCAAACCAAAGGATGAAGGAGAAAAAATTCTAGGACCTCAGTACCCGTATCTCAGTGCCATTGGAGCGCTTATGTATCTTGCAAATTGCACCAGGCCTGATATTGCATTTGCAGTGAACTTGCTAGCTAGACATAGCGCTGCTCCAACCAAACGTCATTGGACAGGAGTCAAACATATCCTCAGATATGTGAATGGCATGAGAGATCTCGGATTATATTTCCAAATGACCCCAGACTCCAATATGATTGGATACATTAATGCCGGCTATTTATCTGATTCCCATAATGGCCGATCCCAGACAGGTTTTATATTTTTACATGGAGGGACATCCATCTCATGAAAGTCATCAAAACAGACCCTTGTGTCTACCTCCACCAATCACTCGAAATAATTGCACTATATGAGGCATTACGTGAATGTGTTTGGCTTCGCAGAGTGATCAACCACATACAACAATCACGTGGTATTGGTGGAATTGATTCACCAATGGTTATCTATGAAGATAACTCTGCTTGTGTTACACAGATGAAGACAGACTACATTAAAAGTAACATAACCAAACATTCTCTCCCAAATTATTTTATCCCCATGAGTTAAAACAAATGGGAGATAGATATCTTACAAACTAAATCTTGTGATAATCTCGCTGATTTATTTACAAAATCCTTACCACCTTCCTTCTTCCAGAAATGTGTTCAAGGAATTGGTATGCAAAGACTTCGAGATTTGCAAGGTTCAGGGGGAGAAATTTAATAGATGTTGCCATATCTAAACCATCATATTGCACTCTTTTTTATGAGTTTTACTTTTAAGGTTTCTCATACGAAGTTTTTAATGAGGCAATATTAACATAGGCATATGTCATATCTTTTTTTCCAATCGAGGTTTGTAAGGAGATATCAATGACATATATTGTCCCCTAAACTATATATGAGTTTTCTCCTATAAGGTTTTCTCATATGAGTTTGCAATGAGGCGATAAGCATTATATATTGTATCATTTTCTTCTTATTTTTCCTATTGGGTTTCGAAGGAGTTTTTCACAAGTATTACTTCTCGTTTTTATCCTACAGAATATTTTGGAGGATTAATATTATTGTTCATTGATCTCAAGAAGGATTCGATCAAAAGGGGAGTGTTACAACAAATTTGATCCTCATCAAGGAGCTAACAAGCCATCACATCCACTCCATCATACTCTATTTGAACCATCACACCCCATTTGAAGCAGTGGTAGTTATCACCTCTATTTATATAAATAGACATTGATCAATGAATAAAGCACATATATTCTCATTTACTTTCTTATTCCACTGTCATTTACATTACAAAGTCTAACAGAAGTAACAACCCCACCGAAATTTCGCCTGCAATCATCCATGTTCATCCGAGGTTTACTTGAGGGAAGACTTCGTTTGTCGTGTAGGTCTCACATGTGTACACATACACCAATCCTTATCACCTATCATCACCATCACCCCGATGCTATACGACAGCCGCCTAGTCGTTTACCTCATGCAAGATGTACCCCGCGACGACCGGAACGGCGAGTCAATCAACGTGATTCGGATGCGATTTTCTGCTGCAGTTGATAGATCAAATAGGAAGTTATAGGAATAGAAACAAAGTTGGGTGACTTGTGGTAGACGCCACCACCATGAATCCATGATGCTGCTGCTTGCTCTTGCAACGTGTGGAGATTGTGGCAATCGGGTATCTACTTGGCAAGCTTATCCGACTGGAGGTAGGGATAGATTGTGCCTGCTATATCTGTAAGCCGAACTTGACTTAGGTGTTACGGTTGCCGATAGAGATAAGGCAATCGGCCTATAGTCACGGTTTGGTAAGATTGAGGAAACCAACTTAGAATAAGATAGGGTTTCCGACTTGTAAACCCTTCCTCCCAAGACTATATAAGGGGGGTAAGGGGCGTCCCTTGAGGGATATTCCAATAGGAGTTCAGCTTTTAGCTCTCAGCTTTAGATCACGAGATCAATAAAAATACTCGGCGGATCGAATCCACCGAAACGGAGTAGGGTATTACCTCACGAGAGGGCTGAACTGTCTAAATCTTCTTCTTCTTCTAACCCATTGTGCTTGGCGATCTCGCTGCGACCCCGAGAAAATATATTGCCGAAACCAAGTTTCGACGGTTGGCGTGCCGGTAGGGGACCGCGCGTCGAGACTTCTTCAACAATCTCGCCGACAAGCGTGATGGGATCTCCTTCGGGATTCGGCGACTTCGCCGCCAACTCCTTCGACGACTCCTCCTTCGACTCGGATTCAAACCGGTCGGAGGGAAAGACCCACTCGGCGCCGTTCGGGCTCCCAATAGCGCGGGATCTTCGACGACATCTTCAAGATCAAGATGCGATCTGCTCGCTCCAACGAAAGACTTCACTCGGCACCGTTCGGATTAATGAACACCGCCGAAATCTGCGCCAATCTTCTCGCATCCCCGACGGAAGCGATCTACTCAAATGAAGATCTCTTAGTGCCGTTTGGGTTACCGAACGTCGCCGAGGTTTTCAGCAAACTTCTCTCCCGAGTCGGCGGCGACCCACTCGGAGGAGCCCACACCCCCAAGCTCGACTCGGGGAACGATCCAGATCCGGGTTACCCAGATCAAGGGAGGTCGCCGTCATCCTCCCGTCATTCGGCTCTTGCTCATCTTCGGAGCTCAACGGATACCTCGGCTCCGCCGGCTTCGACAACCTCTACGACATCCCTTCTGACGAAGCCAACAACTCCGACTGCCGCATGGACTACGAGCCGAAGTGCTTCGACGTCCTCATGGCCGAGCCGGACGAGTCCGACTCAACCATGGCCGAAGGCTTGTGAAGAAGAGCAAGCCGGGTGGAGCTCGAGCGCAAGAGCCGAAGAGGAGAAACAACGCAAGGACGAGGCGACAAGAGGAAGCGGGATATACGTGCGGCGGACGATCGCCGGGAGGCCATACTCCAAACACGGGTTCGCAACACCAATATCTTCCGGACACCACGGCGAACGTTGTCGCCGCACTCACGCTCTTGGACACCGTCCAAGAGACGGCTCCGCCAACGTGACTCCAATACTCGACAAGATCAAGACTATCGTCGCGCCACGGCGACGGCCATCTCACCACTTCGGCACGAAGACCGGCGAATCGTGGCCGAAACGCCGGACAAGAGCCGCTTCCACCCTCGAAGTCGGAGACTATAGGAGGCCCGGCGGCGCTCGGTCGACGACCAGGCCAAGAGGCCCACCTCGCGAGTCCACGCGAAGTACCGGAGCGAGACGGCCGACTCCGCGACAAACCGACACGGACGTCCACCCGTCCACCACCGAGCCCGTCGCAACGGTTCCGCTATCCAACCGCCAACCGAAGACCCCGCCGAGTGATGCGGGAAGTCCTCGATCGCCGCTACCGGGAGCGCGGCCAGAGCGCACTCGGGAAGATCGGAGGGGATCACCCGATAACGGCGACGACGGAGTACCGCCTTCACTCGGGAACTTCGCCGAGTGCCGGCCGAGTGGCTTCAAGCCTACGGGGATTGAAAGGTACGACGGTAAGACCGACCCCGAATCTTGGCTAAGCGTATACACCTCGCCATCCGCGCTGCAGTGGCGACAACAAGGCTATGGCCAATTACCGCCTGTGGCCCTCGCAAACTCGCCGAATTGGCTCACGAGCTGCCAAGAGGCTCAATCGGCTCGTGGAGCGAGGCGAGGGACCACTTCATCGCCAACTTCCAAGGAACCTTCGAGAGGCCCGGCACACACTTTGACCTTTACAACGTCATCCGAAGCCGGACGAGCCCCGAAGGATTATATTCGTCGTTTCTCGAGAAGCGCAACAAGATCCCGAACATCACCGATGACATCATCATCGCCGCCTTCCGAAGGGAGTCCGTGATGAGCTGCTCATCGGGAAGTTCGGGCGCAAACCACCGAAGACGGTGAAGCAAATGTTCGAGACGGCGAACCCCTACGCCAAGTCCAACGATGCAATCAAGGCGGCACGCCAAGACCGGCCCGACGGGAGGGACGATAAGCAATCGGGAGGAAGCCGGCATCCTAAGAAGGATAACGGCAATAACAATCGGCCCGGAAAGACCGCAAGCGTCGGCACGAAGACTGGTTGCCACCACATCCAACTCTCAATGTCGTCCTCGAGTTGCGGCCTACGACGCGATCATGAAGCGATCATGAACGCTCGGTGCATGCATCATCTACAAGCAATTCGCGAGCAATATGCGGCACGGTTGAACAAGAAGCCAACTAATGAAACCGGTCCATCGGGAACCAAGAAGAACAACCCATTGGAAATTTGAAGCCTTTTCAAGACCACGTGGGCGAGTGAATCACATCTTCGGGGCCGCAGGCTTATGAGTCAAGAGGAAGCAAAAGGCGATGGACCGCGAGGTCAATGCGACACAACCCGAAGTCCCACAACATCTACGATGGTCGGAGGTGGCCATCACGTTTAATCGCTCGGATCATCCCGACCGAGTGGTTCACCCAGGCGTATCCCTTGGTACTTGACACGGTGGTTCGAACATCGAGCGAAGCGCGTCCTCATCGATGGGGCGTGTCCTCAATCTCCTATTCGTCAAAACCCTGGATGAGATACAAATCCCGAGAACTAAGTTGAAGACAAGCTCGGCCCCCTTCCACGGAGTGATCCCGGGTGTCGCCCACACCACTCGGGCACGTCGCCCTTCCAGTCACCTCGGGAGTTCGCGAGAATTTCGAACGGAGAATACCACCTTCGGGGTGGTCGACTTCAAGACGGCCTACCACGCGATCATCGGAAGGCCTGCACTCGCCAAGTTCATAGCGATACTACACTACATTTACTTATGCATGAAGACGCCCGGCCCTAACGGCGTCATCACCCTGCGCAGCGACGTCAAGCAAGCCTTCACCTGCGACAAAGAAAGCTGCAATATGGTCCAATCTTGTGAGAGATCACGTGGCCAGGAAGAAATCCGACTGGCTACATCAACATCTGAAGAGGGTGAAATTCCTACAAAAGAAGATAGCCAAGTCGGGACAAGGCGAGCCAAAACGAAGAAAATCTTCCTTGATCCAGTCGACCATCAAGGACCATTACAAATTATCTCCACTATGGGAGGGACCATACATAATTGCTGAGGTGACTCGGCCAGGAGCATTTCGACTAAAGAGCGAAGATGGATCTATGGTGGAGAACTCCTGGAATATTGAACATCTTCGACGATACTATGCTTAAATTGCCGTAAGTTTTATGTTGTTCTTGATGTCAACCTCAAGCAAGATGACTTCTTGAGTTGACAGGGGCTGCATACGTGTCAATAAAGCATGGTTTTCTTTGATAACTTGTTTATATTTAGTTTATCATTGTTTATTGTTTTGATTCGAGTTCAATAGATAAGGACGAGAATTTTTGATGATCTAATCAAGTTTTAGGCTTGGTGACAGTCGGACGAAAATTACTTAAGAAATTTTCTATGAAGACTCGGGTCAAGGCTTTAACATAAATAAGCTAGATACCTACAAGTTCACATCGGAGGCATAAAGAGACCAAGATGATTAGATGAAGTGGCGGGGACGACCTCGAGGCTTCTAAAAGACATGAGGGTTTTTGCTAAGTCGTCTCGTGATTGGGCCGAGCCCATGAGAGACTTGCGGCCCGGCTAAGGTGTGGCTTGACACGTGTCCTTAGGGACTTAAGTGGATGGACTTAAGCGATTTGCCCGGCAATATGCACGTGTTACATAGCCCAATACCTTTAAAATCCTTTCATACCGCGGTTTGCGTAACTTCATGAGAAGTTGGCACGATGCAATTTGAAAGGTGACAAACGATTAAGCTTTTCATGGCATCCCGATGACGAGGGTTTGGTTTCTAAGCATTTGATTAAATGATTATATCAATGCTATTTTTCCACCTTGGTGAAGATCTTTTTAGATTAAGACCAATATTATGGCGGGAGCTATTTAATATTTTGGTCGTATTTTTGATGATATGAAAAATTTGTTTACCCATGAGGGTTGATGAAATTATTTGTCAGAGATGACTCGGACAAGTTAACTCGGATGAGCATGAGCTTGCCGAGTGTTTTTACCCACGAGGGTTGATTAGATTATTTGTCAGAGATGACTCGGACAAGTTAACTCGGATAAGCATGAGCTTGCCGAGTGTTTTTTGCCCACGAGGGTCGATTGAGCTATTTGTTCCGAGATGACTCGGGCAAATCAACTCGGATAAGCATGAGTTTGCGAGTGAATTAACTTCTTACCTACAAGGGTTGATTAAATTGTTTGTTACGAGACGACTCGGGCGAACTTACTCGGATAAGCATGAGCTTGCCGAGTGATGTGATTTTTATAAGCTGCTTTAGCTTGAGCTAAGCATTTATAAGAGAATTATTTGTTAGAGATGACTCGGGCAAATTTCGGGATGACTCGGGAGGATCGGCTCGGATAAGCATGAGCTTCTGAGCGAATTGATTTCTTACCCATGAGGGATGATTGAAATATTTGTTCCGAGATGACTTGGCGAGATCTACTCGGATAAGCATGAGCTTACCGAGTGCTTTTTACCCGCTAGGGTTGATTGAGTTATTATTAGGATTACTCGGGCGAATCCACTCGGTTGAGCAAGAGTTTACCGAGTGTTTTTTACCCATGAGGGATGATTGAATTATTTGTTCGAGATGACTCGGGCAAATTCACTCGGTTGAGTATGAACTTGATGAGTAATGAGATTTCTATGGTTGCTTTAGCATGAGCTAGGCATCTACATGAGAGTAATTTTTTATATAGTTCTTGACTATATGCTTAGTCTATTTTTGACTAATCACATAGTCGGGGCTACACCAATAATTAGGTGCATCGGGAGATGCACCTAGATATTTATTTTTGAGAATTTTTCACCCTTCACAGTCTTTGGAGCCACTCGGGAAGATTCGGGCGAGATGATGGAATCACTCGGCGCCAAAAGCACTCGGTCAAAGAAATTTTTGGTTGAGTGCTTGCTTTTGGTCTGGGCGATGTTGTCTCGTCGCGAAAAGGACTCGGGGCTCTTGTGGAGATTGTGGCAATCGGGTATCTACTTGCAAGCTTATCCGATTGGAGGTAGGGATAGATTGTGCTGCTATATCTGTAAGCCGAACTTGACTTAGGTGTTACGGTTGCTTGGATAGAAATAAAGCTGATCGCCATAGTCACGGTTTGGTAAGATTGAGAAACCAACTTAGAATAAGATAGGGTTTCCGACTTGTAAACCTTCCTCCCAAGACTATATAAGGGGGTAAGGGCGTCCTGAGGATATTCAATAGGAGTTCAGCTTTTAGCTCTGGCTTTAGATCACGAGATCAATAAAAACACTCGGCGGATCGAATCCACCGAAACGGGAGTAGGGTATTACCTCACGAGAGGCCGAACCTGTCTAAATCTTCTTCTCTAACCGTTGTCTTGGCGATCTCATTGCGGCCGGAAAATATATTCAAAGCAAGTTTCGACACAACGTTTGTTCGGTGTGTCCACGGTTGTTGCCCCGTTGGAGCTAGCTAGTGGCGACCACTCGACATCCGTTCAGGACGATGTACCTGTACGTCAAGTACGTGGTCCGTCTCTGGCAGGAATTTTCCGCCGCGCGTGGCGGGTGCGGCACGCGGCGCACGGGCACGGCCGCTGGCGTTGGCATTTGGCATGGTCCACCGCGCACGATGCCAAGTCTTCACTAGTCGTCGCTGTTGCGGTGGGGCTCGTACAGTTTGTACTCGTTTCTCTGATCGAGTGCATTTGTTTCCCAAAGCAACGCGAAGAAGAAAATTTGTCTACATTTGGTGGTTGTTGGGCTCGCAGGTGGGGCGGCTCCGGGAGGTTGTGTTCTCGTGGGCTACAATACGCTGGGCCATCATGAACGGAAGGTCGTTTTTCCGGTATGGGCCTGGGCCTAAGGTGGCCATGGTCCATGGCGGGGTGTGTCCAGCGAAAACCTATCACCCACCCACCGCACTTCGGGTTAGGGACGCGTTTAGTTAAGAGCCATGTCGCTAAGGGACGCGTTAATTAATTTGTTGGTGAGCGATTGAAAAGCCATAACAAAGAGATGCTCCCCTGCGAAATCACGCGCGATTGCAGGACGCGATGCTTCAGCACGACATGGAAGCTCCAACTGATTGTCGAGTTCTCGATTTAATTAAACGCGAGCCACGGGAGCAGGAAGATCTAATAGGACGGTAGTCCATCAGACGTACGTGGGCCGTTAGATGCTAACGAACGGTGCTGTGACTTTCCTCTGCCCACGTCAGAGGATCTGCGCCATGGCACGCGCATGTTCGGCCATGCATCCAGGGGAGTACATGTTACAGGCCCATTGGCCTAATAGGTGGGAGCGGAGGCCGAGCGCAGCGCGTCGCGTGCGTCGAATCGTTTTCCGCGCGTCCGCCTGTCCAGATCGCCGTGCTGCTGACGCAGATAGCAGACTCGCTGTCCCGCTCCGCCGCTCGGCTAGTCAGCTGCTCGCCGCTCGGCAGTTGGGCCCTCGTCGCTTCGCTCCTCGATCTGGACATCTGCCGGCACCGCAGCAAAGCGGCAAGGGCAGCAAGCAGCGAGCAAGGCCCTCCACGGCACTACGCACTACGGCAGCAAGGGGAGGCAACTAGGCAAGGCAGCGAGTACAAGCAACAAGCAAGGCCCTGCATGGCAGCAAGACAGCATGTGCACTAAATTTGTATTTTAGTCCTCAGTTTATCTAGTATGTGCACTGCATTGATTTTTTTTTCATCTTGGATCGATATGTTGCGTGGGTATATGTAGTATTTCAAATTTTAAGCTCTTACAGAGCCAGAAATTATTGTCGAGAAAGTTTTTACAGAGCCAGAAAATATCTCATCGTGTAAGTTCAATATTTAAAGGTGTAAATGGCTGACCTAATTATACGTCAAAATAAGCTACGAACGACACCAGGCTATGGGTTTGTTGATCAATAGGCCATGGCCCATGGGCATATTTGATGTGGTGTAAATGGCTAACCTATAAACCTAATTGTACGTCAAAATAAGCCACGAAACATCAGCCTGGGTTCGCTGATCAATAAGCCATGGCCCGTGGGCATATTTGAGGGCCGCGCACTCGTATCCACGAGTTACACGTGTTTGCTACTCTACTGCAATATACAACGTATCCACACTCTCTTTGTTTCATATTATAAAACACTTTAACTCTTTTCTAAGTCAAAATATTTAATGTTTGATCAAATCATAGCAAAGATTTTTGACACCAAACAAAGATACCATCAAAATGTATGTAATTCTTGATTTAATTTAACTATGATGTTATAAAAGTTATTGTTTTTTTATAAATTTGATTAAATTTATACTTAAAAATCAAAATGTCTTATGACGTGGAAGTAGTAACGTCCATTTTCTTTGTACTCACGAGGAAGGGACGCAGAGTAGATAACGTCATGCGTGTCCATCCGGTGTAATAATAGCGTGTGTAGCAGCCTTCTGCCCGGAATAATGTCATCCTTTTCCCGATCGCTTCGTACGTGCCAACTACGTAGCAGTTCTAAGATACTCCTACTCTATAACCATTCGATCTTTTTTTTAAAAAAAAACTAAAACCATTCGATCGATCAGCGATTCAACGATTACATGCATACCCCGTGCGTCCCTGAAAACTTAAATCTTAAACTATAAATCTAGATAAACATTTATTTATATTTATAGTCAGAATTTATTTTTTTGGGCGAAGGATGTAAGTAAGGAAAACAACGTACGAGAGCTAGTACTGCGTACGCACACGGAGTTCCCATATGTTTGGCGGTTTGGCGATCTTATCTGGGCCGTGCTTGCGACCACAATTTGTGGACGAGAGCAACTATTCGGCTGTACAACTTTTTTTTCCTTTATAATGCTAGTACAGAACTTTATATAGCGTGAAGGAATCGATTGGGCTGTGTGGACATGAGTAGATCGGGTGGGCCGTATTCGGTTCCCTACTCTGTTGGTACTGTGGTGCATGGCCTCGATGCCTCATAAGCTTGGCAGCTGGGAGTATCAGCCTTTTATTAGAGCTGAGTGGTGGACTGGTGAGAACGATACGAGACTCAGACATCACAACTCGATCGCAAGTGGGCGAAACGAATGGTGGAATGGGCATTCAGATTGGAGGTGGAGCATGCACTACCCTATACTATACGCTCCAAACTTAGAGGGTCATCGTTTTGTTCTGTATAAAATCATTTTTTTTGCAAAAATTTAAATTTTAAAACTTAATTTTAAAGTTGATTTTACTATATTTTTAACATAGTTTTTATTGGTTTTTAAACCGCTAAGAATTAATATATAATTATTTTGTTTGTAAATTATTTTTTAACGCTAATGAGTTATTTTGGCTTGTAATCACCGCTGTACTCGCCTTGCCGTTCGCTGTTGGAGTTTTGGCCCGAATAGGTTTCACATATTTACGCAAGTTAAGAGTATTAATTATTTAAATCAAATTTGTGAACTCTGAAATCCTCACGTTACTGTAGGACGGTTCTCAAATCTGAATTCACTACGATCCCAGGACGTAGTAGCACTAGTACCACCGATGCACTATGGTAGCAATGACTCTATGAAACATTGAAATTGCCAATGTAGATCAAAATTGACCACCAAAAACCTGTAAGAGCAAACAAATTTTCAATTAATGTTCCCAAAGGAATCTACGTCACACGCTAAGAACATATTCTGCACGGTCAGCTCCAGCACAGTGACACAGCATTTCGTGTAGGCATGAAGTCCTAAAATGCTTTAGTATTTTCATCTTTTAATGCATGACTAAATCTTTTTTCATACCCGTTCAGCATGGATAAAATCAAAGTCTCTAGAATCTTCAGGGCTCCAAAAGGCACGACGGAAAAGAAGCAAAAGGTGGTTAAAAAATAAAAAAGAAAGAAAGAGGAAACAAGGAGAAAAATCCTCTTGAACCTCGGAACGTGCCATGTGATGTGGACCGCAACATATTGTGTTCCGTACTGGCGATGTGATTAAGATGTTTTAGGTCAAAATTGAGGGCCCAGTGCGTCCGCTACGTGACGTCCATTCACAGGAGATCACGTACCGGTTCTCGTGTTGGCCTCACCACGCATGGAAAAAAGAATATGAGTATCAAAGAATAAAAACGAGAGGACTAAATAACTAGCTTACTGATCTATATAAGACTATAACATGGCTTATTATTTGATGAGTAAATGTAAACAATATCTCCAGAGAGCATCACTTGTTGGAATTTGGAGACATGCCCTATGCAGTATCGGATTCGACCAAGTTTCGTTTTCCTTTTTTTCAAGGAAAAAAGGGTAAAAGGAAGTGGTGGGTGTGTGTGTTTTGGGGGTGGGGGGTGGGGGAGGTTGGTTAGAATGGCTGGACCGTACGCATAGTCGTCAGTGTGTGGTACGCGTGCTACAGCGTAGACTGGAAAGTTGCACGCTCAACCGTGTGACGACCGTAAGTTGAACTGGAAATTCTTCGGGACCCTGGAAAGTTAATTGTATTACATCAATGATGGGAGTCCAGGAAAAATCCGTTCGGTAAAAAAATTGGCCACTCTCTGTTCGCCAGATTGTATTAGGCAGGTGAATGTAGGTACAAAGCAAGATTCCTATCGTACGTATCTGCAACAGCATTACAGGTGCAAGCGATGGTTAGTTCTGGATAATTTTATTCAATTGTTCTTCTTTTATCCTTGTAACCAAAGTAGCATTGACTGAACAGATAATGTAGACAACACAATTATTTTGGCTTTTCGATATGTGCCCTCTATGTACTACTACCTTGCTGCTACCGACAGATCTGATTAAAATGATTATTTTGTGCTACCTGAGGAATTCTCGGTAATGCTTCTCACGTTTCATTCATAAATTTCTCGGAACTGCCTTGCTGCTAGTCTGAACACTACTTCATAAATTTCCTCGGCAGTGTAGGTCACAGACAGCGAAGCGGTGCAGACTACAGAAACATCAAACATATATTGAGGACCCATCTACTACATTATGATGCAATCATGAAAGGAATCAATATGAACAGAGAAAACCAACACGATATAAGATGTGAAGGCGC
Source organism: Oryza australiensis (assembly GCA_019925245.2). NCBI lineage: Eukaryota > Viridiplantae > Streptophyta > Magnoliopsida > Poales > Poaceae > Oryza > Oryza australiensis. Next base: position 2,421,009 of record JAIFGZ020000044.1, read on the forward strand.
GGCTGGAGCGCGAGTCACTCACGAACGTCAGACTGACAGCATCACGTTGTTTTTTTGTCCCAAGAAAGAGAAGTGAAAACAAAAGCGCTAACAATGGTAAAAAAAGAAATTAAAGCAGAATGAATGGAAGTTGTTGTATGGCTTCATTTCACTAGTCTGCATCTGAATTTCTGTATAGTAACATATATATAGCCCACATAGATGTATAAGGCATGCTCAAGAGTTTCTGTCGGCTGCTGCAGGTTCTTCTAAAATCAAAAGCACCATAAACAGTTTGGGTTTTCTTAAGATTATAAGAAGTTGTAGTTGTAAAATTTAAAAAATAAACTGAAAGCCGGAAGCTGGTTTCCTAGCTTCTTATGATTAGCATTTAAAGCTCCCTAAACATATTCATAAGTAGACCCAGCCTTAATTGGTATAATACACATGTCATGTAAAGTCGAAGCATATAAGATCATCATATGTATCGGCAAAGGTTAACAAGATGATTTTGCTTTTCCTATTTAATTCCAAGTTGATATTTTCTACTCTCAAAAAAGTTGATTTTTTATTTAGAATTTATCAAGGAAAAGATATGTGGAGCGTTGTGCTTAAAGAAAAAGAAAAGAGGAGCTTTCTAGTAGGATGTTTAGCGTGTTGTCCAAGGTTCATTTATGATTTGATAAAATCTAAAAATACCATCAACAAACGCTCCAATTCAAAAAATATCATTGACAAACCCAACTTACTAAAAATACCAACATACAAGCGTTTTATTCTAGAGATACCATCGATGTTAGGTTTTCGTTACTAGCATGTCCGTTAAATGCTATAAAAGACCATTTTATCCCTATAAATTGTTTAACATTGATTAAAATTTTTTCTCTTTTGATCAACTTAAAAGAGCAACCTACAAATTAATATAAGCTGATGGATCGAGCAAACGTTTTAATCACATTTTAACAATTCGTAGGAGTAAAATAATCTTTTATAGCAATTAACGAAGAGCTACTGCCGAAAAGCTAACGACGATGATATTTTTGGAAAAAATGCTTGTCTGGTGGCATTTCTAAAAATTAAATTTGTCACATTTCTTGAATTGAAGTGATTATCGATGACATTCTATAGATTTTCTCTAAGGATTTAGATGACTCACGCTTTGTCACAGTGACATGTAAGGTGAGTTGCCACAAATAACCAAGCAAATTTATGTTAGATCATGAAATTCATTTATGCCTTTACTTAAAAAGTTATAGTCAATTTTTATATAGGTTGCAAAATGAACGACGATAAATTACAAAATTACGGTTTAATTAAAAAAACAAAACTACTGTAGATAATCGCATGTGGAACAGGAATCAGGATGCTGACATACTATGGTCATAAGAAGTTAAACTTGTCTAGGTATTGCGAATGAACCAAAAGTAATCGTAGCTAGCAAATCAGCTGGAAGCAACTCCAGATGACCTTACAGAAACTTGCTGCGATAGTAGTACTTCTTTGAGAGAAAATAGTGTGACATAGGACCTCGCTGAGTTGGTATTCTCAAGTGATGAAGATAGTATTAAGTAAGGGCACACAAAATAAAAAATATTAATATATAATTAATAAAGTTTTAATTATTACAATCATGAAAAGTAAATTTATTTGATATTAGAGCATTTTTATATAAAAAGTTTTTAATAAAACATATTGTTTAACAGTTTATAAAGCATGGTAATGAAAATAGAGGTAGAATATGTGTCTTAATAAGAAAAACAAGGTCTAAGTGTCATAGCTTAGTAATCATCTACTCTTTGATTTGGTCGCTCTTTTAAAACTTTCACCATCAGTTTTATATCAAAATAAGTCATCAAGATTTTTAACGCTAAAATTTGATAAGATTTTTTAGTGGATTCGGTTAAGAAAAGAAGTCAAATAGGAAATTTATTCAGGAGAGAACGAGTTTAAGAAAAAATCTTGAAGACTATTGCATGGTGGTTTAAGTTTATCTATTAATTAGTCAAGTTTTCTATTTAGGAAAGTTTATCATATCTGATGAGGGCTTTATATTTTTATTTTATCTTTAGAAAAGTCTGCGTTGTGTCTAATTAGGACTCTTATCGGCCTATAGTATAAGGTATAAATATGTACATCTAGGTCCTTGTAAACTATCTACACGGATCAATACATCTACTTTCACTATATCGTGACCCTCTCACGAGGTTTTATTTCGACGAGTTCTTCTTTTCGCGCATAGGCTGCAGTGATTGAGTTTGACCTCCAGCAAGAAGTGACTTCCATCATCTTCGCTTGCCCTGACGTGGCTAGGAGTTTCTCGGTTGAGTCCGATATTATAATCGGGTCAACGCAAGTGTTTCATATCTGGTATATCGTCTCTATCATTACTGTTTATATAGTCACATCGGCTTAGTTAGGAATTTCTTGGTTAGATCTGATATTATGATCAAGTTGATGTTCTTTAAACATAATGTTGTTTTGGGTAAATTTGTTATATCCATCACTGTCGATGTCGAAGATCGACATGCGAGAATCCGAGGGACCCCCTTTTTGGTTCGGCATGGGGAGCGGTGAGTCCTGATCTAAACTCGCGATGAGGATGGGATGATGCAGACGAGGCGGGAGAAATCAAGACTACGGAGGCGCGGGGGTTTATACAGGTTCGGGCCACCTGCGAGGTGTAATACCCTACTCCTGTTCTGTACGTAGTATGAGGGGAGAATTACAGGGAGCAAAGTGTTGTCTCTTCTCTGGGATCAGAAATGGACGAGAGGTTGCTAAGAATTAGCTATCGCTCAGAGGGCTGATCAACCGAGTCGAGGGAGGGAACCGACGATAAAGTGAGCCGACCAGAGAGCGAGCCCTTTTTATGATGGACTTGGGTCTCCTTTTATAGTACAAGGGAACACCACAGTAGTCCCGTCTTTTCTCTACTCCGCTCCACGTGAAGGAGTGGTTTTTGCCTTGTCTTGTCGGAGAAGCTACTCCACCCTTGCTCCTTCCTGTTTGCTGCGTCATGGGGGTAGGCGGAAAAAGGTGATCACTGTGATGGCCATGTTGTTGATGCATGGATGGCCTGCCTACCTACTCTGATGGGACCCACCGGTCAACGGCCCATCCCGTGGGTAGGCACTGGCACCGCGCCTCTTGCGCTCGCACTCTCTCTCCCACGCGGCCGCCCAATGCATTAAACGCGACTGGACAGGGCGTGAGGGAGGCGTGCATGGAGTGGGTACGCGGCCATACCGCGGTCTTAGTCAAAGACTTTAGGCCTCCTTTGCCTCGTGACAGGCCAAAAGGGGTGATGATGAGAGCAACTGACAGGCACGCCTCACATCGTATTGAATGCGGCGGGGCAGGCGCTCAGCTCTCCTCTTTTTGATCATTAAATGGGTTGGTTGGCAGTTGGACTCGCCCCTCTCTCAGCGAGGTGCGGGGTGAGGGATGGGGATCCGGGTAACCCGGACCCTACCGTCCGGGAGTCCAAGGTGATCCGGACCTGCCGTTTGGGAGTGCTTGTGGCCTTCGGGTAGCCTCCGGGCCAGCCCCTTCTGGGGGCGGCCACGTGGCCGGGACTCGCTTAGGCCATTCAGGATACATCTTTAACGCGCCTTGATGGGCAAGGGTGCCTTCCCTTTCTCGGATGTCGTGCCTCTGACTTACCCCCGGGCCCATATCACCGACAGTAGCCCTCGGCGTTGACTGGGATTGAGTCGGGCTCGGGCGCGTTTGATGCCATTTCTTTGAGTGTGTGGGCCCGGGCACTGGATGCGTTTTGCTATGGCGAAAGGTCGGTACGCGACAACCGATGCCATGCCAGGCTAAGTTTTTCTCAGGACGGGGGGCGAGTTTATTCGGGCCGCGCGTGCGGGGGCCCATTCAAACCGCCTGGCTCTCTCCGTCCCACGTAGTGCGCCTGGTGGGCGCGAAACCCCAGGCGGCGCGAAATCCAAGCGGCGCGGGAATCCAAGGGGATGCGAAAAGGAAACGAGGGGGCGCAGAGGCAAGGTGGCGTGAAGCGTGGTAGTGGGGCGAAATTAATGCCGTGGAATCCGAGGGGGCCGTGGTAGCTTATAAAAACGGATCTGCAGGGAGGGGGATCGGTTTCTACGCTTCCCACAGCCATCGCGTCACACAGCTTTTCGCCTCTCATCTTCCTAGCGCCCTTTGCTTCCTTCCCCTCGTTGCCAGCTTTCCTTTGCATTTCAGCGTCCACCCTTGAGATGGCCCGTGATTCGCCTCTGGAGCCAGGGAGCGTGCTCCCCAAGTCCTTGGTCCGCACCGCGGAGGCTCGCAGCCTCTTCAACAAGTATCTGCCGCGCGGCACGCGCAGCGGCGGTGATGTCCCGGAGGAGCGGCCCCCTACGAGGATGGTGTTCTTCGCCTCCTTCGTCATGGTCGGGCTGGTGCCGCCCTTCTCCCGCTTCTTCCTCGACGTGCTGGAGTTCTACGATCTCCGGCTGCACCACCTCACCCCCAACGCCGTCTTCTACCTCGCCGTGTTCGCCCACACCTGCGAGATGTTCGTGGGGGTGATGCCCTCTCTTCACCTCTTCCAGCAGTTCTTCCGGGTGTGCCGGGCTGGCTCCCCCGGCGCGGTCGGGTACGTGGCGATCCAGCCGCGAAACGACAGGACGGTCGGCACCCCCTTCATCGACATCCACCCTCGCTCCAGGTGGGAGAACTGGAGGGCGTTCTGGTTCTACACCAGCCTAGGCGACCACCCCCGCCTATCTCTGCCGACGGGGATCCCGGTGAACCAGAGTAGCTGGGGGACGCGTCCGCGAGCCGGGAGGGAGCTGGACGGGGTGCTAGACCAGATCAGCTACCTTCGGCGGGGGGGCCTGTCCAGTCACGCGGTCTTCCGCGACTTCCAGATGAGGCACATTGCGCCGTTGCAGGAGAGGCCGCGCCCCGCCTACATGTACACAGGTCCCAACGACGACATGCGGACCCACGTGGGCGCCGCCTTCGACTGGGACGAGAAGGACCTCGGGATCCTGGTCCGCCGCACCCTCGGCGTTACGGCGATGGATCTGACGCAGCTTCCGCCCGGGTTGGTGCCGCTGTGCCAGGACTGGGCTGCAGGTTGGTGACGGAGATTCTGCACGCGCTGCAGGTGGTGGGCGACGGCGTGGGCTCGTCGTCGCTGCGCGCGAGGCTGCCCGAGGCGGGGGCAGCGACGACACCGACGCCGACGACCATGTGCCAATCGGGCGGTGAACCGCGGGGCCCAGGCCAAAGCGATCCGGGGGTCCCGGACCCTAAGGGGAAGAGGAAGAGGTCAGAGGAGGACCCGGCTCCTTCCCCATCCCCACCACGCGGCGGTGGCGCAGAGCGCGCTGCTCCTCCCCGCAGATCTGGGGGCTCGCGGGCGACGGGCCCATCACCAGGGGTCACTCCGCCGAGGGCCAGGACGGCCACAACGGCGGCGACGACGATGGCGGAGGAGGCTCGGGGCACATCTACGGCGAGCACGCCGGTGGCGGGGCCGTCCGCGGGCTCAAGCATCGGCGGATGCGGCGAGCAGAGCCCGGCGAGTCCTCCAGCGGCCCCGCAAAGAAGAAGCGAGCCATCTCGCGGGTTTCTGGGACTTCAACCCCGCCGCGCAGTACGCCTTTTGACGCGCGGATCCTCATTGGGGCCTCACATTTTTGTCTTGTTTTTTGATTCCTTATTGTATTCATGTTTTGCTTCCGCCGCGAGCATAGGCATTTTCGCCCTGTGGTTGTACCCAAGCGGCGCCCGCCTGCTCGGGAGGAAGCGCAGAGAGGCTCTGGTGCCCGAGCCCTCCGGTTCTGGGTCGCCCTACGGGTTCCGTCCCGATCCGGTGCGATCGAGGAGAGGGCCCACCCGGAAGATCGGGAGCGCCGCCACCCACGAGAGCGAGCCGTGGGCGGCCCCCAGACGGAGGGGCAGGAGGGCGGCGAAGAACAACCCTGTGGGTCTCCTCCGCAAGCAACCGTCGCCGCCACCACAGCAGCCATCGCCCGCGCCGCACCAAATGGCGCGTCGCCCCGTCGGCCACCGTTAGTTCAGCCGGCGTCGGCCCGCCGCGAGCCCCCAACGCAAGGAGCGGACGGTTCCAGCCACGTGGGGTCTTCAGCTCAGCCTGAGCAGGCGGCTGATCCCGTGCCGAGCTCCGACTCCGAATCCGGGCGCTCGGTCCGGGTTTGTGGCCGCCCGGACACCGAGCCTCGTTCGGTCGCAAGAACGGGCGAGGAGGTCATCTCGAGGGCGCTGGAGGAGGCCAACGTGATCTCCCTGGAGGGGCTCTGGGCCCAGGTGCAGGCCTTGGCCGCCAGGGAGGTTGAGGTGGCGCGGCGGGAGGCCGAGGTTGAAGAGGGCCGTCAGGAGCTGGCGGCCACGGCGAGGGTGGAGGGCCTCGTCCGCAGGCGGGAGCTGGCGGAGATCGAGCGTCGCCAGGAGGAGCTCAGCCAGGTGTTTGAAGACATCGTCGTTGAGCGGCACGCCGCCGACTTCCGCGAGCAGGTCGCCACTGCCGCCGAGGAGAGGGTCCGTTCCACCGTCGGGAGGTTCCTCCGCGACCTCAGGGAACGCGCCCAGGGCCTCGACGAGCACGAGCGCACCCTGTGCGATGCTGAGGCCGCCGCTGCCAGCACCGACGTCGACCTCCAGGCCCGCGAGGCCAACCTGATGGAGCAGGAGAGGGCCCTAGAGGCGGCGTGGCGAGCGGTTGAGGACCGGGAGGCCGCCGTTGCTAGGGCCGAGGAGGACTCCGCCGCGCGGGAGGCCAACGTGCTGGCCCAGGAGAAAGCCATTGCGGAGCGCGAGGCCGCCATGGGGGGCAAGAGGTGGCGGTGCTGGAGACCCAGGAGGAGGCCTCCCGGTGCCTGAAGGCTGTCTAGGAGCGCGAGCAGCTGCTCGCCGCCGCCTCGGGCCGCCGGCAAGACGAGTTGGAGTGGTGGGAGCAAGAGCTGACCACCCGGGAGCAGGTGGTCATGGATGCTCAGGCGTAGATGCGGGGGCCAGGGCCGGAACTGTAGGAGGCGCGCCGCCGGACCGCGAAGCTGGAGTGCACCTTGCGCCTGGGGCTCCGGGCCCTGGCCTCATCCGTCGAGCGCCTTCGGGACGCAGCCCGCGGGGTGGTGGTCAACCGTCCCCTCACCGGCATCCCTACCTTAGGGGGGTTGGCCACTCCCATCAAATGAGCTGGCTGAGGGGATCAAGAGGGTGCCGGAGAAGGTCGACGAGGTGGCGAAGGAGTCGTCATACGACTTGTCCCGCCAAGTCGCTACGCTTATCTTGGTGAGCTATCAGGCTCGCGACCCCGGCTTCGACCCCTATATCCCCACCGAGGACTTCCCCGAAGGCACCGAGGAGGCCGCCCGTCTTCGGGTCCAAGACGCCGTCGACTCCATCATGGTGGGCTTTGACGGCACCCCGACGGCCTTCCAGCTTGCTCTCCACGAAGACTCGCCGGACGAAGATCTCCCGGCGGATGCCCCCAGCGACCCACCAGCCACTTAGGACTCTCTTGCTCCCTTTTTTGCTTCTATCTGTATTTGTGTACAAAAACATTCGTAGTATTGTTTATAAAGTCAGTGAACTTGCCTTTATAATTCATATATGTATGTGTATATGTTGGGAGCCCCCGGCCAACTTAGCGCACACGTAGTGGCGGTTGGTTGGTCTGAGCCTCTGCCTGTTCGCTTTCCTGCAACGGTAGTTCGACTCTTAGTTAGCTTAGCCATTGCAAGAATACAGTAGCGTGGTCCTCCGCCATGACTTGTCCCATGTAGCTGGGGGTTGGTCCGGGTTCGGGTAGCATGCACTGGCCGTTGGCTGGTGCCTTTGTCGGGGTTTCGGGTAGGAGCGAAGGCATAAAAAGGCCAGCGAGGGAGCGGCAACGGGGGGCCGGGACAGGCGTGTTAGTTCGCACCCGAACCCCCAGGCATTGACTGCCCTCAGGTGTGGTAGTATGCAGCATCATTGTACCCTCGACGCCCTTAGGGCTCTCAGGCTAAGGCAGGCAAGGCCAGGGAACCATTGGAAAGCCGCATCCGCAGTACATGCTCCAGCATATGGAGGGACACACACTTCAAACATGTATTTTGCAAGAAAATCATATGGGATGTAACAGCAAACTTATTGTCCATGCCACCGGAAGCAGTGGATGAACTTCCATGTATGTTTCAGCGCACCATGCGGCTTATGGGTAGAACCTGCGCAGGTGGGAGATGTTCCACGGGTTCGGCAACGGAGTGTCGTCCTCTGTGGCTAGGCGAACTACTCCCGGATGTGGGGTGCCAATAACCTTGTATGGCCCCTCCCACATCGGGGATAATTTGCTCAGCCCCGCACGCGTTTATACACGCGCGGGACCGAGATCATTGACTTGCGGCGCTCGGGGCGACTTTGTTTTGATGGTAGCGGCGGAGGCTCGTTGGTAGCGGGCGCGCGAGCGCGCTGCCGGCGCCGTCTTTCCTCCAGTAATCCAAGTCGTCACGACGTATCTGCCCTTGATCTGCTTCGGTGTATAACGTGGCTCAGGGCGATCCCAGGGTGAGCTCGGACGGCAAGACCGCCTCGGCTCCATACACCAAAAAGAAAGGTGTCTCCCCAGTGGCGCGGCTCGGGGTTGTCCGATTGGCCCAAAGGACCGCAGGCAGCTCATCAGTCCACGAGTCCCCATGCTTCTTGAGCACGTTGTAGGTCTTAGTCTTGAGGCCTTTTAGTATTTCTGTGTTTGCACGCTCGGCCTGAGCGTAGCTTTAGGGGTGGGCTGGCGAGGCGAAACAGAGCTTGATGCCCATGTCATCGCAATACTCGCCAAACAGCTCACTCGTGAACTGGGTGCCGTTGTCGGTGATGAGCCTGTTAGGGACCCCGAACCTTGACGTGATGCCTCTCATGAACCGCACAGCCGAATGTTTGTCGATGACGCTGATTGGATAGGCCTCGGGCCACTTGGTGAATTTGTCGATGGCGACATATAGAAACTTGCAGCCGCCCCGTGCCTGCTTGAACGGTCCCAGGATGTCCAGCCCCCAGACCGCAAATGGCCATGAGAGCGGGATGGTCTGAAGGGCCTAGGCCGGCAGGTGCATCTGTTTGGCGTGGAATTGACACGCTCGGCATCGCCGCATGAGGTCCATTGCGTCCTCCAGCGCGGTTGGCCAATAGAATCCTTGGCAGAAAGCCTTTCCTACCAAGGTTCGGGAGGCCGAGTGCGCCCCGCATTCGCCTTCATGGATCTCGGCTAGGAGCTCGAGACCCTGTTCCCGAGCGATGCATTTCATAAGCACTCCGTTGGCACCGCGTCGGTAGAGTGTCCCTTCTACCAACACATACCTCTTGGAGGTTCGGGCAATGCGTTCGCTTTCCTCGCGTTGCTCGAGCAATGACGCGTCTTACAGGTACGCTCGGATTTCCGAAATCCAAGCCACCTGACGCGTGATGTTGGTCCCGGCAGGGCCAGGCTGTGGCTGGCCCGCCAGATCCGGGGCGTCGGGACCGGCCGGTTCGGGGTGCGCCGACGGCTCTATGAGACTTTCTTCAAACGCGCCTGGCGAGGCTGGGCTCGCGCGGACGCGATCCTAGATAGCTCGTCCGCCAGGGTGTTATCTCTCCTAGGAATATGGCGTAGCTCAAGGCCATCGAAATGGCGCTCCATACGCCGTACTTCCTTGACATAAGCTTCCATTTGGGGGTCGGTGCATTGGTACTCCTTGGAAACCTGGTTTACAACCAGTTGGGAATCCCCGAGGACTAGCAGCCAGCGGATGCCCACACCTGCTGCCGCTCGCAACCCCGCTAGAAGCCCCTCATACTCGGCCATGTTGTTGGTTGCCCGGAAGTCGAGCCGAACGATGTACTGAAGTACGTCGCCTGCTGGGGAAGTTAACACCACGCCTGCTCCGGCCTCGTGTAAGGTGAGTGAACCATCAAAGTTTATCACCCAGTGCGCGGCTCCTTGGCCACGATCCTCCGCACTCTCGGGTTTCCCCGGGGGTGGATCGCTATCGACCGTTGGCGTCCATTCTGCCACGAAATCGGCCAAGGCCTGGCTCTTGATCGCGTGCCGGGCTTCGAAGTACAGATCAAATTCCGACAATTCGATGGCCCATTTTACTACCCCTCCCGTGCCCTCTCGGTTACGCAGGATTTGCCCGAGAGGGTAGGACGTGATCACCGTTACCCGGTGCACCTGGAAATAATGGCGCAGCTTCCTGGAGGCCACGAGCACGGCATAAAGCATTTTCTGGGCCTGCGGGTAACGTGTCTTTGCGTCCCGTAGTGCCTCACTGACAAAGTAGACCGGCCGCTGCACCTTGATGCGGGCCTTGACTACTTTGTTAGGGGCGACTGGTTCGGGTACACCGGGACGGGTTACCTCGGTGTCTGGGGCTTTCGGGCCATCGCCTCCCCCGGGGCCCTCAGGGCCTCTCTGGGTGGAAGGGGCCTCGGAAGCCTCTGGACTAGGGGGCCGGGCGGCTCCCTGAAGCTCGGGGGGCCAAGGGCCACCTCCGGGCTCGGGCACTTCCTCGGCCAGCTCCGTTCCAAGGTTTCCTGCCGCAGGTGCTTCGAGGCGGGTTATCTCGGTGCCCGGGGCTACCGGGCCATCGCCTCCCCTGGGGCCCTCAGGGCCACTCTGGGTGAAGGGGGCCTCGGGAGCCCCCGGACTAGGGGGCCGGGCGGCTCCCTGAAGCTCGGGGGGCCAAGGGCCACCTCCGGGTTCGGGCGCTTCCTCGGCCAACTCCGTTCCGAGGTTTCCTGCCTCCGGGTTCAATGGGGTTGGGGGAGACTGAGAGTCTAGCTCGTCGTTGCACTCCACAACCAAAGCCGCACTAATCACTTGGGGGTGGCCGCTAAATATAAAAGGAGGGGCTCTCCTTCCCGAGGGGCTACCAATACGGGCGGCGAGGAGAGGTAGCGCTTGAGCTCGCCCAAGGCTTTCTCTGCTTCTTCCGTCCAAGTGAAGGGACCGGTTCATTTTAACAACTTGAATAAAGGGAGCGCCCGCTCTCCTAACCTAGATATGAAACGACTCAGGGCAGCTACACAACCAGTGAGTCTCTGCACGTCCTTGAGTTTCCTAGGGGGACGCATTTCCTCTATTGCTTTTATTTTAGCGGGGTTGGCCTCAATGCCTCGGGCAGAGACCAAAAACCCAAACAGTTTGCCTGCCGGCACCCCGAACACGCATTTCTCTGGGTTCAGCTTCATGCGGGAGGACCAAAGGTTATTAAATGTCTCGGCCAAGTCTGGGAGCAAGGTTCTTTGGTCCCGAGATTTGACTACGAGATCATCGATGTACGCCTCAACATTACGCCCTATTTGGTCTTTCAACGTGATGCGGATACCACGTTGAAAAGTGAACATGGCATTCTTCAGACCAAAGGGCATATACATGTAGCAAAAGGTACCCACAGGGGTAATAAATGAAGTTTTCTCCTCATTCTCTACAGCCATGCAGAATTGATGATAACCAGAGTATGCATCTAGGAAGCATAAAAGGTCGCACCCCGCAGTGGAGTCGATTATCTGGTCTATTCGAGGTAGAGGATAGGGGTCTTTGGGACATGCCTTGTTGAGGTCGGTGTAGTCGATGCACATGCGCAGCTTGTGGTTGGCCTTCGGGACGACCACCGGGTTTGCCAACCACTCCGGATGCAGCACCTCCCGGATGAAGCCGGCCTCCTGGAGCCGTGCCACCTCTTCGCGGATGAACGCCTGCCGCTCTGGGGCCTGCCGCCTCACCTTTTGCCGGACCGGTCGAGCATCCGGCCGTACTACGAGTCGATGCTCAATCACCTCCCTGGGGACACCGGGCATATCCGACGGCTTCCAAGCAAACACGTCGGCGTTCGCCCGCAGGAAGGAGACGAGCGTGTCTTCCTATTTGGGGTCCAGGTTGCCGCCAATGTTGGCGGTCTTGAATGGGTCGTCACCCAACTGGATAGACTTAATCACCACCTCATCGGCAGAGGTAATGCATTGCTTTGGGGCCCGGGAACCCGAGGTCTCCCCTTGGGGGCCCTCGGGTTCGACGCGGTCGGCCGTCGCAATGTCGTCCACGCGTGCTTCTGCGCAGTCTAGCGCGGTTTTAATGTCGGCGTGGATGGTGATGGGGCCTCCGGGGCCCGGCATCTTAAGCTGGCGGTAGGCATAATGGGTAGCCGCCATGAACTTCACCAGCGCTGGCCTCCCGAGCACGGCGTTTTAGGGCAGTTTGAGGTCCGTCACGTCGAAGTCGATCCGCTCAATGAGGAAATTAGCGGGGGCCCCAAAAGTGACCGGCAGGGCGATCTGCCCAAGGGGCCACACCTTCCCGGGCGTCACCCCAATGATGGGGTAAGATGGCCCGAGCACCATTCTCGGGGCCTTGATTGCATCAAAGGCCTTCGGGGATAGTATATTGAGGGCCGCACCCCCGTCAATTAAGACTCGGGCGACCTTGACGTTGCAGATGGTGGGAGAGGTCACGAGGGCCAAGTGGCCGCTACGTGCGATGCTCCTCGGGTGGTCGGTTTGGTCAAAGGTGATGGGCACCTCTGCCCAGCGCGACATTCGGGCCGCCTCGTGGGATGGCACAGCCGCGAGGAGTTCGCGCCTCATGGACTTGAGGCTCCGGCGGGACACCTGGGCGCCTGCGCTGCCGTCGATGGTGGCGACGACGTGCTAGGGATCTTGGTAGCCCAGGTTGTCATCGTCGTCCCCGACGGGGGCCGCATCTTTGGCCTCCTCTCGCCAGTTGTCCGAACGCTCCGCCGGGGTTTTGCCCTAGCGGCGGATTTCCTTCTCGTTCTCCCTCTGCTCCTGCTCGTACTTTTGCACCCGTTCGGCTAAATTCTTGACCGAACGGCATTCGGAGAGGTCGTGGTGGGAGGTTTGGTACACCATGCACCATTTGTCCCTGACCCAGCCCTAGGGGCGAGGGTCCGGGGACCGCCTGCGGTGGCCCGCGGGCTTGCCCTTCCGCGAGGGCTTCTCTGCACCGTCAGCGGCGAGGACGTGACCCTCCTCGCCACCACGCAATGGCCGGTGCTTCCGTCATCGTTCGCGTCGCTCTTCCGGACACGGAGGGGGCGCGCGGTGGAGGCTGGGGCGGGATTCCTAGGATTCCAAACCCGAGCCTCCTCCTTGCGGGCCACCCGGTCAGCGAGCTCAAAGAGCTCCGTGGTAGTCCGGGGGGCCATGGATTCGATCTTCTCCAGCATAACGTCGTGGCATACACCACTCCGAAAGGCGAAAATCACTGCATGGTCAGCGATGGAGGGTATGGTATTGCGTACCTGGCAAAAACGCTGGATGTATTTGCGCAGGGACTCGTCCTCCCCTCGTCGGACCATGTGGAGGTCTGCCTCCACTCCCGGGTGTGGGTACGTGCCCTGGAAGTTGGAAGTGAATTGGCGGCACAGATCATCCCAAGAAGTGACCGACTGGGCCGGTAGATTCATCAGCCAGGAGCGGGCCTGGCCCTTGAGCGCCATGGGAAAGAAGTTGGCCATGACGTGCTCGTCTCCTCCAGCAGCCTCGATGGCTGTGGTGTAGATCTGAAGGAACTCGGTAGGGTTCACCGAGCCATCGTACTTCTCCGTAAGGGCAGGCCTAAACTTGTTAGGCCAGCGCACATTACGGAGGTCGGTGACGAAGGCGTGGCAGCCGTTGCCGGCCGGAGGGGGCGACAGTGGTTGCGGGGCCCCATTGGGCGTCGTGGAGCCTCCTGCTCGCGGCTGGGCCATCTCGGCCGCTCGCCGTCTCCCGAGAGGTTCCACCTGCGGGAGGGCCGCTGCGGCCGCTCGTCAAGTGGTTGCGCCTCCCGACGAGGAGGCGCAATCCGATGCCTGCCCCATGCGGGCGTCCCGTTCTGCATACAGCAGATCATGGGGCGCTTCTGGTTGGGCTGCCGCCGAAAGGCCATCCTCCGCCCTCGCGGTAGCCGATGCCCTTCGAGCCCGTCGCCGAGAGGACGAGCTCACCGTGGCATGTGAACCGCGCGGTTGGTGGCGGGAGGAAGCGAGGTCAGCGGCAAGCTACCGCTGGGCCGTGCCTACCAGCTTCGCCACGTCGGCGAGCCAACGCTTGGCGTTGGATCCCTCGCCCGGGGTGACCGGAGGGTGGCGCAAAAGAGCTTTCGCCGCCTGAAGGGCACCCTCAGGCGTGCCAAACTCCAGGCGACGATGGACGCCTCCTCGCGAGGCTCGCGCGCACGCCCGCTAGGGCGTGGCCTAGATCCCGCAGGGCGTTGTCGGCCCTGTTAGATACCCGGCCCCTTCGCCCGCAGCCCCGCCGCTTCGGTGCCGGGGCAGAGAGGGGATGGCGTGGACGCGGCTGCCGCCGTCGCCATCAGCGGCGGTGGGGGAGACGAAGATATTTCCCCCCTCGAGCGGAGGTGGCGAAAATTGGGGCTGTGCCCGCCCGTGTCAACCTCCTCCTCCGCCCTGTTGGCCAGGTCGCGCTCGCGCGTAGCGAGCGAGCCTAACGCGGAGCGTGGGACGCGGCCGTGAACCATGGTGGAGACGGGGAGAGAGGTTTTCCCGCCAGGAAATGGGAGGAATACAGGAGTTTAAATCAAAACACAGTGCGCTCCCCCTACCTGGCGCGCCAGCTGTCGATGTCGAAGATCGACACGTGGGAATCCGAGGGACCCCCTTTTTCGGTTCGGCACGGGGAGCGGTGAGTCCTGATCTAAACTCACGATGAGGATGGGATGATGCAGACGAGGCAGGAGAAATCAAGACTACGGAGGCGCGGGGGTTTATACAGGTTCCGGCCACCTGCGAGGTGTAATACCCTACTCCTGTTCTGTACGTAGTATGAGGGGAGAATTACAGGGAGCAATGAGAGTGTTGTCTCTTCTCTGGGATCAGAGATGGACGAGAGATTGCTAAGAATTAGCTATCGCTCAGAGGGCTGATCAACCGAGTCGAGGGAGGGAACCGACGATAAAGTGAGCCGACCAGAGAGCGAGCCCTTTTTATGATGGACTTGGGTCTCCTTTTATAGTACAAGGGAACACCACAGTAGTCCCGTCTTTTCTCTACTCCGCTCCACGTGAAGGAGTGGTTTTTGCCTTGTCTTGTCGGAGAAGCTACTCCACCCTTGCTCCTTCCCGTTTGCTGCGTCATGGGGGTAGGCGGAAAAAGGTGATCACCGTGATGGCCATGTTGTTGATGCATGGATGGCCTGCCTACCTACTCTGATGGGACCCACCGGTCAACGGCCCATCCCGTGGGTAGGCACTGGCACCGCGCCTCTTGCGCTCGCACTCTCTCTCCCACGCGGCCGCCCAATGCATTAAACGCGACTGGACAGGGCGTGAGGGAGGCGTGCATGGAGTGGGTACGCGGTCATACCACGGTCTTAGTCAAAGACTTTAGGCCTCCTTTGCCTCGTGACAGACAAAAAGGGGTGATGATGAGAGCAACTGACAGGCACGCCTCACATCGCATTGAATGCGACGGGGCAGGCGCTCAGCTCCCCTCTTTTTGAGCATTAAATGGGTTGGTTGGCAGTTGGACTCGCCCCTCTCTCAGAGAGGTGCGGGGTGAGGGATGGGGGGTCCGGGTAACCCCGGACCCTACCGTCCGAGGGGTCCGGATGATCCCGGACCCTGCCGTTTGGGAGTACTGTGGCCTCCGGGTAGCCTCAGGGCCAGCCCCTTCTGGGGGCGGCCACGTGGCCGCCCGTGGCCGGGACTCGCTTAGGCCATTCAGGATACATCTTTAACGCGCCTTGATGGGCAAGGGCGTCTTCTCTTTCTCGGATGTCGTACCTCTGACATACCCCCGGGCCCATATCACCGACAATCACATTAAACAAATTTATCGGCTCACTGAGTATTTGAATATCATATACAATCTCGTACTGCATCGATTAGATCCGACCTACTAGATTGTTATTAATAATCTAAGTCTGGTTAAACTGACAAATGTTTCATTGAAGGATTAGCTGATCTTATATGATATGTTTAATTTCTCTTTGATGATTTTACTGTCTTGATTAAATTTAATACATAACCACTTTGATCGGTGTCATATCGAATGGTTTAAATCTATCAAGCAATTATCAACCTTATGTTGCATCGGCTAGGTTCGACCTATGAGGTTGTGGTTATAAGTGAGTTTCACCATCTTCACTAATGCATGACCTCTTTGTTCTTCTCTTATATTCCATCTATCATCCGTGTGATAAATATGTTTTGTCAATTTAATTTTGTTTTATATACTTGAAAAGGTGTTGAGATTTAGTATGATTATACCAAACTTATAAAATTTGTCGTGAAACACAAATTTTATATAATTTATTATATGCATGTTGTGCTGCCAAATTTTGCTTATTGCACTTTTTAAATTCTAATTCTAATACTTTGTTTATAATAATTTAATAAGCTATATTTATATTGAAAAGGATAATGTATTATAATATGTTAATTTATGCTCAAAATGTTGATGCGATGCATTATATTACATTTTAAAATATATTTTTAGTGTATTATACTTTTGTAAGTCTATATAAGTTTCTAAAACATTAATTATCAAGTCGTATCCAAAGTATAACCCATGGATCCTAAGTCTTACAGTGTGTGCCTACCAAATTAAGGACTTGTTTGTAAAATGAATTATACATATCAGGTCAAAACGTAAA
Source organism: Oryza australiensis (assembly GCA_019925245.2). NCBI lineage: Eukaryota > Viridiplantae > Streptophyta > Magnoliopsida > Poales > Poaceae > Oryza > Oryza australiensis. The sequence continues at coordinate 2,437,602 of JAIFGZ020000044.1, forward strand.
ATTGCATTGATATCCATATCCCCATGCATGCGAGTTTCATCTCTCGGTCATCTCCTCGTCGCTCGCTCGTCTCGTCTGGAGACGGTAGAGGCGCTAGCTGGAATTCTCCACAGAACTTTTTTACCGATCAGATCATGGCTTTCTTTTTTCCTTTTCCTATGCCCAGGTTTTCTTTCTTACGTGGATCAATCAGGTGGCCTTTTGAGATTAACTTTTTTTTTTACTTGTAGAGATTTGTAGGTCTGTAGCTACCGAGTCCTAGAAATATGGGTGGTAACACCAAGAAATATTGGGTTACTTCCAGCTTACACGTTCCTGACGAATGACGACAGAGGTCACCCATACCGCCAAACGCGTCTAACTGTGTAAGTTAACTCTCAGCTTCTCATTAATCGTGTCCCTTTTTGCTGAGCCAAAAGGTTGCAAATATACCACACGATTCCTACGCAAGCATACCTTACCAACGAAGTGATCATCGTGGTCACTTGCCGACTATTCCATCGCCTTTTCTCGTTTGCATGCTTTGGTTTGCCTAATCAAACGCTAGCTTAAGACACCAACGAGAAAGGCGAAACTTGAAAACATCTGCGCCGGAAATTTCCGATACGGAACTTTCTCCGGGCCGGAGAAAACCACAGTCTGGCCGGGAGCGCCGCGCCGATCGAAACGCTAGAGGATGAGACGTTGCTGTCCACGAGACCCACTGAACATTCGATCACCCCCATTGCTCCCAAGCATGCGAAGTCGAAAGCGTGTGAGACAAAGCGTAAAAGCGAAAAAATAAAGGGCAGGAAAAGAAACGGAAAGAATTTTGCCGATCGATCCATCCATCCGCTAGTGGTGTTGTACGACGGCCGTGTACTACTACTACCGCGCGATCCATTCTCGAGTGCGCGTCCCATTCCTGCGAAATTAGCGGATAGCATTCGCGGTACTAGTTCTTCCCGTGCGGATGAGCATGGGATTCATCGACGAGACGCAAAGGGCCAGGCCATATGCCGGTGGCTGTCCGCTAGAGAAGCTAGAAGCGGAACGCGCGTTCCGGTAAAGCTAGAAGCAGACGCATGCTATGTCGTTTTACCGGAACGCGCCGCGCACACGGAATGGGGGTGCTTTGATCTGCAATGCAAGTAGGAGTGGTAACTGAACTCGCTCTGCTGCTGTTGCTGCTATGTACGGGTGTACGACCACTGAGTTGCAATCATATCTGAAGGAGTGGTCGCAGTCCCAGTCCCAGTCCCGTACACGGCCGTACGTGGTTCCAGTTCAACACGGCTGTGTCATAAACTCGTCGTTAGAAGACGCGGCCGGGCCCAAAGGTCAGGTTCAGACTCAGTCGTACGCAGGGACGACCTACACACCGCGACCACAGGTATCACGTGAATACGCCATTCTACGTGATAGATCGATGACACATGCATGTGCTGATGTGCATCACAATCGCCCGTATGCGTTTACAGTGTGTGTCCAAGACTCGCCTGTACGGTGCTATCCAGCGTCGATAATATCCACGACTTGCAATATCTCTCTCGATGATCAAGGATAAATATATCCACACGGGACATGGCCGTCGACGTCGTCCCTGAAACCCTCCGGCCGCGCCGAGGGCGCTGGCGGCCACGCGCAAACCCGGCCAGCCACCGCTCGACGCGCGCCTGCTCTTTTCCCCCGTGGAAAACCAGTCAAAACCACGTACACTTTTGCACTGTAACGCACACGAGGACAACAAGTGCGACGTGATCGATCGAGCAGGGCTGGTTTACGGCATCCCAACAGACTCTTAAATTTAAACTTTTCAAATAACCATATAGCTAGCAAACTTGTTGTTTTTTTCAATAATCTCTTCATATATATTCTCTCTATTTTGTGTCTATGGCAGGGAAGACCAACATATCAATCTCTTATTATCCTTCTTCTTCTTTATGTTTCTCTTTCTCTTTTTTCGCTCTATCACACAAGGAGCGGGACAGCGCGGGCGTGGGCGTGGCCGTGAGGTCGGCCGACGGGAGGGGCGGGCGGCGCTGGCGAGGCAACACGGGGCGACCGCCGCCTGTGAGGTCCGCGGCAACGAGGGCCGTGGGGACAACGCGGCCGTGGGCGCAACCATGGGGTCAACCGGCGAGAGGCGCAGCAGAACGGCGGCGCCGACGAACTAAGGACATGAAGCGCTTGATCCCATCGAACTTCGGCGCGAACCGCGGCTTCCCTTCCGGCTTCCTCTCCACCGGCCGCGAGCACTGCTTCTCCCCCTCCTGCTTCGACGCCTTCTCTGCCGCCGTTGTCTTCTGCTGCTGCTCCCCACCACCATAATCTCCGTCGGCGATGTCGGGATCAAGAAAAGCCAAGATCTTGTCCATGGTCGAGAAACCCGTGGGGGCGGTGCGGTCGGAGGGAGGGGAGGCCGGCGGAAGGGATGGAGGCGAGACGAGCAACAACGAGGCGGCACAGACGTCACGGGTGTAGGATGGAGAAAGAGGAAGAGACGCGCGGGAGGAAAAAAAGGGGATGGCAAGGCACGATGAGAGGCTGACTGCTTGTCCAATGTAGAGAGTGAAGGAGAGGATCCGAGGAGCTCTTACGATAGAGATAAATTTAAGAAGTCTGTTGAAACATAATTTTTTAATAAAATTCCTAAAATTAATTATAAAAAGTCATCTAAAAAGTCTTTTGAAGATGCTCGTGTACTAATCTCGTCGCACCGAGCCACCCACGCGGGCACGCCACTACTCAGCCAGCTTTGGCTGCTTATCTCCCGCGAGCGACGATATATACGCGGCGCATAATGGGCTAGATTTTGTGCCGGGACACCACCTGTCCACAACCCTCCCTCCCGACCCTCACCTATACGGGTATCGATTAGTTCGCGCACGTATCTGCTTATCACCTCATTATCTTGCAATATCTGCAACTAACGTTGGCATTGCAGTACTACTCCACTAGTATTACTGTATTAGTATGTTTGTGCGGTCACATGCATCTTGCTAACCATGCATCGACATATATATATAGAGAGTATGTCGTGCGATTAATTAATTGGTTTTTGTGGCAGATGCATCTTAACTTGCTTGCTGTTCGATCAGATATACATACTCCACACACACATCTCCCTCTTCCTCTCTCTCTCTATCTATATATATATATATATATATATCTATCTATATATATATATATATATTTTCTTTCTCTCCTCCTCCCTCTCTTTCTCTCTCTATATACATATATATATATATATATTACATGCATGCCTATTGGTGCCATGTGTCATATATATCGTCATTGTGCCCACTACAGCAGACAGGCATGGATATATATATAAATATAATATGCATACAGAAAAATTGTTAAAGTTAAGAGCAATAAAAGAAAGTAGGAGCCCCACAGATCAGTTGTCTTTATAGTAAGAAACCATGTCAGAAACCCTTATCAAGCTTCTATAGACTCCAACCATGATAACCTTTTATATATATATATATATATATATATCCTTTGTGATGCACTTACACCGGCCGTTACACGGGACGAAAAGTAGGCTGGAAAATAGATGATCGATCAATCGGATATACATGCGGCATCGTTATGTTTTGATCGCTCCGTTGTACTGTTAAAATTAATAGATGAGGTTGTTCATTTTTTAACATACGATAGATTCTCTGTGAAATTTTATATAAATATAAAAAATTGTGAGTCAACTTAAGGTATCTTTATAATAAACTAAGTCATAATAAAATAAATAATAGTTACCTAGTTTTTAATAAGAAAACGATCAAATATATTTTTTTAGGATTGTTTATTCAATCATCTGTTGCTATTATATCTATCTATTATATTATTAAAACAACCTTAAAAGGAGACACATAACAAAAACGTTCGTTATGGAGACTCTAAATTCTCATATTAATTGGAAAAAAGAAAAATTTAAGTAGAAATATAATTTAGGAATAACTAAAATTCAAAAATGAAATATTTAAAGAATAGTCCACGTACAACACAACATGAGATTAATTAAAATTTAGAATAAAAATACGATACATTTAGAAATTAGAAAAAAGAAATAAGAGTTTAATTATGAACATTCTCTAAAAGTAACTAAAAATTTGAAAGAAAAACTATTGAAAGAAAAGACCACCTAGAAAACAAACATGAGATTACTTATAATTCGGAATTAAAAAGTACAATATATTCTGAAATTAGAAAAAATAAGAGTTCAATTAGGAATACATTATAATTTAGAACTAACTAAAATTCAGAATTAAAAAATAATAAATATTCAAAGAAAAGACCATCTAGAGCACAACATGAGATCAATTAAAATTCAAAATAAAAGATAAAATAAATTTGGAAATTAAAAAATAAAAATGTGATTTTTAAGTAGGAAGAAAATTTATAAATATTTGAAATTCAGAATAATAAAAGAAATAATAAAAAAGGTGTGTAGAACACAATATAAATTAATTAAAATTCATAATAAATAATAAAAAGAATTTAGAAAATAAACAAGAGCTAAAGTAGGAATACAATTTAAAAATAACAAAAATTCATAATAACAAATAATAAATATTAAAAAATAGTCCATATATAATATAACGGTGGCAAATAAAGGTAAAAGATGGGTCAACAGGCAAGCTGTAAATAGATAGTGTGCTGACGCTTGATGAGACATCTAAAAATGTATAAAACGACACCTTAATAAGACAATAACAATTAGGTTCTATTTTTGGAATCCTAATGATGGTTAAGAGGAGGGGGCGACGGACGGATCATGAAGGAGTAGCATCATGGTGGTTGACGAGACTTATAGAAAGTAAAAAACATAATGATAATCAGGTTTGATTTTTAAAATTTTAATGAGAATTAATAGGAGGGTAGCAAGCGGATCGTAAAGGAGTATAGTGCTAGTGTTTGTTGGAACTTCCAAAAACTATGAAAAAGAAAACCTGACGAGACCGATTTTTAAATGTCTCATGAAGGATGAGTAGAAGTTATGGCAGTATGGGTAAGCAAATAAAGGATCGGGCAAGTGGTGGTGGCTGTTGTGACTTTTAAAACTATAAAATTAAAAACCCGATAATAATATTATCGGTTAGTTTTTAAAATTTTAAGATAACAAGATGACTATTTAACAAATTAGATAGAAAATCATGTGTAAATTTTTTTAGATACTTTGAATGACCAGCTAGTTTATCTTATTAAATCATTTTTGGATGGCTCGAATTGCATTTATTAAATCATTTTTTGGATGGCTCGAATTTCACTTTATAACCCTGTCTCAGTCCGCTTTCTCCTCCCGTCACTCCTGGTCCAGACCCCTTCACAATTAGCCCCAAATACACACGTCCTCCATATCGCTCCTTTCACCTTGTATGCGCGTATCAATGCCAATAAGACCTGTCAACCACCCCTCTTTATGAGTGGTGGACAAAAATTTCTAGTAGCCTGGACGAACGACAACTAGTTAAGGTTAAGGATCCTAACCAGTGTTATAAAATATTCTATATTTCTCTATAAACTTAGTCAAACTTATAAAAATTTGACTTAGAAAAAATATTTTTTGACTTAGAAAAAATCAAAGCACCTTTTAATATGAATCAAATAAAGTATTAACGAATTAGATTGAAAATAGTTTACAATGAAAAATAAAATTAACTTCGAAATTAAATTTTTTATTTTTAATTTGTATTGCAGCTGATAAGTCAAGCGAAAGACGGTAAAAACGAAAGAGACAGTAAAACGAAAGTTTCTCTAATCCCAGTAATATTAAGTTGGGAGTAGAAGGAGAAGAAGAGGAGCCTCATCTAAATTTGATGGACTTAGAGAAAAAAGAGAGTCCATATAATACGCACGACATGTTTTCTTCTTTCTTCTGAAAACCCAACATATGAATGAGCCTAGCAGTTGAGCCCGGGCAAAGACCCAGGTCACTGGGCCCTGGGCCTGCCACTGCTTTTTACCGGCTCTTCTATACTTCCTCTTCCTTCTCGTGGCACCACCAGTCACCCTCTTTAATAGTTTTGACAAGTTCTTCCACCCCAACTCACCACCCATGTTTATTTGACAAGTTCTTCCACCCCAACTCACCACCCATGTTTATTACGAGAGTGTTCGCATCCGTTAAATCCACCACGCATGTTCATTACAAGTGTTTGCATTCGTTAAATCTAATTCTCCATGTCCTGTCCTAGAGGTTGAAGACGACTCCCCGATCTTCAGATATCAATCCAATAGTCGGGATGCAGGTAAAGTGACTGTGGCGAAATCTCAGTCCTGAACAAGCGCATTACGTAGATACCAGGTTTAACAAACACTGTACACCTGTAGGCTATAGCCAGCTTGTCCAATACCACATGACAATTCGATCATCACCTTAGTTCTTACTTTGCATCATGGGTTTGCACCACCCAAATTGAAGTTTACGTGTGATTCCATTACGATTTACTCGGTCCAAATTTAAAACTACCCTTAATTGATTAGTTAAAGCACCGGCTGGTTATCACAAATGTGAATATATATTTGGTAGTTTAAAGTGTGCAAAAGGCAGGGATAGCAAACCAGGGCCTAATAATCACCTAACTAGTTGAGGTGCGCATCCACATGCACGAAACTAGTGGTCTATATGGGATCCCTTGCATACATATACGATGATATTTCAGATCATAAAGCATAAGATGGCTGATTAATTAAACTAGCTGCTTCATATAGAATAATGATTAAGTAAGCGTCTAGGCTGCTTTGATCTTGGGTCTGTTTCGGTATGTCTGGCCAGTGGCCAGGTTAATTGGGTCGCCCACTTCTTGTTGGCGTTGTTGGGTCAGATCAGGAGGGATCGATTGCTTTACCGGTTCTGGCCGGGCCCGGTCGTAGCTAGCGCAATGGGATCTAGACACCAGCAGAGAGTTCACAAAATCATGTAAACCGCGCGCTCGGTTTCATGAAATTCTGAGCTTTTATCCCGACTCGATTTGACATAACGCTATATAAGCCGGTCAACTAAAAATTCATACTAAAGTTCTTTTTTTTTTAAAAAAAGTCTGAATTTCACCAGTTTTCATGAATTCTAAGGAAACCACTAAGTAGCGGTTTTGGATCGAGACACCAGCAGAGTTCACAAAATCATGGTAAACCGCGCGCTCGGTTTCGTGGAATTCTGAGCTTTTATCCCGACTCGATTTGACATACCGCTATATAAGCCGGTCAACTAAAAATTCATACTAAAGTTCTTTTTTTAAAAAAAAAGAAAGTCTGAATTTCACCAGTTTTCAAAAAGGAAACCACTAAGTAGCGGTTTTGGATCCAATAATGGCCTTGTGAACCATGAACCAGTCTACTTTTCCCTCTAAAAACGAAGGAATTTGTCTCCTACTATATGAAAGCTCTTTAACATTACCAACATAAAAAATTAAGGACAAAACTCATTGATTTATGGTGAATCCTGCAAGTACAGAAAAAAACATGCATACTATATGTTTTTCATATCTAAAGACTATGCTTATTTTTACGGTGGTCTCTATTAAGTAACAATCACGCATATAAACATATAAAGTCACTGATTTACATATTTTACTACCAATAAAAACAATTATAATCTCTTAATTGTATAAATAACAAATATATGCGGTCTATTGAATGAGAAAAAGATAATGCTAGCAGAGGCCACCGTAAAAGCTTTCAACAACCAGGCTAATGCAACACAAATAAAAAAAGATAGATATTTCTGAATTATCTTGGGAAAAAGGAGCGAGCTTTTGTACTAGAAAGGGAGCCTACACAAGTGGTACTCATCTAATATTTCGAAGTGGTCAATTTTCCACGCCAAAATTCATCAACCCTACTCCCCGGCTAGCTGTGCCATCTTGTGCAACGCTCACCAGGCGGCCTGCAACTTTTGGCCACTACGACCTGGTCGATCGGGCCATCAGGCGGACGCCCGGTCGGGTGGGCGACACGGCGTCCAGTTCCGTGAGCGAACCGCCTTGTGACCGACAGACTGATCGATGAATCACGAAGTGGTTCGGTGACTCTTTCGGTCGGGTCTCGAGTCAGGCGCGTCGGCGCGGCACGCGATCGATGGCAATGTGGCTTTCCCGTCTCGGTCCAACTGCGACGGCCGGCCGGCCGCCTCTTCCGCCGTGCTTGGCCGGCCGGTATGTTGGAAAGGTTCCGGTGCACTAGCTAGCTAGTGTGATTACCATCGCAAATTTTTTATCTGAAGAAAAGGAAAAACAGATACATTTTCGCATGCATTAATTTTCACACTATCGATCGATCGGGAAGAAGGAGAAAAGATAAAGCATTTCAGTAAGTTTTCACAGGATCATCAAATACTACAGTTGTATTATTTTCTAACGACCACACGTGTCCAATCTGTACCTTGGAATTTGGTTCCATTCTGACGTGTTATATGCGGTGAGGTGCCCCTCTGGCGGCCGGTTACGTACACGTACCCCACTAGTACATGGTTCGATATCTATATCTCTAGCTAGCTTCCTCCCAAGCTAGGGCAACCATGTCGGGTCGGATGGGATCCAACTTCGGCTGAAAAACGGGTGTTTACCCAGGCAAAATTTCAGCATTATATTGACCACCTTACAAAAGCCAAAGCTAACTAAGCTAGGCTGCTGAGTGGCGCCTTTTGGACCGGTTTTGGCGCATGCTAATTGCTAGAGCTAGCCTCCAGCTCTTGTCCCTCAAAACCCATGATCGATCGAGCCGGACCCATGCCCACGATCGAATCAACCTCCCCACTTGCAACAGTTGCGGTGCACTGCAGTACAGCACGTAGTACGAACACCACCTTTTTACACATTCCTCCAAGTCGCACTTGAGTACTTGGCGCTGATCATGTCAGGGTCACCGATGATTCCTCATCAAAAGAGTCACCGATGATGATATCCTTTCCTTGGCCTATGTCCGTGTCCAACCGATCGATCGGAACTCACCTGCCCGAGTAGAAGCCTCTCGGAAGCACAGGCTACAGACATAGTAGTATATAGGGGGGGCTAGATCCTGACCGTTCGTACTTGGCACTAGCTCAGATCACAAAGTCACTGACCAATGGCCGCTGACGAAGATGGTGGCCACTATCTTTGCCGACTGGCTGACGCATATCTCCCGTAGCCGTGACGGCGCCCCCCCCCCCCCCCCCCTTTGGACGTGAGGTAGGAGTAGATCGAAGGAGGAGGATCGGCATGCATATGGCTGCCATCGTGCACGACCTAATTAAACCATCCCTCCATCCCTAACACACATCAGATACATCACCATACACGTCGAGACTAGTTATGATAATTCAATTTCTCCACGTCATTTTAAGCTAACTACTTTTATTTGTTCACCTTTTTTTTCTCTCACTCTCTCGCGCGAGCCAAGCTGCCCTATAAAAACGGCGGCCTGTCTCGAGCTCCCAGAGTGCGAGAAGCACTACCACTGCCTAGCTCGGACCAGCTACCTTTTGCTTCGCTTAAATCTTTCTGCATTAGTTCACCGCGGAACCCCATCGATTTTCTCTAGCTAGCGATCTCGCGGCGGCGCCGGCAGCAGCAGCAGCAGCAGCCAAGACCTGCACAGCCAGCTAGCCAAACAGCGCGGCCGCAGGTCGCTGATTTGTCGTCGAGGTCGCGTCGTTTTCGCGCATCTCGCTGCAGGGCACCGCGCCGTCGTCAACGTTAACCGCATAGCAGGAGGCGGCTACGCTTGGAGGCTAGCGGCCGGGCGGCGACTAGCCAGGTACGTACGGACATACGCCGAACTATATTACTACTGTGACTTCATTCTCCAGTTTTTCTAACTCCTCTGCCGCTAAAGCTAGTACTAGCTATAATTTATCTGCTCTTTGCTTACGCGATAAGACATGGACGTGAAAACTCTAATTTATCTGTGGTATGTACTGTACCATACATGCATGGCGAGAGATCGAGCCGAGTTATCGTTTTTTAGTCCCCTTTTCACGAAAGGATTTGGTCGGCTTCTTGTCCGTTTGCTTGCTCCAGCTGGGTTTACTTCCAGGCTATGGAGCATAGTTAAGTGTATTGTACGGCAATTGTTCTTAAGTTAATCGCGTCTCATATCTAGCTGTCCACAACTAGCTGGGCACGCTAGCTAGGTAGTAGAAGCTACCACTGATGTTTATATAGTGTACGTGTAGGTGATTTTTTGTTGCTACTAGTCATGTTTCAGATGATGTAGGTCGATCCAGAGGATATATTTGCTTGGTTGGATCTATTCAGTTGCTGACCTTGCTCCCATTGTCGGCTAAGGGAAAGAATATGATATCCCTCTGTTTTTAAATACAAATATTTTTAAATTGTTTAGAGCTTGTTTGATAGAGTTTCTGATTCTATGATTCTAGATTATGATTCTCCTGAATCAGATTCGAGAGAGAATCAGAATCGGTACAAGACAGTAATAATTAGAATAATATTTCATGTGATTTTCATGTGATTCTTGAAAGAAAACTAGCTTCAGATAATTTTGAGGTAAAACTGGTTTTTCAGGTGATTCTCACTCTCTATGTAAAATTGTTGAATCACTTGAAGTATTTTTTCTCAGAATCAGTTGCAAAATAACTTGAAATAACCTGTTTGACAGTGATTATATTGATTCTATTGAGAATCAAGGATTTCTATCAAACGGGGCCTTAGTAAAAAATTGAAGTTAGAGGAGAAAGATTTTTTTCATCCATTTTATTAGTCAAATTTTAAATTACTTGATTTCTCTCTTTTAAGCACCTGATCGATTGGCTGAAAAATAATGTTTTGGATTTCCCTGCATTGGTATTAAAAATGCTTATTTATAACTTCTAGTAACTAAAAAAATGCTTATTTGTAACTTGTACTAGTAACAGACTAGTAGTAACTTCTAATTAGAAGGCTAATTGGTCCCATATTGGCTTTGTCGCCTAAAATAACTTCGGCAACAATATTTAATGAGAACGCACATTTTCAATTCGACTAATAAAATACTTAATTAATTTGCAAGCTCCTTGGGGACTTCGAAGTCTGACTATGATACTGTAGTAGTAGCATTCACCTTGCCTGTACTAGTCTTACTGAAATATATATAGAGAGAGAATAAATTAGAGATACCAGCTTCACGTTGTGGTCAAATAATTTGTTTGCGTGTGGTTGGTCTGAGAGCTACGTTTTTTTATATCCGCTGAATTCAAAGATGGATCGACTCAAAGGTCCTTCTTTCATATTTAATTGATCCAGATCTGTTTATGTTCCAGCATTAAAAAATATCGTCCTAACAAGTCCCAGCAGATTTCAAGTTGCTTAATCAGTTTTTCATATGAGTTAGCAAGTATACAAGCTATAATAATTAATAAGTCCCCTTCTTGTGTTGGTCGACTATGACGGTAACGTATAACATATACTCCATCCTAGTATACCTTCTCTTTTTTATGTTGTATATTTTGTACTACGTTTTGGACGGTATATACTCTTCGCTGATTTTTATGTATTTGCAGTACGTAGTACCATAAAGGAGAGACATTGGTATGTATATTTTTCTAACTTAGTAGTGCTCCAGTGTGTGTGTGCACTTTTCGCTGATTTTCTTATTTGCAGTAGTACCGTAAAGAAGAGAAATCGGCATGTATATTTTTCTAAATAACTTACGACTGTGTTATTTTCCTCACTTTTTCAACTTTTAATTTTTTTCACACGCACACTTCTCAAACTATTAAACGGTGTGTTTTTTCAAAAAAAATTATAAAAAATTACTTTAAAAATAATATTGATATATTTTTCAAAATTTTAAAATAATACTTAATTAATCATATACTAATTAGCAACACCGTTTTTTATGCAGAGAGGTGAAAGGTGAAGTTCCTAGCTCTACCTCCCAAACATAGCCTTAGTAGTACTCCAGGTGCTATGCATGGGAGTTCATGTGTGCCACTTGTTTTTCAAACAATGCATGCTGGAATTCCTTCAGCATATTTAAAGATTGCTCCTACAAAAACTGCGACGTGAATGTTGAGTATCATTTAGGAATAAGGTACAGATTGAAACGATTGGTTCTTGATGAATTTGGAATTCTTTGGTCGACTATGGGTTGCCTTCTAGAGCTTGCAACTTTTTTTTTCTCTATTTCCACAAGTATTGAGTGGAGGAAGATCACCTGTCCACTGCATCATGGAACAAACAACTGTAGACTAAAGTTAGGACTGAGTAAAAGCTCACTCAGGACAAAACCCCAGATGAGAAAAAAATAACTGCTAGAATATATATATATATATATATATATATATATATATATAGACTAATATCGAGTTTTTTTACCCCAAGACTGTTCCTATCAGGGAGTTAACAAGAACTTTTTTTGAAATTGGGTACGAGAGTACAACAACTATCTGCTATCGGAATATATTTGTCCCACGTTTTCCGAACTGTCCTTTCATGGACAATTAATCACAAATTTGACATAATAGCAGAATGAGTTCATAACAGACGCACTAATCGTACTTTCACTTATTTTCAAGCTTGAAATGACATAAGGAACCATGTAGCCAAAGACTAATGAAACCACGCAGCCTGTCCGGCTAAAATGATGTACGTGGACCGTCGTTTGCCGCAGGCACGAAGAAAACATTATTCTTCTTTTTCTTAATCTCTTCTAAACAGGAGCCAGCGTGAACCCTGCTTCCCTGGCATAAATTTCCTCGACTGAAAAGTTTTGGTGGTGTTTTTTTTCAAAATAAAATATTAATTGGTTGTCTTATCAGAAAAAAATATTTAATTACTGCATTAAGTATTAACTATTATAAACTTAAAAATAAATTTATTTAAATTTTTAAATTAATTTCTATATAATTTTTTTAATTTTTTTAGAAAATGTATTGTTTAACTGTTTGAAAAACGTTTCGTGACAAACTAATCCGTCGTAGCTGAAAAGAATACACCCTATGAAGCAATTACCCATAAAGTAATCACCCAAAACACTACGGCTCCGGCTGGTTCAGCTGCGTATCATAATCAAAA